>CM065903.1:9272500-11672500 GCA_033439115.1 Firmiana major | reverse complement strand
TGTACAAAAAGTAGCCTAGGGAGCTCTCCCCACCAGCCTACGTCGTGTATGCGGCAGGTAGCGATTACGGATCACTGCAAGTAATCTGAGAGGTAGAGGGGTGAGCTTTCGGGAAAAAGCCCAATAAGAAGATGTATTTAAAACAATTCTAGCAATTCAAATATGTATAAAACATGATAATGCATATAATGATACTTTCTGAAACTAATAATAATAACATCCAAAGATTAAGGAAAATAAGAAACATCAAAATTCAAAACGTAATTCTTTAAGTACGTGAAACTTAACAGATATTACGTAAAATTGGTCGTACATTCAGAATACCAAAGAGGAATACATATCAAATCACATGCTACAAAATTCATTTCTGAAATCAGAGTTTAATTTTCAAAATGAGACTACATCGGCCATATAATTATCATGTGACAATAATGAATTTATCACGCGGCAATAACAAATTTATCACGCGGCAATAACAAGTCAATCACGCTGCAAAATAACCCGATCATCCTTCGTAGAGGGAATTCAGAACCCAAAGGTAATTTCAGACGTCACAAAGGCGAAGTACAGGCGCCACAAAGGCAAAATACAGGCGCCACGAAGGTGAAATACAGGCGCCATGAAGGCAAAATATCGGCGCCACGAAGGCGAAATACAGGCGCCACGAAGGTGAAATACAGGCGCCACACAGGCGAGTTCAAACGCCACACAGGCGAGTCAGACGCCACACAGGTGAAGTTGACAAACGTAAACATGCAACATAAATGGCCCTTTGTCTCATAACAACTATAGTTTTCATATATGAAAACATCGAATTAAAATCATCTTATTCGAAAGATCATTTCAAAAGACATTCTCTTATTTCGAAATCAAATTTAGTTATATACAATTATTCAAAAACATAAATACGAAGAGCATAGTCTTGATCAGAAATATAATTTAAAAACATGCATGAAAATCATACTTCATGTCTTTGCAAGCTTTCTTTATCAAGATTCGAAAAGTAACTATTACCGTTTTAAATTATAACCCCTTATCTCGATTTATCGAAATCTCCATGCTTGAGTGGTGTAAGACCCGATTTTATCGTAAGGGCAAAAAGGGAATAAATAGGAATTTTCGAGTGCATTTAAAAATGCAAAAGGATGGAAATGGTATTCCCGAACACGTGCAAGGGTAAAACGATCAAAAGATCGAAATTCGGTATTAATCGGGACATGAAAATTTAATTAAAAATATGAGAATGAGAAATCTTGATCAATGACGAAGAAATAATTTAATTTCGGATTAAATTGGTCAAGATATGAATTTATTGTAATAAACCGAAATTTTCGTATCGAAAAAATAATCTCGAAATAATTAAAAAATATACCGAAAAGGCAAAACCGGACTGAGAAATTCATTTACGGATTAAATAAATAAAATAGTAATTTTTTTAGATATTTTTGGATTTTAATAATAATTTAATTGATTAAAATATTATTAAAAATAAAATAATATTAAAAATAAATAATAAATAAAATAATAAAACAATTGAAAAAAAAATCAAAAATTCACGAAAACGCGAATAAAACAGAAAACGAGCCGAAACGGAGGGAGCCCCCTTCGCCTCACCGATCACTGGCGTTCGACGGAGGCCCAGACCAGAGGCGAGGCCAGCCGAGCCACCAGCAACCTGAACGGGCTGACGAACGGCGGTAAACGACGGCCGAATGGGGAAGAAAGCGGGACCGAGGAGAGAAAGAGATATTCTCGGCGATCGGCGCCGATCTGGAGCCGGCCACCACCAGCCGAGCATCCCCAAGGCGTGGGCGACGCGATTGGTGGCAACACCGGCGGGCAAGACGGTGGCCAGCGCCGAAAACAGAGGGAGAAAAGAGAAGTTACCAACGGCGGAAAGGAGAAGGGCCAAACCGGCCACTTTTCGGCGGCCTTGAACGAAACCAACCCCAGATCCGAGATGCGGACGACCCAGCGGAGCCACTGGCGACGAAAACCGACGGAGAATCGGTCGGTAAGCCACTGAACCGGCTGAACCGGACTGTATCGACGGTCTGAACCGGGTTGAACCGGACCGGTTCAGCCAAAAAGAAAAGGAAAAAAGGAAGAAAAAGGGAAAAAGAAAAAGAGAAAAAATTGGAGAAAATTTCAGTGATGCAATCGAGATTCGGGTAAGTCGGTAAGCTGTCGAATTGATCGATTTAATTTTTTTGGAATATTTAATTTGTTAAATAATCGACTGAAAGTTTACCCGAAAATATATTTAATTGTATAGCTCGACGATTGGCATCAACCGAGAGCTCGAGACAGCCACGATTTGTGTACGATCATGGAATAACGGGTAAGTAACCCTTATTTACGACAATTTTATATTGTTATGTGTGATTGATATTTAATGCATAAATTACGGATTTAATTTCCGCATAAATGAATTAAATTTTGGAAAATTGGATAAATTGTCGTAAATACTAAATTGAGATATCTGAGAATTTAGAACGAAGCTAAATAAATTACTGTTGGGCCCAATGAGCCCAATAGGCCTCGATAAAGTGTGGTAAACAAGCTTATGTGAGGTCCCGATCCAGCCCAGCCTACACAGGCGCAACCCCTCATGGGCTTCTGGTCCGACTGCTGTGACATCGGTGCCTCTCACTCAACCGTACTGTCCTCTTTGGTAGCCCACAGGCCCCTCAAGGTTTTCTTTCACGTCCCCAAGGGTTTGAACTCAGGACATCATGCCTGATTCGACACCCCTGGTACCATTGAGCTCCCCTGGTACCATTGAGCTCGTCGAGCTCAATGGTACCAGGGGTGTCGAATCAGGCATGATGTCCTGAGTTCGAACCCTTGGGGACGCGTCCTGGGTGAGCAAAGCCATGATGGGCTTGCCCCCCAGACCCAAAAGTGGACAATACGTTAAGTTGCTGAGGCCTGTAAGCCTGTGACCTGGTGTGGGGCGGGCAGCATGGTCCTCATAGCTTAAGGCCGATAGAGGCCCATTATGGTGCAATCGAGCCCAATATGAGTAAACGGGCCCAATGATTTAAATTAAGCCTAGAAAATTATGAAATACAATTAATTGTATTGTAATTGACCTAATGAATGTGTATCCGCAGTGCCGGAGATTTGATTTGGATTCGGAGTAAATCGAACTGCATGACGAGTTATCAGTGGAAAGGTCAGACTGTACAGAAAAATGAGGTAAGGGAATTATGTGAGTAGCTAGAGGTAGCTACGTGTATTTTAATAGCTTTTCTATACACTGATTATGTATGTATACACGGTTATTGTATAATGATCCTAAAAGTGGTTTAAATGATTTTAAGGATCGAAATAGGTAAAAAGACTATTTTACCCCTATTGAGGGAAGTTCACCTAAGGATGGTGAAAGCATGACATGCATGAAATGCATGATTTAAGGACTTTTATGATTAAGGAATTTTATTGGTTTTAATCAAAGCAAATCGATAGATTGGCCAGTAATTGCATGAATTTCACATGATAACACCACGTAAGTATTATTTGTATTTAAATGAAATTTCTTTGGAAAATAGGCCAACTATCAAGTTTATATGAAAACAGATACTGCTAGCATATAGCTCGCACTATATTTACGTTTGTGAATGAGCATAAATGTGCTTGAGTGGTTGCTCACACTGACTTGTGTGACATCATATGCAGGAAATGTGCTAGAGCGGTTGCTCGCACTGATTTTATAATTTGATATGCATAAGAGCTGCTGGAGCGATTGCTCGCACTAGTTTTACTGATTTAATATGCATGAGAGGTGCTGCAGCTTAGCTCGCATCCTGTTTTGATTTGATATTGCATAAAGCCGTGCTGGAGTGTAACTCACATGAGATTTGATTTATTTGAGCTGGTGCATTGCTCGCACAAAGTTTTATATGGTTTTCATAATTCATATGAATGTCATACTGGAGTTTTTCTCGTATAAGATTTTTACAGAGTTTTTATACATATCCGTACTAGAGCATTACTCGTACGTGGATTGTACTTGAATTTATAATCAGTTTAAGTCGTATTGGAGCGCTGCTCGTACGCAGATTTCGTTGATTTTTATAAAACCGTGCTAGAGCTTCGCTCGCACGAGATTTTATGATATCATGAATATGCATGGAGCCGTACTAGAGCTTCACTCGCACAGAGATTTATATGACATGCATATAGCCGTGTTGGAGCCTCCTGTAGACTGTGTGTCAAAGTGAGATGATATGCTCACACGTGCATTCTGAGACAGAGATGATATGTGTGGATAAGACCTATTGCAGGCACCCTTGATTGAGCTTGGGTTCACGGAGTACTTTGTACCATGTATATCACGCGGAGTACGTTGTACCATGGGGATTGTTGGAGTGGAGTGGCATTAGCCATGAGGCAGCAAGCCTTGCCCTCGCAATCCTGGTGTTATGCTGTTCTGGTGGGTAGGACGACCCACCTCCCGTTTCAGGTGTGATACCCCGGACACTAGGTACCGTGTTGCCAGGGATCACTAGGATATGGCCATAATCCTCGATGTTACTGATATAATCAGCTGTTTGTCTCACATGATATAACTTGTGGTCTGTTAGACCAGGGTAGACCCGAAGGAGGGGTCAGGCCCCCGATTTGACGATTTTATGATTTCATGATTTTATGATTTCATGATTTTATGATTTATGACCCTGAAAGAAGGGTGGTTTTATAACCGAAGTTTTATAATGAATTTTAAATAAATTGTTTTATGAGATGATTGACCCGGTAGGGTAGTTTATACTCCAGTTTTAATGAATTGATTTAAATGCAGTAGCATGACGATGTTTTCCATGCTTTCATTTGAAATCCATGATTTGTCTTACATGACATGAAAGACTGCATGATCTTGATTTAATTCATGCTTAATATGATTTAATGATGTCACATAAAATGCTTTGATGCATAAGTAGTATGATTTATATATGCACGAATAGTTTTATAAACTAAGTCATTGACGTTTGCATGACTTTGTGCTTAATGATTTTAATGAAAAGAAATGGATTTAAGGGCATGACATTATGAGCATGTAGATAGTGGAGCTATCTACTTACTTGCATAATTGCCTTACTGTGTAAGACCCGAATTTAATTAAAATACGAAATGAATTAGCATTCGTGAAGAGAAGTCGGGTTAAATTAATCCCAAACATGTGTAAGGGCAAAATGGTCAAAAGACCAAAAGTCGGTACAATTTCGATGAGGAAATTTTATTAAAAATAACGGATTGAGAAATCTTGATCAATAAAGGTGAAATAAATTTATTTTGGGTTAAATTGATCAAGATATCAATTTATTGGAATTAATCGGGATTGATTGGAATTTTTAAATCGAAAAATATACCGAAAAGTCATTCGGGACAATATCCCGAAAATACGGAGAAATTATACATGAAAAAGGGTTAAAATGTAATTAATAAATTAAATTAAATTAAATAAATTAAATTAGGAATAAAATAATATGAGTTGTAGATATTTTGAATTTTTATAGAGTATTTTAATAAATAGTGTAATAATTAAAATAAATAATAATAATAATCTGAAAAAAAGATCGAAAACTGGAAACGCAGAATCGCGAAAATTGCGATTCTGCCAAAACGGAAGCCGGCGACCCGATGGACGGCACCGGCGGCCCAGGCGAAGGAAACCCGACGAGGCTCGGACCACCACCGGCCTAGTGGAGGCACGAACGGAGGCGAAACGGCGAGGAACGGCGAAACGCAGAAACCGAGAGGAAAAAGAAGAATCGCGGGCGATCGGCGCCGATTCAAGCCCGATCAACCACCACCGAATGTTCCCCAGGCGCCGGCGAGCTTATTGGTGGCGGCCACGACCGACAAAGCTGCCGGAAAACGTCGAAAACAGCGGAGGAAGAAATGGGTTTCGACGGCGGAAAGGAGAACAGCCGGACCGGCAACTTTTCGGCGGCCTTAAACGAAGCCGAGACCAGATTCGAGCTGCGGACGACCTAACGGAGCCACTGGCGGCGGAAGCCGGCGGAGAACCGACCGGCAAGGCAGCGAACCGGAGTGAACCGGGGTGAACCGACGGTCCGAACCGGTCTGAACGGGACTGAACCGGTTCAGCCAAGAAAGAGAGGAAAAAAGGAGAAAAAGGGAAAAAGAAAAAGAGGAAAAAATTGGGAAAAATTCCACTGATGCAATCGAGCTTCAGGTAAGTCGCTAAGCGGTCGAATTGATCGATTTAAATTTTGGAATATTTTATTTAATTAATTTTGGACTGAAAACTTACCCGAAAAATTATGGAATTGTGTAGCTCGACAATTGGCATCCCACGAGAGCTCGAGATAGCCTCGATTTGCGTACTAGCATGGAATCTCGGGTAAGTAATCCTTATTTACGACAATTTACATCGTTATGCGTTATATAAATTTAATTTCCGCATAAATTGAATTAAATTCTGAAAATTTAGATAAATTATCGTAAATACTAAATTGAGATATTCGAGGGTTAGAACGAGGCTCAATAAATTATTGGTGGGCCCAATGAGCCCAATAGGCCTCGATAATGTGAAACATTAAGTGAAAAACGGGCTTAAGGCCGATTAAGGCCCATTAAGGTGCAATCGGGCCCAATAGGGGTAAACGGGCCCAATGATTTAAATTAAGCCCAGAAAATATTAAATACAATTAAATTGTAAAATATCTGACCTGAGGAATATTTATACGCAGTTCCGGAGGCTTGATTGGAAGCAAAGCGGACTGCGCGACGTGACATGAATGGAAAGGTCAGACTCGACAGGAAAATAAGGTAAGGGAATTCTACGGACTGCTAGAGGTAAACTTTACGAAATTTCAAGTTCATATGCAGTCTTTAAAAATTATCTGAAGGGTCTAGAGGTCAAATAATAATTTTAGCGCCACGAATGGGCAAATTACTAAAATACCCTTGTTAAGGGTAAAATTTACAAATTTAGGAAAAAATTGTGAGGAGCAAGAACAAGAGGTTTCTGCTCGTTCTGGAGGTGTTTTAATGCATGCATGAGTAGGCTGGCTAACCTTGAAAGAAAATGCACAGCATTGCATACTTTCAACAATATAATTGTTTTGAAAACTGTTTTGAGGAAACAGAGCCGCCTACGTGTTTTTATTGACATGTGACGTGCTAGAGCTCAGCTCGCACGATATTTTGATTTGTGTGATGCATGCATTAGTGCTGGAGCGAGAGCTCGCACTAGAGTTTTACATGCATAGGTGCTGGAGTCCAACTCGCACCAGATTTGTATACATATATATATATATGATTTTCGTGACAGGGTGCTAGAGTCTAACTCGCACCATATTTTTATGTGATTTTTGAGACAGGGTGTTGGAGCATCGCTCGCACCAGCTTTTCATATGGTTTGCATACAGAGTGCTAGAGCTTAGCTCGCACTAGTTTTACTTGATTTGATGAGAGTGCTGAGCATCGCTCGCACTGATTTTTATGAAAACATGCGATGAGCCATGCTTGGAGCATCGGGTAGACTGTGTGTCACCGATTAAATAGGCTCGCACGTGCGTTTTGAGACATGGCAATACGGTTTAATGTTAAAACAACCTGATGAGCCCGAAAGAGGGATAAGGGTTGGAGGTCCAGCTGATAAGCCCGAAAGAGGGATAAGGCTGGGGGTCCACGGAGTACGATGTACCGTGCAAGTAGCATGGAGTACGATGTACCGTGTGGTATCTTTGTGATACATTGTATCTTTGTGATACATTGGCATCTTCGGATGCATGGGATCGGATAAGACCGACGAGATGGCGTGACCCACCTCTCGGGCGGTTCCCGATCATGGTGAGAACCCGCACACTAGGATCCGTGTAGCAGAGGAACTCCCGAGGACACATATGGCCATAGTCCTGGTTGTTGCCGATATACAGATGTTACCTAGTCTCGCATGTCGACGATTTTGATGAGATCAAACTGGGTTTTAAATTAAATGTGCATGATGCTATTTTCATGCTTTTTAAACCCATGTGTGATGTAAACCGATTTTCATGGTTTTGTGTGAGTCAGGATCACCCGAAGGAGGGGTCGAGTCCTGACTTTATTGTGAAATTTTTAAATGAGAAAGAAATGATTTGAAATAATTGCATGTTGAATTTTTCGTGCAAACTTGATTTACATAACATCATAACTCATATCATCTGTTTTAAAATGTGTGGAGAAAGGGTGGTTTATGCATGGCACCACGTTCATGTAGGTAGTATGGTTACCTACTTATTCGTAGGATTACCTTACTGAGCTTGATGTACTCACCCCTTTCATTTTCTCCCACAGATAATCTCCAGTAGACGTTGAGGCGACTCAGTACTGCATTTCGGATATCCGCTGCTACCCATCAACATAAGGTATATACACTTGTACATATTGTATCTACATAAGCATAGCATAGTAACATGTTTGTAAGTAACTTTAGGGGATGTATAAATAATGTAAACAATTATAAATGACTAGAGAAGAAATAAGTTAGATGGTAATTGAATGGTGGGACTGGCATTGACGCACAGCCCAATTATTAGTGGAGTGTGGTCACGATTCGAGGACAGGTAAGAATTTAAGTAAATAAACAAAACGCAAAAAAATTAACTCTGATTTTTGGGTAGTTTGGGTTGTGACATACTGAGCATGTGGTTTGCTCGCCCCCTTTATTTTTCCATCTTTTCAGAGCACTTGCAATAGTTATTAAGCGGCTGAGGACTTGCATGCTTGATATCCGCTGCTTCCCATCGAGAGACAGGTATACACATTTGTATGGTTTTGTATCTAAATATGCAATGCACAGTACTGTATACGGATATGATGTCGGGGATGTAGAGTTATAAATACCAATGTGTATGTATTTATTTAAAGTCAAAAGATAGTAAACTCTGATATATGAATGTGATTATTGAAATGAAATGGTAAATAGTGTAAGGTGACTAACACCGAATCATAGCCCAATTGTGTTGTAAGATGGTCACGATGAGAGAAAGGTAAGAATTAAATAATAAATGAAAAAGCGAAAAAATTACTCTGATTTTTAGGTAATTTGGGTTGTGACAAGTGGTGACGCCTCTTAGTACCTCCCTTAATTCCTTCTACGATCACCTACACCGAAATCGTACACTTAGTACCCTATTCGTGCGAATTGTCCGAATTGCGTTAAAATCGTAACATATTCATTACTACTGCGTGTGTACGTATTATTGTACTTACTTCAGTCAACACTCACGTTTATATATTTTCTCTTACCTCATATTATTTTGTATGTACACTTATTGACATACACCTTATTATATACCTCTACATGTATGTACACATAAATATATACATATATATATATATATTTATTTATTTGTTTTCATTCTTTTCCTATCTCATATATACATTCTTTACATGTACATAAACTAGCACACATTCATCTTATATACATCCCTATGCATATACACCTATATATATATATATATACATATACACTCCTATATATATATATTTATTGTTTTCCATTTTTCCTTATCACATATACATACATATTCTTGTATGTACATATACTTAACATATCCATTCATTATATACACCTATATGTATATACCCAAATATATATATATATATATTCATTTAAATACACTTTTATCTTATATACACCCATATGTATATACACCAATATATATATATACACATATATACATATATTATTATTAGTTTCCATTATTCAATATCACAAACATACATATATATATCTTTGCCTACTCCTCATCATTCCCCTTTTTAATCTAATTTAACCCACACTAACATGCTTGTATCTACTACCAATTCATCTACATGTACATTGAATTTACATACATGTATATACATATATATATACACTTTACCTTATCATACTTATACACAATTACATAAATATATATATATATATACATGTACAATTAATACACATATATACATATATGTATTTGACCTTTTCTTCTTTTTTTTTTTGGTTCTCGGTTTGCAATCTTCACTGTTTAGTCTTCTTCTCCCCTCAAGCCTCTCGATTTTCTTCCTTTTCCAGCCCTTGTTTCGGTTTTGTTCTCTGTTTCCCAAGTCTTGCTTCAATGAAGTCTCGGTTCCAGCCTCACCCCTTATTCAGTCTCAGTTTCTAGCTCCTATCTTTGGCCTTCTTCTTCCCCCCATCGACCTCCCCTGCTTCTCGGTCAGCAGCAGTTCTCAGCTCTGTCTTGTTTTCCTAGCCGAGAGTCTCCATTGCTCTTGGTTTCTTCAGCTTGCTTCGATTCTGTCCTGCTTCAGCTCCCGATTTCCTTGTCTTCCACTCTTTTTTGCTTACCCTTCTCCCTCCTTTCCAATCTTCTCTCTCGGTCAACCTCCAGCAACAGCTTTCCTGCTCTGTTTTTGCCTCTCTCGGCCTTTGCTGCTGTTTCCTTCTCTCTCGGCCCTTGCTTCAATTTCCAGCCCTGCTTTCTGCCCAGTCAGATTCAATTTCTTCTCCCCCTTCCCCGCGTCCCTGCTCCTAGCTTCGGTTTCCTCTTCCCTCATCTTCTTTTCTTTCTTTTCTTTTCTTCTCCCGACTAGCCCTCTCCTTCTCCCTTCCTTTTCTTTTCTTCTCTTCTTTTCCCCAGCCGAGCCACCCTTCTTCCCTTCTCTTCCTTTCTTTCCTTGGTTTTCCTTTTTCCCGCCCCTCTGCTATCAATTCTACATTTTCGAATGCAGTGTTACAGAATCGGCTTTCAAAGAAAGCCAATTCCGTATAAGTGGGTATGTATATTATATTAATATGTATATTATATTAATATATATATATATATATTGTATTAATATATATATATATTATTTGTTTGTTTAGTTTATTTGTTTTGTTGTTTTGTGTCCATTTATAATTTCTTGTCTCATGCTTTAATTTTAATTTTACTAACACATCTATATTAAATACTATACATTACATAATATATATATATATATATTTGTTATATATATATATTATCCATCTATTTAAATGTCATGTATATTTATATATACATATACACCTATGTATATATATCTATATATACACATTTTCTTGTAAGATTATCTAAGGACATAATATCTATGCCTCCCATGAAATTCTCATTAGTTCGAAAATGGAATACTATCGGGATTCCATCACTCCTCACGAATTCCCAATACAAGTTTTTACATCATCGATTCTCAACTAATAATTTAAAATTTTCCAATCCTTCCGTACTTGCATTTGCTTTATCACTTCTTGCATCTTCGGGTTCTCAGTCATTCATGGGCTTCTCGGTTCCTATAGTCCTCGAGCCCTACAACGAATATTCACACTTCCATTAATATATATTATTTCCATTTTTATATAATTTAATTAACGTAGGAAATTTATGGGGTTTACACTTAATGATCTTTCCGTTAGCAAATACAAAATTTGATTGTTGGAGCTTGCTAGACTTAAAGTGTATTGATACCTTTTTCTATTCATCGATACCTTCAAAAGAAATCTTGCACAAAAAGAAATAATTGTATTAATACTGCTCTTAATCGTATTGATACCAAAATAGAGCATGAAGTTTCTGTTTTGAGGTCATAATGGAGTATCGATACACTATTATCTCGTAAATACTTAAAACATGTCTTATCAATACTCGTTTAAACCGTATCGATATTGCCAGAATTAAATCACATTATTAACCTAAGAAGCAAGATTAAATCAAGTTCAAATATGCAAATGTGTATTCTAACTTTATGATCATGCATATCCGACTTTAACATATAGTAAACATGAGTATATAAGATTCAAATAATTAAACCATTCAAGCTTATTAAAATTACTTTCTTTTTAAGTCCTTTGTAAACTCATATCAAAATCTTAATATATTTCAAAGTCAACAAAATTAAAGGATAGTGTTTGTTCTTACACAGTTCCTCTGTGGCGCAGAATCCGAAACTTCTCTAGCGGCAGAATTGCTTACCATTCTTCCTATATTTTCTTAATAAAACATGATGATGCGCTCACGTTTAAAGTCGTAGTCTACAAGTCTGGCCTCTTGCTACCATTCACCTTAAATACCACACTAAAACCGATAGTTTGAAAGAATGTATTTTTTTTTTCTTTGTTAATAGAAAATAACCTTGGACGAACTTCAATCAGGGGAGCATTTTCGATTCATGAAACTGATGAGCATCAAGGTTAAGATCAAAATCAAGATCAAGAAATTCAAGATAGCTCCAATAAGACTTCAATCCATTGAGCATCTTTAGAGATTCGATGACAAGAGACAAAGCTAAAAGATTGCGAGAGCATTTGATTGGACTTATTAAAGAATGTTAGACTTTAAGTCAAAGCTTGGCTAACATCATACAAGTGTAAGATCAGCTTCATTAAGAAGTATGGTCCAAGTGACTATTAAGCCGAGATCACCTTTGGGCTGATAGACATACTTGGATTGGGCTAGATTATATGTCTATATTTTGGGTTGGTTGCACACCCTATGCAAGCCACATCCTTAAGTTTTTATTATTAGATTTTCCATAGGTTTATTATTTTATTAGGCTTATGCCTACTAGGATTGCATACCCTGATAGATACTTCTATTTTATTTAATGTTTTTCGTTGTCTTGGGGTTTTATTCCTAGAGATTATAGCTTATTCTTATTTATTAGCTTTCTATTATTATTTTGGAATTTTATTTAACTATAAATAGGCATATAGCCCTTTAGGAAAAAATATAAGAATACATACATTGAATTTTTTATTAAGAGTCTTCTTTCTCTTTAGTTTTTTTTAGAACTCTTGATGTTATGTGAAGCATGAATGATGTAAAGTCCATAGAATTGAATGTACATACTTGTAATATGAGTTGGTGATGTACGTACAAGTTTCGTTATGTATGAATAATAAGAATGGACTTTAGTATGTGATGAATGGGAATATATGGAAAATTGAGTAGTGTGGTAAAATGGATTTAAGTATGCATAAGTTTTATACTCTATTTGGTTGTAAATGGTATACCTCTGGTTATACAAAGGATACACACAAGTTTTAATGTGTATAAGGTATGCATGGATGTCATTTTCAAGCCTTAAGTGTGAATGAATGAGAAAATGACCATGGTAGCTAAATGTATGATGTTTGGCATGTGTTACTGCAGAAAACTGCAGTAAAATCTGGTAAATATGGATGAGAGATCGATCTCATGGGATGAGAGATCGATTTGGAAGAGCCAAAGATGCTCTTATTTGAGCAATGGAACAGGTCAAATCGATCTCATTGGAGAGCAGATCGATTTGTTAAACATTCTGTGTTGAAGGAATCGATCTCAGAAGGGCTAGATCGATTTCCTTAAGCTATTGACTTGCAACAGATCGATCTCATGTAAGAGCAGATCGATCTCATGTGGTTTGGAAGGTCGATTTCAAGAGGAAAAATGCAAAGCAGATCGATCTCCTAGGGTAGCAGATTGATCTCATCAAGACAATTCTATAAATACTGGACTTCTGCATTTCATTTTCCCGAGAGTTACTATTCCATTTGGAAACTAAACCTAAACCTAGCCAAGAAACACTAGAAAACTTCAATTTGTGATTAGTTTTGAGTGAGATACAGTTGAACAAAGTTGTTCTTAGCAAAGAGGAGAACAACATACTTGGAAACAAGAGATTGAAATCAAGAGTTGAAGGAGCAAGAATGATTTTACCATCTTGGTGAAAAAGGAAAGAAAGTTCAACTAGGTAAGATTTAATGCACCAAGTTGATATATGTTAAACTAGATGTGTTAATGAGATTGTTGGTGTATATATGATTTGTTGGAAATGAAAGGATCATGAAAAATCACCATAACCTAGATATTGGTGAGAAAATGAGAAAGTAATGAGAAAATGATGTTAACATTGGTTTGATGATGAAATATGCATGTATGAAAGATTATGAGTTAATCTTATGAAATGCATAAATTAGAAATAAGGAGAAATAAAGATAGTTATGTGAAAATATGGTATAATGCCATATTTGGAGGAAATAGTGAGATTAATGAGTTTAATTGAGATTTGGCAAATGGAATGAGTATAGAGTGATATACTAATGCCAATATTTTATCACAGCTTCAGAAATCACATTGGAAGTTGATCAGACTATGAAAGTGAGTTACACCGAGGAAGAGAGGTCACTTGACGTGATCCGAGGTAAGAAAATTTCGTGAGTAGCTAGAGATGGCTACACGTATTTTAAATAGAGTTTTGATATTATACTCCATATGAATTCCCATGAATAGGCCTAATGTGTGATAGAGATGAAGTGTGATTTTATCCAAAGATAGGATAAAAAGCCAGAGAAGCATGTTGTAAACCAAAATTCATGAGTTGCATGATAGAATGGCTAATGTTTTCATGTGTATGCGAAAATAGTACATTTAAGTGCTAATTTGATTTGAAATGAATGAAATGTGATTTGAATAGCCATCTATCTGGTTTTGTGTGAAAACTATAAGTGCTAGAAATACTCGCACTATATTTTGAGATATGCATCACATAGTACTGGAGGATATACTCGTACTATATTTTAATGTTATTTTATGCATGTCAGAGTACTGGGAGCATTGCTCGTACTCAGTTTGTGATTGATGCATATAAAGTATTAGGAGCTATGCTCATACTCAGTTTTATATGATAGAGTACTGGGAGCGTTACTCGTACTCGACTTTTCATGATTTATACATGATATCGTACTGGAGCGACAGCTCGTACTTGATTTGAAAAGAGAATTATGCATTTACCTAGTGCTAGAGGTTACTCGCACTAGTGTTTGATATTTTAAGATGCATACACAGTGTTTAAGAGGCGGAGTGTTGATTGAGAGTCACACTCAAGACACGCACTGTTGTTTTACGTGATATATAATACATGTTAAAGAGCAAAACTGTGACGATTTCCTCCGTGTAGACTGAGTGTCACACAGTTGAGATGTTTGCACGTGGATTTAGTGACGTGGAATTTATTCCATAGTATGAGGGCTAAGACTTATGGCAAGCACCCCGACTATGATGTATTTCCGTGGTGTGAGGACTAAGACCTATGGCATGCATCCCGACCATGAGGAGAGGGTCCATGGGTGTAGGTTGTACCGTGCGAGTGGCATGGAATACACTGTACCGTGTGGTGGAGTTGTGGAGTTAAGGAGTTGATAGCTGGCAGTTGTGATGGACTGACCCCCCTCCCGTTGCAGCAGTGATACTCGCACACCGAGATCTGTGTTGCTTGAGATTTCACATTATAGGATATGGCCATAGTCCATGAGAATATTGCATTAGCCACTGAGTCTCACATTATATATCACTTGTTTTCATGATAAGGTTAGACCTGAGAGAGATGGTCGAAAACCGATTTGTATTGTGTTGTGAACTGCCATATTTACTGTGATTTAAATGTAAATGACATGATTGAGATAAAGGCATTCCTAAATTTATAAAAATGCACTGTTTTGCATGAATGCCTACATTTGATAACTAAGCATGTTTTTAAGTACATGGAATTGATTCTGTACTATTATTATATCATTTGATACATGTTTGAGATGAGAGAAGGAAAGACAAAGCCTTATTTTCAGTAGATAGTGCAGTTGTCTACTTGCTTGCCTGATTTCCTTACTGAACGCGTTGTTTGCTCATCCCCTTATTTTTCATCCTTTATAGATCATCTGCAGTAGAGTGAATCTGACTGAGGTATAACATTCATTGTATCCGCTGCCTATCCATCTTACAAGAAGTATACACAGTCGAACATTTTGTACTGAACAACGTATAAGCATAATTATGTAAACTATTGTACGGTCGGGATGTCACGACCCGAACTACCCAAAAATCAGAGTTAATTTTTCGTGTTTTATTATTTTCTTACTTAAATTCTTACCTGTCTTCTGATCGTGACCACACTCCACTAACAAATTGGGCTGTGCGTCAATGCCAGTCCCACCATACATTTACCATATAACTTAATTCTTTCTCAGTCATTTATAAAATGACTACAATATTTATACATCCCCTAAAGTTACTTACAAACATGTTACTGTGCTATACTTATGTAGATACAATATGTACAAGTGTATATACCTTATGTTGATGGGCAGCAGCGGATATCCGGAATGCAGTACTGAGTCGCCTCAACTTCAACTGGAGATTATCTGTGGGAGAAAATGAAAGGGGTGAGCACATCAAGCTCAGTAAGGCAATCCTACGAACAAGTAGGTAACCATACTACCTACATGAACGTAGTGCCATGCATAAACCACCCTTTCTCCACACATTTTAAAATAGATGATATGAGTTATGATGTTATGTAAAACACATTTGCACGGAAAATTCAACATGCAATTATATTCAAAATCATATCTTTCTTGTTTAAAATTTTACAATAAAGTCAGGACTCGACCCCTCCTTCGGGTGATCCTGACTCACACAAAATCATGAAAATCCGTTTACATCACATATGGGTTTAAAAAGCATGAAAATAACCATCATGCACATTTAATTTAAAACCCGATTTGATCTCATCAAAATCGTCGACATGCGAGACTAGGCAACATCTGTATATCGGCAATAACCAGGACTATGGCCATATGTGTCCTCGTGAGTCCCTCTAGCTACACGGATCCTAGTGTGCGAGGTCTCACCCTGATCGGGAACCGTCCGGGAGGTGGGTCAATCCAACCCGTCAGTCTTATCCGATCCCATGCATCCGAAGATGCTAACGTATCACAAAGATACCAAGTATCACAAAGATACCAACGTATGCAAAGATAACACACGGTACATCGTACTCCATGCTACTTGCACGGTACATCGTACTCCGTGGACCCCCAACCTTATCCCTCGTTCGGGCTCATCAGCTGGTCCTCCAACCCTTATCCCTCGTTCGGGCTCATCAGCTGGTCCTCCAACCCTTATCCCTCGTTCGGGCTCATCAGGTGGATCTCTAACCCTTATCCCTCGTTCGGGCTCATCAGGTTGTTTCTCTAACCCTTATCCCTCGTTCGGGCTCATCAGGTTGTTTTAACATGCCATGTCTCAAAACGCACGTGCGGGCCTATTTAATCCGTGACACACAGTCTACTCGATGCTCCAAGCACGGCTTATCGCATGTTCTCATAAAATCGGTGCGAGCAATGCTCAGCACTCTCATCAAATCAAGTAAAACTAGTGCGAGCTAGGCTCTAGCACTCTATATATGAATCACATGAAAATCTTATAAAATCTGGTGCGAGTTAAACTCCAGCACCCTGTCACGAAAATCATGTAAAATCTGGTGCGAGTTAGACTCTAGCACCGTGTCACGAACAAGCATGTGAAATCTGGTGCGAGTTATACTCTAGCACCTATGCATGTAAAACTCTAGTGCGAGCTCTCGCTCCAGCACTAATGCATGCATCACACAAATCAAACATCGTGCGAGCTGAGCTCTAGCACGTCACATGTAAATAAAAACACGTAGGCGGCTTTGTTTCGTCAAAACAGTTTTCAAAACAACTATATCGTTGAAAGTATGCAATGCTGTGCATTTTCTTTCAAGGTTAGCCAGCCTACTCATGCATGCATTAAAATGTCTCCAGAATGAGCAGGAACCTCTTGTTCTTGCTCCTCCCAATTTCCCTAAATTCGTAAATTTTACCCTTAACAAGGGTATTTTGGTAATTTGCCCATTCGGGGCACTAAAATTATTATTTGACCTCTAGACCCTTCAGATAATTTTTTAAAGATTGCATATGAACTTGAAATTTCGTAAAGTTTACCTGTAGCAGTCCGTAGAATTCCCTTACCTTATTTTCCTGTGGAGTCTGACCTTTTCACTGATGTCACGACGCGCAGTCCGATATGCTCTCAATCAAATATCCGGAACTGCGTATAATTATTCCTCAGGTCAGATATCATACAATTTAATTGTATTTCCTATTTTCAGGGCTTAATTTAAATCATTGGGCCCGTTTACCCCTATTGGGCCCGATTGCACCTCAATGGTCCTTAATCGACCTTAAGCCCGTTTTCCACTTAATTTTCACGTTATCGAGGCCTATTGGGCTCATTGGGCCCTCCAACAATTTATTGGGCCTCATTCTAACTCTCGAATAGCTAAATTTAATATTTACGACAATTTATCTAAATTTTCATAATTTAATTCAATTTATGCGGAATTTAAATTCATATCACGCATAACGATGTAAATTGTCGTAAATAAGGGTCACTTACCCGAGATTCCATGCTAGTCCGCAAATCGAGGCTGTCTCGAGCTCTTGGTGGATGCCAATTATCGAGCTACACAATTTCATAATTTTTCGGGTAAGTTTTCAGCCCAAAATTAATTAAATAAAATATTCCAAAATTTAAATCGATCAATTTGACCGCTTATCGACTTACCCGAAGCTCGATTGCATCACAGGAATTTTCCCCAATTTTTTTCTCTTTCTTTTTGCCTTTTTTTTCTTCCTTTTTTCCTCTCTTTTTGGCTGAACCGGTTCAATCCGGTTCAGACCAGTTAAGACCGCCGGTTCACTCCAGTTCGATCGGTTCACCGCCTTGCAGACCTGTTCTCCGCCGGCTTCCACTGCCAGTGGCTCCGCAAGGTCGTCCGCATCTCGAATCTACCCTCGATTTCGATCGGGCTCGTCGGAACGCCGCCGGTTCGGCCTCTTCTCCCTCGACCGTCGGACCCATTTTCTTCCCTTGGCTGTCGCCGACGATTCCCGCCGTCTCGTCGGCTACTACCGGTCTCAAAAGCACCGCCGTCGCCTGGGCTTTCGAAATCTGGCCTCGGTTCCGCCCGATTCGCCGCCGTTCGCCGTCGGTGACCCTTTCTTTCCCGCGGCCTTCTCCTCCGTTTTCCGTCGGATTCCGAAGTCCTTGAGGCGCGTCACCGGTGGCCTGAAGACCGCCGGCCTCTCCTCTTTCTTTTTCGGCCCTTGGCAGCCGGACGGCTCGCCGGTCTCCCTCGGTCAACTGCTTTCGTTTTCGGGTTTCTCTCTCCCCGATTTCCGTTTTCTGATTTTTTTTGTTTTATTATTATTATTATTATTATTTATTTATTTATTTAATTATTTCACTATTCATTAAAATACTCCATAAAATCCAAAATATCTACACTTATATTATTTTTATTCTAATTTAATTTATTTAATTTAAATTTAATTTATTAAATATATTTTTCTCCAAATTTTCGATATTATTCCTTCGCGCTTTTCGAGATATCATTCCGGTAAGTTTTTGATATTTTTAAAATTTCTGAATCTTGATCAATTGACCCAAATTGTATAATTTCCTCATTATCGATCAAGATATCTTACATCCTTATTTTTAATTAAAATTTTCTTATCGCCTTAATACCGAGTTTTGGTATTTTTACCATTTTACCCCTGCTCTTATTTCGAAAATCAATTTTACCTGACCTTCCTTCATACATCCCCCATCTTTTCTTATTTAATTTTCGTATTTTAATTAAATTCAGGTCTTACACGGGATGTATATGTAAAAATACTGTATAACAGTTTATGTTATCGAAAAGAATACTAAATTCTATGTATATTACAAATGAATGTGAGTGGGTGACTAATATCGAATTACACCCAACTGTCAAGGAGAGAAAGGTAAGTAAAGTAAAAAGCGAAAAATTTGTTGTGGTTTTTGGTAAGTCACGGAAGGAGGTCATGACACTTGAACTTATTAAAGTCTTTCTTGTGGCGTTCTTCTACCTTACATCAACTTATACCTTAATTTCTCACTTTGCTAAGCAATGGGTCTAAGTACAATACCATAGGTTTTGTGTTTCTACACAACAAGTCTTGATTTCTATCATTAGTTTTTTATTTTTCTTTGTTGCATTCTTGGTTTGTTCTTTTTGTTATCGTGTATTCTTCATGTTCTTCACATTCATTGTTGAATCTCATCTTCTTTCGATAAGGTTCATATCATTTGGAATCAAAGCTTAGGTTTGATTCATGGGAGTCTCGTTTTTTGTTGTCTTCTTATGTCCTTTCTTTATTTTCTTATCACAATTCCTTAAAACTTATTCTTCTTTTCTTTTTCTTTACTGCCCTAAGTGTCTTCTAGTTCTTCTTTATTTCTTCTTGTGTTCTTCTTTAGACTATCCTAATTGTAATATTGGGGTTTCTACTAGTAATCTTTAGGGTTTCAAATTATACTCGATTTTTCTTTCCTAATCCACTACCTTAATTCTTTTAAGTTATTCTCAATTGTTCTTTCAAAACCCTAAACCCTACAAAAAGGAAAAAAACAAATTATTGTAGAAAGATTTGTTGATTCAGTCAAAGAAAGTAATTTCTTATTTCTTTTTTACATAAGAAATCCAATAACAAAGGGAAAACCAAAACTAAAGAGAAGTATTTTATCCTTACAAAGTTTGGATCTAATTAAATTTTCTTAATATCTTGTGATCTTGATTTGATTATTCTTTTTAACTGCAACCTAGTTGCATTTTGTTTCTTGATTTTCCTTCTTTATTATTTTCTTGGTCCTTCTTTAAGTTTCATTTATTTCCTTTTAGTCTGATTTGTTAGGATTAATTGGTTATAAAGTTATTCTTGATTAAGATTGATTAGTTCAATAAAGAACTTATAAAGTAAAATTGTTTAAGGGAAAAAGGTAAGACTGTGTAATATTAGTAGAGAAAAGCCATATTAAATCATATGAAACACGTGTGTGAGTGTTGCATTCTTATGTGTATTAAGTGTAAACACCTAAGGTCATGCTTATGAGGTCCTTTTTGCTTTGTTACTAATGTTTATTACTACTTATAATCATGTCTTCTAATAGTGAAAAGCCTGGTTTAAGTAAAATCGAGTTCATGCTCCAAGCAATGTAATAACAATTTTTGAGAATAAAGTTAAGATTTGGTAATATTCATAATAAGTTTGAGCAACATGATACTACCCTAGTTAAGGTAAACCAAAGTGATACTTCTCATGTGCATGGTAATGTTGTGGATAATGATTTTGATAATGAGTTTGATGATGATAGGTTTGGTATGAATAGAAATGTTAGATGTAATTATGGTAATAGAAAAGGTCGTGGAGATAGATTTAGAGGATATAGGAATCATGATAAGATGGATGAAGATCTAGAAATTATCAAGTTGAAGATTCCTTCTTTTCAAGGTAAAAATTATCCTAAGGCATACTTAGAGTGGGAAAAGAAAGTGGAGAAGGTGTTTAATTGCCATAGCTATTTCGAGGAGAAAAAGGTGAAGCTTGCTACTGCGGAGCTCACGGATTATGCCATCATTAGATGGGAACAACTAGTACTTGGTAGACATAGAAATAAAGAGCCATCTATAGCTATATGGGATGAAATGAAGCGAGCTCTGAGAAAAAGGTTTGTACCTAGTTACTACAATCACTATCTTTTTCAAAGATTGCAATGCCTTACTCAGGGGTCTAAGAGTGTTGATGATTACCATAAGGAGATGGAAATAGCTATGATTAGAGCAAATGTAGAAAAGGATAAATAAGTAACTATGGCGAGGTTCTTGCAAGGGTTGAGTCGTGATATAGCTAATTTGGTGAAGTTGTAGCACTATATTGAGTTAGAAGACTTGGTGCATTTGACAATGAAAGTAAAGAGGCAATTTAAGAGGAGCATTTATTTTAGATATGGGGTAGAATTCGAGTTCTTTATCCTTATGGAAATCGAATTGGAATAAAAAGATGATAACATTGTTTTTAAGCCTACAGTCAAACCACCCAAGGCGAAGGAAATGAGAGGCAGCAATGATAAAAAAGATGATGATGATAGAGTGGAATTACCTATTGATGGAAAGCTACTTGTAAGACGCCAAGCTTTAAGTGTGCAAGTCAAAGATGAGGATGAAGTACAATAAGAAAACATATTTCATACAAGGTGTCACATCTAAGATAAGATATGTAGTATGATTATTATTGTAGGAGTTGTACTAATGTAGCTAGCACTATTCTGGCTGAAAAGTTAAATTTACCTACTATTAAGCATCCTAGAAAATATAAGTTACAATTGTTGAATGATTATGGAGAAATTAATGTAAATAAACAAGTGCTAGTTTCATTTTCTAATTAGAGATATAAGGATGAGGTTATTTGTGATGTAGCTCCCCTGCATGTGAGGTACTTACTACTATGGAGACCAAGAAATATGATAGGAGAGTGACATGTGATAGCTACAAGAATTGGTATTCGTTCATGATGAATGGTATATCAATTTTTCTTACTCCATTAAGTCCTAGACAGGTATATAAGGATCAATTAAGATTAAAAGAGAATGATGTAAAAAGAATGAATGAGGCTGAAACTAAGCAAAAAGAGAAAGCAACCAAAAAAGAGTCTATGAAAAAAGAAAAGGCCGAGAGTGTTGAAAAGAAAAAGATAAAATCATAGAGCATTTCGTAAAAGAAAGCGATGTCAAGGTTGCGTATCTAGCAAAACTGCCCATGATTCATATTAACACTAATGAGCTTAACCATTCTTTGCCGAGTGTTGTTCAACATCTTTTCCATGGATTTAAGAAAGTTGTTTTTTACTCGAGTGATTGGGTTTAGATTAATATACGTAAAGAGGGATTCCCTGCACAAAGGAATTCTAAGTTACATTCACAAAGAGATGGATAATTCCAAGTGATCACAATGATTAATGACAATGCTTACAAGTTAAATCTTTTATGTGAGTATAATGTTGGTTCTACATTCAATGTTACGGATCTGTCTCCTTTTTATGTAAGTGCTAATTTAAGGATAAATCCTTTTGAGGAGGAGGAATGATGAGCATCAAGATCAAGAAGTTTAAAATAACACAAGCAAGACTTCAAATGGTCCATTGAGCATGCATGGAGGTTCGGTGACAAGAGCCAAAGCTAAAAGATTGCGAGAGGCTCTAATTAGACTTATTAAAGAACGTTGGACTTTACGTCAAAGCTTGGTCAACATTAAACAAATGCAAAATTAGCTTCAATAAGGAGTATGGGCTGAATAACTATTTGGTCAAGATCACTTTCGAGCCGATAGGCATCCTTGGATTGGGCTTAGATTGTATGCTTATATTTTGGGCTAGTTGCACACTTTGTGCAAGCCGCATTCTTAAGTTTGTATTAGTAGGAATTCCTTAGGCTTATTATTTTATTAAACTTACGTCTGCTGGGATTGCATACCCTGATAGATAGTTCTATTTGATTTAAGGCTTTTCATTGTTTTAGGGTTTTATTCCTAAAGATTTTAGGATATTCTTTTTCTTGGATATTATAGCTCATTCTTATTTTTAGAATTTCTATCATGCTTGAGATAACTTGTCACAACCCTCAAATCACCATAAATCCACTGTAAATTTTTTTAGGGATTATTATTTAATCCAATACTTATGGTTTGTTCTTTACCTTTACCTGACCTGATCGTCAACAGCTACACCTCCAACAGTTGGGTTACGTATCGGTGTCAATCTCATCCAATCATACCATTCAGATTACAATTCATTTAAATGTAAACACTTGTATTTCTACATCAGAGTTACTGTTTACATGTGTTTACAATCTTTTACATCCCCAAAATTATATTTAAAGATATTACTGTGCTTTAATATGTCTAGATACAAAACTATACAAATGTGTATACCTCGTGTGATGGGATGCAGCAGACACCAAAATCCAATCCTCAGTCGCCCACTATCTACTGTAAGTGCTCTGTAGAGGGGGAAAATAAGGGCGGTGAGCAAACCATGCACTCAGTAAGGCAATCATGCGAGCAGGTAGATAACTGTATTATCTACGTGGTCGTGATGCCATGCTTAAATCACACATTTATTTGTCATACTCCAAAACGTATGCTCATGCTTGTGTTCATGACATGTAAAGCAATTCATGCTAATTAAATCAGTGCACAGTTCTCAAAACATAGCATGAAAAATCATCATGCGTAAATCAAAATCAAGGCATGGAAAATCATCATGCAAGTTATCACGACCCAAAAATCAGAGTAAATTTTTCATTTTTCTTTCATACTTACCTATCCTCTGATCGTAACCACACTCCACTAACGGTTGGGCTGTGCGTCAATGCCAGTCCCACCATTCATTCTCCATACAACTCAATTCCTTATTAAAGGAAAGGCAAACACATGAGTTTTTCACTATTTCTTTTCCATTCATTTACAAGTGTTTACAGTGTCTATATATCCCCGAAAGTTACTTACAAACATATTATTGTGCTATTCTTATTCAGATACTATATGTACAAGTGTATATACCTCAAAATGATGGGCAGCAGCGGATATCAAGAATGCAGTACTCAGTCGCCTCAAAGTCTACTAGAGGAAATCTATGTAGGAAAATGAAAGGGGTGAGCACATCAATCTCAGTAAGGCAATCCTACGAACAAGTAGGTAACCATACTACCTACATGAACGTGGTGTCGTGCATAATCCACCCTTTTTTCACATCATTTCAAAACAGATGTTACATGCTACAATTCATTATGTCATGCAAAATAAGTTCACATATGGATTTCAAAGAGCATGGAAAACTCAACATGCAAATCCATGTAAATCATTTCATTCTCGTTAAAATTTCACAATACAGCCAGGACTCAACCCCTTCCTCAGGTGTTCCTGACTCACACAAAACCATGAAATCAAATGCTTTTTAAAGCAATAGTAACATGCGAGACTAGGAAATATATATATATATATATATATCTCAGGCAAATAACCAGAACTATGGCCATATCCTCGTGATCCCAGGCTACACGGATCCTGTGTGCGGGGTATCACCACTATCGGGAACCGCCACGGGAGGTAGGTCAAATCTAACCCGTCGATCCAACCCGATCACTCAACAATCACGTCCGTAGACTCATATCATCAATCACAGCACAGTACAGCGTACTCCATGTGACAAGCACGATACATCGTACTCTGTGGACCCACATCTCATATCAATAATCGTGCCTGTATCAAAACGGACGTGCGAGAATATTTAATCGACGTGACACACAGTCTACTCGAAGATCCAAGCACGGCTCATTGCATTTCTCAAATCAAAATGCACGTGCGAGCCTATTTATTGGTGTAACACTCAGTATACTCGAAGGTACAAGCACGGCTGTAGTTCCATCATGAAAATCAGTGCGAGCAATGTTCTAGCACTCTATCAAAATCATGTGAAAATCTAGTGCGAGCTTGGCTCTAGTACCAATGCATATAAAACTCTAGTGCGAGCCCCTGCTTCGACACTAATGCATGCTTCACAAAAATCAAAACTCGTACGAGCTGAGCTCTAGCACGTCATATTTCCATAAAATCACGTAGGCGATATCTCAAAACAATTTCCAAAAGAAATCACATTGTTGAAATCATGAGATGATGTGAATTTTATTTAAAAGTTAGCCAGTCTACCCATGCATGTGTCAAACCACCTCAAAAATAGGCAAGAACCCCTTGTTCTTGATTCTCGTAACTTTTCCTAAATTTGAAAATCTTACCCTTCACAGGGGTATTTCGATCATTTACCTATCCGGGCACCAAACATTTTTATCTGAAATCTAGACCCTTCAGACTGTTTAAGAAAATGTAAATGTAGTCGAAATTGCGTAAAACTACCTCTAAGAGTCTATAAAATTCCCTTACTTGGAATCTCTCCGTAAGCTTATCTTTTTTCCACCAATACCGTATCGTTTGATCCGATACTCTCACAGTCAACTCTGCGGAGCTGCACATAACCAAATCTCGGGTTAATCACTGTGAGTTCAACTGTATTTTAATCTTACTGGGCTTTATTTATAGTATTGGGCTCATTCACACTCAATTGGACCCATTTAATTCATAATGGGCCTTACTCCATTTTAAGCTCGTTTTCCACTTATTAATTCCCATCAATACTCATTGGTCTTTGTTCCAAACTCTTTGGATAACCCTATATCATTTACGATAATTAATTCAAAAATCCAAATATAATTTATTTTATGCAGAAATTAATCTGAAATCCGTAAAATAAATTCCAATTGCGCAATAATCATACTATTGTCGTAAATGAGCTTTACTTACCCAAAATTATGCGATGGTGCTCAAATCGAAGTTTGATCATGCTCACGTACGCGATTTATCGTCGAACTGCACAATTTTATATTTAATTCCGGGTTAATTTTCGATCAAATATAATTTTAAATAAATTTCTCGAAAATCAATTCAGTCAATTTTGACCGCTTACCGACTTACCCGTAATCTGAGGTATCCCCGGGAATTTTCCTCTCCTTTTTTTCCTTTTTCTTTTTTTTTTCTTTTTCATTTTTTTCTTTTCTTTTTCCTTTTTCTTCCCTTTCCAGCTACGGTGCTGTTTTGGCTCTCCTCACCGTCGTCGGCATTCCCAGCCATTTCGTCGGCCGCTACCGATACCAAAAGAAACGCCTCAGCTAGGGGGTCACTCGACTAGGGTCGATCGGAGCTAGATCGCCGTGGATCGCTGACAATCAGCTCGGTTTCCTCTCGAATTTCCTTTCGTCGATTTGCCGAAATCAGGTGTCGTCGGCGCGCGTCGCAGGTGCCAATAGGTTCGCCCGATTGTCCTCTCTCTTCTTCGACCCTCGCCTAGCCTCGTCGATTGCCGGTGCTTCGTCGGGCTTCTAAAACGCGCCAAGCTCGACTTCTCTATTTTCTCGTTCAGTTTCCTTTTGTTTCTCTCTCTTCGAACCAGATTTTCATTTTTTTATATTATTATTTTAATCAATAAAATATTATTTCATCCCCAAAATATCTAAAATATTCTTATTTAATTCATTTAATCAATAAATGAATTTATCTGTCTTATTTCATTTTTTCGGTATATTTTTACAATATTTTCGGGATAATTTTTCGAGGTGAAATTTTCGATTAATTCCAATAAATTCATATCTTGATTAAATTGGACTCGAAATTCAATATTTTCCTCATTATTAATTAAGATTTCTCAATTTCATATTTATTTTAATGAAATTTTATTACCGAATTTATACCAAATTTCGATCTTTTGACTGTTTTACCCTTGCACGTATTCGAGACCAAATTGAACCGACTCTCCTTCTTGAACCCACTATCTTTCCTTATCTTAAGTCCTTATCTTCGATCAGCACGCTTTCAATCCCATTCTTTCAGCCTGTGGCCATCTCGGCCCTTATTTTGCTATTACATACATTTCCATGCACATTCATTCATTTCCTTTGCAATTTAAATCAATAAAAACTCTTCTTATGATTCATTAATATGTGGAAAAATGTACATCACATGAATCATAAGGAATATCATCCAAAACATCATCAAAGGCAGCATAAAAGTGGGGCTTACATAATCTCCCCCACTAAAAGAATTTGGTCCAAATTGGAACCAAGTCAATCAGCAAGCAACTCCAGGTACTTCTCCCATATCAAACTCTCTAGCTCCCATGTCGCTTCCTTCGAAGTGTGATGCTGCCACAATACTTTCACCAGGGGAATCGTCTTCGACCTCAATACTTTCTCCTTCCTATCCAAAATCCAAATCGATCTCTCCACATATGACATACTCTCACTGAGCTCCAGTGGCTCGTATCTAATCACATGTGACGGATCCGGTTGATACTTCTGAAGCATAGAGATATGGAAAACATTATGGACGCTCACTAGCTCAGGTGGCAACGCTAGCCTATAAGCTCTGTCTCCTACTCTCTCTAGTATCTCAAAGGGTCCAATAAAATGAGAACTCAGCTTTCCTCTTTTTTCAAACCTCGTAATACCCTTGGAATGAGAAACTTTTAGAAACACAGACTCCCCTGTCATAAACTCCAACAGTCTAAGTCTCCTGTCAGCATAATTCTTCTGTCGACTCTGAGCTGTTCTCAACCTCTTACAAATCAACTGGACATCCTCATAGGCCTGACGTACCAAATCAAGAGCAAACATCTGTCTGTCACCAACTTCCTCCATCCAATAGGAGATCGACATCTGCGGCCATACAAAGCCTCATACGGTGCCATCCCGATACTCGAATGATAACTGTTATTGTAGGCGAACTCTAAAAGCGGTAGGTGATCATCCCAAGAGCCTCTACAATCAAGCACACAAGCTCTCAACATATCCTCGAGGGTCTATATAGTCCTCTCTAACTGCCCATCTGTTTGAGGAAGGAAAGATGCACTAAATCTAAACTAGGTTCCCATAGTTTCCTGAAAATGTTCCCAGAAACAAGAAGTGAATCAGGAATCCCTATCTAACACAACAGTCACTGGGACACCATGTAGTCTCACAATCTCACGCACATACAAATCTGCCAATCTACTTAGAGTATCGGTGGCTCTCATAGCCAAGAAATCGGCAGACTTCGTCAACCTATCCACTATCACCCATATGGCATCATGTCCTCTATGGGTCCTCGGCAAACCCATTACAAAATCCATGGTGATATGCTCCCACTTCCAAGTCGGTATAGATAGAGGCTGCAATAATCCTGCAGGCTTCTGATGCTCTACCTTCACCTACTGACAGATGAGACATCTCGCAACAAACTTTGTGACTTCCCTCTTCATCCTCGACCACCAGTATACCTTCTGGAGATTCTGATACATCTTTGTACTACCCGGATGCAAGGTATACTTCGACAAATGAGCTTCCGATAAAATCAACCTCCTGATCTCACAATCCTCAGGAACACATATCCTATCTCAAACCTCAGTAATCCATCCGAAGTCAAATCAAAATCAATCTTAATACCCTTTTGCATCTGTCTGACAATCTTGATGCAATACTGATCATCACGCTAAGCCTGTCGGATCCAATCCATGAAATCTGGCTCCAACCGCAGGCTAGCAATCATACAACCACTATCAGCATCAGACGGGGTCACATCCAAATTGAGGCTTGTAAACTGTTCTAATAACTCGTGTTCTCGTACCATCATATAAGAAATCAACTCAAGATGCTTCCTGCTCAACGCATCAGCCACTACATTCGCCTTACCCGGGTGGTATAGGATCTCATAATCATAGTCCTTCAGAAGCTCAAGCCATCTTCTCTGTCTCATGTTCAGCTCCTTCTGCGAGAACAGATACTTGAGGCTTTTGTGATCGGTAAATACCTGAAATTTTTCACCATAAAGATAGTGGCGTTATATATTCAGTGCAAACACAATGGCCGCCAACTCCAAATCATGGGTAGGATAGTTCCTCTCATGGTCCTTCAACTGCCTGGATCCATAAGCGACTACCTTCCCGTCCTGCATTAGATTACAGCCCAGTCCTTGGTAAAAAGCATCTGTGTATACAGAAAACCTCCTGAGCTGGTAAGAATGATGAGAATTGGAGCAGTGGTCAATCGACGCTTCAGCTCCTGAAAACTCTCCTCACATCTATCGTCCCACTCAAATGCAACACTCTTCCGAGTGAGACGTGTCAACGGAGCAGCCAACCTCAAAAATCCCTCCACAAACTGATGAAATATCCAACTAAACCTAGAAAGCTCCTGATCTCCATAACTGTCTGAGGCCTCTGCCACTGAACTACTGCCTCAATTTTGGATGGGTCCACTGACACACCATCCCTCAACACAATATGTCCCAAAAAGGAGATCTGTTCAAGCCAAAAATCACACTTACTGAGTTTGGCATACAACTTCTTCTCACGGAGGGTCTGTAGTACAATCCTCAGGTACTGCTCATGCTCCTCTCTAAACCTCAAATAAACCAAGATATCATCGATGAAGACAATCACAAATCAATCCAAATACGGATGAAACACCTCATTCATCAATGACATAAAGGTCGCGGGAGCATTTGTCATCCCGTTGGTGCCGTTGCCGAGGAAGTTTTAATTAGTCGTTAATTAATATCAGTGAAATTATGCTTAGGTGTAATTCTAGCTTGTAAATATTTAGGTTGTAAATATTTAGAGCCTTAGCTTAGGTTAGTTAAATTTTCTCCTAATTAAATCAAAAAAATTGAAAAATTGAAAAACTTAAAAAAAAAATTCTAAGGACTCTTCGATGATTGTAAGCATAGAGCCAGAAGTTTTGATTGCTTTCCTCTAGATCCTGAAATCGAACACACTCTTAGAAAAATTCAAAAGGACTCTAGGAAATTATTAGCACCGTTGCAATTCACCATAAAAGAAAATAGGAAAATTAGAACTGTTGGAGATTATATGATGCCGACAATTGAAGGATATAATTTCGGCATTAGGCCACCAGCTGTCCCTACAAATAACTTTGAAATTAAGCCCGCAATCCTCCAGATGATCCAAACTTCTCTATAGTTCAGTGGGCTTCCACACGATGACCCACATGCTCACCTTGGGCAATTCTTGGACTTGTGCAACACCTTCAAACATAATGGATTATCTGATGATGCACTTAGGCTTAGATTATTCCCCTTCTCACTTAGGGATAGGGCGAGACACTGGTTAACCTCCCTGCCTCCAGGATCCATTTCTACATGGGACGAGTTAGCCCATCAATTTCTATCTAAGTTTTTCCCTCTCTCTAAAATGGCCCAACTCCGTAGTAATATATCTTCCTTTGCCCAGTACGACTCTCAATCTCTTTACGAAGCATGGGAACGATATAAGAAGCTTCTTAGGAAGTGCCCTCACCATGGCCTACCTTTGTGGTTACAAGTCCAGACCTTCTACAACGGACTTACAAGCCCAAATAGGACCATTGTTGACGCTGCGACGGGTGGAGTGCTAATGTGTAAAACAGAGGAGGAAGCTTACGAGTTGTTAGAAAAGATTACGGCTAATAACTATCTATGGTCTTCGGAGAGGTAATTGCCAAAGAAGCCGGTGGGTATTTATGAGCTCGACACACTGTCTACCTTGACCTCTCAAATCGCTAATCTTACAAAGAAGGTAGAGTCGCTCAGTACCCAACATAATCCTTCCACCAGTCCTAATCCGATTTATTCTGTCCAAAGTCCTTTTCTTTCCTGCTAGCTGTGTAGTGGTACCCACTCTGTAGATAGGTGTCCACTCAACTTAGAATCAGTTCAGTATGTTGCCTCTTCTCAAACACAACAGAACAACCCTTTTTCAAACATCTATAACCCAGGGTGGAGGAACCATCATAACTTTTCCTGGAGCCAAAACCAAAGGCAACCTTCTAACTCTAGATCTGTAGAACCCCCTAGTTTTTAAGCTCTACCGGTTCAGGTACCACCACAGCCGCAATTTCCATTTCATCTGCCTTCTCATCACCCATACCCACATCATTCATCACCATCACCAGCACCACTTATGCAACCCCAACTCTACCATGCACCAGTAGCTGAGAAGAAGCCTACATTAGAGGAGATGTTCACGACTATCCTGCAAAATCAAGCTGCTTCAATTAAGAACTTAGAAGTTCAGGTTGGACAAATAGCTAGTGCTCTTAGCCAACATCCTCAAGGGACCCTTCCTAGTAATACTGAAGTTAATCCTATTAAGCAAAGGGAGGGTAAGGAACATGTTAGATCTATCACCCTTAGGAGTGGCAGAGAGCTAGAGGAGCCACAAGTTAAGTCCCAACCTAAACAGCACATAGTTGAAGAATTCATAAGTTCTAAAGAAGCAGCTCAGAAAGAGCAGGAACCTAAAGATCGGGCTGCCAAGGAAACAAAGCTAAGCACTTCTTCATCTATACCTTCTTTTTCTTCTATTTCACAGCCTTCCTCATCCTCTGATTCCACACAAGTTCCCACTACATTGCCTCTAGTTAGACCACCAATACCTTTTTCTTAGAGATTTCAAAATCAAAAACTAGAACAATAATTCACTAAATTTCTTGAGGTTTTTAAGAAACTTCACATCAACATTCCTTTCGCAGATGCCTTAGAGCAAATGCCTTGTTATGTGAAGTTTCTAAAGGATATCTTCTTGAGGAAAAGGAAATTGGACGATTATGAGACGGTGGCCTTAACTGGGGAATGTAGTGCAATTATCCAAAGGAAATTACCCCCCAAGCTCAAGGATCCCGGGAGTTTTACCATACCCTGCAGTATTGGAAATCTATTCTTTGGTAGAGCCCTGTGTGATTTAGGAGCTAGTATCAATCTAATACCTTTATCTATCTATCAGAAGTTAGGAATAGGGGACGTCAAGCCCACTACAGTGTGTCACGCCCCGAATATGCAGAAAATAGGGCTAATTTAAAACTTTTTACTAGTTAATTCACAATTAAGAGTGCATTCCTGTGCAGTGTCATACATCATCATAATTATCATGCCTCAGGATCTCATCATGATACAATAAATACGGTATTATACACCTTACTCAATTCCAAGTAAATTAATCCTAATCCATCCCATATACTGTTATACATCAAGTGTCTGCAATTACATTAATAGTCTGGGTACATGAAAAGATAAATATACCTCAAAGTACAAAGTATATAGCCTGGAGCTCGAATCCTCCACTAGCCACTACTCCGTACGTCGCAGGGAAGTCCTTATTCACTTGAAGAACTCTGGGGGGAAAGAAAAACAGGGTGAGCTTCTAAATCGCTCAGTAAAGGGGGTAAGGAACTCATTTCATAAACCAAAATGCACATCACAAAAGGTTTATTTGTATGTGAAACTCATTTGAAAACCATAGCATGAAAATACTCAAAACGACACTCTCATGTGTCAAGTCATGTGAAAACATGAAGTAAAAGGCTCACTCTAGAGCAATAACAAAGCATGTGAAAACAACGCGTTAAACGCTTTCTCAAATACGTGATAAAATCACAGTAAAAATAATGCACGTGGCACAGCCACTAAACACGCGTGGCATAGCCACTGATTTAATTTCTCACGTGGCATAGCCACAAAACACAGGTGGCAAAGCCACTGATTTAATTTCTCGCGTGGCATAGCCACAGAATAGGGTTTCTCAACGTGGCGCAGCCACCAATTTGGGGTATAACGTGGCACAGCCACCAATGGGGTATAACGTGGCACAGCCACTAATGGGGTTTCTCAACGTGGCACAGCCACCAATGGGGTTTCTCAACGTGGCACAGCCACCAATGGGGTATAATGTGGCACAGCCACCAATTTTACGTGGCATAGCCACAGAATAGGTTATTCTCACGTTACCAGAACGGAGAAGAATTCGGGCTTACATGCTACCAGAGCAATGCCCGATGTGTACTTACAACTACACACCCAAGTCTTATCACATAAGACAGGTTTGCTGTCACATAGAACTCGTAATGGTTTTTCTCTCATAAAACTCATTTAAAAATCGTTTTGTACTCAACACAAAACGTAATAAAACCGAGTTCCAACCGGCAAAGCACACACACACATTTCTCAAATCTCAATATTGCCTTAACGTAGAACCCAGTTATAAACTCATAAAAACATTGGGTTCCAACCGGCTATAAAAATTGTGTGCAATTATATCTCAACACAAAACACTCAACATGCTTGTTTTATAAACCACAATTCATGCTAAAATAGTTTACAATTCACATACACAAATGGTTTAGATTTCCCTTACCTCTTTGCACCTCGTATAGTGCAATCGTTTCCCCCGTATCACGGACTAGCCTCGCATTCCACTCTGGAACTCCCGAGCTGTCCAAACGATGTTAAAACATCAATACTCAATTATCTCATAATCCTCAATTCTCAAAATCGAGCATAATTGCTCATAACACCTCAAATCTCTTGATTTCTCGTAACTCAACCCTAAACTACAACCTCATTCACAATATCTCAATGTCCTACATTCCTCATGCCAATTATCTAGGCTAATTCTCCACATTGTCTATATTTCCATTTATAGCTCAAAATTCCTAAAATTATCAAAATCGCTAAATGTCATTATCGCTCTAACCACATTGAAATTTCATCAATCCCTAATCATTTCTCAGCTATTTCAACACAATGACAACCACCAATATCATCAAAATCAGCTCAAATATCAAGATCGAGGTTTAGAAATTACCCAAAGCTTGTGAGACGCACAACTCACGCCTCGATCCGATTCGTCCTTCGATTTCCAAGTATGTTGTTATCCCTTTGATGAGGAACAACTTTCCTTCTTGCCACAACAGCTGATTCGGTCGAAAATGTGGGATTTGGATGAGTGAGAAAGTTAGGTTTTCAGAAAAATGGGGGTTGGAAGAGAGAGAAAGTGAAATTTCAGGAGAAAACACGGGTTCCTTATATAGACTGGAGGTAGGAGATCGATCTACCTTTTGATGAGATCGATCTGCATTTGAAATTTGGGGACGATTTGGGTAATTTTATGCCTAGGAGATCGATCTGTCGAGGGGTGAGATCGATCTCTTTATGGCTTTATGAGATCGATCTGCTCCTAAGGAGATCGATCTTCTCCCCAAACAGAATCATTTGGAGATCGATCTCTTCCCCATGAGATCGATCCTTTCTCAAACAGAATCATTTGGAGATCGATCTCTTCCTCATGAGATCGATCTTCTCTCAAACAGATTCATTTAGAGATCGATCTCTTCCATTGGAGATCGATCTGCTCCTCAAATTCCTCTTTCCTCGTCATTTTTAACTCACCAGATCGATCTCTCCTTCTCCCAGATCGATCTGTCCTCATACTTCATGCTTATTTTACACACTTAACATATAAATCTCCATTTATAATTCCCACAATTCATCTAGTTCAATAATTTACTCTTTAAATTATTATTACATCAACAAAATATGTCTGAAATTCTCAGATCTCACATCCTCCCCACCTTAAAAAGAATTTGGTCCTCCAAATTCAACTCAACTAGTCAAATAGATGGGGGTATTTCTCCTTCATGAGACTCTCTAGTTCCCACGTTGTCTCTTCCATTGAGTGATGTTTCCACAAAACTTTCACTAATGGGATGCTCTTGGTTCTCAGTACCTTCTCCTTTCTATCGAGAATCCGGACGGGTTCCTCAGTGTAGCTCATATCCTCTTGAATGTCCATCTCGTCATACTCTATGACATGAGAAGGGTCCGGGTGGTACTTCCTCAACATAGACACATGAAAAACGTTGTGTATTCCGGACATCTGTGGGGGTAATGCCAATCTGTAGGCTACTTCTCCCACTCTCTCAAGAATCTTGAATGGTCCTATGTATCGAGGACTCAATTTTCCTTTCTTCCCAAATCGCATGATACCCTTGCTCGGTGATACTCTCAGAAATACTGCATCACCAACATCAAACTCAAGTGGCCGTCTACACACATCCGCGTAGCTTTTCTGTGTACTTTGTGCAGCCCGTAACCTCTCACATATGAGTTTCACACTCTGTACGGCTTGCTCAACAAGCTCGGGAGCATTTATCTTTCTGTCACCGACCTCTTCCCAAGCTACAGGGGATCTACAGCTCCTACCATATAGAGCCTCAAAAGGTGCCATTCCAATACTCGCATGATAGCTGTTATTGTACGCAAACTCTGCTAGGGGCAGGTGATCATCCCATGATCCCTTAAAATCCATCGTACACGCCCTCAACAAATCCTCCAGGGTCTGAATAGTCCTCTCTGACTGACCATCTGTCTGAGGATGATAGGCGGTACTAAAACTCAATCGAGATCCCATGGACTCCTGAAACTGGGTCCAAAATATGGAAGTAAATCGAGAATCTCTATCAGAAGTAATACTCACTGGAGCCCCATGTAATCTAGCTATCTCGCTGACATACAGTTCAGCTAAGGCATCCACAGTATCTGTGCTCTTGATGGCAAGGAAGTGGGCACTCTTGGTCAATCTATCCACAATGACCCATATTGCGTCACGACCTCTCCGGGTCCTCGGTAAACCCATAATAAAGTCCATAGTGACATGCTCCCATTTTCATGTAGGTATAGGTAAGGGTTGTAGTAGTCCTCCGGGCTTCCGATGCTCAGCTTTCACTTGCTGGCATACTAAACACCTGGCCACATACTCTGCCACGTCTCGCTTCATACCACTCCACCAATACACCTTTCTCAAGTCTCGGTACATCTTAGTACTTCCTGGGTGCATGGTGTATCGCGAGCAGTGGGATTCTCTCAGTATCTGTCTCTTCAGGGTATCATCATCCGGTACACAAATCCGTCCTCTGAATCTCAACAATCCATCCTCACTGATGGTGAGATCCGACTGCGAACTCTGCTCAGCTTGGCTAACCATATCTATTAATCTCTGATCACTGCGCTGCCCAGTTCTAATCTGATCCATGATCCTGGGCTCTATCCGCAAGCTAGCCAAAAATCCAGTCTCTACCTCTTTAACTCTGATCCGAAGTTTGGCGAACTGCTCTAACAAATCCCATTCCCTAATCATCATAGCAGATATCATACTCTTCCTGCTCAGGGCATCAGCAACCACATTCGCCTTACCCGGATGATATAAAATCTCGTAGTCATAATCCTTAAGGAGTTCCATCCATCTCCTTTGTCTCATGTTTAACTCTTTCTGATCAAAGAGATATCTCAAACTCTTGTGATCAGTGAAGATCTGGAATCTTTCCCCATATAAGTAGTGTCGCCAGATCTTCAAAGCAAATACCACAGCGGCTAACTCCAAGTCATGCGTGGGGTAATTTCGCTCATGGTCCTTCAGCTGTCGCGATCCATATGCGACCACTCTTCCGTGCTGCATAAGCACACACCCTAATCCTTGGTGAGATGCATCACTATACACTGAGAATCCTCCTGATCCCTCAGGAATAGTTAACACAGGTGCCGCTGTCAACCTCCTCTTTAATTCCTGAAAACTGAGCTCACATTGATCAGTCCATATAAATGGAGTCTCTTTGCGCGTGAGCTTAGTCAAAGGGGCGGCAATCCTGGAAAATCCTTCCACAAATCTCCTGTAATACCCTGCCAAACCAAGGAAGCTTCGTACCTCAGTCACTGTCCTCGGTCTGTCCCAATTAAGCACAGCCTCCACCTTGCTTGGGTCCACTGATACTCCTTCCTCTGAGACTATATGCCCAAGGAAAGCTATCCGGTTCAGTTAAAACTCACACTTACTAAGCTTTCCATACAATTGCTTATCTCGGAGTATCTGAAGTACTAACCACAAATGATGTGCATGCTCCTCATACGACCGAGAGTACACCAAGATATCATTAATAAAGACTATCACAAACTTATCCAGATAGTCTCTGAACACCTCGTTCATCAATCTCATAAATGCTGCAGGGGCGTTCGTCAATCCAAAGGACATCACCAGAAATTCGTAATGGCCATACCTTGTCCTGAAGGCCGTCTTTGGAATATCTTCTTCCTTGATTCTCAATTGGTGATAGCCCGATCTCAAATCAATCTTAGAAAAGACTGATGCCCCTCTCAGCTGATCAAGTAGATCATCAATCCTGGGTAGTGGGTATTTATTCTTCACCGTGGCTTTATTCAACAGCCGGTAGTCTACGCATAATCTGAGACTACCATCCTTCTTCTTAACAAATAGTACTGGCGCTCCCCACGACGAAACACTGGGTCTAATAAACCCTTGATCCAGTAACTCCTGTAGTTGTCTCTTCAATTCCTCAAGTTCCACTAATGCCATCCTGTAAGGAGGTTTAGAGATCGGCTGAGTATCTGGTACCAAATCAATGGTAAACTCCAGCTCTCTCTCTGGTGGTAAACCTGGTAATTCATCTGGGAAAACATCCAGAAATTCACACACCACAGGTATATCCTCAATCCTCGGATGTTCCCGCTCATCGTCTGAGATGAGTGTCTCATAACCTTCACATGAATAATCATATTTAATATTCTCCAAAATAATGTTAAAATTCTCAAATTACTACTAGAATTCCACATATTCATTTTCTCAATACCTCAATCGTACACTATAAGGTTCAGGTAGAGAGAAAGTTACAATCTTAGTGTAGCAGTCTAAACTCACTCGATTGGTCACCAACCAATCCATCCCCAGAATTACATCGAACCCATGTACATTCAACATGATTAGATCTGCTAACATCACTCTATCTCCCACCTTTATCTCACATCCTCTACAGATTAACTCAGTTCTCTGGGATTCACGCATAGGGGTATTTACATGTAGTATATATTCTAGAGGTTCAAACTTCAAGTTTAATCTACATGCAAAATGCTCAGAAATAAACGAATGCGTGGATCCTGAATCAATCAACACATGAGCCTTATGATTATAGACAGAGAGTGTACCTCTTATAGTTTCTGTCGAAGTGTCTGCGGTCTCCTTATCCAGGGCAAACACACGTCCCTGTGCCACAGGTTTCTTCCCTTTCTCTGCCGCAGTGGCCCATCTCCGGGGATCCGCTCTCTGAGGGTGTTGTCCAGTGGGCTCCGGAGCATGTGGTATCTGAGGTTGGGGACAGTCCTTCACTCTGTGACCCATGTCACCACATCTAAAACATCCATGGATCGACCCAGTACAACTTCCTTCATGCGATCGGCCACAGTCTCTACAAAACCTTGTCTCCGGCCTGACATATCGAGGGGTCTCCTTGATAACAGGATAGGCTCTGGGTCTCTCCAATCTGTCCCTCTGCACCTCAATCCTTCCTCTTCTGAAGGAACCTCTCCGAGCCTCTGTTTGGAAAAGTGCTGGCCTCTTGCCCTTATCTCTATTCACCTCTCTGAGCTCATTCTGGGATTGTACCATCTCAATCCCTCTTTCAATCTCTTGTGCTCGTCTCAGAGCATCTCCAAACTCAGTAATGCATAGCCCTATCAATCTATCTCTGATGACGGGCTTCAACCCATACACAAACTTCTCTGTGCGGAGCTCTTCACTCTTGAAGGTCTCTGGGTCATATCTCAATAGCGCTGTGAATTAGCTCTCATAGTCAACCACAGACATGTCACCCTGTACCAAACTCAAAAACTCGGCCTGTTTCTTTCTCTGAGCGGCCCGTGGTACATATTGGGTCCTAAAAGCTGTCTGAAACTCTTCCCAACCAATCACACCATGGTGGGACATCAAAATACCCTGGGTAGTACCCCACCAATCTCGAGCTCTCCCCTTCAGCATATAGGCACTCATACTGACCCTCTCAGCATCGGTGCACCCCAGGATATCAAATATAATTCTTAATTCCGTCAACCACTCCTCAGCCTCCGTAGGATCCTTCTTTCCCTTAAATGCGGGTGGATTCATCTTCAGAAAATCCCTTAGTCGGACCATGCTTCTATCCTCAGGCTGAGTGACGGGAGGCACTGGGGGTATGGGAGGTCCTTGTGGTGGTGTAGGGGTAGTATCCGAGGCATTAACTCCAAAGTGTTGCGCGAATAACGCTGCCATCTGCTCAAAACCTTGCCTCACATCGGTCTCAATCCGATTAAATCGAGAGTTAGGACTCTCTGGCTGTGGGACAGGTGGCGGAGGGGACTCTGCCTGCCTCCTCGAACGACCCCGTCGTTTACTCATTCTCTATCTCAACTCGTCTCCTGCGCGTACATATCAAAATTGATTGAAATCTCAATCCTCAGTTTCAGTTCATGACCAGACTATTACAGACACTTGGGATGTATTCTATTTCACTTAACCGACACTGACAGTACTAGACACCCTAAGCTCTGATACCAAGAAAACTCTGTCACGTCCCGAATATGCGAAAAATAGGGCTAATTTAAAACTTTTTACTAGTTAATTCACAATTAAGAGTGCATTCCTGTGCAGTGTCATACATCATCATAATTATCATGCCTCAGGATCTCATCATGATACAATAAATACGGTATTATACACCTTACTCAATTCCAAGTAAATTAATCCTAATCCATCCCATATACTGTTATACATCAAGTGTCTGCAATTACATTAATAGTCTGGGTACATGAAAAGATAAATATACCTCAAAGTACAAAGTATATAGCCTGGAGCTCGAATCCTCCACTAGCCACTACTCCGTACGTCGCAGGGAAGTCCTTATTCACTTGAAGAACTCTGGGGGGAAAGAAAAATAGGGTGAGCTTCTAAATCGCTCAGTAAAGGGGGTAAGGAACTCATTTCATAAACCAAAATGCACATCACAAAAGGTTTATTTGTATGTGAAACTCATTTGAAAACCATAGCATGAAAATACTCAAAACGACACTCTCATGTGTCAAGTCATGTGAAAACATGAAGTAAAAGGCTCACTCTAGAGCAATAACAAAGCATGTGAAAACAACGCGTTAAACGCTTTCTCAAATACGTGATAAAATCACAGTAAAAATAATGCACGTGGCACAGCCACTAAACACGCGTGGCATAGCCACTGATTTAATTTCTCACGTGGCATAGCCACAAAACACACGTGGCAAAGCCACTGATTTAATTTCTCGCGTGGCATAGCCACAGAATAGGGTTTCTCAACGTGGCGCAGCCACCAATTTGGGGTATAACGTGGCACAGCCACCAATGGGGTTTCTCAACGTGGCACAGCCACCAATGGGGTATAACGTGGCACAGCCACTAATGAGGTTTCTCAACGTGGCACAGCCACCAATGGGGTTTCTCAACGTGGCACAGCCACCAATGGGGTATAACGTGGCACAGCCACCAATGGGGTTTCTCAACGTGGCACAGCCACCAATGGGGTTTCTCAACGTGGCATAGCCACCAATGGGGTATAACGTGGCACAGCCACCAATGGGGTTTCTCAACGTGGCACAGCCACCAATTTTACGTGGCATAGCCACAGAATAGGTTATTCTCACGTTACCAGAACGGAGAAGAATTCGGGCTTACATGCTACCAGAGCAATGCCCGGTGTGTACTCACAACTACACACCCAAGTCTTATCACATAAGACAGGTTTGCCTTCACGTAGAACTCGTAATGGTTTTTCTCTCATAAAACTCATTTAAAAATCGTTTTGTACTCAACACAAAACGTAATAAAACCGAGTTCCAACCGGCAAAGCACACGCACACATTTCTCAAATCTCAATATTGCCTTAACATAGAACCCAGTTATAAACTCATAAAAACATTGGGTTCCAACCGGCTATAAAAATTGTGTGCAATTATATCTCAACACAAAACACTCAACATACTTGTTTTATAAACCACAATTCATGCTAAAATAGTTTACAATTCACATACACAAATGGTTTAGATTCCCTTACCTCTTTGCACCTCGTATAGTGCAATCGTTTCCCCCGTATCACGGACTAGCCTCGCATTCCACTCTGAAACTCCCGAGCTATCCAAACGATGTTAAAACATAAATACTCAATTATCTCATAATCCTCAATTCTCAAAATCAGCATAATTGCTCATAACACCTCAAATCTCTTGATTTCTCGTAACTCAACCCTAAACTACAACCTCATTCACAATATCTCAATGTCCTACATTCCTCATGCCAATTATCTAGGCTAATTCTCCACATTGTCTATATTTCCATTTATAGCTCAAAATTCCTAAAATTATCAAAATCGCTAAATGTCATTATCGCTCTAACCACATTGAAATTTCATCAATCCCTAATCATTTCTCAGCTATTTCAACACAATGACAACCACCAATATCATCAAAATCAGCTCAAATATCAAGATCGAGGTTTAGAAATTACCCAAAGCTTGTGAGACGCACAACTCACGCCTCGATCCGATTCGTCCTTTGATTTCCAAGTTGTTCTCCCTTTGATGAGGAACAACTTTCCTTCTTGCCACAACAGCTGATTCGACCGAAAATGGGGGATTGGATGAGTGAGAAAGTTAGGTTTTTGGAAAAATGGGGGTTGGAAGAGAGAGAAAGTGAAATTTCAAGAGAAAACACGGGTTCCTTTTATAGACTGGAGGTAGGAGATCGATCTGCCTCTTGATGAGATCGATCAGCGTTTGAAATTTGGGGACGATCTGGGTAATTTTATGCCTAGGAGATCGATCTGTCGAGGGGTGAGATCGATCTTTTTATGGCTTTATGAGATCGATCTGCTCCTAAGGAGATCGATCTTCTCCCCAAACAGAATCATTTGGAGATCGATCTCTTCCTCATGAGATCGATCCTTTCTCAAACAGAATCATTTGGAGATCGATCTCTTCCTCATGAGATCGATCTTCTCTCAAACAGATTCATTTAGAGATCGATCTCTTCCATTGGAGATCGATCTGCTCCTCAAATTCCTCTTTCCTCGTCATTTTAACTCACCAGATCGATCTCTCCTTCTCCCAGATCGATCTGTCCTCATACTTCATGCTTATTTTACACACTTAACATATAAATCTCCATTTATAATTCCCACAATTCATCTAGTTCAATAATTTACTCTTTAAATTATTATTACATCAATAAAATATGTCTGAAATTCTCAGATCTCACACAGTGACCCTTCAGCTAGCAGATCGATCCATTAAATATCCAAAGAGGGTCATTGAGGATGTCTTAGTAAAGGTGGACAAGTTTATTTTCCCTGCAGATTTTATTGTACTAGATATAGAGGAAGACAGGGAAGTCCCCATTATTTTAGGCAGACCTTTCCTAGCTACTGGTAGGATGATAATTGATATGCAAAAGGGGGAGTTAACTATGAGAGTCCTAGATCAGGAAGTAAAGTTTAATGTTTTCAAACCTTTGAAGCTCCCTGATGACTCTCAAGAGTGTTTTAAGATGGAGATTGAGGAGAATATAAGGCTTAAGCATATAATATCTGAGAGAAAGAAGGAAGTAGATAGGGCTTAGGAGGATTTAACTGTTAACATTCTGTCACCATTTTGGCTAATCCTCCTACTCTGCGCCCTGCTGCTGAGTGTTGTTTTCTTCAGCTACATTTGAAGTGGCTGTGTTTTTCTTTTCACTTTGTATATAGTTCGTTTTTCTTTTTCTTTTCTATTGTGTCTTTCTTTGTTTGTGTTGCAGGTTTATTTTCTAGTTTTATGCTTTCAATCAAGTTTCAGTTGTTCATCATCATCAGATAGGGGAGTATTCTGTTCTTGAGCTTCAATTCTTATATTTTCTGCACACTGAGGACACTGTGCACTTTAAGTTTGGGGGAGGGGATATCACTTGAGCTATTTTGTGGAAAATTGAAAAAAATTTCAAAATTTTTTCGAAAATCTGAGAAAGAATTTTCAAAATTTTTTCGATAATATGAGCTTAAATTTCTTGATTTTGGGATGATTTAGTGCTTAGCATGTAGTTTTCTCATATTCCGATGATATGACCCCATGATTTAGTCTGACTTTGATTGAATGAGAAGCATGATTATAGGAAAAGCATGAAGTTGAATTCTTGAATTTGTCTTAATTCTGATTGTGATTGCCTCATCTTATGCACATGTCATGTCATGAATCGGTATATTTATTTAGAGAAAGCTTATGTGTACATATGATTGCATTTGTTCAGTTGATTTTGTGCATCATATTCTAGAATTTGTTTGATCTAATCTCGAGGCGAAATATTAGATCACACTTAATTAGGGAGATGATTTAGGCCATCTTTGGATCGTTTGAGCCTTTCTAGCCTTCCTTGTACATATTCTACCCCTAGTCACCCATTTGGCTTAAATAAGCTTTTCTCTGTAAATACACCTGCTTATTTTTGTTTCCTTAGCCTAAATACTTTTTCATATCCTTTACCCCGAAAGCATGAAAAGTCATTAGATATATTGTGAGCTATATGGGTATTAAGTGATAGTGAAAGAGTATGTAAAAAAAAATGATGAAAAAGAAAGAAAAAGAAAAGTAGAAAGAAGAAAAATTCAAAAAAAAATGTTTAGTGAAATAAATAAGTTTAGGGAAAATAATTAGAGCTCTTACATTAAAGGTCTTAGAAGTAATGCATGTTAAGGGGTAATTAACTCTAAATCGACTTTATCATACCTTAGCCCCAGCCTTACATTACAAGCTTAATGAAGTCCTATTGATCTTTAGTTAAGTGTGACTACATTAGTGGAGAGAGAATTGAAAAGCAAACTTATGAGAATGATCACATGTCATTAACTTTGCATTCACTATGTTGCATAATCTGATCCGAGTAATGTACTGTGAAGTGACTTATACATTTTTTACACACTCACGAGGAGTTCAATTTGAGTTAGGACTTATGATTGAATAATTCGAAGTGCTGGACTTGTAATTGTGAGTCTTTGATTTCATAGTCTGTACTTTTTCTTTGAGGATGATATTGGGGAAATTATTGTATTTTGTACTTGTCATTCCTATAATCATTTTGTTTTGCTTGAGGACAAGCAAAAGCTCAAGTTTGAGGGTGTGATAATTCTATATTTTTAGAATTATTTGTGCTTAATTTCCTAATTAATTATTTAAATCCCTAATTTATTTTGTTAATTATCCCCTTTATTTAATTAAAATTCTCATGTTTGCAGATAAATTAAATTCGGATGAATTTTGAATATTTCGGTAGAAAATGAACCGAAATTGGGCTAAAATCGAGATTAAGTCACGCGGACAACACGAGTCATGCCACCAGCACATCTAATTAGACAAGAAGACCGATGACATGGAAATATCTTTTCAAGGAGCCAATGGTGTGAAGACAAGTGGCCAAAAAAATGCCAACTCATCAAGGATATAGAAATTACCATTTTACCCCTAGTGTGTTTATAAATAGGAAAGGATGACAATTGAAGAAGTGATGTAATTTTTGGAGTAGGAGTAGTGTAGAGTAATTTAGGAGTAGTTTTTAGAATAGTTTAAAGTTTTAAAAGCTTTATTTGTGGATTTTTTTTCAAGCATTTCCCGTTAGTTCATAGTTAGCCACCATTGTTACAATTTACAAGCCTTATTTTATTTCTTTAAAATGAAAAAGTTTAATCCTAGTTGTTAATATTATGTCTTACAGCATTTGATCTCATTTCCTTGTCTTTGTGTTCTCGGTTTCATACTTTGTTTATGTTTTTAGTTGAAGCAATCTTAATTAATTTTTTTTAGCTCTCGGTTTGAGCTCTCTTTGTGCATTCTGGTGACATAATTTCTCCTTCATCTATGCTTTGTGGTTTTGATGCTTTGATGTGGATTGATGCTTAGCATTTGTCCACATCAATGGCAATGTGGAATCACAGCATTAGAGGCTACATGTGAAGCAACCCGACGGTGTTAGCTATCTCGTTTGTTTTTGTGTTTGTATTTCAGTGATAGCTTTCAAGAGACATTTTCTTCTTACTGTATTTGTTTTTTTAAGTTACGTAGGCCATGCCAGTTGCTGTATTGTTTTCCAAAAACTTTTCCTTGATCCATTGAGACTAGCCAGCTAGTTGAGGACCGATTTCTACGAGTGCAGTGGGGAGTGTCCAATAGATACTCTGTTATGCTCTGTTTAAGAGCTTGCTGGCAGAATCTATTACGGAGTGCCGCTCGGATTGAAGATGCGCAGGATGTGTATGCTGCTGTGTCCAGTGTGCAACATATGAGCTTGCAATAATGAGGCAAACGCCTGGACCAGAGGACAAACAGCAATCGAACAGAGCCTGGAGCAGCAGACACCAGTAGCTGGAACCGAGACATACCAAGCAGCAGGAACTGCAGAAGCGGACTTGCCTGGAGCAGTATTGGAGCAGGAACCGAGAGTAGGAGCATGGCTCGCTGATGATAAAAGCAAGGCTGTTGGTGACCTGCTGGTGTGCGTGAAGTAAGGTGCAACACTACAATGGTTGGCAGGAATGTGGGAGCATCGCAGAGCAGCTTGACATGTTGCTGTGTAAGAATCCATGTGCTGTGTTGCAGGGAATGGAACAAGTACAGAAGGTTGGTGATGATTGAAGCGAGGCAGAGAAGAAATGCATGAAACCGAGAGCCATAGACATACTAGGCAGCAGCAACCCGTGAGCAGCAGAGAATAGCTGGCCAGAATCGAAAGCAAGCTGGACACGCCAAACCGTGAAAGCTGAACCATACCTGGAAAAGAAACAAAATGCGAAAGTCATGAACAGTAAAGGGAGGGAATGGTTTAAATTGTTAAGGCCTTGTTTGGCATTCAACTTTAGTGATTAATCCATTTTCATGCATTGTTAGTTTAGTTTGCTTTCAATTTAATTTGTTAGGCTTAGTTTAGAGTTTCTAATTACATTGCATGTTAGTATTCTTGCATAGTAGTATAAAACTTAGTTTTAATTAGGATGATAGCTAATTAAGTGTTCATTTAGAATTAGATTAGGGGTAAATTTATTTCATTAAGCTTTAGTTTAGTTTAAATTGCATTTTAATTAAGTAATTTAATTGCAATTTTAGGATAGTTTAATTGTAGTTTAATTAATCTTGCTTTGTTATTTTCATAATTGCATTTTATTTTAATTGCGTTAATTAGTTTTAACTGTTTTAATTTCCTTTGTAGGTTTTTTATTTTAATTGCATAGAGCATTGTAAGTAATTTTGCTCAGTTTTAATTTCTTTATTTTATAGTTTTTATTATTTTATTGCTTTCACTATTTTTAATTCTAGCTATGTAAATCACCCACTTTAATTTCATAATTTGCTAGAATATACCATAGGGTAAGATTAACCGGTAGTTAATTAGGCTAACCAACTTCTCTGTGGGACGATAACTCGGGACTCAAATCCTATTATTACTTGTACGACCCGTGCACTTGCGGACATTACCTTTAGGGCGTGTCAAATGGCATAATCATAAACTCAAAGTGGCCATAACGGGTGCGAAAAGCTGTCTTGGGTACGTCTCCATCCCAAACTCTCAACTGATGGTACCCAGATCTCAGATCAATCTTAGAAAAGACCTGCACTCCCCGTAGCTAGTCCAGCAAATCATCAATCCTCGGAAGGGGATACTTATTCTTGATGGTAGCCTTATTCAACAATCTGTAATCAATACATAATCGGAGGCTCCCATCCTTCTTCCTCATAAATAGAACCGGTGCTCCACACGGCGACACAGTCGGTCTGATAAACCCCTTCTCTAATAACTCCTGCAACTACTTCTTTAGCTCCTCCAACTCAATTGGAGCCATCCTGTACGGTAGTCTAGATATCAGCTCTGTACCAGGTGCCAGATCAATACTAAACTTTGTCTCTCTCGCTGGAGGTAACCCTGGTAACTCATCCGGAAAGACATCTGAGAACTCTTTGACCACTGGAATGTCTTACAGTTTCGGGCGTACCTCAGCCGTATCTACCACGTACGCAATATAACCTTCAAACATAATTCATCCAATTAGTACATCATTCATTCACATTCTTGTTAACTTCAAGGAAATTGTACAATACATTTTTCTGGAGTATGAAATGTGATTGTCTTAGCAAAACAATCTAAAACAGCTCGATTAGCAGCCAACCAATCTATTCTTAGGATTACATCAAAATCTCTCATGTGCATCAAGATTAGATCGGCTGTCATCACTCTTTCGCCTATTCTCAACTCATAGTCCCTAAACACATACTCTACTAACTGACTGGTGTTCATGGGAGTGTTTATTAAAAACTTACTCCTCAAAGGGGTAAGTTTCGCATACGTAAACAATTTATATGCAAATGAAGACGATACAAATAAATGCGTAGAACCAGGATCTATCAACACATATGCTTCTAACTCAAAGATCAGGAGCCCTTGCCCTTCTGAGGGGCACTTTCTATCATCTCTGGGCAATCCCTAACGATATGCCCGGGCTTCCCACATCTGGAGCATACCACTGTGGTACCAAAACAGGGTCTATCACCATGATATCTACCACACCTACTGCATCTCTTAGTCGTAGGTCGTGGCCTCCCTATCACAATACCCTTTTGTGGAGAAGAAGTAATGACCGGATACATGGGAGGTCTAACTGGCCTCTCCTAAACCTCCTCTATCCTCGGCCTCTTCCTCGATAATCGTCAGCCCCCTCTATAACTGCAACCTCTATCTCTATCAGTCTCTTCCTCTCCCTATCTCTAACTCTGCCAGGTTTCCCAAATTCGAAGGCACTCCTCTCAAAATCCTGCTCAATCAACTGCGCCCTGCGCACTGCATCATCATACGTCGGGTCAGGGACTGAATCCCTTAAGCACAAACGCGACAAATGCTACCATTTCAGAAGTAGTACACTCGAAGAACCCTCATAGCTTCTCCATCTCACGCAACCAATACTCAGCTACCACTGGATCCTTTGCCCCGCTGAATGACGGTAGCCTAAACTTTTGGAACTGACGCAATCTATCCATATCACATCTATAACCCCATCCTCTAGTACTCTGTGATGGGGTACCAGTAAAATTGTGTCCTGAACTGGTGGAGGTGTAGGAGTATATGTATCCAGAACTGGCTGTGCAGGCGCATCTGAAGCAGCTGCCTGTCTAGCATCACCCTGTCCACCTCTATCTCCATGTAGAGACTGCTCAAATAACTCCAAAATCATCCCGATGCTCCGTTCTATCCTAGCGAAATGCTCATCGGTAGTCTCAGCAGGTCTCTCTATAGGACCCTATGAAGCATGCTCAACCTCAGTCTCCACCTCAACCTTTTCTTGGGTCTCATGGGACGACTCAGCACGACTAGCAGGCTCAGGTCTACCTCTACGGCCTCTGCCTCGTGCTCTACCTCCTCTACCGCGACTAGTGTTAGGCATAATGCTCAAATCCTACATTCTCAACCATTTCTTAGTTAAAACTCATCTCGATATATACTATTGTATCTAAATAAGCACAGTAACATTGGGGATATAACTTCCTAATTACTGACTCTGACACGCATCAGACAAATTCGCTCTGATACCACCAATTGTCACGACCTAAAAATCAGAGTAAATTTTTTTCTTTTTCTTTTATACTTACATGTCCTCTGATTGTGACCACACTCCACTAACGGTTGGGCTGTGTGTCAATACCAGTCCCATCATTCATTCTCCATACAACTCAATTCCTTATTAAAGGAAAGGTAAACACATGAGTTTTTCGCTAATTCTTTTTCATTCATTTACAAGTGTTTACAGTGTCTATATATCCCTGAAAGTTACTTACAAACATATTATTATGCTATTCTTATTTAGATACCATATGTATAAGTGTATATACCTCAAAATGATGGGTAGCAACGGATATCAGGAATGCAGTTCTCAGTCGCCTCAAAGTCTACTGGAGGAAATCTATATAGGAAAATGAAAGGGGTGAGCACATCAAGCTTAGTAAGGCAATCCTACGAACAAGTAGGTAACCATACTACCTACATGAACGTGGTATCGTGCATAAACCACCCTTTCTTCACATCATTTCAAAATAGATGTTAAATGCTACAATTCATGATGTCATGTAAAACAAGTTCACATATGGATTTTAAAGAGTATGGAAAACTCAACTTGCAAATCCATTTAAAACATTTCATTCTCGTTAAAATTTTACAATACAACCAGGACTCAACCCCTCCCTCGGGTGTTCCTGACTCACACAAAACCATGAAATCAAATACTTTTTAAAACAATAGTAACATGCGAGACTAGGCAATATATATATATATATATATATCTCAGGCAAATAACCAGGACTATGACCATATCCTCGTGATCCCAGGCTACACGGATCCTGTGTGCGGGGTATCACCACTATCGAGAACCGCCACGAGAGGTGGGTTAAATCCAACCCGTCGGTTCAACCCGATCACTCAACAATCATGTTCGAAGATGGCATATCATCAATCACAGGACGGTACAACGTACTCCATGTGATAAGCACGGTACATCGTACTCCGTGGACCCACATCTCATATCAATAATCGTACCTATCTCAAAACGCACGTATGAGCATATTTATTCGACGTGACACACAGTCTACCTGAAGCTCCAAGCACGGCTCATTGCATGTCTCAAATCAAAATGCACGTGCGAGTCTATTTAATCGGTGTAACACTCAGTATACCATAAGCTCCAAGCACGGTTGTAGTTCCATCATGAAAATCAGTGCGAGCAATACTCTAGCACTCTATCAAAATCATGTGAAAATCTGGTGTGAGCTAGGCTCTAGCACCAATGCATGTAAAACTCTAGTGCGAGCCCCTGCTTCGGCACTAATGCATGTATCACACAAATCAAAACTTGTGCAAGCTGAGCTCTAGCACGTCACATTTCCATAAAATCACGTAGGCGGCTCTGTTATCTCAAAACAATTTCCAAAAGAAATCACATTGTTGAAATTATGAGATGATGTGAATTTTATTTAAAAGTTAGCCAGCCTACCCATGCATGTGTCAAACCACCTCAAAAACAGGCAAAAACCCCTTATTCTTGCTTCTCGTAACTTTTCCTAAATTTGGAAATCTTACCCTTCACAAGGGTATTTTGGTCATTTACCTATTCGGGCACAAAACATTTTATTCTGAAATGTAGACCCTTCAGACTATTTAAGAGAATGTAAATGCAGTCGAAATTGTGTAAAGCTACCTCTAAGAGTCCGTAAAATTTCCTTACCTGGAATCTCTCCGCAAGCTTATCTTTTTTCCACCAATACTGTATCGCTCGATCCGATACTCTCACAGTCAACTCTGCGGAGCTGCACATAACCAAATCTCGGGTTAATTACTTTGAATTCAAGTGTATTTCAATCTTATTGGGCTTTATTTAGAATATTAGGCTCATTCACACTAAATTGGAGCTATTTAATTCTTAATGGGCCTTACTCCATTTTAAGCCCGTTTTTCACTTATTAATTCTTTTCATCAGGGTCCATTGGCTCATTGGGTCTATCAATGCCCATTAGTCTTTGTTCCAAACTCTTTGGATAACCTGTATATCATTTACGACAATTAATTCAAAAATCCAAATATAATTTATTTTATGCAAAAATTAATCCGAAATCCGCAAAATAAATTTCAATTGCGCAATAATCATACTATTATCGTAAATGAGCTTTACTTACCCAAAATTATGCGATGGTGCGTAAATCGAAGTTCGATCGGGCTCACGTACGCAATTTATCGTCGAACTACACAATTTTATATTTAATTTCGAGTTAATTTTCAATCAAATATAATTTTAAATAAATTTCTCGAAAATCAATTTAGTCAATTTTGACTGCTTACCGACTAAGCCGTAATCTGAGGTATCCTCGGGAATTTTCCTCTCTTTTTTTCCCTTTTTTCCTTTTTCTTTTCTTTTTCTTTTTCTTTTTTATTTTCCTTTTCCTTTTTTTTTCCTTTTTCTTCCTTTTCCAGCTACTGTGCCGTATTGGCTCTCTTCACCGTCGCGGGCGTTCCCATCAGTTTCGACGGCCGCTACAGGTACAAAAAGAAGCGCCTTGGCTAAGGGGTCTCTCAGCTGGGGTCGATCGGAGCTAGATCGTTGTGGATCACCGGCAATCTGCTCGGATTTCCTTTCGTCGATTCGCCGGAATCAGGTGCCGTCGGTGCGCGTCTCAGGTACCAGCAGGTTCGCCTGGTAGTCCTTTCTCTTCTCCAACCCTCGTCTAGCCTCGTTGGTTGCCGGTGCTTTGTCGGGCTTCCCATACACACCAAGCTCGGTTCTCTGTTTTCTCTTTCAGTTTCCTTTCGTTTCTCTCTCTTTGAACCAGATTTCTGTTTTTTATATATATTATTATTTTAATCAATAAAATATTATTTCATCCCCAAAATATCTAAAAAATCTTATTTAATTCATTTAATCAATAAATGAATTTATCTGTCTTATTTCATATTTTCGGTATATTTTTTTAATATTTTTGGGATAATTTTCGAGGTGAAATTTCTAATTAATTCTAATAAATTAATATCTTGATTAAATTGGACTCGAAATTCAATATTTTTCTCGTTATTGATCAAGATTTCTCAATTTCATATATTTTAATGAAATTTTCTTATCGAATTTATACTGGATTTCGATCTTTTGACCGTTTTTCCCTTGCACATGTTCGGGACCAAATTGAACCGACTCTCCTTCTTGAACCCACTATCTTTCCTTATCTTAAGTTCTTATCTTCGGTCAGCAAGCTTCCAATCCCTTTCTTTCGGCCTGTGGCCATCTCGGCCCTTATTTTGCTATTACATACATTTCCATACACATTCATTCTTTTCCTTTACAATTTAAATTAGTAAAAACTCTTCTTATGATTGATTAATATGTGGAAAAATGTACATCACGTGTATCATAAGGAATATCATCCAAAACATCATCAAAAGTAGCATAAAAGTGGGGCTTACACAAGTTCACTTAACAAGCATTTGAAATCTCAATACAACCCGATACAAAATCATCACTTGTCAGGACTTAACCCCTCTCATGGACTATCCTGACCCACAAACACATTTCAAAACATGGATTTCTCATTCAACATAGCCATGTGACATAGGCATACAATATCAATAAGGGTAATAACTAGGACTATGACCATATCCTCTATGAGCCCAGGCTACATGGATCCTAGTGTGCTGGGAATCACCTCTATCTGCTTCCGCACGAGAGGTGGGTCACGTCCAACCCGCCGGTCCATAGCAGAATCCAATGCCCGAAGATGACATATATATAATATCACATGCGTACTCCATGCTACTTGCAACGTATAACGTACTCCGTGAACCCATATCATCACAATATATCTTGCAACATCTCAATACGCACGTGCGAGCCTATTTAATCGGCGTGGCACATAGCCTACCCGAAACTCCCAGCATGGCTCTCGACATGTCATAAAACCATGTGTGAGAAATCTCAAGCACAACAACAAGTATAATGGACATCTAGTTCGAGCTATGCTCCAGCACAATGTCATAAAATCCATGTAAAATTCTAGTGCGAGCATCGCTCCAGCACTAATGCATGTATAAAACACGTCAAATCTCATGCGAGCAGCGCTCTAGCACATTTCAATTCCATAAAACTCACGTAGGTAGCTCACTCTTTGCAAAGCATGGTTATGAAAGCCAAATCAAGTTGTTTTTGTGCATTTCATTTCAAATGCTAGCTAACCTACCAATCTCATGCTAAAAAGCAAAAAAAAATATTCAAAAGCATCATGCTCTAGCTTTTAATGCATATTTCTCAAAAACCCAATTTTTTGCCCTTCCAACAAACATTTCATCCTAAGATCCTTAGCTACGTTAAAAATCACTCATGCACCCAAAAGGCATACAGATATCCCTAGGGCTAACACAATTCCCTTACCTCAATTCTCTTGGAAGCAACTCTTCCTTCCTTTCCTGCTTTTCGTGATTTGGCTCAACTTACTCCAAATGTATCCTTGGGAGCTGCACACATTCATAAATCTTATGAGTCAATACTGATAACTCATATTCAGACTTCAACTAATCGACATATCTCATCGAGCCTATTTCATTAAGTTTGACCCATTATCACATTTGGCCATCATTATGTCATTTCTAGTCAATTTAACTAACAACACACTTGGTTACTTATCAAACACTTGGCGTTAATGCTTATCCATAACCTTACATCACTTATGCATTCTCTACAGCATCATTTATGTACATTTTTATCACTTGACTAATCTCACAATGTGGCTTCATCCAATCATCTCAAAATCATACATATCACTTCACTAACAACTTAATATAATCCTTTTTATCACCTAATCAACCACATTCCATTTTCTCACACTAAACTCATTCTAGGTTATGCTTGTTTCAATACATTCTATGTAGTTTCATTCATCAATACATACACCAATCTACTCACAACAGCAACTAGATAAATATATTTATAGTTGGTGTATTGGAAACTCACCTAGCTTGACTCCATTCTTTTCCAAGTTTAGAAGACTCCTTAGCTCCTTCAATCCAATGAGTTGAATGTTGGCTCCAAGCTATGTTGCTCTCCTCCTCAAAATGAACAACTTTGGCTCTAATAGCTTTTTCCTAATTCTTTTTGGAAGAAGATGTATTCTAAAGAGAGAAAGCTTGGTATTTTGGGTAAAAATGGAAGGGGTGTGTTGGTTTGTTGAAGAAAAGGGTTTTTTCGTGGGGTATTTATAGATTGTGAGTGATGAGATCGATCTGCTAGGGTGAGAAGATTGATCTTCCTTTGGTTTTAGCCATCGAATTCTCAGGTTTAAAATAGAAGAGATCGATCTGCTCATTGGGGAGAGATCGATCTTGGCTTGGCAGAAGCTTGAGGAGATCGATCTGTTCATGGGGAGAGATGGATCTGCTTTTGAGAGAATCAAATGGAGATCGATCTGCACTTAAGGGGGGATCGATCTGGGCTTGGCAAAGGCTAATGCAGATTGATCTGCTCATTGGGGAGATCGATCTGCTCAATGGGGAGATTGATCTGGCCCTGGCAGGTTCACTTGGAATTGCTTTACTTGTACAAGGGATCGATCTGCCTTGGATAAGAGATCAATCTGGCCTTCATCTGGGGCAGTTCCTGCTCCATTTTTCTAGATTTTTCAAGGGTAAATCCCTCTTTCATTACTCCAATACTCATTTTTCATTTTAATCCCACTTAGAGTATGGAAAGACTCATTTCCTATGATTCACATACAATATGAATTGTGTGTATTGCTTGAATTCATAAAGGATACTTAGAATTCACGATTCATGCATTATCATTTCATGTCTTCATTCCTTATCTTCAATTCGATTGCTTAAGGTTCTATCTATTTAGTTTGAGGCCACTTCGGCCCTTATTTATCCTTTACTTGTATCTTAACATTCATTAATCCCTTTGCAAATTCATTCACATTTACATGATTCGAAATCATTTGCCTTATAATTCCATTAACATATATTACAAAGTTAAACATACATGGGGTCTCACAATCTCCCCCACTTAAGAAAATTTGGTCCTCCAAATTGGAACCAATTCAATCCGTGAACAACTCGGGATACTTCTCTCGTATCAAACTCTCCAACTCCCATGTAGCTTCTTCTACAGTGTGGTGCTGCCAAAGGACTTTCACTAAAGGGATCGTCTTCGATCTCAACACCTTCTCCTTCCTATCCAATATCCGAATCAGCTTCTCAACATATGTCATGTTCTCATGGAGCTCAAATGGCTCTTATCTTATCACATGTGCCAGATCCGGGTGGTACTTCCTTAACATAGAGATGTGGAAGACGTTATGAACACCTGCTAGCTCAAGTGGCAATGCTAGCCTATAGGCCTTATCTCCCACTCTATCTAATATCTCAAAGGGTCCAATGTAACGAGGACTTAACTTTCCTTTCCTTTCGAACCTCGTTATAACCTTAGAAAGAGAAACTCGTAAAAACACCTATTCACCCACTGTGAATTCCAATGGTCTCTATCTCTTGTCAGCATAACTCTTTTGTCTGCTCTGAGCTGTCCGTAACCTCCCACAAATCAATTGGACATCCTCAGAGGCTTGTCTCACTAAGTCGGGAGCAAATATCATTCGGTCACCAACCTCTTCCCATCCAATAGGGAAACTACATCTACGACCATATAAAGCCTCATACGGTGTCATCCCGATACTCGAATGATAACTGTTATTCTAAGCGAACTCTGAGAGTGGCAAATGGTCATCCCAAGAGCCTCTAAAATCCAATGCACACATTCTCAACATATCCTCTAGGCTCTGTATAGTCCTCTCTGACTGACCATCTGTTTGAGGATGGAACATTATGCTAAAACTCAGTTGGGTCTCTATCGCTTCCTGAAAGTGTTCCCAAAGGTGGGAAGTGAAGCAGGCATCTCTATCAGAAACAACGTTTACTGGAACACCATGCAATCTCACTATCTCGTGCACATATAGTTCCGCCAGTGTACTCAAAGTATCGGTGACTCTCATAGCTAGGAAGTGTGCCGACTTCGTCAATTTGTCCACTATTACCTAAATCGCATCGTGATTCCTGCGGGTCCTAGGTAAACTCTTCACGAAGTCCATAGTGACATGCTTCTATTTCCAAGTCGGTATAGGTAGAGGTTGTAATAACCCTGCGGGCTTCTGATGCTCTACCTTCACCTGCTGACAGACGAGACACTTAGCCATATATTCAGCTACATCTCTTTGCATCCCTGACCACCAATACACTCTCCGAAGATTCTGATACATCTTATTACTTCCTGGATGCAGTGTATACTTCGTCGAGTGAGCTTCTGTCAAGATTAACCTCTTGATCTTTGGATCATCGGGAACACATATCCTACCCCTAAATCTCAACAAACCATCAGAACTCAATTCAAATTCAGTCTATGTACCCCTCTGTATCTGCCCGACAATATCACTACACTGTCGATCAATCTGCTGAGCCTGTCGGATACGATCTACCAAATCCAGTTCTAACCGCAAGCTAGCCATCATACAACCACTATCAACATCAGGCGGGGTCACATCCAAATTGAGGCTAGCGAACTGTTCCAACAGCTCGTGTTCCTTGATCATCATGTACGATACCAACCCAAGGTGTTTTCTACTCAATGCATCAGCTACTACATTTGTTTTACCTAGGTGGTACAAGATCTCACAATCATAGTCCTTTAGAAGCTCAAGCCATCTTCTCTGCCTCATGTTCAACTCTTTCTGTGAGAACAAATACTTAAGGCTCTTGTGGTCTGTAAATACTTGAAATTTCTCACCATAAAGATAATGACGTCATATTTTCAAAGCAAATACCACGACTACCAACTCTAGATCATGGGTCGGGTACTTCCTCTCATGATCCTTCAGCTGTCTCGATCCATAGGCAACTACCTTCTCATCCTGCATCAGTACACAGCCCAGTCCTTGGTACGAAGCATATGTATATACAGAAAAACTTCCTGAGCTGGTAGGAATGGTGAGAATCGGAGCTGTAGTCAATCTCCTCTTCAACTCCTGAAAACTTTCTTCACATTTATCATCCCACATAAATTCAACATTATTTCTCATGAGACGTGTCAATGGAGCAACTAATCTCGAGAGTCCCTTCACAAACCTTCGGTAATATCCAACTAAACCCAGGAAACTCCTAATCTTTATGACTGTCTGGCGTCTCTGCCACTGAACCACTACTTCTATCTTGGATGGGTCCACTAACACACCATCCTTTGATACAATATGACCCAGAAAAGAGATCTGCTCTAGCCAAAAATCACACTTACTAAGTTTAGCGTATAACTTCTTCTCCCGGAGGGTTTGTAATACTATCCTTAGGTGCTGCTCATGCTCCTCTCTAGTTCTCGAATACACCAAAATATCATTGATGAATATAATAAGGAACTGATCCAAATACTAGTGAAACACATCATTCATCAACGATATAAAAGCTGCGGGAGCATTTGTCAACCCGAATGGCATAACCATAAACTCAAAATGACCATACCGAGTGCGAAAAGTTGTCTTGGGTACGTCTCCATCCCGAATTCTCAATTGATGGTACCAAGATCTCAAATCTAACTTAGAAAACACTTGTGATCCCCGAAGTTGATCTAACAAGTCATCGATACGTGGAATGAGGTACTTATTCTTAATGGTCGCCTTATTCAACAACTTGTAGTTAATACACAGTCAGAGGCTTCCATCATTCTTCTTTACAAACAGTACCGATGCTCCCCAATGTGATACACTCAGTTTGATGAACCCCTTATCCAACAACTCCAATAACGGCTTCTTCAGTTCCTCCAACTCAATCGGAGTCATTCTGTACGGTGGCTTAGATATCGGCTCTATACCATGTGTTAAATCTATATAAAATTCTATCTCTCTATCTGGCAGTAACCCTGGTAAATCATCCGAAAAGACATTTGAAAATTCTCTAACCACTGGGATGTCTTGCAATTTTGGGCATGCCTTATCAGCCTCAACCACGTACGCAATATAACCTTTCAAAATATCAATCATTAAATCAGTACAAAGATTCATATATTTCACTCACAACCACAACTACTTTCATTACTTTTTCAAGGGGATTTTACATTACATTTCTCGAGGAAACGTACGGTAACGCTATCTACCCTTTGAAATGTTACCGTCTTAGAAACAAAATCCACTATAACACGGTTTACGGTCAACCAATCCATTCCTAGGATTATATCAAAATCTCTCATATACATTAAAATGAAGTCGGCTGACAATTCCTTTTCCCCTATTTTCAACTTACAGTCTCTAAATACATACTCCACTAGCTGACTATTGTTCATGGGAGTGCTTATAGCATCCTCCTACTTAACGAGGCAAGCTTCACATACTTAAACAATTTACATGCAAATGCAGGTGATACAATTGAATGTGTGGCACCAAGATCTATCAAAACATAAGTTTCAAGATCAAAGATTAAGATGATACCTTTCACCACATCTAACGACTGATCTGCAGTATCCTGGTCCAATGTGTGTACTCACCCTTTGCATACCACCTGCTTTTCTTTCTCTTCAGCTGTTGCCCTCCATCCCGGAGTAGGAGTATCAACAGGAGCTCTCTCCGGCTCCTTGCCCTTCTATAGGGCATTCTCCGTCATCTTTGGGCAATTTCTGATCACATGCCCTGGTTTTCCATATCGAAAACATACTACAGGAGATCCATAACATGGTCGAGTCCCATGGTACCTACCGCACTTATTGCACTATTCTGTAGTAGGTCGTGGCCCTCTAATCACTATAGCCTTTGCTGGAGATATGGCTGGATACATGAGAGGCTTAATCGTCCTCTCCCAGATCTCTTTTATCCTCGGCCTCTTCCCAAAACATTTCTTGCTTCCTCTATAGCTAAAGCCTCTATCCACTGTCTGTCTCTTCCTGTCTCTGTCCCTCACTCTACTAACCTTTCCAAACTCTGAGGCAACCCAGTTAATATCTTGTTCGCACGACTATGCCCTGTGCACTGCCTTTTCGTAGATTGATATGTCAAAAGGAACCAATCAGGACCTAATTGATGGTCTTAGTCCGTCCACAAACTTTCGGACCTTCTTGACCTCATTGTCCATCGTGTCAGGATCATACCTGTCCAAGGAGATGAATTTAGTCTCATACTCATCCACCGATTTGCTCCCTTGGCTCAGATCCAAGAATTCCATTTACAGTCTCAACTGCGCAGTATCCAGAACATATTGCCTTCGGAATGCCTCCAAAAATACATCCCAGCTAATCTCTGTATGTCAGGCCCTCAAAATGGGTCGGGTGGACTTCCACCAGTGCTCTATCGATCCCTTTACATGAATGCGACAAACGCTACCATCTCGGTAGTAGTGCACTTAAAGAATCCATATAGTTTCTCAATTTCATTCACCCAGACCCCCCGCAGCTACTGGGTCATTAACTCCACTAAAAGATGGTGGGTTAAATTTTTGAAACTGTTTTAACCTGTCCAGGTCACATCCATAACCCCAATCTTTATTTCTTTGTGGTGAAGCAATAGTAGAAAGTGTTTCCTGTACTGTGGGGGTGTGGAGTATCTGTAGTTTGAGGTTCTTGGGTTGGCTGTGCAGGCATCTCAAGAGCAACAACCGATTCATCATCACCCTGTGCAGCTGGCTCTTGCCCATCCCCAGCTCCAGGCAACGACTGGGCAATCAATTCCAAAATTGCCTCTAAGCTCCGTTCTATCCTCACGAAGCGTGCCTCAGTACTCTCTGGTCTCTCTATCGGACCTTGTGGAGCATGCTCAACATCAGCCTCCACCTCTACCTCCTCGGGAGCCTCATATGGCAATGACTCAGCACGACCCCCAGGCCTACCCCTCTGGCCTCTAGCTCGTGCTCTCGCCCTTCTACCACGACTGGTATTAGGCATTATGCCAAGATTCCTACATTCACAATCATTTCTTAGTCAAACCCATCTCGTAAACACAATTGTATCTAGACAACACAGAAACATGAGGATGTAATTTTTTTAAATTTTGACACCGACAATCATCAGACCAACTCAGCTCTGATACCACCTCTGTCACAACCTTTAATCCACCAAAAATCCACTATAAATTTTTTTAAGGATTATTATTTAGTCCAATACTTATGGTTTATTCTTTACCTTTACCTGACCTAATCGTGAACAGCTACACCTCCAACAGTTGGGCTGTGTATCAGTGTCAATCTCATCCAATCATACCATTTCAGATTACAATTCATTTAAATGTAAACACTTGTATTTCTAAATCAGAGTTACTGTTTACATGTGTTTACAATCTTTTACATCCCCAAAATTACATTTAAAGAAAATACTGTGCTTTGACATGTCTAGATACAAAACTATACAAATGTGTATACCTCGTGTGATAAGATGCAGCGGACACTAAAATCCAATCCTCAGTCGCTCACTATCTACTGTAAGTGCACTGTAGAGGGGGGAAATAAGGGGGTGAGCAAACCACGCGCTCAGTAAGGCAATCATGTGAGTAGGTAGATAACTGTACTAACTACATGGTCGTGATGTCAAGCTTAAATCACACATTTATTTGTCATACTCCAAAACGTATGACATGTAAAGCAATTCATGCTAATTAAATCAGTGCACAGTTCTCAAAACATAGTATGAAAAATCATCATGAATAAATCAAAATCAAGGCATGGTAAATCATCATGCAAGTGCACTTAACAAGCATTTCAAATCTCAACATAACCCGATACAAAATCATCACTCGTCAGGACTTAACCCCTCCCATGGACTATCCTGATCCACAAACACATTTCAAAACATGGATTTCTCATTCAACATAGACATGTGAGATAGGCATACAATATCAATAAGGGTAATAACTAGGACTATGGACATATCCTCTGTGATCCCAGGCTACACGGATCCTAGTGTGCGGGGTATCACCTCTATCTGCTTCCGCATGGGAGGTAGGTCACGTCCAACCCGCCAGTCCATAGCAGAATCCATCGTTCGAAGATGACATATATATAATATCACACACAATACAACGTACTACATGCTACTTGCACGGTACAACGTACTTCGTAGACCCGTATCATCACAATATATCTTGCCACATCTCAATACGCACGTGTGAGCCTATTTAATCAACGTGGCACACAGCCTACCCGAAGCTCCCAGCACGACTCCCGACATGTCATAAAACCACATGCGAGTAATCTCAAGCACGACAACAAGTATAATGGACATCTAGTGTGAGCTATGCTCCAGCACCATGTCAAAACTCGTATGAAAACTAGTACGAGCTAGGCTCCAACACAATGTCATAAAATCCATGTAAAACTCTAGTGTGAGCATCACTCCAGCACTAATGCTGATATAAAATACGTCAAATCTCGTGCGAGCAATGCTTTAGCACGTTTCATTTCCACAAAACTCACGTAGGTGGCTCATTCTTTGCAAAGTATGGTATGAAAACCAAATCAAGCTATTTTGTGCATTTCATTTCAAATGCTAGCCAACCTACCAATCTCATGCTAAAAAGAAAATAAAAATATTCAAAAGCATCATGCTCTTGCTTTTAATGCATATTTCTCAAAAACCCAATTTTTTGCCCTTCCAACAAACATTTCATCCCAAGACCCTTAGCTACGTTAAAAATCGCCCATGCGCTCGAAAGGCGTACAGATATCCCTAGGGCTAACATAATTCCCTTACCTCGATTCTCTTGGAAGCAACTCTCCCTTCATTTCCCGTTTTTCGTGATTTGGCTCAACTTACTTCGGATGTATCCTCGGGAGCTGCACACATTCATAAATCTTATGAGTCAATACCGATAACTCATATTCAGACTTTAACTAATCGATATATCTCATCGAGCCTATTTCATTAAGTTTGACCCATTATCACATTTGTCCATCGTTATGCCATTTCTAGTCAATTTAACTAGCAACACACTTGATTACTTATCAAACACTTGGCATAAATGCTTATCCATAACCTTTCATCACTTATGCATTCTCTATAACATCATTTATGCACATTTTATCACTTGACTAATCTCACAATGTGGCTTTATCCAATCATCTCAAAATCATACATATCACTTCACTAACAACTTGATATAATCCTTTTTATCACCTAATCAACCACATTCCATTTTCTCACACTAAACTCATTCTAGGTTATGCTTGTTTCAATACATTCTATGTAGTTTCATTCATCAATACATACACCAATCTACTCACAACAGCAACTAGATAAATATATTTATAGTTGGTGTATTGGAAACTCACCTAGCTTGACTCCATTCTTTTCCAAGTTTGGAAGACTCCTTAGCTCTTTCAATCCAATGAGTTGAATGTTGGCTCCAAGCTATGTTGCTCTCCTCCTCAAAATGAACAACTTTGGCTCTAACAGCTTTTTCCCAATTCTTTTTGGAAAAGGATGTATCCTAGAGAGAGAAATCTTAATATTTTGGGTAAAAATGGAAGAGCTGTATTGGTTTGTTGAAGAAAGGGTTTTGTCGTGGGGTATTTATAGATTGAGAGTGATGAGATCGATCTGTTAGGGTGAGGAGATTGATCTACTATGGTGAGGAGATCAATCTTCCTTTGGTTTTAGCCATCGAATTCTCAGGTTTAAAATATGAGAGATCGATCTGCTCATTGGGGAGAGATCGATCTTGGCTTGGTAGAAGCTTGAGGAGATCGATTTCTTCATGGGGAGAGATCGATCTGCTCTTGACATAATAAAATGGAGATCGATCTGCACTTAAGGGGGGATCGATCTGGGCTTGGCAGAGGCTAATGCAGATCGATCTGCTCATTAGGGAGATCAATTTGCTCAATGGGGAGATCGATCTGGCCTTGGCAGGTTCACTTGGAATTGCTCTGCTTGCACAAAGGATCGATCTGCCTTGGATAAGAGATCGATCTGGCCTTCATCTGGGGCATTTCCTGCTGCATTTTTTCAGATTTTTTAAGGGTAAATCCCTATTTCATTACTCCAATACTCATTTTTCATTTTAATCCCACTTAGAGTATGGAAATACTCATTTCTTATGATTCACAGACAATATGAATTGTGTATATTGCTTCAATTCATAAAGGATGCTTAGAATTCACGGTCCATGTATTATCATTTCATGTCTTCATTCCTTATCTTCAATTCGATTGCTTAAAGTTCTATCCGTTTAGTTTGAGGCCACTTCGGCTCTTATTTATCCTTTACTTGTATCTTGACATTTATTCATCCCTTTGCAAATTCATTCACATTTACATGATCCGAAATCATTTACCTTATAATTCCATTAACATATATTACAAAGTTAAACATACATGGGATCTCACATAACCTAATGTCATAATGCTTTAGCTTATTATTATTATTATTATTATTATTATTATTATTATTATTTTGAGATTTTATTTAGTTATAAATAAGCATGTAACCCATTGAGTAAAATATAAGAATACATACATTAATTTTTTTTTGTTGAGTTTACTTTCTTTTTGGTTTTCTTAAGAACTATTGAACTTATCAAGGTCTTTCTTGTGACGTTCTTTTACCTTTCATTAACTTATACCTTAAGTTCTTACTTTGTTAAGCAACAGATCTAAGTCCAATGCCATAGAGTTTTGTATTTCTATACGATGCATCTTGGTTTCTGTAGTTAATTTTTTGTTTTATCTTTGCTACGTTTTAAGTTTGTTCTTTTTATTCTTCTTGCGTTCTTCATGCTTTTCGCATTTTTTATTGAATCTCATCTAGTATAAGTGTATTAGTCATAAGATCTTTTATTTTTTTGGTCCAAAATTTTTATGATTAGGAACCAGGAAGGTGGTTTGGTCGCAATGGAGGATAAAGTGGGAAAAGGATTAAGGGGAATTAGGCAGTGAAAAAATTAAAGGAAAGAAGCGGTCAAGCGGTGAGAGGCTTCAATGGTCGTACAACTTCAAATCAACTCTTGAAGCTTCACGAAGCAAATAATTTTTTTTCTAATAAAGCTATTATCATGCTTAACACGTGTCCATTAAACATCAAAATGCGGCCTTAAAGCAGATTAAAGGTCATGGCTTTTACAATTTGCTTTATCTCTCTTCTCGGGATACTTCATGAGTTTTTTTTTTTTTTTTTTAATGAATGGTGAATAGAGCCAAAAAAAAAAAAAACTAGATTAATTCTTCTAAAAATTAGTCAAAATTAACTAAAAAACTACAATCAAATCCGCACCAATTATTACTTCACTATTATTCTTCTGCCAGAAACTAAGAGACAACCACATTACACCAAACAGACAAACAAAAATCCAACCCTACAATTCAAAGTTATGCTTTGCTTTGTATTTGTTTGGTGCCTTAAAAAAAAAACACGAAACAAAATTCTCTTGGGTTTTTCTCTCTGCAATTCTAGCAGAAGGAGAGTGGATTCTTGGCCATAACAAGCCGCGTAGCTTAGCAGTGATTGGGTTAGCTACGAACGAAATATCAACTTCTCATATTTATATCTAGCATCCATTTCTCGTTTTCTTTTGTTTTTACCTTTTTCCCCTTCTATCTACAATTTTTATTTTTTTCTCTCCTTTTTGTTCTTTGTTATCTAAAGGAGAGCTTGCTAGCTAGGGTCACTCTCACAATGAGTTATTCATAGTGTGATGAGCAGTGTTGGACCTGAGAGAGGTGGACCGTTTGATTGTTCCGGTTATCATTAATTTTCCTTCTCGTGATGTCTCTTGTTATCAGAGTAATGGTGGTACTGTTGGCGGTTGTAACGATGCCATTGGTTCCACTTCCTGAACTTGAAAAGTGCTGGTTAAGCCCATCGACGGGCGTGTTGGAGCTCAAAACCATATCAAACACTGATTCGTATCCCTCCTTCGCTATCTCTTGCGTCGATTTGAAGCATTTTAACAGGCTTTCCTGCAGCCAAATTATCACATATAGGAAACGTTAATAAATTAGATGTTTAATTATCACTTTCTAAGCATAGTGTGTACTGCATTTATTAAGAAATAAAATAAAAGAATCTCTTGGCAAATGTTAAATGGCATACTATTGAAAGTATGTATACCGAGGGATTCATCATAATATCAGATTCAGGGATTTAAATTACGATCGTGATCACTTTTTAGTTATGTTACATTTATCGCAATCGCGAATATAACAAAAATTATCGCGATTATTGCGGTCATTACGGTCGTGAATTTTTTATAATTTTGCATAATTTTATACAAGATGTATTAATTGTTATTACAATCATAAAAAAATTTATTTTCAAATTTTTAAAGTAATTTATGATACTTTAAGTCTATTATTTATATGAGAAAAGTTATTAATAATTTTTTGAATTATAATAAAACATTTATACTTAAAAAATTACTTATGATAATTGAAAATTGATAAATATCAAAAATAGAAATAAATAATTATACATTAATAAGAATTAGTGTATTAATTATATTATTATCTTGAGCTATAAATTAAATAATGTTTGATTATATTAAAAATTTAATATTAATTTTTCTTTGTCAACTAACTTAAGCTATCAAAGTTATATTATCAAATATCAATATCATTGTTTTCCTTTTCTCTTTATTACAATAATATTTAATAGCATTTATTTTATTAACATTAATAATTTAATTTCATATTATCTGATGCTAATTCCTAAAATTTAGTAACATTATAACCAAAAATTTAATTAATTAACAACTAGAAGTCTTAATTTCCAATTCCCAAACACCCCTAGCCTTCTAGCTTTTCACAATTCTTATTCTCACCCATTCACATCTCACTCTCAATCCCCTCAACCTCTATTTACAATCCTCACTTTTTTCTCCCAACTCTAACGCTTTTCACCTTTTCTCCTTGTGGACAGCTGATGCTCACTGGTGCTGCGACAACCAACAGTGCCTTAAGCCTCTGCAACTCACCTTCTTCTCGGCAGGCACCATCAATGCCCACTCCATGTAAGACTCGTAAATTTACATGTAATGTTTATGATTTTGGAATGTACAAACAAGTTACAATATATATGAATCATAAGAAATGAATATTTTTAAGTTCAAAGTGTGAATGAATTACAAAATGAGTGTTGAAGTAATTGAGTATAAGTTTAACTTTGAAAATTTGAGAAAGATTGCAATTGAAATGCTGTAGGTAAAGGGCAGATCGATCTCATGGCCTGGAAACACAATGCCAAGCATTCTACAAGAGGGAGATCAATCCCTCACTCAAGCAGATCAATATCAAGTTGCTTTTGTTTGGACTAGATCGATCTCCTCCCATAAGGCAGAGTGATCTCTAGTTGCCTCTGGATAGGTTAGATCGATCTCTTCTTAAGGCCAGATCGATCTCTGAAGCCTTCTGCCTGGCCAAGATCGATCCCATCCCATGAACAAAGATCAATTATATCCCTTTGAGCAGATCGATCTCATGCAAGTGAGCAGATCAATCTCATGCAAGTAAGCAGATCGATCTCATGCAAATGGGCAGATCGATCTCCTGTCTGCAAGTCGAATTCTGAAGGAGTTAAACAAGGGGAGATCGATCTCCCACCCTTGGAGATCGATCTCATAATGCTTTTCCTATAAAAACTCAACGGCTGAACTTGCATTTTCACGAGAACAACTCATTTCCTCCATTTTTAACCGTGACCTAGCTTTCTCACTCTAAAATGATCACTTGCCAATCAGTTTTGAGAGAAGTTCCTTTGAGCAAAGTTGTTCCTAGTGAGGAAGAGAACAACATAGTCAAAGATTGGAAGTTGAAACCTTGGATTGAAGGAGAAAAGAGCTTTTCCCCCAATTTGACAAAAAGAGGAAAAAAATCAAGCTAGGTAAGGTTTCAATACACCATCTTTTAGTATGTTAATCTAGACATTTTGGTGAGCGATTTGGTGTATATAATGTTGGCTGAAATGTTCATTTACATACTTAAACAACCATAACCTATAATGGGCTTAGTGAGAGAAAGTTGCAATGACATGGGGTTAATGATAATTTAAACATGTAGAGATGTTACTAAGCATGTATAGATGATTATAAGATAACTTTGTGAAATCAATATGTTGGAATGGATGATGATTGGAAATGGGCATAAGAGGTGTTTGATAAAATGTCATAGAGAGAGAAAATGATGAACCTAAGGTATTGTGAGATTAATGTCTGTTCAATATGAATCAGTTGACTGGAGGAGTCTAATGGATTCTCGAGAAACGAATAGAACGATCGAAATGGACTTAAGAGAGAGTAAAGTCCAATAAGACGTAACGAGGCCAAATTGGTGTAAAATGACTCAATGCATTGAATTGAACTTCATGCAAGTGAAAATGAAGCATATTGAAGTATACTGATGTGAATCGTAAATCATTGTAACTCCTGGAGACATAATTAGTGCCGATAAGATCGGATCACAAGCATTGGAAACCAAGGAAAGCAATTCGAGCGTGATTAGAGGTAACGGATTTATGCGAGCTATTAGAAATAGCTATACGTATGATTCTTACCTGCTGTGTGCAAATAAATGAGATAAGTATATAGGTATGTGAAAACTAAGTATGAGTAGAAGTTTATATGCATGAATTACATGACTTCAACGTACTTGTTGTGAATAATTGTTTTGCAAGTGTTTTGGGAAAGAGTACTAATAGACTGGCTCCCGTTTTAGTAATTTTCATGAAAAGCTTTTAACGAGTGATTGAAGGGAGATTGTCCTCTCACTCATACTTAGTGAATGGAGTTATCTATTCCTTTTCTGGGTGAACTTGTGCTAGAACCGAAGTGGCATTAGTAGATTTACCAGTCTGGCTCGCGCAACATTTTAAAAGGACTTTTGAGAAAAGAAAAAGGTGCTAGAGCTGAGTGAAGCTGTGTGATCCACTTGAAAGCTCGCACTAGATTTTGGAGAACCATGCTAGAGCCATTGAGTATTGTTAAGTAATCTTGCTCTGATTATACTCGCATGTGACCTCTTATGATTTAAAGAGTTGGGACAAAATCGTGCTCGATGCCTCGGGTATCGTTGTGTGATCTCATGTCGAGTTGCTCACACATGGTTTCATAAGCTTGTTGTGTGATGAGTAAAACCGTGCTAAAGTCGTCGTGTATTGCTGAGTGATTTTGCACAAACCTGCTCGCACGCGATTTTGAGACAATGGAAATGGGAGATAAGGATCCATAGGAGCATGATGTACCATGAGCGTTAGCCATGGAGTACGATGTGTCGTGATGTCTTTGTGATTCTGTGTGAGCTGAAGGGATGGTTGATCCGCCTCCCCAAGCATGGGATTCTCGCACAGCTGATCAGTGTTGCCTAGAATCCGGATTATGGCCATAAGTTCTTTTATCTGTGTGATATAACATTTTGTCACTACTGTGTGAGGTGACATATGTCCCCTTGCTGTGTGATACAGGGTGATTTGGTATCTCATACTATGTCTCATGTAAATTGATTTACTAAGAAATTTACTAAGTGTAAAGAGATTTATAAGTGTGTACTGTGTGAAATGAAAAGTGATTCTGTGTGATTTGAGAAATAAATATGCATATACCCATCTAGCGAATTAATGATTTTGCAAATTGATGGAAGCTATTTTCAAAGAATGCATATGTTTTATAAGGAAAATAAATGTTTATATTTTAAGCATGTAGATCGTGTAGTTATCTACCTACTTTCATATTTTTCTTGCTGAGCGTGTTAGCTCACCCCCTTATTTCCTCCTCCACAGATTCTATGCAGTAGTGAGTTACTGCAGTCGTCCCTGTTACGATGTTCTCCAGTTCTCCAACAGTATAGAAGTATACATTTTTGAGAAAATTTTGTATCCTATAAATTAATGCGCAGTCTAGTGATCTTTTGTACGAAAGGGATGTATATAATAGAAATTGATGTAAACGTTTCCGCATATATATATAAAAGAACAATTTCTATTTCATTAAATGAATTTTAAATTATGAATGGATGAGATGTGGAAATAAATGTTGACTCACAGCCCAACTGTTAATAGTAAGTTAAGTCACGGGAAGAGGGTCATGACACTCCACACCCACTAATCCATTGTTCCACGGCAAGTTAGGACTTACTCAACTCTCAAGGCTAGGGATTGTTTTGAATTTTTGTGGGTCAAGTGTTATGAGTTGTATTTATTGATTGATTCTAAAATGTTTTGAGTTTTGCTTGTTGATTAACTTTAATTTTTGAGTTCTGTTGGTTGATTTTTTTACCCAACTTTTAACGAAAAACGGAGGATAGCAATAATAGCGGCCCGCTATTGCCGTTATCTTCCACTACAATATTTGGTAACGATGAATATTAACCGTTATAAGCATGAAATTTTTTCACATCCGATTTTTTTTCTCATAGCTGTGGAGGCCACCGTCGCTACCACGAAATAGCGGCCGCTATTACGTGATGCGGTCGCTATTTAAAACTCTGATCAGATTACCTTATTTACGTATGAATAGCTGGAAATTGCTTTTATAAAGCAGGGGAATTGCAAAGGAAAAAGTCCATAGGAAGTAGAGAGAAGTGCCGATGCAGTAATTATTGATGGCTTGAACTCTAAAAAATTTATATTTGTTACATATATATATATATATATATATATTTGTCAATTTTGAGCTACGAAAATTAAAGTAGTGGTAGATGCTTGAACTCTGGCATTTTAGTGAAGAGGCCTACAAATATAAGCTTTAAAGATTATTTCAACAGTTCGAGCTTTGAGGGCTTGCCTTAATAAAGGGTCTTTGAGCTTGAAGAATGAAATGAAAAAGCAGATGAAAGAGAAAGGAGTAACTGAACGCATTCACCATTCTAGTGCTCCCAAGATTCGGTATTCCATTTAGGAATGTCAACGTGGTAGGTACCGGCTAATTTTGAGGTACCCGTCCCCGAACCCAATTAACAATCATAAAACCCAAACCCTATTAAAACCCGATTATTTTTTCAAGATACTACCCGAACCCTACCCGAATAAATTTTATACTACCCGTTAATTACCCAAACCCGTTTAATTACCCGATTATTCAACCCATAATTTGACAACCCGTTTAGTAACCCGAACCCGAAACTGTTTAATTACTCGATTATTCAACCCATAATTTGACAACCCATTTATTAACCCGAACCCGAAACCCGAAAAAAAAATCATCTAATTTTGTATAAATCAAAAATAAAAATTAAACAACAACATACATATTCTATCATAATTAAACAAATTTTAATAATTCAACAAACCACTTGAAACCATAGCAAATAAACAAATCATAAAAACATATTTATGAAACTACAAACAAACATAATTTAAGTAAAAATTAAAAAAACGTATTTGAAATTTATTGGAATCATGATAAATCTTCATTCTTCATCATTATTAAAAATGTCACTTGAGTCCATAGTTGTAGAAGCTCCTACAAATAAAATAAATAAAATATTATTGTCTTGAACTAAAATATAATAATAGACTACTTTTGAAAAAGAAACAAATAAAATAAAAAGAGTTATAACAAATAAATTATTTACCTCCTACGTCACTCCTTAACCAATTTTGGTAACACATCAATGCCTCCAAAGTGTCCGGATTAAGCCTACTTCGATGACTACTCACTACTCTCCCACTAGTGCTAAAAGCTGATTCGGATGCAACTGTTGAAACAGGAATAGCAAGAAAGTCCCTAGCAATTAATTGCAAAGTAGGATACTTTATCCCATTTGTCTTCCACCAATTAAGAATATAAAAGGATTGAGTCCATAGCAAAACTGGCTCTTCTAGATAGTGATCTAATTCTGATTTCCCATTCACACTAGTAGCAGAAGAACTAAGAAATGCAACCAACTTTGTGAAATCTTCTCGTTGAGAAGTAGAGACAGTTGATGCTTAAACAAATGGTGAGTTTAATGTTGAAGTACACGAAGAAGCATGTAATTTTGGTCTAGAGGTTTTGTTCTGGTATACATTAAGCAATTCATAACAAGTTTTCTTAACTTGTTTGATCTCAAAGATTGCATCATCACCGAAAATGTTTGAAAAATAAAACTCAACCACTTTCATTTTATACTGAGGATCCAATACAACTGCCACAGCTAACACCACATGAATAACAGTCCAATATTTGTCAAACTTCTCAAACATTTTCTTAGTCATTGCACTAATTACAACATCATCACTAGACATCCACTTCATTAGTGCATTTCGAAGTTGACAAATTTGAACAAAATAACAATTTGTAGTAGGATACCTTGTCCCTGAAAATAATTCAGTGGCATTATAAAAGATTTCTAACTTTTCAGCAATAATTTCTGCCATCTGCCAATCATTCTCACTAGGCACTTTAGTATAAAGCTTATCCCTAAAAATCAACCTAGGAAAAATATCTTTGTATTCTATGGCAGTTCGAAGCATCAAGTAAGTCGAGTTCCACTTAGTTCTACAATCAAGGCTTAACTTTTTAGTGCATACAACTTTTGCCTGACGTGCCACATCTTCAAAGTTTTCCACTCGAGAAGGATTAGCAGACCAAAATGCAACACTATCACGTATATTGTCAATTGCATACTCTATTGTGGATAATTCAACTTTCACAACAAGATTCAAAATATGTGCACAACATCTCATATGAAAGATTTTCCCATCAAGTAAAAGTTCAGGATACAACTTATCCGCTATAATAGAAATCATACCATCATTAGAACTGCAATTATCCACAGTGATAGTCGAAAGTTTGGTCTCTATATTACATTCAGTCAATGCTGTCGTCAATTTTTTAGCAAGAACCTCCTTGGTATGAGGAGTCGGTACATAAATAAACCTCAAAGTTTCAAAATAACATTAGTTAATTTGTTAACAGTTTTTTTAAAAAATTAATGAATCGTGTACGTGTTAAAAGGTTCAAAAGAGTTATTTACCTCAAAATACAACTTTACAGCACCTAAGAATCATCAATAAAATGAGCAGTAACAAACATGTAGCCTTTCTTTTAATTTGAAGTCCACATATCCGTTGTGATTGCTATTTGACTTTTTAGCTTCTCAAACACGCCCATTAGATTTGCCTTCTCCAATTGATGAATTTTAAGGATGTCTTCTTTAATCGTATTGTGAGAAACCATCTTGAAAAGGGGTTGGAGGCTAGCAACAAATCTTCTTAATCCAACATGCTCCACAATAGAAATAGGATACTCATGCAAGATTATAGCACGAGCTAACTCATTTCTTGAAACTTCTTGATCAAATGTAAAATTTCCAAAATGAACCTTCCCATCATTATTCTGCTCCATTCTAATCATCTTTTGCTTTTTGAAGCATGTTTCAATGGTTGAATTTTTTTTTCCTTGAACAAGTGACCATGTGGTTTAGCAGAGCTTTTGTTCCATTATGGCTACCAGTCTTAAGAGCAAGGTCGCAATAGTTTAATATTGCCTTATCTTCTCCATTTATATTTTTCTTTTCAAAGTGTTGCCAAGCCTCTGAAGTTAACTTGCGAGAACGTTTGGTTACTAGAGGTTTCATTGAAGCAGATGTTGTTAGAGTTATATCAAGGGAACTATTTGAGGGCAAACTTAGAGCATTAATATTTGTGTTTCTCGAACTTGAACCCATAATTAATAGAGCAGTGGCAGCTTTATCATTTTCATCAGTAATCTCAATATTTTCAGTAGTTGCCATTTTTCGAAAGATCTATAAAAAATATTAAAAAAATCAGGCCAAGGGTAAGGATATTTGTAACCGATAATAAATGTTTTAACTCTTTGAATCAAATTATGAACATAATGCTTGCGAAACATAATAAACATCAAGTTATTGATTTTTTTTCTCTAATCAAAGATAAATGTATAATTCAACTTAAGTTATAAACAATAAAAATAAATAAGCACAAAATTATAGTTAATTAAACTGTGACTATTTACTTGCATACAGAACATACTAACTACGTTTAATAATAGCAGAATGTATGTTTTAGAGGGGGTTACTCCTTGCATACAGAACATATTAACTACGTTTAATAAGATCATGTCTATTAAAATCATGTTTAAATTAAACATACAATGTGCATCGAGAGTGAAAGGCACATTGCCAGGGCTGCTAACTGATTACTAGTGTATTTACCTATATTTTCCTTTTTCTGATTGGTAAATCCAAAGATCAATTATCGAGCAGGTAAAGGAGTGAGGACAAAGCAAGAGCTGGCCAACTTTCTCGACTGATACAGCATGTCATCAATATTCGACACAAGTGGTGAACTGGAAAGTAGGCAGTTGGTAGGGGGCCAGAAGATATAGCTTATATCTACAGCCTAATATTAATGGCACTTAGCAGTGAAAACTAGGTAGAAAACCACTAAGAGCCTCAATGAATATAAGCTAGCGAACTGGTTGAGGAAAAAGGCCAACAACTTTATACAATAACTTGCAAACTTGGGAAAGATTTTACCGAATGGACTGCAGCCTTTGTACTAGCTTAGATGATAGTAATTTAACTCATCATCTGTGGTAACACTTCCCATTGTACCACAAGAAAACTTTGCTCTAGATGGCTTACTAAGATATGACAATATATCCAAAGCAGTTCATTATTTAGCCATGCATTTGAACATTGTCAGCTTTTAGATACCAAGCATCCTAATTCTAATCCTTGCACTAGATCATAGAACTGAATACCTAAGAAATAAAAACTACATAGAGCAATAGAAACTTCATTTATTCGTAGAAAACAATAATAATATATCAAACTTACATTATTAGAAGTTTACAGTGATGGAATATTTTTTGAAGCTCATCATACAATTTCATCCAAGGGTTAACAAGCAGTTGCACTGTCTGTAATTAGCAAGAATAAATAAGGTATGCAACCTAGTGGAATCAACAAAGACAATTTGTCCTTCCTAACACAACCTTTGATCTCTAAATCAGACTCAAAGTTTCAATTGTTCTGAACAGCCAAACACTGATCTAACCAAATACGACTAGATTTCTAGATAATTAACTACAATATTTCATAACTTTTTTCTAAGTAACAATTAATTCTCACAAGTATTTATATATCAAAAAGACATTCTAGAAGTCAAAATATTAGATAGTAGTAAAGAAAACATCTGAGGGAAGAGCAATATTCCTCCGAGGTGTTATCAGGATAGGCAGAGCCAACGAATTATGCGCAGGTGCTGTGAAATTTCTTACTTAAAAAAAAGTATAGAAAATAAAAATAACTGTCACGCCCCGAAAGTGCGAAAAATAGGGCTAATTTAAAACTTTTTTTTTCTCGTTAATTCACAATTAAAGGTGCATTTCTGTGCAGTGTCATACATCATCATAATTATCATTCCTCAGGATCTCATCAATAGAATTTATATATCATATCAAATACATTAGTCCATCTCAAGTTAATTAATCCTAATACATCCCATAAAATGTTATACATCAAGTGTCTGCAATTACAATAATAGTCTGGGTACATGAAAAGATAAAAGATACCTCAAAATACAATATATGGCCTGGAGCTCAAGTCCTCCACTAGCCACTACTCCGTACGTCGCAGGGAGATCCTTTTTCACTTGAAGAACTCTGGGGGGAAAAAAAACAGGGTGAGCTTCTAAATCGCTCAGTAAGGGGGGTGAGGAACTCATTTCATAAACCAAAATGCACATCACAAAATGTTTATTTGTATGTGAAACTCATTTGAAAACCATAGCATGAAAGTACTCAAAACGACATTCTCACGTGTCAAGTCATGTAAAAACATGAAGTAAAAGGCTCACTCTAGAGCAATAACAAAGCATGTGAAAATAACGCGTTAAACGCTTTCTCAAATAACGTGATAAAATCACAGTAAAAATAATGCACGTGGCACAGCCACTAAACACAGCACAGCCACAATGACAAGCAAACAGAGGGCGAAAAGAAGAGACGAGATCCGACTCGGCCCCATTTCTCGCTGAAAAACAAAGAAGAATTAGAGAGAGAAAGTTGGACAACCAATGACCAAATCCTTAACAACTTTACAAAAATTCATCTGGGAGATTACAGACCTTGGCTTAGCCAAAATTGGTGCAGGAATCGATGATGGTGCAACTGTGCAAACTGCTAAGTCTTGGCCGAGAATAATGAAGAGTGAAATGTGAAGATGAGGAGTTTGGCTGCTACTGCTGCTGCTGCCGCCGCCGCCAAGTACCGTGCAGTATTCTGCTTGTTGTGTGTTACTTGTCAAAGCCAAAAGGTTGAAATGCTCAAAAATCAAAATACGACAGGTTAAGGGAAGACTGGATGCTCACCTGAGAACAGCAACGCCCGAGGAGAGAGACGCCAGTGCCCGTGAGGAGAACAGAGATAAGCTTGCTCTGTTTGGATTTGGGGAAAATATGGCTCGGGTTGCAGGAGGAGGACTGAATATTGATTAAGGGTTAGGCAAAAGTTTTATCAACGGGTGAGGAAAAAACCTAGACACATGAGGACAAAAAATGAAAGTTAATCGGGTTCGGGTACTCGAAGGTTACTACCGAATCCTACCTAAACCCGTCACAGGTAATAAAATTGCTACCCTAACCCGATTAAAACCCGATTATCGGGTACCCAAACTAGACTTAAACAGGGCAAATAGTCCCGGGTACCCGATTAATCAGTACCCGTTTACATCTTTAATTCCATTCGTTCTATTGTTTGTGCATCAAATATGAAACTTGTTGGATAACTTATAATAGAACTCAATCCCACATTGTTTATGGGTAAAGCAATGCTTGACTTTATAAGAGAAAATCAAACTTAGAGTGTAACTTGAATTACTAAAGGCTTGTGGGACTTTGACTAATTTTAAAAGTCAAAAGATGGTCACTTGGGCACTTGGGGTACTTGGGCTATTGGTTCTAAATATTCCATTTTTTGTAGAAATATTTTTTTATTTTTTTAATTTTAAAAATTGAATTTAGAAAAAAACGTTTAAGTGTTCTAAAAGACATATTTTCAGTTATGTCTGAAAAAATTGTGTTTGAAAATCAATGGTTGTTAATTAACAGACAATCATAACCATTGATTTGCAACTATTCAAAACCTATAAACTCTTGATTGATTTCCAGAAACACTCACTCTTGATCTTTCACAATCCACAAAGAAAAACTCTAAAGGCTTTGTTGTATCCGGGGGTAACTTGCTTCTGTGTGAACCAATATTACACTCAAGAAAGTGTAATACTACACGACTCAAACCCAAGTTGCCATATACCATCTGAAATTTCCTAACAATTTGAGTGTAATATTATCTAACATGACACTTGTTACCAATCATGTGTTCATTAATCAATAAGATCCTGTCAAGTTAAACCAATTCGATATGACTAATTTCACCAGATGGAAGGTGAAGATGAAGTTTCTTCTCACCACCCTCAAGGTCTTTTATGTTCTGGGTACAAATCTGCTACCCTTGCCAGCACCAACACCAGAAGATACTAATGAAGTAAAGAAGAAAGAAAGAAACGTGCAAAGGATGAATTGGTGTGTTGAGGACATATTCTGAATTCGTTAACAGATCGATTGTATGATCTTTATGCAAACTATGCAACACCTAAGGAGATCTGGAGTGCCTTGGAAACCAAATACCAGAGTGAGAAAAGAGGTACATATAAATTTTTGGCATTGAATTATTTTGACTTCAAAATGACTGATGACATGCCAGTCATGGATCAAGTCCATCAACTACAAATACTGGTTCCAGATTAAGAGATTTGGAAGTGACTATTTCGAAGACTTTGGAAATTAGAGTAATTTTGTCAAAATAGCCTCCTTCATGGAACAACTACAGGACAAAAGGACTTACAATCACCAGAAAGTTTCACACTGGAATAATTCCAAACTCATTTTCAAATTGAGTGTGAAACTTGAGTCAGAGATGAAAAGCTCAAAAAAATGGTGTGAATTCAAATGAAATTTCACAAGTAAATGCCATAATAAGCAATTCTGGAAAATTTAGAAATAAGTTTGTTAAGAATCAAAACAAACTTAAGGTCAAAAAATCTTGTGAATTCAAGAAGTTCAACAATAAAAAGAAGAACAAGGCCTGTTTTCATTGTGGAAAGAAGGGACACCACATCAAAGATTGTAGAGTCAAGAATATAGAAGATAAGAAGAATAGGGATAGTAGTTTTGGACAATATAATCAAGCCAATATGGTTGTTAAAGATGATGACATGGAATTTGTGGCCATGGTTACTAAACTGAACATGGCAACAAATGAACGAACCATGAAGTGGTTTCTTGATTCTAGAGCAACCATACATGTTTGCAACAACAGAAAGTTTTTCAACACTTATACTGAAGAACAAAGTGAAGTCTTTATGGGAAACCATGCTCCTGTTAAAGTGCTGGGAAAAGGGAGTGTGATACTCAATTTCACATCCGGACAGAAACTCACACTTATGAATGTGCATCATGTTCTTGATGTTAAGAGGAACTTGGTTTCTACAAATCTGTTGTGCAAGAGAAGCTTTAAGATTGTATTAGAATCTGATAAGTTTATAATAACTAAAAATGTTGTGTTTTTAGGAAAAGGGTTATTCCCTTGATGACATGTTCAAACTAAGTATTAATAAAATAAATAATGTTGCTTTTGCTTATATGGTTGAGTCTTCTACTTTATGGCATGCTAGATTAGGACATTTAAATTATGTGTAAGACTCGATTTTAGTTAAAACACGAAATTAAAAATGCAAAAGGATTGAAATGGAATTCTCGAACACGTGCAAGGGTAAAATGGTCAAAAGATCGAAATTCGATATAAATTCGAGAAGAAAATTTAATTAAAAATAAAGGATTGAGAAATCTTGGTCAATAAAGGTGAAATAATTCAATTTCGGGTTAAATTGATCAAGATATGAATTTACGGAATTAATCGGGATTAAATCAAAATTTTTAATTCGAAAAATAATCTCGAAAATAATCAAAAAATATACCGAAAAGTCGAAATAATACCGATAAATTTTTTTATGGGTTAAATGAATAAAATAGGAATATTTGAAGATATTTTTCCAAATAATACTAAAATAATTGAATATAATAATAATAAAAATAATTAATTAATTTTTTAAAAAAAAAAACAAGAAGAAACTCAGAATCGCGAAACGCGATTCTGAAGAAACAACAGGAAACGAACTAGAGGCCGAGCCCTTGCCGGCGATCGACAGTCGATAGAGGCCGAGGAAGGGAGCCCGACGAGGGCTAGGCCACCACCGGCCTAAAAGAGCCATGAACGACGGCGATCGGCTAGAGGAATGGCGAGAAAAATGAAATCGAGATAAGAGAAGGCGATTCCCGACGACCGGTGACGATTCGGCACCGACCGACCACCGTCGAACGTCCCCGAGGCCCAGACGACGTGATTGGTGGCGGCCACAACCGACGAAACTGTCGACAAACGTCAGAAATGATGGAAAGAGGAAATGGGTACCGACGGTGGAGAGAACAGGACGGACCGGTGACTTTTCGGCGGCCTTAGACGAAACCGAGGGTAGATTCGTGCTGCGGACGGCCCAGCGGAGCCACTGGCGGCGGCAGCCGTCGGAGAACCGATCGGCAAGGCACTGAACCGGTCGAACTGGAGTGAACCGACGGTCCGAACTGGGTTGAACCAGACCGAACAGGTTCAGCCAAGAAAGAAAGGAAAAAAAGGAGAAAAAGGGAAAAAGAAAAAGAGGAAAAATTGGAGAAAAATCCTGGTGGTGTAATCGAGCTACGGGTAAGTCAGTAAGCGGTCAAAATTGACCGATTTGAATTTTGGAATATTTTATTTAATTATTATTCGACTGAAAATTTACTCGAAAATTTATGAATTGTGTAGCTCGAAGGTTACTACCGAATCCTACCTGAACCCGTCATAGGTAATAAAATTGCTACCCTAACCCGATTAAAACCCGATTATCGGGTACCCAAACTAGACTTAAACGGGGCAGATAGTCTCGGGTACCCGATTAATCAGTACCCGTTTACATCTCTAATTCCATTCGTTCTATTGTTTGTGCATCAAATATGAAACCTGTTGGATAACTTATAATAGAACTCAATCCCACATTGTTTATGGATAAAGCAATGCTTGACTTTATAAGAAGAAATCAAACTTAGAGTGTAACTTGAATTGCTAAAGGCTTGTGGGACTTTGACTAATTTTAAAAGTCAAAAGATGGTCACTTGGGCACTTGGGGTACTTGGGCTATTGGTTCTAAATATTCAATTTTTTGTAGAAATATTTTTTTCTTTTTTTAATTTTAAAAATTGAATTTAGAAAAAAACGTTTAAGTGTTCCAAAAGACATATTTTCAGTTATGTCTGAAAAAATTGTGTTTGAAAATCAATGGTTGTTAATTAACAGACAATCATAACCATTGATTTGCAACTATTCAAAACCAATAAACTCTTGATTGATTTCCAGAAACACTCACTCTTGATCTTTCACAATCCACAAAGAAAAACTCTAAAGGCTTTGTTGTATCCTGGGGTAACTTGCTTCTGTGTGAACCAATATTACACTCAAGAAAGTGTAATACTACACGCCTCAAACCCAAGTTGCCATATACCATCTGAAATTTCCTAACAATTTGAGTGTAATATTATCTAACATGACACTTGTTACCAATCATGTGTTCATTAATCAATAAGATCCTGTCAAGTTAAACCAATTCGATATGACTAATTTCACCAGATGGAAGGTGAAGATGAAGTTTCTTCTCACCACCCTCAAGGTCTTTTATGTTCTGGGTACAAATCTGCTACCCTTGCCAGCACCAACACCAGAAGATACTAATGAAGTAAAGAAGAAAGAAAGAAATGTGCAAAGGATGAATTGGTGTGCTGAGGACATATTCTGAATTCGTTAACAGATCGATTGTATGATCTTTATGCAAACTATGCAACACCTAAGGAGGTCTGGAGTGCCTTGGAAACCAAATACCAGAGTGAGAAAAGAGGTACATATAAATTTTTGGCATTGAATTATTTTGACTTCAAAATGACTGATGACATGCCAGTCATGGATCAAGTCCATCAACTACAAATACTGGTTCCAGATTAAGAGATTTGGAAGTGACTATTTCGAAGACTTTGGAAATTAGAGTAATTTTGTCAAAATAGCCTCCTTCATGGAACAACTACAGGACAAAAGGACTTACAATCACCAGAAAGTTTCACACTGGAATAATTCCAAACTCATTTTCAAATTGAGTGTGAAACTCGAGTCAGAGATGAAAAGCTAAAAAAAAAATGGTGTGAATTCAAATGAAATTTCACAAGTAAATGCCATAATAAGCAATTCTGGAAAATTTAGAAATAAGTTTGTAAAGAATCAAAACAAACTTAAGGTCAAAAAATCTTGTGAATTCAAGAAGTTCAACAACAAAAAGAAGAACAATGCCTGTTTTCATTGTGGAAAGAAGGGACACCACATCAAAGATTGTAGAGTCAAGAATATAGAAGATAAGAAGAATAAGGATAGTAGTTTTGGACAATATAATCAAGCCAATATGGTTGTTAAAGATGATGACATGGAATTTGTGGCCATGGTTACTAAACTGAACATGGCAACAAATGAACGAACCATGAAGTGGTTTCTTGATTCTAGAGCAACCATACATGTTTGCAACAACAGAAAGTTTTTCAACACTTATACTGAAGAACAAAGTGAAGTCTTTATGGGAAACCATGCTCCTGTTAAAGTGCTGGGAAAAGGGAGTGTGATACTCAATTTCACATCCGGACAGAAACTCACACTTATGAATATGCATCATGTTCCTGATGTTAAGAGGAACTTGGTTTCTACAAATCTGTTGTGCAAGAGAAGCTTTAAGAGTGTATTAGAATCTGATAAGTTTATAATAACTAAAAATGTTGTGTTTGTAGGAAAAGGGTTATTCCCTTGATGACATGTTCAAACTAAGTATTAATAAAATAAATAATGTTGCTTCTGCTTATATGGTTGAGTCTTCTACTTTATGGCATGCTAGATTAGGACATTTAAATTATGTGTAAGACTCGATTTTAGATAAAACACGAAATTAAAAATGCAAAAGGATTGAAATGGAATTCTCGAACACGTGCAAGGGTAAAATGGTCAAAAGATCGAAATTCGATATAAATTCGAGAAGAAAATTTAATTAAAAATAAAGGATTGAGAAATCTTGCTCAATAAAGGTGAAATAAATCAATTTCGGGTTAAATTGATCAAGATATGAATTTATGAAATTAATCGGGATTAAATCAAAATTTTTAATTCGAAAAATAATATCGAAAATAATCGAAAAATATACCGAAAAGTCGAAATAATACCGATAAATTTTTTTATGGGTTAAATGAATAAAATAGGAATATTTTAAGATATTTTTCCAAATAATACTAAAATAATTGAATATAATAATAATAAAAATAAATAAATGAATAATTAATTAATTAATTTAAAAAAAAAACAAGAAGAAACTCAGAATCGCGAAATGCGATTCTGAAGAAACAACAGGAAACGAACTAGAGGCCGAGCCCTTACCGGCGATCGACAGTCGATAGAGGCTGAGGAAGGGAGCCCGACGAGGGCTAGGCCACCACCGGCCTAAAAGAGCCACGAACGGCGACGATCGGCTAGAGGAACAGCGAGAAAAACGAAATCGAGATAAGAGATGGCGATTCCCGACGACCGGTGACGATTCGGCACCGACCGACCACCGTCGAACGTCCCCGAGGCCCAGACGACGTGATTGGTGGCGGCCACAACCGACGAAACTGCCGACAAACGTCAGAAATGGTGAAAAGAGGAAATGGGTAACGACGGTGGAGAGAACAGGCCGGACCGGTGACTTTTCGGCGGCCTTAGACGAAACCGAGGGTAGATTCGTGCTGCGGATGGCCCAGCGGAGCCACTGGCGGCGGAAGCCGTCGGAGAACCGATCGGCAAGGCACTGAACCGACCGAACTGGAGTGAACCGACGGTCCGAACCGGGTTGAACCAGACCGAACAGGTTCAGCCAAGAAAGAAAGGAAAAAAAAAAGAGAAAAAGGGAAAAAGAAAAAGAGGAAAAATTGGAGAAAAATCTCGGTGGTGTAATCGAGCTACGGGTAAGTCGGTAAGCGGTCGAAATTGACCGATTTGAATTTTGAAATATTTTATTTAATTATTATTCGACTGAAAATTTACCTGAAAATTTATGAATTGTGTAGCTCGAAGGTTACTACCGAATCCTACCTGAACCTGTCACAGGTAATAAAATTGCTACCCTAACCCGATTAAAACCCGATTATCGGGTACCCAAACTAGACTTAAACGGGGCAGATAGTCCCGGGTACCCGATTAATCAGTACCCGTTTACATCTCTAATTCCATTCGTTCTATTGTTTGTGCATCAAATATGAAACCTGGTGGATAACTTATAATAGAACTCAATCCCACATTGTTTATGGATAAAGCAATGCTTGACTTTATAAGAAGAAATCAAACTTAGAGTGTAACTTGAATTACTAAAGGCTTGTGGGACTTTGACTAATTTTAAAAGTCAAAAGATGGTCACTTGGGCACTTGGGGTACTTGGGCTATTGGTTCTAAATATTCCATTCTTTTGTAGAAATATTTTTTTATTTTTTTTAATTTTAAAAATTGAATTTAGAAAAAAACGTTTACGTGTTCCAAAAGACATATTTTCAGTTATGTCTGAAAAAATTGTGTTTGAAAATCAATGGTTGTTAATTAACAGACAATCATAACCATTGATTTGCAACTATTCAAAACCTATAAACTCTTGATTGATTTCCAGAAACACTCACTCTTGATCTTTCACAATCCACAAAGAAAAACTCTAAAGGCTTTGTTGTATCCTGGGGTAACTTGCTTCTGTGTGAACCAATATTACACTCAAGAAAGTGTAATACTACACGCCTCAAACCCAAGTTGCCATATACCATCTGAAATTTCCTAACAATTTGAGTGTAATATTATCTAACATGACACTTGTTACCAATCATGTGTTCATTAATCAATAAGATCCTGTCAAGTTAAACCAATTCGATATGACTAATTTCACCAGATGGAAGGTGAAGATGAAGTTTCTTCTCACCACCCTCAAGGTCTTTTATGTTCTGGGTACAAATCTGCTACCCTTGCCAGCACCAACACCAGAAGATACTAATGAAGTAAAGAAGAAAGAAAGAAACGTGCAAAGGATGAATTGGTGTGCTGAGGACATATTCTGAATTCGTTAACAGATCGATTGTATGATCTTTATGCAAACTATGCAACACCTAAGGAGATCTGGAGTGCCTTGGAAACCAAATACCAGAGTGAGAAAAGAGGTACATATAAATTTTTGGCATTGAATTATTTTGACTTCAAAATGACTGATGACATGCCAGTCATGGATCAAGTCCATCAACTACAAATACTGGTTCCAGATTAAGAGATTTGGAAGTGACTATTTCGAAGACTTTGGAAATTAGAGTAATTTTGTCAAAATAGCCTCCTTCATGGAACAACTACAGGACAAAAGGACTTACAATCACCAGAAAGTTTCACGCTGGAATAATTCCAAACTCATTTTCAAATTGAGTGTGAAACTCGAGTCAGAGATGAAAAGCTAAAAAAAAATGGTGTGAATTCAAATGAAATTTCACAAGTAAATGCCATAATAAGCAATTCTAGAAAATTTAGAAATAAGTTTGTTAAGAATCAAAACAAACTTAAGGTCAAAAAATCTTGTGAATTCAAGAAGTTCAACAACAAAAAGAAGAACAATGCCTGTTTTCATTGTGGAAAGAAGGGACACCACATCAAAGATTGTAGAGTCAAGAATATAGAAGATAAGAAGAATAAGGATAGTAGTTTTGGACAATATAATCAAGCCAATATGGTTGTTAAAGATGATGACATGGAATTTGTGGCCATGGTTACTAAACTGAACATGGCAACAAATGAACGAACCATGAAGTGGTTTCTTGATTCTAGAGCAACCATACATGTTTGCAACAACAGAAAGTTTTTCAACACTTATACTGAAGAACAAAGTGAAGTCTTTATGGGAAACCATGCTCCTGTTAAAGTGCTGGGAAAAGGGAGTGTCATACTCAATTTCACATCCGGACAGAAACTCACACTTATGAATATGCATCATGTTCCTGATGTTAAGAGGAACTTGGTTTCTACAAATCTGTTGTGCAAGAGAAGCTTTAAGAGTGTATTAGAATCTGATAAGTTTATAATAACTAAAAATGTTGTGTTTGTAGGAAAAGGGTTATTCCCTTGATGACATGTTCAAACTAAGTATTAATAAAATAAATAATGTTGCTTCTGCTTATATGGTTGAGTCTTCTACTTTATGGCATGCTAGATTAGGACATTTAAATTATGTGTAAGACTCGATTTTAGTTAAAACAAGAAATTAAAAATGCAAAAGGATTGAAATGGAATTCTCGAACACGTGCAAGGGTAAAATGGTCAAAAGATCAAAATTCGATATAAATTCGAGAAGAAAATTTAATTAAAAATAAAGGATTGAGAAATCTTGGCCAATAAAGGTGAAATAATTCAATTTTGGGTTAAATTGATCAAGATATGAATTTATGGAATTAATCGGGATTAAATCAGAATTTTTAATTCGAAAAATAATCTCGAAAATAATCGAAAAATACACCGAAAAGTTGAAATAATACCGATAAATTTTTTTATGGGTTAAATGAATAAAATAGGAATATTTTAAGATATTTTTCCAAATAATACTAAAATAATTGAATATAATAATAATAAAAATAAATGAATAATTAATTAATTAATTTAAAAAAAAAACAAGAAGAAACTCAGAATCGCGAAACGCGATTCTAAAGAAACAACAGGAAACGAACTAGAGGCCGAGCCCTTACCGGCGATCGACAGTCGATAGAGGCCGAGGAAGGGAGCCCGACGAGGGCTAGGCCACCACCGGCCTAAAAGAGCCACGAACGGCGACGATCGGCTAGAGGAACAGCGAGAAAAACGAAATCGAGATAAGAGAAGGCGATTACCGACGACCGGTGACGATTCGGCACCGACCGACCACCGTCGAACGTCCCCGAGGCCCAGATGACGTGATTGGTGGCGGCCACAACCGACGAAACTGCCGACAAACGTCAGAAACGGTGGAAAGAGGAAATGGGTACCGACGATGGAGAGAACAGGCCGGACCGGTGACTTTTCGGCGGCCTTAGACGAAACCGAGGGTAGATTCGTGCTGCGGATGGCCCAGCGGAGCCACTGGTGGCGGAAGCCGTCGGAGAACTGATCGGCAAGGCACTGAACCGGCCGAACTGGAGTGAACCGACGGTCCGAACCGGGTTGAACCAGACCGAACAGGTTCAGCCAAGAAAGAAAGGGAAAAAAAAGGAGAAAAAGGGAAAAAGAAAAAGAGGAAAAATTGGAGAAAAATCTCGGTGGTGTAATCGAGCTACGGGTAAGTCGGTAAGCGGTCGAAATTGACCGATTTGAATTTTGGAATATTTTATTTAATTATTATTCGACTGAAAATTTACCTGAAAATTTATGAATTGTGTAGCTCGAAGGTTACTACCGAATCCTACCTGAGCCTGTCACAGGTAATAAAATTGCTACCCTAACCCGATTAAAACCCGATTATCGGGTACCCAAACTAGACTTAAACGGGGCAGATAGTCCCGGGTACCCGATTAATCAGTACCCGTTTACATCTCTAATTCCATTCGTTCTATTGTTTGTGCATCAAATATGAAACCTGTTGGATAACTTATAATAGAACTCAATCCCACATTGTTTATGGATAAAGCAATGCTTGACTTTATAAGAAGAAATCAAACTTAGAGTGTAACTTGAATTACTAAAGCCTTGTGGGACTTTGACTAATTTTAAAAGTCAAAAGATGGTCACTTGGGCACTTGGGGTACTTGGGCTATTGGTTCTAAATATTCCATTTTTTTGTAGAAATATTTTTTTTATTTTTTTAATTTTAAAAATTGAATTTAGAAAAAAATGTTTAAGTGTTCCAAAAGACATATTTTCAGTTATGTCTGAAAAAATTGTGTTTGAAAATCAATGGTTGTTAATTAACAGACAATCATAACCATTGATTTGCAACTATTCAAAACCTATAAACTCTTGATTGATTTCCAGAAACACTCACTCTTGATCTTTCACAATCCACAATGAAAAACTCTAAAGGCTTTGTTGTATCCTGGGGTAACTTGCTTCTGTGTGAACCAATATTACACTCAAGAAAGTGTAATACTACACGCCTCAAACCCAAGTTGCCATATACCATCTGAAATTTCCTAACAATTTGAGTGTAATATTATCTAACATGACACTTGTTACCAATCATGTGTTCATTAATCAATAAGATCCTGTCAAGTTAAACTAATTCGATATGACTAATGTCACCAGATGGAAGGTGAAGATGAAGTTTCTTCTCACCACCCTCAAGGTCTTTTATGTTCTGGGTACAAATCTGCTACCTTTGCCAGCACCAACACCAGAAGATACTAATGAAGTAAAGAAGAAAGAAAGAAACGTGCAAAGGATGAATTGGTGTGTTGAGGACATATTCTGAATTCGTTAACAGATCGATTGTATGATCTTTATGCAAACTATGCAACACCTAAGGAGATCTGGAGTGCCTTGGAAACCAAATACCAGAGTGAGAAAAGAGGTACATATAAATTTTTGGCATTGAATTATTTTGACTTCAAAATGACTGATGACATGCCAGTCATAGATCAAGTCCATCAACTACAAATACTGGTTCCAGATTAAGAGATTTGGAAGTGACTATTTCGAAGACTTTGGAAATTATAGTAAGTTTGTCAAAATAGCCTCCTTCATGGAACAACTACAGGACAAAAGGACGTACAATCACCAGAAAGTTTCACACTAGAACAATTCCAAACTCATTTTCAAATTGAGTGTGAAACTCGAGTCAGAGATGAAAAGCTCAAAAAAATGGTGTGAATTCAACTGAAATTTCACAAGTAAATGCCATAATAAGCAATTCTGGAAAATTTGGAAATAAGTTTGTTAAGAATCAAAACAAACTTAAGGTCAAAATATCTTGTGAATTCAAGAAGTTCAACAATAAAAAGAAGAACAATGCCTGTTTTCATTGTGGAAAGAAGGGACACCACATCAAAGATTGTAGAGTCAAGAATATAGAAGATAAGAAGAATAAGGATATTAGTTTTGGACAATATAATCAAGCCAATATGGTTGTTAAAGATGATGACATGGAATTTGTGGCCATGGTTACTAAACTGAGCATGGCAACAAATGAAGGAACCATGAAGTGGTTTCTTGATTCTAGAGCAACCATACATGTTTGCAACAACAGAAAGTTTTTCAACACTTATACTGAAGAACAAAGTGAAGTCTTTATGGGAAACCATGCTCCTGTTAAAGTGCTGGGAAAAGGGAGTGTGATACTCAATTTCACATCCGGACAGAAACTCACACTTATGAATGTACATCATGTTCCTGATGTTAAGAGGAACTCGGTTTCTACAAATCTGTTGTGCAAGAGAAGCTTTAAGATTGTATTAGAATTTGATAAGTTTATAATAACTAAAAATGTCGTGTTTGTAGGAAAAGGGTTATTCCCTTGATGACATGTTCAAACTAAGTATTAATAAAATAAATAATGTTGCTTCTGCTTATATGGTTGAGTCTTCTACTTTATGGCATGCTAGATTAGGACATTTAAATTATGTGTAAGACTCGATTTTAGTTAAAACACGAAATTAAAAATGCAAAAGGATTGAAATGGAATTCTCGAACACGTGCAAGGGTAAAATGGTCAAAAGATCGAAATTCGATATAAATTCGAGAAGAAAATTTAATTAAAAATAAAGGTTTGAGAAATCTCGGTCAATAAAGGTAAAATAATTCAATTTCGGGTTAAATTGATCAAGATATGAATTTATGGAATTAATCGGGATTAAATCAGAATTTTTAATTCAAAAAATAATCTCGAAAATAATCGAAAAATATACCGAAAAGTCGAAATAATATCGATAAATTTTTTTATGGGTTAAATGAATAAAATAGGAATATTTGAAGATATTTTTCCAAATAATACTAAAATAATTGAATATAATAATAAAAATAATTAATTATTTAATTAATTAATTTAAAAAAAAATAAGAAGAAACTCAGAATCGCGAAACGCGATTCTGAAGAAACAACAGGAAACGAACTAGAGGCCGAGCCCTTGCCGGCGATCGACAGTCGATAGAGGCCGAGGAAGGGAGCCCGACGAGGACTAGGCCACCACCGGCCTAAAAGAGCCACGAACGGCGACGATCGGCTAGAGGAACGGCGAGAAAAACGAAATCGAGATAAGAGAAGGCGATTCCCGACGACCGGTGACGATTCCTCACCAACCGACCACCGTCGAACGTCCCCGAGGCCCAGACGTCGTGATTGGTGGTGGCCACAACCGACGAAACTGCCGACAAACGTCAGAAACGGTGGAAAGAGGTAATGGGTACCGACGGTGGAGAGAACAGGCCGGACCGGTGACTTTTCGACGGCCTTAGACGAAACCGTGGGTAGATTCGTGCTGCGAACGGCCCAGCGGAGCCACTGGCGGCGGAAGCCGTCAGAGAACCGATCGGCAAGGCACTGAACTGACCGAACTGGAGTGAACCGACGGTCCGAACCGGGTTGAACCAGACCGAACAGGTTCAGCCAAGAAAGAAAGGGAAAAAAAAGGAGAAAAAGGGAAAAAGAAAAAGAGGAAAAATTGGAGAAAAATCTCGGTGGTGTAATCGAGCTACGGGTAAGTCGGTAAGCGGTCGAAATTGACCGATTTGAATTTTGGAATATTTTATTTAATTATGATTCGACTGAAAATTTACCCGAAAATTTATGAATTGTGCAGCTCGAAGGTTACTACCGAATCCTACCTGAACCCGTCACAGGTAATAAAATTGCTACCCTAACCCGATTAAAACCCGATTATCGGGTACCCAAACTAGACTTAAACGGGGCAGATAGTCCCGGGTACCCGATTAATCAGTACCCGTTTACATCTCTAATTCCATTCGTTCTATTATTTGTGCATCAAATATGAAACCTGTTGGATAACTTATAATAGAACTCAATCCCACATTGTTTATGGATAAAGCAATGCTTGACTTTATAAGAAGAAATCAAACTTAGAGTGTAACTTGAATTACTAAAGGCTTGTGGGACTTTGACTAATTTTAAAAGTCAAAAGATGGTCACTTGGGCACTTGGGGTACTTAGGCTATTGGTTCTAAATATTCCATTTTTTGTAGAAATATTTTTTTATTTTTTTTAATTTTAAAAATTGAATTTAGAAAAAAACGTTTAAGTGTTCCAAAAGACATATTTTCAGTTATGTCTGAAAAAATTGTGTTTGAAAATCAATGGTTGTTAATTAACAGACAATCATAACCATTGATTTGCAACTATTCAAAACCTATAAACTCTTGATTGATTTCCAGAAACACTCACTCTTGATCTTTCACAATCCACAAAAAAAAACTATAAAGGCTTTGTTGTATCCGGGGGTAACTTGCTTCTGTGTGAACCAATATTACACTCAAGAAAGTGTAATACTACACGCCTCAAACCCAAGTTGCCATATACCATCTGAAATTTCCTAACAATTTGAGTGTAATATTATCTAACATGACACTTGTTACCAATCATGTGTTCATTAATCAATAAGATCCTGTCAAGTTAAACCAATTCGATATGACTAATTTCACTAGATGGAAGGTGAAGATGAAGTTTCTTCTCACCACCCTCAAGGTCTTTTATGTTCTGGGTACAAATCTGCTACCCTTGCCAGCACCAACACCAAAAGATACTAATGAAGTAAAGAAGAAAGAAAGAAATGTGCAAAGGATGAATTGGTGTGTTGAGGACATATTCTGAATTCGTTAACAGATCGATTGTATGATCTTTACGCAAACTATGCAACACCTAAGGAGATCTGGAGTGCCTTGGAAACCAAATACCAGAGTGAGAAAAGAAGTACATATAAATTTTTGGCATTGAATTATTTTGACTTCAAAATGACTGATGACATGCCAATCATGGATCAAGTCCATCAACTACAAATACTGGTTCCAGATTAAGAGATTTGGAAGTGACTATTTCGAAGACTTTGGAAATTAGAGTAATTTTGTCAAAATAGCCTCCTTCATGGAACAACTACAAGACAAAAGGACTTACAATCACCAGAAAGTTTCACACTGGAACAATTCCAAACTCATTTTCAAATTGAGTGTGAAACTCGAGTCAGAGATGAAAAGCTCAAAAAAATGGTGTGAATTCAAATGAAATTTCACAAGTAAATGCCATAATAAGCAATTCTGGAAAATTTGGAAATAAGTTTGTTAAGAATCAAAACAAACTTAAGGTCAAAAAATCTTGTGAATTCAAGAAGTTCAACAACAAAAAGAAGAACAAGGCCTGTTTTCATTGTGGAAAGAAGGGACACCACATCAAAGATTGTAGAGTCAAGAATATAGAAGATAAGAAGAATAAGGATAGTAGTTTTGGACAATATAATCAAGCCAATATGGTTGTTAAAGATGATGACATGGAATTTGTGGCCATGGTTACTAAACTGAACATGGCAACAAATGAAGGAACCATGAAGTGGTTTCTTGATTCTAGAGCAACCATACATGTTTGCAACAACAGAAAGTTTTTCAACACTTATACTGAAGAACAAAGTGAAGTCTTTATGGGAAACCATGCTCCTGTTAAAGTGCTGGGAAAAGGGAGTGTGATACTCAATTTCACATCCGGACAGAAACTCACACTTATGAATGTGCATCATGTTCTTGATGTTAAGAGGAACTTGGTTTCTACAAATCTGTTGTGCAAGAGAAGCTTTAAGATTGTATTAGAATCTGATAAGTTTATAATAACTAAAAATGTTGTGTTTTTAGGAAAAGGGTTATTCCCTTGATGACATGTTCAAACTAAGTATTAATAAAATAAATAATGTTGCTTCTGCTTATATGGTTGAGTCTTCTACTTTATGGCATGCTAGATTAGGACATTTAAATTATGTGTAAGACTCGATTTTAGTTAAAACACGAAATTAAAAATGCAAAAGGATTGAAATGGAATTCTCGAACACGTGCAAGGGTAAAATGGTCAAAAGATCGAAATTCGATATAAATTCGAGAAGAAAATTTAATTAAAAATAAAGGATTGAGAAATCTTGGTCAATAAAGGTGAAATAATTCAATTTCGGGTTAAATTGATCAAGATATGAATTTATGGAATTAATCGGGATTAAATCAGAATTTTTAATTCGAAAAATAATCTCGAAAATAATCAAAAAATATACCGAAAAGTCGAAATAATACCGATAATTTTTTTTATGGGTTAAATGAATAAAATAGAAATATTTTAAGATATTTTTCCAAATAATACTAAAATAATTGAATATAATAATAATAAAAATAATTAATTAATTAATTAATTAATTTTTAAAAAAAAAAAAAAACAAGAAGAAACTCAGAATCGCGAAACGCGATTCTGAAGAAACAACAGGAAACGAACTAGAGGCCGAGCTCTTGCCGGTGATCGACAGTCGATAGAGGCCGAGGAAGGGAGCCCGACGAGGGCTAGGCCACCACCGGCCTAAAAGAGCCACGAACGGCGGAGATCGGCGAGAGGAACGGCGAGAAAAATGAAATCGAGATAAGAGAATGCGATTCCCGACGATCGGTGACGATTCGACACCGACCGACCACCGTCGAACGTCCTCGAGGCCCAGACGACGTGATTGGTGGCGGCCACAACCGACGAAACTGCCGACAAACGTCAAAAACGGTGGAAAGAGGAAATGGGTACCGACGGTGGAGAGAACAGGCTGGACCGGTGACTTTTCGGCGGCCTTAGACGAAACCGAGGGTAGATTCGTGCTGCGGACGGCCCAGCGGAGCCACTGGCGGTGGAAGCCGTCAGAGAACCGATCGGCAAGGCACTGAACCGACCGAACTGGAGTGAACCGACGGTCCGAACCGGGTTGAACCAGACTGAACAGGTTCAGCCAAGAAAGAAAGGAAAAAAAGGAGAAAAAGGGAAAAAGAAAAAGAGAAAAAATTGGAGAAAAATTCCGGTGGTGTAATCGAGCTACGGGTAAGTCGGTAAGCGGTCGAAATTGATCGATTTGAATTTTGGAATATTTTATTTAATTATTATTCGACTGAAAATTTACCCGAAAATTTATGAATTGTGTAGCTCGACAATTGACGTTAAACGAGAGCTCGAGACAGCCTCGATTTGCGTACTAACATGGAATCTCAGGTAAGTAACCTTTATTTACGATAATTTGCATCGTTATGCGTGCTTCAAATTTAATTTTCGCATTAATTAAATTAAATTTTGGAAAGTCGGATAAATTGTCGTAAATAATAAATTGAGCTATTCGAGAGTTAGAACGAGGCCCAATAAATTGTTGGTGGGCCCAATGAGCCCAATAGGCCTCGATAATGTGAAAAGTAAGTGGAAAACGGGCTTAAGGTCGATTAAGGCCCATTAAGGTGCAATCGGGCCCAATAGGGGTAAATGAGCCGAACGATTTAAATTAAGCCCATAAAATAGGAAATACAATTAAATTGTATGATATCTGACCTGAGGAATATTTATACACAGTTTTGGACATTGGATTGGGAGCAAATCGGACTGCGTGACGAGACAGCAGTGGAAAAGGAAAGGTCAGAGTCTACAGAAAAATAAGGTAAGGGAATTCTACGAACTGTTAGAGGTAACTTTACGAAATTTCAAAGTCATATGCAGTCTTTTAAATTATCTGAAGGGTCTAGAAGTAAGTTAATAATTTTAGTGCCCCGAATGGGAAAATTACCAAAACACCCTTGTTAGGGGTAAAATTTACAATTTTATGAAAAATTGGGAGGAGCAAGAACAAGAGGTTCCTGCTCGTTCTGGAGGTGTTTTGATGCATGCATGAGTAGGCTGGCTAGCCTTGAAAGAAAAATGCACACCATTGCATATTTTCAACGATGAAATTATTTTGAAAATTGTTTTGAGGAAACAAAGCCGCCTACGTGTTTTTATTGACATGTGACGTACTAGAGCTCAGCTTGCACGATGTTTTGATTTGTGTGATGCATGCATTAGTGCTGGAGCGAGAGCTCGCACTAGAGTTTTACATGCATTGGTGCTGGAGTCCAACTCGCACCAGATTTATATATATATGTGATTTTCGTGACAGGGTGCTAGAGTCTAACTCGCACTAGATTTTTCACATGATTTGATGAGAGTGCTAGAGCTTAGCTCGCACTAGTTTTACTTGAATTGATGAGAGTGCTGGAGCATCGCTCGCACCCCCCACTGATTTATATGAGAACATGCGATGAGCCATGCTTGGAGTGTCGGGTAGACTGTGTGTCATCGACTAAATAGGCTCGCACGTGCGTTCTGAGATAGGGTATGATATATGGGTCCACGGAGTACGATGTACCGTGCAAGTAGCATGGAGTACGATGTACCGTATGGAATCTTTGGACACGTGGTATCTTCGGATACGTGTGGCATCTTCGTATGCGTGGGATCGGATAAGACCGACAAGATGGACTGACCCACCTCCCAGGCGGTTCTCGATCATGGTGAGACCCCGCACACTAGGATCTGTGTAGGCAGAGGGACTCCCGAGGACACATGGCCATAGTCCTGGTTATTACCGATATACAGATGTTGCCTAGTCTCGCATGTTGACGATTTTGATGAGATCAAAACTGGGTTTTAAATCATATTTGCATGATGTTATTTCCATGCTTTTTAAACTCATGTGTGATGTAAACTGATTTTCCTGGTTTTGTGTGAGTCAGGACCACCCGAGGGAGGGGTTGAGTCCTGACTTTATTGTGAAATTTTTAAATGAGAAAGAAATGATTTAAAAAGAGTTGCATGTTGAATTTTCCATGCGAACGTGTTTTACATGACATCATGAATCACAACATCAATTTTAAAATGTGTAGAGAAAGGGTGGTTTATACATGGCACCACGTTCATGTAGGTAGTATGATTACCTACTTGTTCGTAGGATTGCCTTACTGAGCTTGATGTGCTCACCCCTTTCATTTTCTCACACAAATAATCTCTACTAGATGTTGAGGCGACTGAGTACTGCATTTCGGATATCCGCTGCTGCCCATCATTTAAGGTATATACACTTGTACATATTGTATCTAAATAAGCATAGCACAGTAACATGTTTGTAAGTAACTTTAGGGGATGTATAAATATTGTAAACACTTATAAATGACTGAGAAAGAATTAAGTTATATGGTAAATGAATGGTGAGATTGGCATTGACGCACAGCCCAATTGTTAGTGGAGTGTGGTCACGATCAGAGGACAGGCTGATTTTTGGGTAGTTTTGGGTCGTGACATATAAAGGTGGTATCAGAGCAGAAATTGGTCTGATGTGTGTCAGTGTCAGTAATTAAGAAATTACATCCCCGTGTTACTGTGCTTGGTTAGATACAATAGTGTATATTGAGATGGGTTTTAACTAAGAAATGGTTGAGAATGCAGGAATGCTTAATATTAGTCGTGATAGAGGAGGTAGAGCACGAGGCAGAGGCCGTAGAGGTAGGCCTGAACCTGCTAGTCGTGCTGTGTAGAGCTAGGAGAATCAGTATGAGATTGAAATAGAGACTAATGTTGAGCATGCCTCACAGAGTCCGATAGAGTGATCGGACAGTATTGAGACACGTTTCGCGAGGTTGGAGCGGAGTGTGGAGAATATTTTGGGAGCAAATTGCTTAGAGTATGCATAAAATTTGTTGGAGCATTGATGGAAGTCTGCTCAACCCATCTTAAGAGTTAGACATCCAGAGTTGACAAGAGAAATATTTCTGTATGTATTCCGGTGACAAAATATCCCGGACACTTCTTAAAGGAAATTATAAATAAAATTCCTTACTCTGACCCAGAGGAATTGATTTATTAACGAGTATGGAACTCAGTTCATATCTCTGGGCAGGTATTACTTCGACATTATGGGCAGTGAATGTCGGAAAGCCCAAAAGTTCATGGAAGGGCTCAAATTGTCAATTAGAGTCCAATTGGCCCCGTTAAATATCACTACCTATACCGAGGCGGTGCGCAGAATACAGTTGTGTGAATAAGATTGAGTGTTACACGCCTCTGAGATTGGGAAAGGTAGTAAGGGCTGAAATAGAAACAGAAAGAGAATCGAGAATGATAGAAATGGCAGAACGAGGAAAAGGGGTAGTTTGGTAAAAGATTTGATTTGTTGAGTTATGGGCTAAGATGATTGGTAAGGCCACAGTTATCCGATTGTAGCACTTTTGAGGGGTATTGTGATTGGAGAACCTCGATCTGCTACGGATCACTGTAGAATGTGTGGTAAATACCACGGAAGTAGAACCTACACCTACATATTATTGATGAAAATGGTCGTTAAGTGTGGTAAGACGGACCATTTATTATGATTGCTCAGAGTTGGGCGAGATTGCCCCACAGAAAGGTAAAGAGATAGAGAAAACCCTGTTGTGATAGCTGCATCGAAAAGGGGGGCCACAGCTGAAGAGATAAGGAAAGTAGGCTGTTGGACGAAGGCGAATGTATGTCTTGGACCTGGACACTACTGATGTTTCACAGGATGTGGTAAAAGATACCACACTGCTTATGAATAAAGAAGTAATTGTGTTAATTTATCCTGGTACCAAATATTTCTTCATACCGCCTTCATTCGCATGTAAGTGAGTAAAAGACATGAATGCCTACACTCTTGGGCACGATGCTGATAAATGAGTACCCCCAATAGAGGAAGGTTAACTAACAGAATAATTATGAAGAGATTTTAAGTTGAAAACGGGGGAAGAAGTATAAGTCAGTCGATTTTATTCAATGGACTATGAATAATTTAAAGTAATATTTGAGAATAAATTAGTCGGCTGCATATTATGATGTTCGGATTTCTATCCTAAGATAGTGATATGGTTACCCCTGAAAAGTATACTGTAAGTTTTGACAAGTAATAAAAAGGGGTGCAACAGTTGAAATTAAAGGAGCAAATGATGGTATTCACAAAATGAATAATGACAGAGTTTCGTTATAATTGATATACGAAGGAGATACTCTTTAAGATATGTTTGATCCTAAATACAAGATGTACTGGAGTAAGAGGCGTATGCTAGGTAAGAATACCCTTAAAATATAAAGTAATTTAGATTAAAGTGATAAGTAGTAAATATGAATTATAACCAAGGATAAGGATGGATATAAACATAACTAGTCCCTGTGGTTAAGTCTAAGGGTTAATAAAGGTATTTCAAAATACCTCCCCGCCTGAAGACTTGACAGCGTCTAGAAATATATATAATTTATAACTTGAAATCGACCGTGGTAAGATATAAATTTAAAATTTGGATACTTTTACTAGTACGATAAAGAACTATAAAATTTGATTAATTATGAAGGTTAAAATATTAAAATTTAATAAAAGCCGTTAATATAAGAAAAAGGAAATGATGTGGGTTAGTACCTTGAACGGGAGCAATTTTGAAGTGATACTACACGCTTATGCATACATAGGTCAAGGATATGGGTGATTGAAATATGTAGTGGAGCTCAACTACAATGAGTTATTTAAACTTTACCTGGACCGATTTTTCATCATCCTTATTGATGATATGTTGGCTGTAGTTAAAGTCCAGGAAAAATTATAAGCAACAATTGGAAATTTGCTTTTACAGATGGTTGTTGCGAGTTCTAAAAATGGTATACTTTGTTGACACGTTTAACTAAGAAGCGTGGTATTTAAAGTGAGATGATAGATGTGACATAAATTTCGGTGTAGTGAAGTATAAACTGACTATCGTGATTATTTTCACCATACCCAACAGCTCAAGAGGTTTCTCAGTGTGTATGGATACCTCAAAATCATGAATGAGCTAGGTATTGATGCAAAAAGGGAAGATAGTTAAGTGTGGATCCAGACAACTCAAGGATCATAAAATAAACTATCTGACCCATGATTTAAAGTTGACAGCGGTAGTACTTGTACTGAGGATAAGGCACTATTATGTACATGGTTAGAAATTTTGGGTATGCACTGATCATAAAGCCCCAAGTATCTGTTTTCACAGAAAGAGGCGAATATGAGAATACATAGTGGGTTAGAGCTTCTGAGAGATTTGGATTGTGAAAAATTGTACTACCCAGGAAAGGCTAATGTGATGGCTGATGCCTTGAGCAGAAAGAGCCTTGGGATGGCATTACATATGATGGTCAGGGAGCGTGAGCTGCTTGAGTAGTTGTGAGCCTCAGTAGTGATGTGATCCCTTCTGATGATGACAGTGATTATGTGACAGCTAGCCTGAGATTAGAACCGGATGTGAGTGCCCAAATTTGATAGGCTTAGCGAGATGATCGGCATGGTGTGTCACGACCCAAATTACCTAAAAATCAGAGTAAATTTTTTCACTTTTTCATTTCCTTACCCGTCGTGAACAGTTACACTACTAAACAGTTGGGCTATGATTCGGTGTTAGTCACCTCTCACCTATTTACCATTCCATTTTCATATTTCATTGACATATCAATTTGTTTTAAACTAAATACATCCCCAATATTAAATTGATACACAGTACTATGCGTCTATATGTTCAGATACAAAATTATACAAATGTGTATACCTGATCTTGATAAGAAGCAGCGGATAACCGAAATGCAAGACTACTGTCTGTCTCTTCTATTGAATATACCCTGTGGGGTGGAAAATGAAAGGGTGAGCATAAACAGCTCAGTAAGGCAATAATGTAAGCAGGTAGATAACTATACTATCTACGTGCCGATAATGTCATGATATAAAATCGTTTACTTTTGGAGCATGAGGTAAGACTAAAACGATGCCACATGTATGTATATATCATATAAGAGAAATCATGAAATCGACATATAAAGTCAACATGGAAAAATCATCATGTATGACATCTCATGCTCGTCACATTAAAACTTATTTGTTTCATCATAAACTCAACACTCAAAAACCTATCTGTTTCATTACAAACTCTTCACGTTAAAACTTATTTGTTTTATCATAAAACAATCACATCAAGGCTAAACCTATCTCTCGGGAATACCTTGATTCATTGAATCCCATATCTTTTAAAAACATAAATCAGGACATTGCCCCTCCCTCGGGTTTGTCCTGGTCTATCTAGACCGTATGATATCATGTGAGGCATGTAGGTTACTGTATGAAAATCGAGGACTATGGCCATACTTTGTCCTTGTGATCCCAGGCTACACGGATCCCGGTATGCGGGGTATCACAACTGCAACGGGAGGTAGGGTCAAGTCCTACCCGCCAGAATATCAAGTAACATCATCGAGTCATCATGACTGCACGGTACAGCGTACTCCGTGTGACATACACAGTACATCGTACTCCGTGGACCCATATCATAGTCTGGGGGTGCCTGCCGTAGGTCTTATCCACCCCAATACTATGTCGATAACCAACCCATGTCTCAAAGTATACGTGCAAGCATCTTAACTCTCTACAACACACAGTCTACAGGAGGCTTCCGCACGACCATATGCATGTCAACTCACGTCTAGTGCGAGCGAAGCTCCAGCACCACGCTATGCATATCATGATATCTAAAATCTCGTGCGAGCGAAGCTCCAGCACAGTTTTGTGCACACATAAATTTCTCGTACGAGCAATGCTCCAGTACGGCTTTTTATGAGAAATAAATCAGTAAACTTGAGTGCGAGTAAGACTCTAGCACTCTTTTTACTTGTATAAATACAATAGGTGGCTAAATCTTGATAAAACATCTTTTTAAAATAGTAACCGGTACTAACCGGTACTCTTTCGTATATTTCATGAAATCAATAGCCAACCTATGTGCATATTTGCTTAAATCAAAGCAATATAATCATATAAAACATTAAAACATGATAATCATGCAATTTATCTGCCTTACTACCCTTTTTGTAAATTTTACTCCCAGGGGCAAAATCATCTTTTTCTTTATTCACCTATGCCCCGATTTTCGTAAAATTATTATTTCGTTTCTAGATAGTTTAAGTAATTCTAGACCCTGTAAATCCCCTCAAAATTACGTATAGGTATATCTATGCACCTACAAAATTCCCTTACCTCGATTCTCGTCGAGTGGTATCTAATTTCTACTGTCGGAGGCTCGTCCGATTCGATTTGCTACTAATCCAGTCTCTGGGGCTGCAGATAATTATTTATCACGTCAATTTAACCCAATAAATATAATTCTCCTGTTTACTATAGTCGATTTAACTAATTGGGCTAATTTACTCTTATTGGGCCCAATCGCACCTTAATGGGCCTCGACCTATTTTCAGCCCGTTTTTACTATTTAAATCCCTTCTTCAGGTTTACTGGGCTCATTCAGCTTACTAATAATCATCGGGCTTCATTCCAAACTTATTGGATAGCCCGTACACTATTTACGGTAATTACGTTGTAATTTCGATTAATATCCCTTTTTATACGAAATTAATCCATAATTCCGTAAAAATCTAAACCCTATATTAAAGAACTCATATTGCCGAAAATAAAATGTACTTACCCAATATGATGCGGGATACGAAAATCGGAGCTCAATCCGCTCTCGTTCGGGCTTTGTCGTACAACTGCACAATTATATATTTAATCCCGGGTTACTTTTCGATTAAATATAATTTAAATAAATTTCTCGAAAGTCAAATCGATCACTTTTGACCTCATATCGACTTACCCGAAGTTCGATGTATCCCCGAAAATTGTTTCCCTTTTTCTCTTTTTCTCCTTTTTTCCCTTCTTTCTTGGCTGAACCGGTTCAGTCCGGTTCAGTCCGGTTAACCCAGTTCAGACCGGTCCGGTTCAGCCCGATTCACTCGGGTTCGACCGGTTCATCGCCTTACCGGTCGGTTCTCCATCGGCTTCCGCCGCAAGTAGCTTCGCTGGATCGTCCGATTCTCGCATCTGGCCTCGTTCTCGTCCAAGGCCGCCGGAAAGTGGCCGGTCCGACTGTTCTCCCTCGACCTTCGGTACCCATTCCTCTTTTTCACCGTTTTCGGCACCGTCCGCCGGTTTCGCCAGCCGTGACCACCACCAATCAGCTCGTCTTGGCCTCGGGGACGTTCGGTGGTGGTCGGGTTATCCAGATCGGCGTCGGTGGCCGCCGTTTCCTTTTCTCTTTTCGATTTTTCATTTTTCTCTCTCCCTCGTCGATTCCTCGCCGTTCGCCGTCGTTTCCCTCAGCTGCCGGGGCCGACGGGCTCGACTGCTTCGCCTGATCGGCTTTCCAGTGGTGTCCGATGCTGAGGCCGACAGGGCTGGGTCCTCGGGTTACTGCTGCTTCCGTCGGTTTCCATTTCGGGTTATTCCCAATTTTCATTTCAGTTTATTTTTTTTATTATTATTTATAAATTAGTTTATTATTATTATATTCATTATTTTAGTCAAAAGATTCAAAATATCTACAAAAAATTTATTTTTTATTCCATATAAATTTATTTACTTTTATTTAATTTATTTAATTTATTTTAACCCTTTTTTTGTATAATTTCTCCGTATTTTTGAGATATTGTCCAGAGTGACCTTTCGGTATTTCTAAATTTTCCAGATCTTGATCAATTGGACTCAAAATTTAATTATTTCTTTGTTATTGATCAAGATGCTCAAATCCATTATTTTTAATTAAATTCTCTTATCGAATTTATTCCGACTTTCGGTCTTTTGACCGTTTTGTCCTTGCACGTGTTCGGGAATTTTCATTTCAGTCCTTTTGCATTTTTAATTTCATGTTTTGACTGAATTCGGGTCTTACATGTCGATAGTGTGGGTCAGATTCAGAAGGGTACAATGACAGAGTTCACAGAGAGTGTCGATGATTTACAGAGGTTCAGAGATAGTATAAGTGCTCCCCAGGACCACAGTTGATGAGATAGTAATATTATCTGAAGCTTACTCTTCGGGATATACAGTGCATACGGAAAGTAACGATTATATATATGAAATCTCTAAAAAGGGTATTGGTGGTCAGATGTGAAAAGAGATATGGTAGAGATTGTGGAAAAGTGCCTAATATGTCAGCAGAATAAGGTAGAATATTAAAAGTATGCAGAGTTATTGCAGCCTCTACCTATATCGACACGACACGAAAATGGGAGCAAGTCTCCATGAATTTCGTGATGGGTTATAGAGGACTCAGATGAATCACAACGCTATTTAGATAATAGTCACTAAATTGACTAAGTCTACCCACCTTCTGGTTATGAAATTCCCAGATACTCAGAGTGTGTGCCGTTAATTTTATAAGCTCCTGGAATGACCAGTTGTTACAAATTGAAGTCGCCAATAATGACAGTTGGCACTTGAGTATCGAGATAACAAGATATGAGGCATAGTATGGCCGTAGGGGTTGTTTCCCCGACCCAGACAAGAAAAAGTGGGTGACAGATAGAAATTTCTTTCGAATTAGTATAATAAGTCTCTGAGGATGTTCAGTTGAGTGAGCGATTAAGAAACACCTCAAAGCAGACAAAAAACATTGGAATTCACCGAGGGTGAATCAGTATTGTTGAAGTTATTTGTCATAAGGGAATAATGACATAACGAGACTCAGGAAGAAGGCAAATTGAGTTTTGCTGAATGGAATTTTTGAGAGATTGGACAAGTAGGAGATAAGACCTGTAGGTTGGCGTTATCACCTGAATAAACAGGCATCCACAATGTGTCCTATGTTTTGATACTTCGACAATACTATCCAAATCCAGCATAGGTGATCGGATATGAACTCCAACAGTTCAGCTCAGTGCAAATATAAGTATATTGAAAGTCGATCCGGGAATTAAAACTGAAAAGAGAAAATATTGAGGTTTAAGACGATCTCCCTAATTAAAGTCCTTTTGGTAGTATTACACTCCGGCAAAAGGTCACATGAGAATTAAAAAGTATGATACGATTGATGTATCCGGAGTTATTTACAGACTAACTTGGTTCTAATTTGGAGGACCAAATTCCTTAAGTGGGGGAGATTATGTAATACTCGATTTTAGTTAAAACACGAAATTAAAAATGCAAAAGGATTGAAATGGAATTCTCGAACACGTGCAAGGGTAAAATGGTCAAAATATCGAAATTCGATATAAATTCGAGAAGAAAAATTTAATTAAAAATAATGGATTGAGAAATCTTGATCAATAAAGGTGAAATAATTAAATTTCAGGTTAAATTGATCAAGATATGAATTTATGGAATTAATCGGGATTAAATCTGAATTTTTAATTCGAAAAATAATCGAAAAAATAATCGAAAAAATATACCGAAAAGTTGAAATAATACCGATAGGGTTAAATGAATAAAATAGGAATATTTGTAGATATTTTGCCAAGCGAGAAAAACGAAATCGAGAGAAGAGAAGGCGATTCCCGGCGACCGGTGACGATTCGGCACCGACCGACCACCGCAGAACATCCCCGAGGCCCAGACGACGTGATTGGTGGAGGCCACGACCGACGAAACTGTCGACAAACGTCGAAAACGGTGAAAAGAGGAAATGGGTACTGACGGTGGAGAGAACAGGCCGGACCGGCGACTTTCCGACGGCCTTGGACGAAACCGAGGGCAGATTCGTGCTGCGGACTGCCCAGCGGAGCCAGTGGCGGCGGAAGCAGGCGGAGAACCGACCGGCAAGGCACTGAACCGACCAAATCGGAGTGAACCGGCGGTCCGAACCGGGTTGAACCGGACCGAACCGGTTCAGCCAAGAAAGAAAGGAAAAAAAAGGAGAAAATGGGAAAAAGAAAGAGAGAAAAAATTGGAGAAAAATCCCGGTGGTGTAATTGAGCTACGGGTAAGTCGGTAAGCGGTCGAAATTGATCGATTTGAATTTTGAAATATTTTATTTAATTATTATTCGACTGAAAATTTACCCAAAAATTTATGAAATTGTGTAGCTCGACAATTGATGTCAAACGAGAGCTCGAGACAACCTCGATTTGCGTACGATCATGGAATCTCGAGTAAGTAACCCTTATTTAAGAAAATTTGCATCGTTATGCGTGCTTCAGATTTAATTTTTGCATTAATTAAATTAAATTTTGAAAAGTCGGATAAATTGTCGTAAATAATAAATTGAGCTATTCGAGAGTTAGAACGAGGCCCAATAAATTGTTGGTGGGCCCAATGAGCCCAATAGGCCTCGATAATGTGAAAATTAAGTGGAAAACATGCTTAAGGCCGATTAAGGCCCATTAAGGTGCAATCGGGCCCAATAGGGGTAAATAGGCCCAATGATTTAAATTAAGCCCAGAAAATAGGAAATACAATTAAATTGTATGATATCTGACCTGAGGAATATTTATACGCAGTTCCAAACATTGGATTAGGAGCAGATCGGACTGCGTGACGAGACAGCAGTGAAAAAGGAAAGGTTAGAGTGTACAGAAAAATAAGGTAAGGGAATTCTACGGACTGCTAGAGGTAACTTTATGAAATTTCAAAGTCATATGCAGTCTTTTAAATTATCTAAAGGGTCTAGAAGTAAGTTAATAATTTTAGTGCCCCGAATAAGCAAATTACCAAAATACCCTTGTTAGGGGTAAAATTTACAATTTTAGAAAAAATTGGGAGGAGCAAGAACAAGAGGTTCCTGCTCGTTCTGGAGGTGTTTTGATGCATGCATGAGTAGGCTGGCTAGCCTTGAAAGAAAAATGCACAGCATTGCATATTTTCAACGATGAAATTGTTTTGAAAATTATTTTAGGAAACAAAGCCGCCTACGCGTTTTTATTGACATGTGACGTGCTAACCTCAGCTCGCATGATGTTTTGATTTGTGTGATGCATGCATTAGTGCTAGAGCGAGAGCTCGCACTAGAGTTTTACATGCATTGGTGCTGGAGTCCAACTCGCACCAGATTTATATATATATATATATATGATTTTCGTGACAGGGTACTAGAGTCTAACTCGCACCAGATTTTTCACATGATTTGATGAGAGTGCTAGAGCTTAGCTTGCACTAGTTTTACTTGAATTGACAAGAGTGCTGGAGCATCGCTTGCACCCCCTCTGATTTATATGAGAACATGCAATGAGCCGTGCTTGGAGCGTCGGGTAGACTGTGTGTCACCGACTAAACAGACTCGCACGTGCGTTCTGAGACAGGGTATGATATATGGGTCCACGAAGTACGATGTACCATGCAAGTAGCATGGAGTACGATGTACCGTGTGGCATCTTCGGATGCGTGGTATCTTCGGATACGTGTGGCATCTTCGGATGCGTGGGATCGGATAAGACTGACGAGATGGACTTACCCACCTCTCGGGCGGTTCCCGATCATGGTGAGACCCCGCACACTAGGATCAGTGTAGGTAGAGGGACTCCCGAGGACACATGGCCATAGTCCTGGTTATTACCGATATACAGATGTTGCCTAGTCTCGCATGTTGACGATTTTGATGAGATCAAAACTGGGTTTTAAATCAGATTTGCATGATGTTATTTCCATGCTTTTTAAACCCATGTGTGATGTAAATTGATTTTCATGGTTTTGTGTGAGTCAGGACCACTCGAGGGAGGGGTTGAGTCCTGACTTTACTGTGAAATTTTTAAATGAGCAAGAAATGATTTAAAAAGAGTTGCATGTTGAATTTTCCATGCGAACGTGTTTTACATGACATCATGAATCACAACATCAATTTTAAAATGTGTGGAGAAAGGGTGGTTTATACATGGCACCACGTTCATGTAGGTAGTATGGTTACCTACTTGTTCGTAGGATTGCCTTACTGAGCTTGATGTGCTCACCCCTTTCATTTTCTCACACAGATAATCTCTACTAGATGTTGAGGCGACTGAGTACTGCATTTCGGATATCCGCTGCTGCCCATCATTTAAGGTATATACACTTGTACATATTGTATCTAAATAAGCATAGCACAGTAACATGTTTGTAAGTAACTTTAGGGGATGTATAAATATTGTAAACACTTATAAATGACTGAGAAAGAATTAAGTTATATGGTAAATGAATGGTGGGACTGGCATTGACGCACAGCCCGATTGTTAGTGGAGTGTGGTCACGATCAGAGGACAGGTAAGAATCTAAGAATAAACAAAACGCGAAAAATTTACTCTGATTTTTGGGTAGTTTTGGGTCGTGACATTTTATGCTATGCTTAAATATATGTCAAAACACAATTATATATCTTATAAGCATGATAACTGATGTACCCAACTAATGCCCACTCTAAGTGACCTAGACGTGTATCCGCAAGTGCACGGGTCGTACAAGTAATAATGGGATTTGAATCCCTGATTATCGTCCCACAGAGAAGTGATTAGCCTAATTAATTACTGATTAATCTTACCCTAAGCATATCCTAGCAAATTATGAATTTTTGTGGGTGATCTACAAGGCTAGAAATACTGTAAATAATAAAAACTATAAACTAAAGAAAATAAAACCGAGCTAAAATTACTTACAGAGCTCCAAGTAATTAAAAGCAACAACCTACAAAAGATAATTAAAACAATTAAATAACGCAATTAAAAATGCAAATATAAAAATAAGAAACAAAATTAATTAAACTAAAATTCAACAATCCTAAAAATAAAATATGCATGTAATTAAACTAATTAATAGAAATGTAAATTAAACTAACCTAAAGTCTAATGAAATAAAATCTTATTAACTTAAGGAAATTCTTAAATCTAACTAAGAAATTAACTACCTATAAAATAATCCTAAATTAAATCTAACTTTAACTAATTACTAACACTAAAACAAAATCTAAATAATGCATGAGAAATATTTTTGGATTTTTCAATTTAAAATGAAAACTTAAAACATGCATAAAATGATTTTACTCTAATTTAATTCTAAATGCAACATCTAATTCCTAATCCTAATATAGTCACAAATTAGCTACTAATAAAATTAAACTAAACCTTAAACTAATAAACTAAGAAAATTAAACTAATATGCAAACTAAAATATACCTAGACTAACAAACAATAAAATGTAATAGCACCATTTAACAAAACAATATAAAAGCAACAAATAACAATTTGTATCAATTCTAAGGGCCGAACGTGGCATTGCTTAGTTTCCTAGATGGCCTCGGTCCCGTGTACAGCCCCTGCACGCCACCTCTTGCCTTGTTTCTATCATTAGCAAGTCATGCTCTAACACGCCAGCCCCACGTTTGTCTTCCTGCATGTGGTTCCAGCTCCTACTCTCGGTTTCTGCTCTAGTACTGCTCTCGGTCCTGCCCAGCTAACTAGCCATCAACAAAGAAACCACCATATTACTGAAAATGCATCTATAAACTACTAGAAACTAAGGAACACAGCTCTGTACTATTATACACCATCGTCCCTTATTCTTGCTGCATCCAGCACCCCAGCACAGTGACCTTGCTCAGCATATTCCAGTAACGTAGCACCCATGCACTACTACTGTCTCTGCAATCATCTTTACACCAGAAGTCCCAGCAATGCCCCTAACCGAATGCTGCCACACTCAACACATCCCGCAGTGCCAAGTACACTGAGAGATGTCCAACCAAAGGAAGTAGCGACAACAACATGAAATTCCTATGATGGCCATGTCTCGGTTCTGTTCACCTTCAACTAATCTGAAATAGTGCAAAACACACAAAGAAAACATAAGCAGAAGTTAGCTTTTGTAATTTAAAGCAATAAATAAACAACAAAAATTGTAAATTAACTAAAACCAAGAAGTAGAGACAAGAAAGAAAATGAACAGTAAAGAGAATAGTGAAACAGGGGAGGACAAAGCAAAGCTCCTGCTACTGCTACTGCTTTGCTCTCAGGTTGCTGTTGTAGCCACCATTCACACCGAGTTCAACAACTAGCACCGAGACCTGAAAGCAAAGGAGAATAGCTGGGCAGTGATGGAGCAAGACAACATTGGGCTTGGTCACATCACCAGTTAGCTTCTTGCACAATCACTCTACTCCAGCTATTGCTCAGCTTTCTCACTTGGCTCATGAAATCAAATCAGCTAACCACAACCGTGAGTAACAATGTAAGCTAACGAAAAAAAAAAACACAACACACAGAAAGACTAGAAAAGGCAGTAGATATTCTCTAATAATCCACTATGCCAGGTGACCTCCTCAGCTTAGCAAAGATTGCCTCATCAAACCCACAACACAGTAGTGTAACAAAAAAAAATAAAATCAACATGGGAAACAAACCGAGAGTAACAATCGAAAAGTATAAGCTTTTCATTAAAACTAAAAAAATAAAGGAAATGACTTTAACAAAATCGAGAAGAAGAAGAAAAATGGAAATGGTTACTCTGCATTAATGAGAAAATATCCCAGAACTACAAATGAAGAAAGCTGTTCATAAAAACATGGAAAGCGTTATGAATAGTAACTTAAAAATGATGGCTAGCAACTAACGAGAAAGCTTCTAAAAACAAGGAAAATAAAACTAAAACTATTCTAGCATAACTACTTAGTTTTTTCAATTGCTATCATGCTCTGTTTATACACAAACTTAGGGGTACAATGGTAATTTTTCATCCTAGATGAGTTGGCATTGTTTGGCCACTTGTGTTCATTTGATTTGTTGCAGAGTAAATATTTTCACTTCATCCGTCTTCTAATACACTTAGCTATGCGATGTGGCCCGACGTGTGTCTTCTAGAAGGTTGGCACGGTGTTCGTCGATTTTATCGTTTCGGAGCGAATAAAACACTAACACCCGGCATCCCACGTGTCCAGACGACTGTTGACTTGGTTTGCAAATTGGAAGTGGTCCAGTTTCCTTTAGCCCGTTTTCAGCCCATTTTTTACTGAAACGACTGAGTCATCTGGATTTAATTTACCTGCACATTAAAGAATTTTAATTAAATAAAGGGGATAATTAATAAAATAAATTAGGGATTTAAATAATTAATTAGGAAATTAAGCACAAATAATTCTATTAAAAATAGAATTATCGCACCCCCAAACTTGAGTTTTTACTTGTCTTCAAGCAAAACAAAACAAATGTAGGAATGACAAGTACTAACTAGAATAATTTCTCCAATATTATCCTCAAAGATAAAGTACAAACTATGATCTCAAAGATTCACAATTAAAAATCCAACATTCTGAATCATTCAATTATAAGTCCTAACACAAATTGGACTCCTTATGTGTGTGTGTGAAAATGCCAAAGCCACTACTCAGTACATTACCCGGATCATATTATGCAAACACAGCGAATGCAAAGTCAATGACATGTGATCATTCCCATAAGTTTGTTTTTCACTTATCTCTCCACTAATGTAGTCACACTTAATCAAAAATCAATAGGACTTCATTAAGCTTGTAATGTAAGGTTAGGGCTAAGGTGTGATAAAGTCGATTTTAGGTTTAATTACCCCTTAACATGCATTACTTCTAGGATCTTTAATGTAAGAGCTCTTATTATTTCCCCCAAACTTATTTATTTCACTAAACATCTTATTCTATTTTTGTATTTTTCTTCTTTCTTCTTTTCTTTTTCTTTTTCTTTTTCCTTCATTTTAATTTTTTTTCAATATATACTCCTTCACTATCACTTAATACCCATATGTACATAGCTCACAATATATCCCAATGACTTTTCATGCTTTCGGGGTAAGGGATAGGAACATAGTATTTAAGCTACGGAAAAATTTTCAGGTGTATTTATAGAGAACAACTTATTTGGCCTAGATGGGTGACTAGGGGTAAAATATGTACAAGGATGGCTAGAAAGGCTTAAATGATCCAAAGACGGCCTAAATCATCTCCCTAATTAAGTGTGATCTAATATTTCACCTCTAGATCAGATCAAACAAATTCTAGAATACGATGCAGAAAATCAACTGAACAAATGCAATCCTATGTCCACATAAGCTTTCTCTAAATAAATATACCGATTCATGACATGACATGACATGTGCATAAAATGAGGAGATCACAATCAGAATCAAGACAAAATCAAGAATTCAACTTCATGTTTTTCCTATAATCATGCTTCTTAGTCAATCAAAGTCAGACTAAATCATGGGGTCATATCATTGGAATATGGGAAAACTATATGCTAAACACTAAATCATCCCAAAATCAAACAATATAAGCTCAGATTTTCGAAAAGAATTTAAAATTTTTTCCAATTTTGCCCAAAATTGCTCAAGTGATATCCCCTCCCCCAAACTTAAAGTGCACAGTGTCCTCAGTGTGTAGATAATATAAACATTTAAGCTCAAGAACAGAGTACTCCCCTTTCTGATGATGATGACGAACAATTGAAGCTTGATTGAAAGCATAATACTAGAAAAGAAATCTGCAAAATAAACAAAGAAGGAAACAACGGAAACGAAAAAGAAAAAAGAACTATATACAAAGTGAAAATAAAAAATTAAGCCACTTCAAATGTAGCTGAAGAAAACAACATTCAGCAGTAGGGCTAAGAGTAGGAGGGTCAGCCAAAGTGGTGACAGAATGTTCACAGTTAAATCCTCCTGAGCTCTATTTACTTCCCTCATTCTTCCAGATTTCTTGTGCTCAAGCCTTATATCCTCCTTAATTTCCATCTTAAAACACTCTTGAGAGTCATCGAGGAGCTTTAAAGGTTTGAAAACATTAAACTTCACTTCCTGATCCTGAACTCTCATTGTTAACTTCCCCTTTTGTACATCAATTAAAGTTCTACCAGTTGCTAGGAAAGGTCTGCCTAGTATAATGGGGACTTCCATGTCTTCCTCCATGTCTAACACGATAAAATTTGTAGGGAAAATAAATTTGTCCACCTTTACCAACACGTCTTCAATGACCCCCTTCAGATATTTAATGGATCGATCAGCTAGCTGAAGGGTCACTGTGGTGGGTCTGACATCCCCTATTCTTAACTTTTAGTAAATAGACCAGGGTATCAGATTGATACTGGCTCCTAAATCACACAGGGCTCTACCAAAGAATAGATTTCCAATTGTGCATGGTATGGTAAAACTCCCGGGATCTTTGAGCTTGGGGGTAATTTCCTCTGGATAATTGCACTGTATTCCTCAGTTAAGGTCATCATCTCATAATCTTCTAATCTTCTTTTCCTAGAGAGGATATCCTTCAAAAACTTCACATAACTGGGCATTTGCTCTAAAGCATCTGCGAAAGGAATGTTAATGTGAAGTTTCTTAAAAACCTCAAGAAATTTAGCGAATTGTTGATCCAATTTTTGATTTTGGAACCTCTGAAGAAAAGGTACTAGTGGTCTAACTGGAGAAGATATAGTGGAAACATGTATAGCATCAGAGGACGAGGAAGGCTGTGAAGTAGAAGAAGGTAAAGATGAAGAAGCACCTAACTTGGATTCCTTTGTAGACTGATCATGATGTTCCTATTCTTTTTGAGCTGCCTCTTTAGACCCTAAGGATTCTAACACCGTGGGCTCAACAAGGTTGGACTTAACTTATGGATCATCTAGTTCTCTGCCACTCCTAAGGGTGATGGATTTAACATGTTCCTTACCCTCCCTTTGCCTAACAGGATTAGCTTCAGTGTTACTAGGAAGGGTCCCTCGTGGACATTGGCTAAGAGCATTGGCTATTTGTCCCATCTGAACTTCTAAATTCTTGATTGAGGTAGCTTGATTTTGCAGGATCGTTGTGAACATTTCCTCAAGCGAGGGCTTCTTCTTAGCTGCTAGTAAGTACTGGGGTTGTGGTGGTGGTGGTGGTGGTTGATAGAAGTGAGGTGGATGATGCTGAAATTGAGGTGGGGATGGTTGATGAGGTGGATGATATGGAAATTGCGGCTGTGGTGGTACATGAACCGGTGGAGCTTGAAAACTAGGGGGTTCTAAAGGTCTAGAATTAGAAGGTTGCCCTTGATTTTGGCTCCAGGAAAAATTAAGATGGTTCCTCCATCCTGGATTGTAGGTGTTTAAAAATGGGTTGTTCTGTTGCTTCTGAGATGGGGAAACGTACTGAACCAATTCTAAGTTAAGCGGACACTTATCTACATAGTGTGTACCACTACACAGTTCACAGGAAAGAAAAGGACTTTGGACAGAATACACAGGGTTAGGACTGGTGGAAGGATTATGTTGGGTACTGAGCGACTCTAGCTTCTTCGTAAGGTTAGCGATTTGAGAGGTCAAGGTAGACAGCGTGTCGAGCTCATAAATACCTACCAACTTCTTAGGTAATTGCCTCTTCAAAAACCATTGATAGTTGTTAGCAGCCATCTTGTCTAACAGCTCGTAAGCTTCCTCCTCTGTTTTGCACATCAGGGCTCCACCCGCAGCAGCGTCAACGATGGTCCTATTTTGGCTTGTAAGTCTGTTGTAGAAGGTCTGGAATTGCAGCCATAAAGGTAGGCCACGGTGAGGGCACTTCCTAAGAAGCTCCTTATATCGTTCCCATGCTTCGTAAAGAGATTCAGAATCGAACTGGGCAAAGGAAGATATGTCACTATGGAGTCTGGCCACTTTAGAGGGAGGAAAAACTTAGCTAGAAATTGATAGGCTAACTCATCCCATGTAGAAATGGATCCTGGAGGTAAGGAGGTTAACCAGTGCCGCACCCTATCCCTAAGCGCGAAGGGAAATAATCTAAGCCTAATCACATCATCAGATAATCCATTGTGCTTAAATGTGTTGCACAGATCCAGGAATTGCCCGAGGTGAGCATGTGGGTCGTCATGCGGAAGTCCACTGAACTGTAGCGAGGTTTGGATCATCTGAAGGATTGAAGGCTTAATTTCAAAATTGTTTGCAGGGACAGCTGGTGGCCTAATGCCAGTATAATATCCTCCAATCGTCGGTACTGCATAATCTCCAACAGTCCTAATTTCTCTATTTTATGTCATGGTGTTTTGCAGCGGAGCTATTAATTTCGTAGAATCCTTTCGAATTTTCGTAAGTGTTCGTTCAATTTCAGGATCTAAAGGAAAGCAATCATAACTCTTGGCTTTACGCATGCAAACATCAAAAAGTCCTCAAGAAATTTTTTTTAAGAGAGAAAATTAATTAATCTAGATTAAACTTCTAAATATTTACAAGCTAGAATTACACCGATATTAATTACTGGATAATTGTCTTCCCCGGCAACGGCGCCAAAAACTTGATGTGCCCAACTAATACCCACTCTAAGTGACCTAGACATGTATCCACAAGTGCACTGGTCGTACAAGTAATAATGAGATTTGAGTCCCGGATTATCGTCCCACAGAGAAGTGATTAGCCTAATTAATTACCGGTTAATCTTACCCTAAGTATATCCTAGCAAATTATGAATTTTTGTGGGTGATCTACAAGGCTAGAAATACTGTAAATAATAAAAACTATAAACTAAAGAAAATAAAACCGAGCTAAAATTACTTACAGAGCTCCGAGTAATTAAAAGTAACAACCTACAAAAGATAATTAAAACAATTAATTAACGCAATTAAAAATACAAATGTGAAAATAAGAAACAAAATTAATTAAACTAAAATTCAACAATCCTAAAAATAAAATATGCATGTAATTAAACTAATTAATAGAAATGTAAATTAAACAAACCTAAAGTCTAATGAAATAAAATCCTATTAACTTAAGGAAATTCTTAAATCTAACTAAGAAATTAACTACCTATAAAATAATCCTAAATTAAATCTAACTCTAACTAATTACTAACACTAAAACAAAATCTAAATAATGCATGAGAAATATTTTTGGATTTTTCAATTTAAAATGAAAACTTAAAGCATGCATAAAATGATTTTACTCTAATTTAATTCTAAATGCAACATCTAACTCCTAATCCTAATATAGTCACAAATTAGCTACTAATAAAATTAAACTAAACCTTAAACTAATAAACTAAGAAAATTAAACTAATATGCAAATTAATATATACCTAGACTAACAAACAATAAAATGTAATAGCACCATTTAACAAAATAATGTAAAAGCAGCAAATAATAATTTGTATCAATTCTAAGGGCCAAACGTGGCCTTGCTTAGTTTCCCAACTGGCCTCGGTCCCGTGTACAGTACCAATACACATTTTCATTTTTAGGTCTGGGTGCTGTCCTCTGCAACTTCCACTGACTCCTGCTCTGCTCCATTCCCTGCACAGCCTAGCACACACTACAGCCCCTGCACGCCACCTCCTGTCTTGCTTCTATCATCAGTAAGCCATGCTCCAACACGCCAGCCCCACGTTTGTCTTCCTGCTTGTGTTGCCAGCTCTTGCTCTCGATTACTGCTCCAGTACTACTTTCAGTCCTGCCCAACTAACCAACCATCAGCAAAGAAACCACCATATTACTAAAAATGCATCTATAAACTACTAGAAACTGAGGAACACAACTTTGCACTATTATACACCATCATCCCTTGTTCTTGCTGCATCCAGCTCCCCAGCACAATGACCTTGTTCAGCATATTCCAGTAACGTAGCACCCGTGTCCTGCTACTGTCTCTGCAATCATCTTTGCACCAGCAGTCCCAGCAATGCCCCTAGCCGAATGCTGCCACACTCAACACATCCCGCAGTCCCAAGTACACCGAGAGATGTCCAACCAAAGGAAGCAGCGGCAATAACATGAAATTCCTGCGATAGCCATGTCTCGGTTCTGTTCACCTTCAACTAATCTAAAATAATGCAGAACACACAAAGAAAATATAAGCAGAAGTTAGCATTTGTAATTTAAAGCAATAAATAATCAACAAAAATTGTAAATTAACTAAAACCGAGAATTAGAGACAAGAAAGAAAATGAACAGTAAAGAGAATAATGAAACAGGGGAGGATAGAGCAAAGCTCCTGCTACTGCTGCTGCTTTGCTCTCGGGTTACTGCTGTAGCCACCATTCACACCGAGTTCAGCAACTAGCACCGAGACCTGAAAGTAAAGGAGAAGAGCTGGGCAGTAATGGAGCAGGACAGCATTGGGCTTGGTCACATCACTGTTTAGGTTCCTGCACAATCACTCTACTCCAGCTATTGCTCGGCTTTCTCTCTTGGCTCATGAAATCAAATCAGCTAACCACAACCGTGAGTAACAATGTAAGCTAACGAAAATATATATAAAAAAAACATAGCACACGGAAAGACTAGAAAAGGCAGTAGATATTCTCTAAAAATCCACTATGCTGGGTGACCTCCTCGGCTTAGCAAAGATTGCCTCATCAAACCCGCAACACAGTAGTGTAACAAAAAAAATAAAACCAACATGGGAAACAAACCGAGAGCAACAATCGAAAAGTATAAGCTTTTCATTAAAACTCAAAAATAAAGGAAATGACTTTAACAAAACCGAGAAGAAGAAAAATAGAAATGGTTACTCTGCATTAATGAGAAAATATCCCAGAACTACAAATGAAGAAAGCTATTCATAAAAACATAGAAAGTGCTATGAATAGTAACTTAAAAATGGTGGCTAGCAACTAATGGGAAAGCTTCTAAAAACAAGGAAAATAAAACTAAAACTATTCTGCCCTAACTACTTAGTTTTTTCAATTGCTATTATGTTCTATTTATACACAAACTTAGGGGTACAATGGTAATTTTTCATCCTAGATGAGTTGGCATTGTTTGGTCACTTGTCTTCATTTGATTTGCTGCAGAGTAAATATTTCCACATCATCCATCTTCTAATACACTTAGCTGTGTGATGTGGCCCGGCGTGTGTCTTCCAAAAGGTTGGCACGGTGTCCGTCGATCTTATCGTTTCGGAGCGAATAAATTACTAACACCCGGCATCCTACGTGTCCAGGTAACTGTTGACTCGATCTGCAAATTGGAAGTGATACAGTTTCCTTTAGCCCGTTTTTAACCCATTTTTGACTGAAATGACTGAGTTTCATCTGGATTTAATTTACCTGCACATTAAAGAATTTTAATTAAACAAAGCAGATAATTAATAAAATAAATTGGGGATTTAAATAATTAATTAGAAAATTAAGCACAACTAATTCTATTAAAAATAGAATTATTAATAACCAAGATAAATGTGAAATATGTGTAGAAGCTAAGATAACTAGAAAACCATTTCCTAAGGTAGAACGTGAAATAAAGTTATTAGATTTAATTCATTATGATATTTGTGAATTGAATGGTAAATTAACAAGAGGAGGAAATAAATCTTTTATAACATTTATAGATAATTGTTCACGTTATAATAGTGTTTACTTACTAAGAAACAAAGATGAGGCTTTTAATAAATTTAAGGAATTTAAATTTAAAGTTGAATATCAAAAGGAAAGGAAAATAAAGATAATAAAGAGTGATAGATGAGGTGAATACTTCTCAACAGAATTTGATAAGTTCTATGAAGATCATGTGATAAGTTCTATGAAGATCATGGAATAATTCACCAAAAATTAGCTCCTTTTACACCCCAACAAAATGGTTTAGCAGAAAGGAAAAACAGGACCCTAGTTGATATGGTAAATGCAATGATTTTAAATGCTGGATTACTATTCAACTTGTGGGGTGAAGCTCTGCTTAGTGCTTGTTACACACATAATAGGGTTCCTTCAAAGAAGACTCATATCTCACCATATGAAGTATGGAATGCAAGGAAACCAAATCTAAGTTATTTTAAAGTGTGGGGGTGTATAGCATATTATAGACTTCCTGATTCTCAAAGAACAAAATTAGGTTCAAGAGGTATTAAATTTGTTTTCGTAGGTTATGCTCAAAATTCAAAGGCGTATAGACTATTAGATTTACAATCTAATGTCATTGTAGAATCTATACATGTTGAATTTTTTAAAAATTTTTTTATTAAAAATGAAGTTGTGCATGAACCAGAAAAGGATCAAAATACATCTACTGCCTATGAATCTCTTTCTAAAAGGAAAGAAATAAGTGAACCATTTGAACCAAGAAAAAGTCAGAAAACAAGAAAAGAAAAACATCTTGATTCTGATTTTGTTTCTCCTGATCAAATTACCTTTTTGGTTGAAGGTAGTAGAGACAAAATTTTAAGAAAAATGAAGTTACTATTAAACATTAAAAATGAGCCCAAAACTTTGAGTGAAGCCTTGACTTCAAGAGATTCAGCTTTCTGGAAAGAAGCTGGAAATGATGAAATGGACTCTATAATGTCTAATAATACTTGGATTTTGGTGGATTTGCTCCAAGATCAAAACTTATAAAGAATCAATGGGTTTTCAGGAGAAAATATAATTCTGATGGTTTTGTACAAACCTTTAAAGCAAGATTAGTTGCTAAAGGTTTCACTCAAAAGAAAGGCTTAGATTACTTTGATACTTATGCTCCAATAGCTAGAATAACATCCATTAGAATACTTTTTGTTCTAGCTTCTATATATAAGTTGCATGTTCACCAAATGGATGGTAAAACAACATTTTTTAAATGGTGATTTAAAAGAAGAAGTCTATATGGAACAATCCGAAGGATTTATTCTTCCTGGTAATAAACATAAAGTTTATAAGCTTATTAAATCTTTATATGGTCTTAAGCAAACTCCAAAACAATGGCATGAGAAATTTGATTCTGCTATTTTATCTTTTGGTTTTAAGTATAATACTTCTGATAAATGTATTTATTCTAAGTTTACTAGTGACTATGGAGTGATTGTTTGTTTATATGTTGATGATATGCTTATGTTTGGTACTAACATACTCGATATAAATGAAACTAAGAATTTTCCTACTTCTAAATTTAAGATGAAAGATCTTAATGAAGTAGACACAATATTAGGAATAAAGATTACAAAGCATGATAGTGGATTTGCATTAAACCAAACTCATTATATAGAAAAGTTCTTAGATAAATATCAATATCTTAAGATAAAAGAATATAGTACTCCATATGATTCTAGTGTAAAACTTGTCAAGAATGATGCTAGACCAATAGACCAATTAAAGTATGCTAGTGTTATAGGAAGTTTGATGTATGCTATGCATTGTACAAGACCAGATATTACTTTTACTGTTTGTAAGTTGTCAAGATTTACAAGTAATCCTAGTATAGCTCATTAGAGGGCAGTTGAAAGGGTACTTGGCAACTTAAAACGAACTGCTAAATTAAAGTTGTGTTATACAGGATTTCTTACTATTTTAGAAGCTTATTCAGATGCAAGTTGGATAACAAAAGCTAGTAATAATATTTCAACCACAGGTTGGATATTTACACTAGTTGGTGGTGCTATAAGTTGGGCATCTAAGAAACAAACGTGCCATGCACACTCAACTATGGAAGCTGAGTTTATAGCTTTGGGTGCTGCTGGTAAGGAATCTGAGTGGATAAGAAATATGATGTTTGAAATTGAGTTATGGCCACAACCAATGCCACCATTTTCCTTACATTGTGATAGTGAAGTTACTATGTTTAGTGCTTTCAATAATATTTATAATGGTAAGTCTACACATATAAGCCTAAGGCATGACTACATTAGAGAGTTGATTTCAAGTGGTACCATTATAATTATATATGTAAAGACCGCAGAAAATTTGGCTGATCCTCTTACTAAAGTTTTTCCAAGAGATAAAGTGTGGAGGACTGCATGTAGTATGGGACTAAAGTATAACCCCCAAGACATCAATAATGGCAACCCGACTTTAAATTACCAAATCAGTAATTACTAAAGTATTAATACTTATATTAGGAGTCTCATACCTAAATTGAAAAAAGTGCTACTGTTACAATTGAGAGGTTGAGATTAATCTCTTAATGAAGATCGTTCATGGAAATTGCTTAAAGTACAAGTATGTGAATACGAAGTGGTGTCATTTCAACAAGAGTTTTGGGGTTTTACTCTTGAAATATTCACAGAAATTGGATTGCTAGCATATGGCCATTGAAATAGTGCTAGGAGTGAATAAGAGATCTTTGTAAAAAAGACAAATATGATGTGTGTGGTACTTTCTGTAAGACCCGTAAATTTATATGTATCCATTATGATTCCAAGAATGTACACATAAGTTTTGTAATCAATGAATCATAAGAATTGAATAATTTCAAGTTTCAATGTGAATGAAATGCAAATTGAGTATAGAAGCGATTTAAAGTAAAGTTCCCTTTTGAATTTTTTGGGAAAATTGCAGCTGGAATGTTGCAGAGCAAGGGGAGATTGATCTCAAATGCAAGGGAGATTAATCTTAGATGCATTTTGAAGGAGGAAATCAATCCTTATATTCAAGCTAGATTGATTTTAATTTGCCTCGGCCAAAAGCATATCGATCTCACCACTAAGGCCGATCGATCTCTCATTGCCTTAGGTTGGAATAGATCGATCCCTTCTCAATGGCTAGATCGATCTCAGAAGCTCTTTGCCAGGCTAAGATTGATCTCATTTCCAAGAGACAGATCGATCTGCTGCTTGCAAACTGAAATGTTGAGAGAGATTTCAAGCAGGGAAGATCGATCTCTACCCTAGGAGATCGATCTCACTAAAGGAGCCCGGCATTTAGCATCTTCCCCAGAAAACGTGAAGACCTTCCATTTTTTAAACAAAGTAACCTAGTTTCTCTCTTTAAATTCTCATTACCTTCCAAATAGATTTGAGAGAAGTTCATTTCAGCAAAGTTGTTCTTAGATAGGAGGAGAACAACATAGTTGAAAACGAGAGGTCGAATCGTTGGATTGAAGGAGAAAACAAGTTTTTCCCCAAATTGGCAAAAGAGGAAAAAGGGTCAAGCTAGGTAAGGTTTCGATACGCCATTTTCTAGTATGTTAATCTAGAGTTCTTGATGAGTGATTTAGTGTATATAATGTTGGATTAAATGCTCAATTACATGTTTAAACAACTATAACCTAAAATGGGTTTAGTGAGAGAAATTTAAATGGCATAGAGCTAATGATGATTTGAGCGTGTAGAGATGTTAATGAGCATGTATAGATGATAATAAAAGATGACATTGTGAAATCTATAAGTTGGATTACATGAGAATTGATAATGGGCATGTTAAGTGTTTAATGAAATGCCATAAAGAAATAAAACGACGAACTAAAGTCATTCTAAGCTTAATGCCGGTTTAATACGAATCAATAGACTCGAGGAGTCTAACGAATTCTCGAATAACGAATAGAACTGTCAAAATGAACTTAAGAGGGAGTAAAGTCCGATAAGACGAAATGAGGCCAAATGGGTGTAAAATGGCCCAAGGCATTGAATTAAACTTCTTGCAAATGAAAATGATGCATATTGAAGTATATTGATGTGAATTATAATTCATTGTAGCTCTGAGACATCAAGTTAAAGCCGATAAGATCGAATCATGAGCATTGGCAATCGAGGAAGGCGATTCAAGCGTGATTCAAGGTAAGGGAATTATGCGAGCTATTATAGATAGCTATACATATGTTTTTCCACCTGTTGTATGCAATAAGTGTGTAGATATTGATATATCTAGTGAAAACTATGTATGAGAATAAGTATATAAGTATGAGTTGCATGACTTCTAAGTTGTTGCTATGAAAAGAGGTTTTGCAAACGTTTTGAGAAAGAGTAATAATAGATGGGCTTCCGGTTTAATAAATTGCATGATAACCTTTTAACGAGTGATTGAAGGGAGATTTTCCTCTCACTCGCACTCAGTTAAATGGAGCCTTCTATTTCTTATCTGTGTGAAATTGGCTAGAGCCTAAGTGGTAACGGTAGGTTTACCATCCCTGCTCGCACATCATTTTTAAAAGGAATTTTTGAGAAAAGCAAAAAAGGTGCTCGATGCCTTGGGTGATGTTGTGTGTTCCACTCGAGAGGTTGCACTAGATTTTTGGGAATCATGCTGGAGCCAAACAATACTGTTTAGTGATCTTGCTTTGATTATGCTCGCATGTGACCCCTTCGATTTAAAGTGATGGGACAAAATCGTGCTCGATGCCTCAGGTATGCTGTGTGATCTTACGGTGAGTTGCTTGCACGTAGTCTCTTGAGCTTTACTGTGTGATAAGAAAAATTGTGCTCGATGCCTTGGGTGATGCTGTGCGTTCCACTCGAGAGCTCGCACGAGAGTTTATAAGATTATTGTGTGATGAGTAAAACCGTGCTGGAGCCGTCGTGTATTGCTTAGTGATCTTACACAGACCTGCTCGCACGCGATTTTGAGATAATGGAAATGGGTGATAAGGATCTACGGGAGCACGATGTACCGTGATAGGTTAGCCATGGGGTACGATGTGCCGTGATATCTTAGTGATTCTATGTGAGCTGAAGGGATGGTTGATCCGTCTCCCCAAGCATAGGGTTCTCGCACACCTGATCAATGTTGCCTGGAATTTGGACTATGTCCATAAGTCTTCTTTTATCAATGTGATACGACATTTTGTTACTACTGTGTAAGGTGACAAATGTCCCCCCTGCTGTGTGATACAGGGTGATATAAAAGCTCATTATATGTCTCATGTTCATTGATTTACAAAGAGATTTGTAAGTGTGTTCTGTGTGAATGGATAAACAAAGCTGTGTGGTTTTCAAAGATTGAACCGTGTGTATTAATGATGTATATGCATATGCCCATCTAGCGAATTAATGGTTTCACATCGTTGGAAGATGTTTTTAAAGAATGCATATGTTTTATAAGGGAAATAAATTATTATATTTTAGCATGTAGATAGTGTAATTGTCTACCTGTTTTCATATTTTCCTTACTGAATGTGTTAGCTCACCCCCTTATTTCCTCCTCCACAGATACTACGCAGTAGTGATTACTACAGTTGCCCTACTACGGTGTGCTCCAGTTCTCCAGCAGTATAGAGGTATACATTAATGAGAGAAAAATTGTGTATCCTATAATTTAATGCACAGTCTAGTGATCTTTTGTATGAAAGAGATTTATATAATAGAAACTGATGTAAACGTTTCCACACATATTTATAAAAGAACAGTTTCTATTTCATTTAATGAATTTAAATTATGAATAGATGAGATGTGAATATGGATGTTGATTCGCAATCCAACTGTTAGTCACGGGAAGAGGGGCGTGACAAAGATTGGTATCAGAGCTTGAGTTGGACCGATGTGAGTCAGTATCCATAGCTAGGAAAATATACATCCCTAAAGTACTGTGCATTATTTGTATACAATTGTGTATACCAAGCTAAAAATGTAACTGAGACACTTGTTATTGAGTATGCAAGATGTCTGATAGACGACGTACTCATCGAGGAGGGAGTTCGCTCTCTCAGGGGTATAGAGATGAGTCCGAGAGTCGTAGTGGGTCCAGTTCTAGTAGGGATTCACCCGGTTTTAGTGAGGCCGCTAAGGCACGTATCGAGCAGTTACAACGCAATGTAGACAGAGTTATGGAGATGTTTACACAGGCGATAGCCAGATTTGAGGGTAGACAGACAACCCTGTTGGTTAGGCTATTGCTCAAGATAGACAAGAGCCAGTGCAGCCTGTACCGAGACTTCGGGCTGCAGAGGCAGAGATTCCTACACCCACTTCAATTCAAGACATTCCCCCACCAGTTCAAGATCCTGTAGCTCTACAATAGGTTGGTGGAGAGGGAGTTTATGATTATGACCTGGGTAGGCTGAGACAGTTTAGGAAGTTTGGACCACCTTCGTTCAGTGGGGGTGAAGGATCCAGTGTTAGCGGAGCAATGGATTCGCAGTATGGAGAAGCTCTACAGATTCTTCCACTGCTCTGCCATATAGAAGGTCACTTTTGTTGCCTTTGTATTATAGGGTGAGCCCGAGCATTGGTGGATGGCCACACAACCGATTCTGAGTGCACGTCACCCAGTAGTGACTTGAGATACATTTCTGGATGCCTTCAGGAGGCAGTACATTCCAGCCACTGCTTAGAGGAAGATGCAGATGGAATTTCTAACCTTGACCTAGGGGAATCGTACAGTGGATGAGTACGAGTCAGGATTCACATCCCTGGACAGATATGACACAGTGACTATGGGCTATCAAGACAGAAAGGTCCAAAAATATTTTGGGGGGTTAAGATGCTTGATTGGCCCCATTTGACATTACCACCTACGATGAGGCAGTGCGCAGAGCTCAGCTATGTGAGCAGGACTATGAGTTACATGCCTCGAAGTTAAATAAGAGTGATGAGGGCAAAGATAGAGATCAAAAGAGGTCAGTGGATGACAGAGGGTTCAAAAAGTGTCGAAGATTGTTTGGTAAGGGGCCTAAGATTGAAGAGGTACGAGAGAGGCCAGTGAAGCCTCCGGCTTATCTAGCTTTACCTATAGCTTCGAGGGACGTAGTTATTGACGGACCCCGACCTACCACTAAGCATTACAGGGTGTGTGGTAGATATCATGGGAGTAGGCCTTGCCGTATGATGTGATCATGTTATAGATGTGGTAAACTAGGGCACATAGCTCGTGAATACCCAGAGCTGATTGATACAGCCCCATAGAAGGGCAAAGAGCCAAAGAGGGCTACAGTTGATACACTTACACCTAAGAGGAACGCCACAGCTGAAGAGAACGGGAAACAAGCTGTTGGTCAAGAGTGAGTTTTTGCTTTGGACCAGGCATCTGCAGAAGCTTCTACGGATGTGATTAAAGGTACCATCCTAGTATTTAATTTTAAAGCATTAGCATTAATTGATCCTGGTCCACGCATTCATTTATATGGCCTACATTTGCATGTAAATTGCTTGAACATGTGAAACCTGTACCTCTAGGTACGATTTTGCTTATAAGCACTCCAATGAGAGACAACGTAGTAACTGAATATGTATGTAATGGTTGTAAGTTGAAAGTAGGGGAAAAGGATATGTTGGCCAATCTCATTCTATTAAACATGAGGGATTTTAATGTAATATTAGGGATGGATTGGTTAGCTGCAAACCATGCTGTTTTAGATTGTTATGCTAAGACAGTGATGTTTACCACCCCTGAAAGTACGTTGTAAGATTTGTTAAGCAATGAAAGAAGTAGAAAATTATTTCCAAGGATGGATGATTTTACTAACAAATGTGGTTATCATATGATGAAGGTTTTATAGCATATATGGTTGATTTGGATAAGGCACACCTGGAATTAGTTGACATCCCAGTGGTTAGAGAATTTCTCGATGTATTTTCGAAAGAATTACCAGGGTTACTACCAGATAGGGAGATGGAATTTTGTATTAAGGTTGTGCGTGGAACTGAACTGATATCCAAGCCATCGTATAGAATGGCTCCAGTGGAATTGGAGGAGTTAAAGAAATAGTTGCAAGATTTGCTGGACAAGGGGTTTATCAGACCAAGTGTATCACCATGGGGAGTACCGGTTCTATTTGTAAAGAAGAAATATGAGAGTCTCCGACTGTGTATAGATTATCGTTTGTTGAATAAGGCTACCACCAAAAATAAGTATCCCCTTCCACGGATTGATGATCTATTGGATCAGTTGCAGGGAGCACAGGTCTTCTCGAAGATTGATCTAAGGTCTGGGTATCATCTGTTGAGGATTCGGAGTGGAGATGTGCCCAAGATAGCTTTTCAAACCCGTTATGGCCATTATGAGTTTTTGATTCTGCCATTCGGGTTGACGAATGCTCCTGTAGCATTTATAGCTTTAATGAATGATGTGTTTAAGCCATACCTAGACAGCTTTGTAATTGTGTTTATAGATGACATATTGGAATACTCGAAGTCCAAGGAATAACATGAGCAGCATTTGAGAACAGTGTTACAGACCCTCGGAGATTAGGAGTTGTATGCTAAACTCAACAAGTGTGATTTCTGGCTGAGTGCGATATTGTTTCTGGGTCATGTAGTCTCGAGAGATGGGGTGTCAGTGGATCCGTCCAAGATAAAGGCTGTGATACAGTGGGAAAGACCCTAGACGGTTACAGAAATTTGTAGTTTTCTAGGTTTAGCAGGTAATTATCGACAATTTATCGAGGGATTCTTTAAGCTGGCTGCTCTGTTGACACGTCTCACTTGAAAGAATGTGGCATTTGAGTGGGATGATAAGTATGAAAGTAGTTTCTGCTAGCTAAAGCACAGACTGACCACTGCACCTATTCTCACCATACCCACCAGCTTAGGAGGTTATTCAGTGTATACAGATGCCTCAGGACAGGGACTGGGATGTGTGTTGATGCAAGACGGAAAGATAGTAGCCTATGGATCCAGACAACTTAAGGACCATGAGAGGAACTACCTAACCCATGATTTAGAGTTGGCAGCCGTGGTATTTGCATTAAAGATTTGGCGCCACTACTTATACGGTGAGAAATATCAGGTGTATATAAATTATAAGAGTCTCAGATATCTATTTTCTCAGAAAGAGTTGAATATGAGGCAGAGACGATGGATAGAGCTTCTGAAGGATTATGATTGCGAGATATTGTACCATCCAGGGAAGGCTAATGTTGTGGTAAATGCCCTGAGTAGAAAGAGCCTCAGAATGGTATCGCACATGGTGGTCAGGGAATATGAGCTACTCGAGCAGTTTACTCACCTCAGGTTGGATATAGACCCTCTTGATGTTAACAGTGGTTGTGTGATAGCTAGCCTGCAAGTGGAACCGGATTTGATTGACCGGATACGACAAGCGCAACATGTCGATCTACTGTGTGAGGATAGTGCGAGTCTGATTCAGAGGGGTGATGTGGCCAATTTCTCAGTGAGTGATGATGGCCTACTGAGGTTTAGAGGCATGATTTTCATTCCTGATTACCTAGAGCTAAAGAGATTGATTTGACAGAAGCTCATTCATCGAGATATACAATGCATCCGAGGAGTAATAAGATGTATCAAAACCTCCGAAAAGTGTATTGTGGTCAAGGATGAAAAAGGATATCGTAAATTTGTGGCAAGATGTCTGATATGTCAGCAAGTGAAGGTAGAGCATCACAAACCTGCAGGGTTATTGCAGCCTCTACCTATACCAACTTGGAAATCGGAGCATGTCACCATGGATTTTATCAAGGGATTGCCAAGAACTAAGAGGAACCATGATGCTATCTGGGTAGTGGTAGATAGACTAACGAAATCCGCCCACTTTCTAGCTATGAAATTGACAGATACTTTGAGTAATCTAGCAGAGTTGTATGTACGGGATGATCACCTACCATTGACCAAATTTGCATACAACAACAGTTATTACTCGAGTATCAGGATGACACCATATGAAGCGTTGTATGGTAGAAGGTGTCGTTCCCCTCTTGATTGGGAAGAAGTGGGTGATAGGAAGACTTTTGCTCCCGATTTAGTACAGCAAGCCTCTGAGGTTATTCAGCTGGTATGTGAGAGATTGAGAACAGCTCAAAGCAGGCAGAAAAGTTACGCTGAAATGACACGAAGGCCATTAGAGTTCATTGTGGGTGACTCAGTGTTTTTGAAAGTTTCTCCCTCGAAAAGGGATTATGAGGTTCTGTAAGAAGGCTAAGTTGAGCCCTCAGTATATCTGACCGTTTGAGATACTGGAGCGTGTAGGAGATAAGGCCTACAGGCTAGCGTTGCCACTAGAGCTAGCATGCATTCATAATGTTTTCCACGTATTGATGCTTCAAAAGTACCATCCATATCTGACTCATGTGATTCAGTATGAGACATTGTAGTTCAAGGACGATCTGACATATATAGAGAGACCGATCTGGATACTGGATAGGAAAGAAAAGGTGTTAAGGAATAAGGCAATTTCACTTGTTAAGGTTCTCTGGCAGCACCACAATTTAGAGGAAGCTACTTGAGAGTTAGAGAACCTGATACAGGAAAAGTACCCCCCAACTTTTCGATGAATGACTTGGTTCTAATTTGGAGAACCAAATTTCTTGAAAGAGGGGAGGAATGTAAGACCCGTAAATTTATATGTATCCATTATGATTCCAAGAATGTACACACAAGTTTTGTAATCAATGAATCATAAGAATTGGATAATTTCAAGTTCAAATGTGAAAGAAATGCAAATTGAGTATAGAAGCGATTTAATGTAAAGTTCCTCTTTGAATTTTTTGGGAAAATTGCAGCTGGAATGCTGCAGAGCAAGGGGAGATCGATCTCAAATGCAGGAGAGATCGATCTTAGATGCATTTTGAAGGAGGAAATCGATCCTCAGATTCAAGCTAGATCGATTTTAATTTGCCTCGACCAAAAGTAAATCGATCTCACCACTAAGGCAGATCGATCCCTCACTACCTCGGGTTGGAACAGATCGATCCCTTCTCAATGGCCAGATCGATCTCAGAATCTCTCTGCCTGGCTAAGATTGATCCCATTTCCAAGAGACAGATCGATCTGCTGCTTGCAAACTGAAATGCCGAGAGAGATTTCAAGCAGGGAAGATTGATCTCTACCCTAAGAGATCGATCTCGTAAGGTGAATTCTATATAAAGGAGCCCGACATTTAGCTTCTTCCCCAGAAAACGTGAAAACCTTCCATTTTTTAAATAAAGTAACCTAGTTTCTCTCTCTAAATTCTCATTACCTTCCAAATAGAGTTGAGAGAAGTTCATTTCAGCAAAGTTATTCCTAGATAGGAGGAGAACAGCATAGTTGAAAACGAGAGGTCGAATCGTTGGATTGAAGGAGAAAATAAGTTTTCGGCTTAATTGGCAAAAGAGGAAAAAATGTCAAGCTAGGTAAGGTTTCTATACGCCATTTTCTAGTATGTTAATCTAGACTTCTTGATGAGTGATTTGGTGTATATAATGTTGGATTAAATGCTCAATTACATGCTTAAACAACTATAACCTAAAATGGGTTTAGTGAGAGAAATTTAAATGGCATAGAGCTAATGATGATTTGAGTGTGTAGAGATGTTAATGAGCATGTATAGATGATTCTAAGATGACATTGTGAAATCCATAAGTTGGATTAGATGAGAATTGATAATAGGAATGTTAAGTGTTTAATGAAATGCCATAGAGAAATAAAACGATGAACTAAAGGCATTGTAAGATTAATGCTGGTTTAATGCGAATCAATAGACTTAAGGAGTATAACAGATTCTCGAATAATGAATAGAATAGTCGAAATGGCTTTAGAGGGAGTAAAGTCTGATAAGATGAAATGAGGCCAAATAGGTGTAAAATGGCCCAAGGCATTGAATTAAACTTCTTGCAAGTGAAAATGATGCATATTGGAGTATATTGATGTGAATTGTAATTCATTATAGCTCTAGGACATCAAGTTGAAGCCGATAAGATCGGATCACAAGCATTGGCAATCGAGGAAGGCGATTCAAGCGTGATTTGAGGTAAGGGACTTATGCGAGCTATTAGAGATAGCTATACGTATATTTTCCTACCTGCTATATGCGATAAGTATGTAGATATTGATATATCTAGGTGAAAACTATGTATGAGAATAAGTCTATAAGTATGAGTTGCATGACTTCTATGTTATTGTTGTGAAAAGAGGTTTTGCAAACGTTTTAAGAAAGAGTAATAATAGATGGGCTTTCGGTTTAGTAAATTGCATGATAAGCTTTTAACGAGTGATTGAAGGGAGATTGCCCTCTCACTCGCACTCAGTTAAATGGAGCCATCTATTTCTTTTCTGTGTGAAATTGTGATAGAGCCTAAGTGGCAACGGTAGGTTTACCAGCCCTGCTCATACATCATTTTTAAAAGGAATTTTTTAGAAAAGCAAAAAGGGTGCTCGATGCCTCGGGTGATGCTATGTGTTCCACTCGAGAGGTAACACTAGATTTTTGAGAATCATGCTAGAGCCAAAGAGTACTGCTTAGTGATCTTGCTCTGATTATGATCGCATGTGACCCCTTCGATTTAAAGTGATGGGACAAAACCGTTCTCGATGCCTCTGGTATGCTGTGTGATCTTACGTTGAGTTGCTCGCACGTGGTCTCTTGAGCTTTACTGTGTGATAAGCAAAATCGTGCTCGATGCCTCAAGTGATTTTATGTGTTCCACTCGAGAGCTCGAACGAGAGTTTATGAGATTGTTGTGTGATGAGTAAAACTGTGCTGAAGCCGTCGTGTATTGCTTAGTGATCTTGCACAGACCTACTCGTACGTGATTATAATGAAAATGAGTGATAAAGATCCACAGGAGCACGATTTGTGAAACCCAAATTTTTCTCACTTTGTTTCTTATTTGGAAAACTAAGAAGTAATTGAGAACTTGGAATAATATTATGCGGGCCCGAAACCATCAAAACACTCGGGTTAGTGACGTGGGGCCCGTTCGCACGTAAATTGAGGTAAGGCTCTAAACCCAAGAATTTCTTAAGAATTACATGTTTGAGTATGAACTGATGTTTAGAAATGAAAACTAGGGGATTGAAAGTGAAAAAGTTAGTAAGGTTTGGGTTTTGCACTAAATCGAGCAAATAGGTTCGAAAAAGAGAATAAATTCGAAATAAATTCTAGAAATTCCTGAAAATTATTCCGAGGCTATAGAAAATTAATATAAGATGAAATTTACTTGAGAAATAAAAATCAAGTGGAAATATGGAGGTTTCTGGGATCGAATTAATTGTTAAGGTAAATTGAAAACTTTAAGCCATTTTGCTCGGTATTGACCAAATCGCACAAAATGGGCTCAATCGGGTAATTTTTCTTAAACAAGTAACCCTAAAATTTTTATGACACATACTAGAGACATAGTATAACACTTGAGAAGTGTAAATATGGAGAAAATTGGACTAGAATAATTTTTCTTGAATTCTTCTAGAAGAGGAGAGAAATCTGTCCCCTTCAGCCTACCGACCCAGCCCTCATCTTTGTCAAATTTGAAGACCTTAAGACAGTCAATTCAAGACAAACTTCTCAATTCTGAAATTATACTTATAGAGCTTTCAAGGGGCATAAAAATCAACCCCAATGGACTTCTAGGCCGAGAGATATCCCCCTCCCTTCATTCCTGCAGGCATCCTCCCTTTCTCCTCAGTGCGTGATTTTTATGGCCATCTTCTGGCCAGATTAAGGGGTCGGTAAATAAGGATAAAATCTTCCTCATCCAGTCCTATATAACATATAAAAAATTCAGCCACAAAGATGTTCATTTGCTATGTGAAAAACTCAAAAGAAAAATGGTGGACGGATTTGCCCTATTTTTGGTAAGTGAAGAACTAGGAATTTTTTATTCTTTGGCTAATTTTTCTTGTAGTTTTTGATGATTCTAAGCTCTATATATGTTACATAATAGTTAAGGATCAATTTTGAGAAAGCAAAATGTGGTCAACCTTGATCAAACTCGAGGTAAAGTTAATGGATGATGATGAAGTTCATATATGTTGTTATTTGTTGTTGAAAGATTTTTAGTTAAGTGGACTTGGATGATTTAACTTCTAAGAATGATTTGAGGTCTGGACAGTGAGGTGTTGATGTGTTTATGTAAAAAATTTGATGGATCTAAGGTTATTAACGGTTAAATTTATACCGAGAAAGCTCGATTTATAGTTTAACTTAGTGTAAAACCGAAAAATGAAAGAATTGAAAATTTGACAAAGTGACTAGCTTGATTTATGAACTTGAATGAGTCATAAGGTTAATGAAGTAATGAAATAAGAAATTAGAATAACGAAATTTACCAAAAATGGCACTAAATTGGTAAAACCGAGAAAATCGAAAAAGTTGACAGAAAAGTCAAAATTGGTTAAACTTCAAGAAGATAAATTAAAATTGAGTATGTTAAGATGAAATTGATCAATATATGATGAATGGATATAATTTTGGGCAATTCAAGAATTCAACAAGCAAATCGAGGTAATCTTCAGACCCGATAAGTTTACACTGCCTTACGATCTATTAGGTAAGGGATGTAATTTAAAGTAGTATTGGTATTCAATTACCTTACTTCAGCTTTAAAATGTGTTAGTTTTTACGAATAATACTTTCGAACCCAAAAAAGTTACTATACACTCAAAAATCGAGAAAACTAAAAGAAAAGCCCTATTTTTCGAGCTCTTCAAAAATGTACTTTTGATATCTGTGACATGTTTTAAATGAAATTTGTTAAGTGAAAATGAAAAATATGATTTCTACGAATTTACGGGTGAACGGATCCGAAATATGATTAAATCATTATTTCTACAAGTTTACAGGTGAAAGGACCTGAATTTTGATTAAAAATATTATTTCTACAAATTTACGGGTGAACGGACCTGAAATATGATTAAATCATTATTTCTACGAGTTTACGGGTGAACAGACCCAAGAAATGATTAAAAATATGATTTCTATGAATTTATGGCTGAACGGACCCGAGATATGATTTTCTATGAATTTAAGGGTGTACGGACCCGATATATAATTTTCTACGAGTTTATGGGTGAACGGACCTGAGAAATTATTTCAAAGAAATGTTTTGAGACTGAGGCTATATGTAAGCTATGAGAGCTATCTTAAATTGTCGTGTGGGGTCTGGACTATCGTGGAACATACTGATAATTCTATATTTTTAGAATTATTTATGCTTAATTTCCTAATTAATTATTTAAATCCTCAATTTATTTTGTTAATTATCCCCTTTATTTAATTAAAATTCTCATGTTTGCAGATAAATTAAATTCGGATGAATTTTGAATATTTCTGTAGAAAATGGACCGGAATTGGGCTAAAATCGAGATTGAGCCACGTGGACAACACGAGTCATGCCACCTAGCACATCCAATTGGACAAGAAGACCGATGACATGGAAATATCTTTTCAAGGAGCCAATGGTGTGAAGACAAGTGGCCAAAAAAAAGGCCAACTCATCAAGGATGTGGAAATTACCATTTTACCCCTAGTGTGTTTATAAATAGGAAAGGATGGCAATTGAAAGAGTATGTAATTAGGAGTAGAAGTAAATGTAAGGTAGGAGTAGGAGTAGTGTAATGTAGTTAGGAGTAGTGTTAGAATAGTTTGAATTTTTTTCAAGCTTCTCTTTCTCGTTTAGCTCCCATTTATTTTTACTGTTCACAAACAATTTCCATTGTCATTTTTACAAGCTTTTCAATATAGTTTTTCATTCTCTTGGCAGCCACCATTTCATCATTTTCATACTTCTCGATTTTGTTAAATTCGGCTCTGTTAATTGTCAAGTTTTATTTAACATAGCATTTTTTTTCCTAGTTGCTACTCTCGGTTTGCCATCTTTCTCCTTTCCATTTTTCATTGTTGATGCTGCTGTGGATGTTGGCCGAGATAAGACTCTCTCCTGGAGATGACCGGTTGCTCACACACATATAAGCAGTGTTGGAGGATGACTCTTGCAGGTTACTTCTGAAACAGAGGAGGAAGGCTTGTTGCTGTAATGTCGAGATGGACATGCTAATTTGCAGCAGCAGCTAGCGTTGAGTTTTGAAGTGTTGATCGATGCCTACTGGGATGCTCGGATGTGTGTGCTGGCACAGAACCGTAATGCAAACTTGAACCAACAATGGTTGCAGGGACTGGAGCCGAGGACATGTAAGATTGGATTGGGCAAGGGATGATCGGGGGAGCAATTTTTTACCTCTGTTTTGCTCTGTTTCAAGAGATTCTCTCGGTGATTGCATAAATTGATAGCAAGAAATTGAGGAGTTGATCAGAGCTGGACAAGAGGACTATACCGATGGTACCAAGAAGCAGCAGCAAAACTGGTAGGAAATGTGGTAGCAGCACCTAGAGCAGTAGGCGTGGACAGGATCGAGAACACCAGGACAGCACCGAGCAAATCTGGAAATGGAGAAGAAGCAGTATGGGGGGGGCTTTTGTTGCTGGATTTGGAAGCAAATGCAGGGGCAGAAGTCTTGACCTGAAGAAGGAGCAGGTCTGGCCAGAAAACGCAGTTTGAAGCAGGTGGTAACGTGATGTGTTGTTGCAGGTGAGGATATTGTACACAGAACCGAGAATGGGAGTTGGTCATGCCTGGCAGATGCAGAAAACGCAGCTTGAAGTAGGTAGAAACGTGCAGGCTGTATGCGGTAGCTGGACAAAGAACAACCCGAGAGGCATGGAGCAGAAAAACTGAACCGAGAGGCATGGACAGGCCACACCTGTGAGCATGCAGTGGACACACCTGGAACCGAAGCACCTGGAAATCAGAAAATGAAATTAAGCATGAACAGTGAATGGAGGGAGTTATTGGATGATTCAAACTTAAGGCTTTGTTTGGCTAGTGCAATTAATCCATTTTCATGCATTTATTAGTTGTTAGTTAGTTTAGTCAATTATAATGGTAGGTTACTTTTATTATTTTTGCATGTTAATTTGTAGTGTTAATCTTTAGTTAGTAGTTAGTTTTATAGTAAATGTTTTAGGATTTTATTTTAGTTTAGATGCATTTAGAGTTAATTTAGATTAAATGTGTTTCATGCATTTTTAATTTAGTCTTGATTTTCATTAAGTTTTAGTTTAGATTAAATTGCATTTTGATTAAGTAGTTTAAAATTGCATTTTAGGTTAGTTTAATTGCAGTTTAATTTTATTGCTTTGTTTTCATAATTGCATTTTATTTTAATTGCGTTAATTAGTTTTAATTGTTTTAATTTCTTTTGTAGGTTTTTTATTTTAATTGCGTGGAGCACTGTAAGTAATTTTGTTCGGTTTTATTTAGTTTTTATTATTTTATTGCTTTCCAGTAATTTTAATTTTAGACTTAGTAGATCACCCACCTTAATTTTATAATTTGCTAGAATATACTTAGGGTAAGATTAACCGGTAGTTAATTAGGCTAGTCAACTTCTCTGTGAGACGATAATTTCGGGACTCAAATCCCATTATTACTTGTACGACCCATGCACTTGCGGACATATACCTTTTGGGCGTGTCACATGCCTCATACCACTTGGTGTACGTTTAGTCCCTTGTGGTGCATGTTGAACTGCGTCGGGTATTTGTACCACTCGGTGCGATGTTTACGCCACTCTCCGTTAAAGGAAATATATGTTTAGTGGCAAGGGGCTCTGTAAGACCCCGATCCAGTCTACAGTCCCTTACCATGGCCATCGGTACTAAGTATAAGTGAAGCATCTATGCAAATTTCCTATGTGAAATGCATACATGAATACGACTCTTGTCGTAATGAAAATGTTGCCTAGTCTCCATGAAAAGAATCAGTATTATTTGAAAGAAAGAGTACTAAATTTTATAATTTAAATATTATGTACTCTGACTTGATTTGCTCTTAAAATGAGCTATGTGATATATGCCATGTGAATGATTTCCTACGGGATATTTGTTACATAATTTACATGCTACGTGATTTATAAGATGCATGATTTATAAATTACATGCTACCATTATGATATCACAACTACTTTGACTTGTATTTCGAAACTAAATATGTTTCGGTTAATATTCACGTGCATGATATTTTATAAAGCTTATATCACAATATTTTGCATTTACATGTTTTAACGCTAAGACTGCCTTAAATGCATGTCTTACTGGACTTGAAGAGCTCACCCCTTTATTTTTACCTCACAGATTATCTTAAGTAAATTGTCACCCCTACCTATCGTACAATAGTCGTGGACAGGCGGACTCAGCACTTCTAGGCTATCCTCAGTACTAGTAAGGTATATTTTACTTTATCTACCAGACTTCCTGTAAACCATAGACAATGATGTAATAATGTTTTGGGATGTAAAATAAGAAATATGAATGTAACTAATGTGAGATCTAAGAATTTCGGACATATTTTAAATATGTAATAAGAATTTGAAGTGTAATTTATTGAGCTAAGTGAATTGGGGAATGATAATTGGAGATTTATATGTTAAGTGTTTAAAATAAGTATGAAGTATGAGGACAGATCGATCTGGGAGAAGGAGAGATCGATCCGGTGAGTTAAAAAATGACAAGGAAGGAGGAATTTGAGGAGCAGATCGATCTCCAATGGAAGAGGATCGATCTCCTTATGATTCTGTTTGAGAGAAGATCGATCTCATGAGGAAGAGATCGATCTCCAAATGATTCTATTTGGGAGAAGATCGATCTCCTCAAGGAGCAGATCGATCTCATAAAGCCATAAAGAGATCGATCTCACCCCTCGACAGATCGATCTCCTAGGCATAAATTGTCTCAAATTGTCCCAAAAATTCAAACGCAGATCGATCTCATCAAGAGCCAGATCGATCTCCTACCCCCAGTCTATATAAGGAACCCCTGTTTTTCTCCTGCAATCTCACTTTCTCTCTCTTCCAACCCCCATTTTTATCGAAACCTAGCTTTCGAGGAGGCAAGCAGAGTCCCCTCCGCCACCTGTCCCACAACCAGAAAGTCCTAACTCTCGATTTAATCGGATTGAGACCGATGTGAGGTAAGGTTTTGAGCAGATGGCAGCGTTATTCGCGCAACACTTTGGAGTTAATGCCTCGGGTACTACTCCTACACCACCACAAGGACCTCCCATACCCCCAATACCTCCCGTCACTCAGCCTGATGATAGAAGTATGGTCCGACTGAAGGATTTTTTGAAGATGAATCCACCCGTGTTTAGGGGAAAGAAGGATCCTACAGAGGCTGAGGAGTGGCTGACGGAGCTGAGAATTATATTTGATTATCTGGGGTGCACCGATGCTGAGAGGGTCAGTATGAGTATCTATATGTTGAAAGGGAGAGCTCGAGATTGGTGGGGTACTACCCAGGGTATTCTGATGTCCTGCCAGGATGTGATTGGTTGGGAAGAGTTCCAGACAGTCTTTAGGACCCAATATGTACCACGAGCCGCCCAGAGAAAGAAACAGGCCAAGTTTTTGAGTTTGGTACAGGGTGACATGTCTGTGGATGACTATGAGAGCCAATTCACAGCGCTATTGAGATATGACCCAGAGACCTTCAAGAATGAAGAGCTCCGCACAGAGAAATTTATGTATGGATTGAAGCCCATCATCAGGGATAGATTGATAGGGCTATGTATTACTGAGTTTAGAGATGCTCTGAGACGAGCACAAGAGATTGAAAGAGGAATTGAAATGCTACAATCCCAGAATGAGCTCAGAGCGGTGAATAGAGATAAGGGCAAGAGGCCAGCGATTTTTCAAACAGAGGCTTGGAGAGGTTCCTTTAGAAGAGGAAGGATTGAGGTACAGAAGGGCAGATTAGAGAGACCCAGAGGTTACCCTAACATTAGAGAGACCCCTCAAGATGTTAGGCCAGAGACAAGGTTTTGCAGAAATTGTGGCTGAATGCATGAGGGAAGTTGTACTGGGTCGATCCATGGATGTTTTAGATGTGGAGACATGGGTCACATGGTGAAGGATTGCCCTCAACCTCAGAAACCACATGTCTTGGAGCCCACTAGACAACAGCCTTAAAGAGTGAATCCCCCGAGACGGGCCACTGCTGCAGAGAAAGGAAAGAGACCTGTTACACAGGGACGTGTGTTTGCCCTAGATAAGGAGACCGCTGACACTTCTGCAGAAGCTATAAGAGGTACACTCTCTGTCTGTAATCATAAGGCTCATGTGTTGATTGATTCAGGATCCACGCATTCGTTTATTTCTGAGCATTTTGCATGTAGATTAAACTTGAAGTTTGAACCTCTAGAATATATACTACATGTAAATACCCCTATGCGTGAATCCCAGAGAACTGAGTTAATCTGTAGAGGATGTGAGATAAAGGTGGGAGATAGAGGGATGTTAGCAGATCTAATCATGTTGAATATACATGGATTTGATGTAATTTTGGGAATGGATTGGTTGGCAGCCAATCGAGTGAGCTTAGATTGCTACACTAAGATTGTAACTTTCTCCCTACCTGAACCTTACAGTGTACGATTGAGATGTTGAGGAAATGAATATGTGGAATTCTAGTAAGTAATTTGAGAATTTTAATATTAATTTGGAGAATATTAAATATGATTGTTCATGTGAAGGTTATGAGACACTCATCTCAGACGATGAGCGGGAACATCCGAGGATTGAGGATATACCTGTGGTTTGCGAATTTTCGGATGTTTTCCCAAATGAACTGCCAGGTTTACCACCAGAGAGAGAGCTGGAGTTTACCATTGATTTGGTACCAGACACTCAGCCGATCTCTAAACATCCCTACAGGATGGCATTAGTGGAACTTGAGGAATTGAAGAAACAACTACAGGAGTTATTGGATCAAGGGTTCATTAGGCCCAGTGTTTCACCGTGGGGAGCACCGGTTTTATTTGTCAAGAAGAAGGATGGTAGTCTCAGATTATGCGTAGACTATCGGCTGTTGAATAAAGCCACGGTGAAGAATAAATACCCATTGCCCAGGATTGATGATCTACTTGATCAGCTGAGAGGGGCATCAGTCTTTTCTAAGATTGATTTGAGATCGGGCTATCACCAATTGAGGATCAAGGAAGAAGATATTCCAAAGACGGCCTTCAGGACGAGGTATGGCCATTACGAATTTTTGGTGATGTCCTTTGGATTGACGAACGCCCCTGCAGCATTTATGAGATTGATGAACGAGGTGTTCAGAGACTATCTGGATAAATTTGTGATAGTCTTTATTGATGATATCCTGGTGTACTCTCAGTCGTATGAGGAGCATGCACAGCATTTGGGGTTAGTACTTCAGATACTCCGAGATAAGCAATTATATGGAAAGCTTAGTAAGTGTGAGTTTTGGCTGAACCGGATAGCTTTCCTTGGTCATATAGTCTCAGAGGAAGGAGTATCAGTGGACCCAAGCAAGGTGAAGGCTGTGCTTAATTGGGAGAGACCGAGGACAGTTACTGAGGTACGAAGCTTCCTTGGTTTGGCAGGGTATTATAGAAGATTTGTGGAAGGATTTTCCTGGATTGCCGCCCCTTTGACTAAGCTCACGCGCAAAGAGACTCCATTTATATGGACTGATCAATGTGAGCTCAGTTTTTAGGAATTAAAGAGGAGGTTGACAGCGGCACCTGTGTTAACTATTCCTGAGGGATCAGGAGGATTTTCGGTGTATAGTGATGCATCTCATCAAGGATTGGGGTGTGTACTGATGCAGCATGGAAGAGTGGTCGCATATGGATCGCGACAGCTGAAAGACCATGAGTGGAATTACCCCACGCATGATTTGGAGTTAGCCGCTGTGGTATTTGCTTTGAAGATCTGGCGACACTACTTATATGGGGAAAGATTCCAGATCTTCACTGATCATAAGAGTTTGAGATATCTCTTTGATCAGAAAGAGTTAAACATGAGACAAAGGAGATGGATGGAACTCCTTAAGGATTATTACTGCGAGATTCTTTATCATCCGGGTAAGGCGAATTTAGTTGATGATGCCCTGAGCAGGAAGAGTATGATATCTGCTATGATGATCAGGGAATGAGATTTACTGGAGCAGTTTGCCGAACTTCGGATCAGAGTTAAAGAGGTAGAGACTGGATTTTTGGCTAGCTTGGGGATAGAGCCCAGGATCATGGATCAGATTAGAACTGGGCAGCGCAGTGATCAGAGATTGATAGATATGATTAGCCAAGCTGAGCAGAGTTCGCAGTCGGATCTCACCATCAGTGAGGATGGATTGTTGAGATTCAGAGGATGGATTTGTGTACCGGACGATGATACCCTAAAGAGACAGATACTGAGAGAATCCTACTGCTTGTGATACACCATGCACCCAGGGAGTACTAAGATGTACCGAGACTTGAGAAAGGTGTATTGGTGGAGTGGTATGAAGCGAGACGGGGCAGAGTACGTGGCCAGGTGTTTAGTATGCCAGCAAGTGAAAGCTGAGCATCGGAAGCCCGGAGGACTACTACAGCCCTTACCTGTACCTACATGGAAATGGGAGCATGTCACTATGGACTTTATTATGGGTTTACCGAGGACCCGAAGAGGTTATGATGCTATATGGGTTATAGTGGATAGATTGACCAAGAGTGCCCACTTCCTTGCCATCAAGAGCACAGATACTATGGATGCCTTAGTTGAGCTGTATGTCAGTGAGATAGCTAGATTACATGGGGCTCCAGTGAGTATTACTTCTGATAGAGATTCCCGATTTACTTCCAGATTTTTGACCCAGTTTCAGGAGTCCATGGGATCTCGATTGAGTTTTAGTACCGCCTATCATCCTCAGACAGATGGTCAGTCAGAGAGGACTATTCAGACCCTGGAGGATATGTTGAGGGCGTGTACGATGGATTTTAAGGGATCATGGGATGATCACCTGCCCCTAGCAGAGTTTACGTACAACAACAGCTATCACGCAAGTATTGGAATGGCACCCTTTGAGGCTCTATATGGTAGGAGGTGTAGATCCCCTGTAGCTTGGGAAGAAGTCGGTGACAGAAAGATAAATGCCCCCGAGCTTGTTGAGCAAGCTGTACAGAGTGTAAAACTCATATGTGAGAGGTTACGGGCTGCACAAAGTAGACAAAAAAGCTACGCGGATGTGCGTAGACGGCCACTCGAGTTTGATGTTGGTGATGCAGTATTTCTGAGAGTATCACCGAGAAAGGGTATCGTGCGATTTGGGAAGAAAGGAAAATTGAGTCCTCGATACATAGGACCATTCGAGATTCTTGAGAGAGTGGGAGAGGTAGCTTACAGATTAGCATTACCCCCACAGATGTCCGAAATACACAACGTTTTTCATGTGTCTATGTTGAGGAAGTACCACCCGGACCCTTCTCATGTCATAGAGTATGACGAGATGGACATTCAAGAGGATATGAGCTACACTGAGGAACCCGTCCAGATTCTCGATAGAAGAGAGAAGGTACTGAGAACTCAGAGCATCCCATTAGTGAAAGTCTTGTGGAAACATCACTCAATGGAAGAGGCAACGTGGGAACTAGAGAGTCTCATGAAGGAGAAATACCCCCATCTATTTAACTAGTTGAGTTGAATTTGGAGGACCAAATTCTTTTAAGGTGGGGAGGATGTGAGATCTAAGAATTTCGGACATATTTTAAATATGTAATAAGAATTTGAAGTGTAATTTATTGAGCTAAGTGAATTGGGGAATGATAATTGGAGATTTATATGTTAAGTGTTTAAAATAAGTATGAAGTATGTGGACAGATCGATCTGGGAGAAGGAGAGATCGATCTGGTGAGTTAAAAAATGACAAGGAAGGAGGAATTTGAGGAGCAGATCAATCTCCAATGGAAGAGGATCGATCTCCTTATAATTCCGTTTAAGAGAAGATCGATCTCATGAGGAAGAGATCGATCTCCAAATGATTCTGTTTGGGAGAAGATCGATCTCCTCAAGGAGCAGATCGATCTCATAAAGCCATAAAGAGATCGATCTCACCCCTCGACAGATCGATCTCCTAGGCATAAATTGTCTCAAATCGTCCCAAAAATTCAAACGCAGATCGATCTCATCAAGAGCCAGATCGATCTCCTACCCCCAGTCTATATAAGGAACCCCTATTTTTCTCCTGCAATCTCACTTTCTCTCTCTTCCAACCCCCATTTTTACCGAAACCTAGCTTTCTCACTCATCCAAAGCACCCATTTTCGACCAAATCAGAAGTTGTGGCAAGAAGGAAAGTTGTTCCTCATCAAAGGGAGAACAACATACTTGGAAATCGAAGGACGAATCGAATCGAGGCGTGGGTTGTGCTTCTCACAAGCTTTGGGTAATTTCTAAACTTCGATCTTGATATTTGAGATGATTTTGATGATAATGGTGGTTGTCATTGTGTTGAAATAGCTGAAAAATGATTAGGGATTGATGAAATTGCAATGTGGTTGGACTGATAATGATATTTGGAAATTTTGGCAATTTTGGGAATTTGAGCTATAAATAGAAATTTAGACAATGTGGTGAATTAGCATAGATAATTGGCATGAGAAATGTAGAACGTTGAGATGTTGTGAATGAGAGTGTAGTTTGGGGTAGAGTTACGAGAATCAAGAGATTTGAGGTGTTATGAGCAATTATGCTCGATTTTGAGAATTGAGGTTTATGAGATAACTGAGTATTGATGTTTTAACATCGTTTGGACAGCTCGGGAGTTCCAGAGTGGAATGCGAGGCTCGTCCGTGATATAGGGGAAACGATTGCACTATACGAGGTGCAAAGAGGTAAGGGAAATCTAAACCATTTGTGTATGTGATTTGTAAACTATTATAGCATGATTTGTGGTTTATAAAACAAGCATGTTGAGTGTTGTGTTGAGAAATAATTGCACACGGTTTTATAGCCGGTTGGAGCCCATTATTTTTATGCGTTTATAAGCTGAGTGTGAAATTGCTTTATAAACCATCGAATTTGTGTGAGTAATGAATTGGGCTCTACGTTAAGGCAATATCGAGATTTGAGAAATGTGTGTGTGCTTTGTCGGTTGGAACTCGGTTTTATTATGTTTTGTGTTGAGTACAAAACGATTTTAAAATGAGTTTTATGAGGGAAAAACCATTATGAGTTCTACGTAAAGGCAAGCCAGTCTTGTGTGATAAGACTTAGGTGTGTAATTTTGAGTACACACCGAGCATTGCTCTGGTAGCATGTAAGCCCGATTTCTTCTCCGTTCTGGTAACGTGAGAATAACCCATTCTGTGGCTATGCCACGTATACTTGGTAGCCGTTGCCACGTGAGAAACCCCCTTGGTGGTCGTTGCCACGTGATACCCCATTTGGTGGCCATTGCCACGTGAGAAACCCTATTTGGTGACCGTTGCCACGTGAGAAACCCCCTTGGTGGCCGTTGCCACGTGATACCCCATTTGGTGGCCGTTGCCACGTGAGAAACCCCCTTGGTGGCCGTTGCCACGTGATACCCCATTTGGTGGCTGTTGCCACGTGAGAAACCCTATTTGGTGGCCGTTGCCACGTGAGAACCCCTAAATAGTGGCCGTTGCCACGTGAAACTCTATTCAGTGGCTATGCCACATGTGAAATTAAATCAGTGGCTATGCCACGTGTGTGCATTATTATTATAGTGATTTTATCACGTATTTGAGAAAGCGTTTATCGCGTTATTTTCACATGCTTTGTTATTGCTCTAGACTGAGCCTTTTTACTTCATGTTTTCACGTGATTTGAGACATGAGAATGTCGTTTTGAGTACTTTCATGCTATGGTTTTCAAACGAGTTTCACATACAAATAAATATTTTGTGATGTGCATTTTGGTTTATAAAATGAGTACCTTACCCCCTCCCCCTTACTGAGCGATTTAGAAGCTCACCTTGTTTTCTTTCCCCCCAGAGTTCTTCAAGTGAAAAAGGATTTCCCTTGCAACGTACAGAGTAGTGGCTAGTGGAGGACTCGAGCTCCAGGCCATATATATTGTATTTGAGGTATATTTTATCTTTTCATGTACCCAGACAATTATTGTAATTGCAGACACTTGATGTATAACATTGTATGGGATGTATTATGATTAATTAAATTGGAATTGAGTAATGTATATGATACAATATACACTATATTATGATGAGATCCTGAGGCATAATAATTATGATGATGTATGACACTGCACAGGAATGCACCCTTAATTGTGAATTAATGAGTAAAAAGTTTTAAATTTGCCCTATTTTCCGCATTTTCGGGGCGTGACAACTAAAGTTGTAGTAACGCAGCTTAAACCTTACTGTATATTCTGGATATGTAAAGTGTGAGAATGAGAATAGACGTACTGATAAGTAGAGGAAAGAAATTGAAATCGACTGGTTGCGATTATAAAATGTGTTTCGGTACATTAACGAAAGATTAAGAAATTGACACTGATAGGAATACAACTTAAGTAAATGATATAAAAGATAATAATAATATAGCCCGTTTTTCGCGTTTTCGGGGCGTCACACGATGTACCGTGAGCGTTAGCCATGGGGTACGATGTGTCATGATATCTTAGTGATTCTGTGTGAGCTGAAGGGATGGTTGATCCACCTCCCCAAGCATAGGGTTCTCGCACACCTTATCAGTGTTTTCTAGAATCCGGACTATGGTCATAAGTCTTCTTTTATCTATGTGATACGACATTTTGTTACTAATGTGTGAGGTGACAAATGTCCCCCCTGCTGTGTGATACAGGGTGATATAAAAGCTCATTATATGTCTCATGTTCATTGATTTACAAAGAGATTTGTAAGGGTGTTCTGTGTGAACTGATAAACAAAGCTGTGTGGTTTTCAAAGATTGAACCATGTGAATTGATGACGTATATGCATATACTCATCTAGCGAATTAATGGTTTCGCATCGTTGGAAAATGTTTTTAAAGAATGCATATGTTTTATAAGGGAAATAAATGATTATATTTTAGCATGTAGATAATGTAGTTGTCTACCTGCTTTCATATTTTTCTTATTGAGCGTGTTAGCTCACCCCCTTATTTCCTCCTCCACAGATATTATGCAGTAGTGATTACTGCAGTTGCACTGCTACGGTGTGCTCCAGTTCTCCAGCAATATAGAGGTATACATTAATGAGAGAAAAAATTGTGTATCCTATAATTTAATGCACAGTCTAGTGATCTTTTATACGAAATGGATGTATATAATAGAAACTAATGTAAATGTTTCCGCACATATTTATAAAAGAACAGTTTCTATTTCATTTAATGACTTTAAATTATGAATGGATGAGATGTGAATATGGATGTTGATTCGCAATCCAACTGTTGGTAGTAAGTTAAGTCATGGGAAGAGGGGCGTGACACTTTCGATCCTAATTGTAAAGAGTCATGGTTTAATCTTAGGACACCATGTACTTTGTTAGCATCCTAAAGTACTTACACTAATTGAAGGTTTAAATCGAAAGGATACCTTTATGTATGCGTCATATTTGTTGTGAAAGATACTTATATTACAAGCTAGTAGGGGATTGTTGGATAGCTTGTAATAGAACTCAATCCCACATTGTTTATAGATAAAGCAATGATTGACTTTATAAGAGAAAATCAAACTTAGATTATAACTTGAATTACTAAAGGCTTGTGGGACTTTGACTAATTTTAAAAGTCAAAAGATGGGCACTTGAGGCACTTCGGCTCTTGGTTCTGAATATTCTATTTTTTGTAGAAATATTTATTTTTTTTTTTGAATTTTAAAAAAACGTTTAATTGTTCCAACAGACATATTTTCAGTTATTTCTAGAACAGTTGTGTCTGAAAATCAATGGTTATTAATTAACAAACAATTACTACCATTGATTTGCAACTATTCAAAACCTATAAACTCTTGATTAATTTCCAGAAACACTCACTATTAATCTTTCACATTCCACAAAGAAAAACTCTAAAGACGTTGTTGTAACTTGTTTCTGTGTAAAATAATATTACACTCAAGAAAGTATAATATTACACGCCTCAAAATCAAGTTGTCATATACCATCTGAAATTTCCTAACAAAATCTCCATCGCCCTGTATATATTCCCAGCAAAACATTCGATAGGATTCATTTACCATATAAAATGTTGTCTTTGGCAATGTTACAGTACATCTATGTATACGAGTTTTACCTGAAAGTCGGCGAGAAAGAACTCTGTTTTCTTCATCTTGGCAGATATACAGATGCAAGAGATTGCGAGAAGTTTTAAAACCCATGTCTTAGGTTTCTGCAGCATCAGGGTTCAGTTCTATCTTTGTTAGTTTTGCTGCTCTCAATAAACGTTAAAGGTGCTAAATATTCTTTACCGGTATTCCTTGGCTAGATAGGAACCGGTCGAGATAATTGACAGCAAGATATGATAAAAGGGGACCGAATTTGCAAGAAAACTGAAACAAAAGCCAAAGTCATCATTTCCTTAAGCATAAATGAAATGAACATACAGTTAGATCTTTCTTGTCAGAAAGTAAGTTCGTTATTTTCTAATTACCCGTGAGATTAAAGAGACAGCTTCTCGTCTGACGGAAATATAAAGATCTCTGGCTTTGAGAGTCCTTCAGTAGTTCTCTGTGAGCATATGATCAGATTCAACTAGATCGAACTCCATCAATTGATAGTCAGTTATATGTCAGCTTAGTGTCGTTGAATAAAGAGCAGCAGTATCTCTCTCCGTACTTCGAGTAAACGGAGAGATGCAATGGTGATAAACTGCATGGACAGCGAGAGTTTACTACTTTCTCAAAAGATGAGGAACGGAGGCTTTGCAAATTCACTACTTTGCTGCTATATTTCATAGTATTTCCGTCGTATTTTTAATTTTTCTCAAAATAATGTTTTTTCGATTGATAATGTATCATTATAATCAGGATAATATATTTTATAAATAGATAATTTGATAAAATTATAAATATTAATGATAATAACAATATATATAAATAACAAAGTAAACTCAATCTCACACTTAGTGAGATTGAAACTCAGAATCTCAAAGTTCAAAAATTTCTTATTTATAATTAAGTCAAGATTTCATTGACTTCTCAAAATAATGTTTAGCTCGAAAAATCAAGGAAAAGTTATTTTTATTTTTAATTATTATCATTAATTATAACTACAATTTTTGTCCTATCTTCCCAAAATAAAAATAATTCAAGTAAAATTACATTATTTGCAAGAGTTTAAATTATATTAAAGTTATTTTAAAAAGTAAAATTTAAAACCTAATAAAAATTGATACATAATCACTTTTTGAAAGACATAAATAATATGAATAAGTTACTCTAGGTCATTATTTATTATTTTTATTCAAATCATATTAGACAATCATTATTATTAAAAAATTCAATAATTTATTATTAAAATAATTAATGAGTTTCTTCAAATAAATATTTATCATTTACTTATTAAATAGACTTAGCGATTCGTGTATAAGCTCTGTCTTTGAATCATGTAAAATCGTATTTGTATCGTGTAAAATACAAAAATTGAGTCAAAATTCGTGTTTACATGCAAAGTATAAAACATTTTTTTAGGTTTTGTTTGATTTATATATAATTTTTGTCGACTTTTAATCATTGTCACTTTTGTATCTTTTATTCGTGTCATTTTCGCATCATGTCACCGTGTCATGTTTAAGATTGTAAGGTCTTCACATGTGATGTGTAAAAAATGATTGAGTTTTTTTAAATAATATGATTACGTGACATGATTTGAACGGAAATGATATATGCGAACATGAAGTTACCTTTTCATACATTCCTTTTTTTAATTTCATACATAGACATGTTCAATAATCGAGCTACTCGTCCAAACTCAAAGACCCGTAGATTGTTTAGTTGGATTTGGATAAAAATATTAAATTTATTAAATGGATTTGAGTTTCAAATCAAAAACCGTTAAAAAATATATCAGGTTTGGGTTCCTCATTTCAAGTTCAAGCTCGGCCCATCCTCGCTCATGTTTTATACTAATATATTTTTTAATTACATTTGATTTTTCTATGAAAATTGATTTGAGTTTGTATTTTTTTTAAAACTTTAATTTAAATTTTCATATTTTTTATAGTTTTTCGTAATAATTTATTCAATCTTATTGTGTTAAACTTATTAACTATTATGTCTTAATATTTTATATTTTATTATAATTTTTTTGAAAAGTTTAATAGTATTTTGGTAGACTTGAACGAGATTGAGCTTATTCATTATATGTAAAAGTAGGTTTCGACAAAAAGTTGAACTCAAAAAATGGATGAGATTGGATTTGAACTCATGTTTAATTCCTTAATACCTAACCGAAACTCGGCCTGACTAGACCCATGAATAGGTTTAACATACACTCCCAAATGCCATAATCATTTTTATCCTAAAATAACTCAAAAGGTTCTATTTTATCACTTTTTTGGATAATTTTTTACCAATTTTTTTATTTCTTCATCTTTGATAGATTTTTTTTATGGTTTCTTAAAAAAAATTTATTTCAATATAGAAATTGCCTTTAAAAATTAGTTTCAAGCCCTTTAAATTGAAAATAGAATTGTTTTTTTTATGGAGATTGTTTGTTTATTTTTTTCAAAATAATTTTTAATGTTTACCATGTATTTTTTATAAATCAATTATTCATTTTGATCATAATAATTAATGTGAATTAATTAAGTTAGTGAGATTGATTTGATGAAAATGCACATAAGTTTCAAATAATATTAGGTATCATTATCTACTGGTACCTAAACATTTACTCTCTTTTTTTACTAACATCTTAATATAAGTTATTTTCCGTGTATAATCAATGAAAATCTAAATTCAATTTAAAATATTTTAAAACATTATTAAGCATCGAATGAATGGATATTTTCATATTCTCTCTCCTTAGAAGGGAAGAAAAATTTTCAAGTAGGGAAAAAGGAAGATAAGAACAGAAACTTGGTGCAAGGTTTGAGGGTAGATGTGAGGGAGATTTTTCCCAAGTTAAGGTTGTTTGGGACCTTATTTCTCAAACAACCTTATGTCTAAGTGGAATCCTCGTTACAAAAATCTTAGTTTGAGAATTAAGTTTAAATGTACCTAATTTTGGTAAATATGAATAAAAATTTCATGCGTATGGGGAAAAACTCACATGCGGAGAAAAGACCATTTGGTGACTAAGAAAACGGCAGGTCCAAATATTCACTCGTTAAGTCTCAACTGTTTTGACTTTTGACCTTCGAGGAGTTAAGGGTTCAAGGGTTCATTGCTACAGCAAATAAAGGAAAGTAAATGTTTTGGTTTTTCAATTTTTAAAGTATCAAATTTATCTTTACATTTGTATTATAGTTACGATATAGTATTTCCATTAGTCACACATAATTTTGTGTTAAAAATTAATTGGTCCGTCAATGACTAATATACTAGTAATTGAATTGTCTATAATAATTGAAAAATAAAAATAGAAAAATAAAGAGATTATTAAAAATCTTGATAAGATTAAAATAAGAAAATCATAGTTTTTGTTCAATTAAAAAAATTTAACAAATTTATACAATCATGTGAATTTTTTGATAATTTGAAAAAAAAAAAAAGATGATATTTTAACTATTTTATGAAATAATTAAAATGAGAGAAAAATGAAAAGAGAAGAAAGAAGAGAGAAAGGGAAAGGAATAAAAAGCAGAGACAGAGAGAGAGAGGGAGAGGGAGGGAAGAAAAAATAAGAACAAAAAAAAAAAAAGGTAATTTGTTGTCAAATTTTTTTCTAATTTTAAAACCATGTTTTTTTTAATTTAAGAATTACGAGAGTTTATTAGGTTTTTATTGTTTGACTGTGGGAAGGGTTATTTTGTTAAGACTATAAAAATGTAGAGACCAATTTAATACTTTCAAAAGTTTGAAGACTAAATTAAATGATATGTGATCTAAAATTTAAAAATCAAATGTAATTAACTCTGCAAGTTATTTATGTTTTTTAGAAAATGATAGTTAGACTAGATTATGTTATTTACTAGAATTGGTAATTACGTTTGTTTATTTATTGAATATATATTAATAAATTAAAAAACTATTGTTTTCTACATATGGGCATACGGCTAATTGGCAACCAATTTTCCCACTTTATTTCCCCGTTAGAAGTTAGTAGACCCTTTATTTCATTGTCCACTCGGATAGAACTCTGCTAAGCATTTAGTAAGTGATCAACAAACTCGTGGAAGAGTAATTACTGTTCAATACCTCGATAAATCCAAAAGCGAGTTTAGATGAAGGGTAAGGATGATTTTGGTGAAAATAAAAATTATGAAAATAAGTTTAAAAATATATATTTTTTTTAAAAATAATAATAAAAATATCAAAATAAGAATAAAATGATAAAAAAAAAAAAAACCCTTTTTTTTTGTCCTTATCTTATTCATTGATCCGCACCGATAAAAACCGGCGCTCCAAATTGACCTTAAATCATGCTCACAACACTTGTTTTAAGAAAGCCAATATGTTTTGAAAAGATTTTTTTTAAGAAAAAAAAAAAAGTTTTCCAGGACAGTATGACCCAGTTCCAACAAAATTTAGTGATGGCACTTCAGAGTAATGTAATTACATGATATTAATAAAATATAAACTATATATATTAAATGAAGTTAAACATAAACACCCATGCTTATGTGACCTGTGCATAAGTCTATCAGGGGACAGTGCAGAAAAAGTTCTAACAAATCGTTTAAATCTCAAGATTTTCCTTCTTAATTAAAAATTAGGATGTTGACTGTTAAGGACTGGATCAGTGAACTTTGCATTATCTATTTGACACAAATCCTACTGAGATAGAGATACAATCAAAATTAACCCTTTCTTTCCAAAAAAAAAAAAAAAAAGAACAGCAATAACTAGACATATATAAAAAGCTGTTATCGAAAGCCTTCAGAAAAGTTTTGATACACACAGGGCAAATAGAAGTGACTCCTTCAACTACTTGGGAAATTGATTTAATTTCTTAAATTCTATTTTCTTAAAAAGAATATTTGAGTGATTTGTGATTTATCTAGCTTAACTGATTTTCTTGATTGATTGAACAAAATCTACCATTATAATTATTAGTAAATTAGAAACAGTGACATATGGGTGGCTAAGGATTCTAAATGCAAGGTTTAAATAGTTATTGAAGTTATGGTTATAAACCATCAAAAACTTAAGAAACTTCAAAGTAGCTGGCTCTGCCTGTTCAGTCCAGGTATTCAGCTGAAAATTAATATTGGTGCAACTGCTCCATTTTTCTGTTCCAATTTTTTCACCTAAATAGGTAAAGGTTACTTAAAAAAAAATAAAAATAAAAAAGCGATCGGATATTGAACCCAAAAAAAAAAACAAAAAAAGACACAGTAGCTACAAATCGTCAAATAGTTCACCTCCCACCATTCCTATATACAATTAAAAAGGGTCCAGAACCAAACATTACCATGCATTACAATAACTACTTTCGGTAATCTACCATGGGAGCAGCTTTTATCTCATGGCAGGTGAGGTTAGTCTATGACTCGTGGACAGCGTTGGGTTGGTTTCATGTTTGGTAGTAGAAAAGAGTAAGAGATTGTGACTGAGACATGATGAAATTTTCAAAATAGTGAAAGAAGAATGATAATATTTAATCAATGGAATAAAAAAGTATGATACAATTATTCAATGAATATTTTTTTTTCAAATAGTTATATATTTTTTGAAGAAGTATTTTTTTCACTTATAAATGGTTAAAATCATTGATTTCCAAAAGTTATTATTATATTAAATAATTGTGCTTGTTGGATCAAAGAACACAATTAAAATATCACAACATTTGATTGTAAGAACACAACTTTTAGATTGGATCTCTATAAATAAAGATGTCAAGATTCATTTTGCTCTTCCCTCTCATTCTTAAAGTATAAACAAGTCTCTCAGACATTGTTTACTATAGAAAATAATGGTTAAGACAATATACTTTTGAACTTGTCAAGAGTGTTTAGGGGTTTGATTTCACAAGTGCAATATAATTTCAAATTGTGACTTCATTGTATCCTAGGGTTATTCGACAAACCCTATTGCATACCGTAATTGGTAGGGCGAAATAAGCCTAAGGAAAGTGGCATTAGCAGCACGCCTTGTAGTTATTTTTGCATTTGTTCATGTTTCATCGGAGTTCAACAAGGAGTTCAAAGACTAACGTGTTAAGCACTCAATGAGGAACAAGTTCATCTCCATCCACTATCAAGGAGGCACGATCGATTTACCAATAATATTAGGCTTATTTTTTGCTTTAAAGATGGATTTCTTAAAGGAGATAACTATCAATTTTTCAAAAATAAAAACAATATGATAAAGTAACTTTGAGATGGTAAAATGGTTTACAAATGAAGTTTTGCAAGAAAGCTTGGAAGCAATACGAGAAGAAGGATAATAGTTCTTCGATATATTACACGATAAGTTTCATTAATTGTCTCGACCCAAAAATCAGAGTAAATTTTTCGTTTTTCTTTCATACTTACATGTCCTCTGATCGTGACCACACTCCATAACAATTGGGTTGTACGTCAATGCCAGTCTCACCATTCATTCATCATATAACTTAATTCCTTATTAAAGGAAAGGTAAACACATTAGTTTTTCACTAATTCTTTCTCATTCATTTACAAGTGTTTACAGTGTTTATACATCCCCGAAAGTTACTTACAAACATGTTACTGTGCTATTCTTCTTTAGATACAATATGTATATGTGTATATACCTCAAGTGATGGGCAGCAGCGGATATCAGGAATGCAGTACTCAGTCGCCTCAAATGTCTACTGAAAGAAATCTGTGTAGAAAAATGAAAGGGGTGACCACATCAAGCTCAGTAAGGCAATCCTATGAACAAGTAGGTAACCATACAACCTACATGAACGTGGTGCCATGCATAAACCACCCTTTCTCCACACAATTTTAAAATAGATGCTACAATTCATGATGTCATGTAAAACAAGTTCACATATGGATTTCAAAGAGCATGGAAAATTCAACATGCAAATCCATTTAAATCATTTCATTCTCGTTAAAATTTCACAACACAGCCATGACTTAACCCCTCCCTCAGGTGTTCCTAACTCACACAAAACCATGAAATCAAATGCTTTTCAAAGCAATAGTAACATGCGACACAATGAATGTCATGTAAAACCAGTTTACATCACGCATGGGTTTAAATAGCATGGAAATAACGTCATGCAAGTTCAGTTTAAAACTCAGTTTCCTGTCCAATAACTAGCATCTGAAGATGCCACTCGCATCCGAAGATACCACATAATCAATCCCAGCACGGTACAGCGTACTCCATGCTACTTGCACGGTACAACGTACTTCGTGGACCCATATCTCATATCTACAATTGTGCCTGTCTCAAAACGCACGTGCGAACATATTTAATCGGTGGACACATAGTCTACCCGACGCTCCAAGCACGAATCATCGCATGTCCCATAAAATAAGTACGAGCGATGCTCCAGCACTCTCATAAAATCAAGGAAAATCTCGTGCGAGCAAAGCTCCAGCACCAGCACGCATTTCATAAAATCTCATAAAATCTAGTGCGAGCTAAGCTCCAGCACTCTGTCAAAATCATGTAAAATTAGTGCGAGCTAGGCTCCAGCACTGTGTCATAAAAATCAAGTGAAAATCTGGTGCGAGTTAGACTCCAGCACCCTGTCACGAAAATCATATGAAAATCTGGTGCGAGTTAGACTCTAGCACCTATGCATGTAAAACTCTAATGCGAGCCCTTGCTCCAGCACTAATGCATGCATCACATAAATCAAAACTCATGCGAGCTAAGCTCTAGCACGTTACACTTTCATAAAATCACGTAGGCGGCTCTGTTATTTGAAAACAATTTCCAAAAGAATTCACATTGTTGAAAATATGCAATGCTGAGCATTTTTATTTTAAGACCTAGCCAGCCTACTCATGCACGTGTCAAAACACCTTAAAAACAAGCAGAAACCTCTTGTTTCTGCTCCTCTCAACTTTTCCTAATTTTAAAAATCTTACCCTTCACAGGGTATTTTGATCATTTGCTCATCCGGGCACCAAAATTCTTATCTTAAATTTAGACTGTTGAGTTAATATATTTTGAAATGACAAAACAAGTAAATTCAATAATATAAAAATGATATAAAGACATGTTTAGAGGTTATCAGTACCAGAACTTAGAGTTCTGTTGATGAGAGATCGATCTGGCGATGAGAGATCGATCTCTTGGGTTTTTACTTGATGAGAGATCGATCTCATGAAGAAATGAGATCGATCTGCCAAGCCTTGAACCTTTACAAAGGTATTAAGGAAGAGTGAGATCGATCTGCAAGGGTTAAGAGATCGATCTGGCTAAAGCTAGAGTTGAGAGATCGATCTGGTCTAGGAAGAGATCGATCTCCCTTAAAAGCATAAGACTGTAGATCGATCTGAAAGATCGATCCACACTCAAACAGAGAACTTATGAGATCGATCTGGTAAGGAAGAGATCGATCTTCTCAAAGTCAGAGAACTAAGGAGATCGATCTGCGGTATTGAGAGATCGATCTCCCCACTACGAAACTGCATGGCAGATCGATCTGTAGATCGATCTTGCCTTAAACAGAGAGATCATGAGATCGATCTGCCTATTCGACAGATCGATCTCCCCTATTATTTTCAAACTAACAGATCGATCTGCTAACCTATGAGATCGATCTCCCTGTGCTATTGTGCTTTGATCTTGCAGGATTTATAACTAAGAGATCGATCTGGCCAAGAAGGCAGATCGATCTGGCACACTACTGGAGGTACCCAACGGCTAGTTCTGCAAAATCTCAACGGGAAAAACAGCATTTAATGCTCCAACTACCAATCCTTCAGTATTTAACCAAGCATTGCAGACAAAGAGAATAGAGACATTATTGCTGCACATTCCTAACATTCTCAAGCTTTGAATACTTTCATTCCTTGTGTCTTCATCATTCATTTATTGAGATTTATTGTGTAAGCTTAAGTGCAGAAGCTGTATTTGTCCTACCCACTTTAAAGCTTCATTTTGTATTCAACCTTGCCTTAAAAGAGAAGAGGATTGTTCCTCAGTGAGAGAGAATTGTAAGAGGGTGAATACATTTTTACATTGTAAAGGGTAGAGAGGTTATTCCTTAACCTGTAAAAGGGACATTGTAAACTTCTGTTGAAGGAGAGTAAGAAAACACTTGACAAGAAGATCAAGGAGAGAGGACGTAGGCAAGAGTTTGGCCGAACCTCTATAAACGATTGTGTTTGTTTCTCTCTTCCCTATCTTGCATTAAATTGTTTAATTTTATTATACTGCTTACTTTCATTTGCAAATTAAAATAGGATTAAGTTAAAATTTGCTATTAACGTTAGAAAACCGATTCACCCCCCTCTCGGTAGAGCCAACATAGACTCTTCAAAAAATTTTAGGAAATGTAAATGAGGTCGAAATTACGTAAAGTTACCTCTAGCAGTCCGTAAAATTCCCTTACTTGGAATCACGCGCGAGTTTATTCTGTCTCGACTGTACCAGGTCTCTCAGTCCAATTCGCTCCAAACCAAGTCTACGGAGTTGCATATAATCACGTATTGGGTCAGTTCTAATATACTTATCAGTATTTCACTCTTATTGATCGAATCTAAAGCACTAGGCATGTTTTACTTTATTGGGCCCGATTGCACATTAATGGGTCTCGACCCCTTTTTTCAGCCTGTTTCCACTTATTAAATCCATTCTTCGGGTCTATTAGGCACATTGGGCCTATCAATACCCATTGGGCTTCGTTCCAAACTCTTTTGATAGCCCGTATATCATTTACAACAATTAATTCAAAAATCCTAATATAATTTATTTTATGCAGAAATTAATCCGAAATCCGTAAATTAAATTTCAATTGCGCAATAATCATACTGTTGTCGTAAATGAGCTTTACTTACCCGAAATTATGCGATGGTGCGTAAATCGGAGTTCTATCGAGCTCACGTACGCGATTTCTCGTCGAACTGCATAATTTTATATTTAATTCTGGGTTAATTTTCGATCAAATATAATTTTAAAAAAATTTCTCTGAAATCAATTCGGTTACTTTTGACCTCTTACCGACTTACCCGAAGTCTGGTGTATCCCTGAAAATCTTCCCATTTTTTTCCTTTTTCTCTTTTTCTTTCTTCTTCTCCCTTTTTCCTCTCTTTCTTGGCTGAACCGGTCCAGTCCGGTTCAGCACAGTGCACTCTCACTGAACCGGTCTGTACCGGTTCAGCCTTCCCCGTGCCGTCCAACTCTTTTCTGGCCGGTTCCCGAGCCATTTCTGGCGCCAATCGGTGTGCCTGGAGCAGGGGAGTATTCGGCTGGCCTTGGATTGGACCGAAACCCCGTCGATGGCCGCCGATTCTCTCTCCTCTCTCTCGACCTTCTCTCCCTCGATCCGTCGAATTTCGACGTCGGTGGAACGCGTTCTGGTGGCAGAAGGGTCGCACGGGTGTCAGCTACCTTTTTCGACCCTCGCCTGGCCTCCTCGATCACCGGTGGTGGCTCGTTGGTGCTCTCCCTCGTTTCGCCTGTCTTCACTTCGTTTCCTTTTCTGTTTTCAGAATCGCAATTCGCGATTCTCTTTTTTTTCTAAATTATTTTATTATTATATTTATAATTTATTTTATTATTATTATAATCATTAAAATATCATTTAAAATCCCAAAATATCTAATAAATTATACATTTTATTAGATAATTAATTTATTCAATTTATTTATTTTATTTATTTTATTTTAACCATTTTTTCGGTATATTTTCTCCGTATTTTCGAGATATTGTTCCGAGTGAATTTTCGGTAAATCTTAATAATTTCGAATCTTGATCAATTGGACTCGAAATTTAATAATTTCCTCATTATTGATCAAGATTTCTCAATTTCATATTTTTAATGAAATTTTCTTATCGAATTTTTACCGGACTTCGGTGTTTTGACCGTTTTACCCTTCTACACGTTCGGGACCAATTTAGGCCGACTTTCCTTCTTGAACCCACTATAATTTCTCATTTAAAATTCGTATCTCTGTTTGGACAATTCAAATCTCATAAATTTAATTTGAAATTCCTTAACTGTCTGTTTTCAGATTTTACGTACGTTCGACTACTTCATTCATATTTATATGATCAAAATCATCTGTCTTATGATTCCATTAACATATAACAATATCCATACAATGTGTGAATCATAAGGAAATACGATAAAAATCGGGTCTTACATAATCTTCCCCACTTAAGAAATTTGGTCCTCCAAATTAGAACCAAGTTAGTCTGTAAACCACTCCGAATACTTCACACATATCATACTCTTACTCTTCAGCTCCTATTTAAATTCCTCCAAAGTGTAATACTACCGAAAGACTTTTATTTAGGGAGATCATCTTAAACCTCAACATCTTCTCCTTCATGTTTAATACCTGAATCTCATTATACCTTTAGAAATAGAAACTTCCAAACACACTTATTCACACTCGATGAATCCTCACGATCCCTATCTCTTGTCAGCATAATTTTTCTACCTGTTCTGAGGTGTTTTCATTCTCTCAGAATCAGCTGAACACCCTCAGAGGCTTATTATACTAGATTGGGAGCAATTATCTATCTGTCACCCACTTCTTTCTATCCAGTCGAAAAAGCAACCCTTACAGCCAAACAATGCTTTACACAATACCATATCGATACTCGAGTGATAACTATCGTTGTGGGCAATTTAGCTAAAAACAAATGATCATTCCATGAGCTTCTAACATCAATTGCACACGTTCTCATCATATCCTCCAGAACCCGTACAGTCCTCTCTGACTGACTATCTATCTGAGGACGGAACGATGTGCTCACACTCAACTGGGTTCCCATGACTTCCTGAAACACGTTCCCAGAAATGGGAAGTGAAGCAAAAATCCCTATCTGATACAATACTCCCTGGAATGCTACCTATTGTTCCACAATCTTCTTACTTATATAAATCTACTCACGCACTCAGAGTATCTATGGCTTTCATAACCAGAAAGTGGGTAAACTAAATCAATCTATCGACCATCACTCAAATAGCCTCATGATTCCTACGGTCCTCTGCAACCTGTCACAAAATCCATGATAACCTACTCCCACTTCCATGTCAGAATTGGTAGAGGCTGCAATAATCCTGTAGACTTCTAGTGCTCTACCTTAATCTACTGACATACGAGACACTTCGTCACAACTCTCTAATATCTCTCTCTCATGCATGACCACCAATACCCTTTTTCAAAAATTTTAATATATTTTATTACTTCTCGGATGCACTATATATCCTGAAGAGTGAGCTTCTGACAATAACACTATCTCATCAATTGTGGTCATGGGGAGCACTTATAGTATCTCTGAACCTCAGTAAGCCATCATCACTCACTGTGAACTCTGTCACTGTACTCTTCTGAATCTGACCCACACTATCGACACCCTACCGATCATCACGCTAAGCCTGTCAAATCCGGTCACTCAAATCCAGTTCTAATCTCAGGTTAGCTGTCACACAATCACTGTCACCATCAGAATGGATCACATCACTACTGAGGCTCACAACTACTCTAGCAGCTCACGCTCCCTGACCATCATCTGTGATACCATCTCGAGGCTCTTTCTGCTCAAGGCATAAGCCATTACATTAGCCTTTCTTGGGTAGTACAATTTTCATAATCATAATCCTTCAGAAGTTCTAACTCTCTATGTTATCTCATATTCTACTCTTCCTGTGAAAACAAATACTCGGGGCTTTTATGACCAATGCATAGCCAAAATTTCTCACCGTGTACATAGTAGTGCCATATACTCAGTACAAATACTACCGTTGCCAACTTTAAATCATGGGTTGGATAGTTCCTTTCATGATCCTTAAGTTGTCTGGATCCATAATCGACTATCTTCCTATTTTGCTTCACCACACAGCCCATTCTTGGTTTCAAGACATTCATATACCCTGAGAAATCTCTTTATCTGTTGGGTATGGTGAGAATAAATGCGGTAGTCAGTTCATACTTCAATATACTAAAACTCCTGTCACGTCTTTCATCCCATTCAAATACAAATTTTTTCTACGTTAAACGTGTCAACAAAGTAGTCCATTTCGAGAACTCTCAACAAATCATCTGTAAAAATAATTTCCAATTATTGCTTATGATTTTCCCTGGACTTTAAATACACCCTTAATATCATCAATAAGGATGATAACAAATCGTTCTAGGTAAAGTTTAAATACCTCATTCATCAATGCCCTAACGAGTACAAAGAATTGTCTTGGGCACATCCACATTCCACTAAATATTTCAATCACCCATATCCTTGACCTATGTACACATAAACGTATAATGTCATTTCGAAATCGCTTCTGTTCAAGATACTAATCCGCATCATTTCTTTTTTCTTATATTAACGGCTTTTATAAAATTTTAATTTTTAAACCTTCATGATTAATCGAATTCTATATTTCTTTATCGTACAAGTAAATGTACCTTAATTTTAAACATATATATTACGATTGTCGATTTCAATTTATAGGTTATGTGTACTTTAAGGCGCTGTCAAGTCTTCAGGTGGGGAGGTATTTTGAAATATCTTTAATAACCCTCAGACTTAACCACATGAACTGGTTGTGGGTATATCCCCCATTATCCTTGGTCGCAATTCATATTCACTACATATCGCTTAATTCAAATTTCTTCACATATCAGAGATATTCTTACCTTGCATACGCCTTTTATTCCAATATATCTTGTATTCAAGATCTATCACATCTCAAAGCTTATCTCCTTTCGTATATCAACTATAACAAAACTCTTTCATTACTTGTTAAAACTTACTGTATACTTTTCTAGGGTGAAACATCGCTATCTTACAATAACAATTTCAACAACATAGTTTGCAGCCAAACAATTTATTCCCTATATTACATCAAAACACTCATATTTCATAGAATGAGATTGGTCCGCATGTTCCTTTCCCCCACTTTCAACCTACAATCTCTACCAACATATTCAATTAGCAGACTATCCTTCATTGGGGTGCTAACTATCAGCATTTCGCCTAATGATATAGGCTTCACATATTTCACTAACTTATATGCAAATGACGACGATATAAATAAATGTGTAGTATCAGGATCAATTAAAATAATTGCTTCAATATTAACAATCAAGATAGTACCTTACACCATATCAAATGAAGCATCAATAGTGTCTTGGTCCTAGGCATACACTCGCCATCATTCAACCGCCTATTTCCATGGTAACTACCACACATCCAACACTACCCATTAGCAGGTTGGGGTCCTCTAATCACAATATCCGTGTAAGCGCTGAAACTAGATACACTGGGGCTTACTAATCATCTTACCCTATAACTCACTAACTCTAAATTTCCTACCAAACCGCCTCTTTCCCACTTTGACATCTCTTTTATCCACTATTTCCTTTTTGTCTCTATTTCGGCCCTTATTATCTTTCTCAAACTCAGAGGCATGCAATTCCTAATCTTATACACGCACTATGATCTGCGCATTGCCTCGTCATATGTAGTGATATCTAACAGGGCTAAATCAGACTCTGATAGATAGTCTGAGTCTTTTCATGACTTTTGGACCTTCCAATTCTCACTGTTCATAATGTCGGATTATACCTGTCCTGGGATGTAAATTGAGATTCATACTGGTCGATTGACCTGTTCCTCTAGGTTAGAGTAAGGAACTCTATTCGTAAATTCCTCTGAACAATGTTTGAAATATACTATCTCTGTGCATCCAGAATTATCTCTCATATCAGTCTTGGATGTCTAACTCTTAAAATGGGTTGAGCGGATTTCTATCAATGCTCTGCCTCGCTCTCCAACATAAGCGTATCTAAAAGTCACTTTCTCGGTCGACATACACCGAAAGAATCAATACAACTTCGCTATCTCATTCACCCAGTCCTCAGTAACTATTGGTTTCTTTACTTCGCTAAATATCGAATAGGTGAGGGAATCTCTATAGTCTGAGGCATCTGTTCAGGTTTTACCCTGCCTATCCTCAACTACCAGCATAGACTGAGTAAACAACTCCAAAATATTTTCTACACTCCACTCCTTCCTCGTGAAGTGTCTCAATACTGTCTGGTCTCTTTATAGGACCCTGTGGAGTATGCTCAACATCAGTCTCCACCTCAACCTCCTCATGAGTCTCATGGGTCGACTCAACACGACTAGCAGGCTTAGGCCTACCTCTTCGGCCTCTGCCTCGTGCTCTACCTCCTCTATTGCGACTGGTATTCAGCATAATACCTATATTCTTGCATTCACAACCATTTCTTAGTTAAAACCCATCTCAAAATACACGATTGTATCTAACCAAGCACAATAACAAGGGGATATAATTTTCTAATTACTGATACTGACACACATCAGACCAATCTCGCTCTGATACCACTATTTGTCACGACCCAAAAATTAGAGTAAATTATTCGTTTTTGTTTCATACTTACCTGTCTTCTCATCGTTACCACACTTCACAAACAATTGGGCTATACGTCAATGCCAATTCCACCATTCATTCACCATATAACTTAATTCCTTATTAAAGGAAAGGTAAACAAATTAGTTTTTCACTAATTCATTTCCATTCATTTACAAGTGTTTACAGTGTTTATACATCCCTGAAAGTTACTTACAAACATGTTACTGTGCTATTCTTATTTAGATAAAATATGTATAAGTGTATATACCTCAAGTGATGAGCAGCAGCGGATATCAGGAATGCAATACTCAGTCGCCTTAAATGTCTACTGGAAGAAATCTGTGTAGAAAAATGAAAGGGGTGACCACATCAAGCTCAGTAAGGCAATCCTACGAACAAGTAGGTAACCATACAACCTACATGAACGTGGTGCCATGCATAAACCACAATTTCTCCACACAGTTTTAAAATAGATGCTACAATTCATGATGTCATGTAAAACAAGTTCACATATGGATTTCAAAGAGTATGAAAAATTCAACATGTAAATCTATTTAAATCATTTCATTCTCGTTAAAATTTCACAACACAGCCAGGACTCAACCCCTTCCTCGGGTGTTCCTGACTCACACAAAACCATGAAATCAAATACTTTTCAAAGCAATAGTAACATACGACACAATAAATGCCATGTAAAACCAGTTTACATCACGCATGGGTTTAAATAGCATGGAAATAACGTCATGCAAGTTCAGTTTAAAACTCAGTTTCATTCTCATCAAAATCACATCTCAGTCAGGATCCAACCCCTCCCTCGGGTGATCCAGACTCACACAAAAGTTCACATCACATGATTTTCAAAATATCAAGTAACAACATGCGAGACTTGGCACTATATATATATATATATATATATATCTTAGGCAAATAACCAAGACTATGACCATATCCTCGTGATCCCTCTGTTACACGAATCCTGTATGCGGGGTCTCACCACTATCGAGAATCGCCCCGGGAGGTGGGTCAGTCCATCCCATCGGTCTTGTCCGATAACTTGCATCCGAAGATGCCACATAATAAAATCCCAGCACGATACAGTGTACTCCATGCTACTTGCACGGTATAACGTCCATGGACCCATATCTCATATCCACAATCATGCCTGTCTCAAAATGCACGTACGAGCATATTTAATCGGCGTGACACACATTCTACCCGACGCTCCAAGCATGGCTCATCGTATGTCCCATAAAATCAGTATGAACGATGCTCCAGCACTCTCATAAAATCAAGAAAAATCTCGTGCAAGCAAAGCTCCAGCAAGCGTTTCATAAAATCTCATAAGATCTACTGCGAGCTAAGCTCCAGCACTCTATCAAAATCATGTAAAACTAGTGCGAGCTAGGCTCCAGCACTGTGTCATAAAAATCAAGTGAAAATCTGATGCGAGTTAGACTCCAGCACCTATGCATGTAAAATGCTAGTGCGAGCCCTTGCTCCAGCACTAATGCATGCATCACACAAATCAAAACTCGTGTGAGCTAAGCTCTAACACGTCACACTTTCATAAAATCACGTAGGCGGCTCTGTTATCTGAAAATAATTTCCAAAAGAATTCACATTGTTGAAAATATGTAATGCTGTGCATTTTTATTTTAAAAGCTAACCAACCTACTCATGCACATGTCAAAACACCTCAAAAATAAGCAGGAACCTCTTGTTCATGCTCCTTCCAACTTTTCTTAATTTTGGAAATTTTACCCTACACAGGGGTATTTTGGTCATTTGCCCATTCGGGCACTAAAATTATTATTTTAAATCTAGACCCTTCAAAAAATTTTAGGGAATGTAAATGAGGTAAAAATTGCGTAAAGTTACCGCTAGTAGTCCGTAAAATTCCCTTACCTGGAATCACGCACGAGTTTATTCTGTCTCGACTGTACCAGGTCTCTCAATCCAATTCGCTCCAAACCAAGTCTAAGGAGCTGCATATAACCACGTATTGGGTCAGTTCTAATATATTTATCAATATTTCACTCTTACTGATCGAATCTAAAGCATTGGGCCGTTTTACTTTATTGGGCCCAATTGCACATTAATTAGCATCGACCCCTTTTTTCAGCCTGTTTTCACTTATTAAATCTATTCTTTGGGTCTATTGGGCTCATTGGGCCTATCAATACCCATTGGGTTTCGTTCCAAACTCTTTGGATAGCCCGTATATCATTTACGACAATTAATTCAAAAATTCGTATATAATTTATTTTATGCAGAAATTAATCCAAAATTCATAAAATAAATTCCAATTACGCAATAATCATACTGTTGTCGTAAATGAGCTTTACTTACCCGAAATTATGCGATGGTGCGTAAATCGGAGTTCTATCGGGCTCACGTTCGCGATTTCTCGTCGAACTGCATAATTTTATATTTAATTTCGGGTTAATTTTCGATCAAATATAATTTTAAATAAATTTCTCCGAAATCAATTCAGTCACTTTTGACATCTTATCGACTTACCCAAAGTCCGGTGTATCCCCGAAAATCTTCCCATTTTTTTCTTTTTCTCTTTTTCTTTAGTTTTCTCCATTTTTCCTCTCTTTCTTAGCTGAACCGGTCTGGTCCGGTTCAGCACAGTGCACTCTCACTGAACCGGTCCATACCGGTTCAAACTTCCCCGTCGCTGTTCACCTCTTTTTCGGCTGGTTCCCAGGCCGTTTCTGGCGCCAATCGGTGTGCCTAGAGTAGGGGAGTATTCGGCTGGCCTTGGCTTGGACCGAAACCCCCTCCCGGTGGCCGCCGATTCTCTCTTCTCCCTCTCGACCTTCTCTCCCTCGATCCATCGGATTTCGGCATTGGTGGAGCGCGTTCCGGTGGCAGGAGGGTCGCGTGGGTGTCGGCTCCCTTTTCCAAGCCTCGCCTAGCCTCCTCGGTCACCGGTGGTGGCTCGTCGGTGCTCTCCCTCGTTTCGCCTGTCTTTGCTTCGTTTCCTTTTCTGTTTTCAAAATCGCAATTCGCGATTCTTTTTTTTTTTAATTATTTTATTATTATATTTATAATTTATTTTATTATTATTATAATCATTAAAATATCATTAAAAATCCCAAAATATCTAATAAATTATATATTTTATTATATAATTAATTTATTCAATTTATTTATTTTATTTTAACCATTTTTTCGGTATATTTTCTCTGTATTTTCGGGATATTGTCTCGAGTGAATTTTCGGTAAATCTTAATAATTTCGGATCTTGATCAATTGGACTCGAAATTTAATAATTTCCTCATTATTGATCAAGATTTCTCAATTTCATATTTTTAATGAAATTTTCTTATCGAATTTCTACCGGACTTCGATCTTTTGACCGTTTTACCCTTTTACACGTTCGGGACCAATTTAGGCCGACTTTCCTTTTTGAACCCACTATAATTTCTCATTTAAAATTAGTATCTCTGTCCGGACAATTCAAATCTCATAAATTTAATTTGAAATTCCTTAACTGTCTGTTTTCAGATTTTACGTACATTCGACTACTTCATTCATATTTATATGATCAAAATCATCCGTCTTCTGATTCCATTAACATATAACAATATCCATACAATGTGTGACTCATAAGGAAATATGATAAAAATTGGGTCTTACATTAACTTTTTTTGAGTTTTATGCATGATTGCTTGTATAAAATGGAAAATTAATTTTCTAGAAAATATTATGTGAATAATATCTCAAGGAATATAAGATAATGCTAGAATATGGTATGACAGAAGGATAGTCTAAAAAAAATGCACAAAGAAAAAGCTTAATACATGTCTATGAAAATGAAAGGTGTATGTTTTCATTATGGAAATTAAATAATAACTATTACTTCTTCTTAAAGAAGGAAAATGCATCGATAGAAACAAATTAAGTTTGTTGCAATGATATTCATGTTGAAAAACTTGAATAAGTGAAGCATAATGGATAAAGACTAGTTAGTAAGAACTATGATCTGTTCAAAAAATATTCCAAGTAAGATAATGAAGAAAATGTGATATACATGAAAATCCTTAAACATTGAAACTAAAGGCAAAGCTTTATAAATTGTAAATTTATAGATTGCTTGACAATTAAGTTTGGTTTCTATTTAATATTGAAGACAAATTTAAATAGTCTTGTCTAAAGTTGGAATATTTGGAAAGGACTATGCATATGTATGTGAGGACATGTTGATATTTATTTTGTATTAAATGATCTTTCAATTAAGATAAATTGCTTAAAAATGTTATTGATAAAAAAATATATGTTTGATATTGTAACGACCCGATTTACAAACATTTTGGTTGGGCTACGAGCCGATAATAGATCAAACAATAAATCCGACTAGTAAATTAATTTCTTGGTCACAAATTTTAGCTAAAATCCAATAAAGATACCTTTCGATTAATCATCATAATTGATCTTTCATAAATATTCATGTAATGACCCGAATTACACACGATTTGGTTGAGCCACAAGTCGATATTAGGTCAGAACAATAACTTAGTCTGATTAATTTTCTTTACTTAGTAACAAATTTTAAACAAAATATATTCACATTCCTCATACATATTTTGTATGCATTACTGTACTTACGAAAATTTTAGATATAAAGGAATTGTTTAAACCTGGGTATACATTCGATGCATAAATATGCTCCGCGAAATCATAACTATATAGAATGCCTTACTAACAGAAGCGATTCCAGCTACAGAGGGATTCTGTGGAGGAAAGTAAATGGGTGAGTTCAATATGCTCAGTAAGAAAAACACGTGGCAGGTAGATAAACACACCACCTATATACTTGTGCCACAAATATGTTTCTAGTAAATCATACTAAAAAATTTTCAGTTCAATAAAATCAGAAATAGTAGCTTCACAGTTTACCGCACAAATTTCAAAATTTAAGCAGAGAAACACACAGTTTCAAATCTCAACACAATTCTCATTTTCATTTTAGTAATTTAAATGGACGGGGCAAGACATTTCACAATATATCATATATCAAAAGTGATTATTGGCCAATGTCGGTGACTCCGGACAATTCACATGCCAAGTGTGCCGAGATGTCAGGTGTTGTGGGAGTGGTCAGCTACCAAACGGCTCACACAGTACACTATTTTCCAATAACACGGTACATCATACACACATACACACAGCATGGTACATCGTACTCCATGGATCTCGGCATCATTCACCATTCTGTATAATTTCACTATTCATAATTTCCATATAATTTCACTATCGCCTTTCTACCTCAAATCACGTGCAAGCACGTAATGCAAGATCACACAACAATACACGCTTGACAGGCACAGTTTTAACATCAAAATGCTTTAAATCACGTGTAAGCAGGTAGTGCAAGATCACACAGCAATACACGCCTAACTGACATGATTTTAACCTCAAATACTTTAATCTCGTTTCAGCTCATAAAATAGAGTAAAAGGGGCTGATCTTACCCTTTTTCACAAAATACAATTTTTCAGTATAAATTCTGAATTTTTTTTTTATTTCTCCCAAATAATTTTAAAACTACTCAAATATTTATTTAAATAGGCTCGATAGTACTATATTGGAAATCAGGCTGTTTTTACGGAGTTTTAAAACTCTTCCTTAAATTCCAAAGCGTAAAATCGGCTTAAGGTGTTCTATAATCCAAGCGACTAAAAATTTCTGTCCTAAAGTTCGCAGTCTTAAATACCCAAAAAATATACATAGATATTTTTAACAATTCACAAATATTTCTCTATAGTAGAAATACGGCCTAAATTTATATATACAAAGCATCAAAAAAATACGTGTAATTTATCTCTAATAGCACACGAAATTTTCCTTATCTCGATGTCTGTCCGTAGTGCTCTATTGTCTCAACGTTGCAAGTCGGTGGGTCCGATCCACTCGGTAAATTTTTCGGAGATCTTTCCCGAGATTTCCCAATTTCCAGTACACTATTCAATTTTCAATATTTCCATTTATATATTTATATATATACATATATAATCCCTTATACATATATATATATATATATATATATATATATTTCTTTCTTTCTTTTTTTGAATTCATTTATCCTTCCCGCCATTTTTTTCTTTTTCTTTTTTCTTCTTCATTTTTGTTACCCGCAGTTTTTGTTCACCATGCCATTCTCCAGCTCGCGACGCTGCTGGTTCCTCCTTCCACTCCTCTTCCGGCGGCCACGTTTGGTCTCCTCCGTTCGCCACTGTTTTCCCCCGGCATCCGGCATAGGCTACCACTACCCTGTTTCGCATTCTATTTTTATTCTCTCTGTTGCTACATCTATATATATATATATATATATATATATATATATATATATATATATTTCTACAAGTTCATCATTCTCCTTCTCCTGTTTTTACCCACGTTCCTACTGCCTCACCATTGGCGTCACTTTCCAGCTCGGCTCGGGTCTCATTCTCCCGTCCAACTCTCGGCTTCCAGTCTCTGTTCGCCTCTGTTTTCAAGTCCTACTACTGGCAGTTGCTACATGTTTCCTTCTCCCCTTTCAGCTATCATCTCCATCACCACGTTCCAGCTTCCAGCAAGCGAGACAGAGGTGTTCTGCCTCTGTCTTCATGCTCTTTTCTTCACCAATCACCGGTACCCTCTGTTCCATTCCCCGACAAACTGACCCTCGTTTCCTTTCTCATCTCTTATGCTGCTGGATTACCTTTCGGCTAACTCCTGTTTCCAAGGCTACTAAGCTCCTCTGTTCCGATCATAAAAGACGAGGAATGAGAGTTGTCTTCCCAGCTGCTGTCTCTTTCCCAGTTCCAGCACCGAAAGAAAGAATGGAGACATCCTACTTGCTACGCCCTAGCAGCTGAGGACGTGAGAGGCCACACCTATTGTTTGCCTTGTTTAAATCGGATGGAAAGGTAGGAACGACTTCCTTTTGCTGCACCAAAGAGAGTGGCTCTCGTGGCCACTGCTTCAGCTCCATGCAGTGCAGCTTTCAGCCTCCTGAGGAACCCCCCCCTTTCGCCTAGCTTCTCCTAGGTTCCTTATAAAAAAAAACAGTCCCCAAACCTTTACATTTCCAGGCATTCTTCACATGTTTCCTCTGTTCTTACAAAGTTTTCCTTCCTCATGTTTTACCACTTCTAGTTTCTTATACTTCTTTCCTGTTTTCTTCTGCTTCAACTTCAATTTCCAGCCTACCACTGCATTGTTTCCTTCTCCTGCTATCTTCCCGTCTCACTTTCTTAGTCTGTTTCTTTCTTAACCAGACCACTCACAATGCTGCAGTCCCCTATCATTTCTACTCTAATTTTCCAGCAACTTCCCACGTCTTCTCTGCTTCTGTGTGTTGCATAAATATATATTTCTTCATCATGTTTCTTTACTGTGTCAGGCTCGGATTGGTTTCCTGTCTTCATCATTTTCAGCTTTCATTTCCTGTGTTTTCCAGTTGATGGACGTGTTTGGCCAAGGCAGTTTTCTCCCGTTCTCCTATTCTTTTTTTTGCTGATATATATATATATCATAATCCATTGTCTTGCCAGCCTTGGGGTCAGATTTTTGTCCTCTACACGTCTCCCTCAACAACTTCCTTCCTACCTTAACTTCCCCAATGCGATATCATGCCACTCTCCAATCTCTCGTTCTAGCTCATGACACTTATTCCCATCATATTTTGTAAATATATGTGTATATTGCTCCACCGATGGCTGTCGGTTTCATGGCCTGTATAGGCTACCCTCGGGATTAGCTTCATTTTAGAAGCCAATCCACGAGTTCAGGACATGTATATGTATGCTTGTACATATACCTGTATATACGTATATATGTGTATATTTTTATAGACACTGCCTCTTTTACTTGAAACGAAATACATTATTTATACATATATATATATATATATGTATAACTATATACTAAATAATTTCCTTATGGTACTAGAATTTGGATTTATTCCAATAATCGTACCTATCTATCGTGGGGGACATTCACAATGTAATCTAGCTGATAAAAATTTATTTATTTATTTATTTATTTTTTATTTTTATTTTTATTTTTTTATCTCTTACAATTATTCGTTCTATTAACTTAGGTGCTTTTTGATTAATTAAGATTTCCCTAGGTTTCACATATTTAAAATATAATTTAACTTAGTCATTTACTAGGAAACGTATTTTTAATTCCAATGGCTAAATTGGCGTTTATTGATAAAACTAAGTGCATGAAGATTTATGGTGTTTACATTCTCTTCACCTTAGAAAATTTGGTCTCCAAATTTAAAATACATTAGTCTCAAACAACTGTGGTTATTTCTCTCGTATTAGTCTTTTCAATTCCCACGTGGCTTCTACCGATACCTATGGGATTGCCGCAGAATCCTTGATCAGAGGAACTGTCTTAGACCTCAATGTTTTCTCCTTCCTATCCGATATTCGAACTAATTTCTCCATATACATCATATCCTCTTTCAACTCCAGAGGTTCATACTTTACCACATGCATTGGATCTGGATGATATTTGCGTAGCATAGGAACATGAAAGATATTATGAATACTTGATATTTTCGGCAGTAACGCCAATCTGTAAGCTTCGTCTTCCATTCGGTCTAAGATCTCAAAAGATCCAATATATCCAGGACTTAACTTTCCCTTCTTTCCAAACCTCATCATGTCCTTTGGAAGGTGAGACTTTCATAAACACTTAATCTCCAAACAAAATTCCAAAGGTTTTTCATCTTTGGTCAGCATAACTCTTTCCTGTCTGCTCTGAACTTTTCTCAACCTCTCATAAATTAATTAAATATACTCAAAAATTTGTTTAACCTAATCAGAAACAATTTTCTTCCTTTCGCCTAATGCTTCCATCAAATTGGTGAACAACATTTTCGGCTATACTACACTTCATACGGTATCATCTCGATACTTGAGTGTTAACTGATATTATGTGCAACTTTGCTACTTGGCAATTTGTCCTTCCAAGAGCCTTTAAAAAACCTGGGTACATGCTCTCAATTCCAAATTGGCATGGTTAAAAGTTGTTGGTAACCTCATAGGCTTTCGGGTACTCTTCCTTAGTCTATTGACATTTAGTCACTAATTCCGTTATATCTCTTATCATACTTGATTACCAATATACCATCAGGAGATTTTGATACCTTTTACTATTCTCCGGTCGCGAAGTATATCTCTATGAATGAGTTTCTGGGGATATCAATTCCTTTAAATATAGATCATTAGATACACAATTCTATTTTTAAATCTCAATGAATTATCAGTACCAATATTCAAGCTAGTTGCAGCACCCATCTGGGTCTGACTAGCCACATCAATGCAGTATTTATCCTTTCGCTGTGCCCGTTCGATTCGATCAATCAAATCCAGTTTTAACCCTCGAGCTAGCCACCATGTAACGAATGTCATTGTCAGGGAAGGACCACATTCAAGTCAAGGTCCACCCATAATTCAATAACTCTTCTCCCTGACTAATATACATAACGCCATCCCGAAATCACTTCTGCTCAAAGCACTAACCCGAGTCATTCCATTTTTCTTGTATTAGATGGCCTCTGTGAAATTTAATATTTAAACCTTCTTGATCAGTAGGATTCTATAATTCTTCACCGCACAAGTAATGTTATCCTGACTTCGAACGTAAATATTACAACTGTCAGTTTCAATTTATGGGTTATGAGTACTTCTAGACACTGTCAAGTCTCTCAGGCGGGTAGGTATTTTGAAATACCTTTATTAGCCATCAGACTTGACCATATAAACTGGTTATGGATATAAGGGTTCAAGGTTCGGTCCCAATAAGAGGTAGGATACCAAAATTTATCGATATTCTCATTTATCCTTGGTCATAATTCATTTTCAGTTCATATCACTTAATCCGAATTCATTTCACATACCAGATATATTCATCCTTATATGCACCTCTTATTCCAATATAACTTGCATTCAGAATTTATCACACTTCAACGTTTGTCTCATTTCATTTATCAATTATAACGAAATCATTTTCTTACTCAAATTGAGTCTCGCATTCAAAACGTAAGCATATACAATTTACAATCCTTAGACTCGATACGTAATTCATATTCCAAAGTCTCCTTACACCCCAAACTCTGAATTGTCTTAATAGTTTTGGGTCTTTCCCTCTGATTTATAATCTCTGTTTTGGGAGGATCCAATTGACTCCTGTTTTTGATACAAAGCGACCCAGAAAGCTTCGAATCTTCTTAACAATTAATGCTGGTACACTCCAAAGTGGATCACCTGGTCCGATAACTTCATTTTTATGCAATCATTGTATTTGCTTCTTCAGTATTTCTAATTCAATCAAAGCCACTGAGTACAGTGGTCTGAATAATAAATTCGATATCAAGTACTAGATCACCTCAAACTTCATCCTTCGATCTAGTGGTAACTCTGACAGATCATCCAAATATGTGTTGGAAAATTCTATGTCTACAGGGGTGTCTTTTTACTCCGAACACATCCTATCTTTATCAATCATATAAACAGTGTGACCTTCACTTATATTTTTAGTTTTGTAATTCATCTTTTCAGTTACAGTGACTTTACTCTATCATTCTCACTGCTTCCTTAGTACATCACTTTTCTGTCACTCTTTTTACCTTTTCCTTTTCTTGCTAACCTCGAAGTATACATTTCATATCATCAGAGTTGCATCTTGCACACTACTCCCTCAAAGTAACATCCAATGGAGCTAACTTAGCTCGATTAAGGATCCCAGTACCTCCTATGAGTTTCCTGGACTTCATCTATTTCACATTTCCACTTATTCGGATTATACTTCTTCTAATACCGTAAATTTAGTTTCGTATTCCTTCTCGGACTTGTTACCTTATGTCCGATTTCAATTATTTCATCTATAATTGTCACTGTGCTCTATCGGGGATGTGTTGCCATTTAAAGGCCTCCAGAACATATCCCATGCAATCCTCTAATGTCGGGTCTCGGATTAAATCTGAGGACTTCCCTCCAAGCTCGACTTTCCATTTCGATATTGATGCTACAAAAGCTACTTTTATAGTAGTGTACTTCAAAGTCCGTATAACTTTCCCCATATTCTTTACCACAAAGTTACAAAAGCAACTTTCTCGGTAGAGCTACTTATAAATTCATCAAGCTTTTCTATCTCATTCATCCAACCCTCTGAATCACTGAATTCTTAACCTTATTGAAAAACGGTGGTTTAAACTCCCGAAGTTGCTCCCAATCTATTAAGTTCACAGTCATACACTAAGAATCCATCTAAGTTTTCCAGTTTATTTTTTTTCAGTTTTCTATTACAACTGGATTCTTGACTCCAGTATGTAATAGCATACTATTTTTCGAAATTAGCTCGGTCTTTCTCTCAGTCACACCTCTATCATTATCATTATCACGGGACCACTATCACTTGACCCGACAATATCATCATTGTTCCATGTCCCGCTCAATTTTACGAAGCAGACTCTAAAATTTTCAGTTAAACTATGAGGTGTACACTCAAATGTAGGTTCACTAAACCTCTCGGGCCTATCTCTACGGCCTCGAGGAACAGTTCATTTCCATCTGCCAATATGGCTGTAATACTAATCAGTCATATCTATCAATTTCCCTTCACTCACTGACACAATTTTTAATAAAACACAGTCAGGTATACCCGTTTGTATCTAAATAATATACAGTAATACTGGGGATGTCAACTTTCTAAGTCTTTTTCACTTTAAATATCGACTCGTATCAGATAAACCTTGCTCTGATACAAATTTTGTAACGACCTGAATTATACACGATTTGGTTGGGCTACAAGTCGATATTAGGTCAGAACAATAACTTAGTCTGATTAATTTTCTTTACTTAGTAACAAATTTTAAGCAAAATATATTCACATTCCCCACACACATCTTGTATGCATTACTGTACTTACGAAAATTTTAGATACAAAGGAATTGTTTAAACCTGTGTATACCTTTGATGCATAAATATGCTCCGCGAAATCATAACTATGCATAATGCCTTACTAACGGAAGCGATCCCAGATACAGAGGGACACTGTGGAGGAAAGTAAAGGGGTGAGTTCAACATGCTCAGTAAGAAAAACACGTGGCAGGTAGATAAATACACTACCTATATAATTGAGCCACAAATGTTTCTAGTAAATCATACTAAAAAATTTTCAGTTCAATAAAATCAGAAATAGTAGCTTCACAGTTTACTGCACAAATTTCAAAATTTCAAAATTTAAGCAGAGAAACACACGGTTTCAAATCTCAACACAATTCTCATTTTCATTTCAGTAATTTAAATGGACGAGGCAAGACATTTCACAATATATCATATATCAAAAGTGATTATTGGTCAATGTCGGTAACTCCAGGCAATTCACGGGCCAAGTGTGTCGAGATGTCAGGTGTCGTGGGAGTGGTCAGCTACCCAAACGGCTCACACAATACACTATTTTCCAATAACACGGTACATCGTACACACATACACACAGCATGGTACATCATACTCCATGGACCTCGACATCATTCACCATTCTGTATAATTTCACTATCGTCTTTCTACCTCAAATTACGTGCAAATAGGTAATGCAAGATCACACAACAATACATGCATGATAGGCACGGTTTTAACATCAAAATACTTTAAATCACATGCAAGCAGGTAGTACAAGATCACACAGCAATACACGCCTGACTGGCACGGTTTGAACCTCAAATACTTTAATCTCGTTTCAGCTCATAAAATAGAGTAAAAGGGGCTGGTCTTGCTTTTTTTCACAAAATACAATTTTTCAGTATAAATTTTGATTTTTTTTTATTTCTCCCAAATAATTTTAAAACTACTCAAATATTTATTTAAATAGGCTCGATAATACTATATAAAAAATCAGGCTGTTTTTACAGAGTTTTTAAAACTCTTTCTTAAATTCCAAAGCATAAAATCGGCTTAAGGTTTTCTATAATCCAAACGACTAAAAATTTGTCCTAAAGTTCGTAGTCTCAAACACCCAGAAAATATACACAGATATTGTTAATAATTCACAAATATTTCTCTATAGTAGAAATACGACCTAAATTTAATCTACAAAGCATCAAAAAAATATGTGTAATTTATCTCTAGTAGCACACGAAATTTTTCTTACCTCGTTGTCTGTCCATAGTCCTCGAATGTCTTAACATTGCGAGTCGACGAATCCGATCCACTCGGTAAATTTTTCGGAGTTCTTTCTCGGGATTTTCCAAGTTTCAGTACACTATTCTATTTTCAATATTTCCATTTATATATTTATAGATATACATATATAATCCTAATACATATATATATATATATATTTCTTTCTCCTTTTTTTTTTTGAATTCATTTATCCTTCCCGCCATTTTTTCTTTTTCTTCTTGCTTCTTCATTTTTGTTACCCGCAGTTCCTGTTCAGCACGCCACTCACCAGCTCGCGGAGCTACTGGTTCCTCCTTCCACTCCTCTTCCGGCGGCCACGTTTGGTCTCCTCAGTTCGCCACCGTTTTCCCCCGGCGTCTGGCATAGGCTACCACTACCCTGTTTCACATTCTGTTTCTGTTCTCTCCGTTGCTACATATATATATATATATATATATATTTATTTATACACGTTCATCATTCTCTTTCTCCTGCTTTCACCCACGTTCCTACTGCCTCACCATTGGCGTCACTTTCCAGCTTGGCTCAGGTCTCATTCTCCCGTCTAACTCTCGGCTTCCAGGCTCTGTTCGCCTCTGTTTTCAAGTCCTACTACTAGCAGCTGCTGCATGTTTCCTTCTCCCCTTTCGACTATCATCTCCATCACCATGTTCCAGCTTCCAGCAAGAGAGACAGAGGTGTTATGCCTCTGTCTTCATGCTCTTTTTGTTGTGCACAAGCGGAAGCATAAAACACAACTATAACTACTAATTATTGAAGCAGACAAAAACAAATGATCAAATGCAAAGCGTAAAGGAAGAAAAGAGAAAAACACAAGATTTTACGTGGTTCGGTATAATTACCTACGTCCACGGGCGCTGCTGAAAACCTTCACTAATTCCAAAATGGAATTACAAAATCTGGACACAATTGCAAAATCCAGAAACTAATAGGAAAAAGCCAAAATACAAATATATGGGCTATTTATATTTCTCTCAGGGATATCTAACCTATTAGCCCAGGCCTCAATTTATAAGCCAAAACTCTTTCTCTCCCTTTGTGATTTTCCAATGTGGGATTCCTTACTAGGCTAATAAGCCATTAATTTCAACAAATCTCCACCTTGGCGAATTAGCCTTCAGCAATGCCTTCAAATGTATCTCTCAGACTTTCAAAACATTAATCAAGTTCAAACAATGATTGAACTTGATTGCTGTCACCACTTTGGTCATCATATCTGCGGGATTGTCAACAGTCCCAATTTTTTGTAAGAGAATCTTCCCTTCAGTCAGAATTTCCCGCACGAAATGATATCGAACATCAATATGCTTAGTGCGAACATGGAATACTGGATTCTTTGCTAAATAAATGGCACTCTGACTATCCGAATGAATAGTGATATTCTTTTGTCCCATTCCCAATTCTTTCAGTAATCCTTGTAACCAAATTGCTTCCTTTACAGCCTCTGCTAACGCCATGTACTCTGCTTCTGTTGTAGACAAAGCAACTGTTGACTGTAAGGTAGACTTCCAACTTATTGGAGCTTTTGCAAGAGTGAACACATATCCAGTAGTTGACCGACGCTTATCCAAATCACCAGCATAATCTGAATCAACGTATCCGATTGCCACCTGACCAAGTGAGTCCTCCTTCTGAAAGACCAAACCAATATCTATAGTTTTCAACAAATACCGCAGTATCCATTTCACTGCTTGCCAATGTCCTTTACCAGGATCATGCATATACCTGCTCACAACTCCAACTGCCTGTGAAATGTCGGGTCTCGTACACACCATAGCATACATCAGGCTACCAACTGCATTAGCATATGGAACTCGAGACATATATTCTCGTTCATCATCTGTACTAGGAGATAAAGATGCACTAAGCTTCATATGAGGGGCAAGTGGTGTACTTACAGGTTTCGACTGCTCTGAAATGCCAAAACGTTGTAATACCTTCTTCAAATATTGCTTCTGATTCAAACAAACCTTGCCTCTTCCTCTATCTCTGCTAATCTCCATACCTAGTATCTTCTTTGCTTCACCCAAATCTTTCATCTCAAACTCTTTATTCAACTGAGTCTTCAACCTTTCAAGTTCTTCGACATTCTTCGAAGCTATCAACATATCATCAACATACAAGAGCAGATAAATGAAAGAACCATCATATAGCCTCTGAAAATACACACAACTGTCAAATTTGCTTCTTGTGTACCTCACCCATCATAAACTGATCAAATCGCTTGTACCATTGCCTCTGAGATTGTTTCAAGCCATAAAGCGATTTTTTCAGTTTGCAAACCCAATTCTCTTTTCCAACAACCTTGAATCCATCTGGTTGAGTCATATAGATTTCCTCCGTCAAGTCTCCATGTAAAAATGCAGTTTTTACATCAAGTTGAACTAGTTCCAAATTCATCTGAGCTACCAAGGCCAACAAAATTCTAATGGAAGAATGTTTCACAACTGGAGAAAATACCTCATTGTAATCAATTCCTTCCCTTTGAGCGTAGCCTTTAGCTACCAACCTTGCCTTGTAGCGGACATGCTCCTTGTTAGGAAATCCATCTTTCTTCGTGAATACCCATTTGCACCCAATTGCCTTTTTATCTTTTGGTAGTTGAGCTAGCTCCCAAGTTTCATTCTTTCGAAGAGACTGCATCTCTTCATCCGTAGCATTCTTCCACTTATCTATTTCAGAACATTGGACTGCTTCTCTATAAGTGGAAGGAACTTCATCGTCTACAATTGGAAGTGCATAGGCCACCATATCAACAAAACGAGCAGGTTTGCAAATCTCCCTTCTTGGCCTATTCATTGCAATTGATTCTTATTGCAGTAGAGGTTCTTGGGCGGAAACCTCTTCATCATCTTCAATAATCTCATTTTCAACAATTTTAACTGGATTAATTGTTGACTCAAACTCCACCTGTTTCCATGTAGACTCCACTTGTTGCGAAATATCCTCAGCATTCTCATCTGTTTTCTTCATCAACATAGAAGATTCATCAAAAGTAACATCCCTACTAAATATTATCTTCTTCGAATTTGGATATAACAGACGATATCCTTTTACCCCTGATGAAATCCCCACAAAAATAGCTTTCTTAGCTCTCGGATCCAACTTAGATTCTTTTACATGATAATACGCAGTACACCCAAATACATGTAAAGAATCATAATCATTAACAGGTTTTCCAGACCAAACCTCCAATGGAGTTCTACCATCAATTGCTGTTGATGGTAACCGATTAATGAGATGACATGCATAAGTCACTGCCTCAGCCCAAAACTCCTTGCCCAACCCAGCATTGGACAACATACACCGAACTTTCTCCAGTAACGTTCGGTTCATGCGTTCTGCCACCCCATTCTGCTGCGGTGTGTTTCTGACTGTGAAATGAAGTACAATGCCAGCATCTTGACAAATTCTCAGAAAAGGATCACTTCTATATTCACCTCCGTTGTCTGTTCTGAGGTACTTAATCTTTCTTCCAGTCTGAGTTTCCACCATCTTTTTCCAATTAATGAAAATCTCAAGTACGTCATCCTTCGTCTTCATCGTATACACCCAAATTCTTCTGGAAAAGTCATCAACAAATGTGACAAAATAATGTTTACCCCCCATGGATGCTGTCCTGGTAGGTCCCCAAACATCAGAATGGACATAATCCAAAATGCCTTTCGTATTATGAATTGCAGCCCCAAATTTCACTCTCGTCTGCTTTCCCAGAACACAATACTCACAAAAATCTAACTTGCAGGTCTTTGCTCCTTTCAACAAGCCTTGATTCACCAAACTGCTTAAGGCTTTCTCACCTGCATGTCCCAAGCGCATATGCCATAGCCTGATCGAATCTGAATCAACATCCTTCTCTAAAGCTGCTGCTGTTGATCCAGTAACTGTACAACCATTGTAGTAGTACAAGTTATTCTTCCTTGTGCCTTTCATAGTCACCAAAGCACCAGACACAACTTTCAAAACTCCATCTCGAATAATTACCCCATAGCCTTTAGATTCTAAGACTCCCAATGAGATGAGATTCTTCTTCAACTCTGGTACATATCGAACTTCAGTCAAAACTCTAGTTGATCCATCATCATTCTTTAACTGGATTGAACCTATCCCCAAAGTTTTACATGAGTTATCATTACCCATGAAAACAACTCCACCTTCTAGTGCTTCGAAGTTGAAGAACCACTCCTTATGTGGACACATATGATAAGTACAACCCGTATCCAAAATCCACTCATTACTTCCAGATGTGGATGGTTGACCGACCAATGCGAAATCATCATTAATATGTTCGACTACATATGCATCAGAAGTAGCTTTGCCCTTACCCTTATCTTTCTTCTGCAGCTTCGGACAATCTTTCTTCCAATGCCCTTTCTCATGACAAAAGGCACATTCATCTTTATCAGGTCTTTTCTTCGAACGTGATCCCCTACTTTTTTGTCTTCTGCTTTGGCTTCTTCCCCTAACTACGAGCGCCTCTGCTGATTCATCCCTATTCTCTTTCTGATCTTTCTTTCGAATTTCATAATTAAGCAAAGCTGCACACACTTCTTCAAAGGATAATTTTTCCTTTCCATGAATAAGTGTAATGCACAAATGATCCAACTCATCAGGAAGAGATCCTATTAGCAGCATAGCTTTTTGCTCATCTTTGAAGGTTTCATCCAAATTCAACAAATCAGCTAACAAACGGTTGAATTCATCGATGTGATCACTGATATTCATACCCGATTTCAACTGAAGGTGATATAGCCTCTTCAATAAATAAAGCCGATTCTCGTTGCTTTTCTTCATATATTTATTCTCCAGCGCCTCCCACAATATTTTGGCAGAAGTTTCCTTCATGAATGGATACTTCTGTTCTCTGCAGAGACATGAACGAATCAACCCACATGCTTTCGCATTCAGTCTCTCCCAATCTTTTTCTTTGACCTCATCAGGTTTCTTTTCTTCCAGAGTGATGTCTAAATCTTGTTGACACAGGACATCCTTAACTTCACTTTGCCACAAGTCGAAATTATTTCGACCATCAAATTTCTCCACTTCAATTTTTATTGATGCTGTCATTTCTGCTTCAAACTATTCTCCCAAATGTATACTAACCGTATACCAAAACGATGTGACACTCTAAATAGTACCGTATACTAGAATAGAGAACACAACTTACGTGAACAGTACACCAGGTCAGCTCCCAGGAAAGAGAGGTGGGTCACCAGGACACACTTAAATACCAAGTCTTTCCTTAGCCAGAGCCTTCCTAGACATGCACTACCACTTTATCTCAGTTCTGGCGTACACGGTATAAATAGAGTTGTGGAGTATCAGACAACGCTGCAACCACAGAGCATACTACGACAACCAAGAGCTCTGATACCAATTGTTGTGCACAAGCGGAAGCATAAAACACAACTATAACTACTAATTATTGAAGCAGACAAAAACAAATGATCAAATGCAAAGCGTAAAGGAAGAAAAGAGAAAAACACAAGATTTTACGTGGTTCGGTATAATTACCTACGTCCACGGGCGCTGCTGAAAACCTTCACTAATTCCAAAATGGAATTACAAAATCTGGACACAATTGCAAAATCCAGAAACTAATAGGAAAAAGCCAAAATACAAATATATGGGCTATTTATATTTCTCTCAGGGATATCTAACCTATTAGCCCAGGCCTCAATTTATAAGCCAAAACTCTTTCTCTCCCTTTGTGATTTTCCAATGTGGGATTCCTTACTAGGCTAATAAGCCATTAATTTCAACACTTTTCTTCACCAATAATCGGTACCCTCTGTTCTATTTCTCAACAAACCGACCCTCGTTTCCTTTCTCATCTCTTATGTTGTTGGATTACCTCTCGATTAACTCCTGTTTCCAAGGCTACCAAGCTCCTCTGTTCTGATCATCAAAGACGAGGAATGAGAGCTGTCTTCCCAGCCGCTGTCTCTTTCCCATTTCCAGCACCGAAAGAAAGAATGGAGACATCCTACTTGCTACGCCCTAGCAGCTGAGGACGTGAGAGGCCACACCTATTGTTTGCCTTGTTTAAATCGGATAGAAAGGTAGGAAAAGCTTCCTTTTGCTACACCAAAGAGAATGGCTCTCGTGGCCACTGCTTCAGCTCCATGCAGTGCAGCTTTCGGCCTCTTGAGGAACGCCCCCCTTTCGCTCAGCTTCTCTCATGTTCCATATAAAAAAAACAGTCCCCAAACCTTTACATTTCCAAGCATTCTTCACACGTTTCCTCTGTTCTTACAAAGTTTTCCTCCCTCTTGTTTTACCACTTCTAGTTTCTTATACTTCTTTCCTGTTTTCTTCTGCTTCATCTTCGATTTCCAGCCTACCACTACACTGTTTCCTTCTCATGCTATCTTCGCGTCTCACTTTCTCGGTCTATTTCTTTTTAAGCAGACCACTCACAATGCTACAGTCCCCTATCATTTCTACTCTAATTTTTCAACAACTTCCCGTGTCTTCTCTGCTTCTGTCTGTTGCATAAATATATATATTTCTTCATCATGTTTCTTTACTGTGTCAAGCTCGGGTTGGTATCCTGTATTCATCATTTTCAGCTCTCATTTCCTTGTTTTCCAGTTAATGGACGTGTCTGGCTGAGGCAGTTTTCTCCCGTTCTCCTATTCTTTTTCTGCGGACGCTTTAGTGTGTGTGTGTATATATATATATATATATCATAATCCATTGTCTTACCAACCTTGGGGTCAAATTTTTGTCCTCTACACGTCTTCCCCAATGCCATATCCTACCACTCTCCAATCTCTCGTTCCGGCTCCTAACACCTATTCCCATCATATTTGGTAAATATATATATATATATATGTGTGTGTGTGTGTGTGTGTGTGTATTGCTCCACCGATGGCTACTGATTTCATGCCCTGTATAGGCTACCCTCGGGATTGGCTTCATTTTAAAAGCCAATCCACGAGTTCAGATTATGTATATGTATGCTTGTACATATACCTGTATATACGTATATACGTGTATATTTTTATATACACTACCTCTTTTACTTGAAACAAAATACATTATTTATACACACACACATATATATAACTATATAGTAAATAATTTTCCTTATGGTATTAGAATTTGGATTTATTCCAATAATCGTACCTATGTATCACATGGGGACATTCACACCGTAATCTAGCTTATAAAAATTTATTTATTTATTTATTTATTTATCTCTTACAATTATTCATTCTATTAACTTAGGTACTTTTGGATTAATTAAGATTTCCCTAGGTTCCACATATTTAAAATATAATTTAACCTAGTCATTTACTAAGAAACGCATTTTTAATTCCAATGGCTAATTTGGCGTTTATTGATAAAACCAAGTGCATGAAGATTTATGGTGTTTACAATTCATGTTCACATTCCCCAGACACATTTCTCTATACATTACAGTACTTACAAAAATTAGATACAAAAACAAGGGTCCATACTGAGTATACCTTTAACGCAGAAGCATACTTTGCTGACGTATGTCTCTGCAAATTAATTCGTCTTATAGAAGCAGTCCCAATTACTGATGAGACTCTATGGAGGAAAGTAAGGGGTGAGCTTAACGTGCTCAGTATGAAAAACACGTGGCAGGTAGATAAATACACTACATATATACATATATGCCAAAATAGGAGTTCTCATGAAATATACAGACATTTTGGCAAATCAGTAAAATCAGAGGCGAAAATCGAAGACAGGGTCGATATCGATAATATAATCAGTTTACTACAGTAAATACAAAATTCCAAAACTTTAAGTAATAGAACAAACGATTTCCGTTTCCAAAATGTAGTTCACACGATCAATTCGATAAATCAAAATAGACGAGATAGTATAAACCTTGTACTATAATAAATTCTGGTTCTAAAACTATCTATTGCATTTTATTTTGACGACTGTATGATACTTTGTTCCCGCAAGATTCAAGAGGTGGCTCCCATAGTGTCTTTATGTAATAGAATATCATAGTTCCATACGGTAAGATAATTCATACGGTCAAAACAGTCCATATAGTCAAAAAATACAGTTCGCACGGTCAATTTGATAAATCAAAATAGATGAGATAGTATAAACCTTGTACTGTAATAAATTTAGGTTCTAAGACTATCTACTTTGCTTTATTTTGACGACTGTATGACACTTTGTTCCCACAGGATTTAAGAGGTGGCCCCCACAATGTCTTTATGCAATAGAATATCACAGTTCCATACGGTAATATAGTTCATACGGTCAAAACTGTTTATACAGTCAAATCAGTAAATCAAATAGACGAGACAAGGCGGAACATGTTATAACAGTAATCAGTAGGACAATTGGCCAATGTCGGTGACTTCGGGCAATCACTGATCAGGTGTGCCGAGATGTCAATCGTCGTGGGAGTGGTGAGCTACCCATATGGCTCACAGTACAGTATGTTCGAAGACCAGTAATACAGTATGTTCGAAGATCGATAACACGGTACAGCGTACTCACATGCGTATTGCACGGTACATCGTACTCTGTGGACCACAGTAACAATAACAGTACATACAATAGTGCAACATGATTCAATCATTGCCTTTGTCTCAAAATTAGTGCGAGTCAGACCGGGTGTCACACAGTCAGCACGCGCTCAAGCACATATCATCAGTATCAATTTTATAAAACAAATCATTTCCATTTGAACAATTATAAATCCACTTTGGTATATAAATCAGTTTCAAAAGAGGTTGCCTAACCCTTTTCGATTCAAAATCCAGTGCACGATACAGAGAATTTAAATCTAGGGGTTTTCGATCCAAAACCAATAATTAAACTATATCGAAGTTTATTTAGATTAAATTAACTTTATATCGGTAACAGAAGGCTAATTAAATCGAGACTAAATTTTTCTATAATTTTTTTATACTATAAAATCAATTCCATATCGGCATAGGTAAGGTTGTAATGATCTCATAGGCTTTTGGTACTCTACCTTAACCTGCTGATATATGAGACATTTAGTCATAAATTCAATTATATCTCTTATCATACCTAATTAACAATATACCTTCATGAGATTTTGATAAATCTTAGTACTCTCCAGTTATAGAGTATTTCTCGTTAAATGAGCTTCTCATATAATCTTCTTTTTTAATTGTGAATCATCGGGTACATATTTTATATCTCTAATCCTCAACAAACCATCAGTACCAATATCAAATCTATTGTAGTACCCATCTGGATCTGATAGTTACATCAATATGGTACTTATCATCATGCTAAGCCTATCTGATTCGATCAATCCAGTTTAGTTTTCAAATCTTGGGTTATCTACTGTACAGTAACCATTAGTATCAGAAGAACCGCATCCAATTGAGGTTTGTTAGCACTAAATTTTATATATGTTTAGGACCCTTTTTATTTAGTTATTTGATCTGTTCTTTGCAATATTAGGTATGTTTTATGTGTTTTGTGCACTTGTGCAAGAAATAGAGCAATTTAGAGAAGTTAAGATTTTTTGGAGCTGGTTCTGATGATTCCGTGAAGAATTGAAGTTACAGGGTGCTGATCATGACTTATGCTGCAACAATAGAAAAATTGGACAGTGCAGAGCAGATTTGAAGAATTAATACCATTGTCGCAGCATAGCAGTTTGATTAAGGCAACACTGTTTTGCCACGTGGCCTTTCGCATTTTAGGACTTGGAAGCTTTATAAATAGTCTTTTTATCAGAATTACAAAGGAGACTACGGCAGAAGACTTCAAGATTAATTTAGCTCCATAGAAACTTCATCTTTTTCACCAATTTTTATTCTTGGGATGTTAACTTGTATTTCTTGGATGTTTATTATGATGTCTAGGAACTAAACTTCTTTTTCCTAGAATCGATGTAACCAACTTTGGGCATATTGTAATTACTTTGTGATGTTGTTTTGATGATTTCAATTATGTTTATTTAATCTACTTGTTCTTTATGCTCTAGTTGATTGGCCACCAATTGGATAAATTAGTATAATAATCCGGCACTCGGGAGAGGGTATTATTTATATGCACAAGGGTAGATTAACATAGGACATTGTTGAATCGGGAGGTTGACAATTCTTATGAGCCAAAGAGAAACGGATTATTATTGATTAATGAACTCTATTATTTAATTCTGAATCGAGAGGTTAGGATTAGGTAAATTGGGTATGACTGTTTAAAACTCGAGAGAGATAAACAAGAAATAGTTTCAGCTATAAACAATTTGAAATCAAAAGAGCAATTGATCAAAGGAATTGTATGAACCCTAGTTAGGTAAAATCGAGTTCTAGGAATATTTTGCTATTGATATTTTCATTCTTAATTATTGTTATTTGTTTTAATTAAATTGTTCCGTAGTTAATAACTAGAATAGTAAATAGGAATTTAACCAACATTCATTAATTCTAAATAAAGCTCAAGGTTGTTGATTACAGTAATTAGCAGTAGACACAGTTCCCTGTGGGACGATACTCATATTTACTCTATACTCGAAAACTAATCTGTGCACTTGCAGTAGTGTTCCATTCAAGGACAACAAGTTTTCTGGCGCCGTTGCTGGGGAACTGTTGTCTAGTTTCTCATTAACGCTGTTCCCCAATAGCCTTTCCTTTAATTTAGATTTTTATTTCTATTTTTTATTTTAATTTATTATTTACGATTTTTTTTAGGTGAATGGTATTAACTCGGAGTAGAGGAAATACATATATAAAAGAAGAGTTAGACCAGAGCTAGAGAGAACCATCAGACAAATTCAACAGAACAGATTTGAAGAGAAAGATCAAAATTTAATCATGGCAGATGATAATCAGCAGCAACGAGCTATACGCGATTACTTTACCCCAATTGTGAACCAGAATTTCACTGCTATAAGAGAGATTCCTGTGAACTGCAACAATTTTGAATTGAAGCCGGCATTAATCAACTTGGTTATACAAAACCAATTTGGAGGTTCAGCCCTAGAGGATCCTAATACACATTTGACAAGTTTTCTGCAGATTTGCAGCACCATTAAGATTAATGGAGCCTCTGATGATGCTATTCGGCTAAGGTTATTTCATTTCTCTCTTCGGGATAAAGCATTGAGTTGGTATCAAAATTTACTAGCAGGAAGCATTTCGACATGGGCAGTGATGGCACAGAAATTCCTGGCAAAGTATTTCCTACCAGGAAAGACTATGCCGATGAGATTGGAGATTGCCCAGTTCACACAGTTAGACCAAGAGCCATTACATGAGGCATGTGAGATATTTAAAGAGTTATTGCACAGATTCCCTTAGTATGGATACGATGAAGGAAACTAGATACATGTTTTCTACAGAGGTATGACTCCGCAGACACGAGCCACTGTGGATGCCTCAGCAGGAGGTTCACTATGGTCTAAGACACCTGATCAAGCTATACAGTTATTGAGGAGATAGCTATAAACAGTAGCCAATGGCCAGGTGAAAGAGCTAATGTCAGAAGAGTAGCATGTATGCATGAGTTAGATACACAGACAGCCATTCTAGCAAGACTTGAGCAGATTTCAACATAAATTTCTTTAATGGGCATACAAGAGCCACAAGCTATGATTCATCCTCACAACACAAATCCTAACTTGATGGGGACAGATTTGGAGTAGGTGAATTATGTTAATAATCGTAACTTTATTTTTCAGGGAAATCGGGTTCCTAACTAATGCCAGTCAGGATTCAGAAATCATGAGAATCTATCTTATGGTAATTCTAAGAATGTTCTAAACCCACCAGCAGCAAGTAACAGCAATACAAGATTCAATAACCAAGGGAATTCCCAAGGTTATGGTGAAGTCAGAAGGAACAAATTTGAGGAGTTCATGGTTGAAAATAGAATACGATTTAGCAAAACTGATGCATGGTTAGACAATGTGGAAGCTAAAATGTCAGAGATGAATACTAGTCTTGGTGCGCAGATGAAGTCTGTTGAGATTACTTTGGGACAGTTAGCTGCAGCTGTCAGTTTTTTGAATGAAAAAGGTAAGTTCCCTAATGATGTAGTGCTAAATCCGAAAGAACACTGCAATGCTATATCTTTGAGAAGTGGGAACACCTATGAGCCACCAAAGGTAGCAGAGAAAAAAGAAACTGCGCCAATCACTAAGGTGCAGAAGAAGCAAACCGAACCTGTTATGTCAAAAGATGCAGAATCAGAAGCAGTTAAACAGGGAGTTGATTCTAAACCTTTTAGTAAACTTTTTGCTGATAATCCTCCTTTGTTAAAACCATCTATTCCTTATCCTCAAGCCTTGTATAAGAGGAAGATTGAATCTGAGTTTAAGAAATTTTTAGATATATTTAAGAAATTACATATTAACATTTCGTTTGTTGATGCCTTGCAGCAGATGCCGCTTTATGCAAAATTCATGAAAGAGGTGCTGTCAAAGAAACAGAGACTTGAGGATTATGAAACTGTCAACTTGACAGAGGAATGCAGTGCGTTTTAGTAGCAAAAGTAATTACAAAAATTGAAAGACTCTGAAAGCTTTACTATTCCATGCGAGATTGGAGGATCGAAAGTGGGTAAAGCATTATGTGATTTAGGTGCTAGCAAAATTTAATGCCTTTATCTATTTTCAGGAGCCTAGGTCTTGGAGATGTGAAGTCGACCACCATAAAACTGCAACTAGCAGATAGATCAATTACTTATCCCAGAGGTACAGTAGAAGATGTGCTTGTTAAAGTTGATAAGCTATTTTTTCTTGCCGATTTTGTAGTCTTAGATTATGAAGAGGATGGAGAAATTTTGCTTATACTTGGGAGACCATTCCTTGCCACTAGGAGAGCATTAATAGATGTTCAGAAAGGGCAATTAACCTTAAGGATGAATGATGAATCAGTTATGTTCAACATCTATAAAGCGATGAAATTCACTGATGAACCAGAGACCTATAAATTGATTGAAGTGGTGCAGAGTTGTGTACGAGAAGTTGAAACAAAGGAAGCACCAACTGATCCTATGGCTTAGTGTCTAGTAAATTCAGTTTCTAATTTAGATGATGAATTATTAACTGATGAAATTAAAAGTTGCGTTGTTACTTTGAAAGCCGACCCATTAGAAAGTGCGACTACAACAACTAAGGAAAAGATTGACAAGTTGCAGGTCAGTGAGAAAAAAAGAAGGCAATACTAAATTGAAAGAATTACCAAGCCATTTAAGGTATGCTTTTTTAGGTGATGATAGTACTTTTCCTGTGATTATTTTATCATCTTTATCTACTGCAGAGGAAGACAAGTTGCTTAGAATTTTAAGAGAGCAAAAATCGGTAATTGGATGGTCCATTGCCGACATCAAAGGAATTAGTCCCTCTGTTGTAATGCACAAAATTCGTTTAGAGAAAAATCATAGACCCTCTATTTAACCACTGAGAAGACTAAATCTAGTAATGAAAGAAATTGTTAGAGCTGAGATTTTAAAATTATTAAATGCTGGTATTATATATGCTATATCTGATAGTTCTTGGGTGAGTCCTGTGCAGGTTGTGCCTAAAAAGGGTGGAATGACAGTAGTTCGTGACACTAACGATGAAATCATATCCACCAAAATGGTAATAGGTTGGAGAGTCTGTATCGATTATAGGAAGCTGAATAAAGCTACTAGGAAAGACCACTTCCCGCTTCCGTTCATTGACCAAATGTTAGACAGACTAGTCGGGCATAGTTATTATTGCTTTTTAGATGGCTACTTGGGCTATAATCAGATTGCGATAGCCCCAGAAGATCAAGAGAAAACAACCTTCACTTGCCCACATAAAACTTTCGCATATAGGAGGATGTCTTTCGATTTGTGTAATGCCCCAACAACCTTCCAGAGATGCATGATGTCGATTTTCGCTGACATGATTGAAGAGATAATGGAAGTCTTCATGGATGACTTCTCGGTATTTGGTAAGACTTTTGACCAATGTTTATCTAATCTGGCACTTATTTTGCAGAGATGTGAAGAGACGAATCTCGTCTTAAATTGAGAGAAGTGTCATTTCATGGTGCAAGAAGGAATTGTCATTGGACATAAAATTTCAGCTCACAGCATTGAGGTGGATAGAGCTAAAGTCGCTGCTATTGAAAAGCTTCCCCTTCCAAAATCAGTTAAAGCCGTGAGGAGCTTTTTGGGACATGCAGGATTCTATCGTAGATTTATCAGGGACTTTTCAAAAATCTCAAAACCTTTATGTAATTTATTAGAAAAAGATGTTGATTTTTTCTTTGACGATCTTTGCTTGCAAGCATTCGAAAAGATCAAGAAGGAGCTTATATCTGCACCTATTATGATCGCATATGATTGGACAGAACCGTTTGAACTAATGTGTGATGCGATTGATTTTACAATTGGAGCAATCCTTGGGCAGAAAAGAGATAAGATTTTTTGGGTTATCTATTACTCAAGTAGGACCTTAGATGATGCTCAAAAAAATTACACAACAACGGAGAAGGATATACTTGCAGTTGTACATACATTTGACAAGTTCAAACCATACTTAATTAAGGGAAAGGTCATTGTCTATACAGACCATGCAGTTATTCGGTATCTATTTGTGAAGAATGATGTCAAACCTAGACTTATTTGATGGATCTTGCTTTTACAAGAATTTGATTTTGAGATCAGCGATAAAAAGGGATCCGAAAATGTTGTAGCTGATCATTTGTCTAGGTTGGAGCAATCTAAAATTCGACAAGAATGGCCTATTCAAGAGGAGTTTCCAAATGAAACAATAATGAAGATTGATGTAAATCTGCCCTGATTCGCAGACATAGTGAATTACTTAGTAGGAGGATTAATGCCTAGTGGTTTAACTTATCAACTGAGGAAGAAATTCTTCCATGATGTCAACTCGTATTTTTAGGATGACCCGCTGCTGTTTAAGAAGTGTCCAGACCAAATTATAAGAAGATGCATACCGGAAGATAAAGTTCAGGTTATTCTACACCACTATCATGCTGCAACATATGGGGCCATTTTTGGTGCAGAACGTACAACAGCAAAGGTGCTGCAATCAGGTTTTTATTGGCCTAGTGTGTTTAAAGATAGTTACATGTTTGTAAAAACATGTGACAGATGTCAAAGGGTTGGAAACATTTCAAGAAGGCCTAAATTACCTTTGACAAATATTCAAGAAGTAGAAATCTTTGATGTATGGGGTATCAATTTTATGGGACCGTTTCCTCCATCTTTTGGGAAGGTATACATTCTCCTTATTGTTGATTATGTCTCTAAGTGGGTGAAGGCAATAACAACACCAACAAATGATGCAAAAGTGGTGATTCGATTTCTACACAAAAATAATTTGACAAGGTTCGGTACTCTAAGGGCCATCTTGAGTGATGAAGGCACTCATTTCTGTAACAAAGTCTTCAATGGTTTGATGTCAAAGTATGAAATTCGACATATAGTAGCTCTCGATTATCATCCGCAAACAAATGGCCAAGCTGAAATTTTAAACCGAGAAGTGAAGTTGATATTAGAGAAGACTGTCAATCTGAATAGAAAAGATTGGGCTAACAAGTTAGATGACGCGCTTTAGGCATACAAAACAGCCTATAAGACTCAAATTGGAATGTCTCCCTATAGGTTAGTATTCGGTAAGGCATGTCATCTACCTGTAGAGCTTGAGCATCGAGTTTACTGGGCCATTAAGAAGCCCAATTTTGACTATAATAAGGCTGGAGCAAATCAGTTACTCCAATTGAATGAACTTGATGAACTGAGGAATGAGTTCTATAACAATGCAAAGATTTATAAGGATAAGATGAAGAGATGGCACGACAAGATGATAATGAGACGAGAATTCAGTCCTGGACAACAAGTTTTATTGTATAATTCACGGCTTAAATTATTTCCTGGCAAGTTGAAGTCAAGGTGGTTAGGACTGTTTGTGATACATCAAGTTTTCCCATATGGAGCAATTGAGTTGAAGAAATCAGATGGGAGCTTGTTCAAGGTTAATGGGCAGCGTTTAAAGCACTATTATGGAGAGGGGGTGCATAAGTTACCAAATTGAAGAAACTGGAAGAAGTCTGGCTGAAAACTTAAAATTTAGCGTTTTTGGGAGGCAACCCAATTTATATTTTAATTTCTTTTTATTTGATTTCAGTAGTGTGTTTATTTTTATTTTTCATTTATTTGATCGAGTTGTGTTTCTATATTGTAGGCACATGCAGAAGAAGAGCACTGTTTGGAATTTTAATTGTCATGGTTTTTCAAGAAAGCATGCATGGGTGCGTGAATGGTGAAAGGAAAAGAAAAATTTTGCATGGGCTTTAGAAGCTTCAGAATGGACGATTGGACAAGAAAAGAAAAGAAAATGGTTTTTTAAGAAAGAAAGTGAAGAGATACGTGAATAGTAACTAAGATGGAAGACTAAAAATGTTTTCTTTCAATTGTCGAAGTGAGGGCTGAATAATGTCTGCAATGGTAAAAGAAAGAAAGTCAGGAATAAGAAAAAGTATGAGAAGAAATTCTGCCAAAGAAGGAAACAAATGTTTACAATATTCAAAGATGGGGTGAATACACGTGTCAATGCTTTATTGGAAGATGGATTCCCTTATCTTTTCAACCCCACTTACTATTCAGCTAAGGAAATAACCATACTAAACTAATTAGAAAGAGGCAGCCGAACCTTTCACACACTAAGACTCTCTCTTTTTATGGTTATTGCATCTTCCTTTGTTCTCTTGAAAGTACACTGACAAATCCCACTACCATTATTTTTCTATCTTCCGATCTTGTTGTTTTTTGCTATTTTGGTAGTTTCGCCAACAAATTTTCGTGGATTAGATCTCTTGGTGGTCCCGAAACCTTTGGGGGAAGGAAAAAGTGTTTTCTTGTCTGATTGTTTCTGTGATAAAGACGTAAAGTGGTCCAACTCAATCCTACGTGATTTCAGTTTCGGGTATTTTCCTTCTTTCTTCAATAGTTTTCGATCCTCGAATGGCTATCCTTTTGGCTTTTACAACTTGGATTTTTTATGCTCTTCTCAGTTTGATAAATCTTTGTTGGAGTAATTCTGGTTGTGAAGAGATTTTTTGGTCTGTTTTGTGTGTTCGTCTGATTGGGTTTAGCTGAAAATTATTCTTGATAATTTGTGAATCACTGGGTGGATAATGGCATCTAAAGCCCAAGCCAGACGAAACCTGAAAAGTTCGAGTCAAGTTACTGATAGTTCAGCCCCATCTCCACAGAGGGAAGAGCCAGTCATAACCGAGTATGATCCCTCTCGGTTTATAAACAGCCAGGCAGCAGCAAATTTTAAGAAAATCATGAGTAACATGATTATTGAGAGGAGCTTTCGACCTGACGTTGGTGGCTGGGATATGTACTCTGAGTATTTGAGGGATTTCAGGCTGTTGAAATTAGCAGGGCAACCTGAAGATGCCATCCTTGATGTGGTCTGAAAATTTTATGCCAATGCCATGAAGAGCACTCATTCGACTTCAAAAGTTAGGGGTGTTCTTGTTCCCTACAATGCCAATGTCATTAATCTGTATCTAGACCTTCCGCAAAGGGTGCAAGATGAGTATACCAGCTATGTCGCAACCCTACACACTGATTATGATGAGCTGGTCAAGGTCATTAACGAACTAACAGTCCCATGCACCCATTGGCAGAAGCGGCCAGAAGCTGAATCTATGGCATTCCCTTCCAACCAACTTCAATATGGTCTTTATGAATGGTATGCTTTTATTTGTTCTAGAATCATACCTACCACCCATAAAAGTAGTGTAGATGTGGACAGAGCTGCTCTCCTTTACTGTATTATGACTGGAAAGATTGTTGATTTTGGAGCTATTATTTTTCGGCATGCAAGAGTTCATACGAAGAGAGAATAGAAGGGGTTTACCTCACCCTTCCTTGGTTTGTAGACTCTGTAAGAAATATGGAGTATATTGGACTGAGCTTGAACTAAGATTGGCAAGGAAATCTGCAATCACTTTCAAAAATCCTCGAGTACCTCTGATTCAGAGAGAAGCTACTACTCCTACTACACCACCACCACCCTCTGTTGGCACTTTAGCTGGCCCATCAACTGCACCTTCCACAACTTCAAGCTCCATCGAGACTGTGCTTAATGAGATTAAAGAGTTACGGATGGAGGTACGCAACAATGACCGAGATTATCGAACTTTCTTTGCATATGTTGCCAATTACAATCGGTCATTGGTGCAATACCTAAATCTGAGGGGTCGTGAAGGAGAGATGGAATTTCTCTTACCACCACAATGGTGTATGCCACAACAGGGAAATGCAGCTCATGATGATGATGATGATGATGACATGGAAGAAGAGGCACCAGAGGACGCTGATGCTGAGGTTGGCTCAAAGGAGGATTAGGGCAGCTAAACTACCCCAGGAAAGTCCTCTTTAACACTTTTTCCTATCTTTTCATTGAGGATAATGAAGGTTCTAAGTTTGGGGGGAGTTATGGTTGTGCTGGCTGTGCTTTGTGCTTTATGCTTTCTGTGCCTGTTTCAATATTTTTAGCAGTTGTTATTTGTTTCAAATTTTTATGTTTGTGTGACAATTATACTCAGTTTTAAAGGTTAGTTATTCTAGATTGTGGTCGAAGATTGATATTGCAAGGAAGAATCAACTTTTGTTTAAATGGATGATTTTATTGTTTGAGTATTAGTATGTGGATAGAAAGCTTCACTTGAATCTTTTCACTTAAACTCATGCACCTCATATTCAGTTTATGTACTTATTGTGTTGAATTGTGAACCCAAAAAGACTCTAGAACTTGGTTAGTTATTACTCGAGATGAAATTGATAAACCATGCATGATTAGAAAAATGATATAGGCCATTTTTGTTTTGAGATTGAGCCTTTCAAGCCTACCCAATTATATTAATCCTTTGGAAAAACCTTTGAGTCTAATTTTTCCATTTTATTGTTATCTAACCATATTACAAGCCATGACCTAATTGTTTGATTATCTTTTTCTTTTGGTCCCTTACTTGAAGTGCTATTAATCAAAATTTTGCATTAGGGGATGAGCTCAAAAGAAAACAACGGTGGTTTGTAAATTGTTGGTTTGTGAACTTGATTATTACAACATGGGTTTGTTCTCGGGTCTTGATGTAAATTGAGTATCATATGCAGTTACAAGTAGTGAAAAATCTTAAGTTCAGGGGTATGACACTATTCATATTGATATAAAAAAAAGGAGAAATCAACAAGATCAAACTCGAGAAGGAATAAAGTTGGGTAATGATTCATGAGCTCAAAACAAATTAAATCCAAAGGTGATTATAGTGCTTTTGGTGGATTGAACTTCATATTATAACCTTTATCCCACCTAAACCCGAGCCTTACGTTAGAACCCTTGAAAAGTCCTTTTGATTCCTGGTTATGCATGAGCCTCTATTAGTGGAGAGTAGTAGTTAAATCAAGTATATGAAGTTTTGTATTCAATTCTTATTTAGGTTTTGCATTAACACTTGAGTGCATGAATTTGAGTAAATGATTGTACACACACACACAAGTGGAAAGTGAAGAGTGAAGGGGGATTGATTTGCTTTGATTAGATTGAACAATATAAATTTGAAATTGTCTTAAGTTAAAAACCTTGTGAATTCTAGAGGAAAATCTCAATTTAGTATGACAAACATGTGAGCTGAGTATGGTTAAGAGTCTTTAATTGTTCTGTTTCTAGTATGTCTTTGCTTAAGGACAAGAAAATTTCTAAGTTTGGGGGTGTTTGTTAGTACTGAATTTTATATATGTTTAGGACCCTTTTTATTTAGTTATTTGATCTGTTCTTTGCAATATTAGGTATGTTTTATGTGTTTTGTGCACTTGTGCAGGAAACAGAGCAATTTGGAGAAGTTAAGGTTTTTTGGAGCTTGTTCTGATGATTCCGTGAAGAATTGAAGTTACAGGGTGCTGATCGTGTCTTATGCTGCAGCAATAGAATAAACTGGATAGTGCAGAGCAGATTTGAGGAATTAATATCATTGCCACAACATAGCAGTCTGATTAGGACAACATTGTTTTGCCACGTGGCCTTCCGCGTTTTAGTACTTGGAAGCCTTATAAATAGTCTTTTTATCAGAATTACAAAGGAGGTTGCGGCAGAAGACTTCAAGATTAATTTAGCTCCATAGAAACTTCATCTTTTTCACCAATTTTTATTCTTGGGATGTTAACTTGGATTTCTTGGATGTTTATTATGATGTCTAGGAACTAATCTTCTTTTTCTTAGAATCGATGTAACCAACTTTGGGCATATTGCAATTACTTTGTGATATTGTTTGGATGATTTCAATTATGTTTATTTAATCTACTTGTTCTTTATGCTCTAGTTGATTGGCCACCAATTGGATGAATTAGTATAATAATTCGGCACTCGGGAGAGGCGATTATTTATATGCACAAGGGTAGATTAACATAGGACATTGTTGAATCGAGAGGTTGACAATTCTTATGAGCCAAAGAGACGAATTATTATTGATTAATGAACTCTATTATTTAATTCTGAATCGGGAGGTTGGGATTAGGTAAATTGGGTATGACTGTTTAAAACTCGAGAAAGATAAACAGGAAATAGTTTCGACTATAAACAATTTGAAATCAAAAGAACAATTGATCAAAGGAATTGTATGAACCCTAGTTAGGTGAAATCGAGTTCTAAGAATATTTTGCTATTTATATTTTCATTCGTAATTATTGTTATTTGTTTCAATTAAATTGTTCGGTAGTTAATAACTAGAATAGTAAATAGGAATTTAACCAACATTCATTAATTTTCTAAATAAAGCTCAAGGTTGTTGATTATAGTGATTAGTAGTAGATATAGTTCCCTGTGGGACGATACTCATATTTACTCTATACTCGAAAACTGATCTGTGCACTTGCAGTAGTGTTCCATTCAATGACAACAAGGTTCATAGAATGTTTTCAACAGTTCGCATTTCCTGACCACTATATATTTATATATATATATATAGATATATAACACTGTCTCGAGTTTACTCCTACTTAAGGCACTAACTCTAGTAATTTCTTTTACCTTATATTCAATTCCTTCTATGAAAATAAATATCTAAGACTTTTATGATTAATAACAATCTATAATTTCTCATTATACCAATAGTGACGCCATATCTTCAATGCAACATTACAGTTGCCAATTCCAAATCATGGTTTAGGTCATTCTTCTCATGATCTTTTAATTGTCAAGATCCATTAGCAGTCACCTTTCTATTCTGCATTAATACGCAACTCAGTTTCTGTCTTGAGATCTCTGTATACACTTTTCTCTTGGATTAAGGGTTAGGATATTTTTAGATGCTGTCAAGTTTTTCAAGCAGAAAAAGTATTTTGAAATACCTTTATTAGCCATCAAACCTGACCACATAAACTAATTATGGCCATGAGGGTTCAAGATTCAGTCTTAGTTGAAAGTAGGATGCCAAAGCTTATCACAATTCTCATTTATCCAATGGACACAATTCATTCTCAATTCATACCACTTAATCTGTATCAGTTGATATACTAGAAGCATTCATACATCGTATACATCTCTTATCCAAATTATAATTTGCATTCAAAATTTGTCACACTTCAAAACTTGTCTTATTTCGTACATTAATTATAACGAAACCTTTTTTTCTTATTCGAATTAAGTCTCGCATTCGAAACATAAGCATGTACAAATTACAATCCTTATATTCGAAACGTATTTCATATTCCAAAGTCTCTTTATACCTCAAAGTGAATCACTCAGTCTGATAATTCCCTTATCATATAGTTCTTGTAATTGCTTCTTTGACTCCTCTAATTTAATCGAAGCTATTCAGTATAGTGATTTGAAGATCAGTTTGGTACCAAGTACTAAATCCATTCAAAACTTCTTCCTTCTATATAGTGGTAACTCAAGTAGATTATCCGAATATATGTCAAAAAACTCCTGTCTACAGGAATATCTCTTTATTCCAGACACGTCTTATCCTTATCCATTGCGTACGCAACAAAACCTTCAAGTTTCAATTATACACTTAGTTCTGTAAATCATTCTTTTAGTTACAATGACTTTACTATTTCGTTTTCACTATTTCTTTAGTAGATCTCTTTTCTGTCACTCTTTCTACCTTTCCCACTTTCTTAGTAATTTCATAGACATACATCTCATAATCACAAAGTTGTGTCTTATCCACACGGTTGTGTTTTGTGCACTGCTCCCTCAAAATAACATCAAATGGAGCTAACCTAGCTCGATTGAGGATCTTAGTATCTCCTATGAATTTCTGGACTTTCTTCATTTCACAACTCAATGTATCTGGATTATACTTCTCCAAAATGATAAGTTTAGTTTCATATTCATCCACAGACTTGTTACCTTATGTCCAATTTAACCATTCTGTAATTACTGTTGTGCCGTGTCACGACCCAAATTACCTAAAAATCCCTACAAATTTTTCGCTTTTTCATTTCCTCACCCGTCGTGAACAGTTACACTACTAAACAGTTGGGCTATGATTCGGTGTTAGTCACCTCTCACCTATTTACCATTCCATTTTCATATTTCATTTACATATCAATTTATTTGAACTAAATACATCCCCAATATTAAATCCATATACAGTACTGTGCATCTATATGTTCAGATACAAAAATTATATAAATGTGTATACCTGGTCTTGCTAAGAAGCAGCGGATAACCGAGATGCGAGATTATTGTCGCTCTCTTCTACTGAATATACCCTGTGGGGTGGAAAATGAAAGGGTGAGCGAAACGTGCTCAGTAAGGCAATAATGTAAGCAGGTAGATAACTATACTATCTACGTGCTGATAATGTCATGATGTAAAAATTGTTTACTTTCGGAGCATGAGGTAAGATTAAAACAATGCTACATGTATGTATATATCATATACAAGAAATCATGGAATCGACATATCAAGCACACATGGAAAATCATCATGTATGACATCTCATGCTCGTCACATTAAAACTCATTTATTTCATCGTAAACTCTTCACTTTAAAACTCATTTGTTTAATCACAAAACTCATCACTTTGAAACTTATTTGTTTCATCATAAATGCATCACATTTAAAACTCATTTGTTTCATTATCAAACAACTTCATCAAGGTCAAACCCATCTCTCGGGAATACCTTGATTCATCAAATCACATCTCTTTTAAAAACACAAATCGGGACATAAAACAACTTCATCAAGGTCAAACCCATCTCTCGGGAATACCTTGATTCATCAAATCACATCTCTTTTAAAAACACAAATCGGGACTACCCCTCTATCTGGTTTGTCCTGGTCTATCCAGACCGTATGATATCATGTGAGGCATGTAGGTTACTGTATGAAAAATCGAGGACTATGGCCATACTTTGTCCCTGTGATCCCAGGCACACGGATCCCGGTGTGCGGGGTATCACAACTGCAACGGGAGGTGGGGTCAAGTCCTACCCGCCAGAATATCGAGTAACATCGTAGAGTCATCATGACTGCACGGTACAGCGTACTCCGTGTGACATACACGGTACATCGTACTCCGTGGACCCATATCATAGTCTGGGGGTGCCTGCCGTAGGTCTTATCTAGCCCAATACTATGTCGATAACCAACCCATGTCTCAAAGTATATGTGCGAGCATCTCAACTCTCTGTGACACACAGTCTACAGGAGGCTTCCGCACGACTATATGCATGTCAACTCGCGTCTAGTGCGTTTATGTGAGCATCCTGCTGCCCGCCCCACATCAGGTCACAGGCTTACGGAGCTCCAGCACCACGCTATGCATATCATGATATCTAAAATCTCGTGCGAGCGAAGCTTCAGCACGGTTTTATGCACACACAAATTTCTCGTACGAGCAATGCTCCAGTACGACTTTTCATGATAAATAAATCAGTAAACTTGAGTGCGAGAAAGACTCTAGCACTCTTTTAGTCACGTAAATACGATAGGTGGCTCACTTTTAATAAAACATCTTTTAAAATAGTAATCGGTACAAACCGGTACCCTTTCGTAAAATTCACGAAATCAACAGCCCACCTATGTGTATATTTGCTTAAATTAAAGCAATATAATCATATAAAACATTAAAATCATGAAATTCATGCAATTTCATAGCCTTACTACCCTTTTTGAAATTTTCCTAACTGGGGGCAAAATACTCATTTTCCTTTATTTATTTAAGCCCCGATTTTCGTAAAAATTATTACTTTATTTCTAGATGTTTTAATAAATTTCTAAGCCCTGTAAATCCCCTCTCAAAATACGCATAATTATCTCTATGCACCTACAAAATTCCCTTACCTCGATTCTCGTCGAGTCTGACCTTTCCACTGATGTCACGTCGCGCAGTCCGATCTACTCTCAATCCAGTGCCCGGAACTGCGTATCAATATTCCTCAGGTCAGATATTATACAATTTAATTGTATTTAATACTTTCTGGGCTTAATTTAAATCATTGGGCCCATTTATCCCTATTGGGCCCGATTGCACTTTAATGGGCCTCGACCCATTTTCAGCCCGTTTATACTGTTTAAATCCCTTCTTCGGGTTTACTGGGCTCATTCAGCTTACCAACAATTATCGGGCTTCGTTCCAAACTCATTGGATAGCCCGTATACCATTTACGGTAATTACGTTGTAATTCCGATTAATATTCCTTTTATACAGAATTAATCCGTAAATTCTGTAAAATAATTGAAACTCTGTATTAAAGGACTCTAATTGCCGAAATTAAACTGTACTTACCCGATACGATGCGGGATACGAAAATTGGAGCTCAATCGGCTCTCGTTCGGGCTTTGTCGTACAACTGCACAATTATTATATTTAATCCCGGATTAATTTTCGATCAAATATAATTTAAATAAATTTTTCGAAATTCAAATTGGTCACTTTTGACCTCTTACCGACTTACCCGAATTCCGGTGTATCCCCGAAAATTCTTTCCCTTTTTCCTTTTTTCTCTTTTTCTCCCTTTTTCCCTTTTTTCTTGGCTGAACCGGTTCAGTCCGGTTCAGACCCGGTTCAACCCGGTTCACCCCTTTGCTGAACCGGTCCGTACCGATTCAGACCATACCACCTCCGTTCACGGCGTTTCCGACCGGTTCTCAGCTCGGTTCTCACGCCATTCGACTCGTCTGTACTGGGGGAGTGTTCGGCTGGGGTCGGGGTTGGCCGAATCACGCCGGTGGCCGCCGGATTCATCTTCTCCCTCCGCGGCACTCTCCCTCTCGATCCGTCGGATTCCGGTGGTTTCGCCGGCCAATACCGGTCTCAAAAGAACCGGCTCCTCCTCCTGAACTCGTCGGTACCCACCGTTCGCCCCCAGCTGCCGTGGATCGCCGGTATCGACTCCGTTTTCCCCGCGATCTTCTCCTCCTCCGTTCGGCGATTTTCGGCCTCCTTAGCGCGCGTCGCCGGCGCCAATAGCTTCGCCGGCCTCTCCTCTTGCTGCTCGGCCCTTCGTCGGAGGTCAAAGGTCGTCGGTGGTGGCTCGTCGGTCGGCCACGCGCAGTCCCCCTCTCCGTTTTCCCTTTTCTTTCTCTCTCCCTGACGTTTTACAGATTTCTCTCTTTTTTTTTTTTTAACTATTTATTTTATTATTAAAATATTCATTAAAATAGTCTAAAAAAATCTGAAAATATCTACAAAATTAATATTTTATTCCAAACAATTTAACTTAATTTAATTTATTTTATTTATTATATTTTAAACCATTTTTCGGGTATAATTTCTCCGTATTTTCGAGATATTGTCCCGGGTGACTTTTCGGTATTTTTAAAAATTTCGGATCTTGATCAGTTTGACTCAAAATTATATAATTTCCTCATTATTGATCAGGATATTCTAAATCCTTATTTTAAATTAAATTTTCTTATCGAATTTATCCCGACTTTCGATCTTTTGACCGTTTTGCCCTTACACGTGTTCGGGATTTATTTAGCCCGACTTCCCTTCACGAATATTCATTCATTTTATGATTTGAATCCTTATTTTCAGTCCGAATCTCATTCCTTTAAATTTGTGAACTCTTTTTCTACCTCAAAAATTTACGATTTAATTTCGGGTCTCACATGCCGTGTCCAAGGTGTATCGCCATCTAAAGTCATCCAGAAATATATATCTCACGCAACCATCTAATGTTGGGTCCTTAGAATAAATCGGGGAACTTTCACCAGGGTTTGGCTTCTCATGTTAATATCAATGCTACAACAACTACCTTCTTAATAATAGTACTCCTTAAAATCCGTATAACTTCTCCAATTCTTTAGCACAAAAGTTGCAAAATCAACTTTATCGGTAGAGTTACTTCCAAATATCCATAAAGCTTCTCCATCTCATTTATCTAATTTCCATTATAACTAGATTCCTACCCCAATAAATAGTAGCGTACTATCTTTTGAAACTGCCTCATGCTTTCTTTAAGTCATAGTCATACCTTATTCATCATCATTATTATTATTGTGCTGCTATCACTTGACCAACAATGTCATCATTGTCTCTATACCCCGCTCAAATCTTACGAAGTGGACTTCAAAATTTTTGGTTAAACTATGAGGTGTACATTCAGATGGAGATTCGCTTTATCTCTCGAGCCTATTTCTACGACCTCGAGAAATGATTCCCTCTCGTCTACTTGTATGGTTGTAATACCTACCAGCCTCATCTATTAGTTTTCCTTCATTCAATGACATAATTTCTCAGTAAGACACAGCCAGGTATACCTGTTTGTATCTAAACAATGTACAGAAATGCTGGGAATGTGAACTTTCCAAATTTTCTCTTACTCCTAATATCGATTAGTATCAGGCCAACCTTACTCTGATACCAATTTCTATAACAACCCAATTTACAACATTTTAGTTGGGATACGAGTCGATAACAGATCAAACAATAAATAAAACTAGTAAATTAATTTCTTACTCACAAATTTTAGCTAAAATCCAATAGAGGTACCTTTCGATTAATCATCATAATTGATCTTTCATAAATATTCATGTTCACATTCCCTAGACACACTTCTCTATACATTATTGTACTTACAAAAATTAGATACAAAAACAGAGATTCATACTGGGTATACCTTTTAAAGCAGAAGCATACTTTGCTGACGTATGGCTGTGCAAATTAATTCATCTTACAAAAGCGGTCCCAGTTACTGATGAGACTCTGTGGAGGAAAGTAATGGGTGAGCTTAACGTGTTCAGTAAGAAAAACACGTGGCAGGTAGAAAAATACACTACCTATATACATATATGTAAAAATAGGAGTTTTCATGAAATATACATAAATTTTGGCAAATCAGTAAAATCAGAGGCGAAAATTGAAGACAGTGTCGATATCGATAATATAATCAGTTTACTGCAGTGAATACAAAATTCCAAAACTTTAAGCAGTAGAATAAACGATTTTCATTTCAAAAATACAGTTCACACGGACAATTCGAAAAATCAAAATAAACGAGATAGTATAAACCTTGTACTGTAATAAATTCAGGTTCTAAAACTATCTACTACGTTTTATTTTGACGACTGTATGACACTTTGTTCCCGCAAGACTCAAGAGGTGGCCTCCACAGTGTCTTTATGCAATAGAATATCACAGTTCCATACGGTAATACAGTTCATACGGTCAAAATAGTTCATACAGTTAAATTAGTAAATCAAATAGACGAGACAAGGCGAAACATGCTATAACAGTAATTAGTAGGACAATAGTCCAATGTCGGTGACTCCGGGCAATCACTGATCAGGTGTGTCGGGATGTCAATCGCCGTGGGAGTAGTCAGCTACCCATATGGCTCACAATACAGTATGTTCGAAGACCAGTAATACAGTATGTTCGAAGATCGATAACATGGTACAGCGTACTCATATGCGTATTGCACGATACATCGTACTCCGTGGACCACACTAACAATAACAGTACAGACAGTAGTGCAGCATGATTTAATCATCGTCTTTGTCTCAAAAGCAGTACGAGTCGGACCGTGCGACACACAGTCAACACGCGCTCAAGTACATATCATCAGTATCAATTTCATAAAACAAATCATTTCCATTTGAACAATTATAAATCCACTTCGGTATATAAATCAGTTTCAAAAGAGGCTAACTAGCCCTTTTCGATTCAAAATCCAGTGCATGGTACAGAGTAATTAAATCTAAGGGTTTTCGATCCAAAACTAATAATTAAACTATATCAAAATTTATTTAGATTAAATTAACTTTATATCGATAACAGAAGGCTAATTAAATCGAGATTAAATTTTTCTATAATTTTTTGATACTATAAAATTGATCTAATGCCTTCTGCAATTTCGATATGGATATATTCAGCCTAGGATATAATATCTACAAATCCACAAAAAATTACATGAATTTATCTCTAGCAGCACTGAGAATTTTCCTTACCTCGGTGTCTCCTCGTAGTCCTCAATACTTTAGTGACAGGAGTCAGCGGGTCTGGTCTACTCGGTTTATTTCCCCGGAGCTCTTTTCATCGATTTTCCCAATTTTTCTCTGTACCACTATTCTATCTTCAATACTTCTATTTATATTTTTTTTTTCTCCTCTTTTTTTTTTTTTTGAATTTCCTTTTCCTTTCCCGCCAAACCCTTTCTTCCTTCTTTCTTATTCGTTTTTGTTACTCTCGGTTCCTATTCACCTCGGCTTCACCAGCTCGCGACGTTGCCACCTCCATCATCCCAATGCCTCCGCGTTGGCGCCGATGTTCCTCTCTCTCTCTCTCTCTGTTTCCAGCTCAGCGTCTACCAACGCCTCCACCATTCACTTCGTCTCTCTCGGTCTCCTGCTTGTCTCGGTTTTCTCTGTTTTCCAGCTTTGGTTTTCTTTTCTCTCTATTCTGTTTTCTTCCTTTCAGTCATTGTTCATCCACTACCATCAACTACTCTGTTTCAGCTTCGATCCCGGGCCCTTTATCCTTGTTCAGCAACCAAACTCTAGGACACCCTTCCCCTTCTCAACTCGTGCTCCTCCTGTTTTGGTTTCTTCTCCTTCCCTGCTCCAGCCTGACTACCACCTCTCTACTTTTCTGCTTCGTCTCGCTTCACTATTTCTTACTCTTACCAAGTTTTGTTTCGACCACCGAGAACCAGAGCATGGGTAGTTTGGTGCAGAAACTGGGAACAGAGAGGGTTTTAGAGGTTAGCCGAGTTAGACGAGATGATGACAGGAGATGGGTGGTAGTGAATCCTGTTTCTTGCCTTATATATTTTCTTCCTCTGGTGGTTTTTGGTATATTTATTCCCTTTGTCAGTTCCAGCCTCAACTTCCACAGTTTTCCGTTTCGTGTTCCAAGCTACTCTTCAACTACTTCATCCTGCATCTTCACCAAATCGTCTCTGGTTTCATGCAGGTATCGCACTGTTTTCCTATATGTTTCTTCCCCTGTCGTGGTATCTCATCTTTTGCCTAGGCCTGCATTTCATTTGCCGATTACTTACTCCCACTTTTCCTTGTCTACTGCCATGTTCCCTTTTCTAAACTGCTACAACAGCAGCATCTTGGAAATTTTCCTTCTTTTGTTTACTGATCTCACCTACCTTCTCCGTTTCCCATCCTCGTTTCCCTTGGTCAGAACATCATGTATCATTGTCATCCATCCCTTCTCATGCCAACTACTGCAGACTCTCTCGGTTTGCTTCTCTATCCTGCCAAGCTCCATACCATTTTGTTTCCTTGTCACTTCTTTGCATAACATGCTCTTAAACCTTAATGACTCCTACCGATGGACAATACCTTGGATCCTCCATTCAATTGTCCATCGTGCACTCCCGCATACCTTCATATTTATCCTTTCCCTATGGTTTCCCAAGCTTTGGCTGCATCCTTTCTCTTGTTTTCCTCTCATTCACTGAACGCCATACTTGTTTCTCTGCCCTTTTTCTTCAGCTGTTGCAATTCAGCAACAAGCTATACACTCCTCGAGAATGCCTTATTCCATTGGTGTTTCTTTCCTCTCACTACCGAATCACCACTTCAATTCCATCTCTTCATTGATATATATCCAAATACTTCATTTAAATAGTGAACATGACTTTACTCACCCGTATGTATATATACATATATCTATATTTATGCGTTTGGTAACTTCTTTATAAAATGATTGTAGTCTAGTAGTTGTACTTATTTCTCGTTTAGATATTCCTCCTTAGAATCATTATAATTTAATTAAATTCATTTCTCCAAGTCTCACTATGGAGTAATATAATTTTAATTTAAATCCTTGAATAATGGAAAAAAATTTTAATCTCGATGATTAATTTGTTAATCATGGATAAAATCAAGTGCATAAAAATTCACGGCATTTACAAATATGACTCATACATATCGTTTAAAAAGCAATTATTAAAGATATATTAAGAAATTCATGTTTTAAAATAAATTTTGGTTAAACATGTATTAGTTGTTATTTGTGAAATTACATGCTTATTAAGTTCTTTAGGAATTTAATTCCTAAGATAGAAGTGTTTCAAAACTACTTGAATTAGTGCATAGTGTTATATATGATTTACATAACATAACTTTTGACAAAAGGAAAGATTTAGTACTTGACTTCTATATGAATTATTTCAGTAGTGTTATGTTTTATGATGCATGTAAAGTTGATAGGACTATAAATCAGAAGCCAAATGTTTTGCTAAGGAAAGATTTACACAGATATAATGATTACTTTCATGTATATATATATCATAGGAAGAATTAATTGCTACAAAGAGAATTTTTATTACATTCATATTAGTTTTAAAATTGATGTCAATTCACCAAAGAATGTGAAATTCACATGATTCTAGGAAAGGTACATTAGATAAAAAGGTGTATATGAAATAACCTAAAAGGTTATTAATTCCATGGCAAGAATAAAAATGTGTAACTTAATCAAGTTTTGGAATGAACTCCAGATATTAAGCAGTGTCATCATAATTTGATGAGATAATTATGTCTTATGATTGTGTCTATAGTAAGTTCAACAAGATGTCATCAAATGACTATATGAAGATGACATGTTAATTTCGATAGGGATCTAGAATAAATTAAAAGTACCAAAGGATCTTTATTTAGCAATTTGTTATAAAATATATAAGTGTTGCATATATGATTTTGGAAATAAAAAATTCAAGAATGATAAGTTAATTTTCTCAACTTCACTATGTTAGAAAGATTCTATAAAGAATCTATTATTTAATTGTGCTATAGATGCAACATTTTATGAGATAAAGATAAAGACACGTTATTTGCATGATAGTAAATGCAAAAGTAATTAAGTATTTGATGTATGCTATGACATATAATGGGATATTACTTTTACAATTAGCAAGGGATAATAGATATACAAAAAGCCCAACATAAATTGCGTTGACGTTGTCTTAAGGTATTTAAGACAATATAACCTGATTTTGAATATTAGATTCCTTTAATATTAGAAGGATATCTCAATGCAATTTGGTTACAAACACAGCATTGAAAGTGAATCCATAAATGGATTGGTTATTATGATTGGTGGAGGTCGTATTTTTTAGATATGTATTCTATTATTTTACGGAATTTGTAACATTGGATATGGCAAGTAAGGATTCAAGTAAAGTATAATTCCTTTAGGGCTTAAACCAATGTTATATTAATTCATTTTTATAGTGGAGCTACACTATCAAGGGCTAAATGCCAAATATTCATTGGAATCTAGACACATTGGTAAGCATAGCTATGTATTTGACAAAGGGTGTGCATCATATATTTTGTTCGGAAAAAGAAGCAAAGAAAATTCTTTGACAAAAGAAATTATAACAGAAATGATGTCTATAATTTCCATGGGGGATGGGACTCAAGCTCACTTATTTTAGTCACACATGATGGAACCTCAACTCAACGCTTTATTGGACATTTAAGTCTTAAGTTCAATGAGTCCAAGTACATCATTTGAATGTGGCTGCATGCACTTAAATGTATAAGCACATCCCCTGGTTAACAAGTGCTTGAAACCATATGATAAAGGAGGAGGTTGCGTTAGTATTCTTAATGAACCCATGACACATAAGTATAGTGTTGAAATACTTATATGGTTGCAAATTCGATGAAGTTCACCTATATGAGTAGAAGTGGTCCCGTTTCTAGGGGCAAAGGCTTAGCTCTTAAGCATTTATGAATATATACAAGACATATGGCTATTATTAGTGTCAAAGTTTTACTAAATGACTTTCACATAAACCTTCGCATAAAAAGGGTTCTCATAGTTCTGATAACAAACAAAAGAAGGCTGAGACTAGGTCGACTGCTACTAGACCTGCGCCTATCATTGGTACTTGTAGGGTATGTAAGGAGTGTTGTAAGGACCATGGGTCGATGCCTTGCTTTTGTGCATCAGATGCCTATTTTAATTGTGGTCAGACAGGCCACCGCATCAGAGGTTACCTCTAAGCATACTTAAGACAAGCTAAGAGACCACTCACTCAAGGGCATGCTTCGAAACCTACTGAGTATAGGAGAGTCACCGCTGCAAAGAAAGGTAAGAAACCTATGGTTCAAAATAGAGTCTTCACTTTGGACAAGGAGTCTGTCGATACCTACTCAAATATTATTCAGGAAAGATTTATGTTTATGGTTATGAAGCTTTAGCATTATTTGATGCGAGCTCTACCACTCACTTGTATCACCTACATTTGTATATAAGCTGCATATAGAGCCCATACCCGTATGTCATGACCCAAATTACCTAAAATCACTACAATTTTTTCGCTTTTCGATTATTATTTAATTCTTACCTTTCTCTCATCGTGACCATCCTACAAATAGTTGGGCTATGATTCGGTGTTAGTCACCTCTCACCTATTTACCATTCCATTTCTATAATTACATTCATATATCAGGATTTACTATCCTTTAACTTTAACTAAATACATATACAATGGTATTACATCACCTTACATCCCCGACATCGTATCCATTTACAGTACTGTGCATTACATATTTAGATACAAAACTATACAAATGTGTATACCTGTCTCTCGATGGAAAGCAGCAGAAACCAAGATTGTAAGTCCTTAGCCGCTCACTAACTACTGCGAGTGCTCTGAAAATATGGGAAAATAAGGGTGGTGAGCAAACCACACGCTCAGTAAGACAATTATGCAAGTAAGTAGATAGCTCCACTATCTACATGCTCATAATGCCATGCCCTTAAAATCTATTTCTTTTCATTAAAATCTCAAGCACAAAATCATGTATGTCATCAATGATTTAGTTTATAAAAATGTTCGTACATATATAAATCATACTACTTATGCATCAATGGCATTTTATGTGACATCATTAAATCATACTTCGCATGAGGTAAATCAAGATCATGCCATGTAAAACAAATCATGAAAAACAATTCTTTTCATGAATTTATCATTAACGCATGAAAAATTCATCATGCTACTGCATTTAAATCATATCATTAAAACTGCAGTATAAAATAACCTGAAGGGGTTAAGCATCTCATAAAAATTCATTAAAACAATTCGTTATAAAATTCTGTTAAAAAGCACATCTCAGTGAAAATCACAAAATCAGGGGCCTGACCCCTCCCTCGGGTCTACCTTGGTCTATCGAGACCACAAGTTATATTATGTGAGACATGTAGGTGACTATATCAGTAACATCAAGGACTATGGCCATAACCTAGTGATCCCTTGCAACACGGTACCTAGTGTGTGGGGTATCACACCTAAAACGAGAGGTGGGTCGGTCCTACCCGCCAGAACAGCATAACATCAGGATTGCGAAGGCAAGGCTTACTGCCTCGTGGCTAATGCCACTCCACTCCAACAATCCCCACGTACAGCGTACTCTGCATGACATACACGGTACAACGTACTCCGTGAACCCAAGCTCAGTCAGGAATGCCTGTAATAGGTCTTATCCACCTATACCATCTCTGTCTCAGTATGCACGTGTGGGCATATCATCTCACTGTGACACACAGTCTACAAGAGGCTCCAACACGGCTATATGCATGTCATATAAATCCCTATGCGAGCGAAGCTCTAGCACGGCTCCATGCATATTCATGATATCAGAAAATCTTGTGCGAGCGAAGCTCTAGCACGGTTTCATAAAAATCAATAAAATCTGCGTACGAGTAATACTCCAATACGTCTTTAAAATAGTCATATATCCATATAAAACTTCGTGTGAGCAAGCTCTAGCATGGTGTTATGCATCAATAAATCAAATCTCGTGATTGTTACACTCCAGCACAGCTTTATGTATATCTAAATCAAATCTCGTGCGAGTTACACTCCAGCACGACTTTTATGCAATTATCATATCAAAACAGGATGTGAGCTAAGCTCCAGCACCTCTCATGCATGTCAAATCATTAAAACTCGTGCGAGCAATAACTCTTGTACCTTTTTATGCATTTCAGTCAAAACAGTCAAAATCGTAAAAACCGTCAAAACAGGGTGTGAGCTAGGCTCCAACACCTCTCATGCATTTCTCAATAATAAAAATCAATACGAGCAACCGCTCTAGCACATTTCATGCATATGATGTCACACAAGTTGGTGCGAGCAACCGCTCAAGCACGTTTTATGCACACTCACAAACTCAGATATAGTGCGAGTTATACGCCAGCACTATCTGTTTCCATTTAAACTTGATAGTTAGCCTATTTTTCAAATAATTTTTATTTAAATATAAATAACACTTATGTAGTGTTATTTTGTGAAATTTATGCAATTATTGGCCAATCTACCGATTTGCGTTGCTTAAAAACCAAGAAAATTTTTAATTCGAAAAATTCCTTAAATCATGCATTTCATGCATGTCATGCTTTCGCCATCCTTAGGTGAACTTCCCTCAATAGGGGTAAAATAGACTTTTACCTATTTTGAGTCCTTAAAATCTTTAAATTTATTTCTAGGACCTTTAAACAATATCAGTGTATACATACATATTCAGTATATATAAAAGCTATTAAAATATGCGTAGCTACCTCTAGCTACTCACACAATTCCCTTACCTCATTTTTCTATACAGTCTGACCTTTCACTGATGTCTCGTCATGCAGTCCGATTTGCTCTTAATCAAATCTCTAGAACTGCGTATAAAATACATCAGGTCAAATACAATACAATTAATTGTATTTCATATTTTTTGGGCTTAATTTAAATCATTGGGCTTGTTTATCCATATTGGGCCCGGTTGTACCATAATAGGCCTTAATCGGCCTTACTCCTATTTTTCACTTACTATTCACATTATCGAGGTCTATTAGGCTCATTGGCCCCATCAGTATTTATTGAGTCTCGTTCTAAATTTTTGGATAGCTCAATTAATTATTTACGACAATTTATCTTTAATTCTAGAATATAATTCATTTCATGCAGAATTTAAATCCGTAATTTATGCGGTAAATTTTTAACACGCATAACAATGTAAATTAAATAAGGGTTACTTACCCAAGATTCCATGATAGTATGCAAATCGAGGCTGACTCGAGTCCTCGTTTGAGGTCAATCGTCGAGCTACACAATTTAATATTTTTTCGGGTAAATTTCCAGTTGGATATTAATCAAATTAAATATTTTAAAATTTAAATCAGTCAATTTCCACCGCTTACCGACTTACCCGTAGTTAGATTGCATCACTGAAATTTTTTTCAATTTTTCTTCTTTTTTCTTTTTCCCTTTTTTTCTTCTGTTTCCTATTCTTTTTGGCTGAACTGGTTAGGTCTGGTTCAGCATACCGTCACTGCGCTGAACCGACCGTACCGATTCAGGCTTCATTTCGCCATCTGACGCCGTCCAGCCGGTTCTCGGCATGATTCCGGTGCCAATCGGCGTGCCACGGCCTGGGCTTTTCTAATCGGGCCTCGACTGGAGTCGAAACGGCGCTAATGGCCGCCAATCTGGGCTTTTCTTCCTTTCGTCGTTCGCCGCCGTTCGTCGGTCCGTTAGGCCGGTGGTGGCCTTTTCTCAGCTGGGCTAACTCTTTACCTCGCCTAGGCTGCCCCTCGCCGCTCCGTCCGGTGAGCTCCCTCGACTTTCTGCTTCGTTTTCTTTTTCCACTTTTCGCGTTTCGCGAAAATTCTATTTTTTTTAATTTAATTTAATTTTATAATTTATTTTTAATATTATTTTAATCAATATTATATTCAATTAAAATCTAAAATATCCAAAAAATTATTATTTTATTCATTTATTCAATAAATGAATTTATCGGTCTTACTTCATCTTTCCGGTATATTTTTCGATATTTTCGGGATAATTTCTCGAGGTGAAAATTTCGGTTAATTCCAATAAATTCATATCTTGATCAATTTAACCCGAAATTTAATTATTTCTTCGTTATTGATCAAGATTTCTCAATCTCATATTTTTAATTAAATTTTCTTGTCACAATAAATATCGAATTTCGGTCTTTTGATCGTTTTACCCTTGCATGTGTTCGAAAATTCCATCTCAATCCTTTATTTGATTTTTTTCTCATTCGTGTTTTAAATAAAATCGGGTCTTACAATCTCCCCCACTTAAGAAATTTGGTCCTCCAAATTAGAACCAAGTCAAATGGGTCCGTAAACAACTCTGGATACGTCTATCGCATCATACTCTTTAATTCTCATAGGACTTTTTTCGGAGTATAATACTACCAACATACTTAACTAGGGAAATCATCTTAAACCTCAACACTTTCTTCTTCCTGTTTAATACTCGAATCGATTTTTCAACATACGTTATACTTTCATTGAGTTAAGCTGTTGGAGCTCATATCCGATCACATATGATAGGTCCGGATAGTATTTTCGAAGCATCAAAAGATGGGACACATTGTGGATGCCTGCTTATTCAGGTGGTAACACCATCCTATGGGTCTTATCTCCCACTTTGTCCAATCTCTCAAAGGATTCCATCTAATGAAACTCAATTTGCCTTCTTTCCGAATCTCGTTATGTCCTTATGCTATGTCCTAGGGGCATGTAACTTCCAACAATACTAATTCATCCTCGGTGAATTTCAATGGTTTTTTGTCTCTTGTCAGCATAGCTTTTCTGTCTGCTCTGAGGTGTTCTTAATCTCTCACAAATCAACTGAACATCCTTAGAGGTTTATCTTACCAATTCGAGAATAACTCTCTATCTGTCACCCACTTCTTCTTATCCAAGTCGAGAAATGACCCCTACGGCCATACAATGCCTCATAAAATGTTATCCCGATACTCAAGTGACAACTGTCATTACTAACAAATTCGATTAGTAACAACTGATCATCCCAGGAGCTTATAAAATCAATGACACATGCTCTTATCATATCCTCCAGAACTTGTACAGTCCTCTCTGGCTGACTATTTGTCTGAGGACGGAAGTTGTGCTAACACTCAATCGGGTTCCCATAGCTTCCTGAAAAATATTCCTAGAAATGGGAAGTGAAGGGGGAATCCCTATATGATACCATACTCACTGGAACGCTACATAATGTTCCACAATTTTCCTTACATATAACTTCGCCTACGCACTTAGAGTATCTAGAGATTTCCATATCCAGAAGGTGGGTAAACTTAATTAATCTATCGACTATCACCCAGAAAGCCTCATGATCCATCCGGGTCCTCTATAACCCATCACAATATTCATGGTAACTTGCTCCCATTTCCGTGTCGATATAGGTAGAGACTGCAATAACCCTGCAGACTTCTAGTACTCTACCTTACTCTGCTGACATACGAGACACTTCTCTACAATCTCTACAATATCTCTTTTCATATCAGACCACCAATATCCTTTTCTAAGATTTTGATATATTTATTACTTTTCGAATGCACTGTATATCCCGAAGAGTGAGCTTCTGACAATAACACTATCTCATCAATTGTGGTCCTAGGGAGCACTTATATTGTCTCTAAACCTCTGTAAGTCATCATCACTTTCTGTGAACTCTGTCACTGTCCCCCTCTGAATCTGACCCACACTATCGACACCATGTCGATCATCACGCTAAGCCTAGCAAATCCCATCACTCAAATCTAGTTCTAACCTCAGGCTAGCTGTCACAAAATCATTATCATCATTAGAAGGGATCACATCACTATTGAGGCTCACAACTGCTCTAGCAGCTCACGCTCCCTGACCATCATATGTGATACCATCCCGAGGCTCTTTCTGTTCAAGGCATAAGCCATTTCATTAGCATTTCCTGGGTGGTACAATGTTCACAATCATAATCCTTAGAAGCTCTAACCCTCTTAGTTATCTCATATTCTACTCTTCCTGTGAAAACAAATACTCGGGGCTTTTACGATCAGTGCATACTCGAAATTTCTTACCATTTAAGTGGTGGCGCCATACTTTTAGTGTAAACACTACGGCTGCCAACTCTAAATCATGGGTCAGATAGTTTCTCTCATGGTCCTTGAACTATCTGGATCCATAAACGACTATCTTCCCATTTTACACCAATACACAGCCCATTCATTATTTTGAGGTATCCATATACACTGAGAAACCTCTTGAGCTGTTGGGTATGGTGAGAATAATTACGGTGGTCAGCTTATTAATTCAATATACCAAAACTCACCAAAGCTACTTTCATACTTATCATCCTACCGACATACAATCTTTTTCGAACAAGATGTGTCAACTGAGCAGCCCATTTCGAGAAACTCTCAACAACTCATCTATAAGACAGTTTCCTGTTGCTACTCATGCTCTTCCCTGGATTTCGAATACATCAAAATATCATCGCTAAAGATGACAACCAATCGGTCCAAGTAAGGTTTAAATACCTCATCGTAGTTGAGTTCCACTAAATATTTCAATCACCCATATCCTTGACCTATGTACGCATAAACGTATAATGTCATTTCGAAATCACTTCCATTCAAGATACTAACCTACGTCATTTCCTTTTTTTTTTAATATTAACGGCTTTTATAAAATTTTAATTTTTTTAAACCTTCATGATTAATCGAATTCTATATTTCTTTATCATACCAGTAAAGGTACCCAAATTTTAAATGTATATATTACGACTGTCGATTTCAATTTATAGGTTATGTGTGCGCTTCTAGATGCTGTCAAGTCTTCAGGATCTATTACATCTCGAAGCTTATCTCCTTTCATATATCACTTATAACAAACTCTTTCATTACGTGTCAAACTTACAATATACTTTTCAGGGGTGAAAACATCACTATCTTAGGATAGCAATCTAAACAGCATAGTTTGCAGCCGAATCAATCTATTCTCAAATATTGCTTCAAAATTATTCATATTTCTTCAAAATTATTCATATTTCATTGAATAAAATCGACTGACATATCCTTTTTCCCCTGTTTTCAACTTACAATCCCTATACCCATATTTAGTTATTGATAATCAGCTAACTAACATCATCTTGCTTAAGGGTACAGGCTTCACATCTTTCACTAGCTTTATAAGTAACTGAAAGCAGTATGAATAAATGCGTGGTACCAGGATCAATTAAAATAATTACTTCATTATTTACAACTAGTGTGGCATCTTCCACCTCATCAGATGAAACATCAGTAGTGTCCTGATCCAAGACATACACTCGCTCTCGTCCAACATCTTATTTTCGTGGTAACTACCACATATCCTTCGCTTCTACGGAGCAGGTCGAGGTCCTCTAATCACAATACCCCTCAAAAATATTGTATTTGGATACACTGGGGCCTTACCAATCATCTTACCCTGTGACTTATCAACTCTAATCTTTTACTAAACTACCTTTTTCCCATTCTGACATCTCTATCATCCTCTATTCTTTTCTTGTCTCTATTTCAGCCCTTACTACCTTTTCCAATCTCAGAGGCATGTAACTCATGATCTTATTCACACAACTGTAGTCTGCGCACTGCCTCGGCATAGGTAGTGATATCTAACGGGCTAATCGGACTCTAATTGAAAATCTGAGCCCTTCATGAACTTTCAGACATTCCGACTCTCATTGTTCATAGTGTTAGGGTCATATCTGCCCAGGAATATAAACTGAGATTCATACTCGTCAATCAACTAGTTCCTCTGGATCAGAGTAAAGAATTTTATCTGTTATTTCCTTTAAGCAATTTTTGGGATATTCTGTCACTGCAATACATCTAGAATTATGTTCTCATGTCCAATCTGGATGTCTAATTCTTAAGATGGGTCGAGCGGACTTCCACCAATGTTTCGACTCGCCCTCAAATCCCATGCATACTATGAGCAATTAGCTCCATAATATTCTTCACACTCCGTTTCAACCTCGAGAAAGGTGTCTCAATACTATCTGATCTCTCTATCGGACTCTGTTCGATTTTTCTGTCGGACTCTGTGGGGCATACTCAATACCAGCCTCCACATCAATCTCATCTTGAGTCTCATGTGGCGACTCAGTACGACTCTCAGGCCTACCTCTACGGCCTCAAGCTCGTGTACTCTCCCCTCTACCATAGCGGCTATCAGTTAATGAGTCTATTCTTGCATTTAAAACCAAATTCTTAGCTGCAATTTTATTTCAATATACACAATTGTATCTAAACAACGCACAATACATGGGGATATAAACTTCCTTAACCATTAACACCGACTCATATCAGGCCAACCCAGGTCTGATATCAAAAACTGTCACGACCCAAATTACCTAAAATCACTACAAATTTTTCACTTTTCGATTATTATTTAATTCTTACCTTTCTCTCATCGTGACCATCCTACAAACAGTTGGGCTATGATTCAGTGTTAGTCACCTCTCACCTATTTACCATTCCATTTCCAAAATCACATTCATATATCAGGATTTACTATCCTTTAACTTTAACTAAATACATATACAATGGTATTACATCACCTTACATCCCCGACATCATATCCATTTACAGTACTGTGCATTACATATTTAGATACAAAACTATACAAATGTGTATACCTGTCTCTCGATGGGAAGCAGTAGATACTAAGATTACAAGTCCTTAGCCGCTCACTAACTACTGTGAGTGCTCTGAAAAGATGGGAAAATAAGGGAATGAGCAAACCACACGCTCAGTAAGGCAATTATGCAAGTAAGTAGACAGCTCCACTATCTACATGCTTATAATGCCATGCCTTTAAAATCCATTTCTTTTCATTAAAATCTCAAGCACAAAATCATATATGTCATTAATGACTTAGTTTATAAAACTGTTCATGCATATATAAATCATACTACTTATGCATCAATGGCATTTTATGTGACATCATTAAATCATACTTAGCATGAGGTAAATCAAGATCATGCCATGTAAAACAAATCACGAGAAACAATTCTTTTCATGAATTTATCATTAACACATGGAAAACTCATCATGCTACTGCATTTAAATCATTTCATTAAAACTGCAGTATAAAATAACCCGAAGGGGTTAAGCATCTCATAAAATTTCATTAAAACAATTCGTTATAAAATTCTGTTAAAAAGCACATCTCAATGAAAATCACAAAATCGGGGGCCTGACCCCTCCCTCGGGTCTACCCTGGTCTATCGAGACCACAAGTTATATTATGTGAGACATGTAGGTGACTATATCAGTAACATCAAGGACTATGGCCATAACCTAGTGATCCCTGACAACACGGTACCTAGTGTGCAGGGTATCACACCTGAAACGAGAGGTGGGTCGGTCCTACCCGCCAGAACAGCATAACATCAGGATTGCGAAGGCAAGGCTTGCTGCCTCATGGCTAATGTCACTCCACTCTAACAATCCCCACGGTACAGCGTACTTCGCGTGACATACACGGTACAACATACTCCGTGAACCCAAGCTCAGTCAGGGGTGCCTGCAATAGGTCTTATCCACCAATACCATCTCTGTCTCAGTATGCACGTGTGGATATATCATCTCACTGTGACACTCAGTCTACAGGAGGCTCCAACACGGCTATATGCATGTCATATGAATCCCTGTGTGAGCGAAGCTCTAGCACAGCTCCATGCATATTCATGATATCAAAAAATCTCGTGCGAGCGAAGCTCTAGCACGGTTTCGTAAAAATCAATAAAATTTGCATACAAGTAGTACTCCAGTACGTCTTTAAAATAGTTATAAATCCTAAAACTTCATGCGAGAAAGCTCTAGCACGATGTTATGCATCAATAAATCAAATCTCGTGCGAGTTGCACTCCAGCACAGCTTTATGTATAAATAAATCAAATCTCGTGCGAGTTACACTCCAGCACGGCTTTTATGCAATTATCATATTAAAACAGGATGCGAGCTAAGCTCCAGCACCTCTCATGCATGTCAAATCATTAAAACTCGTGCGAGCAATCGCTCTAGCACATTTTTATGCATTTCAGTCAAAACAGTCAAAATCGTCAAAACTGTCAAAACAGTCAAAACAGGGTGCGAGCTAGGTTCCAACACCTCTCATGCATTTCTCAATAATAAAAATCAATGCGAGCAACCGCTCTAGCACATTTCATGCATATGATGTCACACAAGTTGATGAGAGCAACCGTTCAAGCACGTTTTATGCATACTCACAAACTCAGATATAGTACGAGCTATGCGCCAGCACTATCTATTTCCATTTAAACTTGATAGTTGACCCATTTTCCAAATAATTTTTATTTAAATATAAATAACACTTACGTAGTGTTATTTTGTGAAACTTATGCAATTATTGGCTAATCTACCGATTTGCTTTGCTTAAAAACCAAGAAAATTTCTTAATTCAAAAAATTCCTTAAATCATGCATTTCATACATGTCATGCTTTCACCATCCTTAGGTGAACTTCCCTCAATAGGGGTAAATTAGACTTTTACCTATTTCGAGTCCTTAAAATCTTTAAATTTATTTCTAAGACCTTTATACAATATCAGTGTATACATACATATTCAGTGTATACAAAAGCAATTAAAATACGCGTAGCTACCTCTAGCTACTCACACAATTCCCTTACCTCATTTTTCTGTACAGTCTGACCTTTCACTGATGTCTCGTCATGCAGTCCGATTTACTCTCAATCAAATCTCTGGAATTGCGTATAAATATACATCAGGTCAAATACAATACAATTAATTGTATTTCATATTTTTTGGGCTTAATTTAAATCATTGGGCTCGTTTACCCATATTGGACCTAGTTGTACCATAATGGGCCTTAAACGGCCTTAATCCCATTTTCACTTACTATTCACATTATTGAGGCCTATTGGATTCATTGGCCCTATCAGTATTTATTGAGCCTCATTCTAAATTTTCGGATAACTCAATTAATTATTTACTACAATTTATCTCTAATTTCATAATATAATTCATTTCATGTAGAATTTAAATTCGTAATTTATGCGGTAAATTTTTAACACGCATAACTATGCAAATTGTCGTAAATAAGAGTTACTTACACGAGATTCCATGATCGTATGCAAATCGAGGCTTACTTGAGTCCTCGTTTGACGTCAATCGTCGAGCTACACAATTTAATATTTTTCGGGTAAATTTTCAGTCGGATATTAATCAAATTAAATATTTCGAAATTCAAATCAGTTAATTTCGACCGCTTACCAACTTACCCGTAGCTCAATTGCATCACTGAAGTTTTTTTTCAATTTTTTCTCTTTTTCTTTTTCCCTTTTTTTTTCTTCTTTTTTCTTTTCTTTTTGGCTGAACCGGTTGGTCTGGTTCAACATACCGTCACTGCGCTGAACCGGCCATACCGGTTCAGGCTTCATTTTGCTGTTTTGGCACCGTCCGATCGGTTCCCGACATGATTCCGGTGCCAATTGGCGCGCCACGGCCTGGGCTTTCATAATCGGGCCTCGCCTGGAGTCGAAAAGGTGCCGATGGCCACCAATCTGGGCTTCTCTCCCTCTCGCTGTTCGCGCCGTTCGTCGGTCCGTTAGGCCGGTGGTGGCCGCCTCTCAACTGGGCTACCTCGTTACCTCGCCTGGGCTGCCGCCGGCCGCTCCGTCTAATGAGCTCCCTCGACTTTCTGCTTCATTTTCTAGTTTTCGCGTTTCGTGAAAATTCTCTTTTTTTTTTTAATTTTATTTTATAATTTATTTTTAATATTATTTTAATCAATATTATATTCAATTAAAATCCAAAAAATCCAAAAAAAATTATTATTTTATTCATTTATTCAATAAATGAATTTATCGATCTTACTTCGTCTTTTCGGTATATTTTTTTATATTTTCGGGGTAATTTCTCGATGTGAAAATTTCGGTTAATTTCAATAAATTCATATCTTGATCAATTTAACCTGAAATTTAATTATTTCTTCGTTATTGATCAAGATTTCTCAATCTCATATTTTTAATTAAATTTTTTTGTCACAATAAATACCGAATGTCGATCTTTTAACCGTTTTACCCTTGCACGTGTTTGAAAATTCCATTTCAATCATTCATTTGATCTTTTTTCTCATTCGTGTTTTAAATAAAATCGGGGTTTACACCTTAGGTCTTCTTTTGCACATTAGCACTTCCATGAAAGAATCCCAGATGACTGACCTAGTACATAAGAATTATAAGTTAAGGGTAGGAGATAGGGATTCGGTAGCAAATCTAATCATGTTATGTATGTATGGGTTTGACGTGATATTAGGCATAGATTGGTTAACTATCAATCATGTAAGTCTAGACTGTTATGCTAAGATTGTAACCTTATCCTAACCTGATAATTATGTTGTAAGTTTTGGAATGTAAGAAGTAAAATAAAGTATGTTGGTGTGAAGGTTATCCTGCCTACATGAAAGATTTCAGAAGGAAGCATTCGAAACTTCAGAAGATTTCAATGGTTCAAGTTAATTCGGATGTCTTCGCAGAGGAATTGCTTGGATTACCACAAGATAAGGAGCTTGAGTTTACCATCAACTTGGTGCCAGGAACTCAACCTATATCTAAGCCTCCTTATCGAATGGCATTTGTGGAATTAGAAGAGTTGAAGAAGCGAATCCAGGAAGTGTTGGACAAAAGGGTTTATATGCCCGAGCGTCTCATTGTAGGGTGCTCCAGTCCTATATGTCAAAATGAAGGATGGTAGCCTAAGGTTGTGCATAGCATATCGTTTATTGAAGAAGGCTATTGTCAGCAACAAGTATTTGTTTCCTTGGATCGATGAAATGTTCGACCATTTGCGAGGTGCTACAGTGTTCTCTAAGATTGATCTTATTTCGAGGTATCATTAGTTAAGGATCAAGAAGAATGATATCCCTAAGACAGCTTTCAAGACGTAATATGGCTACTTTGAGTTCCTAATGATGCCATTCGGTGTAACGAATGCCCTTGCATCATTCATAAATTTGATAAATGAGGCGTTTAAGGTGTATCCGGACCGATTTTTCATAATATTTATTGATGACATCTTGGTGTACTCCAAGTCCCGAGAAGAGCATGAGCAACATCTATGGATAATCCTTCAAACACTTAGGGATAAGAAGTTATATGGCAAGTTGGATAAGTGAAAGTTATAGCTGGATCAGATAGCATTCTTGGGTCATATTGTGTCGAAAGACAGGGTGACAATAGATTCGTCTAAGGTTGAGGCAGTGCTTCAGTGGGAATGATCGAAGAATGTTACAAAAGTTTGGAGTTTCTTTAGCTTGTTGGGTACTACTACAGGTGTTTTCTAGAAGGGCCCTCCAAGATATCTGCACCATTGGTGTGCCTCACACGAAAAAATGTAAAGTTTGAGTGGTCTGATAAGTATAAGAGTAGTTTTCAAGAATTAAAGTAGAAATTGACTTCAGCACCGATCTTGACCATATCGATTGGATCTTAGGGTTTTATAGCATATAACGATACCTCTCTTCAGGGTCTGGGATGTGTACTCATGGAGCATGATAGGGTGGTTGCCTATGACTCTCGTCAGCTTAAGGATCACGAAAAGAGCTTTTCTACCAATGATTTGGAGTTGGTTGTAGTGGTCTTTGCTTTGAAGATATTATTTATATGGTGAAAGATTTCAGATCTACTTTGACCACAAAGATTTCAGACCCTGTAACATCTTTTTCTTTTGTGTTTAGTGTTTTTCTTAAAGAAAAAAGAATATTAACAAAACAAGATTTATTCTTTGCAATTTATGTGGATACTATTAGAAGCGGGCTTGTATAGCTCGATAGTGTTGATCGATCTCTAGCATTGAAGTTTTCGGAATTCACTATGCATATTACTTGTGTATTTAAATTCCCAACGCTTCTAATTCTCATTCCATTATTGATTATAATTAATTTCTAATTTGATTGGCGGCCACGGCTTGGCAGAAAAAGCTGTTTTTGCATCTTGATATCATACTTCATGCATGGAGAATCAGAAGAATACTAATTTAACACGAGCTGCGGCAACTGAAAATGTTGAACTGAGCGCATCAGATATTATGGCTACTGTCATATCTGACATTTCTGATGCCTATTTATGTTGCTTCGAAGTGATTGCTTACACCACTGCTTTGTGTCTCATGATAAGTGGACTCTAAAAGTCAAATCTTTTATGTGGTTGTCAATCCAAAAAGAATCTGACAACATACTAAAAAGAACTATCACAAGTTTCTAGGAAAAAATTAAACAGCGGATATACCAGAGGCGGCGACTTGCAAAAAGGAATTGATAATGCCAATTTAAGGATTGGGTTCTCGATAATAATAATAATAATAATAAAAGAAGCAATTGGACGCCGTGAATGGAATTCAGGTGCTTTAGTACAAAAGCAAAACAGAAGTTTGGCTTTGAGAATGCAATGGATTGCCTTTTCAAAGGTCGTTGACTACTTTTTGCAGCTTTTAACATAATTGTTAAGAGCACAAAAGGATTTATTTTGATAGTAAGTTATAATAAATTTATATTTATTTTTATTAAATTTATATTAATTATAATAATTTATATTTAATTATTATTATTAAAGATAAAAATATTTAAAATATTTGATCCAATAAAAAATTATCACGTGATATGAAAAATATCATATATTTTATTTATTATATATTTTAAATTACACCAATTTTAAATAAGACAAAAAAAGATATCTAATATAAGGATATATGCATAATTACATACAAAATAAATTCTTATAAATAAAGGTCAAGTATTACTAAAAAATTTAAGTCTTTATTTTGTTTACAGAAACTTTTTCAAGTCTCTTTCTGCTTATCATTTTTTTTTTGCAGAGTCTTCAGTAACATGTGACACGAAAATCGAAACGAGAACATCAATAATACATCATCACTTTGTTTGACAACAATAATTATAATTTTAGGTTTATTTTTGTTGATTTTATACTTAATTTATAATAATTATCATAATTTTATATTTATAATTATTAATTTTACATTTAATTTACATTAATATTTATAGTTTTCATTTAATTATCATAATTTTATATTCGTTCTTATCAATTTTATATTGATCCTCTTAATTTTATACTTAATTCTCGTAATTTTATATTTATTTTAATGTTTTTATTTTTATAGTTACTAGTTATATAATGATTTTCATAAATTACGTTAATTAAAATAATTTTAAGCTAAACATACATGGATAGTCCAATGCTTAATTATGGCATCTTGACTGCCAGTGAATGAAATTAATTCAAAATATATCTATATCAAGCGTTATCGATTGCTATCGACTGCCCTTTATAGCAATCGACTGCTGTGTAATTTACAAATTAGGCCTTAATATCATCAGTTCCACTTTTACATTTTTAATATTTAAAGGTTTAGAATCCCTAAGACGTCTAAACCTGTTAATAAGTGATTGAAAATAGGAATGTTGTCGCTCGGTTACAATAATGTCGAATTGTAGATGTCTTCACCTCGATCTTCACGTCACGTGTTCTAAAATGCCTCTGTAAAAGAGAGAAAGATCAGAGGGACGCAGGGGTTCTTCCCTGCGTTGGCACTCCGATGCTTAAGTCAGCCAGAGAATCGAGCAAAGTTTCAGTAGGAAAATTCAGAATTAGGTTAACGAATCATACCTGACCCCTATTTATAGGGATTTACTCTGTCATTAATTACATTTTTGCCCTTTTTATCTTACTCAGGGCTTGTATCACTTCATATGTTTTCTTCATATGTAACGTGGTACATTCTTCGTGCACCACATGGCATACTTTTATTATTCTTTTATCATGCACAACAATTGCTCCCCACTCTTTCGCTAGGTATAACCTTGCGGAAGAGTACATATGTTCTCATTGTAGCCTTAGGTCAAGTTCTTACATTAGATTCTGAAGTCAAATTCTCTGGCATTCTAATTCTCAAGATCTTGTTTTGAGTGCATGGCTTACCTCGCGCATTTTTCGCTTCAAGCCCTTTGGTTGGGTGCTTAGCTTACATCGCGCACTTTTCACTTCAAGCTCTCGCACATTGTCTTCGCGGCTTACCTCGCGCATTTTTCGCTTTTTTCGCTTCAAGCCCTTTGGTTGTGTGCTTAGCTTACATCGCGCACTTTTCGCTTCAAGCTCTCGCATATTGTCTTCGTAGCTTACCTCGCGCATTTTTCGCTTCAAGCCCTTGCACATTTTCTTCGTGGCTTACCTCACGCATTTTTCGCTTCAAGCCCTCGCACATTTTCTTCGTGACTTACCTCGCGCATTTTTCGCTTCAAGCCCTTTGGTTGTGTGCTTAGCTTACATTGCGCAATTTTCGCTTCAAGCTCTCGCACATTGTCTTCGTGGCTTACCTCGCGCATTTTTCGCTTCAAGCCCTTTGGTTGTGTGCTTAGCTTACATCGCGCACTTTTCGCTTCAAGCTCTCGCACATTGTCTTCGTGGCTTACCTCGCGCATTTTTCGCTTCAAGCCCTTTGGTTGTGTGCTTAGCTTACATCGCGCACTTTTCGCTTCAAGCTCTCGCACATTGTCTTCGTGGCTTACCTCGCGCATTTTTCGCTTCAAGCCCCTGCACATGTGTAGCTGGTGCGATCAGTTATTTATCAATTATGTGCGAATCTCAACAGCCAATAAAATATCAATATGACATAAATAATAGTTCAACAAATTAAATTTCAACCCATAGTTGAATTAACAAAAAATAATATTAAATGTCATAAAGTCTCGCTGCCAGTGTAGTTGCAAGTGGTTGATATTCCGCGTTTTTGCTATCCTCTTGCCTTGTGACCTTTCCATCTTCTTTCAAGGTATTGGTGATGGCTTAGGTAGCCCGACGATGGTAAGGGTTTCTTTTCTTTGAACTCCCTTATATGTAGTTCAGCGTCGGTATCCTTTTCATCACTTCTTCTTGAATGATATATTTATCTGCTCTAGAGAACAAGTCTGAGATCGTCGTCGGCTGATCTAAAGATAGCGACTCTTGCAACTTTTCAGACCTTGTCCCTTGTAGCATAGCTGTCACAGCTACTCCAACTTGTAGATCATGTACTTCAAGAGTAGAATTACGGAATCGACCCACATAGCTTTTGAGTGATTCCTTGCTCTCCTGCCTTAAAGTAAGCAGATAGGTGGCCTCCTTTCTTTTTTGGCTTTTTATCACAAAAGCCTTCAGGAATTCGCTTCTTAATTGATTGAAAGACGAAATAGACCTCTCCGAAAAACTGTTAAACCATTTTAGTGCATGGTCAGTTAAAGTTAAGAGGAATGCCCTACTCATGATCTCATCCTCTCATCCATGTAATAGCATCAATGACTCATAGTTCTGAATGTGGTCATAAGGGTCAGTTTTTCCCGTATACGTCGTCATCTGCGGCATTTTGAATTTTGGGGGCAGCAGTTTTCCCATGATCGTTGTACTGAATGAGATTCTCCTTCTCTGGTTTTCTTTAGTTGGAACCAACTTTTTCTCTTCTAAGATTCGTTCCACCATTCTTTTCATATAAGTGGCAACTTGTGTCACGCCCCGGAAGCGCGGAAAAATGGGGCTAATTTAAACTTTTTATCCATTAACTATGTTGTTTTCCTGTCCATGTCTAAAATTAAAATCTTTTCATTTTCCAGGATCTCATTACATCACATACATTCTGTACATATAAAATCATTTATAACTATTACATCCCGACTATTATATATAATAGTGTCTATTATGTATCACATGTCTGGAATATAAGTAAGACTGTACCTCAAGGTTACAAAAGAATCTGATGAAAGGTCGGACTACCTTGTCAACGACCACAGTCTCGTATGTGCAGTAGACTCGCTATAGATAATCTGGGAGGTGGAGAGGAGGGGGTGAGTTTTTCAAACTCAGTAAGAGATACATTTAAAATAGCTTTAAATACTCAAACATGATAAAACTCATGGTTTTACAAATCAGCATAAACATGTACTGGAGTAGAGATGCTTACATTTCATAAAAGCAGTAAAAACATGCTTAAATCATAAGTTTACACATCATGCATCCTTTTAGTAAAACTCATATATAGTATGCATATCACGTCGTGTAAACAAGTAAAAAGCATCTCAAAACTTAATCATGCATATCATAACATGCTTATCACTCTGGAAATGAAATCGTATTATCATATGCACATCTCGTAAAACATACTCATGGCTATCTTTAAAATCTCATCATAAAAATATGTGCTTAATAAAATCATAAAACAGATAGCATGAAATGTGCGAAAACATATATATATATATATATATATATATATATATATATATATCGTTCCGTCAATTCATCGTGTAGGGTCAGGCAATTGTCTCATTACTAGTCCCGAAGGACATCATACATCTGGCCCCGTAGGACAAAATCATGGGTACTCATGGCCATAGTACAGGGAGCCGTAGGACTGGATCAGGGTCGTACGCTGCCCTATCTCTCGTGCACCACTAAATGGGGACTATACGCACAAACTCACGTGCATCACCAAGTGTGGTCTATACGTACGTTTCTCATATCAAGTCAGAGCCTACCCGTTCCCTGGCCGTCGGCTAGGTAGATCCTCGATCGTCTCCATACGAGATCGACCCCAGATCCTCTGACTTTCTTCATGTCATGCCTTTTTACCCCACAAAAATCATTTTGGGCCTCTTACCCAATTTATCAAAATCATTTCGGGCCTCATACCCGTGTATTAAAATCGTTACGGGACTCTAACCCGTTTTTCATAGAAAACATGATTTTCATAAATCATTGCGGGACTCTAGCCCGTGTAAATATGGAAAGCATAGTTATAATAGTTATTTCTTGGGACTCATACCCGTACCATGAAAATATAGCTTAAAAGCTGTTTCGGGACTTTAACCCGTATCATGAAAACATAGTTTCATACAACATATCGGGACTTTAACCCGTAATCTCACGTGAAAACACTATGCTTTCATTTCAGAAGTGAAAAATCACTTTTATAAATATGTATGCTGTAAAAATGTATCTCATATATATAAATCATGCTGAAAACTCGGGAAATGATTTTGGCTTCGGTTTAAATACCGTTGGAAATCCATTTTGTAAAATCTCATTCAATTCTCATACATAAACAGTTGGTAAGGACGTAGGAGTACTAACGCTATTCTAAATCATATCCCTTACCTCTTAGCGACTGATGTAGAGCACTTTCCTCGATGCTCGAATTTACCTCGTAAAATGTCTTGATAGACCGAGCTGCTGCAAAACAAGTTCAACTTATCACATATGGCTTAAATTCATTTCAACATATCCAAATATGTGATTATATTGAAGCTTTGACCAAAAGTTGACTTTTAATCGATTTTACTCTTTTTACTCGGTTTTATCGGTAGAAACCTCGATTTAATCGTATTTAACTCAATAAGTATTTTCCTCATATTTATTACTGTCGAGTTAGTTAATTGGGCCAATTTCTCTCTTATTGGGCCAAATTGCACCTTAATGGGTCTTAATTCGTTTTAAGCCCGTTTCCACTTATTAATTCTTTCATCGAGGCCTATTGGGCTTACTGGGCCCATTAGTACTTATTGAGCCTTTTTCTAGACTCTTTGAATAGCCATATATCATTTACGACAATTTAATTAAAAATCTCGATTTAATCCACTAAATGCGCAATTTAATCCGTAACTCGTAAAATAAACTTTTAATGCGCAATAATTACATAGATTGTCGTAATTAAGCTTTACTTACCCGAGATTTTGCGATAGTGCCCAATTCGAAGTTCGATCGGGCTCACGTACGTGATTTATCGTCGAACTGCACAATTTATATATTTAATTTCGGGTGAATTTTTGATCAAATATAATTTAAATAAATTTTTCGAAAATTAAATCGGTCACTTTTGACCTCTTACCGACTTACCCGAAGTCCGGTGTATCCCCAAAAATTTTTCCTTTTTCCTTTTTCTTCTTTTTCTTCCCTTTTTCTCCTTTTTCCCTCTCTTTCTTTGTTGAACCGGTTTGGTCCGGTTCAGACCGGTCCGGTTCTCAGGTTCAGTCCTGTTCAGTTCCGGTTCAGACCGGTCCGGTTCTCAGGTTCAGTCCTGTTCAGTTCCGGTTCAACTTCTCCCTCGTCGTTCGGGGCTTTTTCTGCCGGTTCTCCATCGGCTTCCGCCTCCAGCTTGTTCGCGGGGTAGTCCGGTGCATGGATCTGGGGTCAGCTTCGCCAAAGCTCACCGAAAAGTGGCCGGTCCGGCCTCTTCTCTCCTCCGACGGCGGCACCCAATTTTTTTTCTTCCGATCGGTGCCGTTTGGCGGCGTTTCAGGCCGATCTGCGCCTGGATCGACGTCGCAAAAGTCCCCTCTGGCCGGTGGTGGGTCGCTCCTCCCCTCCTCGGCCACCGATCTCTCTCTCCTCTATTTTCTCTCTCTTTCTCGCTCCTCCTCTCGATTTCACTCTTTCTCTCGTCGGTCACCGTTTCTCCATCAGTTGTCGGTGCCGGCGAGCTCGGCTCTCTCGCCTGTTCGGTTCTCCGGTGGTGGCTAGCAGTGATCGGGGCAGACGGGGCTGGGTTCGGGTCCCTGACTTCGTCTTCTGTTTCTTCTCTGTCTCCAATTCCCAATTTCCTGTTTTCAATTTCGTTTTTTTTTTTTACTTTTACTTTATTATTATTTTATTATATTTTATTATATTATATTTATTATATTATTTTAATCAAATAAAATATAATAAAATACCCAAAATATCTCAAAAATCATATTTTATTTTATTAATTAATTACTTTAATTAATTTAATTTATTTTAACTTTTTCGATGTATTTTTCGCATATTTTCGGGATAATGTCCCGGGCGAAAATTACGAAAATTCGTAATATCTTCGTATCTTGACCAATTGGACTCGAAATTTTAAAATTTCTTCTTTATCGATCAAGATTTTCTAAATCCATATTTTTAATGAAATTTTTTCATCAAATTTACACCGAAATTAGGATCTTTTGACCATTTTACCCTTCTATACGTTCGAAACTAATTTAGACCGATTTTCCTTCTCGGACTCATTATCTTTTCTCATTTAAATTTCGTATCTTTCGTCCAACGATTTAAATCCCTTTAATTTAATATATGGTCCCAAATAATAAACATAGTGGGAAAAATCTGGGTTTCACAACTTGTGCCTTGGACACAGGTCTGTTTGGCACTTTCTTAGCATCGTATGCATCAGCTTGCCCGCAGTCCATAGCTTCTCTCCTGTTACCTTGAGTTCGGTTTTGACGAGTCTGAGATTGAAAGTTTGTCATTCCAATTTCAAGGTTTCGTGCTGGATCTATTTTCGAGTCTCTCTCAACATGAGACCCTGTCATTCCCACATCTTTGATTTCGTTGTTTGGTGGGCTGTTTGTGTTCTAGGGCCAAGGATCTTCGACGCCCAAATATCCAGAGTCTACTCGAGCCGGACCGTCAAGGTTTCTAGTACTTTGGCGTCTCCGGCCACCAACAATCTCCCGTGTTGAATTCTTTGTACCATGACGCCGTAGTTTTTTGACACTCTGATGTCTCCAGTTCATTGGAGTCTCGCGCATGGGGTCTTTCGTAACTTGGCGCTGCAAGCCTTCCGAGGCCTCACGCACAGGGTCTCCATAACCTGACGCCTCATATCTTCCTCAGTCTCACACATAGGGTCTCGTGCCGCCATGTTGCGAGGATTTCGCGCACCTCTACAGTGAGGGTCTCGCGCGGAAGGATCTCGTGTGAGCTGGCATCCTCGCGCGAAGAACGCGCCACGTGGCGCACGAAGCAAACGAGAGGTCTTGCGCGGCCATGCCGTGAGAGTTTTGTGCACCCCTACTGTGAGGGTCTCGCGCTCCCCTGCCGTGAGAGTCCGTCGTGGGCATGCCGTGAGGGTTCAATACAGGCATGCCGCGAAAGTCAGGTGCGGGCATGCCGCAAGGGTCCAATGCAGGTATACCGTAAGAGTCTTGCGGCATGTTACCGTGAGGGTCTTGCGACATCTTGCCGTGAGGATCTTGCGGCATCTTGTCGTGAGGGTCTTGCGGCAGGATGCCGTGAGGATCTTGCGGCATGTTGCCGTGAGGGATGCCGTGAGGGTTTTGCGTCCTTATGCCGTGAGGGTCTTGCTGCAGGATGCCGTGAGGGTCTTGCGTCCTCATGCCGTGAGGGTCTTACAGTAAGTTACCGTGAGAGTCTTGCGGCATGTTGCAGTGAGGGTCTTGCGGCATGTTACCGTGAGGGTCTTGCGATAGGATGCCGTGAGGATCTTGCGTCCTCATGCCGTGAGGGTCTTGCGACAAGATGCCGTGAGGCTCCCCTGCGAACATGCGGAGAGGGTCTTGCGTGACCATGCCGTCAGAGTCTTGCGCAGCTCGGCCTTCTCCCACCAAGTTTTGGACGGCCAGCGGCAGATTCACTTGCGGGAAAACACCATTGAACATGTTGAGTTAATGTATTTTGAAATGACAAAACAAGTAAACTCAATAATATAAAGATGATATAAAAACATGTTTAGAGGTTATCAGTACCAGAACTTAGAGTTCTGTTGATGAGAGATCGATCTGGCTTATGAGAGATCGATCTCCTGGGTTTTCTATAGATGAGAGATCGATCTGGCTTATGAGAGATCGATCTCCTTGGTGTATCTTGGATGAGAGATCGATCTCAGGAAGACAAGAGATCGATCTGCCAAGTTTTGAACCTGTACAAAGGTATTAAGGAAGAGTGAGATCGATCTATAAGGGTTAAGAGATCGATCTGCCTAATATTAGAGTTGAGGGATCGATCTGATCTAGGAAGAGATCGATCTCCCTTAAAGCATAGACTGAAGATCAATCTGTAAGATCGATCCACACTCAAACAGAGAGCTTGTGAGATCGATCTGGTAAGGAAGAGATCGATCTCCTCAAAGTCAGAGAGCTAAGGAGATCGATCTGTGGTATTGAGAGATCGATCTTCCCTCTACGAGATTGCATGGCAGATCGATCTGTAGATCGATCTTGCCTTAAACAGAGAGATTGGAAGATCGATCTGCCTATTCGACAGATCGATCTCCCCTTTCATTTTCAAATCAACAGATCAATCTGCCTATTTGACAGATCGATCTCCTTGTGTTATGGTGCTTTGATCTTGCAGGGTTTATAACTAAGAGATCGATCTGGCCAAGATGGCAGATCGATCTGGCACTCTACTGGAGGTACCCAACGGCTAGTTTCTGTAAAATCTCAACGGAAAAAACAGCATTTAATGCTCCAACTACCAATCCTTCAGTATTTAACCAAGCATTGAAGACAATGAGAAGTGAGACATTATTGCTGCACATTTTCTACATTCTCAAGCTTTAAACACTTTCATTCCTTGTGTCTTCATTCCTCATTTATTGAGATTTATTGTATAAGCTTAAGTGCAAAAGCTGTATTTGTCCTACCTACATTAAAGCTTCATTTTGTATTCATCCTTATCTTGAGAGAGAAGAGGATTGTTCCTCAGTGAGATAAACTTGTAAGAGGGTGAATACATTTTTATATTGCAAAGGGTAGAGAGGTTATTCCTTAACCTGTAAAAGGAACATTGTAACTTCTATTGAAGGAGAGTAAGAAAGCACTTGACAAGAAGGTCAAGGAGAGAAGACGTAGGCAAGAGTTTGACCGAACCTCTATAAATGATTGTGTTTGTTTCTCTCTTCCCTATCTTGCATTAAATTGTTTAATTTTATTATATTGTTCATTTTCATTTGCTGACTATAATAGGATTAAATTAAAATTTGCTATTAACGTTAGAAGACCGATTCACCCCCTCTCGGTAGAGCCAACAATTGGTATCAGAGTTAGGACTCTTTAATCACATAGGAACAACTTCCTAAGAGTTAGAAATGATCAAATGGCTCATAACAATGTAGCAACTAGTTTGGTAGGAGAGGGGTACTCTACGGTTAGACCTCCTATGTTTAATAGAGAACATTATGCATATTGGAAGACTAGGATGATGTTGTTCATTCAAGCAAATGATTATGAAGTGTGGAGAATTATAATTAAAGGACCTCAAATCCCTACAAAGAGAATAGAGGGAAGAGATATCTCTAAAGAAGAAGATGAATGGGATTCAAATGATATTAAATGTGCTCAGCTAAATGCTAAAGCTATGCACACATTATTTTGTGCCTTAGGTCCAAATGAATATAATAGAGTCTCCGGGTGTGATAATGCCAAACAAATTTGGGACAAATTGGCAATAACTCATGAGGGTACAACCCAAGTGAAGGAGACTAAAGTAAGAATGCTCACACATGATTATGAGCTCTTTAGGATGAAGGAAGGAGAATCAATTAGTGATATGTTCACTAGATTCACAGATGTAATTAATGGACTAAAGTCCTTAGGAAAAATATATTCTAATATTGAAATGGTCAAGAAAATATTAAATAGCTTACCTAAATCATGGGAAGCTAAAGTGACTGCAATTGAGGAATCTAAGGATCCTCACACATCGTCTTTAGATGAATTAATAGGATCTCTACTCACTTATGAGATGAAATTAAAAAGAAATGAAGAGCCACCCAAGAAAGTGGGAGTTGCTCTAAAATCCACTGCTCAAGAGGAGATTAAGAATGAGAGTGGTAGTGAAGAGGATTTTGAGATGGCAATGTTTGCCAAAAGATTTAACAAGTTCATGAGGATGAGAGCTAGTGGTAGTAATAGGAGAAACAATAAGAGAGATCAAGAAGAAGTAGGTAGAAAAGACTCAATTGTGTGTTATGAGTGTAAAAAACCAGGACACATAAAATTTAACTGCCCTCTTCTTAAAAGGTCCAATGATAGGTTCCATAAAAAGAAGGCAATGGTGGCAACATGGAGCGACAGTGACTGCTCCGATGATGAATCAAATGAGGACATTCCCAACTTGTGCTTCATGGCTATTGAGGATGAAAAGGTAACTTCAAGCCTCAATGAATATTCTTTTGATGAATTGCAAGATGCCTTTGATGATCTTGCATTAGAGTATGAATCTATGAGTATGAAATATAAAAAGATAATATCCAAATTGAGAAAAGAAAATGAGATAATGCAAATGGATAAATTAGAATGTGAAAAGAAACTAGAAATTTCAAATCTAGAAATTTGTGACCTTAAAGAGAAAAATAGCAATCTACATAATTCCTTTAATAGGTTTCACATGGGTCAACAGAAGTTAGATAGCATGCTAGAGACCCAAAGGGCATTCTTTGACAAAAATGGCTTAGGATATAATGCAAAGAGTAGAGAGACTCATCTTAAAAGTTTTATTGCTAGGAAGAGCATAAATAAACATGCAATTACTTGTTCATTTTGTAATAGAAAGGGACATGCATCACATAATTACAATATAAATATGAGAACTCTAAAAGGAAAAATAGTAAAAAGGATATGGATTCCAAAAGAAGTAATTCACTCCAAGGATTGTAATGCATTAGCAAAATGGATCCCAAAGGGATCAAGAATTGCATTCACTAACCTCAAAGGACCCAAGAAAATTTGGGTACCTAAGACTTGAGTTTAAATCTTCTTGTAGGTGATTGAGCATGTCCACACAGCTAAAACAAAGGAAGCATGGTACTTGGATAGCGGATGCTCAAGGCACATGACGGGAGATAGAAGCCACTTCAACTCTTTTAAATCAAAGGTTGGTGGAGAGGTCACATTTGGGGACAACTCCAAAGGCCAAGTAGAAGGAAGTGGCTCAATAGGTAATGATTACTTCTCTTTAGAAAAAGTATTACTGGTTAGGGGTCTAAAGCATAACATACTAAGCATAAGTCAACTTTGTGACAAAGGTTACAAAGTAATCTTTGATTGCATGAAATGTAATGTGGTAGATCCTAAGACTAACAAAGCTCTCTTTCTAGGCCATAGGCAAGGTAATATATATATTGTCTATCTTAATGAACTCAAAAATGAAAATATATGCCTAATGGTAGATAGTAAAAAGGAATCTTGGTTATGGCATAGAAGACTAGGTCATGCTAGCATGCGTGTGCTATCTAAGTTAGCTAGAAAGGATCTAGTCATAGGTTTACCCAAGCTATCCTTTGATCATGAAGAGATATGTGAAGCTTGTGTTAAAGGAAAACACAAAAGGACAACATTTAAGCCTAAGAATATTGTATCCACCACTAGGCCTCTTCAATTACTTCACTTAGATTTATTTGGACCAACTAGAACAACTAGCCTAGGTGGGAAACACTATGGATTTGTAATAGTTGATGATTACATTAGGTTCACATGGGTGTTCTTTTTAAGAGTAAAAAATGAAGCCTTAGAAAAATTCATAGCCTATACAAAAATTACTCAAAATGAAAAAGGGTATACAATAACTAGCATTAGAAGTGATCATGGCAAGGAATTTGAAAACATAGGATTTGATGAGTATTGTAATGATCAAGGAATTAGTCATAACTTCTCAGCCCCTAGGACACTATAACAAAATGGAGTAGTAGAAAGAAGAAATAGAACTTTGGAAGAAATGGCTAGAACCATGTTGTGTGAGAATAATTTGCCAAAGTATTTTTGGGCTGAAGCTATAAACACATCTTGCTATATAATTAATAGAGCTATGATTAGACCCATGCTTAAGAAAACTCCTTATGAGCTCTACAAGGGTAAAAAGCCTAACATTAGCTACTTCCATCCCTTTGGCTGCAAATGTTTTGTCTTAAATAATGGGAAAGATAATTTAGAAAAATTTGATACCAAAAGTGATGAGGGAATCTTTCTAGGATATGCTTTGAATTCAAAGGCTTATAGAGTATACAACAAAAGAACATTGATGGTTGAAGAATCAATTCATGTGATATTTGATGAGTCAAATAATTTATCTAAAGATTCAACAAATAATGAGGACGTTGGAATATTTGATGAAAACTTGGAGGAAAACTCAAAATTAGAAGATGATTTATTAGAAAAACTTGACTTGAATAAAGAAGATAAAGATGAAATAGAGATATTGGAGAGAGAATCTAGAGCACCAAGGGAGTTAGGATATGTAAAAGATTGTGAAATAGTGAGAGATCCAACTCTTGGAGTTAGAACTAGATCATCTCTAAGGAATATGTGTCAATATATAGCCTTTGTATCTCAAATAGAACCTAGGAATGTCAATGAAGCTTTAGATGACAATAATTGGTTCCTAGCAATGCAAGAAGAATTAAATCAATTTGAGAGAAGCAAAGTATGGAAACTAGTTCCTAGGCCTAGAGATCACTCTATAATTGGAACTAAATGGATATTCAAGAATAAGATGGATGAAAATAGTGTGATCATAAGGAATAAGGCTATGTTAGTTGCACAAGGCTATAGACAAGAAGAAGGAATAGATTATGATGAAACCTATGCACTGGTAGCTAGACTAGAGGCAATAAGAATGTTACTTGCCTTTGCATGTTATAAAAACTTCAAATTGTATCAAATAGATGTAAAGAGTGCATTCTTAAATGGTTTCATTAATGAAGAAGTCTATGTTGAGCAACCTCCCGGCTTTGAAAATCATGAATTTCCTGAATATGTTTTTAAATTGTCTAAGGCACTCTATGGATTGAAACAAGCTCCTAGAGCTTGGTATGAAAGGTTGTCAAAATTTTTAATAGAAAAGAGATTTTCAAGGGAAAAGTGGATACCACTTTGTTCATCAAAAATAAAAATAAGGATTTATTAGTTGTACAAGTGTATGTAGATGATATTATTTTTGGATCAATTAATGAGTCTTTATGTCAAGAGTTTGCTAAGATCATGCAAGGTGAGTTTGAAATGAGCATGATGGGAGAACTCACATTCTTCTTGGGACTTCAAGTAAAGCAAACAAAAGATGGAACCTTCATCAATCAAGCAAAGTATACTAAGGATTTGCTCAAGCGATTTGGAATGGACAATTGCAAACCTCAAGCAACTCCTATGGGCACCAACATCAAGCTTGATAAAGATGAGAGAGGTAAGTGTGTAGATACTAAACTCTATAGGTCTATGACTGGCTCATTACTTTATTTAACTGCAAGTAGACCAGATATTTTGTTTAGTGTATGCCTTTGTGCTAGATTTCAATCCTCTCCTAGGGAATCACATTTATTAGCCACTAAAAGGATCTTTAGATACCTTAAGGACACTCCCTATCTAGGACTTTGGTACCCCAAGGACTCTACCTTTGCACTTCATGCATTTTCAGATGCAGATTTTGGGGGATGCAAAATAAATAGGAAAAGTACTTCAGGTACTTGCCAATTCTTAGGAAATAGGCTAATCTCTTGGTTCTCCAAGAAACAAAATAGTGTGGCTCAGTCCACAACTGAAGCTGAATATATAGCAGCTGGTAGTTGTAGTGCTCAAGTGTTGTGGATTAAACAACAAATGAAAGATTATGGTATTGACATGAAACAAGTCTCTATTAAATGCGATAACACCAGTGCCATTAATCTATCTAAAAATCCTATTCAACACTCTAGAACCAAGCACATAGAAATTATGCATCACTTCCTTAGAGACCATGTGCAAAAGGGGGATATAATTCTAGAGTACATTGACACGTTACATCAAATAGCTGATATATTCACCAAACCCCTTGATAGAGATAGGTTTTGCATTCTTAGAGGTGAATTAGGACTTATGAATGTTCCCTAAGATGTGTGTGCTTCAAAATCTTGATTTCAAATTGACTTAAAAGTGATTTTCAAATGAGTTTTCTGGGCAACAAGTATGAGAGATCGATCTCCTATTCATATAGATCGATCTCCATACTTCAAATAAGCCTAAAGCATTAAGGTTAAGCTAGGCAGATCGATCTTCTATCCATAAGATCGATCTCCTTAAGCCTCTGTTCGATAACAGATCGATCTGTGCAAACGACAGATCGATCTCCTCAAGCCTCTGTCTTCTGAAGATCGATCTATGCATTTGGCAGATCGATCTCCCTACGCCTCTATTCGAAACAGATCGATCTGTGCATACGACAGATCGATCTCCTCACGCTTCTGTTTGAAACAGATCGATCTGTGCATACGACAGATCGATCTCCTTGGGCTTCTGAAAATGACAGATCGATCTGTCGTCTCGACAGATCGATCTCCTGTGCCCTGGACTATAAATTCTGGTGAAAAATCTCCAAATTTCAAAACTCCAAATCCCAAATCCCTAAAAGCTCTGTCGCACATCCTCTCTCAATTCTTCCTCCAGATCGATCTTCGGTACGAATCACTCATCAATCCAAGTCCAGTAACCTACATTGGTAAATTTTTCTTCCAAAATTTATTTCGTTTTTGTTAAATTTCACCCTAGGGCAAATCTAGTCACTGTTCCATTGGTTTTTTGTTTGTAAAACTGTCTTAGCGTAAATCTAGTGTCTAGAACCATGCCTCGGCTTAAGAGAGTAGGATAAAAACCTCCCCGATCCAATGTAAAAATCGGGTCATCCTCCCAATCCATTCCTCCCTTTTCAGCCGCTACCTTCAACAGGTGTTTTAAAACACCTGCCAAAAGGAAGCGATATGAAGAATACTTTTCAACTATGCTGTAAGACCCACTTTGTATGTATTGTTGCTATATTCCTTATGATTCACGCGATGTACACATATATATATTCATCGAATCATAAGAAGAGCGTTGACTAATTAAATTTGTGAAGCAAAATAAAATGGAATATCGGTAGACGTCAGAAGTAATTAAATACGAGTCGAAATGACCACTGATCAAACGAAAATGATCAGAATGAAGTTAACCGAAAATACGAAAATTAAATAAGAAAATATGGGGGATGTATGAAGGAAGGTCAAGTTAAATTGATTTTCGAAACAAAAGCAGGGGTAAAATGGTAAAAATACCAAAACCCGGTATTAGGGCAATAAGGAAATTTTAATTAAAAATAAGGATGTAAGATATCTTGATCGAAAATAAGAAAATTATAAATTTTGGGTCAATTGATCAAGATTCAAAAATTTTAAAAATACCGAAAAAATTATCGGGACTATATCTCGAAAAACGCGAAGAAATAATATCAAAATTTAGAGAAAAATATAATTAATAAATTAAATTTAAATTAAAGTAAAATAAAAAAATAATATAAGGTAGATATTTTGGGATTTTATGGAGTATTTTATTGAATAGTAAAATAATTAAAATAAATAATAATAATAATAATAATAAAATTAATAAAAATAAAACAAAAAAAAAAGAGAACTGAAAAAAAAAGGGAGGAGAGAGAAAACTCGGGAAAACCCGAGAAAGAAATCGAGAAACAGCCCGAGGAACCTTCACCGCCGATTCTCGCGCACCGGCGACCGACGAGCTTCGACGAAGCTACCAGGAGGAAGAGGGGAGTCCGACGAGCACGTGGGTACCGGAATCACGCCGCCAAGTGGCCGGAGCAGGCCGATCGGAGCTGAGGAAGACCGCCGGAGAAACAAGTCGATTCCCGGCGAACCACTGTGGCTGGGCTGAAACGGAGGGCACCGACGCACTCAGGGGAAGAAGCCGGTTCTTTTGAGACCGGTCTCGGCCGGTGAGACCGCCGGAAACGCCGGCGACGGCAATAGGTAGAAACAGTGTCGTTTGGCTGGAAGGAAAGGGAAGGAAAGGGAAGGAAAAGGAAGGAAAAAGGGGGAAAAAAAAAGGAAAGAAATTTACCGGGGACGACTCGAGGTTCGGGTAAGTTGACCGAGGGTCGAAATTGACCTACGGGTAAATTTCGGAAATTTAATTTAATATTATTTTAATGGAAAATAATCCGAATTTACCTAATTATGCAGCTTCACGACGGAGATCGAACGAGAGCCGATCGAACTCTGATTCTCGTACCCACATCGTATCGGGTAAGTACAATTTAATTTCGGCAATTAGAGCTCTTTAAATACCGAGTTTAATTATTTTATGAAATTATGGATTAATTTCGCCTAAGAAGGAATATTATTCGGAATTGTAATATAATTGCCGTAAATGGTATACGGGCTATCCAATGAATTTGGAATGAAGCCCGATAATTATTAGAAAGCTGTATAAGCTCGGTATACCCGAAGAAGGGAATTAATGAATATAAAAAGGGCTAAAATGGGCCGAGGCCCAATAAGGTAGATAAGGCCCAATAGCTTCAAGTTGATCAGTAAATGCAATATACTGATCGGGATAATTGAATTAACCTCGATTATGTGGTTATATGCAGTTACGTACATTGGTTGGCGCGCACTTGGGCCGAGAGGTTCGGTATCATCGAGACAAGAGTAGTCTGCGCGCGATTCCAGGTAAGGGAATTTTACGAACTGCTAGAGATAGCTTTACGAATTTTCGACGTCATTTACATTCCTTTAAATTGTCCGAAGGGTCTAGATTTGAGATAAAAAAAAAATTTTGGGCCCCGAATGGGCAAATTACCAAAATACCCCTCTCAAGGGTAAAATTTCAAGTTTTAGGAAAAAGTGTAAGAAGCAAGGACAAAGGGTTCCTGCTTGTTTTTGAAGTATTCTGGTACATGCATGAGTAGGTCGGCTAACTTTTAAATGAAATTGCACAACATTTCATATTTTCAACAAACGTGGATTTTCGTTGAAAATCGATTTAAGAAATGTAGCCGCCTACGTGACCTTTCATAAATGCGACGTGCTAGAGCTCAGTTCGCACGAGCTTTGATTTGTGCAATGATTTCACTAGTGCTGGAGCGAGAGCTCGCACTAGGGTTTTACATGATTTTCATGACACGGTGCCGGAGTCTAACTCGCACCATATTTTTATATATACGACTTTTCATGACAGAGTGCTCGAGCTTAGCTCGCACTAGTTTTACCTGAGTTACTGACAGTGTTAGAGCACCGCTCGCACTACTTTTCAGAGATTATACGATAAGCCGTGCTTGGAGCAACAGGTGGACTGCGTGTCACCGGTTTAATAGGCTCGCACGTGCGCTTGAGACATGGCATGAGTATAGAGACATGATATGGGTTCACGGAGTACGATGTACCGTGCAAGTAGCATGGAGTACGATGTACCGTGTTGTATCTTCGGATACGGCATCTCCGGATGCAGCATCTTCGGATGCCGGGGATCGGATAAGACTGACGGGATGGACTAACCCACCTCCCGGGCGATTCCCGATCATGGTGAGAACCCGCACACTAGGATCCGTGTAGCTGAGGAACTCCCGAGGACACATATGGCCATAGTCCTAGTTATTACCGATATACCGATGTTGCCTAGTCTCGTATCGCGTAGATTTATGTTTTCAGATATTGTTATTTTCGAAAAACACGATTTCACGAATTTTGTGTGAGTCAGGGCGACCCGAGGGAAGGGTTGAGTCCTGACCTTATATGAAATTTTAACGAGAAATAAATGATTTAAAAGATATGCTTGTTTCAGTTTTCATGCTTTTGAGCTTTCATATGAGTTATTTTACATGACATCATAACATAACATCTGTTTTAGAAATGTGTGGAGAAGGGGCGGTTTATGCATGGCACTACGTTCATGTAGGTTGTATTGTTATCTACTTGTTCGTAGAATTGCCTTACTGAGCTTGATGTGCTCACCCCTTTCACTTTCTCACACAGATTTCTTCCCGTAGATTGGGAGGCGACTGGGTACGGCATTCTAGTTGTCCGCTGCTGCCTATCTTTTGAGGTATATACACGCTATATATATGGTTTCTGTATCTAAATAACATGAGCACAGTATTATATTTTGTATGACACTGGGATGTATAGAGTGGGTATAATTATGTAATTAAATCAAAGAAATGTAGTGCAGAATATATGAATGTATATTTAAATTAAATTATGCACTAATTGTAAATGCATGGAGAAGACGTGGGCACTGACATACAGCCCAATTATTGGTTATGGTTGATCACGATTAGAGGTAAGAATTTAAGTAAGAAAATAATAAAACGCGAAAAATTAACTCTGATTTTTGGGTAGTTTGGGTCGTGACATATGCCGATTAAACATTGGCACACAATCGATTTCTCTTTTCTCAATCGAATTGATTTTTCGTATTTGTCTAAATTTGACGATTTTGGTTGGATGTCTTTTCTAAGAATCAATATCCCAGTCCCTCCAAATATCGTTCGCGCATTCTTTTCCAATACCGAACTTAACTATGATCCCAACGACACTTGTAACATTCTAGGATTTACTATGTTTGTCATGGGTAAATCCATTGTCGTCGACACTGAAGTTCTTGCCAAAGCGTTTGACATACGCGATGAAGGCTTGACAAACGAAGATGAGGAAGTCCCTTTGGAGTTTGATATTTCCGGGGATAAGGCGAGTGACCTCTCAATGCATCCCCGGTTACTCCACCTCAGCATCTCTTGGAACCTTCGTCCGTTTGGTACCCGTCACTCCACTGTTAGACGGTTGGATAGGTTCTGACTTCACCACATTCATTCTACCAGTCAAAAACCCAACCTCATTCACTTTATTTATCAAGACTGGTTGAAGATCGTCCGAGGTCAAGCCACAACGATCGTGTTTCCGCAACCACTGGCGTACTTCCTCCAAAGACTCGGAATAGACAGCAGTTGCGAAACCTGCGAAATGCCCTCTCTGAAGAGTGTCCTCAACATTGGGACACTCCATCACATGGGCTACTACAAAGACTTTCGGGGCGACTGGAAGAAGAAGCGGGAACAGCCTTCTGCAGCAGCTATGGAGGAAGATCCCCTCAATGAGCATGTTGCTCCACCAGCTGCATCGACTGCGCGTCCACCATCTCCACCTGCTCAGCCTCTGCACCTGCACCCTCCCCTGCTGGTATGGAGTTCATTATGACGATGATGGGTGAGCTCAACCAGAAGATCAATGAAGGTTTTGTAAACCTTCATGCATCTCAGCAGCGGATGTTCGAGGAGCTAAACCGCAAGGTGGATGAGGGTTTTGCGAATCTTCATGAGACTCAGGAGGCGATGTATGATGAGCTTCAGGTCGCTCGCACACATATTGAGGATCTCCAAGATCGTGTTCCTCCTCCATCATAGGACTTAGTTGCTAGATCCAGTTTAGTTATATGTTTTTCATTACTGCTTGTTGTTTTGAAATGCATTTGCTTGAATGAACTGCCATTTGTCTTGTTGATTGACTAAAGTTTTAATGAAAATGTTAATTTTGAAATGACATGAATGTTATTTCTTTCTTGCCATTGATATGACAAAAAGGGGGAGAAGAAAAGAGAACATGTACATGTGGTTAATTAAAAGATGTGTAAATGGCTTTAAGAAACCTCTCTAAAGTTTTAAAAGATTGATTAAAATGAGGGGGAGTTAAGATAGTAACAAGGTCAAAAGCTAAAAGAAAGGGGGAGCTCACAAAAAGGGGGAGTTTCTGCAAATTAACTAAACATGTTGATTGAATAAGTTTTGTCATATCAAAAAGGGAGAGATTGTTGAGTTAATGTATTTTGAAATGACAAAACAAGTAAATTCAATAATATAAAGATGATATAAAAACATGTTTAGAGGTTATCAGTACCAGAACTTAGAGTTCTGTTGATGAGAGATCGATCTGGCTTATGAGAGATTGATCTCCTAGGTTTTCTATAGATGAGAGATCGATCTGGCTTATGAGAGATCGATCTCCTTGGTGTATCTTGGATGAGAGATCGATCTCAAGAAGACATGAGATCGATCTGCCAAGTTTTGAACCTGTACAAAGGTATTAAGGAAGAGTGAGATCGATCTATAAGGGTTAAGAGATCGATCTGCCTAATATTAGAGTTGAGGGATCGATCTGATCTAGGAAGAGATCGATCTCTCTTAAAGCATAGACTGAAGATCGATCCACACTCAAACAGAGAGCTTGTGAGATCGATCTGGTAAGGAAGAGATCAATCTCCTCAAAGTCAGAGAGCTAAAGAGATCGATCTGTGGTATTGAGAGATCGATCTTCCCTCTACGAGATTGCATGGCAGATCGATCTGTAGATCGATCTTGCCTTAAACAGAGAGATTGGAAGATTGATCTGCCTATTCGATAGATCGATCTCCCCTTTCATTTTCAAATCAACAGATCGATCTGCCTATTCGACAGATCGATCTCCTTGTGTTATTGTGCTTTGATCTTGTAGGGTTTATAACTAAGAGATCGATCTGGCCAAGATGGCAGATCGATCTGGCACTTTACTGGAGGTACCCAACGGCTAGTTTCTACAAAATCTCAACGGAAAAAACAGCATTTAATGCTCCAACTACCAATCCTTCAGTATTTAACCAAGCATTGAAGACAATGAGAAGTGAGACATTATTGCTGCACATTTTCTACATTCTCAAGCTTTAAACACTTTCATTCCTTGTGTCTTCATTCCTCATTTATTGAAATTTATTGTATAAGCTTAAGTGCAAAAGCTGTATTTGTCCTACCTACATTAAAGCTTCATTTTGTATTCATCCTTATCTTGAGAGAGAAAAGATTGTTCCTCAGTGAGATAAACTTGCAAGAGGGTGAATACATTTTTTTATTGCAAAGGGTAGAGAGGTTATTCCTTAACCTGTAAAAGGAACATTGTAACTTCTATTGAAGGAGAGTAAGAAAGCACTTGACAAGAAGGTCAAGGAGAGAGGACGTAGGCAAGAGTTTGCCCAAACCTCTATAAACGATTGTGTTTGTTTCTCTCTTCCCTATCTTGCATTAAATTGTTTAATTTTATTATATTGTTCATTTTCATTTGCTGACTATAATAGGATTAAATTAAAATTTGCTATTAACGTTAGAAAACCGATTCACCCCCCCTCCGGTAGAGCCAACAGAACATATCAACCATTGTCCGCAAGGCTTGAACAGTCTTTTCTCTTTGCTTCCGCATGGCTTCGAATTCGACAATGGGAATCGTAATCGTCTTTGACCCTCTCTCGATCTGAACTCCATCACCTAAGTCCACCATTGGGGAGCTCGCCATGTCCTCACTTTCTTCACTTCTGATTGCTGTTGAACGTGTCTGTACCATCGTTGTCGAAAGCTTTTCTTTCGTTTCCCACAGACGGCGCCAATTGTTGTCGCTCGGTTACAACAATGTAGAATTGTAGATGTCTTCACCTCGATTTTCGCGTCACGTGTTCTAGAATGCCTCTGTAAAAGAGAGAAAGATCAGAGGGACGCAGGGGTTCTTCCCTGCGTTGGCACTCCGATGCTTAAGTCAGCCAGAGAATCGAGCAGAGTTTCAGTAGGAAAATTCAGAATTAGGTTAACGAATCATACCTGACCCCTATTTATAGGGATTTACTCTGTCATTAATTACATTTTTGCCCTTTTTATTTTACTCAGGGCTTGTATCACTTCATATGTTTTCTTCATATGCAACGTGGTACATTCTTCGTGCACCACATGGTATACTTTTATTATTCTTTTATCATGCACAACAAGAAAAAAATAAAGAGGAAGAAGACAGCAAACTCGATTGAACGGAGGGTAAGGATGTATTTTAAAAGAGAAAAAAAAACAAAAACAAAAACTTGGTGTGATGGGAGATACATAAATAGATATTATAGAAAGTGGGAAAAAAAGTTGTAAGGATTTTATGGCAAATTAAAAGTTAAATTCATAATAATCTCTTATATATTTTACTTTTATATATATATAAAAATCAAAGTATTTGGGTATACCTAAAACATTTTATGTGAATAGATTAAATGTTTGATACGTGTAATTTATTAAAATAAAATAATAATTATCATTTTTAAAGTTTAAAAAAATATTAAAATCTCTCTATATATATTAAAAATACAAAATAAATTAATTATTTCTTTATATTAATTCTCTATTTCAATTTTCAAAGCATATACATCTATATATATATATATATATATATATATATATATATATATATATATATATTAAAATTAAATAAAAAATCACATATTATCTATCACTATCATTTTAATCTTACAAAATATAACATCTATATCTATAACTTTTATCAATTATTTTTTTATTTTCTAAAAGAATACATCTATATATATATATCACTATGGACAATATAATAGAACATGTAATATAACAACATGTTACGTATTATTATAATAAGAATTTAATTTTTTTTAACTTTATAAAAGATAATCATTTTTTTAAATTTTTAATTTTTTTAATTAATACATAATGTGTAATAATTTTTTCTCATATGAATATTACAGAATATAACATATACATCTACAATTTTTACAAAGTAAATTTTTTTAATTGTCTGAATGATAATTTCTAAATATTAATTTATTTAATTTTTCTATTGTTATTATACATATTAAAAATAAAAAATAAATTTATTATCTCTTTAAATTGATTATCTATTTCAATTTCTAAAAGATATACATCTATCTCTATACAAAGATTAAAATTAAATAAAAATCACATATTATTTATCTCTATCTATATTAATATTACAAAATATAATATCTATATCTATAGTTTTTATCAATTTTTTTAATCTTCCTAAAGAAAACATTTATATATATATATATATATATATATATATATATATATTAAAATTAATGTAGACAATGCAATATAACATGTAATATTAATATAACATGTTACGTATTATTAGATTAAAAATTAATTTTTTTATCTCATAAGAGATAACATCATTTTTTGAATTTTTTATTTTTTTAAGTAATATATAACATGTAGTCATTTCTTTTTTCACATTAATACTAGAAAATATAATATCTATATATATATATATCTATAACTTTTACCAATTAAATTTCTTAATTGTCTTAAATGATAACATTTATATAAATATTAAAAAAATTTAATTGTCTTTTTTCAAGTTTCAGAAAGATAGAAATCTTTCTCTCTCTCTCTCTCTCTCTCTCTCTCTCTCTATATATATATATATATATATATATTAAAGATATTAAATAAATTAATTATCTATTTCAATTTCTAAAAAGTATACATCTAATCACATACCATTCATATCTACCTATATTAATATTACAAAATATAACATCTATATCTATAGTTTTTATCAATTATTATTTTATTTTCTAAAAGAAAACATCTATATATATATATATATATATATATATATATATATATATATATATATTAAAATCAGTAAGTAAAATGTAGTATAATATGCACTATTTATATAACAGAACGTTACCTATTATTACATTACTAACTAAATTGTTTAATTATTTAAAATATAACATCATTTTTTTATTTTTTTTATTTTTAATTAGTATGTAAGATGTAATTATTTCTTTATTTCACACTAATACACAAACTATAGTATCAATATCTACAATTTTTACCATTTAAAATTTTTTTAATTGTCTAAATGATAACATCTATATCAATATGTTAAAAATTTTAATTTTTTACGTTGTTATCATATAAATTACATGCAATCATTCATTTTTTAGTGTATTGTTATATATATATATATATATATATATATATATATATATATATATATATATATATATCTGTGTGTGTGTGTGTGTATTGATTAGTTAACAATTATTCTAATATTGTCTAATTTTGAATTTAATTTGATGATATGTCTATGATAATGATTTAAAAAATTGAGATTATAAAATTCGAGAGATATTTGAGGATCTTAGAGATCAAATTTTTGTATTCAAAATAAGAGTGACTAATTATAAGATTAAGACAGAAAGTATAAAGCTTAACGTATTTAAAGTGTATGACTTTGATCCTAAACTTGAATGTCAAAAAATATTAAAACAAGTATATATAATTTATATGATATGATTGTCTTTGTTATATTTTCATATAACATACAAAATTTAATTTAATCAAATTGCATATTAGTGTTTTTCAATTTCTAAAAAGTATACATCTAATCACATACCATTCATATCTACCTATATTAATATTACAAAATATAACATCTATATCTATAATTTTTATCAATTATTTTTTTATTTTCTAAAAGAAAACATCTATATATATATATATATATATTAAAATCAGTAAGTAAAATGTAGTATAATATGCACTATTTATAAAACAACATGTTACCTATTATTACATTACTAACTAAATTGTTTAATTATTTAAAATATAACATCATTTTTTATTGTTATATTTTTAATTAATATGTAACATGTCATTATTTCTTTATTTCACACTAATATACAAACTATAGTATCAATATCTACAGTTTTTAATAATTAAAATTTTTTTAATTGTCTAAATGATAACATCTATATCAATATGTTAAATTTTTTTATTTTTTCCGTTGTTATCATATAAATTACATGCAATCATTCATTTCTTAGTGTATTGTTATATATTTATATCTCTGTGTGTGTGTGTGTGTGTTGGGGGGGGGGGGGGTATTGATTAGTTAACAATTATTCTAATATTGTCTAATTTTGAATTTAATTTGATGATATGTCTATGATAATGATTTAGAAAAATTAAGATTATAAAATTCGAGAGATATTTGAGGATCTTAGAGATCAAATTTTTGTATTTGGAATAAGAGTGACTAATTATAAGATTAAGACAGAAAGTACAAAGCTTAACGTATTTAAAGTGTATGACTTTGATCCTAAACTTGAATATTAAAAAATATTGAAACAAGTATATATAATTTATATGATATGATTGTCTTTGTTATATTTTCGTATAACATACAAAATTTAATTTAATCAAATTGCATATTAGTGTTTTATCTATATCTTTTATTTCATCTGTAGAATCTATTAATCATCAAGTAATGTGAAATTTCATTTAAAGATTACAAGGAATACGCAAAAATCATTTGTCACTTCTTCAACTCAACAAAAATTTGTTGAAGAATTTTTATTTTAAAAATTTTTGCACGCAAGATTGATTTTATGATGCGAAAAAATTCAATTTCTTCAAATTAAAGTCTTGTTAATTTTCTTTATATATTATTTTCATTCAATAAATTACAATATGAATTTGATTTTTTTTTTTTGCAGATTTTATGGAATTAAATTCAATATATATATTTTTATATTATTGTATCATAATATACAAATTATAAATAATAAATATTAAATATGCAAATATTTCCTTTTTCATAAACATAATAATTTATCTTTTAAAGTTTCAAAAAATACATATTATCAATGGATTTATTGTTTGATTAATGTACATCTAATCACATACCATTCATATCTACCTATATTAATATTACAAAATATAACATCTATATCTATAGTTTTTATCAATTATTTTTTTTATTTTCTAAAAGAAAACATCTATATATATATATATATATATATATTAAAATCAGTAAGTAAAATGTAGTATATGCACTATTTATATAACAACACGTTACCTATTATTACATTACTAACTAAATTGTTTAATTATTTAAAATATAACATCATTTTTTTATTGTTATATTTTTAATTAATATATAACATGTAATTATTTCTTTATTTCACACTAATATACAAACTATAGTATCAATATCTACAGTTTTTACCAATTAAAATTTTTTTAATTGTCTAAATGATAACATCTATATCAATATGTTAAAATTTTTTATTTTTTCCGTTGTTATCATATAAATTACATGCAATCATTCATTTCTTAGTGTATTGTTATATATATATATGTGTGTGTGTGTGTGGGGGGGGGGGGGGGGTATTGATTAGTTAACAATTATTCTAATATTGTCTAATTTTGAATTTAATTTGATGATATGTCTATGATAATGATTTAGAAAAATTAAGATTATAAAATTCGAGAGATATTTGAGGATCTTAGGGATCAAATTTTTGTATTCGAAATAAGAGTGACTAATTATAAGATTAAGACAGAAAGTACAAAGCTTAACGTAGTGTATGATTTTGATCCTAAACTTGAATGTTAAAAAATATTGAAACAAGTATATATAATTTATATGATATGATTGTCTTTGTTATATTTTCATATAACATACAAAATTTAATTTAATCAAATTGCATATTAGTGTTTTATCTATATCTTCTATTTCATCTGTAGAATCTATTAATCATCAAATAATGTGAAATTTCATTTAAAGATTACAAGGAATACGCAAAAATCATTTGTCACTTCTTCAACTCAACAAAAATTTGTTGAAGAATTTTTATTTTAAAAATTTTTGCACGCAAGATTGATTTTATGATGCGAAAAAATTCAATTTCTTCAAATTAAAGTCTTGTTAATTTTCTTTATATATTATTTTCATTCAATAAATTACAATATGAATTTGATTTTTTTTTGTGCAGATTTTATGGAATTAAATTCAATATATATATTGAATTTAATTATTGTATCATAATATACAAATTATAAATATTAAATATGCAAATATTTCCTTTTTCATAAACATTATAATTTATCTTTTAAAGTTTCAAAAAATATATATTATCAATGGATTTATTGTTTGATTAATGTAGTTTCATGGATAGTACGGATTTAAAATTAATTAATATTTAATATCTAATAATGATTCAAAAAATTAGTTGAAAAGATTATTTGTAATGCTTCTTTTAACTTTAAAAATATAATGAATGGTTTAAGTTATTTTTTACTAATGTAAAGCTCTTATTATTCAATGATCCTAATTTTTAATTTTACTATAAAATTGTTTGGAGAAGAGATATCAGTTGAGAGTTAAAATATTAGTGGCAGTAATTAAGATAAGCACTACGAATGATGACGTGAGTGTTAATCAAATCCTACCCTAAATCAGCATTGTCAACTCTCCATTTAATTTTTTTATATAAAAATTTCCGGGCTTAAATCCTCATGGCCATTGTTAAACGTCCAACTTGACTGTAAAATAATACAAAAACGCACTTTTCTCCTGTAACACAGTCGTTTTGTTTACTGTTCATATATGGTATCGGAGGAAAAATTAAAACAAAAGCTTGGCCTGCAGTTTATTTCATCTACTTTCCTATTAAAAAAAATTAATAGTAAAAAAATAAAATAAGAAAAGGTGAAAACTTATCTCTAAGTTTTGGTTTGGTCAAAGCACACCGCAAAACATGCGTTGAAAACGACCAAAATAAGGCAAAAACGCAATGATCCAAAAAACATTGAAAAGCAGCAACTGATAGCGCAACCCTTCCTTTCATAAACAAGGAGTTTTCATCACTTCCAGTCCGTTGGAAGAAAGAAACTGCCCCGTCTCTATTACTGCTTTGCTGAGCGATTTTTTTTTTCTCCACATGACAAGCAGAAGTTGACTTCTTACAAAGTTCCTGTTTGTTCAATCGGTATTACTATTTTAATTATAAATACAGATTCCAGATTCTTGCGAACGCGAAAAGAATCTCTCCAACCAGTAAGTTGAATCTCTCGGCCCTTTAACTTTCTTCTCCTTTTTCAATTGATTGTTATCCATGTATCACATTGTTTTAAGCAGAGCTTTTTTGGTATGTGTATCGGAATCATCTGAAACTCTATGCTTTTGATTGATGGCCTTGCTATGCTGCACCCAGAAGCAATGATTAAGTTTGGTGTAATAGTTCATGCTCAACAACAAATGATTCTACTGTTAGATTGATGGTATTTGACGTTGACTTCTAGCCTAAGAGATTGTAGAGTCGGATTCACACTAGGATTATAAAATTGCCTTGCCTATGTTAAAAATTTTCCGATTAAATGAGAATGATCTGTAAAATGTGTGAACACTAAATCGTTCACACTTCACACCACGTATATCACAGCCGCAGCATGCACAAGCTCAGTCTGTTATCAAGATACCAGAATATCTAACCATAAGCTCAATCTGTTATCAAAGATTCCAAAATGCCTAACAGTAGCACATTTATCTAGAGCAGTTATAGTCAGCTGATATATTTTCTATTAAATTAGGAATTAGCAATTCTGTTAGCTGATAGGTAGCTCTTCTAGCAACTTCTTTTGACATGTGTATAAGCAATTCATTTGTACACATTCAATTATGGAAAACCAGAGAAAGTTTTTTTTTTTTTCTCCAAATCTAGTTTCGTAATATGGCATCAGAGCCATAAACTTTTTTTGGTTTCTTCGATTCTTCCCTTCTTTGAGTTTCTATTCTTTGCCCAACCATTAACATGGTTCAATCGCAAACTCAAATGGTGCCTCAGCAGGAGCAGAAAGCTTCATCTCAAGAGGTACAACGCCAAGAAGATCACCCTGCTAGTCTCTATTTTTTACACTCAAATGAGAATCCCTCATTAGTGCTCGTGTCTCCCCTTCTTAATGGCTCCAATTACCACTCTTGGTTTCGCGCCATGAAAATGGCACTACAATCCAAAAACAAACTGAAATTTGTTGATGGTTCTATTCAACCTTCAGCACCAGATCATGCATTGTACTCTGCTTGGGAACGCTGTAATACTATGGTTTTATCTTGGATCATTCATTCTTTGAGTCCTTCCATAGCTCAAAGTGTAATTTGGTTTGACAATGCAGCTGAAGTTTGGCAGGATCTTAAAGATCGGTTCTCTCCCAGGGGGATTCCTTCAGAATTGCAGAATTACAGGAGGAAATCTTTGCGTATCGCCAAGGGACTTTGTCAGTCACAGAATATTTTACTAATCTGAAAACCTTATGGGATGAGCTGATGAATTTGCGTCCCATCCTTTCTTGTACATGTGATACCAAATACTCTTGTGAAGCTTTGCCCACTGTTAGAACATATCAACAAACTGATTATGCTATTCGGTTCTTATGTGGGTTGAATGATAGCTTTGCTACAGTTAGATCTCGAATTATGCTTATGGAACCATTACCTACCATAAACAAAGTATTCGCACTGGTTATACAACATGAAAGATAAATTAATGGAGGGACCATGCATTCAACACTTGAACCAATGACCTTTCTTGGGCGAGGTAGTCGAAACTTAAGCAAGGATATTGCTTAAAACAGGCCACAATGTTCACATTGTGGGATCTTTGGTCATACAGTGGATAAATGCTTCAAGAAGCATGGCTATCCACCTAGTTTCAAGGCCAAGAAGAAGATAGCTGCTATAAATCATACTCTAGGTGCTGATCAGTTAGCTTCTGAGAAATGTAGTCCTGGCAGTTTTAATTCTGTTTCATTAATTCCTTCACAGGAAGCAGTTGATCATCTTACCTTCCCACTAGATAACCATTCCTCTACCATCAATACTATCTCCACCAATCTTAGCCCAATGATTAACATGGCAGGTAAAATCGATTCCTCCAGGACTTCAATATGGGTAATAGACACTGGTGCAACAGATCATGTTGCATGCTCTCTCCACTTATTCTCTTTTTCTAAACCAGTTAAAAATCTCTTTGTTAAACTTCCAAATAACCAAAAGGCCAAAGTTTCTCATATTGGTACAGTAATTATTTCACCATTATTAACTCTTGATAATGTGTTTTATGTTCCTACTTTTTCTTATAATCTGATTTCTGTCAGTAAGCTTACTTCCAACAAACCTTATTCTTTCATTTTTCACTGTAATGGTTGCTTTATACAAGATCTTCAGACCAAGAAGATGATTGATTTTGCTGAAGCAGTTCATGGATTATATTACCTGCAGTATCATGCGTTTCCAGATTATCTAGCCATATGTAATTCTGTTTCTATTTCACCAGCAAATATTTGGCATTTTAGGTTAGGACATGCCTCAGATTCTAGGATTAAGCTTCTACATTCTATAGATAGTTCGATTACTGTTAATGATAATGGTCTTGCTTGTGACACTTGTCATTATGCAAAACAAAGAAAATTGCCATTTCTTGTTAGTACATCTAAAACTAGTGCTTGTTTTGAGTTAGTCCACATGGATATTTGGGAACCTAGCCCTTACCCTTCTTTGTCTGGTTACTTGTATTTCTTAACCATTGTTGATGATTATAACAAAGCTACTTGGACCTTCTTGATGAAGTCTAAATCTGAAGTTAGAAACCTTATACAGAATTTTTTTTCTTTTGTTGAAAAACAATTTGATGCAAAAATTAAGTGTATCCGCACTGATCAAGGCCAAGAATTTAAGATGACAGCCTTTTTTGCTTCCAAAGGAGTCATTCACCAAACCTCTTGTGTCTCCACCCCTCAACAAAATAGTTCAATTGAAAGGAAGCATCAACATATATTGAATGTGGCTAGAGCCCTTAGATTTCAAGCAAGTCTTCCCCTACATTTTTGGGCAGAGTGTGTTTCTCATGCTACTTATCTAATAAACAGAGTTCCTTCACCCCAAATCAACAATAAAACCCCTTTTGAGATCCTGTTTAAATGTCCTCCCAAATTTCATAAACTTAAGGTGTTTGGCAATTTATGTTTTGCTTCAAGTCTTTCCATACATAGAAACAAATTTGATCCAAGAGCTAGGAAATGTATTTTCTTGGTTTTACTACTGGGATTAAGGGTTACAAGCTTTATGACCTACATAATCATGAATTCTTCTGTTCTAGGAATGTTATTTTCTATGAAAACCAGTTCCCATTTTCCATAATGCACTCAAATCAACCAGTATTACCCTAAGTAACAGAATTTGTTTTTGAGCAATTTGATTTTTCAACTTCTAACTCTTCTCCAGTGTCATCTTCTACTATACCTTCTACAAGTCAGGATAGTGCTACTATCTCTCTTGTTATACCCAGAAGATCAACACGAGTAAGACAAATTCCTGGATATTTGCAGGATTATATTCATGAGCTTCCAAGCTGCAACCAATCATCTACTACTTCAAGAACTTCACTGCATACTGTTTCTAAGGTTCTTTCTTATTCATGTATTTCTCCTCGTCATAGAATATTCTCTCACACTTTAGATTCTATTGTTGAACCTCAAACTTATACTCACTTTGTTCAACATGCTTGCTGGAGGGAAGCAATGACAGTAGAACTTAGAGCTTTACAAGACAACATGACTTGGGAACTCACTAATTTGCCTCCTGGAAAACATGCCATAGGCTGCAAATGGGTGTACAAAGTGAAATTAAGGGCTGATGGTAAACTTGAGAGATACAAGGCCAGGCTTGTAGCAAAAGGATATACACAACAAGAGGGCATTGACTATCTAGATACATTTTCCCCTGTGGCAAAAATGAATGCAATCAGGGTGTTGCCTTATTTGCAGCCAAGAATTGGCATCTTGAACAACTGGACATTAACAATGCTTTTCTTCATGGTGAGCTCTATGAAGAGGTCTATATGCAGCCTCCTCCTGGGTTCTCTACTAAGCCTAATCAAGTTGCAGGTTGCTAAAGTCTTTATATGGATTCAAACAGTCTAGCCGACAATGGAATGCTAGGCTCACTGCTACTTTAATTCAACAAGGTTTCATGCAAGTTGTTTCTGATCCATCACTTTTCACAAAAGGATCTTCCTCATCATTTACAGTCTTGTTAGTTTATGTAGATGATATCATATTAGCAGGGAATAACATGGATCAGATTCTTAACATCAAGACAATACTATATGATTAGTTCAAGATCAAGAACCTTGGTCCTCTTAGATATTTTCTGGGTTTAGAGGTGGCACGCTCCTCTACTGGTATTAACATTTCTCAGAGGAAATATGCGTTGGACATCTTGACTGATACATGATTTCTTCATTGCAAACCTGTTAACAGTCCTATGATTCCTTCTACCAAACTCTTCATCGATGATAGTCAACCTTTAGAAGATATCACAACATATTGAAAGTTGGTTGGTAAATTACTATATCTGACCTCTACAAGACAAGATATCACTTATGCTACTCAACAGCTGTCCCAATTTCTTGACAAACCCACACAACAACACCTTAAAGCTGCTCATCGAGTCCTGCGATACATTAAGGCAGCTCCTGGTCAAGGACTCTTCTTCCAAGCCAATTCAGACTTCAAACTTAAAGCTTTTTCTGACTCTGATTGGGCATCTTGCATAGAATCCAATAAGTCTATAACAGGGTATTGTATTTTCCTTGGTGACTCTCTCATTGCTTGGAGAACTAAGAAGCAGAATACCATTTCTCGATCTTCTCATGAGATTGAATATAAGGCCTTGGCAACAACAACATGTGAAGTCCAATGGTTACTGTTCTTATTGAAGGATCTTCAGATACCTCACCCCTCACCAGCACTTCTTTTCTGTGACAATCAATCAGCTATTCACATCGTCAAAAACCATGTATTTCACGAACGTACAAAGCATATAGAAATTGATTGTCACCTTGTACGTGGAAAATTTTTAGCAGGAGTCATTCATCTACTACCTATTGCCTTTGTTCATCAGCTTGCTGACATCTTTACTCAAGCCTCTTTGCCTAAACAATTTCAAGCATGTTTGTCCAAGCTGGGAGTACAAAACTTGTACTCTCCAGCTTGCGGGGGGGTATCACAGCTGTAGCATGCACAAGCTCAGTCTGTTATCAAGATACCAGAATATCTAACAGCAAGCTCAATCTGTTATCAAAGATTCCAGAATGCCTAACAGCAGCACATTTATCTAGAGCAGTTATAGTCAGCTGATATATTTTCTGTTAAATTAGGAATTAGCAATTCTGTTAGCTGATAGGTAGCTTTTCTAGCAACTTCTTCTGACATGTATATAAGCAATTCATTTGTACACATTCAATTATGAAAACCAGAGAAAGTTTTTTTTTCTCCAAATCTAGATTCGTAATATAAATAGGTTTCTTATAAATGATATATATAAATGATATATATATATATATATATATATATATATATATATATATATATAATTTTGTAGGCAGGTTTAGTTCATAGCGTTGTCGTTGGATATTAAGCAGCTTTAATTCCTAGTAGCTGTACGAGGCATCTCATAGAAAGCAATTATGGTGTTCCCTGACGAGGCTTCTCAAAGGCTTGAGGTTTATCATTCAACTTTTTGATTCCCTTTACCTAAGAAAATTTGTAGGGTGAAAAACTCCATTAAATCTGATACGTGTTTACTGTCATATAGGGGAAGTATACTGCAATGGTTGTTTGTTGGCTTCTGGGAAATGGCTGTCTCTTTTCATGGAATAGCATGCTGACAATAGAAGACTACTATGGTTATTTGTTTCCGGTAATTTTGATATCCCAATTTTACATTTTTTGTGCTGGCTTTTCAAATTATTTCTCGTGGTTGTAGTATTTTGATGGCCTGCCGTGATTATATAAATGCACATTTAAAAGAAATTGCCCCTGGTATTGTTTTAAGCAATCTGTGGTAATGAAACTGGAAAAGATTGGAGCTTGAAAAGGATTTTGTTGCCACTATACAGTCTGTAGCCAAGCAGTACATTTTACACTCTGGTCATGAATAAATCATTGACATATAAACAAGCTTTTATATCATGTCATTTGAAAACTTTGTCAATAACAGCAAGCCAGAGAACTGTGTTGTTCTTTCATCAAGCATTTTGTCAATCTGCATTGCTTCAGTATTTGATGCCCCAGCCTAATTCTCTGTTGAGTTTTTTGAAAAAAAGGGATTTTCTCATTTCAAAGTTTTTCGATTAATTGCGACCTGTCTGATTGTATCCTGATTATTTACTGCTAATATATAAATATTAATTTTTTCCAAATTTAATCTTCATGTGTCAATGCATTATATTTCTTCCATCTAGCTGTCAAATTCTAAATTTTGCAACTCATGCAACTTTATCTTGCAAACACTACAGTCTCCAGAGTTTCTTTGCTTCATGTTAGTAGAAAGCATGTGTAGTGAACTGGTTATAATTATAATTATTCTTGTCATTTAACGTAGTTTCTTTCCCTTGTGCAGCATTATCACCCCTCAAGGGTCCTTACTCTTGTTTATCAGCCATTTGCGCTTGGAACACTTGCAATACTGACTTACAATGAGGCAAAAATAAACACTAGAAGAAGGAACCTGTTTGGATATATCCTGTTTTTCATAAGTTCCCTTTCGGTTTTAGTTGTAAGTTTTGTTTGTAGACTTAATTCTTTTAATCTTTCACTGCTCCGAAACTTAATTTTGCAGAACAAAAGGCGAATTATTATACAAGTATCATGGTACATGATAGGTTCATATTGAGAATGGCAGTTTAAGCACACTCTCATGCTCCTAAACTTCCATATATTTTTGTTTCATTAACTCACCATATCATTCGAGAGGATTGTGATTTCTCTCAACTACATTTTATATACAGTTGGATTTAGCTACTTCTGGAAAAGGAGGAATTGGAACTTTCTTAGGTATTTGTGTTATCAGTGGTGTCTTTGGGGTTGCAGATGCTCATGTGCAAGGTGGAATGATTGGAGATCTCTCCTACATGAGGCCTGAATTTATTCAAGTCAGTAGGGATGATCAACATTTTTACATGTTAATGAACTCTCTTTTCTCCACATTATCTAACACGACTAATCTTTATAATTTTCTTTTCCTTATATGTTTGAATTCCTTAGTCATTTGTCGCTGGTTTGGCTGCATCAGGGGCTATTACCTCTGCTTTGAGGTTAATCACAAAAGCGGCATTTGAGAATTCACAGGATGGTCTTCGTAAAGGAGCCAGTATGTTCTAAATTGCCTTATGCTTTATGACCTGTCACTAAATAAAAAATAAAATATAAAATATAAAAAAAATCTCTCTTCGGTGTTGAAAAGTAGTTCGTATTTTTGTTAATTACCAGCTAAAGATCTGAAATTTGAAATAATCTGGATCGACTTGCAAGTCAGTAGTGTCATTTAATTTTGCTATATATGTTGTTGCATAATTTTAGTGATCTCTGTGAACCCTTGATTTGAGATGAGTAATTTATGTATTAGAATGCTTCTTGATGTTTCCTACAGAAGTTTTAAGAGAGAACTTCAAGAATTATAGGCTCTTTTATTGGTAGTATATATTTGGTTGGTCCAAACGATGCAGTATCGCAAACTTCGTACAGTTAGAGAAGCTTTATGCTGTTACAATCTCTTGCATTTCTTGTAAAGAAATTGACAAAAAAAATACACTGTTACCTTTGTCCCTTCTCTATCATTTTTTTTATTGTTTAATTTTCTTGGGGATTTGTCTGAATTTGGTTTACTAGAGACTAACTATCTTTTTTGCACCCCACCCCACCCCTATACAGTTCTATTCTTTGCCATCTCTGCAGTTTTTGAGCTTCTCTGTGTTCTTCTCTATGCATATGTATTTCCGAAACTACCCATTGTAAAATATTATCGCTCAAAGGCAGCCTTCGAAGGCTCTAAAACTGTTGCAGCTGACCTGGCTGCTGGTGGCATCCAAACATTGCCCCAAAATGTATGTCCTCCTGCCTAGTGCCATACATAAAATGCTCCTAGTAATTCTCGATTCATTATCTTATAAGAATCAATGTCCACCTGCAGGCCGAGATAGATCCAAAACACCAGGAACGGCTGAGCAACAAAAAGTTACTACTTCAGAACATTGATTATGCACTCGACATGGTCCTGATATATGTGCTGACTTTGTCCATTTTTCCGGGATTCTTGTCCGAAGATACTGGAAAACACAGTTTAGGGACCTGGTAAGTTTTTGTTTGCAACTGTGCTATTCCTACCGACCATGCGTATGTTTGACGCCAGATTTATTGTGACATTTTCAGGTATGCGCTTGTTTTGATAGCAATGTATAATGTCTGGGATCTTATTGGGAGATACATTCCTTTAGTAAAATTCTTGAAGCTGGAATCTCGGAAAGGTCTCACGATAGTGATACTTTCACGTTTTCTGCTCATCCCAGCATTTTATTTCACAGCTAAATATGGTGACCAAGGCTGGATGATCATGCTAACTAGCTTTTTGGGCTTAACTAATGGATACCTCACTGTCTGCGTCCTTACGTCTGCACCCAAGGGCTATAAGGTTTGTCTGCGTACCTCTTGCTTCATTTATACTTGAAAATACCAATTTACGAAACCCTTAGACAGTACTTTAATTAAAAACTCAACGAATTCCTGTATTTTCAGGGACCTGAGCAGAATGCATTAGGGAATTTGCTTGTTTTGTTTCTACTGGGAGGTATCTTTGCTGGCGTCACGCTAGACTGGTTATGGCTCATAGGCAAGGGATGGTAAACTTTGGTTTCTAAGCCGGTTTTAGTGATGAAAGACACCACATTTCTCATTTGTAACATGGTTTTTTTTATTTTTTAATGGATGGTGAAATAATGATTCCATCTGTTTCAAATTCAAAGTCGGTGAAAAGGTGAATTGTTCAATAGTTGTAGGCTCTATACGCAGCAATGCTTACATTTGCTATTCTGATAGTGCCAAATTCAGATTGTTTCGTAAATTCCCTTGTTTTTATCAACTTCATGGTCAAAATAAGTTTAGTTAATGTTTTTGTTTCAGAAAAATAAAGTTAATGTTTCGTTGTCTTTTATTAGTCATACTGATACACAAATATCATATATAATGAAATATAATTTATGGCAAGTGTGCTCATGAGACCCGCATTTGCTAGGATTCAGGTTGTTTTAGCCTTTGGGTCCTTAATCCTTCGGGTCTTCTCAAATGTGGAGTTGTTGGTCCGGAAGGCAGTCGGGGCAGGGAATCCTTTGTCGTCTATTGGGTCTGGGTGTGACAGCCCACATCCTTTTTGTTGTGTGGTATCAGCATTTCCTGCATTATTGCACTTCGAACACGTTGCCGGTTTCCGAACGGGCTCCATTCTACTTCTACTAAACTTGCTAGCTGGTTACTCACAAATCATAAGTTCCTGAAGAAACTCTCGTACGAGGAAATCTAAGAGCGAATTGGAGTCTCCTTCCGTAAATTCAATTTGGAAATAAAAAATGCTTAAACTTGTTTGTCATATAGCAAAAATTTGTTTGGATGCTATATCTTGAACATATTTTAGAAAATTTCTTTTGCAAACTTGCAATCTATCCGTTGAAAGAATCTTTGATTGAGTAAATCATTTTGAAATAATAAAACAATGAATAAAATTTCCTTTTTGATTGTACTGCACTTATGCTAAGTACTAATTCAATGTTTGGAGGTATATTGTACTATATATTCTTTCCCATCCTTTAACTGTTTGAGGATTGCTCTATATCCTATTTTTGAAGCATTGATTTTGGGAGCATTATGGTTTGCTAAATGTAGAAAAGGTAGCTCATTGATTTGGGAGCTCATTGATTTGGGTTTGACTGTGGATCCATGGTGGTGAATTCTTCTTGAGTCTACCATGGAGAGGTTTCAAAAATCTATTAATGTTTAGATAAAAATCAAGTATATAATTAAAACTTCCTAAGAATCTCTGGAGTTGGATTTTGTCTAAGATTTGATTTGAAAATTTATCGGCAAATTGATTAGACCTTTCAATTGGAGTAATGGTTCCTTGATATGCATAATGACCTAGGAATTTTACTTTGATTTGGAACAAACTAACTTTAGACTTAGAGACTGCTAATTCGTTTTACCTGGCTGCTTTTATGAAAATTGATAAATTTTTAAAATGTTGATCAATCTCTGTTGAGAAGATTAATGCATCATTAATGTATACTATCATAAACTGTGCATATTTGTTAAAAAATTTGTTCATTATTCTTTGGAATTCAGATGATGCATTTGGCCAAAAGCATACATACCATTCATATTATCCAAATAGCATCATAAATGCTATTTTGTATCTATCCTTCTCAGCAATTTGGATTTGCCAAAAGCTAGATTTCATGTCAAATTTAGAGAAGATTTGTGTATTGCATAGTTTTTGTAATAAATCCTTTTTGTTTGGGATAAAGTGTCCTATTCATTTGAGTGCATCATTAAGAGGCTTGTAATTAATAGCGAGTCATGATGTTCCTCTTTTTAATTTTGCATTTTTATTAACATAAATGGTTGAGTAGCTCCCTGGGGAGCTACTTCTAATTAGTTTTTTTGTTTAACAACTCTCGTATATTTTGTTTTACAGAAATTTTCCATTTCTTCGTTCATTTGAATTGGTCTTCCTTTTGTTCGAATTTGCATTTCATCAAAATCTGTTTTCATGTGGTAATCCTACCACGTCTTTTCCGTAGCAAAAATGCTCTAAGTGTCCTTATTTTTACTTTAGATTTCGGGATCTTGCAATTGATTTTCTAATCTTTCAAATTTGACTTCATCTTTGAGATGAGAAATTTTTTTTTTCTTTATCATTCATTAGCATATTTATCTATTGGGACTAGGTTGATTTAAATTTTAAGAGGTTAATGTTTCTCCTTGAGTTTTCTAATGAAATTCCATGATAATTTTGTTCCAAGAACTTGTGCCTTGTATGGCTTCATTAGGGAGATAAAAGGGGCACCCAAAATGACATTTTGTGTGATGTCTTTAATTATTAGGAATGGTGTCCTAAATTTAGTTCTTTTATTGCAGACTTCTGTATTCTTAAGTCTAGGATTTTTTTGCTGGACAGCTTTTGTATTAGTATTAGGATCATTTTGCAAAACATCTTCTATATTAATAAGTTAGGATCTTTTTGCAATCGAAAAAAGAGTTGGGATCGTTTTGCACTATCCCACTTGTTCTTCTAGGCAAAATTGTTGTAACGCTAAGAAAACCCAGTTTAACGAACTTTATTACAAAAACCAAAAAAGATCGCCCCAGCTGACAAATAAACCAATAAATAAACTTAAAACTTCCCTAAGCCACCCCAAGAAAGAATGGATTAGTCCAAATATAAAATGCTTCAAGTGTGGCATAACAGAACTCATTTCAAAATACTGTAAAATTAAGAGAAGGATTAATGAGTTACAAATAGATGAAGACTGAAAACCAAAAATCTGTGAACTCTTAATATACACATTTTCGGATTCTGAGGTAGAAATTTCATTAGATGAAAGCCAATACCAAGAAGATGAATTTCAAACAACATCGGATGAAAGCTCTGATATTCCAAGGGTGGATTTAATTAACTCTTAAGTAGGTAATAGTTAACCTATTATATTTTCCTACCACGGAAACAAATTGGAAATGCCCCCTTTAAAATAAGAGATTTCTCCAATAATCCCCCTTTAAAATAAAAGCATTTTATATAACCAATCTCAATGGCGACCAATTCTGTTCTACACCATCTAATCAAATCATTCTATCCTATCAGATCATATCATTTTATATTTTATTTCATCTCATTTCATATTTCATTTCAATCACACCAAAATATAGTTCGAAACCTAGAACCACACTTAAAAATCATACTCTTTCTATAACAATCCCAAAAGGTCTTAAGTTACATCCCAACACATTGTAATTAAACATGTACTACAATATAATTGTCTATACATGTAACAGAATAATATGCAATCTTTATATACCTCGACAGCCATGAAAGTGGGGTTCAAAGGACACAGGCAAGTACCAAGGCTAGGTACGATTCTCGTTGACCCACACAAAACCTCAATAGTTTAAGGCTAGCTCAAATATTCTACATGGTTTAAGAGCAGGTGAACAATTTTAAGCTTAGTAAGTAGTTTAAGTAAATGAATGTTAGGCTCATGTCGATCTACATGCCCGTGTATGCATGTACAAAAAGTAGAGTGAGTGTATGCACGATACCATACATTGGATGTCGGATCAATCTATCAATCTATCTATCTATCTATCTATCTATCTATACTCACTCTTCAAGGTTAAGGTTGTACGTGATATTAGACGGAAGGATACCTTAGGTACCTCATTCTCAACATGATACCAAAAGGACACAGTCACTCATCATAATGCTATAATGTCAATAAAATGTACAGCCTTACGATGGGCATCTGCTTATTCAAAATCATTTCTTATGCAGCTGTTCAAAATAGATTCGCAATGCATTTAGTTCAAAGTAAATACGTTAAGCACTTTAATCAAAATCGATTCACTATGCATTTAATTTCAAAACAGATAACTGAAACAGTTAAGTATAAAGCCTCAATTCAGAAAACCGATACAGAAACAGTTAGGCATAAGCTTCAGTTTAGAAAATCGATACGAAAATAGTTTAAGAGAAGCCTCAATTCAGAAAATCAGTACGAAAACAGTTAGGCATAAGCCTCAGTTCAGAAAATCGAGACGGAAACAATTAGGCATAACTCTCAGTCCAGAAATCAGTATAGAAACAGTTGGGCATAAGTCTCAGTTTAGAAATCAGTACAGTAACAGTTAGGCATAAGCCTTGGTTTAGAAATCATTACATTAACAGTTAGACATAAGTCTCAGTTCAAAAATCGATAAAGAAACAGTTAGGCATGAGCCTTAGTTCAAAAATCAGTACAAAAACAGTTAGGCATAAGCCTAAGTTTAGAAATCAATATAGTAATAGTTAGGCATAAGCCTCAGTTCAAAAATCAGTGCAGTAACAGTTAGGCATGATCCTCGGTTTAGAAAGTAGTACAATAACATTAGGCATATGCCTTGGTTTAGAAATTAGTACAGACATAGTTAAACAAAGATCCAAGATAATAGATACAGATAAAGTAATCCATCCTAGCTAGTGATAGAAAAAATGTCGCAAGCAACACATCCATATAGCACTTAGCTCCTTTGGGATTCTAGAGGTATCTTTCACGGTCCCGAAGGTATCCGTGTAGCACATAACTCCCTCAAGATTCTAAAGGTGGCTCTCATGGTATATCTATGGCCATAGAAGTCTCTAGTCTCGCTGATTAGTCGAGATCGATGGTTTACTGGTTTTCCAGACAAGCATAGTTTGCTTAGAGCGAAGCTCGATAGGCACATATATAGTAATAATAAGTCTAGAGTACAAAGCTCGATAGACGAGTAATGAAACCTAGAGTAAAGGTCAATAGGCTCGGGTGACCCGAAGGTCAATGGATCTGCCTTTACTTGAAAACAAAGCTGAAAACGAAATACTCATGTAGCACATAGGTCCCGTGGGATATCTAGAGGGAGCTCTCACAGTCTCAAAATACATATTTAAAACAGTTTTGAGTTATCAAATCTGTATAAATACGATTAGTTTCAGAAGCCAACTTAAAACCAGTATTTTTCAAGCTAACATAATTTTGTTTATTATAAAACTTAGGCATAAAAATAGCTTGAATCAAAACATGCTAAGCATGAAAGCCATCAATCATAGAGTCAATTAAAAAACCATATTTTTCGAGCTAAAGCATAATTCAAGGTATAGTAAAACTTATATGTAAAGTAGCTTGAGTCAAAACATGCTATAGTTGCAATCTTATATGCATCAATGAATTGGTGCTACACTCTTATTCTTCAAAGCTAGAGGAATGAACTATAAGACTCTAATTCATGCGTATTCAAAACAGAGCATAGTTTTCAAACACCTATAATATGAAGTACAAAGCTTATAGACAATGCATGAATACATCTCTAAATGAAGTGCCAAGTGTAATACCTTTGGCCATACCAAGGATCCAGTTATAATCGTATCGTGTTTCCACATAAACCCCTTGGCTATTAAGTCCTCATTACACAATCGTGTCACCAAAAGGTCATATTTGCTATTTGCTATAAGATTGTACTTAATCTAGGCAAGTTATAATCCTCAGTTCTCTAATTTCATTGTCCATAGGTCCCCAAGGTACACATTCATAAATCAATATCATTCTTCAACTTCATCATATCATTTGAATCACTTTTGCATCAAAATATTGATATTAAAACCCTCACCTTCACTACGGATCCTCTTAGTATTGGATGATAATTTAAATAATGATTCGGTCACAATTCACAATATTAAGAGTTATTTTAACATCCTTTAATTCATTCAAAGCATATACCATAGCAAATACCGAGTCCTATAATTCCAATATCATGATTCGGACTCATCCTTTATCATTATATATTCACATCATCATCATATATTCCTATCATCACCATAGATCATCAAGTATACTTCTAAGATCCCATTAAGTCCTTATCACTCATGTTCACCAATTCAAAATTCACAATAAACTCAAATTCATTCAGTTGTCAAAGAAATCACTCAAAATTTACTCCAAAGACCTTTCTCATAATCATACATTCACAGTCTCATCATCACTCAATCATTTATACCCGTATCACCACATATATGTAACTCTTGAATTCATTTAGTCACACTTTCAAAACATAAATATTTCATGCTCCACAAATTCGTCATTTTATTCATTTTCAATATCGAGTCACTAAGGTACCATCATCACTATATAAATATATCACAGTGTTTTCCGACTATAACAAGCCTTTTTATACATATCATCGATATTGAGATCCCTACTGTTCTTGTGGGTCCTCTCAGTATCCCACGAATATTTAAATAATATTTTAGTGATATCTCACAAATATTGAATAATCATTCCAAATATCAGCTCGTCTTTTCAGTCTTATTTCCATGGCATACACCCGATCATGTAATCACAAGTCCATCATCACACATTCATTTTCAACAATTTATCATCATTTCACTCTATACCAATATATATATATATATATATATATATATATATATATATATATATATATCAATTAACCAACAATCGCAACTCATCATTATCATTGCATCATGATGTCAAATTATCAATTTAGCACATAAGCTCAATTCGAATCATTTTCTGACACTCAAGGTCCGTTTCAATCAATTTATAGTATAATTCTATTCGAGATTATACGAATAACTTACATGTACACCACAGAAGAAATTCGCATAATCATTTAACATAAGAATATTTCACTTCATTCAATCATGCAAGCTTGGTCGGCCACAACACACAAGTCAAAATACAAATTTCCAATCTCAACCAAGCATTACCCAAATCCACAATTCAGTCATATCTTAGCTTACCTTAATAGCCCGATCAATAGCATCGCTGTGCTTAATTCGAAAGCTAAATTAATTTATTTAATAAAATCTACACATCTCCTACAACATGATACTAGGAAAATTTACTTAACCCACTTACCTCAATCTTCGAGCTTAGCACGCGTACACGTGCTTAGTTAACCCACGATCTTCGCCTTATTGCTGCACTACATATTTAAACGTCACTAAAATTACTCGATATCATGAAACAATATTTTAAGTACTTTCATAAAAATAATGCAGCAATATTCTTACCAATTTTCCTTACATCAAGGCATAAATTTTTTTCCTTTTATCTGTCCCTCATTTCCTTTTCTTTTCTTTTCTTATTTTCCTTTTCCTTTTTCTTTTTCTTTTTCTTTTTCCTGCTAAATCGGTTCAACCCATTCTATCTTCTGTTGAACCAGTTTGGACCAATTTAAGTCTTCTTCCGCCAATTTGGGTCAGTTCTCGGCACTCCCAGCCCTGGCGAGGGCTTCGGCCCCCTTCTTTCTTCCCACTTATCTCTTCCCTTTCTCTCTCGGCGACCTCACAGAACCTCACACAGCTACGTCGCTCTTTCTCCTCCAGATCGGCCTCCGCCGACGTCAACTGAGGCGACGTTGGCGCAATGTCAGCTTCTCCTCACCAGATCTGCTCACTTGTGTGCACTCTCCCCAATCCTTTTGATTCCCCTTCTCTAATGAGGGGAAAACAAGTCTCGACAAGCTTCTTTCATAGGTTGTCGAGATTTCAATTATTTTATAGTATATATTTTCTCTTTTTTTATTCTTTTTAATAAAAAATACATATTTTAAATATATAATGTATATATTCTGTATATATCCTTTTATATATGCATAATAATTTTTATAATATATATTTATATATATTATTATCATTTTCAATTTTATAATTTTATTTATTTATTTATTTCAACATGTCCATTAACATCCAAAATTAAATTTCCATGATTCTTAATTCCAAAATTTTCTCTATAATAATTTAACTACTTCCATTATTTATTAAATTAATTTCAAGAGTGGAGATTTCTCGGTTATCATGGACACTTAGGAAACAAGTAACAAACTACAGAGTGAAATTATTTTTTTTGGCCAAGCTTAATGAGATGTCTAGGAATATTTTCAGCAACCACACCCCCCCACCCCCCCCCCCCCCCCCCCCCCCCACAAAAAAAAAAAATTAAAAAAAGAGTGAACATGTTGCTTACCTAGGGTTGTTGTAGCATATCCCTATCCCTCAATAAAGTTAGGAGTTGATCACAGACTTTATTGAAGGCCTCCCTCAATCCCAAAGGTTCAACTACATACTTGTAGTCATTGACAAGTTCACCAAGTATGTCCACTTCTTAGCTTCTTTCTATCCTTTCTCTACATGGATGTGACTAAAATATATTTAGACCGAGTTTACAAGTTCCATGAGACCCAAAGTAATTATATCTAACAGGGACAAAGTATTCACTACCTCTATTTGGCAAGAGTTAATGAAACTAATAAGAATAGAGGTTCATCTTAGCACTGACTGTCATCCTGAAACTGATGGTCAAAATTCGAGAGGCTCAATCAATGTTTGGAGCAGTATTTGAGATGCATGTGATTCCTCAATCCTAAATCATGGTGTAGTTGATTACCCCTAGTTGAGTCGTGGTACAACACAAGTTATCTTACAGCCTTGAAAATGTCCCTATTTCAGGCATTCTATGGTTACCAACCACTTAGATTCTTATGGGATTCTAATACCAAGGCTAAGGTGGTCATAGTGGAAGAATTGCTTAAGGAAAGAGAATAGTTAAGTAAGTTGCTACTGGATCAACTAACAAAAGCTGAAAATAGAATGAAGTGGTATGTTGGTAAAAAGAGAACAAAAGAGGAGTTTTAAGTGGGAGACAAAGTCTATCTAAAGATTTAACCCTATAAGCAGGCTACTCTAGCACACAGGAAGAACATTAAGCTTTCTTCTGGGTACTATGACCCTTAAACTATTATAAGATTAGTCCTATTGCATATAAACTATAATTGCCCCTAATGCATAAATACATCTCGTTGTTCATGTGAGTTTTTTAAAGAAGAAAATTGGTCATAAGGTGGTGGCTTCCATTAATTAGCCTAAGGTAATAAAGGAAGGATAACCAGTAGTGTATCCTGTTGCAGTATTGGACAAGGGAATGGTGAAATGAGGTAACTCTACTGTATACACAAATTTCGCATCTAATAAATTTTAGAACATGAATTGGTAACAAAATTTAATTTTTTTATATGTATAGGGTTTAAATCTCTATTTTATATTATATACAAGAAATGATCATATGCCCCACGTAGTAAAAAAGAATTATTGTTGGGAGGAACAAACGAAGGTTTGTAGTTCCTCGTGGATTTGCGATTGATGACTTGTTGTCCTCTCGTAGATCTCTTGGATTTGCAATAGCTTTGATGAAGAGAGTACTTGATAACGATCAATATTTTAAAGGCTTCAAATTCTCTGAGGAGACTAAGACTTCACTTCAATATGATAACTCCTTTTATCAGATGGAAGAGATCTTTATTTATATTTCTTAAATGATAGAGTCCTATAAAGAGTCAATCACTCTTGGTTTTATTTCTAATTAATTTAAATTTAATTAGAAATAATGTAGATTGTTAATTTTTTCTGACCAATCTACCAAAAGATTATTAATTAAATAAATACTCAATTTAATTAGTTAACAATATTAATTTTTGATACCTACAAATCCTTCCACTTCAAGATAGGAGTGCACGCATATTTGACATGAAGTACGTATGAAACTTAAAGTTGATCACTGCATTCGTAGTAAGCAAACATCCTTTTAATTTAGCACTAAAGGCCAACTTAAAATTTTGAATAAACCGCTAAATTTTAAAAAACTAAAATTAAATAATATTGTCAGTTAATGGCATGCAAGTTGGGACAAAATTCCTTGAATTTGGCTTTGTAAGCAAATCCTTTAACTTTCTAACTGGCCTCACATTGTTGAAGTAAAGTAAAATATTCCTTTGCCTGACAACTTTAACAAATTCCAACCAATAAAATAAAAGTATTTCCACGTTTCTTAACTTTCTTAGGCAAAGATGTGCCTTGAATTTGTGTTTGCTTTCAACACTACCTGAAACTCAAGAAATAAACCACACACGGGTTTCTTTACCTATAACCTGGCTTGAAGTCTTCTGTTAAAAAGGATTTTTGACTTCTTTTGCAACTAATAGTCACAGTCTTTTTCTCGTAAGTCTCGTGTGACTTGATTATGCTTTGCTAATACGAGCCCTTTACAACGTGTTGAAGACAAGATCATCAGGTACAGTCTCTGCTTTTTTTTTTTTCTTTTTTTTTCTTTTTCCACTTCAATCATATCTTAGGTGCAAACTTATGCAAAACTATTTTTTTATTTGTTTGCAAGACATGTTGAAGATAAAGTTCATTCGGTGCGGGAAGATTTGCAGGATGTGTTGAAGGCAAAATTCATCATGTGTTGGTCTTCCTTTTTCTATCACTTTTATTTTTTATTTATTCTTTTGCACTCAGAATGTTTTTTCATTTAATTTATTATTTTTTATTTTTCAAATTTCCTTTTGTTCTAGTTTGTTGATTTGTCTCAATTACTTTAATGTCTTAAAGAATGTAAGCAACTATTTTCTTTTTGATTTTATTCAATCTTTGTTGATTGAATCTTCCTTTTCTCGATGACCTTGGTGTTTTGTAATTCTTTGCTGCATCAATAATCTTATCAGGCGGTTAATAATTTGCTTCTTGGTTTGGTCCATTGTTGGTAACAACAACAACTATGTAGCTTATAATATATATTTTTTAACATACAATATACACGTTGCCATAAGTGTTTTCTTGACACATGAATATTGTTCCAACTTGACAGATCCTTGTGTTGGCTTGACAAAATATTGGTGTTGACTTGACCATTTGACAGAATCTTGGTGAGATGTATTCTTTAAACTTCATCTGTATGGTTGCTTATACTTTGACAAATTTCACGTCTTCACACATAGCCACGCTACAAGTTAAACATCGGTGCATGTTATATCGTCTTGCATTAGTTCTTATCTAAAAAGTTTGCAACGTTTTTTCTTGATTGCACTTGTTCACGCTATCACGCATATGTTATATCCATATCAGTAGAAGTTGCTTTTTTTGAATGAAAACATTGGTTACCTTTTCTTGATTTATAACAGGCCTTTATTTCGACCACGATTTTCTGGCAGATTGTGTTATTCATTGATCACCATCTATCTTGATCACGACTGTTGACGGGGTGCATCATTCATTAATCACCGTCTACCTCGACTACAATTTTTGGTGGGGTATGTTATTTATTGATCACCCTCTACCTTGATCACGTCTTCTAACAAGGTGTATCACTCGTTGATCACCCACTACCTTGGTCATGACTACGGGCGGGGTATGTTATTCACTGATCATCCCTACCTTGATCACGTCTTCTAGCGGGATGTGTCATTTGTTGATCATTCTCTACCTTGATCATGATTACTGGTGGGGTGTGTCATTCATTAATTACTTTCTATCTTGACAACGATTTTTGGTAGGGTGTTCCGTTCATTAATCACCTCTTACCTTGACAACAATTTTTGATGGGGTGTGTCATTTATTGATCACCCTCCACCTTGATCACGACGTTTGGCAGCTCACCACGTGTTATTTTGCTACAAATGCATTTTTTTATTCAATTTTTTGTTCCTTTTTCATTTTTTTTTACTTTAACGTTGCATATTTTTAAGGTATACGATCCACTTTGCTCATTTTTTTTGTTTAGCCATGGGCGAATTTCCTACATATCGTCTTCCAAAACCATTCATCGTCAAGCATTACTAAGATGAAGTTAGGATTAAACTTTTTTTTTTTTAAAAGCTAAGAAGAGTATAAGGGTTGTCCACGTGACTTTCTACTTATTTGAGACAAGGCAAGCGACGATGTAAACAAAGCCACTAAATGTCTAATTCACACTCCAACGATTGGCAGTAATGCAAATAATTGGGATTTCGATGTGGCAACTCTTTACCATTCTGATGGTTGGACTTCAGAAGAGGTTAATGAGGTATTCTCTTGTAGGTCTCATACTACTCAAAAGGGCACCTTTAAGATAGTGCTAAAGTTACGAGATGGTTACCGTGAGGAGAACATCAATTCCACTACCCTCACCACTTCATCCCATCGCATTTGTAAATGTGAAGTTTCTTGGCATGGTTTTTAACCACGTAGAGAATTTGTTCATTCTCCTGAATATTAGGAATGTTCAAAACTTGTTGAGTCAACACAAGCAATTTTTAAAACAAGTAGGCGCCTATTGCCCCGTCCCGAAAATGCGAAAAATAGGGCTAATTTAAAAAAATTTTATTTTCATCAACACACATTTATGGGTGCATTCCTGTGCAGTGTCAAACATCATCATGCATATCATACCTCAGGATCTCATCATTAGAGATATATATATATATATCATATCATATACATTACTCAATTTCAAGTTAATTAATCCTAATACATCCCATACAATGTTGTACATCAAGTTTCTGTAATTACACTATTTGTCTGGATACATGAAAAGATAAATGATACCTCGAAATACAATATATGGCCTGGAGCTAAAGTCCTCCACTAGCCACTACTCCGTACGTCGCAGGAAAACCCTTTTCACTTGAAGAAATTTGGGGGGGAAACAAAACAAGGTGAGCTTCTAAATCGCTCAGTAAGGGGGTAAGGGAATCATTATTAATTTAATGAGTTACACACACAATCATTTATTTCACAGTTGAAAACTCAGTAGAAAATGTAGCATGAACTCATTAAAACACCATGTAAAACACGAGAGTACACACTCAGTACAAATCACAGTTACAAGCATGTAGAAATCAAGATGCAATAATGACTTCTCTTTAAAACGTGATGAAAATCACCGCAATAGTGATGCACGTGGCACAACCACCAAATACAAGTGGCACAGCCACAGATTAGGATTCTCACGTGGCACAGCCACCAAATACACGTGGCACAACTACAAATTATGATTCTCACGTGGCACAGTCACCAAATACACGTGGCACAGCCACAGATTAGAATTCTCACGTTACTAGAACGGAAGAATATCGGACTTACATGCTAATAGAGCAATGTCCGGTGTGTATTCAAAAAGACACACTTAAGTCTCAGTCATAGCCATTATCATAAAAATCGTTTTGCCTTCACGTAAAACTCAAAAATGGTTTTCTATCATAAAACTCATTTCAAACCGCTTTGTACTCAACATAAAACCTATTAAAACCGAGTTTCAAACGGCAAAATCACGCACACATTTTCTCAAATCTCAGTACGCCTTAACGTAGAGCCCAAAACACTCTTCTCATTTTAAACACAAAATGGTTATAAAACGTTTTCACGTATAGTTTACAACTCATAAAGGTTGGGCCCCAACCGGCTATAAAATCGTGTGCATTTCTCATTCACAACACGTAAGACATGCTACAATGTTATCACAAAACACATACACAAATGAGTTTAGTTTTCCCTTACCTCTTTGCATTTCGTATAGTGCAATCGTTCCCCCGTATCACGGACTAGCCTCGCCTCGCATTCCACTCTGGAATTCTCGAGCTGTCCAAACGATGTTAAAAACATCAATATATCGACTCAATTTCACTATCGAGCATATCTTTGCTCATATTTCCATAAATCTCTCAATCATCCTATTTTTCTCATAACCCTATCACAACTAACATTCTCGTCTACAACATTTCAACATTCTACATCTCTCATACCATATACGCTAATTTCACCACATTGCCTCAATTTTCAATTTATAGTCAAAATCCCAAAATTTCCAAAAATTGCTTAATCTCATATTTTCTCCAACTACATCATAGTTTCATCAATCTCTAACCATCTCCTAGCTATTTTAGCACAATGCCCATGTTCACAATCACCAAAAATCACTTCAAAAATCAAAGAGCAAAGTTTAGAAAATTACCCAAACTTGTGGAGTGCTCAACTCACACCTTGATTCGATTCGTCTTTCGATTTCCAAGTATGTTGTTCTCCTTTGGGTGGGTAACAACTTTCCTTCTTGCAACAACTCTTAATTTAGACGAAAATTGGTGTTTTGGAGGGGAGAGAAAGCTAGGGTTCGAAAATGGCGATTTTGGAGAGAGAGATTGATTTTCAAGAAAAACAAAGGGGTCTTTATATAGACTGAGGGTAGGAGATCGATCTGGCTCCTGATGAGATCGATCTGCATTTGAATTTGGGGATGATTTGGGGTAATTTTATGCCTAGGAGATCGATCTGTCGAGGGGTGAGATCGATCTCTTCATGGCTTTATGAGATCGATCTGCTCCTTGAGGAGATCGATCTTCTCCCAAACAGAAACATTTTGAGATCGATCCCTTCCTCATGAGATCGATCTCTTCATTACAGAATCATAAGGAGATCGATCTTCTTCCATTGGAGATCGATCTGCTCACCTAAATTCCTCATTCCTTGTTATTTTTAGCCCACCAGATCGATCTTCCTTCTCTAAGATCAATCTGATCTCATAGTTTTACACTTTGGTTAAACACTTAACATAGAAATCTCCAAATATAATTTTCACAATTCATTAGTTTGATTATTCCTCATTCATTACTTATACATTTCACTCAGCTTAATAAATTACACTTCAAGTTCATATTACATAATTAAAATATGTCTAAAATTCTCAGATCTCACACCCTCCCCATCTTAAAAGGAATTTGGTCCTCCAAATTCAACTCAACTCGTCAAATAGATGGGGGTATTTCTCCTTCATGAGACTTTCTAATTCCCACGTTGCTTCTTCCACTGAGTGATGTTTCCACAAAACTTTTACTAATGAGATGCTCTTGGTTCTAAGTACCTTCTTCTTTCTATCGAGAATCCGGACGGGTTCCTCAGTGTAGCTCATGTCCTCTTGTATGTCCATCTCGTCATACTCTATGACATGAGAAGGGTCCGGGTGGTACTTCCTCAACATAGACACATGAAAAACATTGTGTATTCCGAACATCCGCGGGGTAATGTTAATATGTAGGATACCTCTCCCACTCTCTCCAGATCTCGAATGGTCCTATGTATCGAGGACTCAATTTTCCTTTCTTCCCGAATTGCATGATACCCTTACTCGATAATATCTTCAGAAATACTGCATCACCAACATCAAACTCGAGTGGCCGTCTACGCATATCAGCGTAGCTTTTCTGTCTACTCTGTGCAGCCCGTAATATCTCACATATGAGTTTCACACTCTTCACAGCTTATTCAACAAGTTCAGGAGCATTTATCTTTCTGTCATCAACCTCTTCTCAAGCTACAGGGGATCTACACCTCCTACCATATAGAGCCTTAAAAGGTGCCAATCCAATACTCGCATGATAGCTGTTATTGTACGCAAACTCTGCTAGGGGCAGGTGATCATCCCATGATCCCTTAAAATCAATCGTACACGCTCTCAACATATCCTCCAGGGTCTGAATAGTCCTCTCTGACTGACCATCTGTCTGAGGATGATAGGCGGTGCTAAAACTCAACAAGATCCCATAGACTCCTGAAACTGGATCCAAAATCTGGAAGTAAATTGAGAATCTCTATCAGAAGTAATACTCACTAGAGCCCCATGTAATCTAGTTATCTCGCTGACATATAACTCAGCTAAGGCATCCACAGTATCTGTGCTCTTGATGGCAAGGAAGTGGGCACTCTTGGTCAGTCTATCCACTATGACTCATATCGCATCACGACCCCTTCGGGTCCTCGGTAAACCCATAATAAAGTCCATGGTGACATGCTCCCATTTCCATGTAGGTACAGGTAAAGGCTGTAGTAGTCCTCCGGGCTTCCTATGCTCAGCTTTCACTTGTTGGCATACTAAACATCTAGCCACATACTCTGTCACGTCTCGCTTCATACCCCTCCACCAGTACACCTTTCTCAAATCTCGGTACATCTTAGTACTCCCTGGGTGCATGGTGTATCGCGAGCAGTGGGATTCTCTCAGTATCTATCTTTTCAGAGTATCATCGTCAGGTACACAAATTCGTCCTCTGAATCTCAACAATCAATCCTCACTGATTGTAAGATCCGACTGCGAAGTCTGTCCAGTTTGGCTAACCATATCTATCAACCTCTGATCACTACGCTACCCAATTCTAATCCGATCCATGATCCTGGGCTCTATTCGCAAGCTAGCCAAGAACCCAATCTCCACCTCTTTAACTCTGATCCGGAGTTCGGCGAACTGCTCTAACAAATCCCATTCCCTGATCATCATAGCAGATATCATACTCTTCCTGCTTAGGGCATCAGCAACTACATTCGCCTTACCCGGATGATATAGAATCTCGCAGTCATAATCCTTAAGGTGTTCCATCCATCTCCTTTGTCTCATGTTTAACTCCTTCTAATCAAAGAGATACCTCAAACTCTTGTGATTAGTGAAGATCTGGAATCTTCCCCCATATAAGTAGTGTCGCCAGATCTTCAAGGCAAATACCACAACGGCTAACTCCAAATCATGCGTGGGGTAATTCCGCTCATGGTCTTTCAACTGTCGTGATCCATATGCGACCACCCTTCAGTGCTGCATGAGTACACACCCCAATCCTTGATGGGATGCATCACTATAAACTGAAAATCCTCCTAATCCCTCGGGAATAGTTAACACAAGTGCCGCTGTCAATCTCCTCTTCAATTCTTGAAAATTGAGCTCACACTGATCAGTCCATATAAACGGAGTCTCCTTGCGCGTGAGCTTAGTCAAAGGAGCAGCAATCCTGGAAAATCCTTCCACAAATCTTTTGTAATACCCTACCAAATCAAGGAAACTTCGTACCTCTGTAACTATCCTCGGGCTTTCCCAGTTAAGCACAGCCTCTACTTTACTTGGATCCACTGATACCCCTTCCTCCGAGACTATATGACCAAGGAAAGCTATCCGATCCAGCCAAAACTCACACTTACTAAGCTTTCCATATAATTGCTTATCTCGGAGTATCTGAAGTACTAACCACAAATGTTGTGCATGCTCCTCATACGACAGAGAGTACACCAGGATATCATCAATAAAGACTATCACAAACTTATCTAGATAGTCTCTGAACACCTCGTTCATTAATCTCATAAAGGCTGCAGGGGCGTTCGTCAATCCAAAGGACATCACTAGAAATTCATAATGGCCATACCTTGTCCTGAAGGCTGTCTTCAGAATATCTTCTTCCTTAATCCTCAATTGGTGATAGTCTGATCTCAAATCAATCTTAGAGAAGATCGAAGCCCCTCTCAGCTGATCCAGTAGATCATCAATCCTGGGCAATGGGTATTTATTCTTCACCGTGGCTTTATTTTATAATCGATAGTCTACGCATAATCTGAGACTACCATCTTTCTTCTTAACAAATAAAACTGGTGCTCCCCACGGTGAGACACTGGGTCTAATAAACCTTTGATCCAATAACTCCTGTAGTTGTTTCTTCAATTTCTCAAGTTTCACTAATGCCATCCTGTATGGAGGTCTAGAGATCGGCTGGGTATCTGGTACCAAATCAATGGTAAACTCTAGCTCTCTTTTTGGTGGTAAACCTGGTAACTCATTTGGGAAAACATCCTGAAATTCACACACCACAGGTATATCCTCAATCCTCGGATGTTCCTGATCATCATCTGAGATGAGTGTTTCATAACATTCACATGAATAATCATATTTAATACTCTCCAAAATAATATTAAAATTCTCAAATTGTTTACAAAATTTCATACGTCTATTTATTCAATATTTCAAACGTACACTGTAAGGTTCAGGTAGGGAGAAAGTTACAATCTTAGTGTAGCAGTCTAAACTCACTCGATTGGTTGCCAACCAATCCATCCCCAGAATTACATCAAACCCATGTATATTCAATATGATTAGATCTGCCAACATCACTCTATCTCCCACCTTTATTTCACATCCTCTACAGATTAACTCAGTTCTCTGGGATTCATGCATAGGGGTATTTACATGTAGTATATATTCTAGAGGTTCAAACTTCAAGTTTAATTTACATGCAAAATGCTCAGAAATGAACGAATGCGTAGATCTTGGATCAATTAACACTTGAGCCTTATAATCACAGACAGAGAGTGTACCTCTTATAGTTTCTGCAGAAGTGTCTGCGGTCTCCTTATCTAGGGCAAACACACGTCCCTGTGTAACAGGCTTCTTCCTTTTCTCTGCAGCAGTGGCCCGTCTCTAGGGATTCACTCTCTGAGGCTGTTGTCTAGTAGGCTCCGGAACATGTGGTTTCTGAGGTTGAGGGCAGTCTTTCACCATGTGAACCATGTCTCTACATCTAAAACATCCATGGATCAACCCAGTACAACTTCCCTCATGCACTCGACCACAATTTCTGCAAACCCTTATCTCAGGCCTGACATCTCGAGAGGTCTCCCTATTGTTAGGATAAACTCTGGGTCTCTCTAATCTGCCATTCTGCACCTCAATCCTTCCTCTTCTGAAAGAACCTCTCCGAGCATTCTTTTGGAAGATCCCTGGCCTCTTGCCCTTATCTCTATTCATCGCTCTGAGCTCGTTCTGGGATTGTACCATTTCGATTCCCCTCTCAATCTATTGTGCTCGTCTCAGAGCATCTCCAAACTCAGTAATACATAGTCCTATCAATCTATCTCTGATGATGGGCTTCAATCCATATACAAATCTCTCAGTACGGAGCTCTTCGTTCTTAAAGGTCTCTGGGTCATATCTCAATAGCGCGGTGAACTGGCTCTCATAGTTATCCATAGACATATCACCCTGTACCAAACTCAAAAACTCGACCTGCTTCTTTCTCTGGGCAGCTCGTGGTACATATTGGGTTTTGAAAGTTGTCTGAAATTCTTCCCAACCAATCACATCCTGGCGGGACATCAGAATACCCTGGTTAGTACCCCACCAATCTCGAGCTCTCTCTTTCAACATATAGGTACTCATACTGACCCTCTCAGTATCTGTGCACCCCAGATAATCAAATATAATTCTCAACTCCGTTAGCCACTCCTCAGCCTCTGTAGGATCCTTATTTCCCCTAAATGCGAGTGGATTCATTTTCAAAAAGTCCTTCAGTCGGACCATACTTCTATCATCAAGCTGAGTGACGGGAGGCACTGGGTCCATCTGTACTGGGGGTACGGGAGGTTCTTGTGGTGGTGTAGGAGTAGTACCCGAGGTATTAACTCCAAAGTGTTGCGCGAATAGTGCTGCGATCTGCTCAAAATCTTGCCTCACATCGGTCTCAATCCGGTTAAATCGAGAGTTAGGACTCGTCGGTTGTGGGACAGGTGGCGGAGGGGACTCTGCCTGCCTCATCGAACGACCTCGTCGGCTACTCATTCTCAATCTCAACTCGTTTCCTGCGCGTACATACCAAACTTGATTGAAATCATAATCCTTAAATTCAGTTCATGACCAGACTATTACAGACACTTGGGATGTATTTTATTTCACTTAACCGACACTGACAGTACTAAACACCCTAAGCTCTGATACCAAGAAAACTCTGTCACGCCCCGAAAACGCGAAAAATAGGGCTAATTTAAATTTTTTTTTGTTTTTATCAACACACATTTATGGGTGCATTCTTGTGCAGTGTCAAAAATCATCATGCATATCATACCTCAAGATCTCATCATTAGATATATATATATATATATCATATCATATACATTACTCAATCTCAAGTTAATTAATCCTAATACATCCCATACAATGTTGTACATCAAGTATCTGTAATTACACTATTTGTCTAGATACATGAAAAGATAAATGATACCTCGAAATACAATATATGGCCTGGTGCTAATTTAAATTTTTTTTTGTTTTTATCAACACACATTTATGGGTGCATTCTTGTGCAGTGTCAAAAATCATCATGCATATCATACCTCAAGATCTCATCATTAGATATATATATATATATATCATATCATATACATTACTCAATCTCAAGTTAATTAATCCTAATACATCCCATACAATGTTGTACATCAAGTATCTGTAATTACACTATTTGTCTAGATACATGAAAAGATAAATGATACCTCGAAATACAATATATGGCCTGGTGCTCAAGTCCTCCACTAGCCACTACTCCGTACGTCGCAGGGAAACCCATTTCACTTGAAGAAATCTGGGGGGAAAGAAAACAGAGTGAGCTTCTAAATCGCTCAGTAGGGGGGTAAGGGACTCATTATTAATTTAATGAGTTACACACACAATCATTTATTTCACAGTTGAAAACTCAATAGAAAATGTAGCATGAATTCATTAAAACACCATGTAAAACACGAGAGTACACACTCAGTACAAATCACAGTTACAAGCATGTAGAAATCAAGATGCGATAATGGCTTTTCTCTTTAAAACGTGATGAAAATCACCGCAATAGTAATGCACGTGGCACAGCCACCAAATACACGTGGCACAACCACATATTAGGATTCTCACGTGGCACAGCCACCAAATACACGTGGCACAGGCACAGATTAGGATTCTCACGTGGCACAACCACAAAATACACGTGGCACAGCCACCAAATACACGTGGCACAGCCACAGATTAGGATTCTCACGTTACTAGAATGGAAGAATATCAGACTTACATGCTAATAGAGCAATGCTCGGTGTGTATTCAAAATGACACACTTAAGTCTCAGTCATAGCCATTATCATAAAAATTGTTTCGCCTTCACGTAAAGTTCAAAAATGGTTTTCTATCATAAAACTCATTTCAAACCGCTTTGTATTCAACACAAAATCTGTTAAAACTGAGCTTCAACCAGTAAAACCACGCACACATTTTCTCAAATCTCAGTATGCCTTAACGTAGAGCCCAAAACACTCTTCTCATTCTAAACACAAAATGGTTATAAAACGTTTTCACGTATAGTTTACAACTCATAAAGGTTGGGCCCCAATGGGCTATAAAATCGTGTGTATTTCTCATTCACAACACGTAAGACATGCTACAATGTTATCACAAAACACATACACAAATGAGTTTAGTTTTCCCTTACCTCTTTGCACCTCGTATAGTGCAATCGTTCCCCCGTATCATGGACTAGTCTCGTATTCCACTCTGGAACTCCCGAGCTGTCCAAACGATGTTAAAAATATCAATATATCGACTCAATTTCACTTTCGAGCATATCTTTGCTCATATTTCCATAAATCTTTCAATCATCCTATTTTTCTCATAACCCTATCACAACTAACATTCTCGTCTACAACATTTCAACATTCTACATCTCTCATACCATATTCTACGCTAATTTCATCACATTGCCTCAATTTCCAATTTATAGTCAAAATCCCAAAATTTCCAAAAATTGCTTAATCTCATATTTTCTCCAACTACATCATAGTTTCATCAATCTCTAACCATCTCCTAGCTATTTTAGCACAATGGCCATGTTCACAATCACCAAAAATCACTTCAAAATTCTCCTTTGGGTGGGTAACAACTTTCATTCTTGCAACAACTCTTGATTTGGACGAAAATTGGTGTTTTGGAGGGGAGAGAAAGCTAGGGTTCGAAAATGGCGATTTTAGAGAGAGAGAGAGAGATTAATTTTCAGGAAAAACAAAGGGGTCTTTATATAGACTGAGGGTAGGAGATCGATCTGGCTCTTGATGAGATCGATCTGCATTTGAATTTGGAGACGATTTGGGGTAATTTTATGCCTAGGAGATCGATCTGTCGAGGGGTGAGATCGATCTCTTCATGGCTTTATGAGATCAATCTGTTCCTTGAGGAGATCGATCTTCTCCCAAACTGAAACATTTTGAGATCGATCCCTTCCTCATGAGATCGATCTCTTTATTACAGAATCATAAGGAGATCGATCTTCTTCCATTGGAGATCGATCTGCTCACCTAAATTCCTCATTCCTTGTTATTTTTAACCCACCAGATCGATCTTCCTTCTCTAAGATCAATCTGATCTCATAGTTTTACACTTTGGTTAAACATTTAACATATAAATCTCCAAATATAATTTTCACAATTCACTAGTTTGATTATTCCTCATTCGTTACTTATACATTTCACTCAGCTTAATAAATTACACTTCAAGTTTATATTACATAATTAAAATATGTCTAAAATTCTCAGATCTCACACCTATGAATCAATTGTTACTTCACTATATGTTTATGACCAAGGTCTTAATATGATTCATGCCTTATGTGAAGCTTGGTGTCTAGCCACTAATACATTCCTATCTTCTAGTGGGGAAATTTCCTTCACATTATGGGATTTGAAGATTTCAGGAGGCCTTCCTATTGTTGGAGAATTTTATGATGAGGTTGCGCCTAGCTTCAAAGAAATCACTGGTCTTGATGAGTCTTCAAATCCTATTTTTTCAATCAGTTGTCGATATCTTTTCCTTGCTTATCACCTCATCAGGTTGCAGGAAGATCATATGGCTTTGAAAAGCAAGGAAGTTTTTACTTTTTCTTGGGTGAGATTTTGGTTTTGAGGTAAAAGTAAATACAACGATCCTTATGACTCGATCATGATCAAAGGCAATAAGAATTCTTTGTATACCCCTGATGGTCATTTTAGACACTTTCTTCGTACTAGAAAGGAAAATGAAGTTTTCCTCGATTTGGGTGTTGTTGATGTCGATAGAGATGAAGTGTTCTTAACTGCATTCTTATCAATTTGGTTATGCTCTTTTGTTTTTTTTGAGCACTCATGGTGATGTCACTCAACTTGAGACTTTCAAAGTGGCTTCTTTAATGGCTAGAGGTATGCGATTTAGCCTTGTTATTCCTATCTTGGAAAGCATATATAATGGATTGAATCAAATTGCTACTTGTGCAGACAATCCTGACCAATGCAATGTTGTGCTTCCTTGGCATTTTTTGCATGAATGGATGACATCATATCTTGGGACTCGTCCTGAAATAAAAAAAGCACCAAGAAGACCTAAAAGTGTAGGGATTCTTTCAGTAATAAATCTTATAGTGAAGTCAAAAGTCAAAAAATTATCCAACAATTACCTCGAGTGAATTGGAAAACCACTAGAATAATTGAAGTTTGCAATATTAAACTTAACTCTTGGAAATCGACTAAAGCTCGACGACTTTGAATACTTAGTGAGCATTCGGTCTTCATTTTTTACTTTACGGAGAGGTAATTTTCACTTGGTAGAATCATGCAGTCCTCAACGCTTTACAAGGCAATTTGGATACTGTTAGGATGTTCTAGGATCTTTGGTAACTGACATTAGAACTCCCAGTTTGAGAGAGTTGTTGCGCTATGAGTGATGTAGCATGTTAAAGGCCCATACTGTGAGATGACTATCCCTAAATGGAGTAGTACTAATGAAAACTTGTTTATAACAAGAAAATTCTTCGTATGGTTTTAAAGTCAAATGGGAGATTACTACCACACCAATATACCTATCTTGAAAGATAGTACAAGTGCTGACTTTGAACTTGCTTCTTCTAGCTGTTGTAAAGAAATATCATTGAAACTAGTACAACCTTTGATTCAGACTACCAATGTTGAGGCTGAAGATATTGATAATGCTACTATGATGAATCGCCTTGATATTGGGCAACTTGAAGAAGGAAAAGTTCTTTAACTCCTGGCATGGACGAATGAGTGGTTCATAATTTCAGAGACGACGAATAAGCTCAATGTGATGGTCGTAGCGATAAACTTATGGAACCTATTAAGAGTGATCATAATAGTGATAGATGCAATCCCAGAAGGCTTGAAAGAGATGTCAAGTCTTCTTTGAAAAGAAAAGTGATGGTTTCCACTCTATTAAGGATCCCAAGTCAAGTAACAAAGGTTGTTTCTCCCGAGACATCTTGTCACGATAAGCTTTGCTTTTCTTCAATAAAGAGGAAATGTCTTGAAATTGATCATGGAGAGTCTTAAAAAGAGACTCTGGTTGCACCAAAAGAAGTTGTTAATTCAGCTAATGACAATGTGATTCTTCTTAAGGAAATGTTAAAGAAAAGGATGGAGAAAAACACGCATTGCGAGGTCAAGAATGTTATTGTCAGGACCCCATTCTCAATCCATGACTTTAACCAAAATCACTACAAATTTTTCGCATTTTAACTTACATTTTCTCTCTTCAATGGTTGGGCTGTGATTCGATGTCAGAGTCCTCGCTTACCACATTTTCTATTATCATACATACATGTTAATATACTATTACTGGCTGTAACTGCTTTTATTATATATGTAAGATTATATAAAATCTAATACAAATACATTCCCCATAATATAAACCGTATACATTACTGTGCTGTTTTTATATTTAGATACATAACCGTACAAAATCTGTATACCTGGCGGTCGATAGGAACTAGCAGTGGACTCAGGAACACTATCCCTCGATAGCTCTCGCTCTACTGATGCTCTGTAGAGAGATGTAAAGAAAGGGGGGTGAGCATACAACGCGCTCAGTAAGGAAATCAGGCAAACAAGTAGATATCTACATTATCTACTCAAAATAATGCTATACCTTGAAAACATTATTTCTTTTACTCACTTTAAAAGCATGTCTTTAAATATAATATGTATACTTGTACAGATTAAATCTCATGTACAGAAATCATGCTTTCTTTCTCAAATGTAGGCATGTAGTGCAAAACAATGCATCGTATATAAATAATGCCTTTATGTAAATCATGCCATGTATATTTAAATCACAATAAATATGACATTTAAATCATATACATCACAAAATCGGAGTTCGACCCATCCCTCAGGTCTGTCCGCAATTTAAATCAGTCAATCAATGTGATATATCATGTGAGACTCTGTGGTGAAATGCAAATAGTATCCTGGACTATGATCATATCCGACATGTGAACCCAAGCCACACAGATCTCGATGCAGGGGGTATCACTGCTGCAACGGGAGGATGGTCAGTCCATTTCAATCGTCAGCTATACATAACACACGGTACAGCGTACTCCCATGCCCCGGGCACGGTACAAAGTACACTCGTGAACCCTACATCACAGTCAAGGTGCCTGCCATAGGTCTTAGCCCTCAAACCATGGAATATCATACCACATCTCTAATACCCTCATGCTGGCCATCCTCTCATGATGTGACATTTAGTCACACAAGGATGCGGCATGGGTTGGTAACATGTATTATATATCACATACAGTACGCGCCTTTGAGTGCGACACACAGTGGACACTACGCTCAAACAATGTTTCACATCACAAACTCAACTCTAGTGCGAGTAAACCTCTAGCAACTAGGTCAATGCATAGTTCATGTATTAAATCAAGTACGAGCAATAGCTCCAGTACTATGTCATGTATAAACCATGAAGAATCGAGTACGAGCTAATCGCTCCAGCACTTTGTCATGCATATATCATATAAAACTGAGTACGAGTAATAACTCCAGTACTCTATCATGCATGTCATGGAAATCTAGTGCGTATCAAAATTCAGCACTAATGTATGTGGAAAACATATGAAATCTAGTGCGAGCTGTGCTCTAGCATAGTTCATTCTCACATAAAATGGTAGATGGCTCTTTAAAAAGGGATAGTTTACAAAACATCAAAATCAACATTATTAAGTGTTCTTAATTCACATCAACCTTAAAATCATTAGCCCATCTATTTATTTTTATGCTAAACAGCAGTTAAACACTCACAATTGTAGTTTCCACGCTTTTTACAACTTTTCACAAAAGTTGACTTTTTGACTAACTAGGGGCAAAATCGTAATTTGCCACTATCGGGTCGCAATAATTATTATTCACTTTCTCTGACCCTCAGAGTTTTTAAGTGAATGTAAAAGCAGACGAAAATACGTGCAGGTATCTCTAACTACTCTCAAAAGTCCCTTACCTGTAATCACTCGAGAAATTTCACTTTCTCTGCGCTGCTCGTTTCAGCAGTTCGATTTGCTCCTCCAATACTCTCAGGAGCTGCATATAACCATTTATCAGGTTAATTACATTTTTTCTACTGTATTTCACATTAAATACAGTCCATTTCCCTTAATGGGCCTTAATAATCCTTAATGGGCCTAACTATACCTTAAGCCCATTTTCATATTACTATTCATTTTCGTTGGGCCTAATAGGCTTGTGGGGCCCATCAACTCTTATTGGGCTTGTTCTAGGCCCATTACATCTTATTGGGCCTAAAATATTTGGGCTTGACCCATTGGGCCTCTCGGCCACATGCCATGGCCGAGAGCTATCCATACCTCGGTTTCACCATGGCATGCCATCCATGCCTATTTATCTAGCCAATTTCACTTAGGCATTTTCACAAACAATTGGTAGGCAACATTACTAACCATCATATAGTTCATTTATGCATTTTATTAAACACCTTGATTGCCAACTAATTACATGTATTAATAAATCAAATTTATTAATTCTAATTACACCATAATTATTAACACATGTACATTAATTCATTTATGTCTTAAAATCATATTGACATAAATCAATATCCCATTACTCACTCTCGGCCTAACCAACTTCATGGTGATTTAATATGTTTCAATGCTTAAAACATATATCAACATACTTAAAATCATTCATACATTAACATATATGAAATTGGAAATTAGAAAATATACCAATTGTTGTGTTCACCCTTTGGCCGAATCTTTGAAGGCTCTTGGTTTGCACTCTATGGCTCCTTGATAGCCAATTCTAACATATGTCACTCTCCTTTCAATTTGGAACAACTTTCATGAAGGATGCAAGTTCCAAATATGCCTAATTCCTAGTGATTTCTAGTGAGGGAAAGCTTGAAAAATATGTTTCAATGGTTTCTTCTTCTAGCCGAATTTGGTGTGATGAAGATGACAATGGTGTGGCTGAATTTATAAGCCACATACTTAACCATTAAGCTTTACTTTTCAGCCATTAAGCTTGACTTTCCAAGCCTTAACCATGAGTCACCTAATGAGTCACCTTATGAGTCATGGTTAGCTTTAACTATGGTTAGATATTTATCTCATGGGCTTTTCCATTTGGGCTTCTCGGTTTGGGCTTTCTTAATGGGCTTTCGGGCTGAAATTTTTACTATGTCTCGGGCCTTTAATTGTCTCAAAATTTGGCCAATCAATTGGTCCATCAATTCGGTCTAAAGGACCTAAGAATTTCGATATACGTTTAGTATACCTTAATGGGCTTTAAAATTTTCACCTTAGGCCCATTACGTTTTTAACCATTAAATTTATTTTGGAATCCTTCCGAATAAATTTTCCTTACTTCCGGGGATGATTATCTTGTATTCTGGCCAAGAATATTTTTCCTCAATTTTTTCTCCACACTTAGGTTAATTTTTAACCATGATTAGTCAATTATGGTAAAAGTCCACTATAGTTGACTTTTTCCTTAACCATTGACCAAGTTGACTTTTTCTCAAAATTTCAAAAGTGTCATATCTTATGTCTTACACTCTCGTCTTTATGTTTCAACCGTCCCCGGTGGATAATTTCACCTGAAACACTTTATCTCATCAAAAAGGTCCATTTTACCATTTTTAGCTTTTACTCTCGTTTTCTATGTTCGGGACTAAATCAAGCTGACTTTCCTTCATGAGCTCTCTATGCTCTCTCATTTTAAGTTCTTATTTTCAGTCAGAATGATTTAGATTTACTCGGTTTAGCCTGTGACACTTATAATTCACATTAGGCTCTTTATGTAGCTTTTGCATGTTAAATCATTTCACTAACACTTTATGTCTAGTAAATACTATTCTTATGATTCAACTATAATTACATAGCATTCATACACATAGGAATCATAAGGAATAAGCTACAAAAATCTGGGTCTGACAATCCTCCCCCACTCAGAAAATTTGGTCCTCCAAATTAGAACCAAGTCAGTCGTCAAATAGGTGAGGGTACTTCTCTCGCATCAGACTCTCTAGCTCCCAAGTAGCTTTCTCTGAAGTATGATGCTGCCAGAGAATCTTCACTAATCCGATGGTCTTCGATCTCAATACCTTCTCCTTCCAATCCAATATCCGAATCGGTCTCTCAACATATGACATGTCCTCTCGGAGCTTCAAAGGCTTGTAACTAATCACATGTGCCGGATCCGGGTGTTACTTCCGTAGCATCGATATGTGGAAGACGTTATGGACACCTGATAAGTCCGGTGGCAATGCCAACCTATACGCCTTATCTCCCACTCGATCAAGTATCTCAAAGGGTCTAATATAGCGAGGATTTAGTTTCCCTCTCTTCCCAAATCTCGCTATGCCCTTGGAAGGAGAAACTCTCAAAAACACGGATTCACCAACTGCAAACTCTAGTGGCCTACGTCTCCTGTCAGCGTAATTCTTCTGTCTGCTCTAAGCTGTCCTCAGTCTCTCTACAATCAAGTGGACGTCCTCAGATGCTTGTGTAACCATGTCAGGAGCGAAAATCTTACGATCACCCACTTCTTCCCATCCAATAGGGGAACGACATCTACGGCCATACAAAGCCTCATACGGTGCTATCTCGATACTCGAATGATAACTGTTGTTGTAGGCGAACTCTGCAAGTGGCAGGTGGTCATCCCAGGAGCCTCTAAAATCTAGCACACATGCTCTTAACATATCCTTCAGAGTCTGTATAGTCCTCTCTGACTAACCATCTGTCTGAGGATGGAAAGCGGTGCTCAAACTCAACTGGGTTTCCATGGCTTCCTGAAAATGTCCCCAAAAGTGGGATGTGAAGCGGGAATCCCTATCAGAGACTATGCTCACTGGTACACCGTGTAACCTCACTACCTCGCGTACATACAGTTCTGCTAATGAACTCAGAGTATCGGTCGCTCTCATAGCTAGGAAGTGGGCTAACTTCGTCAGTCTGTCGACGATCACCCATATAGCATCGTGATTCCTGTGGGTTCTCGGTAAACCCATCACGAAATCCATGGTGATATGCTCCAATTTCCATATCGGTATAGGTAGAAGCTGTAATAACCCTGCAGGTTTCTGATGCTCTACCTTCACCTGCTGACATACAAGACACTTTGCCACAAAGTTTGCTACATCTTTCTTCATACCCGACCACCAGTATACCTTCCAGAGGTTTTGTTACATCTTGTTACTCCTCAGATGTAACGTATACCTCGACGAATGAGCTTCCACCAATATCAATCTCCTAAGTCCTGGATCCTCAGGAACACACAATCTACCTCTGAACCTCAGTAGTCCGTCCGAACTCAACTCAAAATCAGTCACTGTGCCCTTCTGCATCTGACTACTCACATCCATACAAAATGGATCAGTCTGCTGAGCCACTCTGATCCTGTCCAACAGGTCCGACTCCAAGCGTAGACTAGCTATCACATAGCCTGTATCCATGTCAGAAGGCACGACTCCCAAACTAAGGCTAGCAAACTGCTCTAGCAAATCATGTTCCTTAACCATCATGTACGATACCATCCCTAGGCTCTTCCTACTCAAGGCATCAGCTACAACGTTAGCCTTACCCGGATGATAAAGTATCTCATAATCGTAGTCCTTCAGAAGCTCTAGCCATCTTCTCTGTCTCATGTTTAGCTCCTTCTGTGAGAACAGATACTTAAGGCTCTTGTGATCGGTAAATATCTGGAACTTCTCGCCATATAAGTAGTGGCGTCATACCTTCAACGCAAACACCACTGCAGCTAACTCCAAGTCATGGGTCGGATAGTTCTTCTCATGATCCTTCAGCTGTCTGGATCCATAAGCAACTACCTTCCCATCCTGCATCAATACACAGCCCAGTCCCTGATGCGAAGCATCGGTGTACACTGCAAATCCTCCTGAGCTGGTAGGGATAGTGAGGATCGGAGCGGTGGTCAATCTACGCTTCAACTCCTCAAAACTCTTCTCACAATCCTCGTTCCATATGAACGGTACACTCTTTTGAGTAAGACGTGTCAACGGAGCAGCCAACTTCGAAAATCCCTCAATGAATCTCCGATAGTATCCAACTAAACCCAGAAAACTCCTGATCTCGATGACTGTCCTCGGCTGTTCCCACTAAACTACAACCTCTATCTTAGATGGATCAACTAATACACCATCTCTCGATACAATATGTCCCAAAAATGAGATCTGTGACAACCAAAAGTCACACTTACTGAGCTTAGCATATAACTCATGCTCTCGTAGCGTCTGCAACACGATCCTGAGGTGCTCCTCATGTTCCTCCTTGGATCTCGAGTATATCAATATGTCATCGATAATGATAACAAACTGGTCCAAATATGGCTTGAACACATCGTTCATCAAAGCCATGAAAGCAGCTGGAGCATTCGTCAGTCCGAATGGCATGACCAAGAACTCATAATGGCTATATCAGGTACAAAATGCTGTCTTGGGTACATCTCCACTCCGAACCTTCAGCTGATGATACCAAGACCTCAGGTTAATCTTAGAAAAGACCTGTGCTCCCTGAAGCTGATCTAACAAGTCGTCAATGCGTGGAAGGGGGTATCTATTCTTGATGGTGGCCTTATTCAACAATCGGTAGTCTACACAATCGGAGGCTCCCATCATTCTTCCTCACAAATAGAATCGGTGCTCCCCACAGTGAAACACTCGGTCGTACAAAACCCTTATCCAACAGCTCCTGTAACTGTCTCTTGAGCTCCTCCAGGTCAACTAAGGCCATGCGATATGGTGGTCTCGAAATAGGCTCCGTACCAGGTACCAGATCTATACAGAACTCCATCTCTTTGTCTGGTGGTAGCCCTGGCAATTCATCAGGAAAAACATCTAGGTACTCACTGACCACAGTAATATCTGACAACTTCGGATGTGCCTTATCCATATCTACCACGTACGCAATGAAACCTTGATATGTTGAAGGTTTTTCTAAGTCAGAAATCATTTAATAATTATAACTACTCCTTTCATTTATTCTTATTAAAATTTACAACATACCTAGTAGGGTTAGGAAACATAACTATCTTAGCATAACAATCTAAAACAACATGGTTTGCAAATAGCCAATCCATTCCTAATATTATATCAAAGTCACTCATACTTAGTAATATTAGATTGACTGTCATCTCCTTATCCCCTACTCTCAACTTGCAGTCATTAAATACATATTCTACAACTTGACTACTATTCATAGACATACTAATCAACATCATCATACATAAATGTGTATGCTCTACATGTCTTGCTAATTTACATGCAAATGAAGGCGATACAAAAGAATGCGTGGCACCAGGATCAATTAAAACATATGCTTCAATATCATAAATCAGGATGTTACCTCGAATCACATCCGATGAAGCATCAGTTGTCCCCTGGTCCAAAGCATGCACTCGCCCTTGACCCATCACTTGTTTCCCCTTCTCCTCTGCCGTTGCTCTACCTCTTTGAGCAGACGTACCAGCTGGAGTTCTATCAGGCTCCCTGCCCCTTGTGGTGCAGTAACAAATGTCTCCGGGCACTCTTTAGCCATATGCCCCTGTTTCCCACATCGAAAACATACTATAGTACTCCGTGGACATGGTCTATCTCCATGTGATCTACCGCATCTTCTGCAATGATCGGCAGTAGGCCTCTGTCCTCCCATGATAATGCCCTTTGCTGGGGCTGCAGTCGGATAAGCAGGAGGTCTAGCATACCTCTCTCCTGCCTCCTCTACTCGTGATCTCTTACCGAAGAGTCTTTTCCCTCCTCGATAACTGAAATTTCTAGCCGACCTCTTCTTCTGTATATCTCGGCTACGGCTAAACGTCCCAAACTCAGAAGCATTCCTCTCGTAATCTTGCTCACACAGTTGCACCTTGAGCACTGCTTCGTCATAGGTCACTATGTCTAATGGACTGGACCGCAGAACCGGTCTCAACCCGTCGATAAACCTGTAAACCTTCCTGGTCTCACTATACATGGTATCCGGGTCATATCTTCCTAAGGATAGGAATCGAGTCTCATACTCGTCCACAGATAAACTCCCCTGGTTTAGTCCCAAAAACTCTGCCTATAGTTTTCGCTGTGCGGTATCGGGAATAAACTGCCTCCTAAAGGCCTTTCGAAATATCTCCCAACTGATATCTGTGTGTCGAGATCTCAATATAGGTCGGGTGGACTTCCACCAATGCTCTGTAGCTCCCTTCAGTAGTAACGTAGCAAACGCGACCATCTCCGAGGTCGTACACTTGAAGAATCCATAAAGCTTCTCCATCTCTGCTAACCACTCCTCGGCAGCTACAAGGTCCTTAACCCCAATAAAAGACGGAGGTCTAAACTTTTAGAATTCTCTCAACCGATGCAGATCACATCCATATCCTAATCCACTACCACCCAAAACCGGTGGGGGTGTAGGAGTATCTACGGTCCTCTGTGCATCAGCTGTCTGTGTAGGTGTATCAGGGGTAACTGCCTCTCCTGTCGCAGCTCCTGCCTCCTGTCCATGCCTACCTGGCATTGTCTGTGCCAATATCTCGATAATCGTCTCGAGACTAAGCTCTAATCTTGTAAAGCGTATCTCAGCACACTCGGGTGCCTCAGTAGCACCTGGAGTCTCATGCGTAGGTAATGGTCTGGCAGCAGCTCGTCCCTCGGGTCTATCTCCCCGGCCTCGAGCCCTACCTCTCGTAACTCTACCACTACGCGTATTTGCCATATAGGCAAAGTTCCTGCACTCATAATAATGAATTAGTCCGTTTCCTATCTGGTATACACAGTTATATCTAAACACAGCACAGTACTATGGGGATGTACACTTTTCTATTTCCTAACACCGACTCACATCAGACCAACCTCTGCTCTGATACCATTCTGTCAGGACCCCATTCTCAATCCATGACTTTAACCAAAATCACTACAATTTTTTCTCATTTTAACTTACCTTTTCTCTCTTCAATGGTTGGGCTGTGATTCGATGTCAGAGTCCTCGCTTACCACATTTTTCATTATCATACAAACATGTCAATATACTATTACTGACTGTAACTACTTTTATTATATATGTAAGATTATATAAAATCTAATACAAATACATTCCCCATAATATAAATCGTATAGATCACTGTGCTGTTTCTATGTTTAGATACATAACCGTACAAAATCTGTATACCTGGCGGTCGATAGGAACTAGCAGTGGACTCAGGAATACTATCCCTCGATAGCTCTCGCTCTACTGATGCTCTGTAGAGAGATGTAAAGAAAGAGGGGTGAGCATACAACGCGCTCAGTAAGGAAATCAGACAAGCAAGTAGATATCTACACTATCTACTCAAAATAATGCTATGCCTTGAAAACATTATTTCTTTTACTCACTTTAAAAGCATGTCTTTAAATATAATATATATACTTGTACAGATTAAATCTCATGTACAGAAATCATGATTTCTTTCTCAAATGTAGGCATGTAGTGCAAAACAATGCATCGTATATAAATCATGCCCTTATGTAAATCATGCCATGTATATTTAAATCACAATAAATATGACATTTAAATCATACACATCACAAAATTGAAGTTCGATCCATCCCTCAGGTCTGTCCGCAATTTAAATCAGTCAATCAATGTGATATATCATGTGAGACTCTGTGGTGAAATGCAAATAGTATCCTGGACTATGATCATATTCGACATGTGAACCCAAGCCACACAGATCTCGATGCGCGGGGTATCACTGCTGCAACGGGAGGATGGTCAGTCCATTTCAACCGTCAGCTATACACAACACACGGTACAACGTACTCCCATGCCCCAAGCACGGTACAAAATACACCCGTGGACCCTACATCACAGTCAAGGTACCTGTCATAGGTCTTAGCCCTCAAACCATGGAATATCATACCACATCTTTAATACCCTCATGCTGGCCATCCTTTCATGATATGACACTCAGTCACATAAGGATGCGGCATGGGTTGGTAACATGTATTATATATCACATACAGTGTGCGCCTTTGAGTGCGACACACAGTCGACACTACGCTTGTTTCACATCACAAACTCAACTCTAGTGCGAGTAAACCTCCAGCAACTAGGTCAATGCATAGTTCATGTATTAAATCAAGTACGAGCAATAGCTTCAGTACCATGTCATGTATAAACCATAAAGAATCGAGTACGAGCAACGCTCCAATACTCTATCATGTATCTCATGTAAAACTCGAGTACGGGTTAATCGCTCCAGCACACTGTCATGCATATATCATATAAAACTGAGTACGAGTAATAACTCCAGTACTCTATCATGCATGTCATGGAAATCTAGTGCGTATCAAAATCCAGCACTAATGTATGTGGAAAACATATGAAATCCAGTGCGAGCTGTGCTCTAGCACGGTTCATTCTCACATAGATGGCTCTTTAAAAAGGGATAGTTTACAAAACATCAAAATCAGCACTATTAAGTGTGCTTAATTCACATCAACCTTAAAATCATTAGCCCATCTATTTATTTTCATGCTAAATAGCAGTTAAACACTCACAATTGTAGTTTCCATGCTTTTTACAACTTTTCACAAAAGTTGACTTTTTGACTAACTAGGGGCAAAATCGTAATTTGCCACTATCGGGTCGCAATAATTATTATTCACTTTTTCTGACCCTCAGAGTTTTTAAGTGAATGTAAAAGCAGACGAAAATACGTGCAGGTATCTCTAACTACTCACAAAAGTCCCTTACTTGCAATCACTTGAGAAATTTCACTTTCTCTGCGTTACTCCTTTCAGCAGTCCAATTTGCTCCTCTAATACTCTCAGGAGCTGCATATGCCCCATAATCTATTAGTCTGTCGGTATGTCTTTCTATGAGAGCGGGGGTATTGGCACCATTCCCGATTAAATGGTACAGTGAGTAGGCAAGTTGGTATGTCTTACTGACCTATAAGCCGAGTATCTTGCTCTTGCTCAGTTCGAGCTAGATTATATTCCCTCATCGAAATATGTTCTTTTTACGCAATTTTCGTAGTGGTTGAGCAGAGTTTTTCTGCCCAAAGGTTAAGTGTCTGCTCGCTAGACGAGCCACGGGGTCTTTTTGACCATAAATCTAGAGTGAGGGACTCGTCTGAGTTCCCTTAGTGTTAGTAGCGGGAATGGAGAGGCAGTCTGTGGTGAATTGGAGACAGGCTACGAGAAAGAGAGTGATCGGTTGACGACGATAAAGTCAAAATAGATGGGCCCAATCGGGCCAACATCAGTGGTCTTACCTATGGAAGATGCCTTCGCGAAGAAGTTTTAGCATCCACAGTAGGCAGTTAAGTGACATAAATCGGTGCAGCTCATAGACGGTGGGAAATTCAGTAAGGAATTCTCGGTCTTCTAATGCCTAGTTTAAGTAATGGGTACTCCCCGACTCCGAGTCTTCGTTCATAACGAGGCACTCTACTCTCTAATGTAGCATAAGGGGGTTGAGAAGGTAGTTGTCTTTAGGCCAGAGCTTAGGAACTGGCAATCATTGGTTAGAGTCTCCTATCCTTGGCTCCTTCGGATCCTTTTAAAGGGGCAGAATCGAAGTATAGTGTTGAACAAGTAGGTGTAACTGTTGAGTTCTACGGCGGCGAACTCAATGGAGTGAGTTATAGCGATCCTACTATTATCAGGTTAATTACACTTTTCCTATTGTATTTCACATTAAATACAGTCATTTCCCTTAATTGGCCTAAATATACCTTAAGCCCATTTTCATTTTACTATTTATTTTCGTTGGGCCTGTTGGGCTTGTGGGGCCCACCAACTCTTATTGGACTTGTTCTAGGCCCATTACATCTTATTGGGCCTAAAATATTTGGGCTTAACCCATTGGGCCTCTCGGCCACATGCCATGGCCGAGAGCTATCCATGCCTCGGTTTCACCATGGCATGCCATCCATGCCTATTTATCTAGCCAATTTCACTTAGGCATTTTCACAAACAATTGGTAGGCAACATTACTAACCATCATATAGTTCATTTAGGCATTTTATCAAACACCTTGATTGCCAACTAATTACATGTATTAATAAATCAAATTTATTAATTCTAATTACACCATAATTATTAACACATGTACATTAATCCATTTATGTCTTAAAGTCATATTGACATAAATCAATATCCCATTACTCACTCTCGGCCTAACCAACTTCATGGTGATTTAATATGTTTAAATGCTTAAAACATATATCAACATACTTAAAATCATTCATACATTAACATATATGAAATTGGAAATTAGAAAATATACCAATTGTTGTGTTCACCCTTTGGTCGAATCTTTGAAGGCTCTCGGTTTGCACTCTATGGCTCCTTGATAGCAAATTCCAACATATGTCACTCTCCTTTCAATTTGGAACAACTTCCATGAAGGATGCAAGTTCCAAATATGCCTAATTCCTAGTGATTTCTAGTGAGAGAAAGCTTGGAAAATATGTTTCAATGGTTTCTTCTTCTAGCCGAATTTGGTGTGATGAAGATGACAATGGTGTGGCTGAATTTATAAGCCACATACTTAACCATTAAGCTTTACTTTTCAGCCATTAAGCTTGACTTTCCAAGCCTTAACCATGAGTCACCTAATGAATCACCTTATGAGTCATGGTTAGCTTTAACTATGGTTAGATATTTATCTCATGAGCTTTTCTATTTGGGCTTCTCGGTTTGGGCTTTCTTAATGGGCTTTCGGGCTGAAATTTTTACTATGTCTCGAGCCTTTAATTGTCTCAAAATTTGGCCAATCAATTGGTCCAACAATTCTGTCTAAAGGACCTAATGGGCTTAAAATTTAGTATACCTTAATGGGCTTTAAAATTTTCACCTTAGGCCCATTACGTTTTTAACCATTAAATTTATTCCAGAATCCTTCCGAATAAATTTTCCTTACTTTCGGGGATGATTATCTTGTATTCTGGCCAAGAATATTTTTTCCCAATTTTTTCTCCACACTTAGGTTAATTTTTAACCATGATTAGTCAACTATGATAAAAGTCCACTGTAGTTGACTTTTTCCTTAACCATTGACCAAGTTGATTTTTTCTCAAAATTTCGAAAGTGTCATATCTTATGTTTTACACTCTCATCTTTATGTTTCAACCGTCCCCGGTGGATAATTTCACCCGAAACACTTTATCTCGTCAAAAAGGTCCATTTTACCCTTTTTAGCTTTTACTCTCGTTTTCTATGTTCGGGACTAAATCAAGCTGACTTTCCTTCATGAGCTCTCTATGCTCTCTCATTTTAAGTTCTTATTTTCAGTCAGAATGATTTAGATTTACTCGGTTTAACCTGTGACATTTATAATTCACATTAGGCTCTTTATGTAGCTTTTGCATGTTAAATCATTTCACTAACACTTTATGTCTAGTAAATACTCTTCTTATGATTCAACTATAATTACATAGCGTTCATACACATAGGAATCATAAGGAATAAGCTACAAAAATCTGGGTCTGACAGTTATACCTGATAATGAGCCTTGAAAGAGTTAAAGTTTATGACCAAGTGAAATAGTTGTCTACAAAAATAGATTCCACATCTTCACCAAAAGACAACTTGAAATCCATTTTTGTCAATTCATTGACTCAAAGATCTCGAGGTGACAACACAGTTTTGGCGGCAGAAGTTAGTGATAATCCTCCCATTTGAGATCCGTGATAGTTGCCAATGAATAGTTCTCCTAAACAAAATGCTATTTTTGTTTCGACTTATCATCGTGGCAAGTATTCTTCCAAAATATTCTAAAAAGCCATTAAAGGGATCAGACATAATTTCTTACTCCAACTCATGGATGCCTCTTTTCTTCAAGTTAGTAAGATCTATGAAGATGGTTCCACAATTTATTTAGGTATAGAAAGTTTGCATGGTGATCCAAATCCCTTAAAAAGGACTATTGATTCCTATGTTGGGGAGGTAAAGACATTTGTTGTGCTTGAAGAAAAAACTTAAAGGTCGCATTTCTTAAAAAACTTGAGAAAAGAAACGGGCTGAAGTAACAAAACAGTTCTAACATACCAAGTCTTCATTGATATTGAAGCAGCAACATTATGAAGCATAAGTTACAAAGCTCCAAGCTTTACGGGATGAGCATATTGCACTAGAAGAGAAGTTGCATTTGGTTCAGAGACAAAAATTAGAAGTAGACTAAGTTGGAAGCTTAAGTTGTTGAACTAAATAAGGCAAATGATGAAATTGCTTCATTTGAAAAGCTTATGATTGGATTAGAGACCACAGTTACTATTGCTGATGAAGATATCGAGTGCATTAAAGAACTTAGAAGAGTATTGTAGGTTCACTAGGACTCTTTGGCTGAAAGTTAGAGCAACAAGTTTTAGATCTCAATTAAACATTTTATTTTTATTGTAATGGACTTTTTATGATTTTTTTAATCAACATTCCATTTATATCATATGAGACCTTGATTATTATAATTTATTTGCCCTTTATCATTTATACTCATGCAAGCAAATAGTTTTTTCTTTTAGGTAACTAAACTTAGGATGGAGAAATTTCCTAAGCTGCCTATGCATCTGACGCCCAGAAAATGCGAAAAATAGGGCAAATTTAAAACTTTTTACTCATCAAATCACAATTAAGGGTGCATTCCTGTACAGTGTCATACATCATCATACTTATCATGCCTCAGGATCTCATCATAAGATAGTATATATCGTATCATATACATTACTCAATTCCAAGTTAATTAATCCTAATACATCCCGTACATCATCGTACAATAAGTGTCTGTAAATATAACTCTAGTCTGGATACATGAATATTAAATATATATCTCAATACACAAAATATGGCCTGGAGCTCAAGTCCTCCACTAGCCTCTAACCCGTACATCGCAGAGAACTCACTTCACTTGAAGCAATCTGGGGGAAGAGAAAACAGGGTGAGCTTCCAAATCGCTCAGTAAGGGGGGTAACGGAACTCAGTTATATAAACCATATCACACATCACAAGTATGTATTTATATATGAAACTCAGTATACTCATTTGAAATCGTAGCATGAAAGATCTCGAAAACATCATCTCGCAGCTCACAAATCATGTGAAAACATGAAGATAAAAAAAGGCTCAAAGTAGAGCATTCACAAGCATGTGTAAATATATGCGATAATGGCTGTTCTCAAAATATGTGACAAAAATCACCTCAGTAAATAGCACGTGACAAAGTCACAAAACACAACTCATGTGCAAAACGAGACTAGGCAATAAAACTCATATAAAACTCGTCATGGCACATCATATATATATAATCTCCTCTGGGTGCACATCCTAGACATCCTCGTAAGAGGGAATGTCGACAATATGGTCATATGCATGGTATATTGGACTATATGTTACCAGAACAAGGCCCCGGCCTTACATGCTACCAGAGTAATGCCTCGCCTCATGCACACTATCACGTGGTCCCTGGGTCGGTTCCCAGGCGGCCCACTCTCTCGGTCTTACATGCTACCAAAGCAAGGTCACCCAGCGTTACCAGAATGGGGGTCATCTCACGTTACCAAAACGGAGGCATCTCTCGTTACCAAAACGGAGGAATATCAGACTTACATGCTACTAGAGCAAGGCCCGGACTTACATGCTACCAGAGCAAGGCCTCCCAACGCTACCAGAGCGGAGGAATAATTGGACTTACATGTTACCAGAACAAGGCCTGTGGTCCCTGGGTCATTCTCAGGCGTCCCACTATATCGATCTTACATGCTACCAAAGCAAGGCCCGATGTGTATTCAACATGACACGCCTAAGTCTCCATCATTAGCCATTATCTTATAAAACGTTTTGCCTTCACGTAGAACTCATAAGGGTTTTCTCTCATAAAACTCATTTAAAACATTCGTGTACGCGACACAAAACATATTAAAATCGAGTTCCAACCGGCAAAACACGTACACATTTTCTCAAATCTTTGTATTGCCTTAACGTAGAGCCCAATTTACTTTTCACGTAAACTCAACGGTTTATAAAGCAATTTCACACTCAGCTTATAAACTCATAAAATAATGGGCTCCAACCGGCTATAAAAATCGTGTGCAATTATATCACAACACAACACTAAACATGCTTGTATTCTCAAATCATGGTTCATGCTACAAAAAAATTCATCAAAACACATACACAAATGGTTTAGTTTTTCCCTTACCTCTTTGCACCTCGTATAGTGTAATCGTTTCCCCCGTATCACAGACTAGCCTCGCATTCTACTCTGGAACTCCCGAGCTGTCCAAACGATGTTAAAACATCAATACTCATCATCACAGTAACCTCAATTCTCAAAATCGAGCATAATTGTTCATAACACCTCAAATCTCTCAATTCTCATAACTCTATCACAATCCACAATCTCATTCACAACATCTCAACATCTTACACTTCCCATGCCACAATATCTATGCTAATTCACCACATTGTCTAAATTTCTATTTATAACTCAAAATTCTCAAAATTACCAAAATTGCTAAATATCATCATCACTCCAACTACATTGTAATTTCATCAATCCCTAATCATTTTTCAGCTATTTCAACACAATGCCAACAACCATTATCACTAAAATCATCTCAAATATCAAGATCGAGGTTTAGAAATTACCCAAAACTTGTGGAGAGCTTATCTCTTGCCTCGATTCAATCCGTCTTCCGATTTCCAAGTGTGTTGTTCTCCCTTTGATGAGGAATAACTTTCCTTCTTGCCACAACCTCTGATTTGGACGAAAATGGGTGCTTTGGATGAGTGAGAAAGCTAGGGCTCGGGTGAAAATGGGGTTTTAAAGAGAGAGAAAATGAAATTACAGGAGAAAGCAGGGGTTCCTTATAGAGACGGAGGGTAGGAGATCGATCTGGCTCTTGATGAGATCGATCTGCATTTGAATTTGGGGGCGATTTTGGGTAATTTTATACCTAGGAGATCGATCTGTCGAGGGGTGAGATCGATCTTTTAATAGCTTTATGAGATCGATCTGCTCCTTGAGGAGATCGATCTTCTCCCAAACAGAAATATTTTTACATCGATCCCTTCCTCATGAGATCGATCTTCTCTCAAACAGAATCATAAGGAGATCGATCCTCTTCCATTGGAGATCGAGCTGCTCACTTACTTTCCTCCTTCCTTGTCATTTTTAGCTTACCAGATCGATCTTTCTTCTCTAAGATCGATCTGACCTCATAGTTTCCCACTTGGTTAAGCACTTACACATAAATCTCCAAATATAATTTTCACAATTCACTTAGCTCAATAAATTACACTTCAAATTCATATTACATAATTAAAATGTCTAAAATTCTTAAATCTCACAACGCACCTTCTTAAAAGAAAGATCAAGTCATTATGTAGTTCTTTTTTATATTTATTTGCCTTAATTTTTGCCTAAATGACCCCAATAGGGTTTTTAACCCAGCAGGCTTTTTTTGCCTAGATCGCCTTAATGAGGTTTTCAACATGGCAAGATCTTTTTTTGCCTAAATTTTTGTCTCGGTTGCTCCAATGGGGTTTTCAACCTAGTATTTTTTTTGCCTTTATTTTTACATAGATCTCCTCAATGGGGTTTTCGACCTAGCAGGCATTTTATTTTTTATTTTTGAAATTTGTGTAAACAAATTGTAATTTTTACGCATAATAGCGTTTCAAAAATTTTTTATTGATAGGGCCAACTCACAATCATTCACTATCAAATATCTTATAGGCATTGTTTGTATAAACCTCTTACACAACATAAGGTCCATCCTATTTGGAGGTAAACTTATTACCAGGATGATGATGAAAGTTAATTGGCCTACGTATAACGAGAACAAAATCTCCTTCTTGAAAGGAACGTACGTGGGTGAAATTTCTAGTAAAAAGCTTTAGAGAGACGTGCTTGGTTACATTTAACATGTTGTTGTGCTTGTAACCTTTTTCAACCAATGCTTCAAGCTCTTGAAGGCAAAATTAGGCATTGTCTTCTTGTGTTAGGCCTTCTTGGACAGCAACTCTTAAGGTAGGAGTTTGACATTCCAACGGAAGAATGGCTTCGACACCATGAATAAGAGCATATGGAGTAGCTATGTAAGTGTTCGATATGTGGTGAGATACACCTAAAGTACTTCTCTAATTCTTTCATGCCAATCTCTTTTATTTTTTTGCAAGAGCTTTCTTCAACAAATTACAAAGTGTCTTGTTGAACGCTTCTGCAAGACCATTTACCAAAGCATTATAAATGGAAGAATTATATTGTTTGAAATTGAATTTCTCGCACAATTTATTCATGAGGCCGTTGTAGAATTGTTTGCCATTATCAGTGATGATGTATCTAGGAACTCCATAGTGATAGATGACTTAGAAGCGAATAAATTCCACTATTTGTTCTTGCTTAACCTCCTTGAAAGGTAATGTTTTAGCCTATTTAGAGAAATAATTCGTTGCAGCGAAAATGTATAACTGTCCTCATGAAAACTTAGGTAATAGCCTTACAAGATCAAGACCTCATCCATCAAAAGGCCAAGATGCAACTATAGGATGAAGAAGCTCTAGTGGCGATGAATGTAATTGGCATGGAATTGTCATGGTTGACATTTCTTTGTAAAGTCTACGGCATACCATTGTAGGCAATAGTACCCCATGCTCTTAATCTTATAATGCATTTTCAACCCAAACTGATGTACATTGCAAATTCCAGAATGAACCTTTTTTAACACTTGTTTAGCTTCCTCACTTCCTAAGCAACGTAAGAACAGTTCATCAAATAATCTATGATACAAGGTGTTCTTATAATAGATGAACCTTGTTGCCCTATATCGTACTTCAAACTTGTGACATAGATATTTGGACGTAACTTCAACCTCAATTGTGCATACTAATGTCACACTAACTTCTTCTTAAACTATGTCTTGAAAAGACATTACCTATTTGTGACATATCGAAACATTAAGCTTTTCATCATCATTGATGACCAGAGTTGTTGCCAAGTTAGCCAAAGCATCTGCTTGTCGATTTTCATCTCATGGGACATGCTTTAACGATATGTAATCAAAATTTTCCATCACTCATTTAGCATATCTGAAAATGGAATCAAATCTTCTTTCTCGACTTCAAATTCTATTAAGAATTGATGTATTATTAGCTAGAATCCCCATATACTTCAATCAGATAAATCATTTGACAATTCCCAATTAGACGGGACAAGATGATCTACTAGAAAATCTATTAAGGCTTGTCCTTCGACTGCCTTTTAGGGAACATAAACAAAGTCATATTATTGGAGAATACCCATTTTGCCAATCTTTCAGAAAGAACTGGTTTAGACAAGATGTATTTTATAGGATGTGCTCATGCTATTAAGTGAACTGTGTATACTTGCATGTAATGTCTTAGCTTATCAATGGCAAAGAATAAAAAAAGACACATTTTTTCACTAGGCGAGTATTTCAATTCCGCCTCTAGAATCTTTAGACTTATATAGTACAAAGCCTTTTTTTGTTCATTTTCTTATGTAAGTAATGCCTCTAAGGACTTATTCTATGTTGCAATATAAATGATTAATGGCTTTCCGACACTGATGCTCCTAAAATTAGAGGATTAAACAAGTATCTTTTAATTGCATTAAAAATGTTACTACAAGATTCATCCCACTCAAATTGCGCATCCATTTTCATTAGTCAAATGAATGGTTGGCACATCCTAGCTAAGTTCAAAATAAACCTTTGAATGTATGCCAATTTACCCTAAAGACTTGAAAGTTCTTTTAAATTTGTAGTGATCTATTTCAATGCCTCAGTGTCTTACAACAAAACCAAAAAACTTCCCAGATGTCACTTTAAAAGCATATTTAGCGGGTTCGTCTTCAATCGATACTTTCTCAACCCGTCAAACACCAAACGAAGATCTTCTAAGTAGTCATTTCTTCTTTTTAACTTGACCACAAGATCTTCAATATAACATTCTACTATCTTATGCAGCATGTCATCGAAAATCTTTTGCATGGTTTATTGATAGGTTGCACCAGCATTTTTTAACTCAAAGGGCATTACTTTGTAGCAATAATACCCTTAGGTGTTCAAAATGCAGTTAACTTTTCATTGGCACCATTTGAATTTGGTTATATCTAGATGATCCATCCATGAATGACAAAGCCTTATGCCCTATAGTAGCATTGACCATAATCTTAGCAATGGGTAATGAAAAATCGTCTTTTGGACATGCATTATTTAAATCATGAAAGTACACACAGATGCGAAGTTTTTCGTTCTTCTTTTTCACTGGTACTATATTAGCTATCCATGATGAATATTTCACTTATCGTATAAATCTCACCTCAATTAACTTGTTGGCTTCAGCTTCTGTGAGTAAGACAAGGTCAGGTTTATAGTACCTTTGGGATTATTTTATTGGTCTCACTCCTCTTCAAATGACCAAATTATGAACTGCAACTTTCGGATCAAGTTTAGACATCTCTTAATATGTTTAAGAAAATATGTCTTTATATTCCAATAATAGAGCAACGTACCTTTCTTTATCTTTTGGGCTAAGAAGCGCACTAAAAAATATAAGACGAGGAGCATCAGAAGTGTCAACATTGACCTTTTTAAGCTCATCAACTGTTGCTTGTCCCTCATATTTTAAAGCAATATGAGCTTCATTTGTTTCAATTTCTAGTGGCTCTTCAAGCTCATCTTCAGACAATTCAACATTTACACTCTTTTGGATGATCACATGATATATTGAATAAACTTTTGTTTCATCTTAATCATGACATAAAGAAGAATTGGTGTCCACAACAGTACGACGTCGCACCTTTAAAGGTATTTCTACAGAACTTTCAAGATCCAAACGTCTTTTCATGTGAAATAAAATCAAGCTTTAGATTTCTATGTCATTTTTCAATTCAGTACAAGTTGACTTTTCTTTTACTGTACTTCACTGCTCAAAATGTTTAACTTATCAAAAATTAAGTTGTACTTCTAGATGCTTGATTCAACTTAGAAGGGAATCATTTAATCCATCGAACACTGAGACATGAGTAGTCAAAGTTCTAAAACGAATAAATACCGACACACGAGCAGTGTTTCGAAAAGCCCGAGTTGGTGAAGTTTTCGGTTCATCAGATTCTTCAATAACCTCCACTGAAATGTGTTGATTGCTAACTGATTTATTTATTTTACCAACATGAATAAATATTAGGTTTTAGGATTCACATCCTAATCCATCTTTGAAAAAAAGGTTTTCCATCTGACTTGTTTATCAGCCTTTTATGCATTTCAATAATTCCTTGCAATTTTGCAGTCGCTTTCTCATCATGCAACTCATTAATGGATGATGGCTTTGAAAAGTCAAACCTAGCTTTAGACATTAATTTATAAGCCTTTGGATCATATTTTTCAGCAGTACAACCTTGAGGCAAAGTCCCATGTTCTATTACACCTTTGGACGGTCGAACAAACCCTTTCAATGGCATTTTGACTTGATTATGAGTAATGTTAATCAGAGGTAATGTGTAAGCATCCTTTAATAGTTATACATCTTCTTTGACCTTGTTAGAACAACATCCTACTTACTTAAATTCTTAACATTTCAGGAATTGTAATTAACCTTCCTTGTGACGTGTTTTGGAACATAGCAAAGAATTGAAGTTTCTTTTATCTCATTAGGCAAAGATTTGAGTGGCATGTTCATTGCAACATCTTCCAATGTAAGAGTGGAAACACCCTCAAGGGATGTATCTAAAGGCTCTTTTGTCATAAAAATATCTATATTCTCTTTACCCTCAATTTTGATCCTTCTAGTGCTTGAAATTTAGGCAGGTAAAACTTCCTTTATGTCACACTTCTCTAAGTAAACTTTTGCATTCGTATAATAAGACCCGACCTCGTTGAATGGTTTCAAATTAGCATAAACTTTTCTTGGTCTGTCTTGATTAAACTTTAAGCATTGATGAAGTGTAGAAGGTACAACCCCATTTGCATGAATCCAATGACTTCTAAGCAACAATTTGTATGTAGTTCAAGCATCGATGACATGAAATATTGTGCGTGATGTTAGTTCACCAACTATAACATCTATTTGTATTATTCCTAAAGCACATTGCTCCATTTGATTAAAACCTTATATTAAAGTTGACTTTTCGATAATTCATTAACTGTTATGCTAAGTTCCTCCATCGTTGTTTTAGGCATCATATTAACCGTAGACCCATTATCAACTAACATACGATTCACCATTTGCTCTCAGATGTATCCACAAACATAAAGCAGTTGATTGTATGGTTTTGTTCTTAATAACATATCTTCATTTAAGAATGTAAAAAAGTCAAACAATAGCCACTAGACCCATTATCAACTAACATACGATTCACCATTTGCTCTCAGATGTATCCACAAACATAAAGTAGTTGATTGTATGGTTTTGTTCTTAATAGCATATCTTCATCTATGAATGCAAAAAATGTCAAACAATAGCCACAAAAACTTTCATCTCGTGTAGGTTTCATCGAAGGAGAAAGATGTGCAGCATAAATTTTAAATTTTTCGAGGCATGTGATTACATCATGTGTTGTCTTTAGATACTGCAATAGGTCATGATGGTGAGACGGAAAGAGACTCTTTTCAAGATCTTAACATATTCCTCCAAAGTTGTTTTTGTTTGACCATCATTTTGGGCTTTAACAGCTTGTGAGCTCTCTCCTTCTAGCTCTTCCTCAAAAGAAACCATGTGAATACCAACACTTACTTGCTCTTCCCTAAGGAAAAAAAAAAACTTTAAGAAAGAATTCTTTAAGTGTTATTTTTACCCTAAGACTTCTTCATTAAAAACCCTTTTTGGTTTGGAATGTTTTACAACTTTCTTTTGTCTTTGACATGAATATGAGTTATTCATTTGTTGAACTCTTGTTCGAAGAGGAATCTTTGCTGGTTTGACATATTGTTTTCGTGACTTTCTTCGAGTCACAAGTGTCCATTGTTCCTCATCCTCCAAAGCAGATTGCACATCTCCAGAAGGATTAACGACAGGACTTTTTACTATAACTGGCAGAGCAACAGGTTGTAAAGAGCCAAATTGTATAAGCTGATACGTCATGTCATTTAGAGGCAAAGAAGTGAAAGTAGTAGGATTTGACTCTACTACGTCATCCATATCAAGTTCAATCTTACGCTCATTCGCCAGCTTCATTATTAAATCTTTCAAGTTAAAACACTTTTTAGTAGGGTGACCAATGATGCCATGGTACCTGCAGTACTTTGGATCATTAACTTTTCCTTTTTTCTTTTGGCCTTTTAGACTCTAGGAGTTCAATCAATTTATGTTTTAAAAGTTGATCCAGCATATCAAGTACATCTCAATCGGAGAAAGGATTTTTTTTGTTCTTTTTCTCGGAAGCTCATATGTCGCTTATCTCTCGCTTGAGGTCAATCTACATTTTTCTCAACTTTCTTTACGCCTTTCTAAGAAATTTTTAGAGGTTTAGTCTCGACAAACATATATTCTTTAGTAGAGCTCTTTAAAGGTTTCTTGACCTTCTTGAAATCCTTCTTATCTTTTTTGGGATTAAGATTTGGAGAACTTTTGTTAGCAGAATGAGCAATACTCAATTACATGTTATGAGCACCGGTGGCAAGTTCTTCAAAAGTATGCGGCTTTATTTCTTGGAGGGTGTAAAGAAGTTCCCAATGCATACTTTAGATGCGCATCTTAACAACAGAAGTTTTAAAGAGCTTGTCTTTTGTCACGCTTGAAAACGTAAAAAATGGGGCAATTTTAAAATTTTTTAATCTATTTAATTGAGTTATGTTCCTGTCTATGTCAGTTTCTTAACTCTTATTCTTTTATAAAATTTGGCAGCATAACGGCTGCATTATGACTTAACCCAACCTGCAGAGTTTAAAACACAATTTATAATTTTCAACCCACATCCGCAACACAGTTTTTGTCATGACCCAAATTACCTAAAAATCAAAGTAAATTTTTCGCTTTTTCATTTATCATTTAACTCTTACCTTCTCTCATCGTGACCATCCTACAAACAGTTAGGTTATGATTCGGTGTTAGTTACCTCTCACCTATTTACCATTCCATTTCCATAATCACATTCACATATCAGAGTTTACTATCTTTTGACTTTAACTGAATACATACACAATGGTATTTATAACTTTACATCCCCGACATCATATCTGTTTACAATACTGTGCATTACATATTTAGATACAAAACTCTACAAATGTGTATACCTGTCTCTCGATGGGAAGCAGCGGATACCAATACATGCAAGTCCTTAGCCGCTTACTAATTACTGTGAGTGCTCTGAAAAGATGGGAAAATAATGGGGGTGAGCAAACCACACGCTCAGTAAGGAAATTATGCAAGTAAGTAGATAGCTCCACTATCTACATGCTCATAATGTTGTGTCCCTAAAAATCCATTTCTTTTCATTAAAATCTTAAGCACAAAATCATGTATTTCATCATGACTTAGTTTATAAAACTGTTCGTGCATATATAAGTCATACTACTTATGCATCAATAGCATTTTATGTGACATCAGTAAATCATACTTAGCATGAATTAAATCAAAATCATGCATTATTTCATGCGATATAAAACAAATCATGAGATACAATCATTTCATGAATTTATCATTAAAGCATGGAAAACTCATCATGCTACTGCATTTAAATCATTTCACTAAAAACGCAGTATAAAATAACCCAAAGGGGTTAAGCATCTCATAATTAAATTCCAAACTAATAAAACAATTCATTAAAATTCATTATAAAACATCGGTTATAAAACCACCCTTCTTTCAGGGTCACATATCATAAAATCATAAAATCGGGGGCCAGACCCCTCCCTCGGGTCTACCCTGGTCTATCGACCAATAATTATATCATGTGAGACAAGTAGGTGATTATCAGTAACAACAAGCACTATAGCCATAACCTCGTGATCCCTAGCAACACGGTACCTAGTGTGCGGGATATCACACCTGAAACGGGAGGTGAGTCGTCCTACTCGCCAGAACAGCATAACACCAGGATTGCGAGGGCAAGGCTTGCTGCCTTGTGGCTAATGCCACTCCACTCCCACAATCCCCACGGTATAGCGTACTCCATGTGACATACACGGTACAACGTACTCTGTGAACCCAAGCTCAGTCAGGGGTGCCTGCAATAGGTCTTATCCACCCATATCATCTCTATCTCAGTATGCACGTGTGAGCATATCATCTCACTATGACACACAGTCTACAGGAGACTCCAACATGGCTATATGCATGTAATATAAATCCCTGTGCGAGCAAAGCTCTAGCACGACTCCATGCATATTCATGATATTAGAAAATCTCGTGCGAGCGAAGTTCTAGCACGGTTTCATAGAAATCAATGAAATCTGCATACGAGCAGCGCTCCAGTACGACTTAAAATAATTATGGATTCAAGTAAAATCCACGTACGAGCAATGCTCTACTACGGATATGTATAAAAACTCAGTGAAAACTTCATACGAGAAAAACTCCAGTACGATGTTAAAATGATTTATAAAACCATATAAAACTTCGTGCGAGCAAGCTCCAGCACGAATAAATGCTCAAGTAAATCAAATCTCGTGTGAGTTACACTCCAGCACGGTTTTATGCATAATTTTATCAAATCTCGTGCGAGTTACACTCCAGTACGGCTTTTATGCAATATCATACCAAAACAGGATGCGAGCTAAGCTCCAACACCTCTCATGCATGTCAATCATAAAAACTAGTACGAGCAATCGCTCTAGCACCATTTTATGCATATCACGTCAAAACAATCAAACAGTTAAAACTGTCAAAACAGGGTGTGAGCTAGGCTCCAACACCTCTCATGCATTTCTCAATAATAAAAATTAGTGCGAGCAACCGCTCTAGCACATTTCATGCATATGATGTCACACAAGTCGGTGCGAGCAACCGCTCAAGTACATTTATGCACTCACAAACGTAGATATAGTGCGAGCTACGTGTCAGTACTATCTGTTTTCATATAAACTTGATAGTTGGCCCATTTACCAAAGAAATTTCATTTAAATATTAATAACACCTACGTAGTGTTATCTTGTGAAATTTATGCAATTACTGGCCAATTTACCGATTTGCTTTGATTAAAACCAATCAAATTCTTTAATTCAAAAAATTCATTAAATCATGCATTTTATGCATGTCATGCTTTCACCATCCTTAGGTGAACTTCCCTCAATAGGGGTAAAATAGTCTTTTTACCTATTTCTATTCTTAAAATCATTTAAACCACTTTTAGGATCTTTATACAATATCAGTGTATACATACATATTCAGTGTATACAAAAACTATTTAAAGTACGCGTAGCTACCTCTAGCTACTCACACAATTCCCTTACCTCATTTTTCTGTATAGTCTGACCTTTTTCACTAATGTCTCGTCACGCAGTTTGATTTGCTCCCAATCCAAATCAAATCTCCGGCACTGCCGATAAATATTCATCAGGTCAAATATAGTATATGTAATTGTATTTCATATTTTCTGGGTTTAATTTAAATCATTGGGCCTGTTTACCCATATTGGGCCCGATTGCACCATAATGGATCTTAATTGGCCTTAAGCCCGTTTTTTCACTTACTATTCACATTATCGAGGCCTATTGGGCTCATTGAACCCATCAGTAATTATTGAGCCTCGTTCTAAACTCTCGAATAGCTTAATTTAGTATTTACGATAATTTATCCAATTTTCTAGAATTTAATCCATTATATGCGAAATTTAAATTCGTAATTGATGCGGTAATTTCTAACACGTATAATGTCAGACCCGGATTTTTTGTAGCTTGTATCTTATGATTCCTATGTGTATGAACACTATGTAATTATAGTTGAATCATAAGAAGAGTATTTACTATCATGCAATCGACTATTTGAGAAATTAAAAATGCATGTAAGCTACATAACAGCGAGATAAGGGTTAAGTTAATTCCCGAAACGAGTGCAGGGGTGAAACGGTCAAATGACTGACATTCGGTATAATTTCGATAAGAGAATTTCATTAAAAATATGAAATTGAGGAATCTTGATCAAAATCGAGGAAAATATTTAATTTCGAGCCCAATTGATCAAGATATAAATTTATTAGAATTTATCAGAATTTTTGCCTCGAAAAATGAGCCCAAAAATAGTGGAAAAATATACCGAAAAGGTAAAAGCGGACTGATAAATTCATTTACGGATTAAATGAATTTAATATGATTTTTGAAGATATTTTTGGGATATTTATGGGATATTTATGGGATATTTATGGGATTTTTATTATTATTTTATAGTAAAATAATAATAAAAATATATTATAAAAAAAAGAAAAAAAAAAGAAAGGAAATCTGAATTTGGGACGCGGGGAGAGAGAAAAATTGGAGAGAAACGGAAGCAAGCCGACCGAGGGAGAAGGCCACCGGACGGCGAGCACAGGCCACCCCACGGCCAGCCAAGCGGCCGGAAAGGAAGAGCAGGACCGTGCGCACCCATCGGCACCGGTCACGCCATCCACCGACGCCGGACGCCGGCGAATCGAAGAGGTGAAGCCGCGGAGGAAAAGAAGGAATCCGGCGGCCACCGACGGTGATTGGTCCCGATCGAGCCCAGCCGAGTGTTGCCCAGGCTTAGGCGCGCCGAACTACGGTGGTGATGTGCCGGGAACCGGCCGGAATAGGTCGCCACGGCCAAAGGATGCCTGAACCGATCGGCGGTTCAGGGGAGAAGGTTCTGTGCTGAACCGGACCGGACCGGTTCAGCCAAGGAGAAAAGGGAAAAAAGAGGAAAAAGAAAGAAAAAGGAAAAGGAAAATTTTTGGGATTTCACCGGACTTCGGGTAAGTCGATACGAGGTCAAAAGTGACCGATTTGATTTCCGATGAATTTATTTAAATTATATTTAATCGAAAATTGACCCGGAGTTAAATATAATAAATTGTGCAGTTCGACGATAAATTCCGAACAGAAGCCCGATCGAACTTCGATTTGCGTACTATCGCATATTCTCGGGTAAGTAAAGTTCATTTACGATAAATTATGTGATTATTGCGTATTTAAGATTTATTTTACGCATTTCGGATTAAATTCCGTATTTAGTGAGTTATAATTGGAATTTTGAATTAAATGTCGTAAATGATATACGGGCTATCCAAAGAGCTTGGAATAAAGCCCAATGGGTATTGATAGGCCCAATGAGTCGATAGACCCTGATGAAGGAAAATAATAAATGAAAAACGGGCTTAATACAGTTACGGCCCATTAAGGATTTTTAAGGCCCATTAAGGGAAAATTAAACTGTATTAATGTGTAATACAGTAGGAAAATGATAATTAACCTGAGGAATGGTTATTTACAGCTCCGGAGTTTACATCGAGAGCTGATCGGACTGCGGGATTGAGCAGCACCGAGGAAGTGAGGTCACTTGACGTGATCCGAGGTAAGGGACTTTTGCAAGTAGTTAGAGATACCTGCACGTATTTTCAACTGCTTCTGCATTCACTTAAAAACTCTGAGGGTCAGAGAAAGTGAATAATAATTATTGCGACCCGATAGTGGCAAATTACGATTTTGCCCCTAGTTAGTCAAAAAGTCAACTTTTGTGAGAAGTTGCAAAAAGCATGGAAAATACTATTGTGAGTGTTTAATTGCTATTAGCATGAAAATAAATAGATGGGCTAATGATTTTAAGGTTGGTATGACTTAAGCACACTTTTAGTGCTGATTTTACTATTTTGTAAACAATCCCTTTTTAAATAGCCATCTATCATATTATGTGAGAATGAATCGTGCTAGAGCACAGCTCGCACTGGGATTCATGTGTTTTTCCACATAATATTAGTGCTGGATTTGATACGCACTAGATTTTCATGACATGCATGATAGAGTACTGGAGTTTTACTCGTACTCAGCTTTGAATAATATATGCATGACAGAGTGCTAGAGCGTTGCTCGTACTCGATTTTTCATGGTTTATACATGACATAGTACTGGGAGCTATTGCTCGTACTTGATTTTGATATTGTGCATAGCATAGTACTGGGAGCTATTGCTCGTACTTGATTTAATACATAAACTATGCATTGACCTAGTTGCTAGAGAGTGCTCGCACTAGAGTCGAGTTTTATGATGTGAAACAGTGTTGAACGGAGTGACGACTGTGAGTCGCACTCAAGACGCACACTGTATGTGATATGTAATACATGTTGAAACCCATGCTTGAGACCTTGCGTGACTGTGTGTCATAGCTAGAGAGGATATCCGCATGAGGTTGGTATAGACGTGGTATGATATTTCCACAGGCACGAGGGCTAAGACCTATGTTAGGCACCCTGACTGTGATGTTGATGAGTTCCACGGGAGTGAGAGCTAAGTCCTATGGTAGGCACTCTGGCCGTGAGAACGGGTCCACGGGGGTACTTTGTATCGTGTCTGAGTGGCACGAGGTACGCTGTACCGTGTGTTACGTAGCTGGCGGTTGACATTGGACTGACCATCCTCCCGTTACAGCAGTGAGGCCCTGCACATCTAGATCTATGTGGCTTGGGATCACTTTCTTTTCGGATATGATCATAATCCAGGATACTATTTGCATAAACCACAGAGTCTCACATGTTATATCACATTGATTGATTTTTTAAACTGCGGACAGACCTGAGGGATGGGTCGGACTCCGATTTGTGTTGTGAATCATTTGATGCCATATTTATATGTGATTTAAATATACATGGCATGATTTACCTAAAGGCATGATTTATATATAAATGCATTGTGTTGCACTACATGCCTACTTTTGAGAAATAAAGCATGATTTCTGTACATGAGATTTATTCTGTACAAGTACATATATATTATATTTCAAGACATGCTTTTAAAGTAAGTAAGGAAATAAATGTTTTCAAGGCATAGCACTATTTTGAGTAGATAGTGTGGATATCTACTTGCTTGCCTGAATTCCTTACTGAGCGCGTTATGCTCACCCCCTTTTCTTTACATCTCTCTACAGAGCGTCAGTAGATCGAGAGTTATCACGGGAGAGTGTCCCAGAGTCCACTACTAGTTCCTATCGATTCATCAGGTATACTTATTATGTACAGTTGTGTATCTAAACATAGAAACAGCACAGTGATGTATACATTATATAGTTTGGGGAATGTATTTGTATTAGATGTATAATAAAAGCAACTACAGTCAGAATTAATATATTGACATGTATGTATGAGAATGAATATTATGGTAAGTGAAGACTCTGACATCGAATCACAGCCCAACCAGTGAAGAAAGAAAAGGTAAGTTAAAATGCGAAAAATTTATAGTGATTTTTGGATAAAGTCGAGGATTGAAATTGGGGTCCTGACAGGATGGTATCAGAGCCGAGGTTGGTCTGATGTGAGTCGGTGTTAGAAAGTAGGAAATTATACATCCCCATAATACTGTGCTGTGTTTAGATATAACTGTGTATACCAGATAGGAAATGGACTAATTCACTATTATAAATGCAGGGAATTTGCCTGTATGGCAAATACGCGTAGTGGTAGAGGTATGAGAGGTAGGGCTCGAAGCCGGGGGGAGAGACCCGAGGGACGAGCGGCTGCCAGGCCATTACCTACGCATGAGACTGCAGGTGCTACTGAGGCACCCGAGTGTGCCGAGACGCGCTTCACGAGATTAGAGCGTGGTCTCGAGACTATTATTGAGATACTGGCACAGACGATGCCAGGTAGGCAGAGACAGGAGGCAGGAGCTGCTACTGGAGAGGCAGTTGCCCCTGATACACCTACGCAGACAGCTGATGCACAGAGGACAGTAGATACTCCTACACCCCCACCGGTTTCGGGTGGCAGTGGATTAGGATATGGATGTGACTTGCATCGGTTGAGGGAGTTCCAGAAGTTCAGACCTCCATCATTTAGTGGGGTCAAGAACCCCGTAGCTGCTGAGGAGTGGTTGGCAGAGCTAGAGAAGCTCTATGGATACTTCGAGTGCACGACCTCGGAGATGGTCGCGTTTGCTACGTTCCTACTGAAGGGAGCCGCAGAACATTGGTGGAAGTCCACCAGACCTATATTGAGATCTCGACATACGGATATCACTTGGGATATATTTCGGGAGGCCTTTAGGAGGCAGTTTATTCCTGACACCGCACAGCGGAAGTTACATGCAGAGTTTTTGAGACTCAACTAGGGGAGTTTATCGGTGGACGAGTATGAGACTCGATTCCTATCCCTAGGGAGATACGACCCGGATACTATGTATAGTGAGACCAGGAAGGTCCACAGATTTATCGACGGGTTGAGACCGGTGCTACGGTCCAAGTTGGTTCCGCTGGACATAGTAACCTATGAGGAGGCAGTGCGCAGGGCGCAACTATGTGAGCAGGACTATGAGAGGAATGCTTCCGAGTTTGGGAAGTTTAACCGTAGCCAAGACTTGCAGAAGAAGAGGCCGGCTAGAGATTTTAGTTATCGAGGGGGGAAGAAACCCTTCGGTAAGAGATCACGGATAGAGGGGACACGAGATAGATATGCTAGATCTCCTGCTTATCCGACTGCAGCCCCAGCGAAGGGCATTATGATAGGAGGACCGAGACTTGCTGCAGATCAGTGCAGAAGATGCGACAGATTCCATGGAGATTGGCCGTGTTCACAGGGTGCTATAGTATGTTTCCGATGTGGGAAACAGGGGCATCTGGCTAGAGATTGCCCATTGCCGTATGCGACTGCACCACAGAGGGGCAGGGAGTTTGATAGAACCCCAGCTGGTACGTCTACTCAGAGAGGTAGAGCCACGGCAGAGGAGAAGGGGAAACAAGTGATGGGTCAAGGGCGAGTACATGCTTTGGACCAGGGAACAGCTGATGCTTCATCGGATGTGATTCGAGGTAACATCCTGATTTATGATATTGAAGCATATGTTTTAATTGATCCTGGTGCCACGCATTCTTTTGTATCGCCTTCATTTGCATGTAAATTAGAGAGACATGTAGAGCGTACACAATTATGTATGATGATGTTAATCAGTACGCCTATGGATAGTAGTCAAGTTGTAGAATATGTATATAATGACTGCAAGTTGAGAGTAGGGGATAAGGAGATGACAGCCAATCTAATATTACTAAGTATGAGCGACTTTGATATAATATTAGGAATGGATTGGCTATCTGCAAACCATGCTGTTTTAGACTGTTACGCTAAGACAGTTATGTTTCCTAGCCCTACTAGATATGTTGTAAAGTTTAATAAAGATAAATGAAAGGAGTAGATATGATTATTACATGAATTCTGATTTAGAAAACCTTCAACATATCAAGGTTTCATTGCGTACGTGGTAGATATGGATAAGGCACATCCGGAGTTGGCAGATATCACTGTGGTCAGTGAGTACTCAGATGTTTTCCCGGATGAATTGCCAGGGTTACCACCAGACAGAGAGATGGAGTTCTGTATAGATCTGGTGCCTGATACGGAGCCTATTTCGAGACCACCTTATCGCATGGCCTTAGTTGAGCTGGAGGAGCTCAAGAGACAGTTACAGGAGCTGTTGGATAGGGGTTTTGTACGACCGAGTGTTTCACCTTGGGGAGCACCGGTTCTGTTTGTGAGGAAGAAGGATGGGAGCCTCTGATTGTGTATAGACTACCGATTGTTGAATAAGGCCACCATCAAGAATAGATACCCCCTTCCACGCATTGACGACTTGCTAGATCAGCTACAGGGAGCACAGGTCTTTTCCAAGATTGACCTAAGGTCTGGGTATCATCAGCTGAAGGTTCGGAGTGGGGATGTACCCAAGACAGCATTTCGTACCCGATATGGCCACTATGAGTTCTTGGTTATGCCATTCGGATTGACGAATGCTCCAACTGCTTTCATGGCTTTGATGAACGATGTGTTCAAGCCATACTTGGACCAGTTTGTTACCGTCTTCATCGATGACATATTGGTGTATTCGAGATCCAAGGAGGAGCATGAGGAGCACCTCAGGATCGTGTTGCAGACGTTACGGGAGCATGAGTTATATGCTAAGCTCAGCAAGTGTGACTTTTGGTTGTCACAGATCTCGTTTTTGGGACATGTCGTATCGAGAGATGGTGTATCAGTTGATCCATCTAAGATAGAGGCTGTAGTTCAGTGGGAACAGCCGAGGACAGTCACCGAGATCAGGAGTTTTCTGGGTTTAGCTGGATACTATCGGAGATTCGTTGAGGGATTTTCAAAGTTGGCTGCTCCGTTGACACGTCTTACTCGGAAGAGTGCACCATTCATATGGAACGAGGATTGTGAGAAGAGCTTTGAGGAGTTGAAGCATCGATTGACCACCGCTCCGATTCTCACTATCCCTACCAGCTCAGGAGGATTTGCAGTATATACCGATGCTTCGCATCAGGGACTGGGCTGTGTATTGATACAGGACGGGAAGGTAGTTGCTTACGGATCTAGACAGCTGAAGGATCATGAGAAGAACTATCCGACCCATGATTTGGAACTAGCAGCGGTAGTGTTTGCGTTGAAGGTATGGCGCCACTACTTGTATGGAGAGAAGTTCCAGATCTTTACCGACCATAAGAGCCTCAAGTATCTGTTCTCGCAGAAAGAGCTGAACATGAGATAGAGAAGATGGCTAGAGCTTCTGAAGGACTACGACTGCGAGATACTTTATCATCCGGGTAAGGCTAACGTTGTAGCCGATGCCTTGAGCAGGAAGAGCCTGGGGATGGTATCGTATATGATGGTTAGGGAGCATGATTTGCTAGAGCAGTTTGCCAGCCTCAGTTTGGGAGTCGTGCCTTCTGACATGGATATAGGCTATGTGATAGCTAGTCTACGCTTGGAGCCGGACCTGTTGGACAGGATCAGAGTGGCTCAGCAGACTGACCCATTTTGTATGGATGTTAGTAGTCAGATGCAGAAAGGCACTGTGACTGATTTTGAGATGAGTTCTGATGGACTACTGAGGTTCAGAGACAGATTGTGTGTTCCCGAGGATCCAGGACTTAGGAGATTAATATTGGCGGAAGCTCATTCGTCGAGGTATACGTTGCATCCGGGGAGTAACAAGATGTATCAGAACCTCCGGAGGGTATACTGGTGGTCGGGCATGAAGAGAGATGTGGCAGACTTTGTGGCAAAGTGTCTTGTATGTCAGCAGGTGAAGGTAGAGCATCAGAAACCTGCAGGATTGTTGCAGCCTCTACCTATACCGACATGGAAATGGGAGCATATCACCATGGATTTCGTGATGGGTTTACCAAGGACCCGCAGGAATCACGATGCTATATGGGTGATCGTTGATAGACTGACGAAGTCAGCCCACTTCTTAGCTATGAGAGCTACTGATACTCTGAGTTCGTTAGTAGAACTGTACGTACGCGAGGTAGTGAGGTTACACGGTGTACCAGTGAGCATAGTCTCAGATAGGGATTCCCGCTTCACATCCCACTTTTGGGGACATTTTCAGGAAGCCATGGGAACCCAGTTGAGTTTGAGCACCGCTTTCCATCCTCAGACAGATGGTCAGTCAGAGAGGACTATACAGACTCTGGAGGACATGTTGAGAGCATGTGTGCTAGACTATCGAGGCTCCTGGGATGACCACCTACCACTAGCCGAGTTCGCTTACAACAACAGTCATCATTCGAGTATCGGGATGGCACCGTATGAGGCTTTGTATGGCCGTAGATGTCGTTCCCCTATTGGATGGGAAGAAGTGGGTGACCGTATGATTTTCGCTCCTGACTTGGTTACGCAAACATCTGAGGATGTCCGCTTGATAGTAGAGAGACTGAGGACAGCTCAGAGCAGACAGAAGAGTTACGCTGACAGGAGACGTAGGCCACTAGAGTTTGCAGTTGGTGAGTCCGTATTTCTGAGAGTTTCTCCTTCCAAGGGCATAGCGAGATTTGGGAAGAGAGGGAAACTAAATCCTCGCTACATTGGACCCTTTGAGATACTTGATCGAGTGAGAGATAAGGCGTATAGGTTGGCATTGCCACCGGACTTATCAGGTGTCCACAACGTCTTCCACATATCGATGCTTCGGAAGTATCACTCGGATCCGTCACATGTGATTAGTTACGAGCCTTTGGAGCTCCGAGAGGACTTGTCATATGTAGAGAGACCGATTCGGATATTGGATAGGAAGGAGAAGGTATTAAGATCGAAGACCATCGGATTAATGAAGATTCTCTGGCAGCATCATACTTCGGAGGAAGCTACTTGGGAGCTAGAGAGTCTGATGCGAGAGAAGTACCCTCACCTATTTGAGGACTGACTTGGTTCTAATTTGGAGGACCAAATTTTCTGAGTGGGGGAGGATTGTCAGACCCGGATTTTTTGTAGCTTGTATCTTATGATTCCTATGTGTATGAACACTATGTAATTATAGTTGAATCATAAGAAGAGTATTTACTATCATGCAATCGACTATTTGAGAAATTAAAAATGCATGTAAGCTACATAACAGCGAGATAAGGGTTAAGTTAATTCCCGAAACGAGTGCAGGGGTGAAAAGGTCAAATGACTGACATCGGTATAATTTCGATAAGAGAATTTCATTAAAAATATGAAATTGAGGAATCTTGATCAAAATCGAGGAAAATATTTAATTTCGAGCCCAATTGATCAAGATATAAATTTATTAGAATTTATCAAAATTTTTGCCTCGAAAAATGAGCCCAAAAATAGTGAAAAAATATACCGAAAAGGTAAAAGCGGACTGATAAATTCATTTACGGATTAAATGAATTTAATATGATTTTTGAAGATATTTTTGGGATATTTATGGGATATTTATGGGATTTTTATTATTATTTTATAGTAAAATAATAATAAAAATATATTATAAAAAAAAAGAAAAAAAAGAAAGGAAATCTGAATTTGGGACGCGGGGAGAGAGAAAAATTGGAGAGAAACGGAAGCAAGCCGACCGAGGGAGAAGGCCACCGGACGGCGAGCACAGGCCACCCCACGGCCAGCCAAGCGGCCGGAAAGGAAGAGCAGGACCGTGCGCACCCATCGGCACCGGTCACGCCATCCACCGACGTCGGACGCCGGCGAATCGAAGAGGTGAAGCCGCGGAGGAAAAGAAGGAATCCGACGGCCACCGACGGTGATTGGTCCCGATCGAGCCCAGCCGAGTGTTGCCCAGGCTTAGGCGCGCCGAACTGCGGTGGTGATGTGTCGGGAACCGGCCGAAATAGGCCGCCACGGCCAAAGGATGCCTGAACCGGTCGGCGGTTCAGGGGAGAAGGTTCTGTGCTGAACCGGACCGGACCGGTTCAGCCAAGGAGAAAAGGGGAAAAAGAGGAAAAAGAAAGAAAAAGGAAAAGGAAAATTTTCGAGATTTCACCGGATTTCGGGTAAGTCGATACGAGGTCAAAAGTGACCGATTTGATTTCCGATGAATTTATTTAAATTATATTTAATCGAAAATTGACCTGGAGTTAAATATAATAAATTGTGCAGTTCGACGATAAATTCCGAACAGAAGCCCGATCGAACTTCGATTTGCGTACTATCGCATATTCTCGGGTAAGTAAAGTTCATTTACGATAAATTATGTGATTATTGCGTATTTAAGATTTATTTTACGCATTTCGGATTAAATTCCGTATTTAGTGAATTATAATTGGAATTTTGAATTAAATGTCGTAAATGATATACGGGCTATCCAAAAAGCTTGGAATAAAGCCCAATGGGTATTGATAGGCCCAATGAGTCGATAGACCCTGATGAAGGGAAATAATAAATGGAAAACGGGCTTAATACAGTTACGGCCCATTAAGGATTTTTAAGGCCCATTAAGGGAAAATTAAACTGTATTAATGTGTAATACAGTAGGAAAATGATAATTAACCTGAGGAATGGTTATTTACAGCTCCGGAGTTTACATCGAGAGCTGATCGGACTGCGGGATTGAGCAGCACCGAGGAAGTGAGGTCACTTGACGTGATCCGAGGTAATGGACTTTTGCAAGTAGTTAGAGATACCTGCACGTATTTTCAACTGCTTCTGCATTCACTTAAAAACTCTGAGGGTCAGAGAAAGTGAATAATAATTATTGCGACCCGATAGTGGCAAATTACGATTTTGCCCCTAGTTAGTCAAAAAGTCAACTTTTGTGAGAAGTTGCAAAAAGCATGGAAAATACTATTGTGAGTGTTTAATTGCTATTAGCATGAAAATAAATAGATGGGCTAATGATTTTAAGGTTGGTAGGACTTAAGCACACTTTTAGTGCTGATTTTACTATTTTGTAAACAATCCCTTTTTAAATAGCCATCTATCATATTATGTGAGAATGAATCGTGCTAGAGCACAGCTCGCACTGGGATTCATGTGTTTTTCCACATAATATTAGTGCTGGATTTGATACGCACTAGATTTTCATGACATGCATGATAGAGTACTGGAGTTTTACTCGTACTCAGCTTTGAATAATATATGCATGACAGAGTGCTAGAGCGTTGCTCGTACTCGATTTTTCATGGTTTATACATGACATAGTACTGGGAGCTATTGCTCGTACTTGATTTTGATATTGTGCATAGCATAGTACTGGGAGCTATTGCTCGTACTTGATTTAATACATAAACTATGCATTGACCTAGTTGCTAGAGAGTGCTCGCACTAGAGTCGAGTTTTATGATGTGAAACAGTGTTGAACGGAGTGACGACTGTGAGTCGCACTCAAGACGCACACTGTATGTGATATGTAATACATGTTGAAACCCATGCTTGAGACCTTGCGTGACTGTGTGTCATAGCTAGAGAGGATATCCGCATGAGGTTGGTATAGACGTGGTATGATATTTCCACAGGCACGAGGGCTAAGACCTATGTTAGGCACCCTGACTGTGATGTTGATGAGTTCCACGGGAGTGAGAGCTAAGTCCTATGGTAGGCACTCTGGCCGTGAGAACGGGTCCACGGGGGTACTTTGTATCGTGTCTGAGTGGCACGAGGTACGCTGTACCGTGTGTTACGTAGCTGGCGGTTGACATTGGACTGACCATCCTCCCGTTACAGCAGTGAGGCCCCGCACATCTAGATCTATGTGGCTTGGGATCACTTTCTTTTCGGATATGATCATAATCCAGGATACTATTTGCATAAACCACAGAGTCTCACATGTTATATCACATTGATTGATTTCTTTAAACTGCGGACAGACCTGAGGGATGGGTCGGACTCCGATTTGTGTTGTGAATCATTTGATGCCATATTTATATGTGATTTAAATATACATGGCATGATTTACCTAAAGGCATGATTTATATATAAATGCATTGTGTTGCACTACATGCCTACTTTTGAGAAATAAAGCATGATTTCTGTACATGAGATTTATTCTGTACAAGTACATATATATTATATTTCAAGACATGCTTTTAAAGTAAGTAAGGAAATAAATGTTTTCAAGGCATAGCACTATTTTGAGTAGATAGTGTGGATATCTACTTGCTTGCCTGAATTCCTTACTGAGCGCGTTATGCTCACCCCCTTTTCTTTACATCTCTCTACAGAGCGTCAGTAGATCGAGAGTTATCACGGGAGAGTGTCCCAGAGTCCACTACTAGTTCCTATCGATTCATCAGGTATACTTATTATGTACAGTTGTGTATCTAAACATAGAAACAGCACAGTGATGTATACATTATATAGTTTGGGGAATGTATTTGTATTAGATGTATAATAAAAGCAACTACAGTCAGAATTAATATATTGACATGTATGTATGAGAATGAATATTATGGTAAGTGAAGACTCTGACATCGAATCACAGCCCAACCAGTGAAGAAAGAAAAGGTAAGTTAAAATGCGAAAAATTTATAGTGATTTTTGGATAAAGTCGAGGATTGAAATTGGGTCCTGACATATAACGATGTAAAATTATCGTAAATAAGGGTTACTTACCCAAGATTCCATGATAGTATGCAAATCGAGGCTGACTCGAGTCCTCATTTGACGTCAATCGTCGAGCTACATAATTTAATATTTTTTGGGTAAATTTCCAATCGAATATTAATCAAATTAAATATTTCAAAATTTAAATCGGTCAGTTCGACCGCTTGTCGACTTACCCGTAGCTCGATTGTATCACTGAAATTTTTCCAATTTTTTCTCTTTTCTTTTTTTCCCTTTTTTTCTCTTTCTTTTCTTTTTGCTGAACTGGTTCGATCCGGTTCAACCCGGTTCAGATCGCCAGTTCAGTCCAGTTCGATCGGTTCAGTGCCTTGCCGGCCGATTCTCCATCGGTTTTCGCTGCCAGTAGCATCGCGGGGTCGTTCGCAGCTCGGATCTGGTCTCAGTTTTCCCCGAGGTCGTCGAAAAGTGGCCGATCCGGCCTCTTCTCTCCTCACCGTTGGTGGCTTCTCTCTTTCTCCCGTTTTTCGACGCTAGCCGTCGCCCCACCGATCGATTCAGTCCCTGATCAGTCGGCCTTGGCGTGGGCTACCTTCGGGTGGTAGTGGTCGGGCCCGAATTGACGTCGGTCACCTGTTTCTCCCTTTCCTCTCTCGACTTCTCTCTCTTTCCTTTCGTCGGTCGCCATCGCCGCTTCTTCGGGCCGCTGGTGTCGGTGGATGGCTCGGCTGCCTCGCCTCTGGTCTGGGCCTCCGCTGATCACCGGTGATCGACGAGGCAGAAGGGAAGCATCGACTTCCTTTTTCGTTTCTCTTTTTTTTTATTATTATTTTAATCAAATTTTATTATTAAAAATCCAAAATATCTAAAAAATTATTATTTTATTCATTTATTCAGTAAATGAATTTCTCGGTATTATTTCGTCTTTTGAGAAAAAATTTTGAATACTTTCGGGATTATTTTTCGAAGTGAAAATTCTGATTTATTCCAATAAATTCATATCTTGATCAATTTAATCCGAAATTTAATTATTTCTTCGTTATTGATCAAGATTTCTCAATCCCATATTTTTAATTAAATTTCTTATCCCGATTAATTATCGAATTTTGGTCTTTTGACCGTTTTACCCTTCACATGTTCGAGAATACCATTTCAATCCTTTTGCATTATTAAATGCACTCGAAAATTTCTATTCATTCCATTTACTCTTACGATAAAAATCGGGTCTTACAGTTTTACTTCTATTCCAGGATCAACATCCACAACATATATTTATTCTGCGTAATAAAAACTCTGTACATAAACATAATCCTTTACAACTATTACATCCTGACTGTCCTATCCATTAGTGTCTATGCTATACATCGTGTTTGGAACAAAAGTAAAGCTATACCTTGTCGCTACAAATGATCTGACGAAAGGTCGGACTGCCTCGTCCACGACCTCTAGCGTGTGAGTGCAGTAGAATCACTGTAAGTAATCTAGAAGATGGAAAGGAAGGGGGGTTAGCTTTTCAGGCTCAGTAAGAGATACATTTAAAGTAACCTTAGTACTTGAAACAAGTAATACGTGATTTCACAACTCAGCATAAACAATACGAAAGTAGAGATGCTTACATTTATAAAAAAACAGTAAAAACGTGCTTTAAAATCATTAGTTTACACATCATGCATCCTTTTCGCAAAACGTATCATGTTATAAACATATCATTAGTGTAAACAGTCATAAAGCATCTCATAGGTCTCAAATCAAGTATATCATAATGTTCACTTTAAAAGTGAAAACATAACTTTCATATGCACATTTCATAAAAATCTAACTCATGGGCTACCTTAAAAATGACATTATAGAAAAAAAATGTGCTAACTAGCAAATAACATATAAGGTAGCATGAAATGTGCTAAAACATATTTCTTTCTCGTGGAGACATGGCTTTATCATAACTAGTCTCGAAAGACATCGTCAACATAATTGGTACATATGGCCATAATATAGGGAACTGTAAGACTGGATCAGGGTCGTACAGTGCCCTACTGGACTGTGTGGTACCAGGCTATAGTGGGGTGACTCATTATGTGCCTGCGAAGGACTCACAGTCTCTAAGCAATCTCAACGCACAAACTTTAAATGGTTACATGGTACCACAAGTCATCTCATCTTGTCAGAGCACTGCCTGTTCCCTGGCCGTCAGCTAAGAAGATCCTTGATCATTTTTTTACCATTTTCTCAGTATACAAGATCGACCCCAAATCACTCTGACCTCATAACATCAATACTTCATGCCATAGTCTCAAAACATTAAGCATGTTTTTCATAAACACAAATATCTTGAGTATATATATATATATATATATATATATATATATATATATATATATATATATATATATATATACATCCCTTATAATGAAAACATAGTTTCGTAAAACATTCCCCGGACTTTAACCCGTAACACATAGAAAACATACTATGGTTTCATTCCATATATGAAAATCACTTTTATATACCATAAACATGGATACTAAAATGTATCTCATGTAATGAAAATTATTTTGAAAAGTTTGGATAAGTTTATCTCGGGTTTTGAGTGAATGGTGCTCATTTCACATTTCAAGAAAGCCCTTGTCCGTAGAAACTCAATTTATTATCCACATAAACATTTGGTAAGGTGGAAAAGTATTAATGCTACTCTAAATTATATCCCTTACCTCTTAACGTTGGAGGTAGTGCACGTTCCTCGTGTTTCGAGCTCGCCTTGAAATACGTGCCAATAACCCGAGCTGTCACATACCCAAGTTATTCATCACATATAACTCAAATTCATGTTAATATATTCAATATGTGATTACATCTAAAAAGTTGACCAAAAGTTGACTTTTCGCTACTTTACTCGTTTTACTCGGTTTTATCGGTTTAAGCACGGTTTAAGCTTTCTTAAGATGTTCGACACCTTTAAATTCATTTTCAATACCTCCACATTGTGTCTTACATTCCAGTAATTTATTCCACTTCATACAAGACCTTAAATTATCGATTCTTGCATTATTTCGATAATTCGCCTAGTTAAACACTAAATCGAACCTTTACAGTATAATTTTAACTATAAATTCATTTTAATTACATCCCATATCATCATTCTAGCAACTAAATCATACTAGCGGCAGCTGAACTCCATCATATAAATCATTCCATAAAATTTCCTTTAACAAAAATTCATCCAAAAATTACAATTTAACAACCTATCTTATTATCATCATCATACCTCAACTTCTTCAGTCCTTTGACCAACTTTGACTTCAATTTCAAGCTTCCAAATTGCCACTCAACTGTAATACAACATGTATAGAGCTTAGAAGTGGGGGAGAATGTGAGACCCTATATATGTATAACCTTGTATATGTGTATATGGTGATGTATTTGTAATGTGAAGCATAAATGATGTAGAGTTCATAAGTTCAATGTACACACTTGTAATAAGAGTTGTGATGTACGTACAAGTTTCATTTTGTATGAATATGAAGAAATGGACTTTTGTATGTGATGAATGTGGGTGGAATGGAATAAGAGTAGTGTGGTAAAATGGAATGAAGATTGCATTAGTTATGCACTTCCATTTGGTTTTGTATTGTATACCTTTGATAATACAATGAATGCACACAAGTTTTAATATGTATAAAGTATGAATGGATGTCATTTTCAAGACTTAAAGGTAACTGGATGAGAAAATGGCCATGGCAGTAAATTAAGGATGTTTGGGTGTGAGTTGCTGCAGAAAATTTGGAAAATATGAAGGTCAGATCGATCTCATAGGATGAGAGATCGATCTGGGAGAGCCAAAAATGCTCTTATTCGAGCAATGAAATAGGGCAAATCGATCTCCAATGGAGCCAAATCGATCTCTTAAACATTCTGTAAAATGCAGATTGATCTCCCCTAAGACCAAATCGATCTCCTTAAGCTACTGTCTGAGACAGATCGATCTCAAGCCCTCGACAGATCGATCTCATGCCTTCAAATGTTGTGAAAAAGGGATTTTAAGAGGACCAGATCGATCTCCACCTAAGATAAATCGATCTCATCAAGCTAAATCTATAAAGATGCGCAGTTGGATCTGCAGATTTCGAGAAAACACTCTCACCTTACCATTTCCAACACAAAACCTAATTTTCTCTCTCTAAATCCACCCATTTTCAAGTAGATTTGAGGGAAGGCTATTAGACGCAAAGTTGTTCACATAAATGAGAAGAACAACATAGTTTGAAGGCATTACCTCATTTATGGTATTGAAGAAGCTAAGAGAATTGTCATTTGGAGTGAGAAGCAAATCCGAAGAGGCGAGACTCTAAATGCACAAAACTAAGTACATTTGTTTAGTTATGGATATTGAAGTTGATTTGGTATGCATATTTATGGTAGAACTACCTAGAATGCCATGGAATGATTATAACCTAGAAATGGGTTGGTGTGAGAAAGTGGAATGTAGTGGAATAAATGATGAATAGGACATCTTATGATGATAATAGTATTGTGGGTATGGATTTAAGATGATGTTATGGAATGAATTGTGAGACTTACCCAAAAATGGTAAAATGAATAGTTAAGGCATTGGGTAAAATGCATAGTTGAATGAGATTTAGCAACACTAACTCGAGCGTTTGATGAATGAATTGCAGCTCCCGAGGATACACCAGAGCAAGTTGAGTCAAGAGCGCAATAAGCGTAAAGGAAGAGAGTCACACCCCGAGTAAATCGAGGTAAGGGAATTGTGTGGACTCTTAGAAATATCTGTATGCAATTTGGGCGCTTAAATGTTTTGCTAGAGTGCATGTGACACTAGAAAATATTATTGGGTGATTGAAGGGCAAAGAGTTGGGTTTTGAGAAATGTACATGAAAATAAAAGCATGATGCTTTGAAAACCTTGTTTTGTTGCTTTTTAGCAAGTGATTGGTGGGTTGGCTAACATTTGAAATGATTTGCAAAAGAAATGATTTGATTTGGTTGATAACCATGTTTTGCAAAGATTGAGCTACCCACACAGATTTCGTGAGAATGAAAGCGTGCTAGAGTGTGACTCGCACGAGATTTGATGTGTTTTTATACACATGAGTGCTAGAGCGTAGCTCGCACTAGTTTTCACATGGATTTTTATGATGTTGTCCTAGAGTTGAGCTCACACAGACTTTATACTGATTTTGGCATGATACTGGAGCATAGCTCGCATTAGATGCCCACTATACTTGTTGTCGTGCTAGGAGCTTCAAGTAGACTGTGTGTCGCACCGATTAAATAGGCTCGCACATGCATTTTTTAGATTTGACATGTTGGTAGCCGTGTTAGGATCTTCGGGTAGACAAGAAGTCGTACCGATTAAATAGGCTCGCATGTGCATTTTGAGATGTGGCGTGATATGATGTGTTGATATGGGTCCACGAAGTACGCTGTACCATGCAGGTAGCATGGAGTACGTTGTACCGTGTTGAGATTATGATATGCCATCTTCGGATGAGATCTGCTATGGACCGACAGGTTGGATGTGACTACCTTTCGCGTGGAAGCAGATAGTGGTGATACCCTGCGCACCTGATTCGTGTAGCCTGGGATCACAGGATATGGCCATAGCCCTAGAGGAGATTTCCCTTATTATATTGCCTATCTCACATGTCTATTGCTTTATGAATGAAATCCATGTTTTAAAATGATTTGTGGGTCAGGATGGTTTGAGGGAAGGGCGGACGTCCTAATAAGCGTTGATTTGATTGAAATAAGAAAGTATGTTAATGGTTTTAAAGTGCACAAATGCATGATGATTAATGTCATGCTTTACTTATGAAATATGCATGATGATTAATGTCATACTTGAAATTGATTTGTGCATTAACAAATAACATGAATTGCTTTACATGCCATTAACACAAGCATGAACTCATGTTTTGAGATGAAATGATGAAATGAATGGATTTGAGCATGGCATCACAATCACGTAGATAATGCAGCATCTACATGTTCGCATGATTGCCTTACTGAGTGTGTGATTTGCTCACCCCCCTTATTTTTCCCTCTCTACAGAGATTTAAGTATAGACTGAAGGCGACTGGAGGCTTTGTTTTTGGTATTCGCTGCATCCCATCGCTTAATGTATACACACTGATGTAAATTTTGTATCTAAACTTTCCATAGCATAGTAGCATCTTGTATGTAACTATTGAGGATGTAAGCAATGTAAACACATGTAAACAACAACTCTGATTTATTTATACAAGTGTTTACTTGTAAATAATAGTGCAAGTTAAATTATTATGGTTGGATGAGGTAGACATTGACGCACAACCCAACTGTTGAGGGTTTAGCTGATCACGACCAAGGTAAAGTAAGAACAAATAATAAATGATGTATGAAAAGCGAAAACTTTACGCTGAGTTTTGGTAAGTTGAGGGTCGTGACATTCAGAATCATCCAAAGAACTCATCAAATTCATCCAAAAATTCCATTTTTACTTACCTCGGAACAAGGCAGTTTTCAGTCCTGTTCTTCTCTCTAACGTTTCAAGGGGTAAACGAAATCAATTGGATCTGAATTTTTTATATGTGGTATAGGGGAGGAAGAGGAATATTTCATGTGAAGGGACCATCGCCTGAAACTAGCCGGAGGGTGGCCGAAAAATTCACGCCAGTCATAAGCAGAGGTAACGCCTACGACAAGGATGGGTAAGGGATATCTTTCGGGTTTCAGCTCATTTCGGGGTGAATTTTACCTTTTTACGAAGCTTATCCAGTTGAATTTCAGAATGGAAAATATTAGAAACAAAAAAACATCTAGAAAGTCATCAAATTGGGTGATTTTCATTGGCTGACAGCTTGCTAAAAGCAGGGGAGATAACTATTCTGTTTTAGAAAAATCACCAAAATTAATCCTGATCAGATTTCTTCAAATCTCAATTGTTATAATATGTTTATAGTGTGTCCGATAAAAATTTGGGGGCCACTTGGTTAAGAAACATTTCACGAACGAGCTCATTTTGCGCGATTTAGCCAATACCGAGCAAAATGAAATTAAGGTTTCGATTCATTTCAAAAATTCATTTGGACCCCTAAATCTCCATATTTCTTCATGATTTTTATTTCCCATGTCAATTAAACCTTATATTAATTTTCTATGACCTCGAAATAATTTTTACGAATTTCTAAAATTTTATTTGAATTTATTTCCCTTATTAGGTCTGTTTTCTCGATTTAATTTAAAACCCAAGTTTAACTCACTTTTTCATCTCCAATCACTTAGTTTTTCCTTCAACACATCATTTCATGCATGAAGATGGAATTTTTAAGTAATTCTTGAGTCTAAGACCTTACCTCGATTTACGTGTCATCGGGCCCACGTTAGAACCGAGTGCTTTAGTCATCTACGGGACTGCAAAACGTCACATTTAGCTATAATTTACTTCTCATAAGCATCATAATATGGAAAAATATCGGGTTTCACATTTTTCCCCACCTTTAAGAATTCAGTCCTCTGAATTCAAGTTGGTCCATAAAATAGATGAGGATTTTCTCCCTCATTTAGCTCTCTAGCTTCCAGGTAGCTTCCTCTGTCTCATGATGTCGCCAGAAAACCTTCACTAGTGGGAGAGTCTTAGATCTTAGCACTTTCTCCTTCCTGTTGAGAATCTGGATTGGTTGTTCAACATAACTCATGTCCTTATGAATCTCTAATTGCTCGTACTCGATGACATGAGAAGGGCCCGGATGATACTTCCTTAACATTGAAACATGGAAGATATCATGTATACCCGACAACTATGAAGGTAGTGCTAGCCGATATGCTACATCTCCCACTTTACCCAAAATCTTGAATGGACCAATGAAGCAAGGACTCAACTTTCCTCTTTTCTCGAAACGTACTATACCTTTCATCGGTGGCACCTTAACAAATACGGAGTCCCCAACCTGAAACTCAAGAGGACGTCTTCATACATCGGTATAACTCTTTTGTTTACTTTGTGTCATCCTCAACCTGTCACAGATCAACTGAACACCACTAATTGCCTGTTCAACTAACTAGGGAGTAAGGATCTTTCTGTCGCTCACTTCTTCCCAAGCAATCGGGGATCTACATCTTCTACCATATAGAGCCTCGTATGAAGCCATTCCGATGCTAGCTTGATAACTGTTATTGTAAGCAAACTTTACAAGAGGCAAGTGGTCGTCCCATGAGCCCTTAAAGTCCAAAGCACACACTCTTAACATGTCTTTTAAAGTCTGTATAGTCCGCTCAGACTGACTATCTTTCTGAGGATGATAAGCAGTGCTTATGTTCAATAGAGACCCCATAGCTTCCTGAAATCTAGTCTAGAAACTAGAAGTGAAGTGAGAATCTCTATCATATGTGATGCTCATAGGTGCCCCATGCAACCGTCCTATCTCTCTGACATATAAATCAGCTAGCTTATCCAGTGAATCTATGCTCTTGATGGCAAGGAAGTGAGCACTCTTAGTCAGTCTGTCCACAATCACCCATACTGCATCATGACCTCTCTGGGTCCTCGGTAATCCCATAATGAAATCCATAGTAATATGCTCTCATTTCCATGTAGGAATCGACAATGACTTCAGCAATCCTACAGGTCTCTGTGTTCAGCCTTAATTTACTGGCAAACTAAACATCTAACAACATAGTCTGGCACATCTCTCTTCATCCCAATCCACCAATACACCTTTCGGAGATCCTGGTACATCTTGGTACTGCCCAGATGCATGGTGAATCTAGAAAAATGGGACTCCTTCAGTATGCTCTGTCTCAAGGTGTCATCATGTGGCACGTAGATACGGCCTTTGTATTTAAGTAATCCATCATCACTGACCGTAAACTTAGACTGCGATCTCTCCTCTGCCTGGCTAACCATATCCAGTAATTTCTGATCATTTCTCTATCCAGCTCTAATATGATCTAGTATACTGGGCTCTATCCGTAGGTTAGCCATGTATCCATGATCAACCTCATCTACACTGATCCTGAGCTCGACGAACTGTCCTAACAAATCCCACTCTCTGATCATCATGTAGGACACCATACCTTTTCTACTAAGGGCATCAACTACCACATTCACCTCCCCCGGATGATACAAGATCTCGCAGTTATAGTCTTTCAAGAGCTCTATCCATCTTCATGGTCTCATATTGAGCTATTTCTGATCAAACAAATACTTGAGACTCTTGTGGTCAGTAAAGATCTGAAATCTCTCTCCATATAAATAATGCCACCATATCTTGAGTGTAAAAACTACTGCGGCTAACTCTAAATCATGAGTAAGGTAGTTCTGTTCATGATCCTTTAGCTGACGGGATCCATAAGCTATCACTCTACCACGATGCATCAGCACACAGCCGAGACCCTGGTGGGAAGCATCACTATACACCACATATCCCCCAGAACCACTCGGAATGGTCAAAACTGGCACCATAGTTAACCAAGGTTTGAGTTCTTATAAGCTCTACTCACACTGCTCAGACCATGCAAACTGTACCTCCTTACGGGTCAATCTGGTAAATGGAGTTGCTATCTATGAAAACCCCTCGACAAACCGTCGGTAATACTCTGCCAATCCCAAGAAGCTTCTGACCTTCGTGACTGTCCTCAGTCTTTCCCATCTCAATATTGCATCTATCTTGGACGGATATACAGACACCCCATCCTTAGATACTACATGTCTGAGGAAGGAAATCTGCTCTAGTCAAAATGCACACTTACTGAATTTACCAAATAGTTTCTTCTCATGGAGAGTTTGGAGCACAATCCTCAAATGTTGCTTGTGCTCTTCTCGGGATCTAGAATAGATCAAGATGTCATCGATGAACACTATCACAAATCTATCTAGGTATTCTCTAAAGACATTATTCTTAAGACTCATAAATGCAGCTGAGGCATTAGTTAGTTCACAGGGCATCACCAAAAACTCGTAGTGCCCATATCGGGTCCTAAAAGCTGTCTTCGGTAGTCAGCATCCTTAATCCTTAGCTGATGGTAACTCGATCTCAAGTCTATCTTCAAAAACACTGAAGCCCCACTTAGCTGATCAAACAGGTCATCTATTCTCAGCAGGGGATACTTATTCTTAACTGTTGCTTTATTTAAAAGCTTGTATTCTATACAAAGGCAGAGACTACCATCATTCTTTTTGACAAACAGTACCGGAGCACCCCATGGTGACACACTAGGTCTTATAAACCCCTTATCGAGTAGTTCTTGCAACTGTTTCTTTAATTCTTCCAATTCTACTAGTGTCATTCGATAAGGTGCTTGGAGATGGGTTGAGTATCAGGTGCTAGCTCAATGGCAAACTCAACTTCTCACTCTTGTGGTAACCCTGGTAAGTCCTCTGGGAATACATCGGGAAACTCACATACCACCAGAACATCTTGTATACTTGGTGATTCCTGACTCTCATCAGAAATAAAGGAAATGTATCCTTCACACAATAATAAAAAAATATTCGACATTAATCTCGCACATATATATCATATATTCACATAACACCAGAACTTTCATCACCATGCACTTTTATTTCTTTCTTGCAAAACATACGTTGAACTTTTCTGGTAAGGAGAATGTCAAAGTCTTAGTGTAGCAGTCTAAATTCACACGATTGGTAGCTAACCAATCCATGCCTAATATTACATCAAAATCCTTCATGTTGAATAAAACTAGATCTGCTAGAAATTTCTTATCTCCTACCATGATTTCATAAACCTTCCATATCATATCAGTCTTTTGCACTACATGCATGGGTGTACTTATATGTAACATGTAATATAATGACTCAGGTTTCCTATTCAACTTACATGCAAATTGTGGTGACACAAAAGAGTGTATGAAACTTGAGTCAAACAATACATGTGCTTCATGGTTATAGACAAGGAGAGTACCTTTGATGGTGTCGGAGGATGTATCAGTCGTCTCCTTATCAATGGCATAGACTTGACCCTGTGAGACAGGCTTCTTACCCTTGTCTGTGGCTGTAGCTCTCTTCGGTGGTGCTTGCCTCTGTGGAGCCTGAGCCGATCTCTCAATCGGTCTAGGTGCCTCTCGAGGTTTTGGAGACCATATAAGTGGACAGTCTCTCATTATGTGCCCTGCTTCACCACATCTGTAGCAAGTAAATGTACCCACTCGGTAAGGTCTAAGGTGCATCTTGCCACATGTCCTGCATCGTGGCACTCTTATCTCAAAATCTCTGATAACATTCGTAGTACCCACTGTAGTCTTGGGCTTACCAGCCCCTATCTGAGGTCCTTCCATCCTCTGTCTCTTGGGCTGGCCCCCTCTCAAATCATGTCGGGAAGTAACTACTCTCTTCCCCTTATCTCTGACTGATCTCCTAAAACCATGCTCTGCTTGAGTTATATCCAAGCCCCTCTCTATCTCCTGGGCTCGCCTCAGAGTATATCTGAAATCCATAATGTTCTGACCCAACAACCTATCTCTGATCCCATATCTCAATCCTGCCAGAAATCTCTCTGTTCGGCGCTCGGGATCCTTAACTGTCTCTAGATCGTATCTCATCAAGGTTATAAATCTGTTCTCATACACATCTACTGTAGAACTTCCCTATCTCAAATCCAAAAACTCTGTCTGCATCCTCTTTCGAGCTGCATGCAGCACATACTGCTCTCAGAATGCGACTAAGAAAGCATCCCATGTGATTTTTGAGGGATCCTCAGCTAATATCGCCTGTGTAGATCTCCACCAAAACTTAGCCTGGCCTTTCATCATATAACTCGCCATGGTCACTCTCTCCCTATCAGTACACCCTAACAACTGGAAGATCACCTCAATATCCACTATCCACTCCTCAACCTTAATCGGGTCCTTAACCCCTGTGAACTCCGGAGGATGCATGCCCAAGAAATCTCGAACCTTCTAAGTCTCTCTGTCATCCCTATTCTGGGAAACTGCTAGCTGAGGGACTGGGGCTATTGGAGGAACTGGTGGTGGAGGAGGATCAGGCGTAGGAGTAGCTGTATCTGTGCTAGGTGTACGTATCCCAAACTGCTGGATAAACATGGTGGTAAGAGTTGTAAGTCCTTCCCTCATACCATGTACTGTCTCCTCGAGCCTCCTTATTCTCTCTCTCTTAGTAAGGCTCTCAGGTTGAGGTGGGGATGGGGGAGCGGGTTGAGCTTGTCTCCCTGAACGGCCTCGTCTACCACTCATGGTTAGTGATCTACTATCTGCACAAAATCCAAGAATTTAATCATAATTTGATAGATATGCTTGCTTTATTACCAGACTAACATAGACACTTTGGGATGTAATCTAATCTTACTTCTAGACACAGACAGTATCACACAACTATTGCTCTAATACCATGTAAACTATCACGCCCGAAAACGCGAAAAATGTGGCAATTTTAAAACTTTTTAATCTATTTAACTGAGTTGTGTTCATGTCCATGTCAGTTTCTTAACTCTTATTCTTTTATAAAATTCGGCAGCATAACGGCTGCATTATGACTTAACCCAACCTCCAGAGTTTAAAACACAGTTTATAATTTTCAACCCACATCCGCAACATAGTTTTACTTCTATTCCAGGATCTCATAACATTCACAACATATATTTATTCTGCGTAATAAAAACTCTGTACATAAACATAATCCTTTAGTCCTATTACATCCCGACTGTCCTATACATTAGTGTCTATGCTATACATCGTGTCTGGAATAAAAGTAAAACTATACCTCGTCGCTACAAATGATCTGACGAAAGGTTGGATTGCCTCATCCACGACCTCTAGCGTGTGAGTGCAGTAGAATCACTGTAAGTAATCTGAAAGATGGAAAGGAAGTGGGTGAGATTTTCAGACTCAGTAAGAGATACATTTAAAGTAACCTTAGTACTTAAAACAAGTAAAATACGTGTTTCACAACTCAGCATAAACATATACGAAAGTAGACATGCTTACATTTATAAAAGCAGTAAAAACGTGCTTTAAAATCATTAGTTTACACATCATGCATCCTTTTCATAAAACGTATTTTGCTATAAACATATCATTAGTGTAAATAGTCATAAAGCATCTCATAGGTCTCAAATCAAGTATATCATACTGTTCACTTTAAGAGTGAAAACATAACTTTCATATGCACATTTCATAAAAATCTAACTCATGGGCTACCTTAAAAATCACATTAAAGAAAAACATGTGCTAACTAGCAAATAACACATAAGGTAGCATGAAATGTGCTAAAACATATTCCTTTCTCGTGGAGACATGACTTCATCATAACTGGTCCCGGAGGACATCGTCAACATAATTGGTACATATGGCTATAGTACAGGGACTGTAAGACTGGATCAGGGTCGTACAGTGCCCTACTGGACTGTGTGGTACGGGGCTATAGTGGGGTGACTCATTACGTGTCTGCAAAGGACTCGCAGTCTCAGCGCACGAACTTTAAATGGTTACATGGTACCACAAGTCATCTCATCTAGTTAGAGCCCTGCCCGTTCCCTGGCCATTGGCTAAGAAGATCCTTGATCGTTCTTGTACCTTTTTTTCAGTATACAAGATCGACCCCAGATCACTCGGACCTCATAACATCAATACTTCGTGCCATAGTCTCAAAACATTAAGCATGTTTTTCATAAACACATATATCTCGAGTATATATATATATATCCCATATAATGAAAACATAGTTTCGTAAAACATTCCCGCGACTTTAACCCGTAACACATAGAAAACATACTATGGTTTCATTCCATATATGAAAATCACTTTTATATACCATAAACATGGATACTAAAATGTATCTCGTGCAATGAAAATTATTTTGAAAAGTTTGGATAAGTTTATCTCGGGTTTTGAGTGAATGGTGTTCATTTCACATTTCAAGAAAACCTTTGTCCTTAGAAACTCAATTTATTATCCACATAAACATTTGGTAAGGTGAAAAAGTACTAATGCTACTCTAAATTATATCCCTTACCTCTAAACGTCGAAGGTAGTGCACGTTCCTCATTTTTCGAGCTCGCCTCGAAATGCGTACCAATAACCTGAGCTGTCACATACCAAGTTATCTCATCACATATAGCTCAAATTTATGTTAATATATTCAATATGTGATTACATCTAAAATGTTGACCAAAAGTTGACTTTTCGCTACTTTACTCGTTTTGCTCGATTTATCGGTTTAAGCCCAGTTTAAGCTTTCTTAACATGTTCGACACCTTTAAATTCATTTTCAATACCTCCACATTGTGTCTTACATTCCAGCAATTCATTCCACTTCATACAAGACCTTAAATTATCGATTCTTGCATTATTTCGATAATTCGTCTAGTTAAACACTAAACCGAACCTTTGCAGTATAATTTTAACCGTAAAGTCATTTTAATTATATCCCATATCATCATTCCAGCAACTAAATCATGCTGGAAGTAGCGGAACTCCATCATATAAATCATTCCATCAAATTTCCTTTAACAAAAATTCATCCAAAAATCACAATTTAACAACCTATCTCATTATCATCATCATACCTCAACTTCTTCACTCCTTTGACCAACTTTGACTTCGATTCCAAGCTTCCAAATTGCCACTAAACTGTAATACAACATGTATCGAGCTTAGAAGTGTTCAGAATCATCCAAAGAACTCATCAAATTCATCCAAAAATTCCATTTTTACTTACCTCAGAATAGGGTAGTTTTCAGTCCTATTCTTCTCTCTAATGTTTCAGGGGGTAAACGACTTAAATTAGGTATGAATTTTTTATATGTTGTATAGGGGAGGAAGAGGAAGATTTCATATGAAGGGACCATCACCTGAAACTGGCCAGAGGGTAGCTAGAAAATTCACGCTAGTCAAAAGCAGAGGTAACGCCTGCGGCAAGGATGGGTAAGGGATATCTCTCGGGTTTCGGCTCATTTCGGGGTGAATTTTAACTTTTTATGAAGCCTATCCAGTTGAATTTCATACTAAAAAATATCAAAAACAAAAACATCTATAAGGTCATCAAATTTGGTGATTTTCATTGGCTGACAGCTTGCTAAAAGCAGGGGAGATGATTGTTCTGTTTTAGAAAAATCACCAAAATTAATTCTGATCAGATTTCTTCAAAATTTCACTTCTGAATTGTTATAATATGTCTATAGTGTGTCCCATAAAAATTTTGGGGCCACTTGTTTAAGAAACATTTCACGAACGAGCTCATTTTGCTCGATTTAGCCAATACCGAGCAAAATGGAATTAAGGTTTCGATTCATTTCAAAAATTCATTTAGACCCCTAAATCTCCATATTTCTTCATGATTTTTATTTCCCATGTCAATTTCACCTTATATTAATTTTTCATGGCCTTGGAATAATTTTTACGAATTTCTAGAATTTTATTCGAATTTATTTCCCTTATTAGGTTTGTTTTCACGATTTAATTTAAAACCCGAGTTTAACTCACTTTTTCATCTCCAATCACTTAGTTTTTCCTTAAACACATCATTTCATGCATGAACATGGAATTTCTAAGTAATTCTCGGGTTTAGGATCCTACCTCGATTTGCGTGCCATCGGGCCCCACACTAGAACCGAGTGCTTTAGTCATCTACGGGCCTGCAAAATGTGACATTTAGCTATAATTTACATCTCATAAGCATCATAATATGGAGAAATATCGGGTTTCACATCTTTGCAATCAAGACTTAAAACTCTGTATTTATTGATGTAGTCGATGATTAGCTCGTCTTTTCTTTGCCTAATATTAGTTAGCTATGTGATACTCACTGTGCGAGAAGTACTAAAAAAGTATTTGAGGAATTCTTTCTTAAGTTCTTCCCAACTATCAATAGAATCAGATTTCAGGTCAGTATACCACTCAAAGGCATTAGCTTTAAGTGATCTTACAAACTATTTGACTAGGAGATCTTTATATGTACTTACATTATTACATGTCTCAACAATATGTGCCACAGGTTGACTTGGATTTCCCTTTCCATTGAAAAGTTGAAACTCAGGAGGTTGGTAATTTGCTGGCATCCTTAAATCATCAATTCTCCTCGTATACGACTTAGTGTACGCATAATAGGACTTGGACGACAATCCACCATACTGCGCCTTAATGATATTCACAATTATCTCTTGCGATTGTTAAACAAATAATGATCCAACCGATATTGATGGTGAACCATTCACTTTGGGGTTTTCAGTATCGTGAATTGCTTTCAATTTCCTAGAGGCTTTAGCTGTTGGTTTATTTGGTGTAGGATTATCAGTGGATTCTTCATCATTTTATGCTTCCAGTTGACTCTTCAACATCGCAATTTTGACATCATTTTCTTCTACTATCTTGTGCAAAGTAGATATCATCCTTTCCATTTCAGCGATTCTTTCCTCCAAGGTAGTTGCAATGGTAACCATTGTAGGCATTGTTTGTAAAGGAGGAAGGGCAGACATCGATTGTCTTGTTAGTCTTTGCGAAGGAGACTTTCTTTTTGCCAAAAGTTCTAGTGAGATCATAGGCTAATGTGCACCATTCTCGGTTGATCCAACTTAATCTTAACCTTGTGAAGCAAGATATCATCTTTTAGCACAAGTCATTGGTCCAGTGTAACCAGGTTGCATAGTTGGAGTGGGGTTGAACTTGTGACTTGGTGTAAAAGTCTTATGAGTAATGATCTGAGCAAATAATTGATCTTAATTGATAAAGGAGAATAAGATAAGAAGCAAAGATGTCCCACCGTGAGTGCCAGAAATTTGTATACATAAATTTCGCCTCTAGAAATTTTAAAACACGAATTAGTAACAAAATTCAATTTTTTATCTGTATGGGGTACTAATCCCTGTTCTATATTCTATACAAGAAAATGATCCTCTTTTTCAATCTCCTTATAATGAAATAAACTTGTCGAGGGCTTAACACTTAATGGCGATGGAGTAAGAAGGAAGAGTTGTTGGGAGGAACATGCAAAGGCTTGTAGTTCCTCGTGGGCTTGCAGCAGCTTAATTGATCGTTGAGAGAACGGTCGGTGACTTGTTGTCCTCTTGTAGATCTCTTGGATTTACAATAGCTTTGATGAAGAGAATACTTGATAGCTTCGAACTTAGGAGAATGACCAATATCTTGAAGGTTTCAAATTCTATGAGAAGGCTAGGACTTCTCTTCAACGTGATAACTCTTTTCGTCAGATGAAGAAGACCTCTATTTATAATTCTTAAACGATAAAGAGTCCCACAAAGAGTCAATCACTCTTGGCTTTATTTCTAATTAATTTAAATTTAATTAGAGATAATGTAAATGATTAATTTCTTTAGATCAATCTATTAATAGATTAATAATTAATTAAATACTCAATTTAATTAATTAATAATATTAATTTTTTATGTCTACATCTACAATGACACAACTGTTGATACAGTAGGTCAATTTGTGTCCAAAAAATGCCACATAGGAGGATTATCTAGTGTTAATTTTATAGTTCCATCATTTGATCTTTGGAGGCAAGGATTTTCTACAGTAGGGGGTAATGTGATGAAATTGGTAGCTGAGGGAAGTCAAAATGCTGCAATGTTTAAAATGGCGACCAACATCAGAAAAGCAACCAGCAAGATAGTTACCACTAGTGTAAGGACACAAGGAATGCAAGGGAAATAGAATGGAATTGAAGTTGCAAGAACATGACAATTTGGCTAAGAGGAACGAAATTGGAGAACATCAACATGTCATAGCTTGATCAGCTGAAGGAGAGAAACGATTATCAGGAATCTTGAATTCTATTAGTGCATTGTAGTTAGCGCGTGTGATTAGGAAATCAATACTTGTGAATATATAAAACTATCCTAATATATTGAAAATGATAAGAAAATGAATTAATGCAGTTTCTTTCTTCCTCACCTTCTTGGCTCTCTCTTTCTTCCTCTTTCAGATTTACTCCCATATGTCCATTCTATGACACATTTAAGGCATAAACTCAATGATGAACTCAATCTGTACGTCCGAATGCTCAATCTTTCCTCATGGAAGTTAATATTTCCCTTACCTCCTAATGACGTTTATCTTACAAGAAAAAGAATATATTTGTATGGTCAAAAATGGACTTCAAACTCACATCGTAACAATCTTAGAGCAACGGACCTACTTACAGAGTACTCAACTCTTAGAGTTTTCTATAACTCTTTACATTTTTATTTTTGTTTTCTGATCTGTCACCGGATTCTGGGCTTGTAACTAAATCTATCATAAAAAGACTTTCAGTTTCACCCTAAAATGAATGAGGAAAGGACAGATTCTCCTGCAACTTCGACAGTTTCTCATCGATCTTATCTTCTTCCTCTTGTCAAATGCCATTCGTGTCTTTTAAATTGAAAAGAAAATATGATAAAAAAAAAACGCTCCTCGGCATCTGTGGCTGTCAGTGAAAGGGAGCAGTATCCTTTGGAAAGTGATGCTGCAAAGCATAGCGACAACATTCGACCCAAATCACTCCCCTGAACATTTTACCTACTATATATTCTTTTTAAACGTCAATTTACAAAATAAGACAATTCATATTTTTTTAACATAATCTTTTCGTCTGTATTAACAAAGTAGTGTTTGGTAGCTTTGAATACTGAATACTGAATACTGATTAATATTTCCTAGGCGACCGACATACTCAGTCCGTCCTAGGAATTCCCTTCTTGCTGAGTTGGTCCTGAAATCGTTTCCTTCTATTTGTAAACACTTAATTAAGCAAATCTCGATTTGAAACAATCTTGTTTTAAGAGTTCAAAAGGTATCTGCCCTTTAAAATTGTTATCGATTATTGATTTCCATCGCACAAGGACAAGGCAGGCGCAAAAGGCGCCATCTATTCTTGGTTAATGGTAAATCCAATTAATTCTTTACATTACACTTACAACACTATGATTTTTACTTACCAACATTATTCACTAGCATAAACAAAATGAAGGAATAGTTTGAAATGGTTGGTATGAACAAATGTCCAAGGTAAATAAGTAACTATAATATAAAAACGAGCTGAAATTTACAATGGACAAAAGACAAAAACGACCCCGCAATAGCCCGTTAAGAATTGTCTGCTACCTATAAAATGCTTCACGTGAATCCCCGACAGTCTCAGAGGACTTGTACAAAAAATTAGTAAGACGTGACTGGGAAAAGCACAGTGCTACTCACCACTCCAAATACGCTATAGTAGCTACCCAAACAGTGAAACCAAAATGATAAGAGGCAAAACCAGGAGCGTAAAAGATGCCCACGAGGGTGGTGGCGGTGCAGGCGACTGGGCCTCATCGAACTGCAGAGAATCAACGGCTAAGGGCATGTTCTCTTGATCTGGGCTGCACTTGGACTCGTAAGTGTGCGCACTGTACATTATGGCCCGTAGTACGGCCGAAACGGTGGGTATGTACGCCGTTTTGTTACGTGCAAGGAGCCAAGTCAGCCCCATGAGCTGGCAGTCTCGATTAAACATCTTGCGGGCTCTCTCCCTCGTGCTGTTGTCTTCTGTTCCGTTCTTGTTGTATCCACCTTTGAGCTGTAATTTTCCAAAATAACAAACAAGGGTGTTTTAGAGATTTGGTTGAAAAGCAATTAGGCAGCAGCAGTACAGCAGCGCAGCAGAGAGTTGGTGGCTTGGCGCATCATGCATGAAAAGGGAAGGATAATGAGGAAGGGTATCTTGGCGAATGATCCAATTGTTTGCAATGTAAAAGGATAGCACGTGACAATGTCATTTTCGTGGTCTACCAGAATGACTTTGGTTCATTTCATAAAATGGCAAAAAGAAGACCCTCCTTGTTCCGCCAAAAGAAAGTTCACTTTCAAAATAACATACCACCAATTCACATTTTGATATTTGATTTCAAGCAAAATCCTCAAACAAGCACCAAAACCAGCTAACAATTAACAAACCACAACCAAAACCAATCCTTACGTAGATTGTGAAAAGTCATTGTTTAAATGCAATGGACCAATTATCAGTTACTTATAATAAAATGCATTGGTTCATTTATTAACAATACAAATCTGAAAGTGGCAACTGTAAGAGCAATAATATTCTCATGAACAAAACCAGTTCTAAGACAGCATCCTAGAAAATAGCTCAAAAAGACTACTCAGGGCAAGAATTAATGCATTTCCATGAACTACCCAAAACATAAACCAAAAATGGAAACCACCTTCATTAATTACTTACCTTTTGAAGAGCACCGAGGCACTTGGTACACCCAGCATAAGAAGAGTTCCTGCAATTCCTCTCCAAATTCTTCACGGCAGCAGTCGGTGTCGCGTTTCTTAACCCAGAAATATTAAACGCAGCGGGACAGCTCAAGGAACTAATCTGATGTAGCCTTATCCCACAAAAACATAGAATCGCATCGCAACTCGCATTTGGTTGAGGAATCCTCATGCGCTTGCTTATCAATGCGTTTTGCAACGAGTTCACACACTTCTGCGAATCATCCGGCCTCATGGGCTGCTCTGGCTGCTCCGATTCCGCTGGAGCTGGAGCCGAGACCTCCAAAGCATACCTGGCGTGAGCTGCAAAAAGCCAAGCTGCCAACACGGGACAGCAGCGGCTTCTGTCCAGGTAATGGCCACAGGCGTCGCTGACGCCGCCGAATAGCTCGGCTGACAAGTCGAGCTGGCAAACTTGAGTTTGGCTTTGAACTGGAAATGCGGGGACCGTATTTGGGGTTGAGTAGTCCACAGGTTTTAACGGCTGATCGTGACCGGAAACTGGTTGAGATAGAAAAGCGGCGAGAGTTTGATGGAATATAGTGAAAAAAATTAAAACTACTATTAACGTGGAAATGAGGGAAAAGCAGACCATGTTTTTAATCGGAGTTTTTACGTTGATGATGAGGGTTCTTAGGTTGTTCTTTTGCAGGGTAAGAGAAGGAGAAAAGATTGCTCGTGAGTTGGGAATCCGAGTTAGAGGGTGAAGCTAAACAGACGACTTTGAAACTGCTCTTATAACAATAATAATCGTCGCTTTTTATCAGAGAAGGAAAAGGGTAAGAGATTCAAGAGAAATTCAAAAGGTAGCAGTAGCAAAGGTGGTGGTGCTTAAGCGGCAGCCATTGACAAACTGTGTGAGCAGGCAAGCTATGGTGGTGAAAATCATGAAAAACGGAGATGGGCGCCTCTTCACTCTCTTCTCCGACTTTAGTGTTAGATCACGAATTAAAGAGAAAGAGGCCATGTATGGCTTCAGAGATTTGTTTAGGTCCATGTTCGCGAAACAAAGCTATCATTCATTAATTTATTTTTGATGGTGGTCGCGTCACCAGAATCCACGTGTACAATCATCCGCCTGCCACGTGTCAAATCCAGAACGAGCCACGTGGCAGATTTGGCGACAGTATGGCGCGGCAGACTTCCATCGCCCATATCGCGACATTGGTCTTCCGCACAGACTGCGATAGAGGTCTCCCGCACATCCCACGATAAAAGTCTCCCGCTCAGCCTGCGGCATAATCTCCCGCACAGACTGCGGTAGAGGTCTCCCGCACAGCTCGCGATAGAAGTCCCCCGCACAGCTTGCGACATAGCCTCCCGCACAGACTGCAGTAGAGGGCTCCCGCACAAGCTGCGGCACAGTCTCCCGCTCAGCCTGCGGCATAGTCTCCCGCACAGACTGTGGTAGAGGTTTCCCGCATAGCTTGCGACATAGGCTCCCGCACAAACTGCGGTAGAGGTCTCCCGCACAGTCTGCGGTAGAGCTCCCTCGCTAGCTGCTTGAACTCGATGCGCGACAGAGTACTCAATCATTCTGTCGCGGCCCAGACACGCGCCTGGGCCTCTGCTCAAACCGACTTGCAGAAACCTATAAATACCAGGTGAGCTCTCTGAAAAAGAGGGATTCGATCCAAAAAAGACAAAAACAGGGAGAAACACTCAAACCCTTTGATTTAAGCAATACTTTCTCCTTTTCTTACATACACCAACTCCCGATCACTGACTTGATCGTCGGAGTGCGCGTGCAGGGACAAATCCCTGCCCCCTCTGATTCCTGTTGTTTTTGCAGGATATACGAAGAACACGTGGAGCAAATTGTAACGATTAATTTAATCGCCAACAGTACAATCAGACCACGTGGAAGGTAAAGCACTGTTGCTGTCAGGTAGGCAACATCAATTGGCGCCGTCTGTGGGAATCTCGACAAAAAGTCAGGTTCTCTATCGAAATGGTGAGGACACGCTCAACAGCAGAATTGACAGGAGGGCAGAACTCTGTAAGTCCCCCTGTCAGATCAGAACAGCGAAGAAGACACAGTGAAAGGGCTCAAGGAGAACCCTTAGTCTCCCTGGAGGAATTCGAGGCCCTGAAACGCAAAAATACGGAGGCTACCACAGCACTGAGAGCCATGGTGAACTTCTTCAGAGAAGCTCTCCCCCAATTCAGCTTACCCCATGAAGTGCAGCAGCTAGTGGGGGAAAGCACACCAAGGCAGACCTACGAGAGAGGTCAGCCCTCCAGCCTGGTAAACATTGGACAAAAGGCAGGAACGCCACGCAACGCTACTGCCGATCCAGCGAGACAGAGTCCGCCCTCAGCTCCCAGGCGGCAGAGTTCTCCAGTGGCTCAGGTACGACAGAGTCCGCCCGCAGCTCCCGGGCGACAGAGTTCGCCAGAGACTCATAGGCGACACAACTCACCCGCATCTCCCATGCGTCAAACATCTCCTTTGTCCTATGGGCGACAGAGTTCGTCGATTATGCGGCAGGGTCCTCCCGCAGCCCCTAGGCGGCAGAGTCTCCCTACCTGCCGCAACTCATCCCCCGTAGTGTTGGAACATGACCTAAGGGCACTTAGAGCTGGGGAGCAACGGAGACAAGGAGATTTTAACCCACAAGAAGGTCCCGAGATATCAAGTCCCGTAGTGAGAGGTGCTGGAAGAGGCATTTACCAATCGGACTCTTCTAGACCAGAAGGGACAGGACCTTACTCAGCTCGAGGGTCGGAGGACGTGGAGAGGGTCGTCCAAAGGATCTTCGAGAAGAAAAAGCTAGTGTCTCCGGATGACGGACAAAGGAGGAGGATCCCATTCAGCCTGGAGATCATGAACAAACCTTTGCCGAAGAAGTTCAAAATGCCTTCTATGGCTACGTATACCGGCAAAGCGGATCCCTATGACCATATTCAGAGTTATGAATCCCTCATGCTGTTGCATGGATGGGAGGACGAAATTATGTACAGAGCTTTTTCTCTCACATTGTCCGGGCATGCTCTCAAGTGGTTCAACGGGTTGAGCGAAGGTTCAATCTCCTCTTTTGATGAGTTGAGAAATGAATTCCTCAAAGTCTTCATGATCCACAGCTAGAGGAAGAAAGACGCTACCTACCTACTCACGCTTAAACAAGGGAATAAAGAACCTTTGAAAAGCTTTGTAGATCGCTTCCGAGATGCAACCTTGGAAGTGGAAGATCTACCAGTAGGCGTAGCCTTGGCTGCAATGCTGCAAGGGACGAGCTCCGAGAAGCTACAAGAATCCCTCTCTCTCGATCAACCGATGACGATTTCTGACCTCTTTGCCAGGGCTAACAAGTATGTAGCTCAAGAAGAAGTGATGAGAATGATACAGCCCAGGGAGGCGAAGGAAGGAAAGAAAAGAGAGAGACGCACCCGAGAGAAGCTTCCCAAGACCCGTGAGAACTGACAAAGCCCTTAGGCTCAGGTATGAAGGTTATACCAAGTTAAACGAGCCTCGCACTGCAATACTGGCAGCCATCGAAGGGGCAGGATTATTGGAATTCCCCAAGAAGAAAATTGGAGATGTAGGACGAAACACTGAAGCCTACTGTGAATTCCATTGTGCTCACGGACACCCAACAGAGAGGTGCAGAGACTTAATGGACCAGTTGGAAAGGCTGGCCAGAGAAGGGAAGATCAACCGCTTCCTATGGAGGAGCGAGAGACCCCGTTATCCTCCGCGCGACCAAAGGAATGATCGTCCGCGGACGGGGGCAAATAATGATACCAGAAGGGATAGGCCTAGAAACGAAGTAATCAGGCCCATCCCCCGTGCTAATCCGCCAAACAACGAACCTACAGCTCCCGCGATAAATTTCATCGCAGGCGGGGACTCAGGTGCAGGAAGCTCCTCTACTTCCCGCAAAAGTTACGCTAGGCAAGCGTATCAGGTTAACGTGGTGATGGAGGAGCAGGCGGATGAAGAGCCCATCATGTTCACTCCGGCTGACAAAGGTGATATTGTCATGCCCCATGACGACCCCATGGTGATATCCATGGTAGTGGCCAAACACCCGGTGAGCAGGGTCCTGGTCGATAACGGGAGCTCAGTGAACCTGATCTATTGGAACTGTTTCGAAAAAATGAGCATATCCGAAGATAGGTTAAAGCCCGTTATGACGCCACTATATGGATTCACGGGGGAGCGAGTGAAGGTTGTCGGGTCCATAGAGTTGCCGGTGACTCTCGGAGAGCACCCGAAGAATGTGACCCGGCAAGTATTGTCCATAGTGGTCAGGTCAACCTCTGCTGCCTATAACATGATTTTGGGCAGACCTGTGCTGAATGACATGAGGGCGGTAATATCCTCTTGCTATCTGTTGATGAAGTTTCCCACTCTCAACGGAGTCGGGCAAGTACGCGAAAACCAAAGGAGTGCCCGTACTTGTTATCTCGCTTCCATTGCCAACAAGGTAGCACAGAGGAAAGAAACCTTATGCATCGACGATCCGCCTAAACCCCAACCTGTAGAGGAAACAGAAGCCATTGCGCTAACTGAAGGGGATAGCGGAAAAAAGGGCATTCATCGGGACTCAGTTGGGCGAGCAACAGAAAAAGGAGGTAGTCGAGTGTCTGAGGAGAAACTCGGATATCTTCGCCTGGAGCCCGGTGGACATGCCCGGGATCAGTCCCGAAGTCATATGCCATGAACTTAATATCATACCCGGACACAGACCGGTCAAACAGAAGAAGAGGAGTTTCGCCCCGGAGCGACAAAAAGCAATCACTGAAGAAGTGAATAAACTCCTGGGTGTCGGATTCATCCGAGAGGTCTACTACCCTGAGTGGTTAGCCAATGTAGTGATGGTAAAGAAATCTAGCGGGAAGTGGCGAATGTGTGTGGATTTCACCGACCTGAACAAAGCCTGCCCCAAAGATTCATACCCCCTACCACGGATAGACCGACTAGTAGACGAAACATCCGGTTACGAATTCCTCAGTTTCTTGGATGCATTCTCCGGGTATCACCAAATCATGCTTCACCCAGAAGACGAAGAAAAGACTTCCTTTATAACCGATGACGAAACCTATTGCTATCGGGTAATGCCATTTGGTTTAAAGAACGCGGGAGCCACCTATCAAAGAATGGTGAGCAAAGTGTTCAAAGATCTTCTGGGAAATACCATGGAAGCCTACGTGGACGATATGATAATCAGGAGTCGCGTAGGAGAGTCTCATACTGATCAAATGTCCAAGGTATTCGAAGTATTGAGGAGATTCAACATGAAGCTAAACTCTGAAAAGTGCTCATTCGGGGTAAGATCAGGGAAGTTCTTAGGCTTCATGATCACTAACAGGGGCATTGAGGCAAATCCTGAGAAGGTACAGGCTGTTATTGACATGAAACCCCCAGCCACCGTAAGAGAAGTCCAGAGATTGACAGGCAGAATAGCAGCTCTGAATCGCTTCTTGTCAAAATCAGCAGAGAGGAGCCTGCCGTTCTTCAAAACTCTACGGGGGGGAAAGAACTTCGAATGGACGGAAGATTGTCAAAAAGCCTTTGAAGACCTCAAGGATTACTTGAAACAGCTGCCTTTGTTAACAAGGCCCCTGGAAGGAGAACAACTCTATATGTATTTGGGCGTCGGCGATTTCGCCGTCAGTGCGGTGCTGCTGAAGAAAGATGAAAGTGTGCACCGTCCCATCTACTATGTGAGTAAAGTGTTATTAAATCCAGAGACTCGCTATCCGCTGGCCGAAAAGCTAGCATTAGCCCTTTTGATGGCCTCGCGAAAGTTGCGCCCGTATTTCCAAGCACACCCTATCACCATCTTGACAGATCACCGTTAAGACAGATCCTTCAGAAACCTGAACACTCATGAAGGTTAGTGAAATGGGCAGTGGAGCTTGGGGGATACGAAATCACATTCCAACCACGGCAGGCTATCAAAGGTCAAGCTCTGACCGACTTCATCGTAGAATGCACTATCCCAAGCGACAGCAGTGAAGGGGAGGCTCACCCCTGGTTGCTGCATGTCGACGGGGCATCAAGTGCTAACGGAAGCGGAGCAGGTATAGTCCTGGTTTCACCCGAAGGAAAATCCCTTGAATACTCCCTACGGTTCGGATTCCCCAGTTCGAACAACATAGCGGAGTATGAAGCTTTGATAGCAGGGATGATGTTAGCGAAGAAGCTACAGGTTCACCACTTGATAGCACACAGTGATTCTCAATTGGTGGTGAACCAATTCAGCGGAGAGTACGAGGTACGGGAACCGATGCTGGTCCCTTACTTGAAGAAAGTCCAACTTCTGGCACAAACTTTCAAAAACTTTCAGCTGATACAGATCAACCGGTCTGAAAACACACATGCTGATGCATTATCTAAGTTAGCCTCTTCCACCGAAACACGAGGAAGGACAGTGAGGGTGGAGAGGCTCGAACGACCCAGTATTGAAGAGGTCGACGTGTGTGACATTCAAGTGGGAGACGATTGAAGGTCCCCATACAAACAGTATCTCACCGAAGGAACACTCCCCCAAGATAAGGACGAGGCTCGTCACTTAAAAATACAAGGGGCGAAGTTCACACTCATCAATGGAGAACTGTACAAAAGGGGATATTCGTCACCCTTATTGAAATGTCTGGGACCGGAACAAGCAAGATACGCCCTAACCGAAGTGCATGAAGGAATTTGCGGAGAACACTTAGGAGCGAGAGCTCTTGCAGCTAAAGTATTGAGATCGAGATTCTACTGGCCAACGTTAAAGAAAGATGCGATGGACCAAACCCGCAGGTGTGACAAATGCCAGAGGTTTGCGCCTATCACTACAGCCCCAGTGACTCCCTCTCAAGGCACAGTACAACCAATTCCTTTTGCACAGTGGGGATTAGACATCCTTGGACCTTTCCCCTTAGCCACGGGCCAAAGAAAGTTCCTGCTAGTGGCTACCGATTACTTTACAAAGTGGATTGAAGCAGAGCCTTTAGCCACAATCACGAAAAAGAAAGTGGAGGCAATGGTGTGGAAAGACATTATTTGTCGATTCGGAATTCCCCGCATCCTAAATGCCGACCATGGAAAGCAATTTGATTGCAACGCCTTCCGTGAATTTTGTAAGAGCCTCAACATTCAGCTAAGGATCTCCTCGGTGTCATATCCTCAAGCTAATGGACAGGCCGAAGTCAGTAATTGGACTATCCTCCATGGGCTGAAGACCAGGCTAGATAAAGCAAAAGGGGCATGGGTGGACGAATTGCCTAGTGTTTTGTGGGCATATCGTACCACCAGTCGTGTGTCGACTAAAGAAACGCCATTCAGCCTTGTATACGGCGCAGAAGCACTGATCCCCGTAGAAATTGGAGCGTTATCACCAAGAGTGATACCCTTAGTAGAGGAAGAAAATTCACAAGCTCTAAGGGAAGGCTTGGACCTACTCGATGAACATAGAGAAATCGCGGCTATTCGATTGGCATCCTATCATCAGAGGGTGGCCAACTGCTATAATAGCCGGGTGAGAGATAGGCCAATGTCTGAGGGAGATCTAGTGCTCAGAAAGTCGCAGATCACGAATGCCCTGAAGGAGGATGGGAAGTTCAGAGCCAACTGGGAAGGTCCCTACAGAATCAGATGCAAGATCGGACCCAACACCTGCGCTCTGGAAACTCTACAAGGGAAGAAGATAGGGAAAACGTGGAATTCAAATCACTTAAAGCTGTATTTGAATTAACCACTACATCTTCCTTCCCAAGCACTATTGTTTTACTTACACTGTCACCAGATGTCATTACCTAACCGATATATGAATTATCTTTTTGTTGTAAGTCAAAATCTCGTGACAGGATTCAAAACCGTGAGGGCTGCCCTTGGTTCGGGCCCTGCGAACGCAGGCTACCAACGGGCCAAACCCAAAGCGGACAATACAGGTTGAGTGGGCCAGACCCAAAGTAGACCGTTCAGCTGAGCCGTAAGAGCCTGAGGCGCTTTGCGTCACTGTGGCCAGGCGTAGTTCCACCGAGCCGTAAGAGCCTGAGGCGCTTTGCGTCACTGTGGCCAGGCGTAGTTCAACCGAGCCGTAAGAGCCTGAGGCGCTATGCGTCACTGTGGCCAGACGTAGTTCAGACGAGCCGTAAGAGCCTGAGGCGCTATGCGTCACTGTGGCCAGGCGTAGTTCAGACGAGCCGTAAGAGCCTGAGGCGCTATGCGTCACTGTGGCCAGGCGTAGTTCAACCGAGCCGTAAGAGCCTGAGGCGCTATGCGTCACTGTGGCCAGGCGTAGTTCAGACGAGCCGTAAGAGCCTGAGGCGCTATGCGTCACTGTGGCCAGGCGTAGTTCAACCGAGCCGTAAGAGCCTGAGGCGCTATGCGTCACTGTGGCCAGGCGTAGTTCAGACGAGCCGTAAGAGCCTGAGGCGCTATGCGTCACTGTGGCCAGGCGTAGTTCAGACGAGCCGTAAGAGCCTGAAGCGCTATGCGTCACTGTGGCCAGGCGTAGTTCAACCGAGCCGTAAGAGCCTGAGGCGCTATGCGTCACTGTGGCCAGGCGTAGTTCAACCGAGCCGTAAGAGCCTGAGGCGCTATGCGTCACTGTGGCCAAGCGTAGTTCAGACGAGCCGTAAGAGCCTGAGGCGCTATGCATCACTGTGGCCAGGCGTAGTTCAGACGAGCCGTAAGAGCCTGAGGCGCTATGCGTCACTATGGCCAGGCGTAGTTCAACCGAGCCGTAAGAGCCTGAAGCGCTATGCGTCACTGTGGCCAGGCGTGTACAATTAACTAAGCCATAAGAGCCTGAGGCTCTATGCGTCACTGTGGCCAGGCGATAAGAATATCAACGCTATAAAAACTAAGGACGCATACACGTCACAGTAATCAAGCCTTAAACAATTATACGTTCGCTCAAAAAATTCTTTCTGAAAGTTTACCTTTCTATCAAGAATTGGGGAGCATGCACATTCAAGCAAAATAAACAGACAAAGAATGATAAATGATAAATAGAGAAGTAGTGCAATATAAAGCATGAACAAAAATCTCAATTTCATTTCATTCAAAAGTCATTACATTCGACAAAAGTACAAAGTCAAAAGAAAAAACAAAGTACTTGAAATGAAATACAAAAAACAAAAAGGCAAAAATCCCTATCTACTCTCCGGGAGGAAGCTGGGGATCAGCTGCAAAACCTTCACTTCCAAGGGACTGCTCGCCCTCCTCGCCGTCTAAATCAATGAGGGCTTCTATAGGCTCAGGAGCACCGTCTAAATCCGCGGGCTCCCAAGGACCAGCAAGGTTGACGAGGTCGTCCTGAGCAGTCCTCTTGAACAGCTCGTCCGCAGGCTCAGCCTCGGGCTCGTACTTGGTCCAATCGGGGGCCTCAAAGAGCATCACCTCATGGGTGTATTGGAGCTCAGGAAACTCCTCTCCTTCCCTGTGTGCTTCTAGCCAAGATCGGGCCAGGTAGAACCCGTACTTAACGTAAGGGTTGGAGAAGTCTTCCTTCCGCCTCAAGCAATCTTTGAAGAGACGATACTCCTTTACGGCCTCAGCCCGTATGCTGTCAATCTCGGCCTGGGACAGTACAGGAGCAGCTTGGCCTTCCAACTCAGCAACACGCTGCTCGAGCTCTTGATTCCGAGTGAGCATAGACCTGTAGTTGGATTGTATACGGTCTAACTCAGAATGAGCCTCCTGCAGGTCCTCTTGGAGTTTACAAGACCGGGCCGTCTCCACCGTGAGATCCCCCTTCGCAAGACCGAGGTCTTGATGAGCCTTAGCAAGCTGCTCCTCCAGGCTTCGAACTAAATCCGGAAGAGGGGACAAGTTGTTGACCGTGTTCTGTAACTCCATGACTTTGTCCCTCAACTCCCGGATCTCTCTGTCGGCTCGCTCCCGGTAAGTCCGATGTTGGGCATTATTTGCCACAGTTCGTTGAGCCAGCTGCGAAAAATGCAAAAATGTTAGATTCAAAGCATGCTACAAAAAGCAATCAAAAAGAAGAGAAATCAGAAACTTACCCTCAACGCCTCGATATCGGCTAAGTCTTCCCCCTCGGGGTAGTTTCTGAATATCCTTGCCTCATCTCGAGGAAGGATAGTGGACCAGCTCAACCGGGAGGCCACCCCGGGAGTGTCCAGAATGTCGTTGTCACGAACCCCGGGGTAGACTCGGAACTCGTGGCCCCTCATAATATTTCCCCATCCACAGAATAGGGCCTCTCGTCGGTAGAACCTATCCTCGGTAATATCGGCCTGCTTCCCATCGAACCCTCGATGTACAGGCGCCTTCTATTCTTTCGCTGAGACGGAATGATATTGCATTCCGTGCGCTCCTCGGAGCGTGATCGCCCGGATGACCCGGAAGCCCCCCGTGAAGACGAGGTAACTCTCCCCCTATCCCGAGAGAGATCTCTCTGTTCTGAAGGAGGGGGAGGCATCGCCTGTCTAGAAACAGGAGGGGTCCGAGCATGAGGTGGATGAGAGGGGACCGGTGCCTCACTTGGGACATCGTCAGCCAAACGATGCCTCTTCCTGGCAGGAGCGCTGGAAGGACCATCCTCAGAAACCTGGCGACCTAATGATTGCCAAAAATGACTCATATCTGCAAAAAAGAAAAAGAAGATCAGTGGTCAATAAATTGATCAAAAATGATAAGCAGCGGAAAAAAATAAAAGTTACCGTCAGGAGAGTCTAAGTGCTCCTGAAGGGACTCGATATTTATCTCCTCGTCGTCCGGGAGCACCATGAAAGTGGAGCCAAATCCTTCCCAACCAGTGAGATCGGCTAAGGGTTCGCTACCAGAGCTGGATTCCAGATTGGTGCCCCCTATATCCTCTTGCGGCCTAGGGGCTTCAGGATTCAACTCTGGAGAAGCCGAAGGCAGAGGATCTGACGAAGGAACAGAGGGTCCGGCAACAGGGACCGGACCCACACCCCAGCCGACCGATATCAAATTTTCATTTGATAAAAGGGCGTCGAGGCTAAGGGGTTGAGGGACTAGCAGCTTATTAACGTCAGAAGACAGCTGCTCCCTAGGCGTGGCGATCCGAGGGCCCTTGGGAATTTCACGCCTGGTTCCCCAACGAGTGGGGATATCTAGGCCCTCGGGTAATCCCATCACCAGCCATTCAGTCTCGAAACCATGCAGCTTGTTAGCAGGTTTCTCAAACAGTCGGTTCTTAAAATCGGGCTGATACACCCGCTGAAGCGAGTAAGGCACCAAGCCGGGGCTCCCTCGAAGCCTAAAGAATACTTCTAAAAGAGGAAGAGATGGAGGGACGCCCCTTAAATGGCAGTGCACAGTGAATGCTACCAATTGCATCCATGCATGAGGATGCAGTTGCCCCGGGGATATCCTGTGCGTCCTAAGGAAGGAAGCCCCGAAGTCGGACAAGGGGAAGCGGAGTCCTAACTCCAAAGTTGCCCTAAAAACGACAGCCCCGTCGGACACACGACGTATGTCGCTCTCCTGAGGGGTTGGGAGCCTATAAGAGTATCCCTCAGGTAAAGGAAATCGGGATTCTAGGTCTTGGACGTCGGCTTCCTTTAAAGTCGACTTAACGCCTAGATCAATTTGTTTTCCTATACCATGGCCAGCCATTTTAGGAGTCTGTAAATCAAAAGAGTGGGACTACAGACTATGAAATTACCTAAAATGAAGTAAAGGAGAGATTGGCGACAGAGTATGAAGAAGCTGCGGCATAGTTGTGACACAGTGATGTGTACGCGACAGACTTGCGGCAGAGTACAGTAGAGTGCGGCAGAGTTGCGAGAGAGTGTGCAGAGAAAATCGCGGCTGAGTGTCTTTTTGCGGGAGAACTCAATAGCGACAAGGACAGCAGGGGCCCAGTATATATAACGGCTCGCCTGCGTCGACACACGCGCGGAGATCCGACCCGACCCGAGAAAATCCAGACCCAGATACTCTTTCGCAGGAATGATTCCTACCAAAGAGTGGGGAGCAATTGATGGTGGTCGCGTCACCAGAATCCACGTGTACAATCATCCGCCTGCCACGTGTCAAATCCAGAACGAGCCACGTGGCAGATTTGGCGACAGTATGGCGCGGCAGACCTCCATCGCCCATATCGCGACATTGGTCTTCCGCACAGACTGTGATAGAGGTCTCCCGCACATCCCGCGATAAAAGTCTCCCGCTCAGCCTGCGGCATAGTCTCCCGTACAGACTGCGGTAGAGGTCTCCCGCACAGCTCGCGATAGAAGTCCCCCGCACAACTTGCGACATAGCCTCCCGCACAGACTGCGGTAGAGGGCTCCCGCACAAGCTGCTGCACAGTCTCCCGCTCAGCCTGCGGCATAGTCTCCCGCACAGACTGCGGTAGAGGTTTCCCGCACAGCTTGCGACATAGGCTCCCGCACAGACTGCGGTAGAGGTCTCCCGCACAGTCTGCGGTAGAGCTCCCTCGCTAGCTGCTTGAACTCGATGCGCGACAGAGTACTCAATCACTCTGTCGCGGCCCAGACACGCGCCTGGGCCTCTGCTCAAACCGACTTGCAGAAACCTATAAATACCAGGTGAGCTCTCTGAAAAAGGGGGATTCGATCCAAAAAAGACAAAAACAGGGAGAAACACTCAAACCCTTTGATTTAAGCAATACTTTCTCCTTTTCTTACATACACCAACTCCCGATCACTGACTTGATCGTCGGAGTGCGCGTGCAGGGACAAATCCCTGCCCCCTCTGATTCCTGTTGTTTTTGCGGGATATACGAAAAACACGTGGAGCAAATTGTATCGATTAATTTAATCGTCAACAGTACAATCAGACCACGTGGAAGGTAAAGCACTGTTGCTGTCAGGTAGGCAACATCAATTTTAATATTACTTATATTAATATTGGTAAGTCATTCTAATTTTAATACAGTAGAGTTTTCCTTTGGAAAGGAGATGGGACCATTGAGAAACAGAAGAGATTCGTTTGGTTATGGGTTTATAAGATAGAGAAAGTGTGTGGGATTGGAGTTGAAAAGAAAGGCTGTCTTAAAATTTGGCAGCTTGTGGTGTCGTTTTCCTTTCATTTTCTATCTTTCATCTGGCTGTGGGCTGTGGTTGACACAGAGATGTGAAAATAAGGGCCCCTTTTCATATGCAGCTTACTCGTTAATTTGAGAATATCTAAATTCAAATAGATTATATTTTATAATATTTAAATTTGATTAATTATTTAAATATTTTTATTTTTATTATTTAAATCTCACTTAAATAATATAAAAAAATTTGTTAATTATCCTATCTCATTAAATATTTATTTATTAAATTAAAGTTTAATTTTAAAATTAAAATTAAAATTTAAAATCAATTTCAATAAATATTATTGAAAAAAATTAAATTTTAGATATATAAATTAACTAATAAAAATTAATTAATGTTAAAAAATTTAATTAAAATACTTAATAAATTAATTTAAGTAAATATTATATTAATAAATAAATAAATTTTAACAAAAAATATAATAATATTTAAAAATTATTATTTATAATTGAGTTTTGGTAGTAAAATACCCTAAGACTACTACCCAAATCCTATTCGAACTCCTGATGGGTAGTAAAATTATTACTAAAACCATATCTGAATCCAATTATTAAATACTTTAATTCTACTTAATCGAACAAGGTAGTGTAAGGTACCCTTTTATAGGATACATATTTACATCCCTAGTCTTGACTATATTTTGTATTGCTAACTTGCTATTATTTTTTTCAACAAATGCTCAAAATCCAACTCATTTGTATGACTCTTAGGCATGGTAATGTTTGAAAAATATGTCATAGCTTACGATTACGTAAAAAATTTTACGATTATTGAAAGTACACACAGTTTGCTATGTTTAATTATAGTTTCTTAAATTTTATAATTTTCTAGAGTTTAGACACCACGACTCTAATTACATTTATACCAAAAGCATAATATAAGATACTAAAATATCACATTTTACTTAAAATTAATTACATAAAAATGACTATTTTCAGCGCATAGTAGTCTTTTTATATTAAAAGTCTATAAATAGACTAAGGCTTTTTTTTTTTCAAACATATTCTTTTGTGACTTAATGTAACGACCCAAATTTTCACACAATTTGGTTGGGTTACAAGTCGATATTAGATCAAATAAGAAATCTAATAGTCTCAATTTAATTTCTTCTACAAGTAGTCATGTTCACATTCCTCAAAGTATATCTCATCTACATTACTGTACTTACAAAAATTTTAGATACAAAAGAATTTATTAAAATTGGGTATACTTTCGACGCAGAAATATACTTCGCAGAATCACAGCTATGCGAAATGCCCTATTAACGAAAACGGTTCAAGTTACCGATGGGTTCTGTGGAGGAAAGTAAGAGGTGAGCTCAACATGCTCAGTAAGAAAAATCCCATAGCAGGTAGATAAATACACTACCTATATATATATATATATATATATATATATATATATATATATATATGTATCTGCCAAATCCAGAACATTTCACAAAGTATATAAGTAGTTCGGCAAATTCACAGATACCAAAAATGAATTTCAGAAACCAGAACATATATCGGTAGTAAAATTAGCTACTATGGTAAATACATAAATTTCAGAGCTTCCAGTAGCAAAATAAACGGATTTTCAGATATCACAGTTCATGCAGGCAGTTTAGATAACATTTCAAATATTCACCGAGGCATTGCCAGTTTCGAAAAATCAAAGTAGGAAAAATCTATTGCAATTTCAGTATAAAAATGAAACTGAAATCAATACCATTTTCTAAAACTTTAAACAGCTTTTAAAAGCGATGACGGTGTGACACTTTGGTCCCGCAGGATTCAAGAGGTGGCCCCCACGGTCTTTTATGCATTAAAATATTCAGTCTCATACGAAAATACAATCACACAGTCAATTCAGAAGTTTAAATAGACGAGACAAGACAGACATGCTATATCAAATATCAGAATTGACAATTGGCCAATGTCGGTGACTCCGAGCAATCACAGGCCAGGTGTGTCGGGATGTCAATCGCTGTGAGAGTTGTCAACTACCCAAACGACTTAGAGATCAGAATGTCCGAAAACCAGAATCAGAATTAGAAACACGGTACATCGTACTCCGTGGACCACAAAAACAAGTACAGAACAGACAGAAATGTAGCATGATCCCACAAACGCCTTTATCTCAAAATCAGTGTGAGTCGAATCGTACGACACACAGTCAGTATGCGCTCAAGCACATATCATTTGAATAACTTTATAAGAAAATCATTTCCTTTAAATCGCTTATAAATACAGTTCGTTTTATAAAATAATTTAGAAGAGGCTGACTATCCTTTTTCTCTCAGTTAAAAATGCCAATAAATAGGCTTTGATGAGTAAAACCAAGGAATTTCGATTTAAAATTAATAATTATAAATTCTGGGATTTTTGTCTAAATAAATCAAGTAAATCTATATCAGTAGCTGGACCAATCTACGGAGTTTAAAATTTTCCTTAAATTCCTAAGCGTAAAATCGGCCTAAGGTTTTCTATAATTCTGGTAACTGGAAAATTTACCCTAAAATTTATATCTACAAACATAGAGAAATTACGTATATTTATCTCTAGCAGCACATAAGAATTTTCCTTACCTCGATGGCTGTCCATGGTCCTCAATGCCTCAAAGTTGCTAGTCTGTGAGTCAGCTTTATTCGGTTTATTTCCCCCAGAAGTTCGTACCCGTAATTGCAATAATATTTTTCAAGTAGTCTATCACTCAAATTACCCAAATTGCTTGTATACTTTAATCCATCTTAAATTATATATATATATATATATATATATATATATATATACTCAGTAATAATATATATAAATAAATATACATTCCTTCTCTTTCTTCCTTTTTTTTAAAAAAAATTATTTTTCCTTTCCCGCCAATCCCATCTTATTTCTTTTCTTATTCGTTTTTTTCTTCACTGCCTCACACGAGCTCACTGTTCATCACTTCATTGTTTTTTTTTTCTTTCCATCATTTCTTCCTTGATTCTGCCATCCTTCCTTGTTCACGGTCCTGGCCACCATCCTCAAGTCACCGTCAGTTTCGGTTCAGCCTTCCACTGTTGCTACCATTGCCGGAGAAGGGTTTCCCCTGTTCCAAGAGCTTTTGGTCTTCCAGCCTTCTCAGATAGCCTTCGTATCTCTTCCCTTCGCGTGTTGTCAGCTGCAACTTCCCTTCAAGGAGTTAAGCTCTTCCCCTTTACACCGCCTCTCCCTTTCTCCTCCTCCCTCTCGGGTTGAAACAGTTCAAGGGACCACGCCTCTGTTTCTTGTTTCCTTCGAAACAGCTTCTGTTTCACCTCTAATGTGACTGGGTTTTCAACGTCTTCCAGCCTTTATCTAGCCTCCCTCAATTCCTAATCCAGTTCTAGTTTTCTGTTTGCTGATCTAAACCAGCCAAGAAGTCCCCCACTGCCCCTGTTTTCTCATGCAGCAACCGACTCTGTTTGGCCACGTTCTTGGCTTGTTTCAGTACATGTCAACTCCTTCCACCCTTGTTTTCTCGATTTCTGTGACAGCCCGGAAGCGCGAAAAATAGGGCTAATTTAAAAATTTCTTACATTAAATCCTCTTACTCGGGTTGCATTCCTATACAATGTCATTTAATCACTTGTGTTTATAATACATCATTATCCCCAATATCACACAATTTCTATTTCATAAAATCAAATGCATAATATCCCAAAGGGGTTAGCCCACAAAACTCAATTCATTTTCTTCATATTGTCCTAATTACATCCCAATAATACTTAACACAAATGTATGTATTACATCATTGTCTGGATACAAAATGAACTGAATTTATACCTTGTGTGTGTACAAGCGATAACCTGGGGAGATCTTGTCCACCAACCTATATCACATACGTGACAAGTACTTGCTCGATCACTGCAAGTAATCTTGAGGGGGAGGAAAAAGGGTAAGCTCTCAAAATGCTCAGTAAGGGGGATAGAGGAGATTTTATAAAATCATCATCACATCACAACTCATCGTTTAGACATGTAAAAACATGATAGAAGTGTTCGAGCATGTAAAATATTTATGGAAATAATGATAATAATAATGGCATCGGTTTGCATCAGTCTAAATCACGTGATAAAAATCACTATTCTTCGCCACATCAAATCTCAATACTTGATAGAAATCACAGTCATAAAATATGTCATTCATCAAAATAGTTGAGACTAGGCATTTAATAAAACTTAGATAAAAACAATGTCATAAGCACATCACATCAAATCATCCTCAAGGAGGGCATCCTCAAAAGAGGAAAAACGTTGACATGTATCCATAGCCATGATATCCCTGTAGACTTGATCAGAGTTGTACAACCTTGATCTTACATGCTACCAAAGCAAGGCCACCCATCGCTACCAGAGCGGGGTCATCTCACGTTACCAGAACGGAGGCATCGATTTTACATGCTACCAGAAGAAGGCCTGATCTTACATGCTACTAGAGGAAGGCCAGGTCTTACATGCTACTAGAGCAAGGTCACTCAACGCTATCAAAGCGGAGTATCGATGTGCATTTCATGACAAGCCTTGGTCTCAGTAAAATATGCCATTATTGTATTAAAACCGTTTTGCCTTCATATGGAACTTATAGTGGTTATCTCGAAAACTCTTTTCTGTTATAAAACATTGTGTTCACAATTACACAAAATTCATCAAAATCAAGCTCAAACCGACAAAACACTCACACATTCATCAAAGCATCAAATCAACTTATTTCTCATAAACATGCTCATTCATCAAACATTTTTCACACTAAAAAGGTATTTTCATCGTTTAGAAACTCACATGCACAAACATTTTATTTCCCTTACCTCTTTCACTCTGAGTGATGCAATCTCTCCCGGGTCTCGGATTAGCCTCGTTTCTCGTGTTGAATTCCTGAGCTGTCCAAACACCATCAAATTGTCAATATACATCATTCTCATTGCCTATTTCTTTCTATTACTCATTCTAACTCAACATTTCCCTAATCCTATTTACACCCATACACCCTAAACTACATCCAAGCTACAAAATCTTACATACATACATTGTCTTGAAACTCTTCCTATATCTTTATCAACACCTTAGCTAGCTCATTATCCCTTCTTGACTTAAACATTTCCAAATATATATATTTATTCACCAAAATATATATATATATTTATATATAATGATAATACTTAAAAACAAGGGTCTTGTGAGCTCACCTATCGTGTCTTCTCTTGAGCAACTTATAGAATGCTTGTCTCTTCCCTTTTTGTTCAAACCACCATTTGATTTTCTAGTATGTTGTTCTGTTTATCAAGAGAAAAAACTTTGCCTCTTACCTCTTTTTCTTACTCTGTCCAGACTGTGGTGAATCTTAGAGAGAGAAAGCTTAGTTTGGATAAAAATGGTGAGTGTTGGTGTTTGCAGGTGAGAGAGTGTTGGCTCAACCGAGAGGGGGTGAATCAATTTTTCTAATCTATATGCTAAATTTAAACTCTCATAGTTAGAATCGCAATTAAACAAATCAATGACAACAATAAGTAATAAAGTAAAATGCAGTAAAATAAAGGAGATAAGGGAGAAGATTAGCAAACTCAGGAATTTATAGAGTTTCGGCCAAAACGCTTGCCTGCGTCCTCTCTTCTTGACCTTCTTGTCAAGGCTTCTCTTTCACTATCAATATGATCAATACAATTTCCTTTTCAAGGTTAAGGAATTATCTCTCTACCTCTTCATAAATAAAGCTATTCACTCTCTTTTACAGAAATTTAATCATAAGGAAACTCTCTCTCCTTTTTATTTTGAATGAGAATGAATATAACAGTGAATTTATCAAAGGTAGGTACAACAAGAGAACAACTAGTTACAAGCTTTGAATGTAGATTTAATGCACTCTCAATTGAAGACACAAAGAATATGCTTGTAGAATTTTTCAAGCTTCCTTCTTCTTTTCTGAATGTCTTAGTGACTTCAATTTATAGGCTCAGCAAGTTAGTGAAGCATTAAATGCAGTTTTTCTCGTTGACAGTTTGCAGAAAGAGCCGTTAGGAACCTCCAGTAGAGTTCTAGATCGATCTTCCATCTTGACCAAATCAATCTTCTAATTCAAATTCCTGCAATTTCAAAGCAATAAGGAGATCGATCTCATTCTTGGAGAGATCGATCTCATAATTCATAACATGTTAGTGCAGATCGATTTGTCGAACCAGTAGATCGATCTTAGAAACTCTCTGTTTGAAGAAGATTGATCTTGAGATCGATCTTGCAAGTGTTCTCATGTAAAGGAGATCGATCTCTAAATACACTAGATCGATCTTATAAACTTACTGTCTTGAGAAGATCGATCTCTATCCCTAGAAGATCGATCTTATAAACTTTCTGTCTAACAGAGATCGATTTGTAGATCGATCTAAGACACAACCTTGTCTTAGAGGAGATCAATCTCTAACCTGACCAGATCAATCTCCTTTTGACCAGATCGATCTCGTAACCCTTGGAGATCGGTCTCTACTTCCTTAGAAACCAATAATCTATCTTGAGTCCTTTAACCTTTAAGCAGATCGATCTCTCATCCTAGGAGATCGATCTTTCATACTTTAAAACCCAATTTTTGGTAAAGAATTTATCTTAATAAGTTCTAATTCAATACTTAACATGTTTTAGACATTCCTTGATTTATCATTAGCACTTTTGAATTACTGTTTTGTCATTTCAAAATATATTAACTTAACAATCTTCCCCTTTTTGATATGACAAAACCTAATTCAATAAACTAATTTTAAAACATGTTTTATCTCCCCTTTAACATATGCATCTAGTTCCGAGCTCCCCCTTAATTTATGATCCCCCTTAAACAATGCAAAACATGTTTTTTCTCCCCCTTTTTGTCATATCAAGAAAGCACATGTCTAAACATGAACAATATCAACAAAGCATTTATCAACAAAGCATTGAGCATAAATCTGAACCATAACTTTAAAATTTAATGTCAGTTCAAAATATATATAGATATAAGTTTTTACACCCATAAAAAATGAGATTCTAAACAGTCATGTCCTAAGAGGATGGCAGGGGAAAGCGATAAACAAGATCATCAACGATAACACGAGTAGATTATAGCTCATCAAACATGGCCTGTTGTGTTGCCTGAAGTTCTTCAACTTGAGACACAATATGGTCTTGACGTGTTTCAAGATGTGTGTAGCGTTGTGTAAAACTTTCCATTGTTGAATCAAAATGTTGCCTAAAATCCATTAGCATGGATGTAATGGCATCAACTGGAGTAGTAGACGGGGCAGTAGATGATAATTCTATATTTTTAGAATTATTTGTGCTTAATTTCTTAATTAATTATTTAAATCCCCGATTTATTTTGTTAATTATCCCCTTTTATTTAATTAAAATTCTCATGTTTGCAGATAAATTAAATTCAGATGAATTTTGAATATTTCGGTAGAAAATAAACCGAAATTGAGCTAAAATTGAGATTGGACCACGCAGACAACACGAGCCTAGCACATCCAATTATTTTTTAAGGAGCCAATGGATTGAAGACAAGTGGCCAAACAATGTTAACTCATTTAGGATGGAAATATTACAATTGTACCCCTAAGTGTGTGTATAAATAGAAAAAGATGTCAATTGAAAAAGGGGTAGCTCTTAGTTTTTAGTTTTTTAGGTTAAACATTTATTTTAGGTTTTATTTTTCTTTAAGCTTTTTATGTTTTTCGGCTAGTGACAGCAGCCACCATTGTCTATTTTCTTCTAGGATTTGTTCACTTTCCATTTATTGTTATTTTACTGTTTAAGTTTTAATTAAAAGTTATTATTCTTTTATAGTTGCTTTCGGTTTCCCTAATTTGCTTATATTTTAGTTGATCAATCTTTATATATATATATATATATATATATATATATATATATATATTTACTCTCGGTTTGCTATTGATGGTGGTCGTGTCACCAGAATTCACGTGTGCAACTATCCGCCTGCCATGTGTCAAACCAAGAACGAGTCACGTGGCAGATTTGGAGACAGAGTGGCCACGTGGCACAGTTCCTATCAGTGCGACAGAGTGTTCGATGCGATAGGAGTCTGTCGCCTTGCGATGTGCCGCACAGCAGGCGCGGCAGACCTCCATCGCCCATATCGCGACATTGGTCTCCCGCATTGCCCTCACGGCAAAGGTCTCCCGTACATCCCGCGATAGAGGTCTCCCGCACAGTCCGCGGTAGAGGTCTCCGTACAGCCCGCGGCATAGTCTCCCGCACAGACTGCGGTAGAGGTCTCCCGCACAGACTGCGGTAGAGGTCTCCCGCACAGTCTGCGGCAGAGGTCTCCGCACAGCCTGCGACATAGTCTCCCGCACAGACTGCGGTAGAGGTCTCCCGCACAGCCTACGGCATAGTTCTCCTGCACAGCCCGCGGTAGAGGTCTCCCGCAAGCTGCTTTACCCCTAAGCGCGATAGAGTGCTATATGACTCTGTCGCAGCCCAGACACGCGCCTGGGCCTCAGCTCGAACCGACTTGAAGAAACCTATAAATACACAGGTGAGCTCTCTGAAAAAGGGATCCAAAACAAAAGAACCAAAAAGAAGGGAAAAGCCTTAAACTCTCTGATTTAAGCAATACATTCTCTTCTTCATACATTCACAACTCCGATTACTTACTTAATCATCGAAGTGCGCGTGCAGGGACAAATCCCTGCCCCCTCTGATTCCTGTCTTTTTTGCAGGATATACGAAGAATCCGTGGAACAAATCACATCGACGTCACCCTTTTGTCGTTAGTACAATCAGACAACGTGAAAGGTATATTCTTGTTGCTGTCAGGTAGGCAACATCAATTGGCGCCGTCTGTGGGAATTCTGACAAAAAGTCAGGTTCTCTATCAAAATGGTGAGAACACGCTCTACAGCAGAGTTGACAGGAGGGCAGAATTCTGTGAGTCCCCCCGTCGGACCAGAGCGGAGACGAAGACATGGTGAAAGGGGTCAGAGAGAAGCCGTGGTTTCTCTAGAAGAATTTGAGACCCTGAAGCGCAAAAATGAGGAGACTACAACTGCATTGAAAGCTATGGTGAGCTTCTTCAGAGACGCTCTCCCCCAATTCAGCTTACCCCATGAAGTGCAGCAGTTAGTAGGGGAAAGCACACCTTGGCGGACCTACGAGAGAGGTCAGCCCTCTACTCCGGTAAACGCTGGACAAGAGACAGGAACGTAAAATAATGCTACTGCAAGTCCAGCAAGACGGGGTTTCCCCGCAGACCAAGGGCGACAGAGTTCGCCAGCAGCAAACGCGCAGCAGAGCTCACCCGTAGCTCCCGGGAGACAGTGTTCACCAGTAGCTAATGCGCGACAGAGCTCACCCGCAGCTTATAGGCGGCAGAGTTCGCCAGCAGCTAACGCACGGCAGAACTCACCCGCGGCTCAACAGCGACAGAGTCCCCCTCTGTCCGATAGGCGGCAGAGTTCGCCAAATGTGCGGCAGAGTCCCCCCGCGATTCAACGATGACAGAACTCTCCCAGGGACTACATGCGGCAGAGGTATCCCGCATCACGTACGCGACGGTGCTCTCCCGCCGCTAATAGGCGGCAGAGTTCACCTCTGCCCGATGTGCGGCAGACTTCTCCTCTGGTCGCTAGGCGGCAGAGTTCCCCCGCAGCCCATAGGCGGCAGAGTTCCCCACCTGCCGTAGCTCATTTCCCGTAGAGTCGAAACATGATCTAGGAGCCTATAGGGCTGGGGAGCAACGGAGACAGAGAGGCCAAGACCCACGAGAAGGTCTCGAAATTTCAAGTCCCGAAATGGGAGGTGCTGGAAGGGGTGTTTATCAGTCGGACTCTTCTAGACCCGAAGGGACAAGGCCATGCTCAGGATCGGAGGACGTGGAGAAGGTCGTCCAAAGGATCCTCGAGAAGAAAAAACTAGTGTCTCCAGATGACGGCCAAAGGAGGAGGATCCCATTCAGCCTGGAGATCATGAACAAACCTTTGCCAAAGAAGTTCAAAATGCCTTCCATGCCCACTTACACTGGCAAACCAAACCCCTATGACCACATACAGAGTTACGAGTCCCTCATGCTGCTGCATGAGTGGGACGACGAAATTATGTGCAGGGCTTTTTCCCTCACATTGTCCGGGCACGCTCTAAAGTGGTTCAACGGGTTGAGCGAAGGTTCAATCTCCTCTTTTGACGAGTTGAGAAATGAATTCCTCAAAGTCTTCATGATCCACAGCCAAAGGAAGAAAGATGCTACCTACCTACTCACGCTTAAACAAGGGAATAAAGAACCCTTGAAAAGCTTTGTAGACCGATTCCGAGATGCAACCTTGGAAGTGGAAGATCTACTGGTAGGCGTAGCCTTGGCTGCAATGCTGCAAGGGACGAGCTCCGAAAAGCTACAAGAATCCCTATCTCTCGATCAACCGATGACAATTTCTGACCTCTTTGCCAGGGCTAACAAGTATGTAGCTCAAGAAGAAGTGATGAAAATGATACAGCCCAGGGAGGCAAAGGAAGGAAAGAAGAGAGAGAGAGATGCACCCGAGAGAAGCTCCCCAAGACCTGTGAGAGTAGATAAAGCCCCTAGGCTCAGGTATGAAGGCTATACTAGGTTGAACGAGCCTCGTACTGCGATACTGGCAGCTATCGAAGGGGCAGGATTATTGGAATTCCCCAAGAAGAAAATTGGAGATGTAGGAGGAAACCCCGAAGCCTACTGTGAATTCCATTGTGCTCACGGTCACTCAACAGAGAGGTGCAGAGATTTAATGGACCAGTTGGAAAGACTGGCCAGAGAGGGGAAGATCAACCGCTTCCTGTGGAGAAGCGAGAGACCCCGTTATCCTCCGCGTGACCAAAGGAATGATCACCCGCGGACTGAGCCAAAAGATGGTAACAGAAGAAATAGGCCCAGAAACGAAGTAATCAGGCCTATCCCCCGAGTCAATCCGCCAAACAACGAACCTACAGCCCCCGCAATAAATGTTATTGCAGGCGGGGAATCAGTAACGGGAAGCTCCTATACTTCCCGCAAAAGTTACGCTAGGCAAGCGTATCAGGTTAACGTTGTGATGGAAGAACAGGCGGATGAAGAACCCATCATGTTCACTCCGATTGACAAAGGTGATATTGTCATGCCCCATGACGACCCAAGGTGATATCCACTATAGTGGCCAAACACCCGGTGAGCAGGGTTCTGGTCGATAACGGGAGCTCAGTAAACCTAATCTATTGGAACTGCTTCGAAAAAATGAGCATATCCGAAGATAGGCTAAAGCCCGTTATGATGGCACTATATGGATTCACAGGCGAACGAGTGAAGGTTGTCGGGTCCATAGAGTTGCCTGTGACTCTCGGAGAGCACCCGAAGAACGTGACCTGGCAAGTGTTGTTCATGGTGGTCAGGTCAACCTCCGCTGCCTACAACATGATTTTGGGCAGACCTGTGCTGAATGACATGAGGGCGGTGATATCCTCTTGCTATCTATTGATGAAGTTTCCCACTCCCAACGGAGTCGGGCAAGTACGAGGAAACCAAATGAGTGCCTGTACTTGTTATCTCGCTTCCACTGCCAACAAGGTAGCACAGAGGAAAGAAACCTTATGCATAGATGATCCGCCCAAGCCTCAGCCTGTAGAAGAAACAGAGGCCGTTGAGCTGACAGAAGGGGATGAAGGGAAAAAGGCATTCATAGGGACTCAACTGGGCGAACGACTCAAGAATGAGATAGTCGAGTGCCTGAGAAGAAACTCGGATGTCTTCGCCTGGAGCCCGGCGAACATGCCCGAAATTAGTCCCAAAGTGATCTGCCATGAGCTTAATGTCATACCCGGGCACAGACCTGTCAAACAGAAGAAGAGGAGTTTCACCCTGGAACAACAAAAAGCAATCACTGAAGAAGTGAGTAAACTCCTGGACGCCGGATTCATCCGAGAGGTCTACTACCCTAAGTGGTTGGCCAACGTAGTGATGGTAAAGAAATCTAGTGGGAAGTGGCGAATGTGTGTGAATTTCACCGATCTGAACAAAGCCTGCCCTAAAGATTCATACCCCCTACCTCGGATAGACAGACTGGTAGACGAAACATCCGGTTACGAATTCCTCAGTTTCTTGGATGCTTTCTCCGGGTATCACCAAATCATGCTTCACCCAAAAGACGAAGAAAAGACTTCCTTCATAACCGATAACGGAACCTATTGCTATCGGGTAATGCCGTTCGGTCTAAAGAACGCGGGAGCCACCTATCAATGAATGGTGAGCAAAGTGTTCAAAGATCTTCTGGGAAATACCATGGAAGCCTACGTGGACGATATGATAATCAAGAGCAGCGTAGGAGAGTCTCATACTGATCAAATGTCCAGGGTATTCGAAGTATTGAGGAGATTCAACATGAAGCTAAACCCTGAAAAGTGCTCATTCGAGGTAAGATTAGGGAAGTTCTTAGGCTTCATGATCACTAACAGGGGCATTGAGGTAAATCTTGAGAAGGTACAGGCGGCCATTGACATGAAACCCCCAACCACCGTAAGAGAGGTCCAGAGATTGACAGGCAGGATAGCAGCTCTGAATCGCTTCTTGTCAAAATCAGCAGAAAGGAGCTTGCCGTTCTTCAAAACTCTACGGGGGGGAAAGAACTTCGAATGGATGGAAGATTGTCAAAAAGCCTTTGAAGACCTCAAGGAATACTTGAAACAGTTGCCTTTATTAACAAGGCCCCTGGAAGGAGAATAACTCTATATGTATTTGGGAGTCGGTGATTTCACCGTCAGTGCGGTGCTACTGAAGAAAGATGAAATGGTGCACCGTCCCATCTACTACGTGAGTAAAGTGTTATTAGATCCAGAGACCCGCTATCCGCTGGCCGAAAAGCTAGCATTAGCCCTTTTGATGGCCTCGCGAAAGTTGCGCCCGTATTTCCAAGCACACCCTATCACCGTCTTGACAGATCAACCGTTAAGACAGATCCTCCAGAAACCTGAACATTCAGGAAGGTTAGTGAAATGGGCAGTGGAGCTTGGGGGATACGAAATCACATTCCAACCACGGCAGGCTATCAAAGGTCAAGCTCTGGCCGACTTCATCATAGAATGAACTATCCCAAGCGACAGCAGTGAAGGGGAGGCTCACCCATGGTTGCTGCATGTCGACGGGGCATCAAGTGCCAACGGAAGCGGAGCGGGTATAGTCCTAGTATCACCCGAAGGAAAATCCCTTGAATACTCCCTACGGTTCGGATTCCCCAGTTCGAACAACATAGCGGAGTATGAAGCTCTGATAGCAGGGATGATGTTAGCGAAGAAGCTACAGGTTCACCACTTGATAGCACACAGTGATTCTCAATTGGTGGTGAACCAATTCAGCGGAGAGTACGAGGTACGGGAACCGATGCTGGTCCCTTACTTGAAGAAAGTCCAACTTCTGGCCCAGACTTTCAAAAGCTTTCAGCTGATACAAATCAACCGGTCTGAAAACACACATGCTGATGCATTGTCTAAGTTAGCCTCTTCCACCGAAACACGAGGAAGGACAGTGAAGGTGGAGAGGCTCGAACGACCTAGTATTGAAGAGGTCGAAGTGTGTGACATTCATGTGGGAGAGGACTGGAGATCCCCATACAAACAGTATCTCACCGAAGGAACACTCCCCCAAGATAAGGACGAGGCTCGTCACTTAAAAATACAAGGGGCGAAGTTCACACTCATCAATGGAGAACTGTACAAAAGGGGATATTCGTCACCCTTATTGAAATGTCTGGGACCGGAACAAGCAAGCTACGCTTTAGCCGAAGTGCATGAAGGAATTTACGACGAACACTTAGGAGCGAGAGCTCTTGCTGCTAAAGTACTGCGATCGGGATTCTACTGGGCAACGTTGAAGAAAGATGCGATGGACCAAACCCGCAGGTGTGACAAATGCCAGAGGTTTGCGCCTATCACAACAGCCCCAGTGACACCCTCTCAAGGCACAGTACAACCAATTCCTTTTGAACAATGGGGATTGGATATTCTTGGACCTTTCCCATTGGCCACGGGTCAAAGAAAGTTCCTATTAGTGGCTACTGATTACTTTACAAAGTGGATTGAAGCAGAGCCTTTAGCCACAATCACAGAAAAAAAAGTGGAGGCAATGGTGTGGAAAGACATTATCTGTCGATTCGAAATTCCCCGCATCTTAAATGCCGACCATGGAAAGCAATTTGATTGCAATGCCTTCCGTGAATTTTGTAAGAGCCTCAACATTCAGCTAAGGATCTCCTTAGTGTCATATCCTCAAGCTAATGGACAGGCCGAAGTCAGTAATCGAACTATCCTTCATGGGCTGAAGACCAGGCTAGACAAAGCAAAAGGGGCATGGGTGGACGAATTACCTAGTGTTTTATGGGCATATCGTACCACCAGTCGTGTGTCGACTAAAGAAACGCCATTCAGCCTTGTATACGGTGCAGAAGCACTGATCCCTGTGGAAATTGGAGCGTTATCACCAAGAGTGATACCCTTAGTAGAGGAAGAAAATTCACAAGCTCTAAGGGAAGGCTTGGACCTACTCGACGAACATAGAGAAACCGCGGCTATTCGATTGGCATCCTATCATCAGAGGGTGGCCAACTACTACAATAGCCGGGTGAGAGATAGGCCAATGTCTGAGGGAGATCTAGTGCTTAGAAAGTCGCAGATCACGAATGCCCTGAAGGAGGATGGGAAGTTCAGAGCCAACTGGGAAGGTCCCTACAGAATCAGATACAAGATTGGACCTAACACCTGTGTCCTGGAAACTCTACAAGGGAAGAAGATAGGGAAAATGTGAAATTCAAATCACCTAAAGCTGTATTTGAATTAAGCACCATATTTTCTTTCCTAAACATTATTATCATTTACTTGTACTATCACAAGATACTGTTATTTACACACTATGCAGATTGTTCTTTTATCATACATCTGCGACTTTTGTATATCTAAATCTTGTGACAGGATACAAAAGAGCCGTAAGAGCCTGAGGCGCTATGCGTCACTGTGGCCAGGCGTAGTTCAAACGAGCCGTAAGAGCCTGAGGCGCTGTGCGTCACTGTGGCCAGGCGTAGTTCAGACGAGCCGTAAGAGCCTGAGGCGCTATGCGTCACTGTGGCCAGGCGTAGTTCAGACGAGCCGTAAGAGCCTGAGGCGCTATGCGTCACTGTGGCCAGGCGTAGTTCAGATGAGCCGTAAGAGCCTGAGGCGCTATGCGTCACTATGGCCAGGCGTAGTTCAGACGAGCCGTAAGAGCCTGAGGCGCTATGCGTCACTGTGGCCAGGCGTAGTTCAGACGAGCCGTAAGAGCCTGAGGCGCTATGCGTCACTGTGGCCAGGCGTAGTTCAGACGAGCCGTAAGAGCCTGAGGCGCTATGCGTCACTGTGGCCAGGCGTGTACAATTAACCAAGCCGTAAGAGCCTGAGGCGCTATGCGTCACTGTGGCCAGGCGATAAAAATATCAAGGCTATAAAAACTAAAGACACATACACGTCACAGTAATCAAGCCTTAAACAATTATACGTTCACACAAAAAATTCTTTCTGAAAGTATACCTTTCTATCAAGAATTGGGGAGCATGCACGAATACATTCAAATGAATACATTCAAGCAAAATAAACAAACAGACAAAGAATGATAAATGATAAATAGAGAAGTAGTGCAATACAAAGCATGAACAAAAATCTCAATTTCATTTCATTCAAAAGTCATTACAAACAGATCTTTAACAGATCTTTACGGTTACATTCAACAAAAGTACAAAGTTAAAATAAAAAACAACGAAGTACTTGAGAAGAAATACAAAAAACAAAAATAGCTATCTACTCTTCGGGAGGAAACTGGGGATCAGCTACAGATGGACCATCACTTCCCAAGGACTGTTGACCCTCCTCGCCGTCTAAATCAATAAGAGCCTCGAACGGCTCGGGAGCACCGTCCAAATCCATGGGCTCCCAAGGACCAGTGAGGTTGGCGAGGTCATCTTGGGCGGTCCTCTTGAATAGCTCGTCTACAGGTTCGGCCTCAGGCTCATATTTAGTCCAGTCGAGGGCCTCAAATAGCATCGCCTCGTTGGTGTACTGGAGCTCGGGGAATTCCTCTCCTTCCCTATGCGCTTCTAACCATGACTGGGCCAGATAGAACCCGTACTTCACATAGGGGTTTGAGAAATCCTCTTTCCGCCTCAAGCAATCCTTGGAAAGGCGGTACTCCTTCACGGCCTCGGCCCGTATGATATTGATCTCCACTTGGGTCAGCGTAGGAGCTGCCTGACTTTCCAACTCGGCAACGCGCTGCTCGAGCTCCTGATTTCGAGCAAGTAGAGACCCGTAGTTGGATTGCATACAGTCTAGCTCAGAATGGGCCTCCTGCAGATCCTCTTGAAATTTGCTAGACCGGGCCGTCTCCACAGTGAGATCCCCCTTTGCATGATTCAGGTCCTGATGAACCTTTGTGAGCTGCTCCTCCAAGCTTCGAACTAAATCCGGAAGTTTGGACAAGTTGTTGACGGTGTTCTGTAACTCCATAACTTGGTCCTTTAACTCCCGGATTTCCCTATCGGCACGCTCCCGATAAGCCCGGTGCTGGGCATTGTTGGCCACAGTTCGTTGAGCCAGCTGCAAAGAAGTGCAAAAAGTTAGATTCAAAGAATGTGGCAAAAAGGAGTCAAACTAAGAAAAATTTGAAACTTACCCTCAATGCCTCAACATCGACTAAATCCTCCCCCTCCGGGTAATTCCAGAATATCCTCGCCTCATCCCGGGGAAGGATAGTAGACCAGCTTAATCGAGAGGCCACCCCGAGAGTGTCTAAAATGTCGTTGTCACGAACCCCAGGGTAGACTCGAAACTCGTGGCCCCTCATAGTGTTTCCCCCGTCCACGGGGTAGGACCTCTCATCAGCAGGGCCTATCCTCGACAGTATTAGCCTGCTTCCCATCGAACCTTCGATGTACAAGAGCTTTCGATTCTTTCGCTGAGAAGGAATGATATTGCATTTCGCACGCTCCACGGAGCGTGATCGCTCGGATGACTCGGAAGCCCCCCGTGAAGATGAGGCAACTCTCCCCCTATCCCGAGAGAGATCCCTCTACTCCGAAGGAGGGGGAGGCATCGCCTGCCTAGAAACAGGAGGGGTCTGAGCACGAGGTGGCTGAGAGGGGACCGGTGCCTTACTTGGGACATCGTCAGCCAAACGACGCCTCTTCCTGGTAGGAGCGCTGGAAGGACCAGCCTCAGAGACCTGGCGACCAACGATCGTCGGAAATGACTCATATCTGTAAAAAAGAAAGAAAATACATCAATGGTAAAAAATTGATCAGAAACGATAAGCAACGGGAAACAATGAAAGGTTACCTTCAGGAGAGTCTAAATGCTCCTGAAGGGACTCGATATTTATCGCGTCGTCATCTGGGAGCACCATGAAAGTGGAGCTGAACCCTTCCCAACTAGTCAGATCGGCTAAGGGTTCGCTGCCAGAACTTGATTTTACGTTGGTGCTCCCTATATCTTCTTGTGGCCTAGGTGCTTCAGGATTTAACTCAGGGGAAACCGAAGGCAGAGGATCTGACAAAGGAACAGAGGGTCCGACAACAGGGATCGGACCCACACCCCAGCCAGCTAATATCAAATTTTCATTTGATATAAGGGTGTCGAGGCTAAGGGGATGAGGGACTAGCAGTTTGTTGACGTCAGAAGACAACTGCTCCCTAAGTGTGGCAACCCGGGGACCCTTGGGGATTTCACGCCTATTCTCCCAACGAGTGGGGAAATCCAGGCCCTCGGGCACTTCCACGACCAGCCATTCCGTCTCGAAACCATGAAGCTTGTTAGCAGGTTTCTCGAATAACCTGTTCTCAAAATCGGGCTGGTACACCAGCTGAAGCGAGTAAGGCACTAAACCGGGGCTCCCTCGAAGCCTAAAGAATACTTCTAAAAGAGGAAGGGATGGAGGGATGCCCCTTAAATGGCAGTGCACGGTGAATGCTACCAATTGCATCCATGCATGAGGATGCAGTTGTCCCGGGGATACCCTGTGCGTCCTAAGGAAGGAAGCCCCGAAGTCGGACAATGGGAAGCGGAGTCCTAACTCCAAAGCTGCCCTAAAAACGACAGCCCCGTCGGACACACGACGTATGTCGCTCTCCTGAGGGGTTGGGAGCCTATAAGAGTATCCCTCGGGTAAAGGAAATCGGGATTCTAGGTCTTGGACGTCGGCTTCCTTTAAAGTCGACTTAACGCCTAGATCAATTTGTTTTCCTACACCATGGCCAGCCATTTTAGGAGTCCGTAAATCAAAAGAGTGGGACTACGGACTATGAAATTACCTAAAATGAAGAAAAGGAGGAACTGGCGACAGAGTATGAAGAAGCTGCGGCAGTGTTGCGACACAGTGATGTGTACGCGACAGAGTTGCGGCAGAGTACGGTGGAGTTGCGGCAGAGTTGCGAGAGAGTGTCCAGAGAAAATCGCGGCTGAGTGTCTTATTACGGGAGAACTCAATAGCGACAAGGACAGCAGGGGCCCAGTATATATAGCGGCTCGCCTGCGTCGACACACGCGCGGAGATCCGACTCGACCCGAGAAAAGTCCAGACCCAGATACTCTTTCACAGGAAAGATTCCTACCAAAGAGTGGGGAGCAATTGATGGTGGTCGTGTCACCAGAATCCACGTGTGCAACTATCCGCCTGCCATGTGTCAAACCAAGAACGAGTCACGTGGCAGATTTGGCGACAGAGTGGCCACGTGGCACAGTTCCTATCAGTGCGACAGAGTGTTCGATGCGATAGGAGTCTGTCGCCTTGCGATGTGCCGCACAGCAGGCGCGGCAGACCTCCATCGCCCATATCGCGACATTGGTCTCCCGCATTGCCCTCGCGGCAAAGGTCTCCTGCACATCCTGCGATAGAGGTCTCCCGCACAGCCTGCGGTATAGTCTCCCGCACAGTCCGCGGTAGAGGTCTCCGCACAGTCCGCGGCATAGTCTCCCGCACAGACTGCGGTAGAGGTCTGCCGCACAGACTGCGATAGAGGTCTCCCGCACAGCCTGCAGCATAGTTCTCCTGCACAGCCCGCGGTAGAGGTCTCCCGCAAGCTGCTTTACCCCTAAGCGCGATAGAGTGCTATATGACTCTGTCACAGCCCAGACACGCGCCTGGGCCTCAGCTCGAACCGACTTGAAGAAACCTATAAATACACAGGTGAGCTCTCTGAAAAAGGGATCCAAAACAAAAGAACCAAAAAGAAGGGAAAAGCCTTAAACTCTCTGATTTAAGCAATACATTCTCTTCTTCATACATTCACAACTCCGATTACTTACTTAATCATCGGAGTGCGCGTGCAGGGACAAATCCCTGCCCCCTTTGATTCCTGTCTTTTTTGCAGGATATACGAAGAATCCGTGGAACAAATCACATCGACGTCACCCTTTTGTCGTTAGTACAATCAGACAACGTGAAAGGTATATTCTTGTTGCTGTCAGGTAGGTAACATCAGCTATCATTGTGCATTCGGTTCCTTGATTCTTTATTCATCTATGTTGTTGGGTTTTGATGCTTTTGATGTGGGTAAAAACTGGATTTAGAGCAGTCCGATGGTGATGGATTTTCACGTTGTTGAAGCTATGGGCTTGTGTGTGTAATTGCAGCAATCGTTTTCTTTTCTGTTTTATACATTGCCTCTCGGGTTCAATCTCTCATACTGCTTTGCCTCATTATTCTTTTCGTTTCTTATTTCGTTTTTAATTCTCTGCACTGCATGATTTCAGCCCGTACATTTATTCTTCATCAGTTTTTATCCTCTGTTTGTCTCTGTTTCATTATCAATGTTCTGTTCATTATCTTCATGTGCTGATATTCATTTTGAATCCTGTTTTGGCCTTCAGTTTTAGTTGTTAAATGCGGAAATCCATCACTCTTACCGAACTGTTGTGTAGCCATGGATGTGTAACTAGAAAAGTCTGAGGGGTTGCAGATCGGGCTGTATATGACAGAGTCGGCAGCATGTGTGGATGCAGGAAGAAGCCAACGTTAGCTGGGCAGAGCATTGTTGATTGCAGAGGACGTGTGCAGCACCTGGACAGCAGCAATGTCTGGAGCCTGGAGCATGATAGGAGCAGAGGCACAAAACGCAGCAGTGCAAGACAATGCCAGTAGCTGAAACCGTGTGTTGCTGGAGTTTAGTTGTCTGTTTCTGCAGGTATTAGTTGAAGACGGTAGCAGCAGGTTGCAGCAAGGCTAGCAGAGCAGCCCGAGAGCACGCTTGGAGCACCAGTGGACAGACTTCCCACAGACCGTACCTGGAGCAGAAGCGGACAGCAGGACATCGGGCAACAGAGGACAAACAAGCCGAGCTGTTACCTGGAAATGAAATGCAAAAAATGATAGATGAACAGTAAAGGGAGGGAAGGATTTAAAATCCTAAGGCCACGTTTGGTTGGTCTGTTTTGGTGGATTAATTCATTTTACATGCTTAGATTAATTTCAAGTTATTAGTTAGCTTAGTTAGTGATTTCTAGATTGCATATTAGTCATAGTTTCTTTATTGCGTTAGTTTAACTTTGATTTAATTAGGGTACTAAGTAATTTTTTTATTCTAGCATTAAGGGTAGTACTTAAAATTAATTTAGATAAACTCATTCATTTTGATTAAGTAGTTTAAAATTGCATTTTAGATTAGTGTAATTGTAGTTTAGTTTTATTGCTTTATTTTCATAATTGCATTTTATTTTAATTGTGTTAATTAGTTTTAACTATTTTAATTATTTTTGTAGGTTTTTTATTTTAATTGCGAGGAGCACTGTAAGTAATTTTGTTCGGTTTTATTTTCTTTATTTTATTATTTTATTGCTTTCCAGTGTTTTTAATTAGCCATAGTAGATCACCCATTGCAATTTCATAATTCGCTAGGATATACTTAGGGTAAGATTAACTGGTACTTAATTAGGCTAATCAACTTCTCTGTGGGACGATAACTCGGGACTCAAATCCCATTATTACTTGTATAACCCGTGCACTTGCGGATAAGATACCCTTAGGGCTCGTCAAGTTTTTGACGCCGTTGCCGGGGACGTTTTAATTAGTCGTTAATTAATATCGGTGAAATTATGCTTAGGTGTAATTCTAGCTTGTGAATATTTAGGGTGTAAATATTTAGAAGTTTAATCTAGATTAGTTAATTAAAAAAAAATTTGAAAAAAAAATTTAAGGACTTTCTGATGTTTGCATGCGTAGAGCCAAGAGTTTTGATTGCTTTCCTCTAGATCCTGAAATTGAACGTACTCTTAGAAAAATTCGAAAGGACTCTAGGAAATTTAAAGCTCCGCTGCAAAACACAATGACAGAAAATAGGGCAATTAGAACCGTTGGAGATTATGCAATGCCGACGATTGAAGGATATTATTCCGGCATTAGGCCACCAGCTGTCCCTGCAAATAATTTTGAAATTAAGCCTTCGATCCTCCAGATGATCCAAAGTTCGTTACAGTTCAGTGGGCTTCCCCATGATGACCCACAAGCTCACTTAGGGCAATTTTTAGATCTGTGCAATACTTTCAAGCATAATGGACTCTCGGACTATGCACTTAGGCTTAGACTATTTCCCTTCTCTCTTAGGGATAGAGCAAGACACTGGTTGACCACTTTACCTCCGGGATCCATCTCTACCTGGGATGAGTTAGCCCATAAATTTTTAGCTAAGTTCTTTCCTCCCTCCAAAATGGCTAAACTCCGTAGTGATATATCTTCCTTTGATCAATTCGATTCTGAATCCCTTTATGAAGCATGGGAACGATACAAAGACCTTCTTAGGAAGTGTCCCCACCATGGCCTACCCTTATGGCTTCAAGTCCAAACCTTCTACAACGGGCTCTCTAGCCAGAATAGGACCATAGTAGATGCTGCTGCGGGAGGAGCTTTAATGTGTAAGACAGAGGAGGAAGCTTATGATCTGTTAGATAAAATGGCAGCTAACAATTATCTATGGTCGTCGAAGAGGCAGTTGCCTAAGAAAGCTGCTGGTATATATGAGTTAGACACACTGTCTACCTTGACTTCTCAAATAGCTAATCTTACAAAGAAGGTAGAGTCACTCAGTACCCAGCATAACACTCCCACCAGTCCTAATCCTGTTTATTCTGTCCAAAGTCCTTTTCTCTCTTGCGAGCTATGTAGTGGTACCCACTCTGTAGATAGGTGTCCGCTTAACATAGAATCGGTTCAGTATGTTGCCCCTTCTCAAATGCAACAGAACAACCCTTTTTCAAACACCTATAATCCAGGGTGGAGGAACCATCCTAACTTCTCCTGGAGCCAAAACCAAGGGCAAACTTCTAGCTCTAGACCTGTAGGACTCCCTGGTTTTCAAGCTCCACCGGTTCAGGCACCACCACAGCCACAATTTCCATACCATCCACCACATCACCCATACCCACATCATCCATCACCACCACCATCACCTATCTAGCCACAGCATATACTTGCACTAGCACCAGCAGCTGAGAAGAAGCCCTCGCTTGAGGAAATGTTCACGACTATCCTGCAAAATCAAGCTGCTTCAATTAAGAACTTAGAGGTTCAGGTAGGACAAATAGCTAGTGCTCTTAACCAGCATCCACAAGGGACCCTCCCCAGTAATACTGAAGTTAATCCTGTTAGGCAAAGGGAGGGTAAAGAACATGTGAAATCCATCACCCTTAGGAGCAGCAAAGAGCTAGAGGAACCATAAGTTAAGTCCAATCCTGTTGAGCCCATAGTTGAAGAACTCATAAGTCCCAAAGAAGCAGCTCAGAAAGAGCAGGAACACCAGGATCAAGCTGCAAAAGATTCTAAGTCGGTGCTTCTTTATCTTTACCTTCTTCTTCTTCATAACCTTCCTCTTCATCTGATGTTACACTTGTTACCACTACACTTCCTCCAGTTAGACCCCTATTACCATTTCCTCAGAGGTTCAAAAACCAGAAGCTTGATCAACAGTTTGCTAAATTTCTTGAGGTTTTTAAGAAGCTTCACATTAACATTCCTTTAGCGGATGCTTTAGAGAAAATGCCGAGTTATGTGAAGTTTATGAAGGATATCCTCTTGAGGAAGAGAAGATTAGAGGATTATGAGACAGTGGCCTTGACTGAGGAGTGTAGTGCCATTATTCAGAGGAAATTACCCCCCAAAGTCAAAGATCCAGGTAGTTTTACCATACCTTGCACCATAGGAGATCAGTTCTTTGGTAGAGCCCTTTGTGATCTAGGAGCTAGTATAAACCTTATGCCTTGGTCCATATACCAGAAGCTAGGAATAGGAGATGCAAAGCCCACCACAGTGACCCTTCAATTAGCTGATAGATCCATTAAATATCCTAAGGGGATCATTGAGGATGTGCTAGTTAAGGTGGACAAGTTTATTTTCCCTGCAAATTTTATCGTGTTTGATATGGAGGAAGACAGGGAAGTCCCCATTATTCTAGGCAGACCTTTCCTAGCTACTGGTAGGACATTAATTGACGTACAAAAAGGGGAATTAACCATGAGAGTCTTATATTAAGAGGTGACATTTAATGTTTTCCAACCTTTGAAGCTCCCAGATGACTCTCAAGAGTGTTTTAAGATAGAGGTTAAGGAAGATAAAATGTTTGAGCATAGGAAATCTGAGAGAAAGAAGGAAGTAGATAGAGCTCAGGAGGATCTAACTGTTAACATTCTGTCACCATTCTTGATAATCCTCCTACTCTTTGCACTATTGCTGAGTGTTGTGTTCTTTAGCTGCATTTGAAGTGGCTATGTTTTCCTTTTCACTTTTTGTATATAGTTCTTTTTCTTTTTTTTTTTTCTGTTCTTTCTTTCTTTGTTTATTTTGCATGTTTATTTTCTAAGTTTTATGCTTTCAATAAAATGCTTCAGTTGTTCATCAACATCAGATAGGGGAGTACTCTGTTCTTGAGCTTAATTGTTTATATTATCTGCACACTGAGGACACTGTGCACTTTAAGTTTGGGGGAGGGGATATTACTTGAGCATTTTTCAAAAATTTGGGCAAAATTGAAAATTTTTCAAATTTTTTTCGAAAATCTGAGCTTAAACTGTTTGATTTTGGGATGATTTAGTGCTTAGCATGTAGTTTTCCCATATTCCGATGATATGATCCCATGATTAAGTCTGATTTTGATTGACTAAGAAGCATGATTATAGGAAAAGAATGAAGTTGAGTTCTTGAATGGGTCTTGATTCTGATTATGATTTCCTCATCTTATGCACATGTCATGTCATGAATCTGTATATTTATTTAGAGAAAGCTTATGTGGACTTAGGATTGCATTTGTTTAGTTGATTTTGTGTATTATATTTTAGAATTTGTTTGATCTAATCTCGAGGGAAATATTAGATCACACTTAATTAGGGAGATGATTTAGGCTATCTTTGGATCGTTTGAGCCTTTCTAGCCGACCCTGTATATAATTTACCCCTAGTCACCCATCTGGGCCAAATAAGACTTTCTCTGTAAATACACCTGCTTATAATTTTCCTTAGCTTAAATACTTTGTTCCTATCCCATACCCCGAAAGCATGAAAGTCATTGGGATATATTTTGAGCTTTGTACATATGGGTATCTAGTGATAGTGAATGTTCAAAAAAATGAAAATGAAAAAAAAATGAAAAAAATGAAAAAAATGAAAAGAAAATAAAAAAAAGAACAAAGAAGAAAAATACAAAAATAGAAAAAAAATGTTTAGTGAAATAAATAAGTTTGGGGGAATAAATTTGAGCTCTTACATTAAGATCCTGAAAGTAATGCATATTAAGGGGTAATTAAACCTAAATCGACTTTATCATACCTTAGCCCTAGCCTTACATTACAAGCTTAATGAAGTCCTATTGATCTTTAGTTAAGTGTGACTACATTAGTGGAGGAGAAGTGAAAAGCAAACTTATGGGAATGATCACATGTCAGTGACTTTGCATTCACTATGTTTGCATAATCTAATCTGGATAATGCACTGTGAAGTGACTTTGACATTTTTCACACACTCACGAGGAGTCCAATTTGGGTACGGACTTATGATTGAATGATTCTGAGTGTTTGACTTGTAATTGTGAGTTTTTGATTTCATAGTCTGTACTTTTTCTTTGAGGATACTGTTGGGGAAATTATTATCTTTTGTACTTATCATTCCTACAATTATTTTGTTTTGCTTAAGGACAAGCAAAAGCTCAAGTTTGGGGGTGTGATAATTCTATATTTTTAGAATTATTTGTGCTTAATTTCTTAATTAATTATTTAAATCCCCGATTTATTTTGTTAATTATCCCCTTTTATTTAATTAAAATTCTCATGTTTGCAGATAAATTAAATTCAGATGAATTTTGAATATTTCGGTAGAAAATGAACCGAAATTGAGCTAAAATCAAGATTGGACCACGCAGACAACACGAGCCTAGCACATCCAATTGGACAAAAAGACAAATGACATGGAAATATTATTTTTTAAGGAGCCAATGGTGTGAAGACAAGTGGCCAAACAATGTCAACTCATTTAGGATGAAAATATTACAATTGTACCCATAAGTGTGTGTATAAATAGAAAAAGATGTCAATTGAAAAAGGGGTAGCTTTTAGTTTTTAGTTTTTTAGGTTAAACATTTATTTTAGGTTTTATTTTTCTTTAAGTTTTTTATGTTTTTCGGCTGGTGACAGCAGCCACCATTGTCTATTTTCTTCTAGGATTTGTTCACTTTCCATTCATTGTTATTTTACTGTTTAAGTTTTAATTAAAAGTTATTATTCTTTTATAGTTGCTTTCGGTTTCCCTAATTTGCTTATATTTTAGTTGATCAATCTTTATATATATATATATATATATATATATATATATATATATATATATATATATATATATATATATATATATTTACTCTCGGTTTGCTATCATTGTGCATTCGGTTCCTTGATTCTTTATTCATCTATGTTGTTGGGTTTTGATGCTTTTGATGTGGGTAAAAACTGGATTTAGAGCAGTCCGATGGTGATGGATTTTCACGTTGATGAAGCTACGGGCTTGTGTGTGTAATTGCAGCAATCGTTTTCTTTTCTGTTTTATACATTGCCTCTCGGGTTCAATCTCTCATATTGCTTTGCCTCATTATTCTTTTCGTTTCTTATTTCGTTTTTAATTCTCTGCACTGCATGATTTCAGCCCGTACATTTATTCTTCATCAGTTTTTATCCTCTGTTTGTCTCTGTTTCATTATCAATGTTCTGTTCATTGTCTTCATGTGCTGATATTCATTTTGAATCCTGTTTTGGCCTTCAGTTTTAGTTGTTAAATGCGGAAATCCATCACTCTTACCAAACTGTTGTGTAGCCATGGATGTGTAACTGGAAAAGTCTGAGGGGTTGCAGATCGGACTGTATATGACAGAGTCGGCAGCATGTGTGGATGCAGGAAGAAGCCAACGTTAGCTGGGCAGAGCATTGCTGATTGCAGAGGACGTGTGCAGCACCTGGACAGCAGCAATGTCTGGAGCCTGGAGCACGATAGGAGCAGAGGCACAAAACGCAGCAGTGCAGGACAATGCCAGTAGCTGAAACCGTGTGTTGCTGGAGTTTAGTTGTCTGTTTCTGCAGGTATTAGTTGAAGACGGTAGCAGCAGGTTGCAGCAAGGCTAGCAGAGCAGCCCGAGAGCACGCCTGGAGCACCAGTGGACAGACTTCCCAGAGACCGTACCTGGAGCAGAAGCGGACAGCAGGACATCGCACAACAGAGGACAAACAAGCCGAGCTGTTACCTGGAAATGAAATGCAAAAAATGATAAATGAACAGTAAAGGGAGGGAAGGATTTAAATTCCTAAGGCCACGTTTGGTTGGTCTGTTTTGGTGGATTAATTCATTTTACATGCTTAGATTAATTTCAAGTTATTAGTTAGCTTAGTTAGTGATTTCTAGATTGCATATTAGTCATAGTTTCTTTATTGCATTAGTTTAACTTTGATTTAATTAGGGTACTAAGTAATTTTTTATATTCTTGCATTAAGGGTAGTGATTAAAATTAATTTAGATAAACTCATTCATTTTGATTAAGTAGTTTAAAATTGCATTTTAGATTAGTGTAATTGTAGTTTAATTTTATTGCTTTATTTTCATAATTGCATTTTATTTTAATTGTGTTAATTAGTTTTAACTGTTTTAATTATTTTTGTAGGTTTTTTATTTTAATTGCGAGGAGCGCTGTAAGTAATTTTGTTCGGTTTTATTTTTTTATTTTATTATTTTATTGCTTTCCAGTGTTTTTAATTAGCCTTAGTAGATCACCCATTGCAATTTCATAATTCGCTAGGATATACTTAGGGTAAGATGAACCGGTACTTAATTAGGCTAATCAACTTCTCTGTGGGACGATAACTCGGGACTCAAATCCCATTATTACTTGTACGACCCGTGCACTTGCGGATAATACCTTTAGGGCTCGTCAGTAGACGCAGCAGAATCCTCAGTGGGTGGTGCTGTAGGCTCAGTTGGAATGTCTTCCTCCATGGCTGCCTCTGAGATAATTCGCTCTTCTTTCACCACTGTCCTTGGAGATCTTTGTAGTACCTCACGTGATGAAGTGTGCTAATGTTAAGGACACTTTTTACAGAAGGTACCTCTCCAGTCTCATAGGAGCAGTTAACCCCAAGTTTTTGAAGTAAAAATGCAAGCGGTTGAGGAAAAACGATGTTTAACGCTTGACCCCGCACTATCTTTAGCCAATCTTCATATATAAACTGGACGAGGTTTGGTTTTTGGCCTTAAGGGGAATGAAGATGATGGAGAAAAAAATGATCAAGTTTTCGGATTGTAGAGTGTCAGTACCATAGGGACGGAGGTTCCAGAAGATGATGAGGTGAAGTAACCTAGGGTGCATAGGCAGGTCACTGGCTTTGTCTCATGGAAGATTAAATTCTAGAGGTACCTCTTCTTCCTCATTAGTTAATCCTTCGTTTGCAATCCCAAAAGTTGTTGCTAAAAGGTTGGTATTGACAGTGATAGTTTTGGCCATGGCAAAGGTTTTAAAACTGAGAATTTTATAAGAGTATTCGAGATCATTGATAAGTTCAGCATTGGAGAAAAAAGCTCTAATGATATTAGGAGGAACAGGGGTCTTAATTTTAAGAAAAGGAAGCCGACCATACTCTTGCAATTTTGTGAGATATGGAAATTCAATGAGTTCAAGGAAAAAGAAATCTATAGTCCTCTAATATTTGATAGGCATGGTTGAGAAATATTCCTCAAATCTTTTTCTTTTTGCGAGAGTTTGGAAACACCTGTTAAACGTTGTGACAGATGATGGAGGGACATTTGAGGGCTGTGAGGATGATGGACTAGATTCTTTATTTGCGACTCTTTTAAGACGTGGCATTGTTTTCACTATGGTAGCAGGAAAAGGCAACCTAAGAGTGTTCTATAGAATTCTCTAACAAATTCCTAGACAATAGAACAATTCAAAATAAATAGGAAACCAAATGTAGGTCAATCTATGATGAAAACAAGAGATTTTGGATCAAAATCAACACATGTAGGTTGCTAGAATGAAGATTAATAGAATAGATTTGACGAAAATCTTACCAGAGATCGATCCCAGAGAGAAATTAGAAGGAGAGGCATGACGATAGGGTTTAGGGATTTTGATTTAGGTTTTTGAGATTTTGGGGATTTTGTGAACGGTTTATATAGCCCAAGGCTAATGAGATCGATCTGTCGAGATACCAGATCGATCTGTCTTTCCCAGAAACTCAAGGAGATCGATCTGTTGAATTATGAGATCGATCTGATGAATACAAAGACTTTAGAAGATCGATTTGCATAATGTAAGGATCGATCTACAAAATATAGAAACTTAAGAAGATCGATCTGCCAAATGCAAGAATCGATCTGAAGAATATAGAATCACAAGGAGATCGATCTTATGGGATTGAAGATCGATCTGCCTAGCATAACCTTATTGCTTTAGGCCACTTTGAGCATGGTAGATCAATCTATAACATGAAGAGATCGATCTCTCATACCATTTGCCCAGAAAATTAATTGAAAAACAAGTTAAAAACGATTTTGAAAATTAAGTTTTGAAATCGACAAATCTTATGGAGCATTCATAAGTCCTAATTCACCTCTAAGAACACAAAATCTATCTCTGTCAAGGGGTTTGGTGAAAATATCAGCTACTTGATGCAATGTATCAATATATTCTAGAACTATATCCCCTTTTTGCATAAGATCCCTAAGGAAATGATGCCGAATTTCAATATGTTTAGTTCTAGAGTGTTGAATTGGATTTTTAGAGAGATTAATTGCACTGGTATTATCACACTTAATGGAAACTTGTTTCATGTCTATACCTGTCACGTCCCTCTATGACTTAACCAAAACCACTACAATTTTTTTTGCATTTTAACTTGCCTTTCTCCTTATCAATGGTTGGGCTGTGATTCGATGTCAGCATCCTCGCTTACCATATCATTCATCCATTTTCATACATACAAGTCAATACACTATCTACTGACTGTAATTTCTTTTATAATACATGTGAGCTCATATAAAATCTGATACAAATACATTCCCCATAATATATATCGTATACATCACTGTGCTGTTTATATGTTTAGATACAGAACCGTACAAAATATGTATACCTGTCGATCGATAGGAAATGACAGCGGACAACAGGAATACTATCCCTCAAACGCTCTCACTCTACTACTGGTGCTCTGTAGAGAGATGTAAAAGAAATGAGGGTGAGCAAACAACGCGCTCAGTAAGAAAATCAGGCAAGCAAGTAGACATCTACACTATCTACTCAAAATAATGTTATGCCTCAAAATATCATTTCCTTAACTCACTTTCAAAGCATGTCTTTAAAATATATACATATACTTGTACAGAATTAAATCCCATGTACAGAAATCATGCTTTCGTTCTCAAATGTAGGCATGTAGTGCAAAAATAATGCATCTTTATAATATCACAATGCCTTTAGATAAATCATGCCATTTATGTTCAAATCAAAATAAATATGGCATTTAAATCATTCACAACACAATAATCAGATTTCGACCCATCCCTTAGGTCTATCCGTATCATAAATAAATCAGTTAGGTGATATATCATGTGAGACTCTGTGGTGAAATGCAATAATATCCTGGACTATGGTCACATCCTATAATGGTGATCCCAGGCAACACAGATCTCGGTGTGTGGGGCATCACTGCTGCAACGGGAGGGGGGTCAGTCCATCACAACCACCAGCTATAACCTCCTTAACTCCACAACACCACACGGTACAGTGTACCCCATGCCACTCACACGGTACAACGTACTCCGTGGACCCTACATCACAGTCGGGGTGCCTACCATAGGTCTTAGCCCTCATACCATGGAATATAAATACCACGTCTCTAAATCCACATGCGAACATCTCACAGTGTGACACTCAGTCTACACGAGGAAATCAAGCATGGTTTTCAACATGTCTTATATATCACATAAAATACAGTGCGCGCCTTTGAGCGCGACTCACAGTCGACACTCCGCTCAAACACTGTTTCACATCACAAACTCAACTCTAGTACGAGTAGACCTCCAGTAACTAGGTCAATGCATAGTTCATGTATCAAATCAAGTACGAGCAATAGCTCCAGTACCATGCTATGCACAAAACTCATCAAATCAAGTACGAGCAATAGCTTAAGTACTATGTCGTGTATAAATCATGAAGAATCAAGTACGAACAATGCTCTAGCACTCTGTCATGCATCTCATGTAAAATTCGAGTACGAGCTAATCACTCCAGCACTCTATCATACATAAATCATATAAAACTGAGTATGAGTAATAACTCCAGCACTCTATCATGCATGTCATGGAAATCCAGTGCGAATCATACATCTGCACTAATATATGTGGAAAACATATGAAATCAAGTGCGAGCTGTGCTCTAGCATGATTTATTCTCACATAATATGATAGATGGCTCTTTAAAAAGGGATGATTTTTAAAATATCAAAATCAGCACTATAAAGTGTGCTTAATTCACATCAACCTTCAAACATTAGCCCATCTATTTACTCTTCTGCTAAACAGCAGTAAAACACTCAAAATGGTGGTTTCCATGCTTTTTACAATTTTTCTCAAAAGTTAACTTTTTTTCTAACTAAGGTCAAAATAGTAATTTGCCACTATTGAGTCACAATAATTATTATTCACTTTCTCTAACCCTCAAAGTTTTTAAGTGAATGTAAAAGCAGAAGAAAATACGTGCAGGTATCTCTAACTACTCATAAAAGTCCCTTACCTGCAATCACTCGAGAAATTTTACTTTCTCAACGCTACTCGATCCAGCAGTCCAATTCGCTCTTACAATAATCTCTGGAGCTATATATAACCATTTATCAGGTTAATTATATTTTTCCTACTGTATTTCATATTAAATACAGTTTATTTCCCTTAATGGGCTTTAATAAACCTTAATGAGCCTAACTATGCCTTAAGCCCATTTCCATTTTACTATTCATTTTCGTTGGGCCTATTGGGCTTATGGAGCCCACCAACTCTTATTGGGTTTATCTGAGACCCATTACATCACATTGGGCCAAAAACAATTGGGCTTGGCCCATTGGACCTCTCGGCCACATGCCATGGCCGAGAGCATCCCATGCCGTTGATCACACCATGGCATGCCCTCTATGTCCATTTGTTTAGCCAATTCACTTAAGCATTTTCACAAACACTTGGTTGGCAATGTGATTAAGCTTCATTTAGTTCATTTAGGCATTTTATCAAACACCTTGCTTGCCAACTAAATTCATGTATCAATTAATCAAATTGATTAATTCTAACTATACCATAATCATGAACATATGTACATTAACCCATTTATGCCTTAAAATCATATGAGCATTCATCGATATATCACTACTCACTCTCGGCCTAACCATATTCATAGTGATTTCATATGTTTCAATGCTTAAAACATATACCAATATACTTAAAATCATTCATACATTAACATATATGAATTTGAAAGCTTGAAATTATACCTAGAATTCGTGTTCATACTTGGCCGAAACTTTGGAGCCTCATGGTTTGCACACTATGGCTTCTTGATAGCTAATTCCAACATATGTCAATCTCCTCTCAATTTGGAACAACTTTCATGAAGAATGCAAGTTTCAAATATGCCTAAATCCTAGTGATTTCTAGTGAGAGAAAGCTTGGATAATTGTATTTCAATGGTTTCCTTGTGTAGTCGAGAATGGTATGGTCAAGATGAAAATGGTGTGGCTGATTTTATAAGCCATTAAGCCTTACTTTCCAGCCATTATAATTGACTTCATAAGGTTTAGTTATGAGTCACCTAATGAGTCATAGTTAACTTTAACTAAATGTTAGATATTTACTCATTTGGGCTTTAAAATTGGGCCTCTCGGTTTGGGCGTTCCTCATGGGCTTTTGGGCTAAAATTTTTACTATACCTCGGGCTTTTAATTGTCTATATATTTGGCTTTTCAATCGGTCCAAAAATTCGGTCTAAGGGACCTAAGAAATTCGATCTACGTTTAGTATACCTTAATGGGCTTTAAAATCTTTACTTTGGCCCATTACGTTTTTAACCATTAAATTTAATCTGGAATCCATCCGAATAACTTTTCCTTACTTTCGGGGATGATTATCTTGTATTCTAACTAAAAATATTTTTCTCCAAAATTTTCTCCATACTTAGGTTAATTTTTAACCATGGTTAGTCAACTATGGTAAAAGTCCACTTTTCTTAACTATAATTGACTCTTTCCTTAATCATTGACCAAGTTGACTTTTTCTCAAAATTTTGAAAGTGTCATATCTTATGTTTTACACTCTCTTATTTATGTTTTAGCCATTTTCGATAGGTATATATGCCTTAAATACCTTAAATACCTTAAACCGTTAAAAAGGTCTGTTTTACCCTTTTTAGCGTTTACTCTTGTTCTCTGTGTTCGGGACTAAATCAAATCGACTTTCCTTCATGAGCTCTCTATATTTTCTCATTTTAAGTTCTTATCTTTAGTCAGAATGATTCAGATCCACTAAGTTTAACCTGTGACTCTTATAGCCCGCATTAGTCTTTTATGTAGCTTTTAAGTGTTAAAGCATTTAACATACACTTTAAATCTAGTAAATACTGTTTTTATGATTCAACTATAATAATAGAGTGTTCATACACATAGGAATCATAAGGAACAAGCTTCATAAAATACGGGTCTAACAATCCTCCCCAACTAAGAAAATTTGGTCTTCCAAATTAGAACCAAGTCAGTCCTCAAACAGATGGCGGTGCTTCTCTCGCATCAGACTCTTCAGCTCCCAAGTAGCCGCCTCTGAAGTACGATGTTGCTAGAGAACTTTCACTAATCCAATAGTCTTCGATCTCAAGACCTTCTCCTTCCTATCCAGTATCCGAATCGGTCTCTCAACATATGACATGTCCTCTCTGAGCTCCAACGGCTCATAACCAATCACATGTACCGGATCTGGGTGATACTTCCGAAGCATCGATATGTGGAAGACGTTATGGACACCTGATAAGTGCGGTGACAATGCCAACTGTTGAGTTAATGTATTTTGAAATGATAAAACAAGATGATATATAAACATGTTTAGAGGTTATTAGTACCAGAACTTAGAGTTCTGCTGATAAGAGATCGATCTGGGGTATGAGAGATCGATCTCCTGGGTTTTTCACTTGATGAGCGATCGATCTCATGATGGAAGAGATCGATCTGGCAAGCCTTAAATCTGTACAAAGGTATTTAGGAAGAATGAGATCGATCTGCAAGGGTTAAGAGATCGATCTGGCTAATGCTAGAGTTGAGAGATCGATCTGGTCGATGAAGAGATCGATCTCCTCAAAGTCAGAGAGCTAAAGAGATCGATCTGTGTTGTTGAGAGATCGATCTCCTCTCTACGAGATTGCATGGCAGATCGATCTGGAGATCGATCTTGCTTCAAACAGAGAGTTAAGGAGATCGATCTGCCTATTCGACAGATCGATCTGCCTCATTACTTTTAAACTAACAGATCGATCTGCTAACCTATGAGATCGATCTCCTTGTGTATTTGTGCTTCAATCTTGCAGGATTTATAACTAAGAGATCGATCTGGCCAAGAAGGCAGATCGATCTGGCACTCTATTGGAGGTACCCAACGGCTAGTTTCTGCAAAACACAATGGGAAGAATAGCATTTAATGCTCCAACTACCAATCCTTCAGTATTTAACCAAGCATTGAAGACAAAGAAATGGGAGACACTATTTGCTGGATATTCCAAACATTCTCAAGCTTTAATTCTTTCATTCTTTGTGTCCCTATTGCTCATTCATTGAGAATTATTGTAAAAGCTTAAGTGCTAAAAGATACATTTGTCCTACCACTTTAAAGCCTTATATTGTATTCAGTCTTATCTTGAAAGAGAAGAGGATTGTTCCTCAGTGAGAGTAAATTGTAAGAGGCTGAATACTTTTTCTGTATTGCTAAGGGTAGAGAGGTTATTCCTTAACCTGCAAAAGGAACTGTGTAAGCTCTATTGAAAGAGAGAAAGAAAGCACTTGACAAGAAGGTCAAGGAGAGAGGACGTAGGCAAGAGTTTGGCCGAACCTCTATAAACGATTGTGTTTGTTTCTCTCTTCCCTACTTTGCATTAAATTGTTATATTGCACTATATTGCTCATTATCATTTGTGATTAAATTGTGATTAATTTTTAATTTTCCATAATTGTCAGAAAACCGATTCACCCCCCCTCTCGGTAGAGCCAACAATTGGTATCAGAACTAGGACTCTTTAATCACATAGGAACAACTTCCTAAGAGTTAGAAAACGATCAAATGGCTCTTAACAATGTAGCAACTAGTTTGATAGGAGAGGGGCACTCCACGGTTAGACCTCCCATGTTCAATGGTGAACATTATTCGTATTGGAGGACTAGGATGATGCTATTCATTCAAGCAAATGACTATGAAGTATGAAGAATTATAGTTAAGGGACCTCAAATCCCTACAAAGAAAATAGAGGGAAGAGATATCCCCAAAGAAGAAGATGAATGAGATTCTAATGACATTAAATGTGCACAGCTAAATGCTAAAGCTATGCACACATTATTTTGTGCTTTAGGTCTTAATGAATATAATAGAGTCTCCGGGTGTGATAATGCCAAGCAAATATGGGATAAATTGGCAATAACTCATGAAGGTACAACCCAAGTGAAGGAGACAAAAGTAGGTATGCTCACACATGATTATGAGCTATTTAGGATGAAGGAAGGAGAATCGATTAGTGATATGTTCACTAGATTTACAGATGTAATTAATGGACTAAAATCCTTAGGAAAAATATATTCTAACATTGAGATGGTAAAGAAAATTTTAAATAGCTTACCAAAATCATGGGAAGCTAAAGTGACAGCAATAGAGGAATCTAAGGATCCACACACATTGTCCTTAGATGAATTGATAGGATCTTTGCTCACTTATGAGATGAAACTTAAAAGAAATGAAGAGCCACCCAAGAAAGTGGGTGTTGCTCTAAAATCCACTGCTCAAGAGGAGATTAAAAATGAGAGTGGCAGTGAGGAGGATATTGAGATGGCAATGTTTGCCAAAAGGTTTAATAAGTTCATGAGGATGAAAGCTAGTAGTAGTAATAGGAGAAACAATAGGCGAGAACAAGAGGAAGTAGGTAGAAAAGACTCCATTGTATGTTATGAATGTAAAAAACCAGGACACATAAAATTTAACTGCCCTCTTCTTAAAAGGTCAAATGATAGGTTCCATAAAAAGAAGGCAATGGTGGCAACATGGAGTGACAGTGATTGCTCCGATGATGAATCAAATGAGGACATTGCCAACTTATGCTTCATGGCTATTGATGATGATCAAAAGGTAACCTCTAATCTCAATGAATACTCATTTGATGAATTGCAAGATGCATTTGATGATCTAGCATTAGAGTATGAATCTATGAGCATGAAGTATAAAAAGTTAATATCTAAATTAAAAAGGGAAAATGAGATAATTTTAAAAGATAAATTGGAATGTGAGAAGAAACTAGAGATCTCAAATCTAGAAATTTGTGACCTTAAGGAGAAAAATAACAATTTACATAACTCCTTTAATAGATTTCACATGGGGCAACAAAAGCTAGATAGCATGTTAGAAACCCAAAGGGCAATTTTTGACAAAAATGGCTTGGGATATAATGCACAAAGTAGGGAGACCCATCTTAAGAGTTTTATTGCTAGGAAGAGCATGATTAAACCTGCAATTACTTGTTCATATTGTAATAAAAAGGGACATAAGTCACATTATTGCAATATAAAGATGAGGAACCTTAAAGGAAAAAGAGTAAAAAGGATATGGATTCCAAAAGAGGTAATTCATTCCAAGGACTGTAATGCATTAGCAAAATGGATCCCAATGGGATCAAGAATTGCATTTACTAACCTCCAAGGACCCAAGAAAATTTGGGTACCTAAGACTTGAGTTTAATTTTTTGTAGGTGATTGAGCATAGCCACAAAGCTAAAACAAAAGATGCTTGGTACTTAGATAGTGGATGCTCAAGGCACATGACGGGTGATAAAAGCCATTTCAATTTCTTCAAATCGAAAATTGGTGGAGAAGTCACTTTTGGGGACAACTCCAAAGGCCAAGTGGAAGGAAGTGGCTCAATAGGTAATGATCATTTCTCTTTAGAAAAAGTATTACTTGTTAGGGGTCTTAAGCATAACTTGTTAAGCATTAGTCAACTTTGTGACAAAGGTTACAAAGTAATTTTTGATTGCATGAAGTGTAATGTTATAGATCCTAAGTCAAATAAAATTCTTTTTCTAGGCCATAGGCAAGGTAACATATATATTGTCTATCTTAATGAACTCAAAAATGAAAACATATGCTTAATGGTAGACAACAAAAAGGAATCTTGGTTATGGCATAGAAGACTAGGTCATGCTAGCATGAGTGTGCTATCCAAGTTAGCTAGAAAGGATCTAGTAATAGGCTTACCCAAAATACCTTTTGATCATGAAGAAATATGTGAAGCTTGTGTTAAAGGAAAACACAAGAGGACAACTTTTAAGCCTAAGAATAGTGTATCCACCACTAGGCCTCTCCAATTACTGCATTTAGACTTATTTGGACCAACTAGAACCACTAGCCTAGGTGGGAAACACTATGGATTTGTAATAGTTGATGATTACACTAGGTACACTTGGGTGTTCTTTTTGAGAGTAAAAAATGAAGCCTTAGAGAAATTCATAACTTACTCAAAGGTGACCCAAAATGAAAAAGGATATACAATAACAAGCATTAGGAGTGATCATGGCAAAGAATTTGAAAACATAGGATTTGATGAGTATTGCAATGATCAAGGAATTAGCCATAATTTTTCAGCCCCTAGGACACCACAACAAAATGGTGTAGTTGAGAGAAGAAATAGAACTTTGGAAGAGATGGCTAGGACCATGTTATGTGAAAATAACTTGCCAAAGTACTTTTGGGCTGAAGCTATAAACACATCATGTTATATAATTAATAGAGCCATGATAAGACCCATGCTAAAGAAAACTCCTTATGAGCTCTACAAAGGCAAAAAGCCTAACATTAGTTACTTCCATCCTTTTGGCTGCAAATGCTTTGTTCTAAATAATGGAAAAGATAACTTAGGAAAATTTAATGCCAAGAGTGATGAGGGAATATTTCTAGGATATTCATTGAATTCAAAGGCCTTTAGAATATATAACAAAAGAACATTAGTGGTTGAAGAGTCTATTCATGTTATATTTGATGAATCAAATAATATATCTAAAGATTCAACCAATGATGAAAATGTTGGAATATTTGATGAAGGCTTAGAAGATGACTTTCTAGAAAAGCTTGACTTGAATAAAGAAGATGAAGAAGAAATAGAGGTTTTAGAAAGAGAGCCTAGAGCACCAAGAGAGTTAGGATATGTAAAAGATTGTGAAATAGTAGGAGATCCAACTCTTGGAGTTAGAACTAGATCATCCCTAAGGAATATGTGCCAATATATAGCTTTTGTATCTCAAATTGAGCCTAGGAATGTCAATGAAGCCTTAGAAGACAATAATTGGTTCCTAGCAATGCAAGAAGAATTAAATCAATTTGAGAGAAGCAAAGTATGGAAACTAGTTCCTAGGCCTAGTGATCACTCAATAATTGGAACTAAATGGATATTCAAGAACAAAATGGATGAAAATAGTGTGATCACAAGGAATAAGGCTAGGCTAGTTGCTCAAGGCTATAGACAAGAGGAAGGCATAGACTATGATGAAACATATGCACCGGTAGCTAGATTAGAGGCAATAAGAATGTTGCTTGCCTTTGCATGTTATAAAAACTTCAAGTTATATCAAATGGATGTAAAGAGTGCATTCTTAAATGGTTTTATTAATGAAGAAGTATATGTTGAGCAACCTCCCGGATTTGAAAATCATGAATTTCCTGAACATGTTTTTAAATTATCAAAGGCACTTTATGGGTTAAAACAAGCTCCTAGAGCTTGGTATGAAAGGTTGTCAAAATTCTTAATAGAAAAGGGATTTTCAAGAGGAAAAGTGGATACCACCTTATTCATTAAGAATAAAAATAAGGATTTATTAGTTGTACAAGTGTATGTAGATGATATTATTTTTGGTTCAACTAATGAGTCTTTATGCCAAGAATTTGCTAAGATCATGCAAGGAGAATTTGAGATGAGCATGATGGGAGAACTCACATTCTTCTTGGGACTTCAAGTGAAGCAAACAAAAGATGGAACCTTCATCAATCAAGCAAAGTATACTAAGGAATTGCTCAAGCGATTTGGAATGGACAACTGCAAACCTCAAGCAACTCCAATGGGCACCAACATCAAGCTTGATAAGGATGAAAGTGGTAAGTGTGTAGACACTAAACTTTATAGGTCTATGATTGGCTCATTGCTTTATTTAACTGCAAGTAGACCAGATATTTTGTTTAGTATATGCCTTTGCGCTAGATTTCAATCCTGTCCTAAGGAATCACATCTATTGGCAACTAAGAGAATCTTTAGATACCTCAAAGACACTCCCTCACTAGGACTTTGGTACCCCAAGGACTCTACTTTTGCCCTTCATGCATTTTCAGATGCTGATTTTGGAGGCTGCAAAATAGATAGGAAAAGTACTTCAGGTACTTGCCAATTCTTAGGAAATAGGTTAATTTCTTGGTTCTCCAAGAAGCAAAACAGTGTAGCTCAGTCCACAACTGAAGCTGAGTATATAGCAGCTGGTAATTGTAGTGCTCAAGTGTTGTGGATTAAACAACAAATGAGAGATTATGGTATTGACATGAAGCAAGTCACTATTAAATGTGATAATACCAGTGCCATTAATCTGTCTAAGAATCCTATTCAACACTCCAGAACCAAGCACATAGAAATTAGACATCACTTCCTTAGAGACCATGTACAAAAAGGGGATATAATTTTAGAGTACATTGACACTCTACATCAAATAGCTGATATATTCACCAAACCCCTTGATAGAGATAGGTTTTGTATCCTTAGAGGTGAATTAGGACTCATGGATATGCCTTAGGACTTTTGTGTTTCAAAAATCTTGGTTTCAAATTGATTTTAAATGAGTTTTTGCAAAGATCTTCTGGCAATGAGGATGAGAGATCGATCTCCTTGCAATATAGATCGATCTCCATACCTCCAACAAGCCTAAATCATCAAGGTTAAGCTAAGCAGATCGATCTTCTAACCATAAGATCGATCTCCTTACATCTCTGTTTAAAGGCAGATCGATCTGTCCACACGATAGATCGATCTCTTCAAGCTTCCACATTCTACAGATCGATCTTTGCATTTGGAAGATCGATCTGCCTAAGCCTCTGTTAAACGACAGATCGATCTGTGTGTAACAGATCGATCTCCTTAAGCCTCTGTTTGCGACCAGATCGATCTGGTCTTACGACAGATCGATCTCTATTGGATTCTGGAAATGACAGATCGATCTATTGCCTCGACAGATCGATCTCATGTGCCCTGGAGTATAAATACCCGCGTAAAATTCCCAAATTTCCCAAACCCAATCTTCAAAATTCCCAAATTTCCCCCGCATTTCTTCCTTTGATTCGCGACCAGATCGATCTCTGTACGGTCCTCCTTGCGTCTCGGTGTCCAATTTCGGTATTGTAACCAACATTCCTTACTGATTTTCTCAAAATCTGTCCTCAATTTGTGTTCATTTTGATTCTAGGGCAAACCTAGGTCCTGTTTCATTGATTTTCTCACTGTTGAATCTGTTTAGTGCAAATCTAGAGTCTAGAATCATGCCTAGGAAGTCAGTAGCAACCAAACCTCCTAGAACCACTGAGGCAGGTTTCTCATCACAACCTATTCCTCCACCTCCTGTCGCTTCCTTCAATCGGTGTTTTAAAACACCAGCAAAAAGAAAGCGATATGAGGAATTCTTCTCGACCATGCCAATCAAGCATTGGCGCACTATCGATTTTTCGTTCCTCAATCGCATAGAGTTTCCCTATTTGTCAAAATTTGAGGAGTTCGGATGGACGAATTTCTTGAAAATCAACACTCCTGTCCCTCCAAATCTCGTTCGCGCATTCTTTTCCAATGCCGAACTCGTTTATGACCCCGATGACACCTGCAAAATCCTTGCCTTCAAAACCTACGTCATGGGTCAATCCATTATAATTGACTCTGAAGTTCTAGCCAAAGTGTTTGATATACGTGATGAAGGCTTAACGAATGAGGATGAGGAAGTCCCCTTAGAGTTTGATCTCCCTGGGGACAAGGCGAGTGACCTGCCGATGCATCCTCGATTACTCCACCTCATAATTTCTTGGAACCTCCGACCTTTCGGTACTCGTCACTCTACCGTTAGGCGCTTAGATCGTTTCTGGCTCCATCACATTCACACCACAAGCCAAAAGCCTAACCTCCCTCACTTTATATACGAAGATTGGCTGAAGATTGTGCGTGGCCAAGCTACCACAATAGTTTTTCCACAACCAGTGGCTTATCTTCTCCACCGCCTTGGTATCAACTGCAGCGGCGAAACTGGCGAACTCCCCTCTCCCAAGAGCGTGCTTAACATTGGGACCCTCCATCATATGGGGTACTACAAAGACCTCCGGGGAGAGTGGATGAAAAAGATGGATCAGCAACCTGCAGAGGCTATGGAGGAAGACCCCCCTGCTGAGCCAGTGCACCGACCTGCTGCACCAGCTTCGGAACCATCGGCTCCGCCCACTGTACCAACATCGTCTCCTGCTGACTTGGAGATGCTCATGACGATGATGAATGACCTCAGTCAGCAGATGAATGACGGCTTTACCATTCAGCAGATTATGATCGAGGATTTAACCCAAAGAGTGGATAAACTTCAAGAAACTCAAGAGGCGATGTTCGATGAGCTTCAAGTGACGCGCACGCACGTGGAAAATCTGTCGGATCGTGATCCTCCCTCATATTAGTCCTTAGGTGTTTGTTGCTGTTTAGTTTTTCATGTTTGTTTCTTTTTATGTCCCGTGTACTAAATTTGCTTGAATGAAATGTGTTTTGATTGGATATTGGATGTGTTAATGCAAATATTGATTTTGAAATGCCATGTGTCTTCCATCTTTTGTGATTGATATGACAAAAAAGGGGAGAAGAAACATGTGTTAAATGTTTAAAAGGATGATAGGATGATTTAATTGAGGGGGAGTTAAGACATGTGTTAAATGTTTAAAAGGATGATAGGATGATTTAATTGAGGGGGAGTTAAGAGCTAGAGCTAACTAAGGGGGAGTTAAGATTTAACTAAGGTTGAGTTAAATCATTAACAAAGTCAAAAGCTCACAAAAAGGGGGAGTTTTGCAAATTCACTAAACATGTTTATTTGATGAGTTTTGTCATATCAAAAAGGGGGAGATTGTTGAGTTAATGTATTTTGAAATGACAAAACAAGATGATATATAAACATGTTTAGAGGTTATTAGTACCAGAACTTAGAGTTCTGCTGATAAGAGATCGATCTGGGGTATGAGAGATCGATCTCCTGGGTTTTTCACTTGATGAGCCATCGATCTCATGATGGAAGAGATCGATCTGGCAAGCCTTAAATCTGTACAAAGGTATTTAGGAAGAATGAGATCGATCTGCAAGGGTTAAGAGATCGATCTGGCTAATGCTAGAGTTGAGAGATCGATCTGGTCGATGAAGAGATCGATCTTCTCAAAGTCAGAGAGCTAAAGAGATCGATCTGTGTTGTTGAGAGATCGATCTCCTCTCTACAAGATTGCATGGCAGATCGATCTGGAGATCGATCTTGCTTCAAACAGAGAGTTAAGGAGATCGATCTGCCTATTCGACAGATCGATCTGCCTCATTACTTTTAAACTAACAGATCGATCTGCTAACCTATGAGATCGATCTCCTTGTGTATTTGTGCTTCAATCTTGCAGGATTTATAACTAAGAGATCGATCTGGCCAAGAAGGCAGATCGATCTGGCACTCGACTGGAGGTACCCAACGGCTAGTTTCTGCAAAACACAACGGGAAGAATAGCATTTAATGCTCCAACTACCAATCCTTCAGTATTTAACCAAGCATTGAAGACAAAGAAATGGGAGACACTATTTGCTGGATATTCCAAACATTCTCAAGCTTTAATTCTTTCATTCTTTGTGTCCCTATTGCTCATTCATTGAGAATTATTGTAAAAGCTTAAGTGCAAAAAGATACATTTGTCCTACCACTTTAAAGCCTTATATTGTATTCAGTCTTATCTTGAAAGAGAAGAGGATTGTTCCTCAGTGAGAGTAAATTGTAAGAGGCTGAATACTTTTTCTGTATTGCTAAGGGTAGAGAGGTTATTCCTTAACCTGCAAAAGGAACTGTGTAAGCTCTATTGAAAGAGAGAAAGAAAGCACTTGACAAGAAGGTCAAGGAGAGAGGACGTAGGCAAGAGTTTGGCCGAACCTCTATAAACGATTGTGTTTGTTTCTCTCTTCCCTACTTTGCATTAAATTGTTATATTGCACTATATTGCTCATTATCATTTGTGATTAAATTGTGATTAATTTTTAATTTGCCATAATTGTCAGAAAACTGATTCACCCCCCCTCTCGGTAGAGCCAACACCAACCTATACGCCTTATCTCACACTCGATCAAGTATCTCAAAGGGTCCAATGTAGCGAGGACTCAGCTTCCCTCTCTTTCCAAATCTTGCTATGCCTTTGGAAGGAGAAACTTTCAGAAACACTAATTCACCAACTGCAAACTCTAGTGGCCTTCATCTCTTGTCAGCATAACTCTTCTGTCGACTCTGAGTTATCCTCAGTCTCTCTACAATCAAACGAATATCCTCAAATGCTTGTGTAACCAAGTCAGGAGCAAAGATCTTACGGTCACCCACTTCTTCCCATCCAATAGGGGAACGACATCTACGACCATATAAAGCCTCATATGGTGCCATCCCGATACTCGAATGATAGCTGTTGTTGTAGGCGAACTTGGCTAGTGACAAGTGATCATCCCAGGAGTCTCTAAAATCTAGCAGACATGCTCTCAACATGTCCTCCAGAGTCTGTATAGTCTATTCTAAGTCCCAAGAGGAGCACGAGCAACATTTGAAGATAATACTCCAAACCCTCCATGAAAAGAATCTGTATGGAAAATTTAGTAAGTGTACTTTCTGGTTAGAGCAAATTGCCTTCCTTGGACACATTGTATCTAAAGATGGGGTATTTGTGGGTCTGTCTAAGGTTGATGCAATGCTGAAAGGAAAGATCGAGGGTAGTGACGGAGATTCGGAGTTTCCTGGGATTGACAGGGTACTATCGGAGGTTTATTGAAGGATTTTCTCGGATTGGAGCTTTATTGACTAAATTGACCCGTAAGGATGTCCCATTTGAGAGGTCTGAAAGTGTGAGCAGAGCTTCCAAGAGCTCAAGCGCCAGTTGACTACAACACCGATCTTGATCATTCCAATTGGTTCAAGAGGATTCACAGTATATAGTGATGCCTCCTACCAAGGTTTGGGCTGCATGTTGATGCAAAATGGTAGAGTAGTCGCTTATGGTTCCCGCCAGCAAAAGACCATGATCATAACTACCCCACACATGACTTGGAGTTGGCCGCAGTGATTATTGCACTAAAGATATGGTGACACTGCTTATATGGTGAAATATTTCAGATTTACTCTTACCATAAGAGTCTTAAGTACATATTTGATCAGAAGGAGCTTAATATGAGACAGTGGAGATGGATAAAACTCCTGAAGGATTATGACTGTGAGATTTTGTACCATCCGAGTAAGGTGAATGTGGTAGCGGATGCCCTCAGTAGAAAGGGTATGATGTCCTACATGATGATTAAAGAATGAGATTTGTTGGGACAATTCGTCGAGCTCAGAATCAATGTTGAGGAGATTGAGGATGGATCTATGGCTAGCCTACAGATTGAGCCCAGTTGGTACGATCTAAACGTATTACCGCAAGTACACGGGTCGTACAAGTAATGATGAGATTTGAGTCCCGAATTATCATCTCACAGAGAAGTTGATTAGCCTAATTAACTACCGATTAGTCTTACCCTAAGTATATCCTAGCAAATTATGAAGTTTAAGTGGGTGATCTACAAGGCTAATAATACTGTAAATAATTAAAACTATAAACTCAAACAAAAATAAAACCGAGCTAAAAATTACTTACAATGCTCCACGCAAGCAAATACCTACAAAAGATAATTAAAACAATTAAAATTAATTAACGCAATTAAACTAAAATGCAAATATGAAAATAAAGAAACAAAATTAATTAAACTATCCTAGAAATAAAATATGCATGTAATTAAACTAATGAAAATTACAAATTAAACTAATCTAAAATCTAATGAAATAGAATCCTAGAAAAATTAAGAAATAACTACAAGTCTAAATGTCTAAAATATTAATTCTAAATTAATCCTAATTATAACTAATTACTAACTTAACCATAAAATCTAACTAATACATGATAAAAACTATTAAAATGAAAACTTAAAATGCATAAAATGAGTTTAATCTAAATTAATTCTAATTGGAAAACCTATTACTAAAATAAAATAAAAATTAACTAATGACATAATTAAATCTAAATTCTAGACTAATCAATCAATTGAACTATAGCTAATCATGCAAATAAAATTAAAATTCTAACTTCTTATGCTAACAAATTAAATTGGAATTAACTATTCTAAAAATGCATGTAAATAAATTGTACAATTAAAATGCATTGGCCAAACGAGGCCTTAACAACAAATTCTAGCTGAGTGGTCCTGATTATGTGTTGGTACTATTCATTATCTTTCCAAATTCATTTTCATTTCCAGGTGTTCACGGTTCCAGCTACTGGCATTGTACATTTTTTGCATGTTTATCAGGTGCAAACCGCAACCTGCTAGCTCTTGTTTGTGGCTTCTGCTCCAGGTACTGCTTTTGCACCTGTCGTGCCTCAACTGGTGGTAGTGTACCTGCAGTCAGCGTGACCAATGATACTAATGCCAAGCTCTGCCACAGTCTGGTACCTGCTATGCTCATCTCCTTCATCGGCATGCCCAGCTCACTCCCGGTTCAGTCCTCCACTGCAGTACCAGCAGCACTGTCCCGAACATGATCATTCACCACGTCTTGCCCCTCCAGGTGTTGCTCATGATTTTATCCTCATTCTCGGCTCTGCAACATCAAGCTAGATGACAACTTACTACTGTTCATGCTTCATCGTCATTTTTGCCCATTCCTGGTACCGAGAACCTCCTTAAAGAATTTACAGACAACAAATAAACTGTAATAACAGTGGCAGGACATAAAACAGATCTAAACAGAGGACAAATATGAAGCCAAGAATGAAACTATGCTCCACAAACTACTTCTTGAGACTCTACACCGAAAAGCTTACCCCATCCTTTTCACTAACCATCGGCAAGCAACAAATGGACTAACAACAATCATGTTGAAATAACTATGCAGTAAATGAAAAAAGGATTAAAGAAACAAAAGACAATGCATTAAATAAAAATTGGACTCTACTACTCTAAATGCAGTCAAAAATCGAATCATGAATTGCATGCAAATAAAAATGAAATAAGGAAAGGAAAGAACAACGATGTATAGCTGAACATGAAATTAAAACCAGGAGGAAATATATATATATAAAAAAAAACAACAATTGAAGTTACACACTCAAACCTGTAGCTTCATCAACGTGAAAAATCATCATCATCAGATTGCTCTAATTCCAGCTCTTAATGCCCTGGTTCCACATTGCCTTTGATGTGAAACAATGCCTAGCATTTGCCCACATCAAAGCACCAAAACCAAATAGCATAGATGAAGGAAGAGTTAAGGTACCGAATGCACAAAGAAAGCAACCCGAGAGCTAACTAAATATAATGGTTTTTCAAATAAAAAAAAACATAAGCAATGTTTCTAGGAAAATCGAGAGCTACACTAGGAAATAAGCTATGTAAATAAAACTTGACAAATAAAAGAATTGATGTTTACCAAACCGAGAGCATGAAATGATATTGATTTTCCATTGAAATAAAATTATCCAAGACTAATGAAGAACATCAAAAATGGAATGAACAGTAGAAAAACTTGCTGAAAAAAAAAATATGCGAAAATTTTAAAACAAGGAAAGCTTTAAAATTAACCTAAAAGCTACTCTACCCTAAATTTCATTACTTACCCTACTCCCACTCCTACTTCCTACTTTCTACCCTACTTGATTTTTTCAATTGCCATCATGTTCTATTTATACACACACTTAGGGGTACAATGGTAATTTTTCCATCCTAGATGAGTTGGAATTGTTTGTCCACTTGTCTTCCATTGATTTGCTGTAGAGTAGATATTTTCACGTCATCAGTCTTTTTGTCCAATTGGTTGTGCGATGTGTCCCGGCGTGTGTCTTCCAGTGGGTTGGCAAAGTGTCCGTCGATCTTATCGTTTCGGAGTGAATAAAATACGGACACCTGTCATCATGCGTGTCCAGATGACTTGATGACTCAGTCTGCAAATTGGAAGTGGTCCAGTCTCCTTTAGCCCGTTTTCAGCCCAATTTTGACTGAAACGACGAGCTTTCATCCGGATTTAATTTACCTGCACATTAAAGAATTTTAATTAAATAAAGGGGATTATTAATAAAATAATATGGAGATTAAATAAATAATTAGGAATTTAAGCACAAATAATTCTATTAAAAATAGAATTATCACCAGTATATTGGATCAGGCTAGAGGAATGATCAGAAGCTACTGGATATGGTTAGCCAAGATGAAGAGAGATCGTAATCAGACTTCTCAGTCATTGAAGATGGATTATTGAGGTTCCGAGGCTGTATTTGTGTGCCTTAAAATGACACCCTGAGATAGAATATTTTAAAAAAGTCTCATTATACTCGATTCACGATGCACCCTGGTAGTACTAACATGTACCATGATCTCCCTAAACTGTATTAGTGGATACGAATGAAGAGAGATGTGACAGACTTTGTGGCTAAATGTTTAGTTTGCCAACATATTAAAGCTGAGCACCAGAAGCCAGCAGGTTTGCTCAAGTCATTGCCAGTGCCTACTTGGAAATGAGAGCACATAATCATTGACTTTATTATGGGATTACCAAAGTCCCAAAAGGGTCATGATGCAATTTGGGTGATTGTAGACCGACTGACTAAAAACGCCCACTTCCTTACCATCAAGAGCACTGATTCACTGGATAAGCTAGCAGATTTATATGTCGAAGAAGTAGCACGTTTGCATGGGGCACCCATGAACATCACTTTTGATAGAGATCCCCAGTTTAATTCGAGATTTTGGACTCGCTTTCAAGAAGTCATGGGGTCTCAATTGAATTTGAGCACTGCCTACCATCCTCAGATGAACGGTCAGTTCGAGTAGACTATTCAGATATTAGAGGACATGTTGAGGGCATGTGCATTAGACTTTAAAGGCTCATGGGATGATCATTTGCCTTTTGTAGAATTTGCTTATAATAATACTTTTCATGCTAGCATTGTAATGGCTCCGTATGAAGCTCTGTAAAGTAGGAGATGTAGATCCCCAATTACATAGGAAGAAGAGGGTGATAGGAAACTACTTGCTCTCGAATTGGTTGAACAGGCAGCTAGAGGTGTTCAGCTAATCTGTGATAGATTGAGGATGACACAAAGTAGACAAAAGAGTTATGCAGATGTGCAGAGACGTCCTCTGGAATTTCATGTTGGGGATTCTGTATTTGTAAAGGTGTCTCTGATGAAGGGTGTCATGCGTTTCGAAAAGAGAGGAAAGTTAAGTCCTTGATTCATTGGTCCATTTGAAATATTGGGAAAAGTGGGAGACGTTGCCTATCGACTTGCACTACCCCTACATCTGTCTGGAATACACTTTGTCTTCCACATTTCCATGTTGAGGAAGTATTATTCGGACCCTTCTATGTTATTAAGTATGAACCATTAGAGATTCGGGAAGACATGAGTTATGTTGAACAACTGATCCGGATCCTTGAAAAAAAAGAGAAGGTACTTTGATATAAGACGATTCCATTGGTAAAGGTTCTCCCGCAACACCACTCGACAGAAAAAGCTACGTGAGAGCTAGAGAGCCATATGAGAGAGAAGTACCCACAGCTATTCGATAGACCAGCCAGAATTCGAAAGATCGAATTCCTTAACGATGGGGCAAAATGTAAAACCTAAAATTTTCATATTAGTAAGTAACTGAATGTTAAGAAATAAATAAGTACTTGGAATAATATAAACAGGCCTAAAGTGATCAAAGCGCTAGGGATTGTGGAGGAGAGCTCGACGGCACGAAAATTGAGGTAAGACTTTGAGCCCGAGAATTTTCTTTAGAATTGTGTATATGTTCACGAAATGATGTTGGGAAGCAAAAAAATAAAGTAATGGAAGTGAAAAAGCTAATGAAACTTGTGTTTACGATAAACCGAGAAAAAAAGGCCTAGTTAAGGAAATAAATTTGGAATAAATTATAGAAATTCAAGAAAATTATTCTGAGACTATAGGAAGTTAGGATAAGGTAAGATTGACTTGGGAAATTAAAATCAAGCGGAAATAATGAGGTTTCAGTGTTCAAATGAATTTTTAAAGTAAACTAAAAGCTTAAAGCCATTTTGTTTGGTATTGACAGAATCGAATAAAATGAGCTCAATCGGGGAAACTTTCTTAAATATGTGACCCCCAAAGTTTTATGAGAGGTACTAGAGACATAATAGAACATTTGAGAAGTGAGAATTTGGAAAAAAATGGACTAGAAATATTTTTTAAGGAATTTTCAAATCAGGCCATGGGCTATTCTATTTTCAGGAAATTGGACAACCATCAATGTTGGTCCAAGTTGAGGCCCATCCCAAGGCCCAACAATTTCAGCCTTCTCCAAATTAAGTCTACACCACTTAAGCTTGAAGTGGCCTCTGGAATCACCTCAAAAACCTTAGCCAATTGAGAGAAATAGCTCCTTCGTCCAACCAAAGGCATTACTATGCGAGCTTGCTTCACTGATTTTTTCGAGCCCCTTCCAACCATTTTTTGACTTTGACCAAAAAAGACTGATTATTCCTACTTGACCCCTATACAACATATAAACATTTTAGCTCTATTTAAGGCCATTTTCTAGGTGAAATCCTAGAGAGAATATCAGGGACAGAAACTGTCTTGTTCATGAGGTGAGAGAAAGCTTGATTTTAAATGTTTTTGGTTGGATTTTACAGTTGTTTTGGATGATTTTAAGATGTAAACTTGATGATTTATAGTTGAGGAACAATTTGGAGAATCATAGGAGCGGTCAACTTTGGTCAAAGGTAAGAGGAAGTTGATGAATGATGAAGATGATAAACTATGTTCTTACTTGATGATTTTTTAAGGATTTTGTTGTTAATGAAATTGATGGAATTATTTCTAGGACACTTAAGGGTTTCAGCCAGCCTATGATTCTATTGTAAATGGTGAAATGTGGTTTGATTTAAGGTTGATAATTGTTAAAGATCATACCGAAAAGTCTGGTTTAAAGCTTAGTTTAACGAAAAACTGAAAAGTGTGAAATTTGACGAAATGGGTTTGATGATAATCATGAATTGTGAATTTGAATCAGTATTTAGACCATTATGATGGTGAATATGAAGTTAGGAACATAAAATTGGGAAGAATAGCTTGAACTGGTACTTAAATCGGTAAAACCGAAAAAATGAGCAAAGTTGGCAAAAAAGTCAAGATTAGTCAAACTTTAAGAAAGTAAATGCATATTTGAGTTTATTAAAGTAAGATTGACCTTTATTTGATGATTTCATGTTATTTTGGGCAGCTCGGGTATCCAACATGTTAATCGAGATGATTTCGAAACCCGATAAAATTGCGTTGCACCAAGGTGAAAGAGGTAAGAGATGTGTTCTGAGTAGTATTGGCCTTCAAACACTCTACTTGATTTATGAAATCAGTTAGTATGCCCAAAATGTTAGAAAGAAAGATTTTTTTGAATCTAAAATGTTACTTTTCTGTATAAACTAAAGAAAAGCCTATTCTCTGAACACTCCGAGCATGTTTTAGCATGTTTTCTGATGAGTTTAAATTTATATGTTTTAAAAGATTGATATTTAAAATGTATATAAGTATTTGGAAAATATGTTGATATGTATTTAAATATTAGGAAAAACGATATATGTTATGTGAAAATGATTTTTGAATAAGATTATGGGGTCCACCTTTTGAATCTTACGGGAACAATGTGCCACACAGTCGTCACACTTTATGAATGTGTTTTCAGTCATAAGCGAATTTGATTTAAACTCGATTCTTATGAGTCTATTGGTTAATAAGCCCGAGAAAGAATTTTGAAAGTTTTATTTTGAGAGGTAATATGTAAATCAAGACATCTGTCATGCATAGCCCGTGTGGAGTTTGAACCAACCTGGTGCATGCCTTTGGGCACTTGGGAACGATTAGTCCCTTGTGATGCATGCTAAACCACGTTGGGTATTTGTGTCACTCGGAGCTTTTTGATTCACCACTCTTTATTTTGGGATATATTTGTTTAGTGGCGTAGGGCATTGTAAGACCTTGATCTAGTCTACAATCCCTCTTTACCGTGGCCATAGGTACCTTATATGTTAAATGATCATGACTTATGGTTAATACATGTAAATGCCTAGTCTCTATGACTTGTTTATCTGATTAAAAGAAAAATGATAAGCTCTGTATTTGTTTTCGATTTAAATGACCAGTTCAGTTTCTATTTCGATATGAATCAGTTTTGGAAATTAAGTTATGTTATATGTTTGTTTTGACTTCATAGAAAAGTATATGTTTGTTTGACCTTAAAGAAAGTTTATTTTCTGTCTGTTCGGTTTGGAAGAAATGATAAGTTTCAGAATATGTTTTGATCTTATTTGGTTTTTGAAAGTATGTGTTGTGGCATCCTAGCTCAGCCGGTAGTGACCCACTCAACCGTATTATCCTCTTTGGGCTTACGGCCTCGCCCTCACGGTTTTATCGCGTCCTCTGAGGTTCGAACCCAAGACCTTAAAGTCTTTGTTCTTGCACAAATGATACCAATTGTTCTATCATTTGTGCAAGAACAAAGACTTTAAGGTCTTGGGTTCGAATCTTGAGGACGCGATAAAGCCGTGAGGGCGGGGCCGTAAAGGCGGGGCCCAAAGCGGACAATACGATTGAGTGGGTCACTACCGGCTGAGCTAGGACGCCACAAGAAAAAACGTGCATTTTTGTTGTGGTGTCCTAGCTCAGCCGGTAGCGACCCACTCAACCGTATTGTCCGCTTTAGGCCCCGCTTTTATAGCCCCGCCCTCACGGCTTTATCGCGTCTTCAGAGGTTCGAACCCAAGACCTTAAAGTCTTTGTTCTTACACAAATGATACCAATTGTTCTAGTAGAACAATTGGTATCATTTGTGTAAGAACAAAGACTTTAAGGTCTTGGGTTCGAACCTCTGAAGACGCGATAAAGCCGTGAGGGCGGGGCCGTAAAGGCGGGGCCTAAAGCGGACAATACGGTTGAGTGGGTCGCAACCGGCTGAGCTAAAACGCCACAACAATATGTATGCTTTTTGAGATGCATATGAATACATCGATTTTTTTTTTTTTACTAAGTATGACACAAAGCCTTCTATTTTCTGATATTATACTTCTCACTACTTTGATGCATCACTTACTGAGCTTGATGAGCTCACCCTCCTTTCTCTCCCCCTTTCAGTGTACTTTCAGTGTACTTTCAGTGATCGCATCTACACTTATGCATAGCGGTCATGGACGAGCGAACCCGACCCTCTTTTGGATTGCTTTTGAATAAGCAAGGTATATTATACTTAGTTTCCAGATATTATGTAAAGCATAGACAGTTATTGTAATGGAAAATTTTGGGATGTAAGTTAGGTGTAAATGTTGATAATAGAGTTGTATCTATGTCATTTAATCACATGTTTGTAACTTGATATTGTTGAGTATGGCTATGATGATGAGAGGTGTTGATGACTAAGAAAAGAAATTAAAATCAACTGGATTGCGAATATAAACTGCGTTTGCACTTTGTAAGTGGGTAAAGTCCAAAATACGTCGTTATGTTTGCGAAATTTTTGTAAAATAAATTGGTTAAGTATTCGACACTGATAGGAATGCAACATAAGTAAAAGCTTAGAAAAGTTTAAATTAGCCTATTTTTTCGCCATTCCGGGGCATTACAGTTTACGTGGTATCAAAGCAAGTGTTATCTCGTACTGTTAGTGTCGTCTAGTATCGTTAGATTACATCTAAAAGTGTCTATTCTTGTCTGGTTATAGAGTAAGTGTATGTGTAAAGTTATGACTAAAGTTTTGGTATACATGCAGATAATTGATCACTGAAAATATGAGTGGTAGGAGATGCCGTTCACGGAGACAGGTATAGCTTCCTCTGCCTCCTCCCCCTTAGCCCGAAAGCCCTATTGATAAAATAAGGAGGCTCGAAAAAACCATATAGGGTATGAGGGAAGGATTAAATGCTTTGACTACCATGATTGCCCAGCAGTTTGGGGCAAATACTTCTGGTATTGATGCCACTCTTACACCTGTACCTATTCCTCCCCCACCACACCTCAGCCTGTAGTCTCATAGCCTAGGGATGAAAGAGACACCCAGAGGTTACGAGACTTTCTGAGAACGAGTCCCCTAGAGTTTACAGGGGTAAAAGACCTGATAAAGGCTGAGGAATGGTTATTGGACCTAGAGTCAGTGTTTCAGTATCTGAGGTGTTCAGAAGCAAAGAGGGTAATAATGGCTAGCTATATATTGAGAGGTTAGGAAAAGTATTGGTGGAGGATGACTCAGATGGTTATGGTTGATAGCCCATCAGATGTCACATGGGATGCATTTCTCAACGTATTTCGGGCCCAATACATCCCGCCTACAGCACAGAAGAGAATGCAAACATAATTTTTGAATCTGGTTAATGGCAGTTTGACAGTAGATGAGTACGAGAATAGTTTCACTACCCTGATGAGGTATGCCTCAAACACAATACGAAACCCTGTACATCGGATTGAAAGATTTATGGTAGGATTGAAGTCAGGGATCCAAGATAGATTGTTGGTTTACGAGTAACAGATTTTAAAGATGCCCTGGGGCGACCTCAAGAAATTGAAAAGGGCCTCGAGGTGACACAAGCTGAACATAAGTACAGAGATAAGAGTCGGGATAAGAGAAAAAGAATTCAAACATCCTGATTTAAATTCAGACGTGGTCAGCCAAAGAGACAGAGAATGGAGGAAGTTCAGTCAGGGACTGGAAAGCCCAAGATCCCAGTAGTTAGTATTGATGCTGCTCGTGGTTCTGGTATCGAGGTATATAAGTGTATGGATTATGGCAAACCACATCCTGGACTTTGTTGTTGACTTACATGTGCTTGTTTTGGATGTGGCAAAGTTAGGCATCAGATTAAGGATTGCTCGCAGATGAGAACTCATGCGTCTCGAGAACGACCAAGATAAACGGGGAGAAGGATACAGATTCCTCTGAGACCAGCTCCACAGAGAAGAGTTACAGCTGTAGAAAAGGCTAAGAGACCTATCTCACAGGGACATGTGCGAGCTATAGATGAGGAGATAGTTGACACCTCCTCGGATGCTATTAAAGGTACACTTAGGATTTGTAGTTGCTACGCACTTGTATTGTTTGATTCAGGAGCCATACACTCCTTTATCTCCCCATAATTTGCATAAAAACTACACCTAGAACCTAAACCTTTGGATCATATCTTACGTATCAGCACACCCATGCACGAATCACAATTGACCAAAATGGTGTGTAGAGACTGTGAGATTAATGTAGGTGATAGAAAATTGTTAGCAGATCTAATTTTGTTAAATAGTTCGGTTTTGATGTAACTCAGGGGAACCGGACAGTGGACGAGTATGAGTCTGGATTCATATCCCTGGGCAGATATGATACAGTCACTATGAGCTTTGAGGACATAAAGGTTCAAAAATTTCTTGAAGGACTGAAACCTTCCATCAGAGCTCGATTATCTCAATTGGACATTACCACCTATGATGAGGCAGTATACAGAGCTCAGCTATGTGACCAGGATTATGAGTTGCATGCCTCGAAATTGAGCAGGAGTGGTAAAGGTAAAAATAGAGACCGAAAGAGGCCAGTTGATTTTAGAGGGTTCAGAAAAGGTCGAAGGTTAATTGGTAAGGGGCTTAAGATTGAAGAGGTACGAGAGAGGCCTGTGAAGCCTCTAGTTCATCTACCTTCGAGGGGCATAGTTATTGGTGGACCTCGACCTACCACCGAGCAGTGCAAGTTATGTGGTAGATATCATGGGGGTAGACCATGCCCTTTATCGATAAGATCATGTTATAGGTGTGGTAAATCAGGGCACATAGCTCGTGATTACCCAGAGTTGACTGATACAGCCCCACAAAAGGGCATAGAGCCAGAAAAGGCTATAGTTGAGACACCTACACCTAAGAGGAAGGCCACAGCTAAAGAGAAAGGGAAACAAGTTGTTGGTCAAGGGCGAGTGTTTGCATTGGACCAGGCATTTACAAAGGCTTCCTTGGACCATCCTAGTCTTTGATTTTGAAGCATTAGTATTAATTGATCCTGGTGCTACGTATTCATTCATATCGCCTTTATTTGCATGTAAACTGTGTGAACATGTGAAACCTGTACCCTTAGGTAGAATATTACTTATAAGCACTCCAGTGAGAGACAATGTAATGACAAAATATGTATGTAAGGATTGTAAGTTAAAAGTAGCAAAAAAGGAGATGTCGACCGATCTCATCCTACTAGCTATGAAGGATTTTGATGTAATACTAGGAATGGATTGGTTAGCTGCAAACCATGCTGTTTTAGACTGTTATGCTAAGACAATAATGTTTTCCATCCCTGAAAAGTACATTGTAAGATTTGAAAAGTAATGAAAGAAGTAGTAGATTATTTTTAAAGATAGATGATGTTGCTAACGAATGTAATAATAATGTGTTGAAGGTTTTATCGCCTATGTGGTTGACTTGGATAAGGTGTACCCGAATATGATTAATATCCCAGTGGTTAGAAAATTCCCCGATGTCTTTTCAGAAGAATTACCAGGGTTGCCACCAGAAGAGAAATGAAATTCTATATTGATTTGGTGTCTGGAACTGAACCGATATCCAAGCCACCGTATAGAATGGCTTCGATATAATTGGAGGAGCTAAAGAAGCAATTGCAAGAGTTATTGGACAAGGGGTTCATAGGACTGAGTGTATCACCTTGGGGAGCACCAGTTCTATTTGTAAAGAAGAAAAATGGGAGTCTCTGACTGTGTATAGACTATCAGTTGATGAACAAGGATACCATCAAGAATAAATACCCCCTTCCATGGATAGATGATCTATTGGATTAGTTGGAAGGAGCACAGGTATTTTCGAAGATTGATCTGAGGTTTGGGTATGATCAATTGAGGATTCGAAGTGGAGATGTACCCAAGACAACGTTTCAGACCCGTTATGGCCATTATGAGTTTTTGGTTATGCCATTTGGATTGACGAATGCTCTGTAGCATTTATGGCTCTAATGAATGATGTATTTAAGCTATACTTGGACATATTCATGATTGTCTTTATTGATGACATTTTGATAGACTCGAAGTCCAGGGAAGAGCATGAGCAACATTTGAGAAAAGTGTTACAAACCCTTTGAAATCAGGAGTTGTATGCTAAACTCAACAAGTGTGATTTCTGGCTGAGTGAGATATCGTTTCTAGGTCATGTAGTCTTGAGAGATGGTGTGTTAGTGGATCCGTCTAAGATTGAGGCTGTGATACAGTAGGAAAGACCCAAGACGGTTACAGAGATTTGCAGTTTCCTGGGTTTAACAGGTTATTACCAATGGTTTGTTGAGGGATTCTCTAAGCTGACTACTCCATTAACTCGTCTCACTCAAAAGAATGTGGCATTTGAGTGGGATGATAAATATGAAAGTAGTTTCTGCGAGTTAAAACGCAGACTGACCACCGCACCTATTCTCATCATACCCACTAGCTCAGGAGGTTACTTAGTGTATACAGATGCCTCGGGATAGGGACTGGGCTGTGTGTTGATGTAGGAGTGGAAGGTAGTAGCCTATGGATCCAGACAACATAAGGACCATGAGAGGAACTACCCGACCAATGATTTAGAGTTGGTAGTCGTGGTATTTGCATTGAAAATATGGCGCCACTACTTGTACAGTGAGAAATTTCAGGTGTATATAGATCATAAGAGCCACAGATATCTATTTTCACAAAAGACTTGAATGTGAGGCAGAGATGATAGATAGAGCTTCTAAATGATTATGAGTGCGAGATACTGTACCATACAGGAAAGGCTAATGTTGTGGCTGATGCCTTGAGTAGAAAGAGCCTCGGAATGGTATCGCACATGATGGTCAGGAAATATGAGCTGCTCGAGCAGTTTGCTCACCTCAGGTTGGATATAGACCCTATTGATATTGACAGAGACTATGTGATAGCTAGTCTGTGAGTGGAACCAAATTTGATTAACCAGATATGTCAGGCTCAGCATACCAATCTACTGTGTGAGGATCGTGCGGTCTGATTCAGAGGGGTGATGTGGCTGATTTCTTAGTGAGTGATGATGGCCTACTAAGGTTTAGAGGTAGGATTTGCGTTCCCAATGACCCAGAGTTAAATAAATTGATTTTGACAGAAGCTCATTCATCTAGATATGCATTGCATCCGGGGAGTAATAAGATGTATCAGAATCTCTGAAAAGTGTATTGGTGGTCAGGGATGAAAAGAGATATCGCAGAATTTATGGCAAGATGTCTCGTTTGTCAACAAGTAAAGGTAGAGCATCAAAAGCCTGCAGGGTTATTGCAGCCTCCACCTATACCAACTTGGAAATGGGAGCATGTCATCATGGATTTCATCATAGGATTGCTGAGAACTAAGAGGAACCATGATGCTATCTGGGTAGTGGTTGACAGATTGACAAAATCCTTCCACTTTTTGCCTATGAAATCTACAGATACTTTGGGTAGTTTGGTAGAGTTGTATTTACGGGAGATAGTAAGGCTACATTGTGTACCAGTGAGCATCGTATTAGATAGGGATTCTCGCTTCACTTCTTGCTTTTAGGAATAATTTCAGGAAGCTATGGGAACCCAATTAAGTTTCAGTACTACTTCCATCCTTAGATCGATGGTCAGTCAGAGAGAATTATCCAGACGTTAGAGGACATGTTAAGAGCAAGTGTTATGGATTTTAAAGGCTCCTGGGATGATCACCTACCGTTAACCAAGTTTGTATACAACAATAGTTATCACTCGAGTATCGGGATAGCACCATATGAGGCCTTGTATGGTAGAAGGTGTCGTTCCCCAATTGGTTGGGAAGAAGTGGGTGAAATGAAATTTTTTACTCTTGATTTGGTACAGCAAGCCTCTGAGGTTGTTCAGCTGATATGTGAGAGATTGAGAATAGCTCAGAGCAGGCAAAAAAGTTACGCTGACATGAGACGGAGGCTACTAGAGTTCACTGTGGGTGACTCTGTGAGACCCCATATATGTATGGTTGTAATGTGTGTTATTTGATCAATTAATGTGAATGGACTTGTAATGTAAGGCATAAGTGGTTTAAGTCCATGGATTCAATGTACATAATGGTAGTATGATTTTGTAATGTACATACAAGTTTCATTGTGTATGAATATGAAGGAATGAGTTCTTATAAGTGATGAATGTGAATGGAACTCAAAATGAGTAGTGTGGTAAGTGGAAAGAAGTTGTATGAATATAAATGCTTCCATTTGGTTTTATATAGTATACCTTCGGATATACAAGGAATGTACACAAGTTTCAATGTGTATAAGGTATGAATGAATGCCATTTTTAAGTCATAAAGGTGGATGGATGAGAAAATGACTATGACAGCAGATTAAGGATGTTTTGGTGTAAGTTGCAGCAGGAAAATTGTAGAAAATCTGGAAAGTATGAAGGCCAGATCGATCTCATAGGAAGAGAGATCGATATGGAAGAGCCAGAATGCTCTTATTTGGGCAATGGAATAGAGCAGATCGATTTCCAATGGGGCCAGATCGATCTCCTAACCATTCTGTAATGAAAAGATCGATCCTTAAGCATATAGATCGATCTCCTTAGCTCTCTGTTTGGGAGCAAATCGATCTCAAGCTTCGACAGATCGATCTCATGCTTAAAATGCCATGAAAAAGAGGGATTTAAAGGGATCAGATCGATCTCCTCCTAGTGCAGATCGATCTTCTCAAGCTATTTCTATAAAAGGAGTGCTGAAAATCTAAAAATTTTGGAAAAAACATCACCCTTCCATTTTCAACCCAAAAACCTAACTTTCTCTCTCTAAAATCAGCCATTTCTAGTAAGAATTGAGGGGAGGCCATTAGACACTAAGTTATTCATCTTGAGGAAGAGAATAACATAGTTGGAACCTAAAATCCCATTGTTGGTATTGAAGGAGCTAAGGGCATTGTCATTTGGAGCAAGAAGAGAAATCAGATATGGTAAGCTTCTAACACTCTAACTCTGGTACATTGTCTATTTAATTGATTTTGGAGTTGTTTGGCATGAGTATGGATGGTTGGGAACACCTAAGTTGTGTTAGAAACTAATGTAACCTAGAAAATGGATTGAACCTAGTGTGAGAAAGTGTAGATTGGGTGAGTTGGTGGTTTATGGATGTTGATAAGTTGTTATTGGAGTAATGTGGATGAGTTGAGATGGGTAAATGAAGCCACATTGTGAGTTTAGAGAATTTATGGAAAATGAGTATGTAAATGCTTGATAACTGCCATAGAGAAGAAATCAAGGAAATTTGTGAACCATGAGCCTAATATCAATTTAATATCGATTTAGAATAAGTTAAGAGGCTTAAGAGAATCCATCTACTCGAGTTATGAGTAGAATAATAAAGCGAGGCCTCACAAGCGTTAATAGAGACTATAGGTCGAATTGACTATAGTAAACGCAGAAGTTAGATTGTAATGGGCTAAAACGATTCGAAATTTCGTTTATGTGCAGTCTCGAAGAGTCCGTTGGAAACGAATCGAGTTGTACGAGTAAGCAGCTTTAAGGAAGTGGAATCACGCATTGCGATTCCAGGTAAGGGAATTCTGTAAGTATATAGAGGTAGCTGCTCGTATTTTATGGGTAGATATAGGGCGTTCATGAAATGCATGAATGTTTAAGTAAATGGTTGTTGATATGCGTGATTAGCTGCGAGAAATGGTATGAGATTTGGTTTCCAAAATGGTTCTTGGAAAAGGGAATAGTAAGGCTAATAATTACATAAATCACGTGTTTTGAATGTTTTTCACACAACACAATGATTTGATTTGAGAAAATAAAAGGATAGGCTGGCTAGTGTTTTATTGATGTTATTGAATAGCACATGTGAAGTGCTAAACATGTTTGTGATGTGTTTTGAATGCATTTGAGCCGCCTATCGTGTGTATGTGATTTAACTTGCGCCGGAGCCTCGCTCGCGCTAGATTTCAATGTTTTCATTTGTATGAAACGTGCTGGAGCTTAGCTCGCACATTGATTTGGAAACTATGATGATCTTTATAAACCGTATTGGAGCGTCTGCTCGTATGTGGCTTTTGAGTGGTGTTTCTTATGAGTATAATCGTACTAGAGCTATGCTCGTACGTGGTCTCTTTACGGTAGGATGCATGAGTCGTGCTTGAGCTTTGCTCGCATAAGTTTGCACATTGTGATACGTATGAGGCCGTGAAAGTTGGTAAGATCCTCAAGCCCTACATCCATAAGCCAACATCCTTAAGCCCGAGGAGGCGGGGAGGCTCTGTTAGGCGGGGAGGCTCTATTCGGTGGGGAGGCTCTCTTACGGTAAGATCCTTAAGCCCTACATCCTTAAGCTAACATCCTTAAGCCTGAGGAGGCGGGGAGGATCTGTTAGGCGGGGAGGCTCTGTTTGGTGGGGAGGCTTTCTTATGGAAGGATCCTTAAGCCAACATCCTTAAGCCTAGAAGGGTGGGGAGGCTCTGTTTGGCAGGAAGGCTCTGTTCGGCAGGGAGGCTCTCCTACATAGATATGAAAAATTCTTGTTATGGGGTAGGTAAGACCTAGGAATAGCACCCCAAATCACAATATGAGTCTGCGTAGTACGCTGTACCGTGTATATCAGATGGAGTACGATGTACCGCACGATGGTTATGTGATGAGAAAGTCTGGGGAGGGATAATCCACCTTAGTGCCAGCACGATACCCCGCACACCTGGATGCATGTGGTCTGGGATGATTTATGATGTAGTTGGTCCACATAGGCACTTTTGATATAGTGACCTAGCTTTTATTACATATGTGTGATTGTGATTGTCCAAGGTTGACCCGAGGGAGGGGTCGAACCTTATGGGATTAGATTTGTGAAATGGTAATGATGTTTGTGATTGAGAAAATGGTTTGTGATGGGATTGTATGTGTTTGAGAAAGAGCTTTGTGATGTGATTTAAAAAGGATGTTTCTTAAATGAATTGCCCTTTTTATGAGTTTAATGAGATGAGCATGAGATGTTTTCACATGTTGATATTCCATGTTTTATATGCCAATTTTACATGATTTTGATACATGATATATATGTATACTCATATGGCATAGTTTTATTCCTCATGCTCCTATTATAAATGATTTATGCATAACATTATCAGTATGTAGAGAGAGTAGTTATCTACCATGCTTACATTATTGCCTTACTGAGTGTGTGGTTGCTCATCCCTCTCTATTTTCCCCTTCCTACAGAGCGTGCATAGTAGCCCAGTCAGGACTGAGGCATTGTGTTTTTGGACATCCGCTGCTTCCATCGCCGAAAGGTATATACACAGGATTCTTTTTGTATCTAAACAATGTAATGGCATAGTAATGATTAAGTTGTAATTATGGGAGATGTAGATGTCAAGTAACATAGGTTGTGTAAGTTAATGATTAACTATTAAATGTATGACATTGCTTTATTTAACTGAGAATGAATGAGATGTGATGTTTATTATTGACTCACAGCCCAACACTGTGGTGGTAATTTAGTTCACGATCGGGTAAGGTAACAGTAAAATGCAAAAAAAATTCAGTGATTTTCGGTTAAAGAGATTGAAAAAGGGTCGTGACAAACTTAGTTTTCTTAAAAGTTTCTCTCTCGAAAAGGATTATGAGGTTCGGTAAGAAGGGTAAGTTAAGCCCTCGTTATATAAGATCGTTTGAGATACTAGAGTATATGGGAGATAGGGCCTACAGGCTAGCGTTGCCACCGGATCAAGCAGACATACATAATGTCTTCCATGTGTCTATGCTTCGGAAGTACTATCCAAATCCAACTCATGTGATTCGGTATGAGCCATTGGAGCTCAAGAATGATTTTTCATATGTAGAGAAACTGATCCGGATACTGGATAGGAAGGAAATGGTGTTACGGAACAAGACGATTCCGCTTATTAAGGTTCTTTGGCAGTACCATACTTCAGAGGAAGCTACTTGGGAGTTGGAGAATCCTATATGGGAAAAGTACCCCGACTTTTTTTGGAGTAACTTGGTTCTAATTTAGAGGACCAAATTTCTTAAAGGAGGGGAGGAATGTAAGACTCGTATTTTCATATGTAATCCTTATGATTCCCTAAGTATACACTTGTTTAAGTAATATGAATCATAAGAGTTGTAAGGTCCGTAGATTGGATGTACACACTTGTTAAGTGAGTTTGCGATGTACACACAAGTTTCATTAAGTATGAATTATAAGAAATTGACCTTTTTAAGTGATAAATGTGGAATGAATGCAAAAGCAAGTAGTGAAACAAATTGATATGAAGTTAACTTTGAAATCTGGGAGAAATTTTAGCTAAGTATGCTGCAAAGCAAGGGGAGATCGATCTCTCCTTCAAGCTAGATCGATCTCAGCAAGCTTCTACCAAGCAAGGATCGATCTCATCCTCAAGTAGACTGATCTCATTATGTCTCGGCCAAAAGAAGATCGATCTCATCTTTTTGGCAGATCGATCTCTGAAGCTCTCTGCCTGGCTAAGATTGATCTTACCCTTCAGAACAGATCGATCCCTCATGCTTGAAAACTGAATGCCGAGAGACTTAAAGCAGGAGAAGATCGATCCCTCACTTATGGAGATCAATCTCATCAAGCCATTTCTATAAAAACTGGGTAGTTGAACTGCATTTCACGAAAGCAACTCAAAACCTTCCTTTTTTTTGAAGCAAAGTAACCTAGTTTTTCTCTCAAAACTCTCAACATTTTCCTTAGAGATTTGAGAGAAGTTCATTTCAGTAAAGTTGTTCCTAGAGAGGAGAAGAACAACATAGTTGAAAACAAGAGGTCGAATCATTGGATTGGAAGAGGATAAGAGCTTTCCCCAATCTTGGTGGAAAAGGAGAAAAGCTAAGATTGGTAAGATTTCAATGCAACAATCTCATGTATGTTGATCTATACACTTTTATGAGTTGATTGGTATATAGATTGATGAGTTGATTGGTATATAGATTGATGGTTGAAACATCTTAGTTCATGCCAAATCTTCCAAGACCTATAAGTGGCTTGAAGTGCCAAAATGAGAGAAGGATTAGTAGGCATGGATTTAATGATGAATTAAGTATGCATTGATGTTATTGAGCATGTATATATGCTTGTATCATAGTTTGGTGAAATCCATGTGCTAGAAACAATAAAGGTTGAAAATAAGCATATGAGGTATTTGATGAAATGCCAAAATGAAATAAAATGACGAACTTGAGGCATTGTAAGCTTAATGCTGGTCCAATACGAATCAATAGACTCGAGGAGTCTAAGAGATTCTCGAAAAATGAGTTATATACTCAAAAAGGACTTATGAAAGAGTAAAGTTTGATATTGATGTAACTAGGCCAAATGAGATATAAATGGTCTAATGCATTGATTTGAATATCATGCAAGTGAAATGAAGTATGTGAAAGTATACTGATGTGTGTAATACACAATTTCAGCTCCAAAAGATATAATTGGAGTCGATAAGATCGGGTCACGAGCGTTGGGAATCGAAGGAAAGTGAGTCGAGCGTGATTCGAGGTAAGAGACTTATGCAAGCTATTAGAGATAGCTATACGTATGTTTTCTTACCTGCTGTGTTCGAATGCATGCGATAAGTACATAGATATGGATATATTTAGGTGAAAATTACGAATGAGAATAAGTCTATAAGTATAAGTTGCATGACTTCTATGTTATTGTTGTGAAAAAAAGTTTTTGCAAATGTTTTGAGAAAGAATAATAATAGATGGGCTCTTGGTTTAACCATTTACATGAAATGCTTATAACGAGTGATTGAAGAGAGATTTACCCTTTCACTCATGACAGTATATGGAGACCCTTCTATTTCTTTTCTATGTGAAATCGTGCTAGAGCCTGAGTGGCAACGGTAGATTGTCCAGCCCTGCTCGCACGTTATTTTCCAAGGGATTTTAAGAAAAATCAAAAGAGTGTTTAATGCCTCGGTGATGTTGTGTGTTCCACTCGAGAGCTCGCACTAGATTTTTTGGAATCATGCTGGAGCCTTCGAGTATTACTGTGTGTCTTGCTTTGACTATGCTCGCATGTAATTTCCTAGTAAAACCGTGCTCGATGCCTTAGGTATGCTGTGTGTCTTACGCTGAGTTGCTCGCACAAGGTTTTCATGATTATGTTGTGTGTTGAGTAAAACTGTGCTAGAGCCGTCATGTATTGTTGTGTGTCTTGCATTGACATGCTCACATGTTGTTTATGAATGTGTTGTAATGAGTACAAAATCGTGCTAGAGCCGTCGTGTACTGCTGTGTGTCTTGCACTGACCTGCTTGCACGAGATTTTGAGACAATTGAAATGGGTGATAAGGATCCACGAGAGCACGATGTACCGTGAGCGTTAGTCATGGAGTACGATGTGCCGTGATTCTAGTATGAGCTGAAGGGATGATTGATCCGCCTCCCCAAGAGTAGGGTTCTCGCACACTTGATCAGTGTTGCTTGGAATCCGACTATGGCCATAAGTCTTGTAGTGACATATGTTTCCCTTGCTGTGTGTCTGGGGATATGATAACCCATTATTATGTCTCATGTACATTGATTTGTTGAGTGCAAAGCGATTTTTAAATGTGTACTGTGTGATTCTAAAGATGAACAATGTGAAAAGAATGTGTTATGTGAATATGCATATACCCATCTGGCGAATTAATGATTTCGCAACAAAGGAAGCTATTTTAAAGAATGCATATGTTTTTTTAGGAAAATCAAGATATATTTTTAGCATGTAGATAGCGTAGTTATCTACCTGCTTTCATATTTTCCTCACTGAGCGTGTTAGCTCACCCCCTTATTTCTCCTCCACAGATTCTATGCAGTAGTGAGTATACTACAGTCGTCCTTGCTATCGTGTTGCTTCGGTCATCCAACAGTATAGAGGTATACATTTGAGATGAAAAATTTTGTATCCTGTAAACTAATGCACAGTAAAGTTTGTATTTTGTATTTTGGGGGATATATATAATAGAAACTGATGTAAAACGCTTCCGCACATATGTATAAAAGTCCAGTTTCTATTCTACTTCATTTAAATAAATTTATTTAAACTATAAATGGATGAGATATGGATTGGATGTTGACTCACAGCCCAACTGTAAGTGATAAGGTAAAGGTCACGATCAGAGAGTGAGTGTGACGCCCCGGAAGAGCGAAAAACAGGGGAAATTTAAAACTTTTTCACATCCATTCACAATTAAGGGTGCATTCCTGTGCAGTGTCATACATCATGATACATATCATACATCAGGATCTCATCATCTCATAATTATACATTATACCATATGCATTACTTGATTCAAGGTTAATTAATCCTAATAAATCCCATACATCATTCTACATCAAGTGTCTGTAAATACAACTTTAGTCTGGGTACATGAAATATTAAAATATACCTCAAAATACAATATATATGTCCTGGAGCTCAAGTCCTCCACTAGCCACTACTCCGTACGTCGCAGGGAAACTCTCTTCACTTGAAGAAATCTGCAGGGGAGATAAAATAGGGTGAGCTTCTAAATCGCTCAGTAAGAGGGTAAGGGATTCATTAATAAGAAAATGATTTGCACAGCAAAATCATTTTGTTTTACATGTTAAACTTAATAAACTCAGTGGAAAATGTAGCATGAATAATTAAAACATCTTCTTAACTCATTTCTCAAAGCACTTGTAGAAACATGATAATAAATGGCTCAAACCATGATTACAAATAGTTACAAGCATGTTGGAAATCAGGATGCGATAATGGCTTTTCTTATAAAACGTGATGAAAATCACCGCATTAATAATGCACGTCGTAGACACCAAACACAAACTCATGTGTAAAACGAGACCAGATAATTAAAACTCATATAAAAACTCGCCATGGCACATCAAAACGATTGAACTCGTCCGCTAGGTGGACATCCCAATCGAGGGATTTCGTCGAAAATAATACACCTATGGCCATGGTTTGCTGTAGACTTGATCAGAGTCGTACAACAGTCGGTCTTACATGCTATCAAAACACGACCCGGTCTTACATGCTATCAAAGCAATGCCACCCAATGCTTCTGCGGAGCGGGGTCATCTCACGTTACCAGAACAGAGGAATATCGGACTTACATGCTACCAGAGCAAGGCTCGGACTTACATGCTACCAGAGAAAGGCCCGATGTGTATTCAACATGACACGCTAAGTCTCAGTAATAGCCATTATCATTTAAAACATTTTGCCTTCAAGTAGCGCTCATAATGGTTTTTCTCATAACCGTTTTGTACTCAACACAAAAAATGTCAAAACTGAGCTCAAACCGTCAAAACAGCACACACATTTCTCAAATCTCAATACGCCTTAACGTAGAGGCCAAATCACATTTTCACTTCTTAAATTTAAAACGATTGTAAAATAATTTCACATTTAGTTTACAACTCATAAAAATTGAGTCCCAACCGGCTATAAAATCATGTGCAACAACTCATTCACAACTCATCAAAACATGCTTATTTTCTCAAACCACATTTCATGCTACAACATCATCACAAAACCTATACACAAATGAGTTTAAGTTTTCCTTTACCTCGTTGCACCTCGTATAGTGCAATTGTTCCCCAAAACGACGGACTAGCCACGCATTCCTCTCTGGAACTCCCGGGCTGTCTAAACGATGTTAAAACATCAATAATTCATCTCAATCACATCACTGAGCGCATAATTGCTCATATTCTCATTAAATACTACAACCTCATTTTTCTCATATTCCTATCCTAATCAACATTCTCATCCACTACATTTCAAATCCTCCATTTTTCATGCATAATGTCTATGCCAAAATCACCTTATTGCCTCAATTCCGATTTATAGTCAAAATCCACAAAATTACCACAATTGCATAATATCATCATCATTCTCACAAAATAGCAAATTTCATCAACTTTAATCATTTCCTAGCTATTTTATCACCATACCCAAAATCACAATCACCAAAATCACCTCAATATCAAAGATTAAAGCTTAGAAATTTACCCAAAACTTATGGAGAGCTCTATTTGCACCTCAATTCAATTCGTCCTTTGATTTCCAAGTATGTTGTTCTCCTTTGGATGAGGAACAATTTTCCTTATTGCCACAACCCCTGATTCGAATGAAAATGGGCAATTTGGAGGAGAGAGAAAGCTAGGGATTTCGATTTCTGAAGAGTGAGAGAATGAATTTCCAGAAAACAAAGGGGTCCTTATATAGGCCGAAGGTAGGAGATCGATTTGGTCCTTGATGAGATTGATCTCTTTTTGAATTTGGGAACGTTTTGGGGTAATTTTATGCCTAGGAGATCGATTTGTCGTGGGGTGAGATCGATCTCTTAATTGCTTCAAGAGATCGATCTGCTCCTTGAGGAGATCGATCTTCTGTTTACAAAATGCTTCATGAGATCGATCTGCTCCTTGAGGAGATCTATCTTCTCTTTACAGAAACATTTTGAGATCGATCTTCTTGCCTATGAGATCGATCTGCCTATCAGTTCTGGCACATTTCTTGCATTTTGGAGCCATGAGATCAATCTCTCAGCCTTGGGGATCGATCTGGCCTTCACAGATTGTATTGCTGCTGCATCAATTTGCAGAAAACTCAGTGTAAAACTTCTCAAAATCTACCTCATAGTCCATATTTCAATCCATATACATTCAAGACTTAAAGACCACATTTTCTTATACTTCATCATATTTAAAACTTGCGTATACATTAACATATCATGATTACATACACCAAATTACAATTCTAATAACTAGGGTATACAAAATGCTCAGTTCTCACATCCTCCCCACCTTTAAAGAATTTGGTCCTCCAAATTCAACTCAACTCGTCAAACAGATGGGGCTACTTCTCCTTCATGAGGCTTTCCAATTCCTAAGTTGCCTCTTCCATTGAGTGATGTTTCCATAAAACTTTCACTAATAAGATGCTTTTGGTTCTAAGTAGCTTCTCTTTCCTATCAAGAATCTGAACGGGTTTCTCAGTGTAGCTCATGTCCTCTTGTATGTCCATCTCTTCATACTCTATGACATGAGAAGGGTCCGGGTGGTACTTCCTCAACATAGATACATGAAAGACGTTGTGTATTTCGGACATCTGTGGAGGTAATGCCAACTTGTAGGCTACCTCTCCCACTCTCTCAAGAATCTTGAATGGTCCAATAAATCGAGGACTCAATTTGCCTTTCTTTTCAAATCTCATGATACCTTTACTCGGTGATATCTTCAGAAATACTACATCACTAACATCAAACTCAAGTGGCCGTCTACGCACATTCGTGTAGCTTTTCTGTCTACTCTGTGCAGCCCGTAATCTCTCACATATGAGTTTCACACTCTGTACAGCCTGTTCAACAAGCTCGGGAGCATTTATCTTTCTATCACCCACTTCTTCCCACGCTACAGGGGATCTACACGTCCTACCATATAGATCCTCAAAAGGTGCCATTCCAATACTCGCATGATAGCTATTATTGTTCGTAAATTCTGTTAGGGGCAGGTGATCATCCCATGATCCCTTAAAATCCATCGTACATGCCCTCAACATATCCTCCAGGGTCTGAATAGTCCTTTCTGACTGGCCATCTGTCTGAGAATGATATGCAGTACTAAAACTCAATCGAGATCTCATGGACTCCTGAAACTGGGTCCAAAATCTGGAAGTAAATTGAGAATCTCTGTCAGAAGTAACACTCACTGGAGCCCCATGTAATCTAGCTATCTCGCTGACGTATAACTCAGCTAAGGCATCCACAGTATCGGTGCTCTTGATGGCAAGAAAGTGGGCACTTTTCTTCAGTTTATCCACTATGACCCATATCGCATCACGACCCCTTCGGGTCCTTGGTAAACCCATAAGAAAGTCCATGGTGACATGCTCCCATTTCCATGTAGGCATAGGTAAATGCTGCAATAATCCTCCGGGCTTTCGATGCTCAGCTTTCACTTGCTGGTACACTAAACATTAGCCACAAATTCTGCCACGTATCACTTCATACCACTCCACTAATACACCTTTCTCAAATCTCAGTACATTTTAGTACTCCTTAGGTGCATGGTGTATCGCGAGCAGTGGGATTCTCTCAATATCTGTCTCTTCAAGGTATCATCGTCCAATACACAAATTTGTCCTCTGAATCTCAACAACCCATTCTCATTGACTATGAGATCCGACTGTGAAGTTTGCTCAGCTTGGCTAGCCATATCAATCAACCTCTGATCATCACGCTGCCCAGTTCTAATCCGATCCATGATCCTGGGCACTATTCGCATGCTAGCTAAAAATCCAATTTCTACCTCTTTAACTCTGATTCAGAGTTCGATGAACTGCTCCAATAAATCCCATTCCTTGATTATGATAGTAGATATCAGACTCTTCCTGCTCAGGGCATCAGCAACCACATATGCCTTTCCCGGATGTATAAAATCTCACAGTCATAATCCTTAAGGCGTTCCATCCATCTCCTTTGTCTTATATTTAACTCTTTCTGATCAAACAGATACCTCAAACTCTTAAGGTCAGTGAAGATCTGAAATCTTTCCCCATATAAGTAGTGTCACCAAATCTTCAAGGAAAACACCGCGACAACTAACTCCAAATCATGCGTGGGGTAATTTCGCTCATGATCTTTCAATTGTCGCAATCTATAGGCGACCACTCTTCCATGCTACATGAGCACACACCCCAATCCTTGATGGGAAGCATCACTATACACTGATCAGTCCATATGAACGGAGTCTCCTTGCACGTGAGCTTGGTCAAAGGAGGGGGAATCTTAGAAAATCCCTCTACAAACCTTTTGCAATACCATGCCAAACTAAGGAAACTTCGTACCTCAGTAACTATCTTCGGTCTTTCCCAATTAAGCACAACCTCTACTTTAATTAGATTAACGGAAACTCCTTTCGCTGAAACTATATGACCAAGGAAAGCTATTCGATCCAGCCAAAACTCACACTTACCAAGCTTTCAATATAATTGCTTATCTCGAAGCATCTGAAGTACTAACCACAAGTGTTGTACCTGCTCCTCATAAGACCGAGAGTACACCAGGATATCATCAATAAAGACTATCACAAACTTATGTAGATAGTCTCTGAACACCTCGTTCATTAACCTCATAAATGCTGCAGGGGCATTCGTCAATCTAAAGGGCATCACTAGAAATTCATAATGGCCATACCTTATCCTGAAGGCCGTCTTCGGAATATCTTCTTCCTTAATCCTCAATTGGTGATAGCTCGATCTCGAATCAATCGTAGAGAAGACTTAAGCCCCTCTCAGCTGATCAAGTAGGTCATTAATCCTGGGTAATGGGTATTTATTCTTCATCGTGGCTTTATTCAATAGTCGATAGTCTATGCATAACTTGAGACTATCATCCTTCTTCCTCACGAATAACACTGGGTCTAATAAATCCCTGATCCAATAACTCCTGTAGTTGTCTCTTCAATTTCTCAAGTTCCACTAATGCCATCCTATACGGAGGTCTAGAGATAGGCTAAGTATCTGATACCAAATCAATGATAAACTCCAGCTCTCTCTTTGGTGGTAAACCTGGCAACTCATCTGGGAAGACATCCAAAAATTCACACACCACAGGTATATCCTCAATCCTCGGATGTTCCTGCTTATCATCTGAGATGAGTGTTTTATAACATTCACATGAACAATCATACTTACTAATCTCAAAAGCAATCTCAAAATTTCAATTTGCTTACATAATTTCGCACATTTATTTTCTCAATATTTCAAACGTACACTGTAAGGTTCAGGTAGGGAGAAAGTTACAATCTTAGTGTAGTAGTGTAAACTCACTTGATTGGTTGCCAGCCAATCCATTCCCAAAATTATATCAAATCCATGTATATTTAGCATCATTAGATCTGCTAACATCACTCTATCTCCCACCTTTATTTCACACCCTCTACAGATTAAATCAGTTCTCTGGGACTGATGTATAGGGGTATTTACATGTAGTACATACTTTAGAGGTTCAAACTTCAAATTTAATCTGCATGCAAAATGCTCTGAAATAATCGAATGCATATACCCTGAATCAATCAACACATGAGCCTTATGATTACAGATAAAGAGTATACCTCTTATAGTTTCTGCTAATGTGTTTGCTATTTCCTTGTCCAGAGAAAACACATGTCCCACTGTAACAGGTTTCTTTCTCTTCTCTACTGCAGTGGCCCATCTCGGGGGATTCACTCTCTATGGCTGCTGTCTAGTAGCCTCCAGAGAATGTGGTCTCCAAGGTTGAGGGCAGTCTTTTACTCTGTGACCCATGTCTCCATATCTAAAACATCCATGGATCAACCTAGTACAACTTCCCTCATGCGATCGACCACAATTTCTGCAAACTCTTATCTCAGGCCTGACATCTCAAGGGGTCTCCCTGATGATAGGATAAGCTCTGGGTCTCTCCAATCGCCCCTTATATAACTTAATCCTTCCTCTTCTGAAGGAACCTCTCTGAACATTTGCCTGGGAAATCGCTGGCCTCTTGCCCTTATCCCGAGTCACTGCACTAAACTCATTCTGGGATCTTACAATTTCGATTCCCCTCTCAATCTATTGTGCTCGTTTCAGAGCATCTCCAAACTCAGTAATACACAGCCCGATCAATCGATCTCGGATGATGGGCTTCAATCCATACACAAATCTCTCAGTGCAGAGCTCTTCATTCTTGAAGGTCTTTGGATCATATCTTAATATAGCGGTAAATAGGCTTTCATAATCATCCACAGACATATCGCCCTGTACCAGATTCAAAAACTCTACCTGCTTCCTTTTCTGAGCAGCTCGTGGTACATATTGAGCTCTAAAGGCTGTCTGAAACTCTTCCCAGCTAATCACATCTTGGCTGGACATTAGAATACCATAGGTAGTGCACCACCAATCTCGAGCTCTCCCTTTCAACATATAAGTGCCCATACTGACCCTCTCAGCATCAGTGCATCCTAAATAGTCAAATATGACTCTCAATTCAATCAACCACTCCTCAGCCTTTGCGGGATCCTTTTTCCCTTTAAACGCAGGTGGATTCATTTTCAAAAAGTCTTTCAGTCAAACCATACTTTTGTCATCAGGCTGAGTGACGGGAGGCACTGGGTCTATCTGTACTGGGGGCACGGGAGGTCCTTGTGGTGGTGTAGGAGTAGTACCCGAAGCATTACCTCCAAAATGTTGCATGAATAGTGCTACCATTTGCTCAAAACCTTACCGCACATCATGCTCCATTCGGTTAAATTGAGAGTTAGGACTCTCCGGTTGTGGGGCAGGTGGCAGAGGTGGCTCTGCCTGCCTCCTCGATCGACCTCGTCGTCCACTAATTCTCAATCTCAATAGGTTTCCTATGCGTACACATTAACTTCGATTGAAATCTTAATCCTCAATTTCAGTTCATGACCAGACTTATATAGACACTTGGGATAAATTCTATTTCACTTGACCGACACTGACAGTACTAAACACCCTAAGCTCTGATACAAAGAAAACTCTGTGACGCCCCGAAAGCGCGAAAAACATGGTAAATTTAAAACTTTTTCACATCCATTCACAATGAAGGGTGCATTCCTGTGCAGTGTCATACATCATGATGCATATCATACCTCAGGATCTCATCATCTCATAATTATACATTATACCATATGCATTACTCAATTCAAGGTTAATTAATCCTAATACATCCCATACACATTGTACATTAAGTGTATGTAAATACAACCTTAGTCTGGGTACATGAAATATTAAAATATACCTCAAAATACAATATATATGGCCTGGAGCTCATGTTCTCCACTAGCCGCTACTCCGTACCTCGCAAGGAAACTCTCTTCACTTGAAGAAATCTAAGGGGAGATAAAATAGGGTGAGCTTCTAAATAGCTCAGTAAGATGGTAAGGGATTCATTAATAAGAAAATGATTTGCACAGCATAATCATTTTGTTTTACATGTTAAACTCAATAAACTCAGTGAAAAATGTAGCATGAATAATTAAAACATCATCTGAACTCATTTCTCAAAGCTCATGTAGAAACATGATAATAAATGGCTCAAACCATGATTACAAATAGTTAAAAGCATGTTGAAAATCAGGATACGATAATGGCTTTTCTCATAAAACGTAATGAAAATCACCGCATTAATAATGCACGTGACGCAGCCACCAAACACAAACTCATGTGTAAAACGAGACCAGGCAATTAAAACTCAGAAAAACTCGTCATGGTACATCAAAACGATTAAACTCATCCCCTAGGTAGACGTCCCCAATCGAGGGATTTCATCGACAATAATACACCCATGGCCATGGTTCGCTGTAGACTTGATAAGAGTCGTACAACAGTCGGTCTTATATGCTATCAAAGCATAGCCCGATCTTACATGCTATCAAAGCATAGCCCTGTCATACATGCTATCAAAGCAATGACACCTAACGCTACTGCGGAGCGGGGTCATCTCACATTTTCAGAACAGAGGAATATCGGACTTACATGCTACCAAAGCAAGGCTCGGACTTACATGCTACCAGAGTAAGGCTCGGACTTACATGCTACCAGAGCAAGGCCCGATGAATATTCAACATGACACGCCTAAGTCTCAATAATAGCCATTATCATATAAAACGTTTTGCCTTCACGTAGCGCTCATAATGGTTTTTCTCATAAAACTCATCTAAAAACCGTTTTGTACTCAACACAAACATGTCAAAATCGAGCTCAAATCGGCAAAACAATGCAAACATTTCTCAAATCTCAATACGCCTTAACGTAGAGGCCAAATCACATTTTCAATTTTTAAATTCAAAATGGTTGTAAAACAATTTCACATTTAGTTTACAACTCATAAAAATTAGGCCCCAACCAGTTATAAAATCATGTGCAGCAACTCATTCACAACTCATCAAAACAAGCTTGTTTTCTCAAACCACATTTCATGCTACAACATCATTGCAAAACACATACACAAATGAGTTTAAGGTTTCCCTTACCTCGTTGCACCTCGTATAGTGCAATCGTTCCTCCAAACGATGGACTAGATACACATTCCACTCTGGAACTCCCAGGCTGTCCAAACGATGTTAAAACATCAATAATTCCTATCCTAATCAACATTGTCATGCACTACATTTCAAATCCTACATTTTTCATGCATACTGTCTATGCCAAAAGCACCTCATTGCCTCAATTTTGATTTATAGCCAAAATTTCTAAAATTACCACAATTGCATAATATCATCATCATTCTCACAAAATTGCAAATTTCATCAACTTTAATAATTTCCTAGCTATTTTATCACCATACCCAAAATCATAATCACCAAAATCACTTCAATATCAAAGATTAAAGCTTAAAAATTTACCCAAAACTTATGGAGAGCTCTATTTGCACCTCGATTCGATTCGTCCTTCGATTTCCAAGTATGCTATTCTCCTTTTGATGAGGAACAACTTTTGTTCTTACCACAACCCCTGATTCGAATAGAAATGGGCAATTCAGAGGAGAGAGAAAGCTATGGATTTCGATTTCTAAAGAGAGAGAGAATGAATTTCCAGAAAACAAATGGGTCCTTATATAGGCCGAAGGTAGGAGATCGATCTGGTCATTGATGAGATCGATCTCTTTTTGAATTTGAGAACGTTTTGGGGTAATTTTATGCCTAGGAGATCGATCTGTCGTGGGGTGAGATTGATCTCTTAATTGCTTCATGAGATCGATCTGCTCCTTGAGGAGATCAATCTTTTGTTTACAAAATGCTTCATGAGATCGATCTACTCCTTGAGGAGATCGATCTTCTCTTTACAGAAACATTTTGAGATCGATCTTCTTGCTTATGAGATTGATCTACCTATCAGTTCTGGAACATTTCTTGCATTCTGAAGCCATGAGATTGATCTCTCATCCTTGGGGATCGATCTGGCCTTCATAGATTATACTGCTGCTACATCAATTTTTAGAAAACTCAATGTAAAACTTCTCAAAATCTACCCCATAGTCCATATTTCAATCCATACACATTCAAGACTTAAATACCTCATTTTCTTATACTTCGTCATATTTAAAACTTAGGTGTACATTAACATATCATGATTACATACACCAAATTACAATTCTAATAACTGGGGTATACAAAATTCTCAGTTCTCACAGTGAGGGTCGTGACAATTCCATTTAAGTAAAAAGCCTTAAAAATCATCAAATATCAACATATCTCATTATCTTCATCATTCATCAACTTTCTCTTACCTTTGACCAAAGTTGACTAAGCTTTTGATTCTCCAAATTGTTCCTTAACTGTAAATCATCAAGTTTACATCTTAAAACCATCTAAAATATCAACAAAATCTAACCAAAAACATTTAAAATGAAGCTTTCTCTCACCTCATGAACATGATAGTTTCTCTCCCAGATTCTATCTCTAGGATTTCACCTAGCAAATGACCTTCAATGGAGCTAAAGATTTTATTTTTTAGTATAGGGTTCAAGTAGGAAGATTCGGTCTTTCTTGGTCAAGATCAGAAAACTACCGAAAAAGGCTCAAAAACATCGCAGAAGTAGAGTTGCATAGTGACACCTATGAGAAGAAGATGGGATTGGTTCTCTCTAATATTTCTCATGGTATATGAACTCTTTTTTTACTGGATTTTTATATGTTAGAGAGGACTCATAGGGGAATATTTTTCCCTTCTTGTCCGTTCCCTAAATCTGGCTAGAAGACCCTCGAAAAATTCACTCAATCTTCCTTGTATAGTAACGCCTTTGATAGTGATGAAGGGGATGTATCTCTCAGGTTTGTTTGGGTAATTGGTTGTTTCCATGGGAAAATGAAAGCTTAAAGGGTTAAGTAACAATATGGACAAGGCTTGAATTTTTGGGCCATTGGATGGGCTTCAATTTGGGCCCAATTTGCTGAGTGTACAAGTTGCCTGAAACAAGGCAACCCACAATCCAATGTTGTAAAATCTTTAAAACAATATTTCTAGTCCAATGTCTTACAAATTTCCACTTCTCAAGTATCCTAATATGTCTCTAGTATCTCTTATAAAAATTTGGGGCCCATTTGTTTAAGAAAATTTTCCCGATTGGGCCCATTTTACTTGACTAGGTCCATACCGATCAATGAAACTTAAGGTTTTTCGATTCACTTTAAAAATTCATTTGGCCATCAAAACCTCCTTATTTCCACCCAATATTTATTCCTCAAGTCAATTATATCTTATGTAAATTTCTTATGGCCTCAGAATAATTTTTGTGAATTTTTAGAATTTATTCTGAATTTATTTCTCTTATTGGGCCTATTTGCTCGGTTTAGTGGAAATCCGAGTTTTACTAATTTTTTCACTTTTAACATCTTAATTTCACTTTCTTATCATCAATTCATACTTAAATTAATAATTTTTGAAAAATACTTAAACTTAGGTTCTTACCTCAAAGTGCGTTCCTCGAGCCTCGTGCCTCGCGCCACTATCCCAGGCTTCTCGTGTGTTTTGGGCCCTACATAAACATTCACATAAGTCTTAGACTTTTTAACTTAACTTAAACTGATTACTGGTAGGGAAAAATTTGGGTTTTACATTCCTCTCCACCTTTAAAGAATTTGGTCCTCTAAGTTCAGCTCGGTTCGTCAAATAGTCGAGGGTACTTCTCTCTCATAAGGCTCTCTAGTTCCCACATTGCCTCTTCTATCAAGTGGTGCTTCCAGAGAACCTTTACTAATGGAATCCTCTTCATCCGAAGTACCTTTTCCTTCCTGTCGAAGATCCGGATAGGTTTTTCCACATAGCTCATATCTCCTTGAATGTCCAAGGCTTCATACTCAATGACATGGGAGGGATCCAGATTGTACTTCCTCAACATTGAGACTTGAAAGACATTATGTATCCCGAAAAGCTTAGAGGTAAAGTTAACCTGTAAGCAACTTCTCCCACTCTCTCTAGTATCTCAAGCAGACTGATGTAGCGAGAACTTAACTTCCCTTTCCTTCCTTGGAGATACCTTGCTTGGAGATACCTTCAGAAACATAAAGTCCCCTACCTAAAACTCAAGTGGCTATCTACGCACATTGGTGTAACTTTTTTGCCTATTCTGAGCAGCCCTTAATCTATCACATATAACTTGAACGCCCTTCGTTGCTTGTTCCACTAAATCGAGAGCCATAGTCTTTTGATCACCCACTTCTTCCTAAGCAATTGGGGATCTACATCTCATGCCATACAGAGCTTCATAAGGTGCCATCCTAATACTAGTATGGTAGCTGTTATTGTAATAAAACTCTACAAGGGGCAAATGATTGTCCCATGAACCCTTAAAATCTAATACACACGCCCTCAACATATCATCCAAGGTCTGAATAGTCCGCTCGGACTGACTGTCAGTCTGAGGATGGTAGGCGGGGCTGAAGTTCAACTTAGATCCCATGGCTTCCTGAAAGTGTGTCTAAAATCTCAAGGTAAACCTAGAATCTCTATCCGATGTAACGCTCATGGGAGCCTCATGTAATTGAGCTACCTCTCTAACATATAGTTTTGCTAAGGCACTAAAAGAATCCGTACTGTTCATGGCTAGGAGGTGGGCACTCTTAGTCAATCTGTCTAAGATTACCCAGATTGCATCGTGACCTTTTTGGGTCCTCGGTAAACCCATAATAAAGTCCATCGTTATGTGCTCTCATTTCCATGTAAGCATAGGTAAGGGCTTAAGTAGTCCTGCGGGCTTTTGGTGCTTAATCTTAAGCCGTTGGCACACTAAACATCTGGTCACAAATTTCGCTACATCCCCTTTCATGCCACTCCACCAATACGCCTTATGTAGATCATGGTACATCTTGATACTACCTGGGTGCATGGTGTAACGGGAATAATGACTCTTTCAAAATCTGCTGTGTTAAGGCATCATCACTTGGTACACAAATTCAACCTCTAAACCTGAATAGACCATCATCACTGACCATAAAATCTACTGCGAAGCTTATTCTGCTGGGCTAACCATATCCAGTAACCTCTGATTATTTCTCTGCCCTTCTCTGATCCGATCTAAGCTACTGGGCTCAATCCATAGGCTAGCCATAAACCCAATCTTTGCTTCTTCAACATTAATCCAAAGTCCGACGAACTGATCTAAAAGCTCTCATTCTTTGATCATCATGTACAACACTATACTCTTCTTGCTGAGAGCATCTGCCACCACGTTCACCTTACCCGGATGATACGCAATCTCACAGTCATAATCCTTAAGGAGCTCTAACCACAGTCTTTGTCTCATGTTCAGCTTCTTCTGATCAAATATGTACTTCAAACTCTTGTGATCAGTGAATATCTGAAATCGCTCACCATGTAGATAATGCCTCCAAATCTTTAAAGCAAATACTACAGTGGCTAACTCCAAATCATGGGTGGGATAATTTTGCTTATGGTCCTTCAATTGTCTGGAACCATAAGATATTACTCGACCATGTTACATTAGTACACATCCGAATCCCTGGTGAGAAGAATAACAGTATACCGTAAATCCTCCTGAACCACTCAGGAGAGTTAGGACAGGTGCGGTAGTTAATCTTTGTTTAAGCTCTTGAAAACTCTACTCACAAGCTTCCGACCATATAAAAGGAATCCTTTAACGCGTGAGCTTAGTCAATGGAGTTGCTAGCTTAGAAAAGCCCTCAACAAATCTCCGATAGTACCCTGCCAGCCCCAAAAAGCTCCAAATCTCAGTTATAGCCCTCAGTCTTTCCCATTTGAGTATGGCTTCAACCTTGGACGGATCAATTGATACCCCGTCCTTAGATATAATGTGGCCAAGAAAGGCTATATGCTCTAGCTAAAATTCACACTTACTCAGTTTCCCATATAACTGTTTCTCCCAAAGGGTCTAGAGCACTATCCTCAAATGCTACTCATGTTCCTCCCGGGATTTAGAGTATACCAATATATCATCAATAAAGATAATCACAAATTGATCTAGATAATCTCGGAATACTTCATTCATCAAACTCATAAAGGCAGCAGGGGTATTAGTCAGGTCAAAAGGCATCACTAGGAACTCATAGTGACCATATCTAGTTCTGAATGCTGTCTTGGACACATCTTCTTTCTTAATCCTTAACTAGTGGTAGCCAGACCTCAAATCAATCTTTAAGAACACTGAAACCCCTCTCAACTAATCAAATAAGTCATCGATTCTGGGTAGAGGGTACTTGTTCTTTACTCTAGCCTTATTCAACAGTCTATAATCTAAGCACAACCAAAGGCTACCAACTTTTTTCCTAACAAATAAAATCGGAGCTCCCTATGGTGACACGTTGGGTCTAATAAAGCCCTTGTCCAATAATTCTTGCAACTGCTTCTTCAGCTCTTCCAATTCCACTGGTGTCATTCTATAGGGAGTCTTAGAGATTGGCTGGGTATCTGGCACTAAATCAATAGTAAACTCTAGCTCTCTCTCCGATGGCAATCTTGGTAATTTCTTAGGAAACACATTCGGGAACTCACATACTACCGGTATATCCTGAATACTTAGATGTTCTCGACTCGTATTCGAAACAGAAGCTATGTAACCTTCACCACAATAGAACATTAAAAGCTCACATAAACATCATGTATTTCATTTCATTTCTTACTAGCAAAACATACTTCAAATTTATCAGGCACGAAGAAGGTTATAGTTTTGGTATAGCAGTCTAAACTTACTTGACCTCTAGCCCTACCTCTCGACCTCGCCCCTCTACCATGGCTGGTATTAGCCATAATGGCTCAATTCCTGCATTCACAAACATTAATTTGTCCAACTCTATTCTTGTATACACAATTGTAACTGAACAAAACACAGTGATATGAGGATGTACATTTTCCAAATTACTAATACCTAGTCACATCAGACCAACTACGCTCTGATACCACTCTGTCACGCCCTCCTCCCACACACGACTTACCAAAAACCACAATAAATTTTTCACTTTTTACTTACCTTTATCTCCTCAACAGTTGGGCTGTGAATAGGCATTAGTCTCCTCATCAATACATATCTTACCATTCTTTCACGTATCATACATATATGATATTCATATCATAAGTAAATTCATATACTTAAATATAATTACATCATTACATTTACATCCCCAACATTAAAATTGTGTACATCATTGTGTTTATGCATTGTTCAGATACAAAAGAGTGCGCTTGTATATACCTTTCACTAGATGGGGAGTGGCAGCGGATCAAAGGAATTCAATACCCTGGCTAACTCGATCTACTAACGAGAATATGTAGAAATGGGGGAAAATGAATGGGATGAGCTATCAACGCGCTCAGTAAAGAAATCAGGCAAGTAAGTAGACATCAGTACTATCAACTAAAAATAGTGCTTTGCCTTTCCTTCTCTTAATTCAAAAGCATGATTTAAATATATATAATAATAGTATAGATTTAAAATCTCTTGTATTAAACACATGCTGGTTTATCAATCAGAGGCATTCATGTAAAACAGTGCATAATTAATCATTTAAGAATGCCTTTATATAAAATATGCCATTTACATTCAAAACACAGTAAATATGGCATTTCTCATCGCAACATAAACAAATCGGGTTTCGACCCATCCCTCAGGTCTACCCATATCATAAAACATATGTGATATATCATGTGAGACTCAGTGGCTAAATGCAATAACTCCAGACTATGGTTATATCCTAACATGGTGAAATCCCAGGCAACACAGTACTCGGTGTACAGGTTATCATTGCTGTAACAGGAGGGGGGTTAGTCCATCACAACCGCCAGCTATCAACAACTCTCCTCCATAACTCCACAACAAAACATGGCACAGTGTACTCCATGCCACACGCACGGTACAACGTACACCCGTGGACCCTACATCATGGTCGGGGTGCCTGCCATAGGTTTTAGCCTCCCAGACCATGGAAATACATCATAGTTGGGGTGCCTGCCATAGGTCTTAGCCCTCATACTATGGAATAAATGCCACATCTTTAAATCCACGTGAGAACATCTCAACAGTGTGACACTCAGTCTACACGGAGGAAATCGTCATGGTTTTTCTAACATGTCTATATATCAAGTAAAATATAGTGCGCGTCTAGAGTATGACTCACAGTCAACACTCCGCCTCAAAACACTGTATATGCATGTCAAAATATCAACACTAGTGCGAGTAAACCTCCAGCACTAGGTCATGCATAGTTCTCATTTAAATCGAGTACGAGCAAATCGCTCAAGTACTATGTCATGTACAAATCATGAAGAATCGAGTACGAGCAACGCTCCAGCACTTTATCATGCATCTCATGTAAAACTCGAGTACGAGCTAATCGCTCCAAGACTCTATCATGCACAAATCACATAAAACTGAGTACGAGCAATGCTCCAATACTCTATCATGCATGTCATGTAAATGTAGTGCGAGTAAACCTCCAGTACTAATGTATGTGAAAAACATCTGAAATCAAGTACGAGCTGTGCTTCAGCACGATTGTTTCCACATAATTCGGTAGATGGCTCTTTAAACACATGGATGTTTAAAATCACTAAAATCAGCACTATAAAGTGAGCTTAGTTTACATCGACCTCAAAACATTAGCCCATCCACCTACTCTTCTGCTACACAGCAGTAAAAACCACTCAAAACATCATTTCCATGCTTTTTACAACTTTTCTCAAAATTTGATTTTTTTACCTAACTATGGGTAAAATCGTAATTTACCCATATCGGGTCCCTATAATATTATTGATTTTCTCTAACCCTCAAAAAATTTTAGTGAATGTAAAATCCAACGAAAATATGCACAGATATCTCAAACTACTTGCAAGAGTCCTCTACCTCGGATTACGTAGTGTGACCTCTCTTGCTCTATGCTGTCCAAACCTCGCAGTCCGGTCAATCTCAATATGACTCTGGAGTTGCATTTAACCATTCACTGGATTAATTTCACGTTTCCTACTGTATTACACATTTAATACAGTTCATTTCACTTAATTGAGCCAATTTTCTCTAAATGGGCTTAAATACTTTAATTGGGCCTTAATCCTTATTAAACCCGTTTTCCATATATTATTTCCCTTCATCAGGGTCTATCGACTCATTGGGCCTATCAATACCCATTGGGCTTTATTTCAAGCTCTTTGGATAACATGTATATCATTTACGATAGTAAATTCAAAATTTCGAATAAAATTCACTAAATGCGAAATTTAATCCGAAATGCGTAAAATAAATCTTAAATACGCAATAATCACATAAATTGTCGTAAATGAGCTTCACTTACCCGAGATTATGCGATGGTATGCAAATCGAAGTTCAATTGGGCTTCCGTTCGGAATTTATCGTTGAACTGTACAATTTTGTATATTTAACTCCGGGTCAATTTTCGATTAAATATAATTTAAATAAATTTATCGTAAATCAAATCGGTCACTTTTGACCTCGTATCGACTTACCCGAAATCCGGTGAAATCCAAAAAAATTTTCTTTATCTTTTTCTTTCTTTTTTCTTCTTTTTCTCCTTTTCTCCTTGGCTGAACCGGTTCAGCGTAGAAGGTTCTTCCCTGAACCGCCAATCGGTTCAGGCTTCCTTTGGTCGTGCCGACGCCGTTCGACCGGTTCTCCAAGTACCGTTGTCGCCGTTCGGCGTGCCACAGCCTGGGGACCTCTTGTCTGGCCTCGATCGGAGCCAAAATCTCGCCGGTGGCCGTAATTTTCCTTCTCCTCTTTTCGGCAATTCCTTCGTCGATCTGCTCCTGCCGGTGCCTGTGGAGCACGTTGTCCGTGGCGGAAGGATCGCGAGGTCTTCCTCTTCCTTTTTCGACAGCTGGCCTGGTCACTGGTCGCCGGTGGTGGCCGTCCGGTGAATCTTCTCTCGGTCTCGGCCTTCACGTGGTTTTCGGTTTCTCTGAAACTTTCTCTCTCCCCGATTCCAATTTCCAAATTTTTGATTTTCTTCCTTTTTTTCTTTTATTTATAATATATTATTATTATTATTATTTTAATCATTAAAATAATAATAAAAATCCCAAAAATATCCCAAAAATTCATATTAAATTCATTTAGTCCGTAAATAAATTTATCAGTTCGATTTTGTCTTTCCCGTATATTTTTCCACTATTTTTGGGATCGTTTTTCGAGGTGAAAATTTTGAAAATATCAAATAAATTCATATCTTGATCAATTGGACTCAAAATTCCATATTCTCCTCGTTTTTTTATCAAGATTTCTCATTTTCATATTTTTAATGAAATTTTCTCATCGAATTTATACCGAATTTCGGTCATTTGATCGTTTTACCCTGCACTTGTTCGGGAATCACTTTAACCCTTATGTCGTTATTATGTAGCTTACATGCATTTTTAATTTCTTAAATAGTCTATTGCATGGTAGTAAATACTCTTCTTATGATTCAACTATGAAATAAAGTGTTCGTACACATAGGAATCATAAGGTACAAGCTACATATAAAATCGAAAACACGGGTCTGACAATCCTCCCCAACTAAAAGAACTTGGTCCTCCAAATTAGAACCAAATCAATCATCAAACAACTGGGGGTGCTTCTCTCGCATCAAGCTGTCAAACTCCTAAGTAGCCTTCTCGGAAGTGTGATGCTGCCATAAAACCTTCACTAACCCGATAGTTTTCGACCTCAAAACCTTTTCCTTCCTATCCAGTATCCGAATCGGCCTCTCAACATATGACATGTCCTCACTGAGCTCTAATGGCTCATAACTAATTACATGCGCCTGATCCGAGTGATAGTTCCGAAGCATCAAAATGTGGAAGACATTATGCACGCCTGACAAATCTGGTGGCAATCCCAACCTATAGGCCTTATCTCCCACTCGATCAAGTATCTCAAAGGGTCCAATGTAGCGAGGACTCAGCTTACCCCTCTTCCCAAACCTCGCTATACGCTTGGAAGGAGAAACCTTTAGAAACATTGACTCACCAACTACGAACTTAAGTGGCCTATGTCTCCTGTCAGTATAACTCTTCTGTCAACTCTGAGCTGTCCTCAATCTCTCAACTATCAACCGGACATCCTCAGAAGCCTATGTAACCATATCAGGAGCAAAAATCTTTCGGTCACCCAGTTCTTCGCATCCAATAGGGGAACGAAATCTACGACCATATAAAGCCTCATATGGTGCCATCCCGATACTCGAATGATAACTGTTGTTGTAGGCGAACTTGGCTAGTGGAAAGTGGTCATCCCAGGAGCTTCTAAAATCTAGCACACATGCTCTCAACATATCCTCCAGAGTTTTTATAGTCCTCTCTGACTGACCATCTGTTTGAGGATGGAAAGCGATGCTCAAACTCAACTGGGTTCCCATAGCTTCCTGAAAATGTTCATAAAAGTGGGAAGTGAAGCGGGAATCCCTAACTAATACAATGCTCACTGGAACACCATGCAACCTCACTACCTCGCGTACATACAACCCTGCCAATGTACTGAGAGTATCGGTAGCTCTCATAGCTAGGAAGTGGACTGACTTCGTCAGTTTATCAACGATCACCCATATATCATTGTGATTCCTCTGGGTCCTCGGTAAACTCATCACAAAATCTATGGTGATATGCTCCAATTTCCATGTCGGTATAGGTAGAGGCTGCAACAATCTTGCAGGTCTCTTATGCTCTACCTTCACCTGCTGACATACGAGACATCTCGTCACAAAATTAGCCATATCTCTCTTTATACCTGACCATCAGTTCACCTTTCGGAGGTTCTGATACATCTTGCCACTCCCCGGATGCAACGTGTACCTCGATGAATGAGCTTCCAACAATATCAATCTCCTTAGCTCTGGGTCCTTAGGAACACACAATCTACCTCTGAACCTCAGTAGTCTATTAAAACTCAACTCAAAATCAATCACTGTGCCCCTCTGCATCTGACCAATCACATCAATGCAATATGGATCAGTCTGCTGAGCCTATCTGATCCTGTCCAACAGATCTGGCTCTAAGCATAGACTCACAATCATACAATCCGCATCCATGTTCGAAGGCACAACTCCCAAACTGAGGCTAGCAAACTGCTCTAGCAGCTCGTACTCCCTGACCATCATATACGATACCATCCCAAGGCTCTTCCTACTCAAAGCATCTGCTAAGCATTAGCCTTACCCAGATGATAAAGTATCTCACAATCATAATCCTTCAGAAGCTCTAGCCATCTTCTCTGTCTCATGTTCAGCTCCTTCTGTGAGAACAGGTACTTGAGGCTCTTGTGGTCGGTAAATATCTGAAACTTCTCACCATACAAGTAGTGTCGCCATACCTTCAATGCAAACACTACTGCTGCCAACTCTAAATTGTGGGTCAGATAGTTCTTCTCATGGTCCTTCAGCTGTCTGGATCCATAAGTAACTACCCTCCTATCCTGCATTAACACACAACCTAGTCTCTGATGCGAAGCATCGGTATATACTGAAAATCCTCTTGAGTTGGTAGGAATAGTGAGAATCAGAGTGATGGTCAACCGACTCTTTAGCTCCTGAAAACTCCTCTCACAATCCTCATCCCACACAAATGTAACACTCTTCCGAGTGAGACATGTCAACGGAGCAGCCAACTTTAAAAATCCCTTAATGAATCTTCGATAGTACCCTGCTAAACCCAGAAAACTCATGATCTCGGTAACTGTCCTCAGCTATTCCCACTGAACTACAGCCTCAATCTTAGATGGGTCTCCTGATACACCATCCCGTGACACTACATGTCACAAAAATAGATTTCTGTCAACAAAAAATCACACTTGCTGAGTTTAGAATACAACTGCTGCCCTCATAGAGTCTGCAATACTATCGTGAGGTGCTGCTCATGCTCCTCCTCGGATCTCGAATGCACCAATATGTCATCGATGAATACGATAACAAACTGATCTAGATATGGCTTGAACACATCGTTCATCAAAGCCATGAAAGCTACGGGAGCATTCGTCAGTCCGAATGGCATAACTAGGAACTCATAGTGACCATATTGGGTACTAAATACCATCTTGGGTACATCTCCATTCCAGACTCTCAACTGATGATACCCAGACCTCAGATTAATCTTACAAAAGACCTGCGCTCCCCGAAGCTGATCCAGTAAGTCATCAATATGTGGAAGGGGATATCTATTCTTGATGGTAGCCTTATTTAACAATCTGTAATCTATACACAATCGGAGGCTTCTATCCTTCTTCCTTACAAACAAAATCGGTGCTCCCCACAGTGAAACACTTGGTCTGATAAAACCCCTATCCAACAGCTCCTGTAACTGTCTCTTGAGCTCCTCCAGCTCAACTAAGGCCATGCGATATGGTGGTCTCAAAATAGGCTCAGTACCAGGCACCAAATCTATACAGAACTCCATCTCTCTGTCTAGCGATAATCCTGGCAACTCATCTGGGAAAACATCTGGGTACTCACTGACCACAGGAATATCTACTAACTTCGAGTGTACCTTATCTATATCCACCATGTACGTAATGAAACCTCTAATCACATTCGTAGAAGCATCAGCTGCGTCCTGGTCCAAGGCATGTACTCACCCTCGACCCATCACATGTTTCCCCTTCTCCTCTGCCGTCGCTCTACCTCTTTGAGCAGACGTACCAGCTGGAGCTCTATTAGGTTCCCTGCCTTTCGATGGGGTAGTCACAAATGTCTTTGGGCACTCTCCAGCAATGTGCCCCTGTTTCCCACATCGAAAACATACAATAAGGCTCAACAGACAAGGTCTACCACCATGATGTCTACCACGTCGGCTGGACTGATCAGTAGTAGACCTCGATCCTCCAATCACAATACCCTTCGTCAGAGCTATGGTCGCGTATGTAGGAGGTCTAACAGGTTGCTTTCACACCTCCTCTATCCGTGGTCCCTTACCGAAGAGTCTTCTCCCTCCTTGATAATTGAACCCTCTATCTCTAATCGGCCTTTTCCTCTCTCTATCTCGGCTCTGACTAAACTTTCCAAACTCAGGGGAATGCCTCTCATAATCTTGCTCACAAAGCTGCGCCCTGCGCACTACTTCATCATACGTACCAATGTCCAGTGGTACCAATCTAGACCGTAACACCGGTCTCAATCCATCGGTAAACCTGCGAACCTTCCTGGTCTCGCTGTACATGGTATCGGGATCATATCTCCCCAGGGCTAAAACTCTAGTCTCGTACTCATCCACTGTGAGACTCTGATAATTTTATTTTTAATAGAATTATTTGTGCTTAAATTCCTAATTATTTATTTAATCCCCATATTATTACCCCCTTTATTTAATTAAAATTCTTTGATGTGCAGATAAATTAAATCCTAATGAAACTCAATCGTTTCAGTCAAAATTGGGCTGAAAACGAATTAAAGGAGATTGGACCACTTCAAATTTTACAGACCGAGTCACCAGTCGTTTGGACATGCGTGATGCTAGGTGTCTGTACTTTATTTGCTCTGAAATGATAAGATCAACAAACACCGAGTGAATATTTTGGAAGGCACACGTCAGGCCACATTGCACAGCTAACTGGACAAACCGACAAGTGACGTGGAAATATCTATTTTGCAGCAAATCAATTGAAGACAAGTGGCCAAATAATGCCAACTCATCTAGGATGAAAAATTACCATTGTACCCCTATGTTTGTGTATAAATAGAACATGATGGCAATTGAAAATGTATGTAGGTTAGGGTAGAATAGCTTTTAGATTAATTTTAAAAGTTTTCCTTAGAATTTTCGCATAGTTTTACAAGTTGTTTACTGTTTATTCACTATTCACTTTATGAAATTATTTGTTTCATTCTCTAATTTCATGGTATTTCATTAGTAATCTTGTTCACCTTTTTCTTCTTGTTCGGTTTGCAAAAATCCATTACTGGATGTTTCTTATTTAGTGACGTTTTAAATAGAAATTTAGAGCTTTCAGTATCAAGTTCTCGGTTTCCAAATTCATTTTTATATTTGTTTGATAAACCATTAGTTTAATTTTAGCTTTCGGTTTGTCCCTGTTTGAGCAATCGGGTTTCAGGATATCTTCATTCAGTCTTCTGCCTTTTGATTCTGTTACCTTGATGTGGGATGACGCAAAGCATTAGTCCACATCAAGAGCTATGTGGAGTCACGACTGGAGAAGAAAATGAAGCAATCCGAGCTGCTGATTCATGTTACTATGCTATTCAATTATTTACAATCTCATTTTAATGTTCTGTTGTTAAATATTGCTTCTTCCTATTTGGTTTATTATTGGTATCCTCGAAAGGTTTGGTTTTTGCTTCATTGATTGAACTATGCACATGCTGCCCTTTTATTGCATATTAATGCTGACCTCTGTTATTTTCTACTGAATATATTTATGCCTCTTGGTTTTTTATTTGTTTACCACTGCACTTCATGTCTTTCTTTTATTTAGTTAAGTATTTCCACCTTGCTTTTTGTTACCAACTGTATTCATTGTAGAAAATAGCATGAGTTCACCATGGCAGCAAATCGGTGATTAACTTCCACTCTGTTCAGCTTTGTTTTCATTAATTCATACTGTTCATGTTCAGTCTACACTTTCATTCTGTACTAACCAAGTATTTGATAACTATAGATTTTCGTTGGTGTCATTTTTCACCATCACCGAGCTGCTGTGAAGAACGTTGTGCACACAATGGCAGGTTGCAGCTGGAGTAGTTAGGGGTGCAGAAGTTGTGCGACACAGTTCGGTTCCAACCGTTGTTTCCGTTAGCTGCTATTTGTTACCAGACTTAAGTGGTGTGTGAAGCAGATGATGGACAAGCAGAACCAGCATAGTAGACAGGAAGCAGCTGGGTGAGGATTCTGGTGCGCAGCTGATGCAGCCTATACTGGAAGTGCATTGTTGTAGAACAACAGAGAATGAAACTGCATTGCAGAATACGTGTGTTGTCGGAGTCTAGTTGTCTGCTTCTGCGAGTACTAGCTGAAGACAGTGACAGGAGTTTGCAGCAAGGCTGGAGCATTCGGCTGTTAGCAGAGGAGGTCGTGTGATGCAGAAGCAGCTGTACAAAGCCTGAATTTGCAGCAGATAGTCGGGCAGCACTGGAAAGAAAAGAGTGAATAGTACCAAAATCGGGACCACTTTGTTTATTATTTGATAAGGCCACGTTTGGCTAGCCCATTGTAGTTGTAATTCATTTTGCATGGATTTTTAGATAGATTAAGTCCAAGTTTATTTGTTAATTTAGTTAGTTGATTTCTAATTTGCATGTTAGTCATAGTTTCCTTGTTGCATTAGTTTAACTTGGATTTAATGTGGTTACTAAGTAATTTTTATTCTAGCATTAGGGGATGTGCTTAAAATTAATTTAGATAAACTCATTTTATGCATTTTAAAGTTTTAGTGAAAATTCTAAAAAAATGTGTTTCATGCATTAGTTAGATTTTAGTGTTAATTTAGTATTTAGGTATATTTAAGAGTAATTTTAGATTCATTAGTTTAGACATTTAGATTTATGATTATTTGTCTTAATTTTCTAGAATTTTATTTTATTAAATCTTAGGTTAGTTTAAATTGCAATTTTTATTAATTAGATTAATTTGCATGCACATTTCATTTTAAAGTTTGTTTAAATTTTAGTTTAATTAATTTTATTCCTTTATTTTTATATTCCAATTTTAATTGCGTTAATTCATTTTAACTGTTTTAATTTTCTTTTGTAGGTTATTTGCTTTTAATTGCTCGGAGAACTGTAAGTAAATTTTGCTCGGTTTTATTTCCTTTAGTTCTTATTATTTTATTGCTTTCCAGTATTATTTTTAATTAGCCTTAGTAGATCACCCTCTTTAACTTCATAATTTGCTAGGATATACTTAGGGTAAGATTAACCGGTAGTTAATTAGGCTAGTCAACTTCTCTGTGGGACGATAATTTCGGGACTCAAATCCCATTATTACTTGGACGACCCGTGCACTTGCGGATAATACCTTTGGGAGTTGTCAGACTCCCCTAGGTCAACCCCAAAAACTCGGCCTATAATCTACGCTGCACAGTATCAGGAACAAACTTCCTCCTGAAGGCATCCAGAAACATCTCCCAACTGATCTCAACATGTCAGGCTCTCAATATCGACCTGGTGGACTTTCACCAATGCTCTGTCATTCCCTTCAGTAGGAACGCAGCAAATGCGACTCTCTCTGAAGTCGTACACTCAAAGAAGTCGTATAATTTCTCCATCTCGCCAATCCACTCCTTTGCACTGGCTAGGTCCTTGACCCCTCAAAAATATGGAGGTCTAAGCTTTTGGAACTGTCGCAGTCTGTCTAAATCACATCCATATGTCAATCCACTACTACCCTGAACTGGTAGGGGTGTAGGAGTATCAATAGTCTGTGGCCTCTGTACATGCTATGCAGGTGTATTAGGTACAATTGCCTCTCCAGTCACAGTATCTGTATCCTGCCTCTGTCTACCTGGCAGAGTCTGTACCAACAACTCTACTATCGTCTCTAGGCTACGCTTTATCCTGGTGAAGCGTGCCTCAATAGTATCTGGTACCTCAGTAGTACCTCTACGTCCCCAGGTAAAATGAGATCTCATCTCAGCTCTGAGGCCTACCTCTAGGGCCTCTAGCCCTAGCTCTCGACCTTGCCCCTCTACCATGACTGATATTAGCCATAATAGCTCAATTCCTGCATTCACAAACATCAATTTGTCCAACTCTCATCTTGTATACACAATTGTAACTGAACAAAACACAGTGATATGGGGATGTACATTTTCGAAATTACTATTACCTAGTCACATCAGACTAACTACGCTCTGATACCACTCTGTCACGCCCTCCTCCCACACGCAACTTACCGAAAACCACAATAAATTTTTCACTTTTTACTTACCTTTATCTTCTCAACAGTTGGGCTGTGAATAGGCATTCGTCTCCTTATCAATACATATCTTACCATTCTTTCACGTATCATACATACATGACATTCATGTCATAAGTAAATTCATATACTTAAATATAATTACATCATTACATTTACATCCCCAACATTAAAACCGTGTACATCACAGTGTTTATGCATTGTTCAGATACAAAAGAGTGTGCTTGTATATACCTTTCACTAGATGAGGAGTGGCAGTGGATCAAAGGAATACAATACCCTGGCAGACTCGATCTACTGATGAGAATTGGTAGAGATGGGGGAAAATGAATGGGATGAGCTATCAATGCGCTCAGTAAGGAAATCAGGCAAGCAAATAGACATCCATACTATCTACTAAAAATAATGTTTTGCCTTTCCTTCTCTCAATTCAAAAGCATGATTCAAATACATATAATAATAGTACAGATTTAAAATCCCATGTACTAAACACATGCTGGTTTATCAATCAGAGGCATTCATGCAAAATAGTGCATATTTAATCATTTAAGAATGCCTTTATATAAAATATGCCATTTACATTCAAAACACAATAAATATGGCATTTCTCATCACAACATAAACAAATCGAGTTCTGACCCATCCCTCAAGTCTACCCGTATCATAAAACACATGTGATATATCATGCGAGACTTAGTGGCTAAATGTAATAACCCCGGACAATGGTCATATCCTAACATGGTGAAATCCCAAGCAATACAGTACTTGGTGTGCGGGTTATCACTGCTGTAACGGGAGGGGGGTCAGCCCATCACAACCGCCAGCTATCAACAACTCTCCTCCACAACTCCACAACAAAACACGGTATAGTGTACTCCATGCCACACGCACGGTACAACGTACACTCGTGGACCCTACATCATGGTCGGGGTGCCTGCCATGTATTAGCCTCTTATACCATAGAAATACATCATAGTTGGGGTGCCTGCCACAAGTCTTAGCCCTCATACTATGGAATAAATGCCACATCTCTAAATCCACGTGAGAACATCTCAACAGTGTGACACTCAGTCTACACGGAGAAATCGTCACGGTTTTTCTAACATGTCTATATATCACGTAAAATACAGTGCGCATCTTGATGTGACTCATAGTCAACGCTTCGCCTCAAAACACTGTATATGCATGTCAAAATATCAACACTAGTATGAGTAAACCTCCAGCACTAGGTCATGCATAGTTCTCATTCAAATCAAGTACGAACAAATCGCTCAAGTACTGTGTCATGTACAAATCATGAAGAATCGAGTACGAGCAATGCTCCAGCACTCTGTCATGCATCTCATGTAAAACTCGAGTATGAGCTAATCGCTCCAGCAGTTTATCATGCACAAATCACATAAAACTGAGTACGAGTAATGCTCCAGTACTCTATCATGGATGTCAAGTAAATGTAGTGCGAGTAAACCTCCAACACTAATGTATGTGAAAAACATCTGAAATCAAGTGCGAGTTGTGCTCCAGCACAATTGTTTCCACATAATTCGGTAGATGGCTTATTAAAAACAGGGATGTTTAAAATCACTAAAATGAGCACTATAAAGTGTACTTAGTTTACATCGACCTCAAAACATTAGCCCATCCACCTACTCTTCTGCTACACAGCATTAAAAACCACTCAAAACATCATTTCCATGCTTTTTACAACTTTTCCCAAAATTTGACTTTTTGCCTAACTAGGGGCAAAATCTTAATTTACCCATATCGGGTCCCTATAATATTATCGATTTTCTCTGACCCTCAAACAATTTCAGTGAATGTAAAATCCAACAAAAATATGGACAGATATCTCTAACTATTTGCAAGAGTCCCTACCTCGGATCACGTAGTGTGACCTCTCTTCCTCTGTGCTGTCCAAACCTCGCAGTCCAGTCACTCTCAATATGACTCTGGAGCTGCATTTAACCATTCACTGGATTAATTTCACGTTTCCTACTATATTACACATTTAATACAGTTCAATTCACTTAATTGTGCCCATTTACTCTAAATGGACCTGAATACTTTAATTGGGCCTTAATCCGTATTAAGCCTGTTTTCCACGTATTATTTCCCTTCATCAGGGTCTATCGACTCATTGGGCCTATCAATACCCATTGGGCTTTATTCCAAACTCTTTGGATAGCCCGTAGATCATTTACGACAGTAAATTCAAAATTCTGAATATAATTCACTAAATACGAAATTTAATCTGAAATGTGTAAAATAAATCTTAAATACGCAATAATCACATAAATTGTCGTAAATGAGCTTCATTTACCCGAGATTATGCGATGGTAAGAAAATCGAAGTTCGATCGGGCTTCCGTTCAAAATTTATCGTCTAACTGCACAATTTTGTATATTTAACTCCGGGTCAATTTTCGATTAAATATAATTTAAATAAATTTATCGAAAATCAAATCGATCACTTTTGACCTCATATCGACTTACCAGAAGTCTGGTGAAATCCCAAGATTTTTTTTCTTTTTCTTTCTTTTTTCTTCTTTTTCTCCTTTTCTCCTTGGCTGAACCGATCCGGTCCGGTTCAGTGTAGAAGGTTCTTCCCTAAATCGCCGACCGGTTCAGGCTTCCTTTAGTCATGCCGACGTCGTCTGACCGGTTCTCTGAGTGCCACTGCCGCAGTTCGGTGCGCCATAGCATGGGGACCTCTTGGCTAGCCTCGATAGGAGCCAACTCCTCGCCGGTGGCCGCCGTTTCTCTTCTCCTCTTTTCGGTAATTCCTTCGTCGATCTGCTCTTGTCGGTGCCGGTGGAGTGCGTTGTCGTTGGCGAAAGGATCGCGGGGCCTTCCTATTCCTTTTTATGCAGTTGGCCTAGCCACTGGTCGCTGGTGGTGGCCATCCGGTGAATCTTCTCTCGGTCTCAGCCTTCACGCGGTTTTCGGTTTCTCTGAAACTTTCTCTCTCCCCAATTCCAATTTCCAAGTTTCCGATTTTCCTCCTTTTTTTTTCTTTTATTTATAATATATTTTATTATTATTTTATTCATTAAAATACTAATAAAAATCCCAAAAAATATCCTAAAAATTTATATTAAATTCATTTAGTCCGTAAAAGAATTTATCAGTCCAATTTTGGCTTTTCGGTATATTTTTTCACTATTTTCGAGATCATTTTTCGAGGTGAAAATTCTGAAAATATCAAATAAATTCATATCTGATCAATTGGACTCGAAATTCCATATTCTCCTCATTTTTTATCAAGATTTGTCATTTTCATATTTTTAATGAAATTTTCTCATCGAATTTATACCGAATTTTGGTCATTTGACCGTTTTACCCCTGCACTTGTTCGAAAATCACTTTAACCCTTATCTCGCTATTATGTAGCTTACATGCATTTTTAATTTCTTAAATAGTCTATTGCATAGTAGTAAATACTCTTCTTATGATTCAACTATGAAATAAAGTGTTCGTACACATAGGAATCATAAGGTACAAGCTATATATAAAATCGAAAACACGGGTCTGACAGTTGGGATTTCAAATGCGTTCTGGTGGCTCTTCACCATACACTAGCCTGTCCAGTCAACATATATGACGCCATCCAGACTCTATTTGAATCTGTGCACTTCAAATACTCAAATGTCTGCTCTAAATCTGTTAACTACTCTTCAGCCCGTACTGGTTCCTTCACACCCTCAAACTCAGGAGGGTGTATCTTCAGAAAAACCTTCATTCTGCCTTTATCTCTGTTATCTGCCCCAATCTATACCGTAGGCTGAGTTACGTGAGGTGCCTGAGGGGCCTATGGAGGAGGAGAAGGATGTGCAGGCGCAGTAACATTGGTATCTAAAGTGTTTGCCCTAAACTGTTGGGCAAACATAGCTTTGAGGGCACTGAGCCCCTCTCTCATACTTTGCATACCCTGCTCCAGTCTCCTCATTCGGGCATAAGGGATTTCTGGCTGAGGGGGAGGTGGCGTAGGTGGTCGATTTTGCTTCCTTGGGCGACCTTTTCTACCACTCATGGTAGCTAATATGAATTACTTGCACTAATACCAATAACATTAGCTACAACTATCACAGGTATATTAAATTTATAACAAGACAAGTATAGATACTTGAGATGTAATCATACTTCACCACACTTAACTATCCGACACTGACAATACTAGAAAACCTTCGCTATGATACCACGTTAACTGTCATGCCCCGAAAGCTCGAAAATAAGGACTAATTTTTTTTCCTTTTTATCTTATTTACCTACTTAGGTTGTATTCCTGTACAGTGTAGGTTACTTACTTCTTACCATTACTTATTTTTTTAATCGTATATTTTTGCCAAAATTTTGACAGCATAACCTCTTATATTTTGCTCTATCCTTCTGCAAGTAAACACAATTTATATATCCACAAGACTTTTGATTTTATCTTTTATTATTTTTTCCATCTCACATACTTCACCATTTGCATCATCCATGACTATGTTCAACATCAACTACCATATATAGACTTGTCAAAGTTATTTATATACAAATCCAGAAGTCAAAAGATTTCTTAACTTAATTTACTTTCCAGTTTAAAACATCCCAAAACATTCGTAAACTATTCATAAACCTTTGATTACATCCCAAAATGAATCATACATCAAGTATCTATACAAAATACAAGTTCGGTAATAAACATATCCAGTGATATACCTGATCTCGTACCAAAAGTAGGCTTGGATGCTAAGTTCATCAGCTACTGGAATACTCTATGATAGCTAGGGAATCCTACTGCAGGTACTCTGAAATGGAGAACAAAGGGCGAGTTTCTGGGAAAACGCTCAGTAAGGAATGTATTTATAATAATTCTGACTATATAAAGCATGTGAAAAATCATGCAAACATACTTTCATTCATTTACTTATGAAAACTAACTCATAAGTTCACTTAGAAACATGATATTTAAACGTAAGCATAAACTTTGTTTAGTACGTAAAATATCCTTAGGGAAAGATCATATATGTGTAAACTTTCTTGTTTAACACCATGTATGTCTTCACATCTGAAAACATAAAACATGCTTTCTTTCACTAAATCATCATGCGTATCTTTCTCTGAAAACATAAATCATGCTTTCTTTTCATGAAATCATCATCATGCATAGTTTTCTTTCATGAAACATCATAATTCATAATTCATTTCATAAGATCATCATCATTCATAATTCATCATCATTAAAACATGGATACTAGGCTATATCTGAATCATGCATTATACGTCACACTCCGTAGAGGGTTATAATCATACCGATGACCATGGTGACCATACGTGGGGGCTAGAGAGCCATATGAGAGATAAGTATCCTCAACTATTTGATGGATCAACCTGAATTTGGAGGACCAAATTCCTAAAAGGTGGGGAGAAATGTGAAACCTAAAAATCTTCATTTTATTATTTATTTGGAAACTAGAAAACAATTAAGTTACTCGGAATGATATTATGCAGGTCTGAAATAACTGAAACACTCGGGTTAGTGGCACGAAGCTTGGGGCATAAAATTTGATGTAAGATTTCAAATTCCAGTATTTCTTAAAGATTTCATGTATAAGTATTCTTTGGTGGTTAGAATGTGAAACTAAGGTATTGAACGCAAAAAAGTTGGAAAAAACTCGAGTTAACACTAAATCGAGCAATTGAGCCCTAATAAGTAAAATAAATTCGAAATAAATTCTATAAATTCGTAAAAATTATTTGGAAGCTATAGGAAATTAAAATGAGGTATATTTGAATTGGAGAATCAAAACTGAGTGAAAATCTTAAGGTTTCGGCGATCAAATTAATTTTTAAAGTAAACTAAAAACCTTAAGGAATTTTAATCGGTAATGACCAAATCAGGTAATATGGGCTCAAATGGGAAACCTTTCTTCAACAAGTGGGCCCTAAATTTTCTTTGGAACATACTAGAGGCTTAGTATAACATATGGAAAGTGGAATCTTGGAGGAAAATGGGATAAAAATAATTTTTATGGATTTTATGAAAATAGGGCTGCTGGCATGCTAAGCCTAGCAATCTGTTGGCCAAATTTGAAGCCCTTATAGAAGCCCTTTGAACTTGACCTTCTCCAAAATTATAGAGCACTTCATGCTCTTTCTGGAAAGCTAAAGAATGCTAAAACTGACCTAAAACCCGAGACTTCTCCCTTCTCCATTCTGCAGCAGGCGTCCTCCCCAGCTAGACTTGTGTAATTTTTTCGGCCATTTTTAGAGTTCGGTCAAGAAGGATAAAACATTCCTTCCTAAGTCCTCTACAACATATAAAAAATCCAACCTTAAAAAATTTTATTTGCTAGGTGAAAAACTAGTGTGAAGAACAATGGCAGAATCTACCATGTTTCTAAGGTGAGAGAATACTTAAATTCATGAACTCTTTGCTAGTTTTTAAGTTTGTTTTTGATGATTCTAAGTTGTATACATGTATATCTATATCTGAGAATCATTACTGGAGAAAAAAGAAATGGTCAAAGTTGGTCAAACTAGGTGAGAAGATGTTGGAAGATGATGATGATGATGATATATGTTGTTATTTGATGAATTTGAATGATTTTTGCTTAAGTAGAAATTGAAGAAATAATTTCTTGAGACATGTGTAGGTTTTAACAGCCTTTAATTGTTAGGGTAGATATGAAATTTGGTTGAGTTGGATGTTGTAGAATGCTTGTTTAATACCTAAAAGCTCGGTTTAGTGAAAAACTGTAAAAGTGTCGAAATTGACGATTGGGTGACTGGTTATATGTTAACTAAGGACTTGAATAAGTGTGTAAGCTATTAGGTTTCTAAGATTAAAGATTAGATGAATAGAAACTATCGATTATTGCTTAAAATGATTTGATATATGTGTGGAGAACTTACATGGAAAACCTGAACCTTTCGATATAAGTTTTCGAAAGAAATGACACCCCGATTTAACCATGAAACCAAACATTTTTACCTATGATATATAAGTCTTTGATACAATAATATCTTATTATGGAAATGATAAGATTTTTAAGTAAGTATGAAAACAAGTAAGAAAGAAAGGTTTTTCGAGACTAGAGGATACCCAATAGTGTATGCTCATGTCATACCTGCTACTTGTGGTGCCCATCTTTGCCACTTGTAGAGCCTATTTCGTTTCGCCCGGGTAGTGCTCATCTTCGCCTTTTTAGTGCCTGTATTCACTACACGTGATGCCTGTATTCACTGCACGTGGTGCTTATTTCATAATATCTCGTGCCCGAACGACGAGTGCCACTGATGCTCGTGCCCTAGCTTTGTGCTAGTTTATTCAGATACTATGTCTGTTTTGCTGTACGACCTTAATCCAGTCTACAGCCCCTAACATGGCCATAGGTATTTTATTCCCTCTACGGAGGATGATGTTTCTATCTGCATGATAGCTATACGGATTTAGCCTAGTCTCTATGTTTTATTATATGAAATCTTTGAATTATGAAAGAAGTATGTAAGCTTTATTAAAGTAAGTATGTGAATTTGACTAAACAAGTATGCATGCAGGTATGTTTTCTTTCAAAGTAAGTTTACATAATTTGATTAAAGTAAGTACGAAAGCTTTTGGAGAACATGTAAACCCTAAATTTCTATATACCTCTAGGGTTGTTAGGATTATTTTAAATGTTTTCCTTACTGAGCTTTTTAGAAGCTTATTCTCCTTTTTCCTCATTTCAGATTACCTGTAGTGAGACTACTCAGCTATTTGTGAAGTACTTGAGTAGACTGGTGGATTTTGTACCTCCCAGACTATCTTTAGGACACACTCAGGTATACCATCTGTTGTTGTAAACACCATAAATTTTTATGTACTTGATTTTAACAATGAATAACAATAAAGCCGTTGGGATTAAAAATGAGTTCCCTTAGTCAATGATTTAAATGAAATTATATTTTTCATTGTGGGACTTGAAAGGGTTAATTAAATAAAATACATTAGCCCTAAGAATAAATAAATATGGGTATATGCATATATATATATATATATATATATAAATACCAATGTATAAACATATGTATATATATATATATATATATATATAAATATACATATACAACTATATGGTCGAGAGCTCCATTTAGTAATATATATATATATGAGGATATATGTATATATATATATATATATATATATATTAGTGAGAGTGTTGTAAGAGGAAATTAAAGCCGGTACATGACAAATTAGCAAGGAGAAAAACTAATGGGAGAGAAACTGTGTCTGCCATAGTTTAAAATAGGGGGCATGATGGAAACAGAAAATAGATGGAAGCGATGATGCTGGTTCAGTAGGAAGAAGGAAACGTTTGACAAGAGATATGAAACAAGAACGTGAAATAGGATGGCCAATTAGGTAAAAGACTGAAGAGATAGGCTAGAAGGCAATAGTTGCACCAGGAGGCCTGACCGAATGTAAAGATGAGTGGTATGCTGTCCAACCATGGGAAGTAGGAAAAAGGGCAGCATGTAGCAAGAAAAAACTAGCTGACTGAAATGATGGAGTATAGTAGAACAGGTGAAGGAGAAACCGAGAACGTGAAAGAGCTTGGAAGTCTTACAGTGTAGAGCAACTAGAAAACAATTTAATATGCTAAAACATTGGTATAAGTGGAGTCCCATCAGATTAGGACAATGGGAAAAACCTGAATGAAATTCAATGGGAAATCAGAAGATTAGGGCTGCTGCAGAGTGGTGTAGGCTTTGCTGAATGAGTGGGTGGTTTCTAACAAAAGATGAAAGACTAACATGGAAATCAGTGTAGTATCCGCTAGAGAAAAGATTAAATAGGGTGTAAGCGCAATTTTGTTGGAATGATTGAGTTCGTTGCCTGCTGGATATAAATAGAGTTTCGGTGGAGGAGTATAAACGATGAGACTAGCTGAGAATTGGTTGGTAACGTGAAAAGAAGGGGGTAGATAAAAAATGATGAATCAAAATGGTGATGTGGGAGTGTGATTGGTGATGGTTTTGTGTATTAGTTGAAGAAGGAAAATTCAAAAGCTAAATGTTGAGAGAGAAATATATCAAAGCTGGAAGGAAAGTTTAAAGCGAGAAAAGAAACAGACGACTCACTGGCCTTGGAGTCCCTTCGACGCAGGAGAGAATTGGGTGATTGAGAGAGAAGTCGAGAGACACTAAACGACCCAAGAAGATGAGCTACTTCCATTTCTTTTCCTTGGTACTGAAAGCAGGGGATGTAGAGCTGAGACAGTAAAGACGGTAGGAAACAAGGGTGACAAAGTGAAACTTACATGAGCAATAAGCCAACACAGCAATTCACCCCTGTATTCTCGCTCGACACAACCTTACCATTTCAGCGACTTGATTTCACTGTTGCCAGCCACTGTTAATTGTCAGCCATCTTCATATTACCATATTGTTGCTGCTGTTTACAGCATTCAACTACATGTTGTTTTGGTCCAACAGTAAGGGAGTGAGGAGAAAAGAGCCCAAAATCAAAATGTTTCATGCCAAATAATTTTTTTTCGTGCCATGACATTTGGGAGAAGAAGAAGGATGAATGTGGGCGTGGCCCTATTACGAGGCAGGAACGCAACAGAGGAAAGAGAAAAGAGGAACGAATTGTGAGAGAATAGCTGACAGAGAAAAAAATTAAGTGTTAAAGCAAGGGCGCATGGTTTTGTTAATAGAGGAAACAAACGGAGCTTGTTCCAGATAGTCTAGCATATTTCGCTTAAAAAACCCTTCGCATCGTCACTGCCACTGTTATTAGTTCGATGAAGCAACAAAAAGAATAGGGAAGAAGAAGAAAAAATTGAAAGCTATAGCATAGTTGAAGTAAAGCTCCAAGGAGATGAAAACCAATTTATAGAAAATATAGGAATTATACGATGATGAATTTAAGTGATATCTAGCTTGTTTCATTATAGCATAACTGATTAAAAATGATTGATGATTTTTGCAACTCCAAAGAAAACGAACTCATAAGAACGGATCGTCTGACTCAGATGTCGAGGCATTGAGGGACTACTGTTTGTCATCGAGTAAGGAAAATTTTGTGAGCTATTAGAGATAATTACACATATTTTATTACTATTGAATTGAAGATAAAAATACTAGGCCGATTATATAGCTTATAGATTTTTTTAGCCTTAGGTAAACAACCAAACCTTACTGTTATAAATTTAATTTATCTACATTGATACCGTTATAGCTTAAATTATTGTTTGAAATAAAAAATACCTAATTTTAATTACTATAAACTGCATACCAAGATTTTTAACCGAAAAAGGATGAGTCAGCTCTTTTTAAATTATTTTATGTACTGAATCGACTTTATAACTGTTTTAAAGAAAATGAGCTGCTTATAAATCAATACTAAATAAAATGTGCTTGAGCCGCATGCAGACTGTGTGTCGCACGACCTGACTTGCACTGGCTTTTGAGGCAAAGGCAACAATTAATCATGCTACATTGTTATTGTCACTGTCTGTTGAATTGCTATTGTTATTGTGGTCCACACAGTACAATGTAATGTGTAACACGCATGTGAGTATGTTGTACCGTGCATTCTGTCTTTGGACATATTGTATTGTGAGCCGTTTAGGTAGCGAACAATTGCCACGTCGATTGACATCCCAGCACACCTGATCAGTAATGCTCGGAGTCACCAACATTGGCCATTTGTCATACTGATTATTGTGATAACATGTTCTGCTTTGTCTCGTCGATTTGATTTACTGAACATATTGAATGAACTGGATTATTGCAAGCAATTTTATTATTTCTTACTGAATAAAACTTAGAATTTATTTCAGCATAATTTTTACATTACTGAATCTGAAATTGTTATTGTTTCCGATACAGATATTTTCTTTGGGTAAAAAACTTGGCATAGTTTCATAATAAGCCTGTTATGCAAATATATAGATAGTGTATTTATCTACTTACGACATATTTTTCTTACTGAGCACGTTGAGCTCATCCCCTTACTTTCCTTCACAGAGTCTCTACAGTAGTTGGGACTGCATTTTGTAAATAGGATTCTTTGTGCAATCATTTTTCGGTGGAGTTTCCTTCTGCGAGAACGGTATACCCAGAGTAGACATTCTTTTGTATCTAAATTTTTGTAAGTACAATAATATTTATGAAATGTGTCTGGGGATGTAAACGTAGTTATTTTGTAATTGAACACTAATTTTGATTAATTGAAAAAAATGTCCTTCTAATTTTGATCGAGGATGTTAATTTTATATTATGTTTGAATAATAAGAAAATTTACTGTACTGACCTAGCAATGACTCGTAGCCCAACCAAATTGTACGTAAAAAAGAGTCGTTCCAAAAGTTTGTATCAGAGCTAGGTTGGCTTGATACAAGTCGATATTAGAAGAAAGAGAAAATTTAGAAAGTTTACATCCCAAACATTACTATACATTATTTAGATACAAACGAGTGTACTTGGCTGTATTTTATTGAGAAATATTACTGAATACAGGGAAGACATTTAGATATGGCTTGTAGACCACATGGTCGACCGAGAAGACGATGTGGCATGTCATCCCGAGGCTGTGAGGATAGGCCTGTGGGATAAGGTGGTTCCTCATTTGAGCAGGCTATTCGTAATCCTGTTGAAGGCTCTGAAGCCCGAATCACTAGCTTGGAACGTGGCATGGAGTCGATACTGAATTTGATTGGGCAAGTGATGGCGAGATTGGATAACACACTGGGCACTGCTGCCCAAGCTGCACCGACTACTCCGATAACCGCACCTAATACACCAGTGGTTGCTCAGATAGCACCCATGCCACCGACACAAGAACCTTCTGCCTCACCACCTACTACATTCCCACAGACCCCACCTGTACCACAATCACCGGCACCAATAGCCCTACAACAGAGTAGTAATGAGATGGGGTATGATTGCGAGTTGGATAGACTGAGACAATTTCAGAAGATGAAGCCACCATCATTTAGTGGGATTAAGAACCTGGTAATAGAAGAGGACTGGATTAATATAATGGAAAAGTTATATGGATTCTTCAGGTGTTCGACCACAGAGAAAGTGGCCTTTGGGTGATTTCATGGGACATCTTCCATAATGCCTTTCAGAGACAATACATTCTGGATACTACCCAGAGGAGACTACATGCAGAATTCTTGAACTTGACTCATGGGAACAAATCTGTGGATGAGTATGAGTCCAAGTTCACTTCATTGGGAAGATATGATTTGAACACTATGAATAATTAGGCAAGAAAGGTCTGAAAGTTTATGGATAGATTAAGGCCTTCAATTCACACCCAACTAGCTCTGTTGAACCTCAGTACCTATGAAGAGGTGGTTCGTCGGGTCCAGTTGAGCGAACAACATTATGAGATGCATGCCTCTAAGTTTAGTAAGGTGGGCAAGGGTAAGGACCGAGTTCGAAAAAGGTTCGCTGAGGATAAAAGTGTCAGAGAGGGTAGGAGGCCTTTTGTTATACAACGGAAGAATTATGATGAGTCCTGAGGTAGAATTGTTAAGCCTCCTATATATTCGACCTCAGCTCCAACTAGGGGTATCATCATTGGTAGACTTCAAACTTTCTGTCGAGAGGTGTAAGTTTTGTGCTAATAATCATGGTAGCAGGCTCTACTATTTGAGGACTGAGGCTTGTTTCAGATATAGTAAAATGAGGCACTTGATCAGAGATTGTCCAAAGAATACGGACGCAGCCCCGCAGAAGAGCACATAATAGATGAGGGCACCTATTACTACCTCCACTTAGAAGAGAAAGGCTATAGTGGAAGAAAAGGGGAAGCAAGTTGTAGGATAAGGGCGCGTATACACTCTTAAGCATGAAGCAACTGAAATTGATGCACCAGCTGAAGCATTTAAAGGTACTATTCTGATTTTTGATATTAAAGCAATGGTTTTATTTGGTTCTGGTGCAACTCATTTATTTATATCACCTATGTTTGCATATAAACTATCTTCCTATGTACAACCTAAACCATTAGGAAAGATGTTACTGATTAGGACACCAATGAAAGATAGTCGAATGACAGACCAAGTATATAAAGATTGTAAACTAAAGGTAGGAGACAAAAATAATTTAGGAGACCTGGTCTTGTTGGATATGTTTGATTTTGATGTATTATTGGGCATGGACTAGTTAGCAGCAAGTCAAGCTATTCTTGTTTATCATAATAGGACAGTAACATTTTTGCCTGAAGAATATGTTGTAAGTGTTCACGAAAAGTAATGAAAGAGAATTAGTAGTTTAATGATTAAATTTTTACTAAATATATGGATAATGTTTTGAAGGTAACGTTGCCTATGTTATCAATATAGACAAGGCAAGTCCGGAGTTGAGTGATATTCCCGTGGTCAGGGAGTTTCTCGACATTTTCCTGGATGACTTACCAGGATTACCTTCAGAAGGGAGATGGAGTTCTGTATTGACTGGGTGTATGGTATTGAGCCGATATCTAAACCACCTAACAAAATGGCCCCAGTTGAGTTGTAAGACTTGAGGAAGTAATTACCAGAATTTTTGGATAAGGGGTTTATCAAACTGAGTGTTTCACTATGGGGAGCACTGATATTATTTGTCAAGAAGAAAGATAAAAGTCTCATGCTGACTATAGATTGCTCAACAAGGCGACCATGAAGAACAAATATCCCCTACCCTGTATCGACGATTTACTTGACTAACTGCGAGGAGCAAAAATCTTTTCCAAGATTGATCTGAGGTCAGGGTACCATCAATTGAAGATCAGGAGTGAAAATGTACCCAAAACAGCCTTCAGAACTCGATACGGACATTATGAGTTTTTGGTTATGCCTTTTAGGTTGACGAATGCTTCTGCAGCTTTCATGGAACTGATGAACGAAGTACTCAAGTCGTATTTGGACACATTCGTCATAGTTTTTATTGATGATATTTTGGTATATTTCAAGTCCAAAGAAGAACATAAGCAGCATTTAAGAATGGTTTTGCAAACCCTTAGGGAGAAGAAGTTGTATGCTAAGCTCAGTAATTGTGATTTTTTGTTAGATCAGATAACTTTTATGGGTCACATTGTGTCTAAAGATGGGGTGTGTGTAGATCCGTCTAAGATTGAGGCTGTAGTATAGTGGGAAAGACCCAAGACTGTCACTGAGATTTCGAGTTTTTTGGGTTTGACTGGATATTAGAAAAGGTTTGTCGAGGGTTTCTCTAAGTTGGTTGCTCCTTTGACACAGCTTATGAGGAAGAATGTAAAGTTTAGGTGGAGTGATTTGTATGAAAGGAGTTTCCAGGATTTGAAGTATAGATTGACCACTGCACCTATATTGACTATACTCGCTAGTTCGAGAGGTTTCTCGGTGTATACAGATGTATCTAGTCAAGGTCTGAGATGTGTGTTATTGCAGAACGAGAAGGTAGTTGCTTATGGTTTTCAACAACTAAAAGACCATGAGAATAACTATCTGACCCACAATTTAGAATTAGCAGTCATGGTGTTTGCACTGAAAATATGGTGCCATTATTTGTATGGAGAAAAGTTTTAGATCTTCACTGATCATAAAAGGCTCAAGTATTTATTTTTGCAGAAGGAGTTGAATATGAGGTAGAGGAGATGGGTAAAGCTTCTGAAGGAGTATGACTTTGAGATCCTGTACCACCCGAGAAAGGCAAATGTAGTAGCAGATGCCTTAAGCATAAAGGATATCGGGTTGATATCTTACATGATGATTCAGAAATATGAGTTGCTTGAACAGTTTACGAACCTCAACTTGGACATTGAACCATCTGACACTACCAGTTGTATGTGATAGCTAGCCTGAGAATAGAACCAGATTTGATTGACAGAATTTGATAGGCTCAGCATACTGATCGATATTGTATAGATATGGCTAGTCAGATCCAATTGGGAACTGTGACAAATTTTGAAGTTAGCCATGATGGCCTACTGAGGTTCAGAGGTAGAGTTTGCGTTTTCGATAATGCACAGTTGAAGAAACTGATATTGACAGAAGCTCATTTCTCAAGGTATACCTTACACCCGATAAGTAATAAGATGTATTAGAATTTGTGGAAAGTTTACTGGTGGTCAGGGATGAAGAAAGATGTGGGTGTACTTGTGGCCCGATGTCTTGTGTGTCAGCAAATTAAGGTAGAGCATTAGAAACCTGTAGGGTTGTTATAGCCTTTACCAATACCAATATGGAAATGGGAGTATGTTACCATGAATTTCATTATAGGATTGCCAAGGACCTATAGAAACCATGATGCAATTTAGGTAGTAGTTGATAGATTAACGAAGTTGGCCCACTTCCTACCTATGAAATCCGTCGATACATTGAGTGTTTTAGCGAACCTGTATGTACGGGAGATTGTAAGATTACATTCTGTACCAATGAGCATTGTGTCTGATAGGGATTCCCGATTTACTTCTTACTTTTGGGAACATTTCCAAGAAGCTATGGGGACCCAATTAAATTTTAGCACAGCTTTCCATCTCAAACAGATTGTCAATCAGACAAAACTATTCAAAAATTAGAGGTTATGTTAAGAGGATGTGCCCAAGATTTTAAAGGCTCCTAGGATGACCATTTACCGCTAGTAGAGTTTGCATATAATAATAGTTATCACTCAAGTATCGGGATGGCGCCGTATGAAGCATTGTATGGTCGAAGATGTTGTTCACCGATTTGATAGGAAGAAGTGGGTGAAAGAAAGATATTTGCTCTCGATCTGGTTTAGCAAGCTTTTGAAGATGTGCAACTAATTTGTGAGAGATTGAGAACAGCTCAGAGCAGGAAGAAAAGTTATGGTGACCCAAGACGAAGACCTTTGGAGTTTTTAGTTGGAGACTCAGTGCTCCAGAAAGTCTCTCCCTCCAATGGCATAATGAGGTTTGGGAAGAAAGGAAAGTTGAGTCCTCGATATATTGGGCCTTTTGAGATTTTAGATTGAGTGTGAGACAAATCATACAAATTGGCTTTACTACCTGAGTTATCAAGTATCCATAATGTCTTCCACGTTTTGATGCTTTGTAAGTATCATCCGGATTCGACGCATGTGATTAAGTATGAATAATTACAATTGAAGGTGAAGAGACCGATATGGATTTTAGACAGGGAGAAAGCATTGTGGTCTAAGATAATTCCTCTGGTTAAAGTTCTGTGCCAATACCACACTATAGAGGAGGCCACATGGGAATTGGAAAGCTTAATGTGAGAAAAGTACATACGGTTCTTTGAGGATTGATGTGTTTTTAAAATTTGGGGACCAAATTTCTTAAGGTGGGGAGAATGTAAGCAACATAAATTTTTATGTACTTGATTTTAACAATTAATGACAACTAAGCCATTGAGATTAAAAATGATTTCCCTTAGTCAATGATTTAAATTAAATTATATTTTTCATTGTGGGACTTGGAAAAGTTAATTAAATAAAATACATTAGCCCTAAGAATAAATAAATATGGGTATATGCATATATATATATATATACGTATATCTGTATATATATATATATAAATACCAATGTATGTACATATGTATATATATATATATATATAAATATACATATACAACTACATGGTCGAGAGCTCCATTTACTAATATATATATATATATGAGGGTATATGGATATATCTATATATATTGGTTAGAGTGCTGTAAGAGGAAATTGAAGCCGGTACATGACAAGATAGCAAAGAGAAAAACTGATGGGAGAGGAATCGTGTCTGCCATAGTTTAAAACAGGGGGCACGGTGGAAACAAGAAACAGAAGGAAGAGGTGATGTTGGTTCAGTAGGAAGAAGGAAACATGACAGAAGAGATGTGAAATAAGATGGTCGGTTAGGTAGAAGACTGAAGATAAGCTGGAAGGCAGTAGCTGCAACAAGAGGCCTGACCGAATGTAGAGAAGGGTGGTATGCTGTCCAACCATGGGAAGAAGGAAAAGGGGCGACATGTAGCAAGAAAAACCTGGCTGACTGAAATGATGGAGTATAATAGAACAGGTGAAGGAGAAACCGAGAACGTGAAGGAGCCTGGAAGTTCTGCAGTGTATAACAACTAGAAAACAATTTAATATGCTCAAACATTGGTATAAGTGCAGTCCCATCAGCTTGAGACAATGGGAAAACCTGAACAAAATTCAATGGGAAATCAAACGATGAGGACTGCTGCAGAGAGGTGTAGGGTTTGCTGAAGGAGTGGGTGGTTTCCAACAAAGGAAGAAAGACCAACATGGAAATCAGTGTAGTATCTGCTGAAGAAAAGATTAAATAGGGAGTTAGTGCAATTCAGTTAGAAGGATTGAGTCTATTGCCTGCCTACTGGATATAAACAGAGGTTTGATGGAGGAGTATACACGATGAGAGCAGCTGAGAAGTGTCCAGTAACATGAAAGGAATGGGGGGCAGATCAAAAATAATGAAACGAAATGGTGATGTGGAAGTATGGCTGAAGACAGTTTCATGTATCAGTTGAAGAAGGAAAATTCAGAAGCTAAATGTTGAGAGAGAAATATATCAAAGCAGGAAGGAAAGTTTAAATTGAGAAAAGAAACAAAAGACTCATTGGCCTTGGAGTCCCTTTGACACAGGAGAAAGGTGGGTGATTAAGAGAGAAGTCGATAGACATTAACAGCGCAAGAAGAGGAGCTGCTTCCATTTCTTTTCCTTGGTGCTGAAAGCAGGGGATGTGGAGCTGAGACATTACAGACGACAGGAAACAAGAGCGAAAAAATGGAACTTACATGAGCAATAAGCCAACATAGCAATTCACCCCTATATTCTTGCTCGACACAACCTCACCATTTCAGCAATTTGATTTCACTATTGCCAGCCATCTTCATGTTACCATATTGTTGTTGTTGTTCACACCATTCAACTACATCTTGTTTTGGTTAAGTAGTAAGGGAGTGAGGAGAAGAGAGCCCAAAATCGAAATGTTCCATGCAAAATATTTTTTCTCTGTGTCATGACATTCGTGAGAAAAAGAAGGATGAATGTGGGTGTGGTCCTATTGTGAGGCAGGAACGCTACAAAGGAAAGAGAAGAGAGCAACGAAGTGTGGAAGGATGGTTGACAGAGAAAACAATTAAGTGTTAAAGAAAGGGCTCATGGTTTTGTTAATAAAGGAAACAAAAGGAGCTTGTTCCAGATAGTCTAGCATATTTCACTTAAAAAACCCTGCACATCGTCACTGCCACTGTTATTAGTTCGATGAAGCAACAAAGAGAATAGGGAAGAAGAAGAAAAATTCGAAAGCTATAGCATAGTTTAAGTAAAGCTCTAAGGAGGTGAAAACCAATTTATAGAAAATATAGGAATTGTATGATGATGAATAATTTAGAGTGATATCTAGCTTGCTTCATCGTAGCATAACTGATTAAAAGTTATTGATAATTTTTGCAGCTCCAGAGAAAACGAACTCATAAGAACAGACCACCTGACTAACATGCCAAGGCATTGAGGGACTACTATCTGTCATCGAGTAAGGAAAATTTTGTGAGCTATTAGAAATAATAACACGTATTTTGGTACTATTGAATTGAAGATAAAAATACTAGGCCGATTATATAGCTTTGAAAATTATAGATTTTTTTAGCCTTAGTTAAACGGCAAAACCTTACGGTTATAAATTTAATTTATTTACATAGATACTATTACAGCTTAAATTATTGTTTTAAATAAAAAAATCCCTAATTTTGATTACCATAAACTGCATACCGAGATTTTTAACCAAAAATGGATGAGTCAGCTCCTTTTTAAATTGTTTTATGTACTGAACTGAGTTTAGAACTGTTTTAAAAGAAAGTGAGCTGCTTATAAATCGGTATTGAATAAAATGTGCTTGAGCTGCGTGCAGACTGTGTGTCGCATGGCCTAACTCACACTGGCTTTTGAGGCAAAGGTAACAATTAATCATGCTACATTGTTATTGGTACTGTCGACTGAATTGCTATTGTTATTGTGGTCCACGGAGTACGATATACCATGCAACACGCATGTGAATACATTGTACCGTGCATTCTGTCTTCGGACATATTGTATTGTGAGCCGTTTGGGTAGCTGACCACTCCTATTGCGATTGACATCCCAGTACACCTAATCAGTGATGCTCGTAGTCACCGACATTGGCTATTTGTCATACTGATTATTGTTATAGCATGTTTTACCTTGTCTCGTCTATTTGATTTATTGAATAGATTGAATGAACTGGATTATTGCAAGCAGTTTTATTATTTCTTATCGAATAAAACTTTAGAATTTATTTCAGCATAATGTTTACATTACTGAATCTGAAATTGTTATTGTTTCCACTAAGAATATTTTCTACAAGCCAAAAACTTGGTATATTTTCATAATAAGCATGTTATGCAAATATATAGATAGTGTATTTATCTACTTTCTTCATATTTTCCTTACTGAGCACGTTGAGCTCATTCCCTTACTTTCTTCCACAGAGTCTCTACAGTAGCTAGGACCACCTTTTGTAAGTAGGATTCTTTGTGCAGTCATTTTTTCGCGGAGTTTCCTTCTACGAGAAAGGTATACCCAGAGTAGACATCTTTTATATCTAAATTTTTGTAAGTATAGTAATGTTTATGAAATGTGTCTGGGGATATAAACGTAGTTATTTGTTAATTGAACAATAATTTTAATTAATTGAACACTAATTTTAATTAATTGAAAAATGTCCTTCTAATTTTAATCGAGGATGTTAATTTTATGTTATGTTTGCATATAAACGATAACAAAATTTACTGTACTGACCTAGTATCGACTCGTAGCCCAACCAAATTTTAATTAAAAAAAAGGGTCGTTACAGATGTTCATTTCTAGAAAATTATATTGTAAGGATACTGGTGTGTACATACCTTTTGGGGATGTAATCTAATTTCGCGAAGTTGTAAAGCAATGGTTTTAGAAACAAATGAAATGTATTGAGTTTGTTAGGTACTGATATTACTGAATTCGTCGTGGAGTATGTTGAATCGGGAAAATGATAAGTTTAAGAAAATAAAAACTACTGCTTGCGATTATAGATTGTGATCGTATTGATTGCAGGAAGGTAGGTTAAAATATAAGAGATTATGCTGCCGAAATTTAAGCAATAAAAATATTAGCAAAAAAAGAAATTAAGTAACTAACATTGTACAGGAATACATCCTAAGTAAGAAATTAAGTTCAAAAAGAAAAAAAGTTAGCCCCAATTATCGCGCTTCCGGGGCGTTACAAAAATTTACAAGATTCCTTAATGTCTTATAAAGAAAGTCTACTTAACCAAACTAACCATATTTACTAACAAACTTAGATCGATGATATTCTTATAAAAACAAAACTTGAAGTACCAGATGAACAAATCCCATTTGATACATTAGTACCAATTTTACAACTTTCACGACAAGAGAAAACCCAAATTATACCACCATGGAATAATGCTCTTTATTATAAAGCTATTAGGGCATCATATATCTTATAATCTATTAACACCAATGTACAAAAACCTTTAGGATCCATCAGCTTCCTTCTAAATCATTAACTTAGAAGAAAGTTGTTTTCTTATACATTTTAATTCAATGGATGACCACTTCATAGTGCTAAAGGGGAGCCTGGATTCCTTTTCAACAATTACCTAATTATTCAATGATAGAAACTTGATTTTCGTCCTTTAATAGATGATTTCCAAACACTTGTAATATGGATATAACTACCATAATTGCTTAAATAATATTATGAATGAAAGTTCTTTATTAAATTGATTTGTTAGTAGGTAAGTCAATTAAACTATATGCATATACAAGGTCAGTAAGTGGATGACGATATGCTAAAATATGTTTAGAGATAAAAAAGCAATCAAGTTTTGCCTCAGAGAATTTTAATTAGTAAGAGGTCTACTAATTCACTATGAAATGCATCCATCTTTTTGTATTAAGTGTGGAAGACTTGGGCATGCTATTATTCAGTGTCAAGAAAAGTAATCAATAGCTAAAGAAAACAGATGTCAAGACATCAATCCTTTAAAGGATTCAGGATATTAGAGTGAGAATGGACAAGATGAGCAGAATACATGGATAATAATTACAAGATCTTTTAATCAAGTTCAAATTCACAATTCTTAGAATAAAAAAAAAGGTGGAGCGGAACATGCTAGATCAGAGGATCTCAATCAGAATCTTAAGTAACCAAAAAACTCCATTCAAAGTCTATTCATACAACCATAAAACCTCCACAAAGCCAGTGTCCTCCGTTTGGATTCCAAAACATAAAAACAATTATGAACTTTTAAATTCAAGCCATCTTCAATTTGAGTATGCCATCTGCTCCAACATTGAGCTTCCTTCTTTAGTTAAACCATGTTCTAAAACCACCCTAGATTCAAACTCAATGAAATAACCTCTCAGTTTCGAAACAACAAATTTGCCTTACACACAATCTCAAGCCATGGTTACAATACATGATCCACTTTCTAGTTTTCATTTAAATAATGTTAGATGCCTTTGTTATCTTCCACAAGGGTTATTGGTGCACATTAATCGCTTTTTACATCCACTATTAACATTTCAAATAAACTCCATAACAATTCACCCCAAATTGACACTATCCAATAACATTTTATGCAAGTAAAAGTCTCAACTTACCATACAAATACCTAATACAAATTGAGATGAGAATTCATCTCTTCAATTGTTTAAAGGGGATAAATTTTGCATATCCTAGCTCATATCAACTCCAAAGTTCTTGGCTAAGGCAATGTGAAAGTTAGACTTAATATTGGTAGCTCAAGGGTAAATACTGAAATGTGTATATATTTTGGTGGTCTTGATGCATTACTAGATGCCATTCTTGATCTATGAATTAAATAAAGATTTAATAATTGCAAACATATTGGAAACCTAACGGGTCACACACAATATGATAATAAATGAAATAAATTAAATTGACAGGTATTGAAAATTTGGAATTTCTTAATTAGACTTAGCAAAGATAATTGTAATTGGGTCTAGTTAAAAGTTTTAATTAGAATGGCTTGGTTACAAAGATTTAATTAAGTTGAGGTTCAAATTATAATTATAATAAGTTCAAGGAATAAAGGATATTTATGTCAATAAAATAGGAGAAAAAAACCTAGCCTATATAAGCTTAATTATGGCCAGCCATCTAGAGTAGCGAAACCATAGAATTTACAGCTAGATTCCTAGAGGAAGAGTTCCCTTGCCATGGCCCTTAATGTTATTGTTATCTTGATTTCTTCCTTGCTTCCTAGTTTCTTGAAAGTTAAGAAATTGTTTCTTATCAACTAGAAAATCAAATCAAGATTAGATGGTAAGATTTTAAATCTTAATCTACTAGTATAAAGATAGCCATAATATAGTTTATCCTCATGAAGGTTCTTATTATTACCAGTGTACATTATTGTTAGAGGTTGGGCAATTAAACAACTATTGATTTGAAGTAACCTAACAAGGGTGTACGTGATCAAGTGAAGTTTCATAGTCTTGAGTTAGAAAACCTCAAGACAAGAAATGTAAAATTGTATTGAAATCCATTATTTCTATGTATGTTGATATCTATATATCAAGTCAGATCCATTGGTAGGTTTCGTTATTGTATTGTTTAATTATTTATTTTGCTGCACCATTATTGTATGATGATTGAGCATAAACCAAATTCAGCAATCGATACCCATTGAATGAGGCATCCATGCCTCTGCCTAAGCTATTAATACTTTTGCCTAAGGTGTCCATACCTTCTATAAAAAAAAAAAAAATTCCAAAACATGGGTTTTTCATTTCTTTCACTTATAATCATATTTTTATTTCATCTGTGAGACCCTGTATATGTATAGTTGTAATGTGTGTAATTGGATCAAATAAATGTGAATGGACTTGTAATGTAAAGTATGATTGATATAAGTCCATGGATTCAATGTACATATGTGTAAAATGATTTGTAATGTACATACAAGTTTCATTGTGTATGAATATGAAGAAATGAGTTCTTATAAGTGATGAATGTGATTGGAACTCAAAATGAGCAGTATAGTAAATGGAAGGAAGTTGAATGAATATAAATGCTTCCATTTAGTTTTATATAGTATACGTTTGGATATACAAGGAATGTACACAAGTTTCAATGTGAATAAGGTATGAATGGATGCCATTTTCAAGTCATAAAGATGGATGGATGAGAAAATGACTATGGCAGCAGATTAAGGATGTTTTGGTGTAAGTTGCAGCAGGAAAACTGTAAAAAATCTAGAAAATATGAAAGCCAGATCGATCTCATAGGATGAGAGATTGATCTGGAAGAGCCAGAATGCTCTTATTTGGGCAATGGAATAGAGCAGATCGATCTTCAATGGGGCCAGATCGATCTCCTAACCATTTTGTAATGAAAAGATCGATCCTTAACCATACAGATCGATCTCCTTAGCTCTCTGTTTGGGAGTAGATTGATCACATGCTTAAAATACCATGAAAAAGAGGGATTTAAGGGGACTAGATCGATCTCCTCCTAGTGAAAATCGATCTCCTCAAGCTATTTCTATAAAAGGAGTACTGAAATCTAAAAATTTCGGGAAACCAACATCACCCTTCCATTTTTCACCCAAAACCTAAGTTTATCTCTCTAAAATCAGCCATTTCCAGTAAGAATTGTGGGGAGGCTATTAGATACCAATTTGTTCATCTTGAGGAAGAAAACAACATAGTTGAAACCCAAAACCTCATTGTTGGTATTGGAGGAGCAATGAGCATTTTTCATTTTGAGCAAGAAGAAAAACCATATTTGGTAAGTTTCTAAGACTCCAATCCAAGTATATTGTCTTTTTTATTGATTTTGGAGTTGATTGGCATGCATATGGATGATTGAAATCACCTAAGAAGTAATGGAACACATATAACCAATAAAATGGATATAGTCTAGTGTGAGAAAGTGTGAATTGGGTATGTTGATGACTTATGGGTTATGATAAGTTGTTGTTGAAGTAGTATGAATGATTTGTGATGGTTAAATGAAACCACATTGTGAGTTTGGAGGAATTATGAAAAGGAGTATGTAAATGCTTGATAAATGCCATAGTGAGGGAATTCATGAAATATGAACACTATGAGCTTAATATCGATTTAATATCGATTTGGAATGAGTTAATAGGCCTAAAAGGAATCCATAGACTCGATAAATAAAACGAGGCCTTATGAGCGTTAATAGAAACTATAGGTCGAATCGACTATAGTGAATGCATGATGTCCTGTTATATGGATCGAATATAATGTAAAATATGATTGTGTACAGTCCCGAAGAGTTCGTTGAAGACGAATCAGACCGCATGAGTGAGCAGGGCTAAGGAAACGAAATCATGCGTAGCGAATCCAGGTAAGGGAATTTTGTAAGTATATAGAGGTAGCTGCTCGTATTTTGAACTCGTGGGTATATAGGGCTTTGGAAATGTGCATGGATTTATAGAAATGTATTTTGACGATGTAGGGATGTGACTATGAATAATTGTATGAGATTTGGTGGTTGAAATGGTATTGTAAAGAAATGGGATAGTAAGGCTAATAATTGCATAAATCCAGTGTTTGAATTCATTCACAAAACATGTGTTTTGTTTTGAGCGAGTTGATAGATAGGCTGGCTATTGTTGTTTGATGTTGTGTGATAGCACATGTGAAGTGCTAAAAATATTTTGAGATTTGTTTTGAAAACTCATGAGTCGCCTATCATGTTTATGTGAATTAAACCGTGCTGGAGCCTAGCTCACACTGGGTATTGATGTTCCCACATGTTTGAACGTGCTGGAGCTTAGCTCTCACTTTGTTTTGAAACTATGATGATGTTTTATAAACTGTACTAGAGCTTTTGCTCGTACTTCATTTTCGAGAGGATTTCTTATGCATATAACCATACTGGAGCTATGCTCATACGTGGTTTCTTCATATTTTTATGCATAAATATCGTACTAGAGCGTTGCTCATATGAAGTGATTTATTATGATGCATGAATTTGCGCTAGAGCGTAGCTCGCACTAGTTTTCACACTGTGGTATGTATGAGGCCGTGGTAAGAGTGATACGGATTGGTGTTCAGGGAACCCAACAGGCCTAATAGACCTCTTAAGTGGGGCGGGGGTGAGGGGCTAGGACCTGAATCAGGGAACCCAACAGGGGCGAGCAAGGCCATAAAGGGCTAGGACCTAGTATTAAGAGTACTCCCACGTGCACTTGAGACTAGAGGTTTCACTCGATATGGGGTAGATAAGACCTATTGCAGGCACCCCTAACCATGTTATGGGTCCGCGGAGTATGATTTACTGTGTATATCACATGGAGTACGATTTACCGCGTGGTTGAGATATTGATGAGAAAATTCTGGCGCAGAACTAACCCACCTTCGTTCCAGCATGATACCCCACACACCGAGATCCGTGAGGTCTAGGATGATATGTGACATAGTTGGCCAACATAGTCTATAAGCTTATAGTGACCTGTCTCCTTGCTTGATTTACTTACAACCACACGATTTTAATCTATAAGTGTGATTGTGACTGTCTAGGGTAGACCCGAGAGAGGGGTCGAGCCTTGTGGACTTGATTTGTGAAACGATGATGATTTTTGTGATTGAGAATCGATTTTTATGTGATTTTGATGTATTTAAGAAATAGATGAGTTTTAAAAAGGATGTTTCAAGTGAATTTCCCTTTTTATTATGTGATCTGACAATTGAGCATGAGATGGTTTGTACAAAATGATTTACCATGTTTTAGTATGCCAATTTACATGATTTTAATACATGATATATGTATACGCATATGGCATAATTTTATTTTCCTCATGCTCTAAACTATAAATGATTCATACATACACTATCAGCATGTAGATAGAGTAGTTATCTACCATGCTTGCATTATTGCCTTACTGAGCGTGTGGTTGCTCATCCCTCTCTATTTTCCCCTCCTACAAAGCGTGTGTAGTAGCCCAGTGAGGATTGAGGCATTGTGTTTTTGGACATCCGCTGCTTCCATCACCGAAAGGAATATACACATGATTCTTATTGTATCTAAACAATGTAATGGCACAGTAATGATTGAGTTGTAATTATGGGGGATGTAAATGTCAGTAAACATGTTCTATATGAGTGAATGATTTAATTTTGAATATATGACATCATTTTTATTAATTATGGATGAATGGTAAGTGGTGATTATAATTGACTCACAGCCCAACTGTGTGTGGTGAGTTTGTTCACGACCTGGTAAGGTAACAGTAAAACGTGAAAAATTTATAGTGATTTTCGGTTAAAGGGAATGAAAAAAGATCGTGATAGAGATTGGTATTAGAGCATGTGTTGGCCTGATGTGAGAGTCAGTAATAAAACGTAGAAAGAGTACATCCCCATATTACTGTGCTTTTGTTTAGATATATCTATGTATACCGTGATGGATTGAGCTTAATAAATTATTATAACACAGAAAGTTAGGCATTATGCCAATTGCGCGCCAAGGTAGAGGGGCGAGGGCACGTGCTAGAGGTCGTAGAGGTAGGCCTGTGAGCCGTGCGGAGCCACAGACTAATCAAGCTCCACAGTACTCTGCTGGGAGAGTAAAAGATATCAGCTCGCTTCGCTATGTTAGAGCAGAGTATTGAGAACCTGATGGAGATAGTCACACAGGCCTTGGGTTCCGGTGACAGACGAGGTCTCACAACACAGCCTACGACTGGACAGGCAACTGCAAAGGCAGAGAGACCTCGGGCTACTAAGACGGTGACACCCCCAGCCCAAGATATAGCTTCTCCTATCACGCCACAGCATAGTGGTAGTGATTTGGGTTATGACTGCAATTTGAATAGGTTGCGAGAGTTCCATGCATTGAAACCCCCAGTGTTCAGAGGGGTGAAGGACCCGGTTGTCACGAAGGACTTGGTGTATGAGGTGGAAAAACTGTATAGTTTTTCTTGATGCACTTCAGCAAAAAGGTTACCTTTGCAGTGTTTATGATGAAAGGCAAGGCAGAGCACTGGTGGAGATCCACCGAAGCTATTTTGAGGGTTAGACATTTCGAATTTACATGAGAGATATTGTTGGAGGCCTTCAGGAGACAGTACATCCCAGCCACCGCACAAAGGAAATTGCGGATGGAATTTATGAATCCGGTTCAAGGGAACCAAACTGTGGATGAGTATGAGTCTAAGTTTATGTCGTTGGGGAGATATGACCCAGACACGATGGGTAGTGAGACTTGGAAGATTCAGAAGTTCGTTGATGGGTTGAGGTTTGCCATCCGGACTAAGCTAGCCCCGTTTGACCTTCAGACTTATGAGGAGACGGTACATAAGGCTCAATTATGTGAGCAAGACTTTGAGCGAAATACCTCCAAGTTGGGAAAGATTAATGTTAGAAAAGATAAAGACCGAAAGAGATCCGGGATGGATAGAGTGGCTAAGAGGGGAGGCCAGAGGTTTTTCAAGAAGAAACCTAAGATTGAAGAGGTGCAGGAGAGAGCTGCTAGACCTCCCATGTACCCAACTTTGACTGCACTGAGGGGTATGGTGATTGGAGGACCATGACCTACCACAGACCAGTGTAGGAGATGTGGGAGATACCATGGGACTAGACCATGTCAGATACCCCCCGTATCATGTTTTAGATGTGGGAGGTCGGACATATTTCGAGGTACTGTACTGAGATAATTGAGATTGCCCCGTAGAAGGGCAAGGAGCTAGAGAGAGCTCCAGTTGAGATAGCTGCCCCGAGGAGGAGGACCACAGCTGAGGAGAAAGGGAAGTAGACAACGAGTTTGAGCAGAGGAAGAGTACATGCATTAGATCAGGACACCACGGATGCTTCGACGGATGTGATTAAAGGTACCATCCTAATCTTTGATTTAGAAGCATTGGTATTGTTTGATTCCGGTGCCACGTATTCCTTCATATCACCTTCCTTTGCACATAAATTATTGAAGCATGTGAAACCAACATTGTTGGATAAAATGTTGATGATTTTCACACCCATGAATGATAGTCAATTGACTGAGCATGTATGTAGAGATTGTAAGTTAAAGATAGAGGGAAAGGAAATGATAGCTAATTTAATTTTATTGAACATGAATGATTTTGATGTAATATTGGGAATGGATTGGTTGGCTACCAATCGTGTTGTTATGGATTGCCATGCTAAGACATTGATGTTTTCAAGATTAGATAATCTTATTGTAAACTTTGATGAAAAGAAATGATATGAAAAGAGTATGTTTGTTTTAAATGAAAGAGTATAATCCTAATATATGATATTTGAGAGATGAATCCATTTGTTTATGTTGAATGTTGATGTAATGACTTGCGATACTAACGGTGGAAAGAATGATGTGAAGGGTTCATTGCCTACGTGGTCGATATAGATGAGGCACACTCGGAATTGAGGGACATACCCGTAATTGCGAATTACCCTAACGTCTTTTTGGACGAATTACCAAGACTACAACCTGAAATAGAAATGGAATTTTGCATAGAGTTAGTGCCTGGTACTGAGCCGATATCAAAACCACCATATAACATGGCTCGTATTGAGTTAGAAGAGCTGAAGAAACAGCTGTAAAAGTTGCTAGAGAAAGGGTTCATTAGACCGAGTGTCTCACCTTGGGGAGCACCGATTCTATTTGTAAAGAAGAATGATGGAAGCCTCCGACTATGTATAGATTACCGGTTGTTGAATAAGGCCACCATTAAGAACAAGTACCCCCTTCCACATATAGATAATCTTCTGGATCAGCTCCAAGGAGCTCAGGTGTTTTCAAAGATAGATCTGCGGTCAGGGTACCATTAGTTGAGGATCAGGAGTGGAGATGTACCCAAGACAGCATTTCGTACCCGTTATGGCCACTACGAGTTTTTGGTGATGCCATTCAGATTGACGAATACTCCTACAGCATTTATGGCGTTGATGAATGATGTGTTTAAGCCATACCTGGACAAGTTTGTGATTATGTTCATAGATGACATTTTGGTTTATTATAGATGACATTTTGGTTTATTCTAAGTCTAGGGAGGATCAAGAGGAGCACTTGAGGATAGTTTTGTAGACCCTCCAAGAGAAAGAGTTGTATGCCAAACTCAGCAAGTGTAACTTTTGGTTAGAGAAAATCTCATTTCTGGGCCATTTTGTGTCGAAGGATGGGGTACTGGTGGATCCATCCAAGATAGAGGCGGTTGTGCAGTAGGAACAGCCCAAGACAGTTACTGAGATTAGAAGTTTTCTAGGATTGGTAGGATATTATTAGAGATTTGTAGAGGGTTTCTCCAGATTAGCTACTCCATTGACACGCCTCACGCATAAGGATGTTAAGTTTGTATAGGATGAGGCATGTGAGAGGAGTTTTGAGTAGCTTAAGCGTTGATTGACCACTGCTCCAGTTCTCACCATTCCTACCAGCTCAGGAGGATTCTCGGTGTATACGAATGCATCACACTAGGGATTGGGCTGTGTACTTACACAGGATAGGAAGGTAGTTGCCTATGGATCTAGACAGTTGAAGGATCACGAGAGGAACTACCCGACACATGATTTGGAGTTGGCGACCATGGTGTTTGCTTTGAAAATATGGCGCTACTATCTCTATGGTGAGAAATTTTAGGTGTGCACGGATCATAAGAGCCTTAAGTACCTGTTCTCGCAAAAAGAACTGAATATGAGACAGAGGAGATGGCTCAAACTCCTGAAGGATTATGATTGTGAAATCATGTACCACCCGGGTAAGGCAAACATAGTTACCGATGCTTTGAGTAGAAAGAACCTTGGGTTAGTGTCCTATATGATGGTACGAGAGCATGAATTGTTAGAACACTTTGCAAACCTCAGTTTGGATGTAACCCCACCTGGATCGGAGAGATTGTATATCATGGCTAGCATAAGATTAGAGACAGAGCTAATTGGTCGTATTCAGTAAGCCCAGCAGAGCGATCGACGATGCATCGATTGGTTGAGGCAGATAGAGACAGGTGTGGGTATTGATATTGAACTGAGTGTTGATGGGTTATTGAGGTTCAAAGGCAGAGTATGTGTTCCCGACCATCCTAAGATCAGGAAGTAAATATTATTAGAGGCTCACTCATCAAAGTACACGATACATCCGGAGAGTACTAAGATGTATCAAAACCTTCGAAAGGTTTATTGGTGGTCTGGTATGAAGAGTGACATTGCTAAATATGTCGCTAAGTGTCTCGTTTGTCAGCAGGTGAAGGTAGAGCATCAGAAGCCTACAGGATTATTGTAGCCTCTATCAATACCGACTTGGAAGTGGGAGCATGTCACCATGGATTTTGTAATGGGGTTGTCGAGGACCCGCAGAGGTCATGATGCCATATGGGTTATTGTGGATTGATTGACTATGTCCGCCCATTTATTGGCTATGAGAGCTACCGATACACTGAGTCAGTTGACGAACCTATATATTCGAGAGATAGTACGACTAAATGATGTTCCAGTGAGCGTTGTTTCTGATAGGGATGCCCGCTTCACTTCCCGTTTCTGAGAACATTTTCAGGAAGCGTTGGGGACCCGACTAAGTTTTATCACCGCTTTTCATCCTCTGACAGATGGGCAGTCAGAAAGGACTACATAGACCCTCGAGGATATGTTGAGAGCGTATGTGCTGAATTTTGGAGGCTCCAGGGATGATCACCTACAGTTAGTCGAGTTCGCCTATAATAATAGCTATCATGCGAGTATCGGGATGACACCCTATGAGGCACTATATGGACGTAGGTGTCGATCCCCCATTGGATTGGAAGAGGTTGGTGACAAACAAATTTTTGCTCTGGACTTAGTGCAGCAAGCATCTGAGGACGTCTAGTTGATATGTGAGATATTACGGACAGCTCAGAGCTGGTAAAAGAGTTATGCTAACAAGAGAAAAAGACCACTAGAGTTTGATGTGGGTGAGTTGGTATTTCTAAGAGTTTCACCATCGAAGGGTATTATGAGATTTGGTAAGAATGGGAAGTTGAGCCTTAGATATATCGAACCCTTCGAGATTTTGGAGAGGGTGGGAGATAAGGCGTATTGATTAGCGTTGCCACCAAACTTGGCAAATGTCTACTACATCTTCCATGTCTCTATGCTTCAAAAGTATCACCCGGACCCCGGCACATGTGATAAGATATGAGTCGTTGGAGCTCAATGAGAGTATGACATATGTAGAGAAGTCAGTTCGAATATTGGACAAAAAGGAAAAGGTGTTGAGGACAAAGACAATTCCCTAGGTGAAAGTTCTTTGGCAACATCACATGGTGGGAGAGGCTGTCACGACCCAATTCCATTCTCTTTAACCGAAAATCACTGAACTTTTTTTCGCATTTTACTGTTACCTTACCCGGTCGTGAACTAAACTCACCACACACTGTTGGGCTGTGAGCCAATAATAAACACCACATCTCATTCATTCTCAATTAATTAAAACGATGTCATACATGTGCATTTAATCGTGTCCTTATACGAATACACGTTTTACTGACATCTACATCCCCCATAAGTACAACTCAAAAGAATACTATGCTTTTACATTGTTTAGATACAAAAAGAATCACTGTGTATATACCTCTTAGCAATGGAGATGCAGCGGAGTCCAAAATATTACGCCTCAGTCCTCACTGGGCTACTATGCACGCTCTGTAGGGGGAAAATAGAGTGGGATGAGCAACCACACGCTCAGTAAGGCAATAATGCAAGCATGGTAGATAACTACTCTATCTACATGCTGATAGTTTTATGCATAAATCATTTATAGTAGGAGCATGAGGAATAAAACTATGCCATGTGAATATACATATATATCATGTATCGAAATCATGTGCATTGGCATATAAAACAGGGTAGAAACATCATGTATAAATCATCTCATGCTCAATCTCATTTAAATTCATAAAAGGGCAATTCTTTAAGAAACTTCCTTTTTTAAACTGACACCATAAACACCGCCAAATCAACTCACAATCACAACCACATTTTCATTCCACAATTTACGCATGTGTATAAATCTAGGTCACTATATCAAAAGTGCCTATGTGAACAATTACATCATAAGTCATCCCAGACCACACGCATCCAGGTGTGCGGGGTATCATGCTGGCACGAAGATGGATTATCCCTCGCCAAACTTTCTCATCACATAACCATCATGCGGTACATCGTACTCCATGTGATATACACGGTACATCGTACTCCGTAACTCATATCGCGATTGGGGGTGCCATTCCTAGGTCTTATCTACCCCATACCAAGAGCTTTCCATATTCCGTGAAGGAGAGCCTTCCTGCCGAACAGAGCCTCCCCGCTTAACAGAGCCTCCCTGCCTCCTCGGGCTTAAGGATGTTAGCTTAAGGATGTAGGGCTTAAGGATCCTTTCCGTAAGAGAGCCTCCCTGCCAAACAGAGCCTCCTCGCCTAACAGAGCCTCCCCGCCTCTTTGGGCTTAAGGATGTTGGCTTAAGGATGTAGGGCTTAAGGATCTTACCGTACCCATGTAGGAGAGCCTCCCTGCCTAACAGAGCCTCCCCGCCTCTTTGGGCTTAAGGATGTTGGCTTAAGGATCCCACCGTAAGAGAGCCTCCCTGCCAAACAGAGCCTCCCCTCCTAACAGAGCCTCCCCGCCTCGTTGGGCTTAAGGATGTCGGCTTAAGGATGTAAGGCTTAAGGATCTTACTAACTTTCACAACCTTATACATATCCCAATGTGCAAACTTGTGCGAGCAAGGCTCTAGCACGACTCATGCATCTTCTCATAAGGAGACGCGTACGAGCATAGCTCTAGTACGGTTATACTCATAAGATAACCACTCAAAATCCACGTACGAGCAGAAGCTCTAGTACAGTTTATAAATATCACCATAGTTTCCAAATCAGGGTGCGAGCTAAGCCCCAGCACGTTTCATACAATGGAAACATAGAAATCCAGCGCGAGCGAAGCTCTAGCGTGATTTATGTCATACAATTTTGATAGGCGGCTCATATACAATTTATCAATCTCAAAAATCGGGTTTTAGCACTCACAAATGCTTTTCCACAACAACAATACAATACTAGCCGACCTATCTACAAGCTTGCTTAAAACCAAGCAAATTTCGTTTTGAAAAGCATCAAAACAATAGATTTATGCAATTATTAGCCTTACTATCCCATTTCATCAAATCCACTTCAAATCCAAAACCACGCATATACTCATTATCATTCACGAATACCATCAATCATTTATTTGAGCAACCATGCATTTCATACAACACCCAATATTCACCCACAAGTTTAAAGTACGAGCAGCTACCTCTATATACTCACAAAATTCCCTTACCTGGAATCGTGATGTGTGATTCCACTTCCTTAAGCTGCTTACTCGTACGGCTCGATTCGTCTTCAACGAACTCTTCGGGACTGCACAAAATCGTATCCCGCATTATATTCGATCCATACAATGCAACCATTGTGCTTGCTATAGTCAATTTAACCTATAGCCTCTATTAACGCTTATATGGCCTCGTTTCATCACTTTACCCATAACTCGGGTCTATGGGTCTTCTTAGGCCTATTAACTTATTCAAAATCGATGTTAAATCGACATTAAGCTCATAGTGTTCATATTCCATGAATTCCCTCACTATGGCATTTATCAATCATATACATATCCATTTTCACAATTCCTCCAACTCACCATGTAATTCCATCTAACCATCTAAAATCATAAACATTACTCCAATAACAACTTTAGCATGCCATAAACCATAAGCTCATTCAATCCCACATATCCTCACATTATACCCATTTTAGATTTCTAGGTCACACCAATTCATCTACATTCCTAGGTAGTTTATCCATCAATACTCATATCAATCAACTCCAAAATCAATTAAATAGCTAATGCATTTGGATTGGAGTGTTAGAATCTTACCAATATGATTTCTCTTCTTGTTCCAAATAGAAATGCCCTTAACTCCTTCAATTCCAAGAATGGGAAAATGCCCTCTCACTATATTGTTCTTCTCCTTGATAGGAACAACTTTGCCTCTAATGATCTCTCTTTAATTCTTACTGAAAATGGCTGATTTTAGAGAGGGAAAGTTAGGTTTTTGGGTTGAAAATGGGAGGTTAATATGTTTTTCCGAGATTTCCAGATTTTCAGCTCTCCTTATATAGAAATAGCTTGGGGAGATCGATCTGGTCCAAGAGGAGATCGATCTGGTCCCTTAAAATCCCTCTTTTTCACGGCATTTTTAAGCCTGAGATCGATCTGTCGAAGCATCAGATCGATCTGTTGAAGCATGAGATCGATCTGTCTAAGCATGAGATCGATCTGGTCCCAAACAGAGAGCTAAGGAGATCGATCTGGGTGCTTGGGGATCGATCTTTCCACCACAGAATGCTTGGGAGATCGATCTGGCTCCATTGGAGATCGATCTGCTCAATTCTTTCGCCCAAATAAGAGCATTCTGGCTCTTCCAGATCGATCTCTCATCCTATGAGATCGATCTGGACCTCATGTTTTTCCAGATTTCTTACAGTTTCCTTGCTGCAACTCATACCAACACATCCTTAATCTATTGCCATGGCTATTTTCTCATCCATCCACCTTTATAACTTGAAAATGGCATCCATTCATACCTTATGCACATTGAAACTTGTGTGCATTCATTGTATGTTCAAAGGTATGCTACATAAAACCAAATGGAAGCATAACTCCATTCCATTTTACCACACTACTCATCTTGAGTCTCAATCACATCCATCACTTGCTAGAACTCATTTCTTCGTATTCATACTCAATGAAACTTGTATGTACGTTAAAATTTATATTACACATACATACTTTGAATCCATGGACTTACATCAATCATACTTTACATTACAAGTCCATTCATATTATTTGATCCAATTACACACATTACCTTTATACATATACGGGGTCTTACATTCTCCCCTCCTTCAAGGAATTTGGTCCTCCAAATTAGAACCAAGTCACTCTTCAAACAGTTGGGGGTACTTCTCCCGTATCAAGTTCTCCAATTCCCACGTGGCCTCTTCCGCCGTGTGGTGTTGCCAAAGCACTTTCACCAAGGGAATTATCTTATTCCGCAACACTTTCTCTTTTCTATCCAATATTCGAATCGGCTTCTCAACATACGTCATACTCTCATGGAGCTCCAACGGCTCATATCTTATCACGTGTGCCGGGTCCGGGTGATACTTCCGAAGCATCGAGACGTGGAAGACGTTGTGGACATTTGCCAAGTCCGGTGGCAATGCCAATCTATACGCCTTATCTCCCACTCTCTCCAAAATCTCGAAGGGTCCGATATATCTAGGGCTCAGCTTGCCCTTCTTACCAAATCTCATAATACCCTTCGATGGTGATACCCTCAGAAACACCAACTCACCCTCATCAAACTCCAGTGGTCTTCGTCTCTTGTCAGCATAACTCTTTTGCCGGCTCTGAGCTGTCCGTAATCTCTCACATATCAACTGGACGTCCTCAGATGCCTGCTGCACTAAGTCCGGAGCAAAAATCTGTCTGTCACCAACCTCTTCCCATCCAACAGGGGAACGGCATCTACGCCCGTACAATGCCTCATAGGGTGCCATCCCGATACTAGCATGATAGCTATTATTATAAGCGAACTCGGCTAACTGCAGGTGGTCATCCTAGGAGCCTCTAAAATCCAGCACACACGCTCTCAACATATCCTCGAGGGTCTGTATAGTCCTCTCTGACTGCCCATCTGTCTGAGGATGAAAAGCGGTGCTAAAACTCAATCGGGTCCCCAGCGCTTCCTGAAAATGTTCCCAGAAATGGGAAGTGAAGCGGGCATCCCTATCAGAAACAACGCTCACTGGTACACCATGTAGCTGTACTATCTCTCGAATATACAGGTTCGCCAACTGACTCAGTGTATCGGTAGCTCTTATAGCCAAGAAATGGGCGGACTTAGTCAATCGGTCCACAATAACCCATATGGCATCATGACCTCTACGGGTCCTCGGCAACCCCATCACAAAATCCATGGTGACATGCTCCCACTTCCATGTCGGTATCGGTAGAGGCTGCAATAATCCTGCAGGCTTCTGATGCTCTACCTTCACTTGCTGACAAACGAGACACTTAGCGACATATTCCGCAATGTCTCTTTTCATTCCAGACCACCAATAAACCTTCCGAAGGTTTTGATACATCTTGGTACTTCCCGGATGTATCGTATACTTCGATGAGTGAGCCTCTGATAAAATCGTTCTCCTGATCTTAGGATCCCTGGGAACGCATACTCTGCCTCTGAACCTCAATAAGCCATCAGCACTCTGCTCAAAATCAATACCCACACCTGTCTGTATCTGCCTCAGCCAATCGATACACCGTCGATCGCTCTGCTGGGCTTGTCGAATACGGCCAATCAACTCTGGCTCTAGTCTCAAACTAGCCATGATCTCAAGTCTCTCAGATCCAGGTGGGGTTACATCCAAACTGAGGTTCGCAAAGTGTTCTAACAATTCATGTTCCCGTACCATCATATATGACACCAACCCAAGGTTCTTTCTACTCAAAGTATCGGCAACTACATTTGCCTTACCCGGGTGGTACATGATTTCACAATCATAGTCTTTCAGGAGTTCGAGCCATCTCATCTGTCTCATATTCAGCTCTTTCTGTGAGAACAGGTACTTAAGGCTCTTATGATCTGTGAACACCTGAAACTTCTCACCATAGAGATAGTGGCGCCATATTTTCAAAGCAAATACTACAGCCGCCAACTCCAAATCATGTGTCGGGTAGTTCCTCTCATGATCTTTCAACTGTCTAGATCCATAGGCAACTACCTTCCCATCCTGCATAAGCACACAGCCCAGTCCCTGGTGCGATGCATCCGTATACACCGAGAATCCTCCTGAGCTGGTAGGAATGGTGAGAACTGGAGCAGTCGTCAATCGATGCTTAAGCTCCTCAAAACTCCTCTCACATGCCTCATCCCACACAAACTTAACATCTTTACGCGTGAGGCGTGTCAACGGAGCAGCTAGTCTGGAGAAACCCTCTACAAATCTCCGATAATATCCTGCCAATCCTAGGAAACTTCTGATCTCAGTTACTGTCTTGGGCTGTTCCCACTGTACAGCTGCCTCTATCTTGGATGGATCCACTGATACCCCATCCTTTGACACGACATGCCCCAGAAATGAGATCTGTTCCAACCAAAAGTTACACTTGCTGAGTTTGGCATACAATTCTCTCTCTCGGAGGGTCTGCAGAACTATCCTCAAGTGCTCCTCATGATCTTCCCTGGACTTGGAATACACCAAAATATCATCAATGAACACTATTACAAACTTGTCCAGGTATGGCTTGAATATGTCATTCATCAATGCCATAAATGCTGCGGGAGCATTCGTCAATCCGAATGGCATCACCAAAAACTCGTAGTGGCCATAACGGGTGCGAAATGCTGTCTTGGGTATATCTCCACTCCTGATTCTCAATTGATGATACCCTGACCGCAGATCTATCTTAGAAAATACTTCGGCTCCCTAGAGCTGATCCAACAAATCATCGATTCTTGGAAGGGGGTACTTGTTCTTAATGGTGGCCTTATTCAACAACCGGTAATATATACACAGTCGGAGGCTTCCATCCTTCTTCCTTACAAATAGAACTGGTGCTCCCCAAGGTGAGACACTCGGTCTAATAAACCCCTTCTCCAGCAGCTCTTGCAGCTGCTTCTTTAGCTCTTCCAATTCTATCGGAGCCATTCTATAGGGTGGTTTCGATATCGGCTCTGTACCAGGCACTAATTCAATGCAAAATTCCATTTCCCTTTCAGGTGGTAGTCCTGGTAATTCATCCGGAAAGACATCCAGGTAATCCATAATTACGGGTATGTCTTTTAATTCCGGGTGTGCCTCATCTATATCGACCACGTATGCAATGAACCCTTCACATTATCCTCTCTATCATTAGTAACATAGCCATCACTCCACATTCAACATTTATCATAAACAATAAATTTATCTCTCAAGCAATATGAATTTAAAATCATACTCCTTTTATTTACAACAAACATGCTAGTTTCATATCATTTCTTTTTATCAAAGTTTACAGTAAGATTGTCTAATCCTGAAAACATCAATGTTTTGGCATGACAATCCATCACAACACGATTGGTAGCCAACCAATCCATTCCCAAAATTACATCAAAATCATTCATATTCAATAAAATCAGATTGGCTATCATTTCCTTCCCCTCTATCTTTAACTTACAATCTCTACATACATGCTCAGTCAATTGACTATCATTCATGGGTGTGGTAATCATCAACATTTTATCCAACAATGTTGGTTTCACATATTTTAACAATTTATGTGCAAAGGAAGGTGATGTGAAAGAATGCGTGGCACCAGGATCAAATAATACCAATGCTTCTAAATCAAAGATTCGGATGGTACCTTTAATCACATCCGTCGAAGCATCCGCGGTGTCCTGATCCAGTGCATGTACTCTTCCTCTACTCACACCCGCAGCCTGTTTCCCTTTTTCTCAGCTGTAGCCCTTCTCCTCGGGGCTGCTGTCTCAACTGGAGCTCCCTCAGGCTCCTTGCCCTTCTGTGGGGCAATCTCTATCTTCTCAGGATAATACTTAGCCATATGTCCTGGTCTCTCACATCTAAAACACACCATAGGGGTCATCAGGCAAGGCCTATTCCCATGAAATCTCCCACATCTCCTACACTGATCTGTGGTAGGTCGTGGTCCTCCAATAGTTATACCCCTCGGTGCAGTCAAAGCTGGGTATACGGGAGGTCTGGTAGCTCTCTCCTGCACCTCCTCGATCTTAGGCCTCTTCTTGAAAAACCTTTGGCCACCTCTCTTGGCCACTCTTCCAAACCCGGATCTCTTTCGATCTCTGTCCTTCCTAACACTGACTCTCCCAAGCTCGGAGGCATTTCGCTCAAAGTCTTGCTCACACAACTGAGCCTTATGTACAGCCTCCTCATAAGTCACAATGTTGAAGGGAGCTAGCTTAGTCCGGATGGCTAATCTCAATCCATCCATAAACTTCTGTATCTTTCGGGTCTCACTACCCATCGTGTCTGGGTCATATCTCCCCAATGAGATAAACTTGGACTCATACTCGTCCACAGTCTGGTTCCCCTGAACCAAATTCATAAATTCCATCCGCAATTTCCTCTGTGCGGTAGCTGGAATATACTGTCTCCTAAAGGCCTCTAGAAATATCTCCCACGAGATCTCAGAGTGTCTGGCCCTCAAAATAACCTCGGTGGACCTCCACCAATGCTCGGCCTCACCTTTCAACATAAACACGGCAAAGGCTACTTTTTCAGCTGAAGTACATCGGAAAAACCTATATAGTTTCTCCATCTCATACACCCAATCCTCCGTAATCACTGGGTCCTTCACCCCTCTAAACACTGGGGGTTTCAGCGCTTGAAACTCTCGCAACCTGCTCAAGTCGCAGTCATAACCCACATCACTACCGCTCTGCTGTGGAGCGATAGGAGAAGCTGTATCCTGGGCTGGAGGTGGTGTAACTGTAGCTGTCTCAGCAGCATAAGGTCTCTCCACCTCTGCAGCTGCCTGTTCAGTAGTAGGCTGTGCTGCGGGACCTCGTCTATCATCGGCACCCAATGTCTGCGTGACTATCTCCACCAAACTCTCGATACTCCGCTCTAACGTAGCGAAGCGAGCCTCGGTATCCTCTGCTCTCTCAGCAGGGTTCTGTGGAGCCTGCTCAGTCTGTGGCTCCGCACGGCTCTCAGGCCTACCTCTACGGCCTCTAGCACGTGCTCTCGCCCCTCTACCTTTGCGTGTAACTGGCATAGTGCCTAACTTCTTGTATTATAATAATTTATTAAGCTCAATCCATCACAGTATACACAGTTATATCTAAACAAAAGCACAGTACTATGGGGGTGTACTTTCCTACGTTTTATTAATGACTCACATCAGGCCAACACAGCTCTGATACCAATCTCTGTCACGACCCAATTCCATTCTCTTTAACCAAAAATCACTGAAATTTTTTTCGCGTTTTACTGTTACCTTACCCGGTCGTGAACTAAACTCACCACACACTGTTGGGCTGTGAGCCAATAATAAACACCACATCTCATTCATTCTCAATTAATTAAAACGATGTCATACATGTGCATTTAATCGTGTACTTATACGAATACACGTTTTACTGACATCTACATCCCCCATAAGTACAACTCAAAAGAATACTGTGCTTTTACATTGTTTAGATACAAAAAGAATCACTGTGTATATACCTCTTAGCAATGGAGATGCAGCGGAGTCCAAAATATTACGCCTCAGTCCTCACTGGGCTACTATGCACGCTCTGTAGGGGGGAAAATAGAGTGGGATGAGCAACCACACGCTCAGTAAGGCAATAATGCAAGCATGGTAGATAACTACTCTATCTACATGCTGATAGTGTTATGCATAAATCATTTATAGTAGGAGCATGAGGAATAAAACTATGCCATGTGAATATACATATATATCATGTATCGAAATCATGTGCATTGGCATATAAAACATGGTAGAAACATCATGTATAAATCATCTCATGCTCAATCTCATTTAAATTCATAAAAGGGCAATTCTTTAAGAAACTTCCTTTTTCAAACCTTCACCATAAACACCACCAAATCAACTCACAATCACAACCACATTTTCATTCCACAATTTACGCATGTGTATAAATCTAGGTCACTATATCAAAAGTGCCTATGTGAACAATTACATCATAAGTCATCCCAGACCACACGCATCCAGGTGTGCGGGGTATCATGCTAGCACGAAGATGGATTATCCCTCGCCAGACTTTCTCATCACATAACCATCATGCGGTACATCGTACTCCATGTGATATACACGGTACATCGTACTCCGCAACTCATATCGTGATTGGGGGTGCCATTCCTAGGTCTTATCTACCCCATACCAAGAGCTTTCCATATTCCGTGAAGGAGAGCCTTCCTGCCGAACAGAGCCTCCCCGCTTAACAGAGCCTCCCTGCCTCCTCGGGCTTAAGGATGTTAGCTTAAGGATGTAGGGTTTAAGGATCCTTTCCGTAAGAGAGCCTCCCTGCCAAACAGAGCCTCCTCGCCTAACAGAGCCTCCCCGCCTCTTTGGGCTTAAGGATGTTGGCTTAAGGATGTAGGGCTTAAGGATCTTACCGTACCCATGTAGGAGAGCCTCCCTGCCTAACAGAGCCTCCCCGCCTCTTTGGGCTTAAGGATGTTGGCTTAAGGATCCCACCGTAAGAGAGCCTCCCTGCCAAACAGAGCCTCCCCGCCTAACAGAGCCTCTCCGCCTCGTTGGGCTTAAGGATGTCGGCTTAAGGATGTAAGGCTTAAGGATCTTACTAACTTTCACAACCTTATACATATCCCAATGTGCAAACTTGTGCGAGCAAGGCTCTAGCACGACTCACGCATCTTCTCATAAGGAGACGCGTACGAGCATAGCTCTAGTATGGTTATACTCATAAGACAACCACTCAAAATCCACGTACGAGCAGAAGCTCTAGTACGGTTTATAAATATCACCATAGTTTCCAAATCAGGGTGCGAGCTAAGCTCCAGCACGTTTCATACAATGGAAACATAGAAATCCAGCGCGAGCGCAGCTCTAGCGCGATTTATGTCATACAATTTTGATAGGCGGCTCATATACAATTTATCAATCTCGAAAATCAGGTTTTAGCACTCACAAATGCTTTTCCACAACAACAATACAATACTAGCCGACCTATCTACAAGCTTGCTTAAAACCAAGCAAATTTCATTTTGAAAAGCATCAAAACAATAGATTTATACAATTATTAGCCTTACTATCCCATTTCATCAAATCCACTTCAAATCCAAAACCACGCATATACTCATCATCATTCACGAATACCATCAATCATTTATTTGAGCAACCATGCATTTCATACAACACCTAATATTCACCCATAAGTTTAAAGTACGAGCAGCTACCTCTATATACTCACAAAATTCCCTTACCTGGAATCGCGATGCGTGATTCCACTTCCTTAAGCTGCTTACTCGTACGGTTCGATTTGTCTTCAACGAACTCTTCGGGACTACATAAAATCGTATCCCGCATTATATTCGATCCATACAATGCAACCATTGTGCTTGCTATAGTCAATTTAACCTATAGCCTCTATTAACGCTTATATGGCCTCGTTTCATCACTTTACCCATAACTCGGGTCTATGGGTCTTCTTAGGCCTATTAACTTATTCAAAATCGATGTTAAATTGACATTAAGCTCATAGTGTTCATATTCCATGAATTCCCTCACTATGGCATTTATCAATCATATACATATCCATTTTCACAATTCCTCCAACTCACCATGTAATTCCATCTAACCATCTAAAATCATAAACATTACCCCAATAACAACTTTAGCATGCCATAAACCATAAGCTCATTCAATCCCACATATCCTCACATTATACCCATTTTAAATTTCTAGGTCACACCAATTCCACTACATTCCTAGGTAGTTTATCCATCAATACTCATATCAATCAACTCCAAAATCAATTAAATAGCTAATGCATTTGGATTGGAGTGTTAGAATCTTACCAATATGATTTCTCTTTTTGCTCCAAATGGAAATGCCCTTAACTCCTTCAATTCCAAGAATGGGAAAATGCCCTCTCACTATGTTGTTCTTCTCCTTGATAGGAACAACTTTGCCTCTAATGATCTCTCTTTAATTCTTACTGAAAATGGCTGATTTTAGAGAGGGAAAGTTAGGTTTTTGGGTTGAAAATGGGAGGTTAATATGTTTTTCTGAGATTTCCAGATTTTCAGCTCTCCTTATATAGAAATAGCTTGGGGAGATCGATCTGGTCCAAGAGGAGATCGATCTGGTCCCTTAAAATCCCTCTTTTTCACGGCATTTTTAAGCCTGAGATCGATCTGTCGAAGCATCAGATCGATCTGTTGAAGCATGAGATCGATCTGTCTAAGCATGAGATCGATCTGGTCCCAAACAGAGAGCTAAGGAGATCGATCTAGGTGCTTGGGGATCGATCTTTCCACCACAGAATGCTTGGGAGATCGATCTGGCTCCATTGGAGATCGATCTGCTCAATTCTTTCGCCCAAATAAGAGCATTCTGGCTCTTCCAGATCGATCTCTCATCCTATGAGATCGATCTGGACCTCATGTTTTTCCAGATTTCCTGCAGTTTCCTTGCTGCAACTCATACCAACACATCCTTAATCTATTGCCATGGCTATTTTCTCATCCATCCACCTTTATAACTTGAAAATGGCATCCATTCATACCTTATGCACATTGAAACTTGTGTGCATTCATTGTATGTTCAAAGGTATGCTACATAAAACCAAATGGAAGCATAACTCCATTCCATTTTACCACACTACTCATCTTGAGTCTCAATCACATCCATCACTTGCTAGAACTTATTTCTTCGTATTCATACTCAATGAAACTTGTATGTACGTTAAAATTTATATTACACATACATACTTTGAATCCATGGACTTACATCAATCATACTTTACATTACAAGTCCATTCATATTATTTGATCCAATTACACACATTACCCTTATACATATACGGGGTCTTACAGAGGCCACATGGGAATTGGAGAACTTGATACAGGAGAAGTACCCCCAACTTTTTGAAGAGTGACTTAGTTCTAATTTGGAGGACCAAATTCCTTGAAGGAGGGGAGAATGTGAGACCCCATATATGTATAGTTGTAATGTGTGTAATTGGATCAAATAAATGTGAATGGATTTGTAATGTAAAGTATGATTGATGTAAGTCCATGGATTCAATGTACATATGTGTAATATGATTTGTAATGTACATACAAGTTTCATTAAGTATGAATATGAAGAAATGAGTTCTTATAAGTGATGAATGTGATTGGAACTCAAAATGAGTAGTATGGTAAATGGAAGGAAGTTGCATGAATATAAATGCTTCCATTTAGTTTTATATGGTATACCTTTGGATATACAAGGAATGCACACAAGTTTCAATGTGAATAAGGTATGAATGGATGCCACTTTCAAGTCATAAAGGTGGATGGATGAGAAAATGATTATGGCAGCAGATTAAGGATGTTTTGGTGTAAGTTGCAGCAGGAAAACTGTAAAAAATCTAAAAAATATGAAAGCCAGATCGATCTCATAGGATGAGAGATCGATCTGGAAGAACCAGAATGCTCTTATTTTTAGCAATGGAATAGAGCAAATCGATCTCCAATGGGGCCAGATCGATCTTCTAACCATTCTGTAATGAAAGGATTGATCATCAAGCATACAGATCGATCTCCTTAGCTCTCTGTTTGGGAGCAGATTGATCTTAAGTTTCGACAGATAGATCTCATGCTTAAAATGCCATGAAAAAGAGGGATTTAAGGGGACCAGATTGATCTCTTCCTAGTGCAGATCGATCTCCTCAAGCTATTTCTATAAAAGGAGCGCTGAAATCTGAAAATTTCGAGAAAACAACATCACCCTTCCATTTTTCACCCAAAACCTAAGTTTATCTCTCTAAAATCAGTCATTTCTAGTAAGAATTAAGGGAAGGCTATTAGATACCAAATTGTTCATCTTGAGGAAGAGAACAATATAGTTGAAACCCAAAACCTCATTATTGGTATTGAAGGAGCAATGAGCATTTTCCATTTGGAGCAAGAAGAGAAACTAGATTTGGTAAGTTTCTAAGACTCCAATCCAGTCTATTTTATTGATTTTGGAGTTGATTGACATGTATATGGATGATTGAAATCACCTAGGAAGTAATGGAACACATATAATCTAGAAAATGGATATAGTCTAGTGTGAGAAAATGTGAATTGGGTATGTTGATGACTTATGGGTTATGATAAGTTGTTGAAGTAGTATGAATGATTTGTGATGGTTAAATGAAACCACATTGTGAGTTTGGAGGAATTGTGAAAATAAGTATGTAAATGCTTGATAAATGCCATAGTGAGGGAATTCATGAAATATGAACACTATGAGCTTAATATCAATTTAATATCGATTTGGAATGAGTTAATAGGATTAAAAGGAATCCATAGCCTCGAGAAATGAAACGAGGCCTTATAAGCGTTAATAGAAACTATAGGTCAAATCGACTATAGTGAACGCACGATGTCCTGTTCTATGGATCGAATATAATGTGAAATATGATTGTGTGCAGTCCCGAAGAGTTCGTTGAAGACGAATCAGACCGCACGAGTGAGCAGCGCTAAGGAAACGGAATCACGCGTCTCGATTCCAAGTAAGGAAATTTTGTAAGTATATAGACGTAGCTGCTCGTATTTTGAACTCGTGGGTATATAGGGTTTTGGAATTGTGCATGGATTCATAGAAATGTATTTTGACGATGTAGGGATGTGACTATGAATAATTGTATGAGATTTTGTGGTTGAAATGGTATTGTAAAGAAATGGGATAGTAAGGCTAATAATTGCATAAATCCAGTGTTTGAATGCATTCACAAAACATGTGTTTTGTTTTGAGCGAGTTGATAGATAGGCTGGCTATTGTTATTTGATGTTGTGTGATAGCACATGTGAAGTGCTAAAAATATTTTGAGATTTGTTTTGAAAACTCATGAGCCGCCTATCATGTTTATGTGAATTAAACCGTGCTGGAGCCTAGCTCGCACTGGGTATTGATGTTCTCACATGTTTGAACGTGCTGGAGCTTCGCTCGCACTTTGTTTTGAAACTATGACGATGCTTTATAAATTGTACCAGAGCTTTTGCTCGTACTTGGTTTTCGAGAGGATTTCTTATGCATATAATCGTACTGGAGCTATGCTTGTACGTAGTTTCTTCATATTTTTATGCATAAATACCGTACTAGAGCATTGCTTGTATGAAGTGATTTATTAAGATGCATGAATTCACGCTAGAGCGTAGCTCGCGCTGGTTTTCACACTATGGTATGTATGAGGCTGTGGTGAGAGTGATACGGATTGGTGTTCAGGGAACCCAACAGGCTTAACAGACCTCTTGAGTGGGGTGAGGGTGAAGGGCTAGGACCTGACATAATCCATTCAGGAAACCTAACAGGCCTAACAGACCTCTTAAGTGGGGTCAGGGGGAGGGGCTAGGACCTGAATCAGGGAGCCCAACAGGGGCGAGCAAGGCCATGAGGGGCTAGGACCTGGTATTAGGAGTACTCCCACGTGCACTTGAGACTAGAGGTTTCACTAGGGATGGGGTAGATAAGATCTACTACAGGCACCCCCAACCATGTTATGGGTCCGCGGAGTACGATGTACCGCGTGGTTGAGATATTTATGAGGAAAGTCTGGCGGAGAACTAACCCACATTCGCTCCAACATGATACCCCGCACACCGGGATCCATGTGCTCTTGGATGTTATGTGACATAGTTGGCCAACATAGTCTATAAGCTTATAGTGACCCTTCTCCTTGCTTGATTTACTTACTACCACATGATTTTAATCTATAAGTGTGATTGTGACTGTCCAAGGTAGACCCGAGGGAGGGGTCGAGCCTTGTGGACTTGATTTTTGAAACGATGATGATGTTTGTGATTTAGAATCGATTTTTATGGGGTTTTGATGTATTTGAGAAAGAAATGAGTTTTAAAAAGAATGTTTCAAGTGAATTTCCCTTTTTATTATGTGATCTGACAATTGAGCATGAGATGGTTTGTACATGATGATTTACCATGTTTTATTATGCCAATTTACATGATTTTAATACATGATATATGTATACGCATATGGCATAGTTTTGTTTTCCTCATGCTCCAAACTATAAATGATTTATGCATACACTATCAGCATGTAGATAGGGTAGTTATCTACCATGCTTGCATTATTGCCTTACTGAGCGTATGGTTGCTCATCCCTCTCTATTTTCCCCCTTCTACAAAGCTTGCATAGTAGCCTAGTGAGGACTGAGGCATTGTGTTTTTGGACATCCGCTGCTTCCATCGTCGAAAGATATATACACAGAATTCTTTTTGTATCTAAACAATGTAATGGCACAGTAATGATTGAGTTGTAATTATGGGGGATGTAGATGTCAATAAACATGTTCTGTATAAGTGAATGTATAAGTCCCACTTTTTATTTCTTGTTGATGCATTCCTTATGATTCATGTGATATACGCTTCCACATACTGATTGAATCGTAAGAAGAGCTTTGATTGAATTAAATTTGTAAATAGAATAAAATGAAATATCGATGAATGTATGAAATAGCCAAATAAGGGCCGAGATGGCCATAGGCCAAACGAAAGGGATCGAAATTAAGTTAACGAAAAATACAAATTTAAAATAAGGAAATATAGTGGGTGTATGAAGGAAAGTCGGGTTAAATTGGTTCCGAAACAAGTGCAGGCGTAAAACGGTCAAAAGATCAAAATTCGGTATAAATTTGATAAGAAAATTTTAATTAAAAATAAGGATTTAGAACATCATGATCAATAATGAGGAGATTATCAAATTTCGAGTCCAATTGATCTAGATCCGAAATTATTTTAGAAATACTGAAAAGTCACTCGTGACAATATCCCGAAAATACGGAGAAATTATATCGAAAAAAGCGTTAAAATACAATAAATAAATTAAATAAATTATTTCTTAATAAAATATAGAAATTAGTAGATATTTTTAGAATTGTTTTATTATTTTAATGAATATAATAATGAACTAAATAATAAATAATAATAATAATAATAATAATAATAATAATAATAATAATAATAAGAGAAATTAGAATTGGTCAGGAAAAGTGAAAAAACAAAAGGAAATTGAAAACCGAAAATGGAGACCCGCGCTTGATCGAGTGACCCACGGCCACCGGCGATCGACGACCTCAGGCGAAGATCGGTGGAGAAAGAGGAGAGGCCGGCGAACTCCACCGCACCAGAGATGCACCGTCTAGACGTCGAAAATCAGCGAACAGAGGAAGAGAGAACCGCGAGGAAAAAGGCCCAATTCCCAACGATCCACGGCAGGTGGGCTCGAACGGTAGGCACCGGCGTGATTGAGAGGAGGAGGCAGTCGTTTTTGAGACCGATAGCGGTCGACGAAACTACCGAAAACGTCGACGATGGCAAAGGGCAGAAAATGACATCGTTTGGTCGAAAGGAAAAGGAAGGAAAAAGGAAGGAAAAAGGGAAGGAAAAAGGGAAGGAAAGGAAAAAAAGGGAAAAAAGAAAGAAAAATTATCGGGGACGACTCGAGATTCGGGTAAGTTGATCGAGGGTCGAGATTGACCTACGGGTAAATTTCAAAAATTTATTTAATATTATATTTAATGAAAAATAACCCGAATTTACCTAATTGTGCAGTTTTACGATAGAGCCCGAACGAGAGCCGATTGAGCTCCGATTTTCGTACCCCACATAACATTGGGTAAGTACATTTTAATTCCGACAATTTGAGTCCTCAATGCCGAGTTAAGATTATTTTACGAATTAATTCTGTATAAAAAGGAATATTGTTTGAAATTTTAAAGTAATTATCGTAAATAGTATACGGGCTATCCAATGAGTTTGGAACGAAGCCCGATGATTATTGGTAAGCCGACTAAGCCCAGTAAACCCGAATAAGGAATTTAATAAGTAGAAATGGATTGAAAATGGGTCGAGGCCCATTAAGGTGCAATCGGGCCCAATAAAGTAAAACGGGCCCAGTACTTTAAATTTGATCAGTAAGTGTGACATATTGATAAATAAAATTGAATTGGCCCAAATATGTGGTTATATGCAGTTCCGTAGACTTGGTTGGCGCGAATTTGGACTGACAGATCTGGTATTATCGAGAAGGGATAAGTTTGCGCGTGATTCCAGGTAAGGAAATTTTACGGGCTGCTAGAGGTAACTTTACGCAATTTCGACGTCATTTATATTCCCTAAAATTGTCTGAAGGGTCTAGATTTAAGATAAAAATTTTAGTGCCATGGATGGGCAAATTACTAAAATACCTTCTTAAGGGTGAAATTTCCAAATTTAGGAAAAAATTGGGAGGAGCAAGAACAAGAGGTTCCTGCTCATTCTTGAGGTGTTTTGACACGTGCATGAGTAGGCTGGCTCACTTTTAAATAAAAATGCATAGCATTGCATATTTTCAACAATGTGTTTTCTGTTGGAAATTGTTTTGAAATAACAGAGCCGCCTATGTGATTTTATAGACATGTGACCTGCTAGAGCTCAGCTCGAATGAGTTTTGATTTATGTGATGCATGCATTAGTGTTGGAGCGAGAGCTCGCACTAGAGTTTTACATGCATTGGTGCTGGATTCTAACTCGCACCAGATTTTTACATGATTTTCATGACACGGTGCTGGAGTCTAACTCGCACCAGATTTTCACATGATTTTCGTGACAGAGAGCTAGAGCTTAGCTCGCACTAGTTTTACTTGATTTTATGAGAGTGTTGGAGCATCACTCGCACTAGTTTTCTGAGACCATGTGATGAGCCGTTCTTGGAGCGTCGGGTGGACTGTGTGTCACGTCAATTAAATAGGCTCACACGTACGTTTTGAGACAGGGCATGAGCATGGATATGAGATATGGGTCCACGGAGTCGTTGTACAATGCAAGTAGCATGGAATACGCTATACCGTGTTGGGATTGATTATGTGGTATCTTCGGATGCGACTGCCATCTCCGAATGAGCGGCATCTTCGGATGCGAGTGATCGGGTAGAACCGACGAGATGGACTGACCCACCTCCCGGGGCAGTTCCCGATAGTGGTGAGACCCCATACACTAGAATCTGTGTAACAGTGGGATCACGAGGACATATGGCCATAGTCATTTCAAAACGCGAAAAATAGGGTGAATTTAAAAACTTTTTATTTTCATCAACACACATTTATGGGTGCATTCCTGTGCAGTGTCAAACATCATCATGCATATCATACCTCAGGATCTCATCATTAGATATATATATCATATCATATACATTACTCAATCTCAAGTTAATTAATCCTAATACATCCCATACAATGTTGTACATCAAGTGTCTGTAATTACACTATTTGTCTGGATACATGAAAAGATAAATGATACCTCGAAATACAATATATGGCCTGGAGCTCAAGTCCTCCACTAGCCACTACTTCGTACGTCGCAGGGAAACCCTTTTCACTTGAAGAAATCTGGGGGGAAAGAAAACAGGGTAAGCTTCTAAATCGCTCAGTAAGGGGGTAAGGGACTCATTATTAATTTAATGAGTCACACACACAATCATTTATTTCACAGTTGAGAACTCAATAGAAAATGTAGCATGAACTCATTAAAACACCATGTAAAACACGAGAGTACACACTCAGTACAAATCACAGTTACAAGCATGTAGAAATCAAGATGATATAATGGCTTTTCTCTTTAAAACGTGATGAAAAACACCACAATAGTAATGCACGTGGCACAGCCACCAAATACATGTGGCACAGCCACAGATTAGGATTCTCACGTGGCACAACCACTAAATACACGTGGTACAGCCACAAATTAGGATTCTCACGTGGCACAGCCACCAAATACACGTGGCACAGCCACAGATTAGGATTCTCACGTTACTAGAACGAAGGAATATCGGACTTACATGCTAATAGAGCAATGCCTGGTGTGTATTCAAAATGACACACTTAAGTCTCAGTCATAGCCATTATCATAAAAACCGTTTTGCCTTCACGTAAAGCTCAAAAATGGTTTTCTATCATAAAACTCATTTCAAACCGCTTTGTACTCAAGACAAAACCTGTTAAAACCAAGCTTCAACCGATAAAACCATGCACACATTTTCTCAAATCTCAGTATGCCTTAACGTAGAGCTCAAAACACTCTTCTCATTTTAAACACAAAATGGTTATAAAACGTTTTCACGTATAGTTTACAACTCATAAAGGTTGGGCCCCAACCGGCTATAAAATCATGTGCATTTCTCATTCACAACACGTAAGACATGTTTCAATGTTATCACAAAACACATACACAAATGAGTTTAGTTTTCCCTTACCTCTTTGCACCTCGTATAGTGCAATCATTCCCCCGTATCATGGACTAGCCTCGTATTCCACTCTGGAACTCCCGAGCTGTCCAAACGATGTTAAAAACATCAATATATCGACTCAATTTCACTATCGAGCATATCTTTGCTCATATTTCCATAAATCTCTCAATCATCCTATTTTTCTCATAACCTTATCACAACTAACATTCTCGTCTACAACATTTCAACATTCTACATCTCTCATACCATATTCTATGCTAATTTCACCACATTGCCTCAATTTCCAATCTGTAGTAAAAATCCTAAAATTTCCAAAAATTGCTTAATCTCATATTTTTCCAACTGCATCATAGTTTCATCAATCTCTAACCATCTCCTAGCTATTTTAGCACAATGCCCATGTTCACAATCACCAAAAATCACTTCAAAAATCAAAGAGCAAAGTTTAGAAAATTACCCTAAACTTGTGGAGTGCTCAACTCACACCTTGATTCGATTCGTCTTTCGATTTCCAAGTATGTTGTTCTCCTTTGGGTGGGTAACAACTTTCTTTCTTGCAACAACTCTTGATTTGGACAAAAATTGGTGTTTTGGAGGGGAGAGAAAGCTAGGGTTCAAAAATGGCGATTTTGGAGAGAGAGATTGATTTCCAGGAAAAACAAAGGGGTCTTTATATAGACTGAGGGTAGGAGATCGATCTGGCTCTTGATGAGATCTATTTGCATTTGAATTTGGGGACGATTAGGGGCAATTTTATGCCTAGGAGATCGATCTGTCGAGGGGTGAGATCGATCTCTTCATGGCTTTATGAGATTGATCTGCTCCTTGAGGAGATCGATCTTCTCCCAAACAGAAACATTTTGAGATTGATCCCTTCCTCATGAGATAGATCTCTTCATTATAGAATCATAAGGAGATCGATCTGCTTGTCTAAATTCCTCCTTCCTTGTTATTTTTAGCCCACCAGATCGATCTTCCTTCTCTAAGATCAATCTGATCTCATAGTTTTACACTTTGGTTAAACACTTAACATATAAATCTCCAAATATAATTTCCACAATTCACTAGTTTGATTATTCCTCATTCGTTACTTATACATTTCACTCAGCTTAATAAATTACACTTCAAGTTCATATTACATAATTAAAATATGTCTAAAATTCTCAGATCTCACATATACATATATTGCCTAGTCTCGCATGTTGATGATTTTGAGAAACACATTTTGTGGATTTTTGTGTGAGTCTGGATCAACCGAGGGAGGGGTGAGTCCTGACCAAGACGTGATTGTGATGAGAATAAAAACTGGGATTTAAACTTTTACATGTTACCATTGCTTTGAAAAGCATTTTATTTCATGATTTTATGTGATTCAATAACACCCGAGGGATGGGTTAAATCCTGACTGTGTTGTGAAATTACGAGAATGAAATGTTTTAAATGGATTTGCATGTCGACTTTTCCATGCTTTTGAAATCCATATGTGAATTTGTTTTACATGACATCATGACAGCACGAATATTAGTAACTGTTTTGAAACGTGTGGAGAAAGGGTGGTTTATGCACGGCACTACGTTCATGTAGGTTGTATGGTTATCTACTTGTTCGTAGGATTACCTTACTGAGCTTGATGTGCTCACCCCTTTCATTAACTCACACAGATTTCTTTCAGTAGACCTTGAGGAGACTGAGTACTGCATTCCAGACATCCGCTGTTGCCCATCTTTTGAGGTATATACACGTTGTATAAATATTGTATCTATATAACATAAGCACAGTATTATATTTTGTATTGACACTGGGATGTATAGACTGGGTACATATTGTAAAGAAATTAGTGCGTAACGTACGAGTTAATATTTTAATTTAAATTGTGCAATATCTGTAAAATGTATGGTGATGATATGGGCACTGACACACAGCCCAATTATTAGTTGTGCTTGGTCACGATCAGAGGTCAGGTAAGTATAAAAGAAAAACGAAAAATTTACTCTGATTTTTGGGTAGTTTTGGGTCGTGACAGAATGATTTAATTTTGAATATATGGCATCATTTTTATTAATTGTGGATGAATGGTAAGTGGTGATTATTATTGACTCACAGCCCATCTATGTGTGGTGAGTTTGTTCATGACCGGGTAAGGTAACAGTAAGACGTGAAAAATTTATAATGATTTTCGGTTAAAGGGAATGAAAAAGGGTCGTGACATCATCTTTATGGACATAAGCCTTTTAGAAAGTGCCATTGAACTTAATTTCTTATTTTATAAGAACTTTACTTATATATATAGATTAATCAATCATGCTATATATGTAATCTATACTCAAGATAGTTTATTTAGATTGATTGTAAGACTCGTATTTTCAGTTGCAACCTTATGAATTCATAAGTATATACATGTACATGCTATGTGAAGCATAAAAGATGTAAAGTCTATAAATTCAATGTACAAACTTGTAATATGAGTTTATGATGTACGTACAAGTTTCATTATATAGGAATAAGAAGGAATGGACTTTTGTAGATAATGAATGTGAGTGGAATGGAAAATGAGTGGTGTGGTAAAATGGAAGGAAGTTGCATAAGTTGTGTAAATCTTTGTACTTCCATTTGGTTTTGTATTGTATACCTTTGGTTATACAATGAATGCACACAAGTTTTAATGTATATTAAAGTATAAATGGATGTCATTTTCAAGCCTTAAAGGTGATTGGATGAGAAAATGACTATGGCAGCAAAATGTATGAAGTTTGGCATGAGTTACTGCAAAAAACTGTAGAACGAATTAGAAAATACGAATGCCAGATCGATCTCATAGGTTGAGAGATCAATCTGGAAGAGTAAAAAATTCTCTTATTCGAGCAATGGAACAAGGCCAAATCGATCTCCAATAGGGCCAGATCGATTTGCTAAGCATTCTGTGAAGAAGGTATCGATCCCTAGAGGGCCAGATCGTTCTCCTTAAGCTACTGACTTGGAGAAGATCAATCTCACCTTGGAGCAGATCGATCTCCTTAAGGTTCTGTGTTGTTCAGATCGATCTGATGCTTGGGAGCATATCGATCTCATTAAGTCTGAAAGGTCAATTTCGAGAGGAAAAATATAGGGTAGATCGATCTCATTTGAGAGCATATCGATCTCATAGAGACGGTTCTATAAATACTGGACTTCTGCACTTCAATTTTCACGAGATTCACTATTCTATTCAAGAGCAAAATTGTAACCTAACATTTCTACCTTAGGAAACTTCAGTTTGTAACCAGTTTTGAGTGAGATATAGTTGAACAAAGTTGTTCTTAGCAAAGAGGAGAGCAACATACTTGGAAACAAGAGATTGAAATCAAGGATTTCAAGAGCAAAGAAGATTTGTACAAATTTAGTGAAAAGGAGGGAAATCTCAGTTAGGTAAGATTTAATGCACCAAGTTGATATATGTTAAACTAGGTGTGTTGATGAGTTTATTGGTATATATATGAATTGTTAGAAATGAAAGAATCATGAAAAATGAGCATGACCTAGCTTTTGACATGAAAGTGAGAAAATGATGAGGAAATGGTGTTAACATGAATTTGATGATGGAATATGCATACAGGGAAGATTATAAGGTAATCTTGTGAAATGCATATATTGGAAATAAGGAGAAATAAATATAACTATATGAAAAATGTGGTATAATACCATATTGGGAGAAAATCATGAAAATGATATGCTAAGTTGAGATTTGACAAATGAAATGAGTATATTATGATATACCAACGCAAATAACTATAACAGCTTCAGAGAATCACATTGAAGCTGATCGGACTGCAAGAGTGAGCAGAACCAAGGAAGAGAGGTCACTTGACGTGATCCGAGGTAAGGGAATTTCGTGAGTAGCTAGAGATGGCTCCACGTATTTTGAATAGCACTTTGATATTATATGTGTTGTTGCTCGGTTACAACAATGTTGAATTGCAGACGTATTCACCTCGATCTTCACGTTATGTGTTCTAGAATGCCTCTGCAAAAGAGAGAAAGATCAGAGGGACGCAGGGGTTTTTCCCTGCGTTGGCACTCCGATACTTAAGTCAGCCAGAGAATTGAGCAGAGTTTCAGTAAGGAAATTCAGAATTAGGTTAACGAATCATACCTGACCCCTATTTATAGGGATTTTCTCTGTCACTATTTACATTTTTGCCCTTCTTATCTTGCTCAGGGTTTGTATCATTTCTCACATGTTTTATTCGTGCCCCACGTGATGCATTCTTCGTACGTCACGTGGCGTACTATTATTATTCTTTTATCATGCACAACAGTTGCTCCCCACTCTTTCGCTAGGTATAACCTTGTGGAAGAGTACATATGTTCTCATTGTAGCCTTAGATCAAGTCCTTACATTGTATTCTGAAGTCAAATTCTCTGGTCGTATAATTCTCAACTCTTATTTGAGTGCGTGGCTTACCTCGCGCATTTCTCACTTCAAGCCCTTTGTTTGGGTGCATGGCTTTCCTCACGCATTTTTCGTCTCAAGCCCTTGCTCATTTTCTTCGTGGCTTACCTCGCGCACTTTTCGCTTCAAGCCCTTGGTTGAGTGCTTAGCTTACCTCGCGTATTTTTCTCTTCAAGCTTTCGTACATTTTTTTCATGGCTTACATCGTGCACTTTTCGCTTCAAGCCCTTTGGTTGTGTGCTTAGCTTACATCACGGACTTTTTGCTTCAAGCTCTCGCACATTGTCTTCGTGGCTTACCTCGTGCATTTTTCGCTTCAAGCCCTTTGTTGTGTGCTTAGCTCACATCGCGCACTTTTCGCTTCAAGCTCTCGCACATTGTCTTCGTGGCTTACCTCGCGCATTTTTCGCTTCAAGCCCTTTGTTGTGTGCTTAGCTTACATCGCGCACTTTTCGCTCCAAGCTCTCGCACATTATCTTTGTGGCTTACTTCGCGCATTTTTTGCTTCAAGCCTTTTGTTGTGTGCTTAGCTTACATCGCGCACTTTTCGCTTCAAGCTCTCGCACATTGTCTTCGTGGCTTACTTCGCGCATTTTTCGCTTCAAGCCTTTTGTTGTGTGTTTAGCTTACATCGCGCACGTTTCGCTTCAAGCTCTCGCACATTGTCTTCATGGCTTACCTCGCGCATTTTTCGCTTCAAGCCCTTTGTTTGTGTGCTTAACTTACATCGCGCCTTGGAGTGAATTACTTCTTTTGGAATCCATATCCTTTTTACTATTTTTCCTTTTAGAGTTCTCATTTTTATATTACAGTTATGTGATGCATGTCCCTTTCTATTGCAATATGAACAAGTAATTGCAGGTTTATTCATGCTCTTCCTAGCAATAAAACTTTTAAGATGGGTCTCCCTACTCTTTGCATTATATCCTAAGCCATTTTTGTCAAAGAATGCCCTTTGGGTCTCTAGCATGCTATCTAACTTTTGTTGACCCATGTGGAACCTATTAAATGAATTATGTAGATTGCTATTTTTCTCTTTAAGGTCACAAATTTCTAGATTTGAAATCTCTAGTTTCTTTTCACATTCTAATTTGTCCAATTGCATTATCGCATTTTCTTTTCTCAATTTGGATATTATCTTTTTATATTTCATACTCATAGATTCATACTCTAATGTAAGATCATCAAATGCATCTTGCAATTCATCAAAAGAATATTCATTGAGGCTTGAAGTTACCTTTTCATCCTCAATAACCATGAAGCACAAGTTGGCAATGTCCTCATTTGATTCATCATCGGAGCAGTCACTGTCGCTCCATGTTGCCACCATTGCCTTCTTTTTATGGAACCTATCATTGGACCTTTTAAGAAGAGGGCAGTTAAATTTTATGTGTCCTGGTTTTTTACATTCATAACATACAATTGAGTCTTTTCTTCCTAGTTCTTCTTGATCTATCTTATTGTTTCTCCTATTACTACCACTAGCTCTCATCCTCATGAACTTGTTAAATCTTTTGGCAAACATTGCCATCTCAAGATCCTCTTCACTACCACTCTCATTTCTAATCTCCTCTTGAGCAGTGGATTTTAGAGCAACTCCCACTTTCTTGGGTGGCTCTTCATTTCTTTTTAATTTCATCTTATAAGTGAGTAGAGACCCTATTAATTCATCTAAAGACAATGTGTGAGGATCCTTAGATTCCTCAATTGCAGTCACTTTAGCTTCCCATGATTTAGGTAAGCTATTTAAAATTTTCTTTACCATTTCAATATTAGAATATATTTTTCCTAAAGACTTTAATCCATTAATTACATCTGTCAATCTAGTAAACATATCACTAATTGATTCTCCTTCCTTCATCCTAAAAAGCTCATAGTCATGTGTGAGCATACCTACTTTGTCTCCTTCACTTGGGTTGTACCCTCATGAGTTATTGCCAATTTGTCCCATATTTGTTGGGCATTATCACACCCGGAGACTCTATTATATTCATTAGGACCTAAGGCACAAAATAATGTGTGCATAGCTTTAGCATTTAGTTGAGCACATTTAATATCATTTGAATCCCATTCATCTTCTTCCTTAGGAATGTCTCTTCCCTCTATTCTTTTTGTAGGGATTTGAGGTCCTTTAATTATAATTCTCCATACTTCATAATCATTTGCTTGAATGAATAACATCATCCTAGTCTTCCAATATGCATAATGCTCTCCATTAAACATTGGAGGTCTAACCGTAGAGTGCCCCTCTCCTACCAAACTAGTAGCTACACTGTTATGAGCCATTTGATCGTTTCTAACTCTTAGGAAGTTGTTCCTATGTGATTAAAGAGTCCTAGCTCTGATACCAATTGATGGCTCTACCGAGAGGGGGGGTGAATCGGTTTTCTAACGTTAATAGCAAATTTTAATTTAATCCTATTTTAATTTGCAAATGAAAGTAAGCAATATAACAAAATTAAACAATTTAATGCAAGATAGGGAAGAGAGAAACAAACACAATTGTTTATAGAGGTTCGGCCAAACTCTTGCCTACGTCCTCTCTCCTTGACCTTCTCGTCAAGTGCTTTCTTACTCTCCTTCAACAGAAGTTTACAATGTTCCTTTTGCAGGTTAAGGAATAACCTCTCTACCCTTTGTAATATGAAAATGTATTCACCCTCTTACAATTTATCTCACAAAGGAACAATCCTCTTCTCTCTCAAGATAAGGATGAATACAAAAATGAAGCTTTAATGTAGGTAGGACAAATACAGCTTTTGCACTTGAGCTTATACAATAAATCTCAATAAATGAGGACTGAAGACACAAGGAATGAAAGTGTTGAAAGCTTGAGAATGTAGAAAATATGCAGCAATAATGTCTCTATTCTCTTTGTCTTCAATGCTTGCTTAAATACTAAAGGATTGGTAGTTGGAGCATTAAATGCTATTTTTCCCGTTGAGATTTTGCAGAACTAGCCGTTGGGTACCTCCAGTAGTGTGCCAGATCGATCTGCCTTCTTGGCCAGATCGATCTCTTAGTTATAAATCCTGCAAGATCAAAGCACAATAGCACAAGGAGATCGATCTCATAGGTTAGCAGATCGATCTGTTAGTTTGAAAATAATAGGGGAGATCGATCTGTCGAATAGGCAGATCGATCTCATGATCTCTCTGTTTAAGGCAAGATCGATCTACAGATCGATCTGCCATGCAGTTTCGTAGTGGGGAGATCGATCTCTCAATACCTCAGATCGATCTCCTTAGCTCTCTGACTTTGAGGAGATCGATCTCTTCCTTACCAGATCGATCTCATAAGTTCTCTGTTTGAGTGTGGATCGATCTTTCAGATCGATCAACAGTCTTATGCTTTTAAGGGAGATCGATCTCTTCCTAGACCAGATCGATCTCTAAACTCTAGCTTTAGCCAGATCGATCTCTTAACCCTTACAGATCGATGTTACTCTTCCTTAATACCTTTGTAAAGGTTCAAGGCTTGGCAGATCGATCTCATTTCTTCATGAGATCGATCTCTCATCAAGTAAAAACCCAGGAGATCGATCTCTCATAAGCCAGATCGATCTCTCATCAACAGAACTCTAAGTTCTGGTACTGATAACCTCTAAACATGTCTTTATATCATTTTTATATTATTGAATTTACTTGTTTTGTCATTTCAAAATATATTAACTCAACAATCTCCCCCTTTTTGATATGACAAAACTTATTCAATCAACATGTTTAGTTATTTCGCAGAAGCTCCCCGTTTTTGTGAGCTCCCCCTTTCTTTTAGCTTTTAACCTTGTTACTATCTTAACTCCCCCTCATTTTAACCATTCTTTTAAACATGTAGAGATGTTTCTTAAAACCCTTCTTAAAACATTTTATGCATCTTGACAACCACCACATGTTTTCTTCTCCCCATTTTTGTCATATCAATAGAAAGAAAACAAAATAGTACTCATGGCATTTCAAAATTAACATTTGCATTAAAATAAATTCATTAACATTTTAATTGCAGTTCAATAAAGCAAATTCATGTCACAATAACAACATCAGCATATAACTAAACTAAATCGAGCAACTAAATCCTATGGTGGAGGAGGAACGCGATCCATGAGATCCTCAACATGAGTGCGCGTGACTTGAAGGTCATCAAACATCGCCTCCTGAGCCTCATGAACCTCATCCACTCTTCGGTTCAAAGATGCAAAGCCTTCATCAATTTTTCTGTTGAATTCACTTATCATCTTCATAAGAGTCTTCATGTCAGTAGGTGAGGATGCAGGTGCAGTGGTCGGAGGAGTCGAGGATGATGGTCCCGTAGTCGGTGCAGCAGGTGGGTCCACAGGCTCATCGGAGGGGTCTTCCTCCATAGCTTCAGCAGGCTGCTGGTCCCTCTTCTTCTTCCAGTTACCCCGGATATCTTTGTAGTATCCCATGTGATGGAGGGTCCTGATGTTGAGGACGCTCTTGGGAGAGGGCAGTTCACCGGTTTCGCAGCTGCTATCTATCTTGAGCCGTTGAAGAAAGTACGCCAATGGTTGAGGAAACACGATCGTCGTGGCTTGGCCTCGTACAATTTTTAACCAGTCTTGAAAGATAAAGTGGACGAGGTTGGGTTTTTGACTGGTGGAATGAATATGGTGAATCCAAAACCTACCTAACCTCCTAACAGTCGAATGTCGGGTACCAAACAGACGAAGGTTCCACGAGATGAGGAGGTGGAGTAGCCGAGGATGCATTGGGAGTTCACTCGCCTTATCCCTGGGAATGTCAAACTCCAAGGGAACCTCCTCATCTTCGTTCGTTAAACCTTCATGGCGTATGTCAAAGGCTTTGGCTAAAATTTCAGTGGTTACGGCAATTGACCTTCCCATGACATACGTTGTGAAAGCAAGAATTTGACTGGAATCGATAGGGTTGTAATTGAGTTCGGCATTGGAAAAGAATGCACGAACGATATTTGGAGGTACGGGAGTGTTTATTTTCAGAAAGGACAGCCAACCAAACTCCTCAAATTTCGACAAGTATGGAAAATCAATTTGGTTGAGGAAAGAGAAATCGATTGTACGCCAATGTTTAATTGGCATGCTTGAAAAGTATTCTTCGTATCGCTTTCTCTTCACAGGTGTTTTAAAACACCAGTTGAAGGTAGTGATGGAAGCGGAAGGAATGGGTTGGGAAGATGACTCGGTTGCTACATTGGTTCGGGGAGGTTTTTGTCCTACTGTCTTAAGCCTAGGTATGGTTCTAGACACGAGAATTAAGCTAATACAGATTCACAAGCGAAAAAATCAATGAAACAGTAACTAGTTTTGCCCTAGAATGAAATTGAACACAAATCTAAGGAAATTTTTGAGAAAACAATAAAGAATGTTGGTTACTATTCTAGGAAATGACACAGAGACGCAATGAAGGCCGCACCGAGATCGATCTGAGAAGGAATCGAGAGAGGAGGTGCGAGGGAATTTCAGAATTTTGAAGATTGGGTTTTTGAAATTTTGGGGATTTTTTGCGAGTTTTTATAGTCCAGGGCACAGGAGATCGATCTGTCGAGACGACAGATCGATCTGTCATTTTCAAAAGCCAAGGGAGATCGATCTGTCGCATGAACAGATCGATCTGTTATCAAACAGAGGCTTAAGGAGATCGATCTATCCTATGCACAGATCGATCTGCAATTTAACAGAGGCTTAGAGAGATCGATCTGCCAAATGCATAGATCGATCTTCAGAAAACAGAAGCGTGAAGAGATCGATCTGTCGTATGGACAGATCGATCTTCTCTTTAACAGAGATGTAAGAAGATCGATCTTATGGTTAGAAGATCGATCTGCTTAGCTTAACCTTACTGATGTAGGCTTGTTGGAAGTATGGAGATCGATCTATATTACAAGGAGATCGATCTATCATCCTCGTTGCCAGAAAATCTTTGCAAAAACTCTTTTAAAATCAACTTTAAACCAAGATTTTTTGAAACATAAAGTCTTAAGGGATATTCATGAGTCCTAATTCACCTCTAAGGATACAAAACCTATCTCTATCAAGAGGTTTGGTGAATATATCAGCTATTTGGTGTAAAGTGTCAATGTATTCTAAAATTATATCCCCTTTTTGTACATGGTCTCTAAGGAAATGATGTCTAATCTCTATGTGCTTGGTTCTGGAGTGTTGGATAGGATTTTTAGACAGATTAATGGCACTGGTATTATCACATTTAATAGATACTTGCTTCATGTCAATACCATAATCTTTCATTTGTTGCTTAATCCACAACACTTGAGCACTACAACTACCAGCTGCTATATATTCAGCTTCAGTTGTGGACTGAGCCACACTGTTTTGTTTCTTAGAGAACCAAGAAATTAACCTATTTCCTAAGAATTGGCAGGTACCTGAAGTACTTTTCCTATCAATTTTACATCCTCCAAAATCAGTATCTGAAAATGCATGGAGGGCAAAGGTGGAGTCCTTGGGATACCAAAGTCCTAGTGAGGGAGTGTCTTTGAGGTATCTAAAGATCCTCTTAGTTGCTAATAGATGTGATTCCCTAGGAGAGGATTGAAATCTAGCACAAAGGCATACACTAAACAAAATATCTGGTCTACTTGCAGTTAAATAAAGCAATGAGCCAATCATAGACCTATAGAGTTTAGTGTCTATACACTTACCACTTTCATCTTTATCAAGCTTGATGTTGGTGCCCATTGGAGTTGCTTGAGGTTTGCAATTGTCCATTCCAAATCGCTTGAGCAATTCCTTAGTATACTTTGCTTGATTGATGAAGGTTCCATCTTTTGTTTGCTTCACTTGAAGTCCCAAGAAGAATGTGAGTTCTCCCATCATGCTCATCTCAAATTCTCCTTGCATGATCTTAGCAAACTCTTTGCATAAAGACTCATTAGTTGAACCAAAAATAATATCATCTACATAGACTTGTACAACTAGTAAATCCTTATTTTTATTTTTGATGAATAAGGTGGTATCCACTTTTCCTCTAGAAAATCCTTTTTCTATTAAAAATTTTGACAACCTTTCATACCAAGCTCTAGGAGCTTGTTTCAAGCCATAGAGTGCCTTAGATAATTTGAAAACATGTTCAGGAAATTCATGATTTTCAAATCCGGGAGGTTGCTCAACATAGACTTCTTCATTAATGAAACCATTTAGGAATGCACTCTTCACATCCATTTGATACAACTTGAAGTTTTTATAACATGCAAAAGCAAGTAACATTCTTATTGCCTCTAATCTAGCTACCGGTGCATATGTTTCATCATAGTCTATGCCTTCCTCTTGTCTATATCCTTGTGCAACTAGCCTAGCCTTATTCCTTATGATCACACTATTTTCATCCATCTTGTTCTTGAATATCCATTTAGTTCCAATTATAGAGTGATCACTAGGCCTAGGAACTAGTTTCCATACTTTGCTTCTCTCAAATTGATTTAATTCTTCTTGCATTGCTAGGAACCAATTATTGTCATCTAAGGCTTCATTGACATTCCTAGGCTCTATTTGAGATACAAAGGCTATATATTGGCACATATTCCTTAGAGATGATATAGTTCTAACTCCAAGAGTTGGATCTCCTACTATTTCACAATCCTTTACATATCCTAACTCTCTTGGTGCTCTAGATTCTCTCTCTATTATCTCTATCTCATCTTCATCTTCTTTATTTAAGTCAAGTTTTTCTAATAAGTCATCTTCTAGGTTTGGGATATCCTCCAAGTTTTCGTCAAATATTCCAATATTCTCATCATTGGTTGAATCTTTAGATACATTATTTGATTCATCAAATATAACATGAATAGATTCTTCAACCATTAATGTTCTTTTGTTATAAATTCTATAAGCCTTTGAATTTAATGAGTATCCTAGGAATATTCCCTCATCACTCTTGGCATCAAATTTTCCTAAATTATCTTTCCCATTATTTAGAACAAAACATTTGCAGCCAAAAGGATGGAAGTAACTAATGTTAGGCTTTTTACCTTTGTAGAGCTCATAAGGAGTTTTCTTTAGCAAGGGTCTAATCATAGCTCTATTAATTATATAACATGATGTGTTTATAGCTTCTGCCCAAAAATACTGTGGTAAGTTATTTTCACATAACATGGTTCTAGCCATTTCTTCCAATGTTCTATTTCTTCTCTCAACTACACCATTTTGTTGTGGTGTCCTAGGGGCTGAAAAATTATGGCTAATTCCTTGATCATTGCAATACTCATCAAATCCTATATTTTCAAATTCTTTGCCATGATCACTTCTAATACTAGTTATTGTATATCCTTTCTCATTTTGAGTAATTTTTGTATAGGCTATGAATTTTTCTAAGGCTTCATTTTTTACTCTTAAGAAGAACACCCATGTGTACCTAGTGTAATCATCAACTATTACAAATCCATAGTGTTTCCCACCTAGGCTAGTTGTTCTAGTTGGTCCAAATAAATCTAAGTGAAGTAATTGGAGAGGCCTAGTGGTGGATACAATATTCTTAGGCTTAAATGTTGTCCTTTTATGTTTTCCTTTAACACAAGCTTCACATACTTCTTCATGATCAAAGGATATCTTGGGTAAACCTATAACTAGATCCTTTCTAGCTAACTTAGATAGCACACTCATGCTAGCATGACCTAGTCTTCTATGCCATAACCAAGATTCCTTTTTATTGTCTACCATTAAGCATATATTTTCATTTTTGAGTTCATTAAGATAGACAATATATATATTTCCTTGTCTATGACCTAGAAAAAGAACTTTGTTAGACTTAGGATCTACCACATTACATTTCATGCAATCAAAAATTACTTTGTAACCTTTGTCACAAAGTTGACTTATGCTTAGTAAGTTATGCTTTAGACCCCAACAAGCAATACTTTTTCTAAAGAGAAGTAATCATTACCTATTGAGCCACTTCCTTCTACTTGGCCTTTGGAGTTATCCCCAAAAGTGACCTCTCCACCAACCTTTGATTTAAAAGAGTTGAAGTGGCTTCTATCCCCCGTCATGTGCCTTGAGCATCCACTATCCAAGTACCATGCTTCCTTTGTTTTAGATGTGTGGCCATGCTCAATCACCTACAAGAAGATTTAAACTCAAGTCTTAGGTACCCAAATTTTCTTGGGTCCTTTGAGGTTAGTGAATGCAATTCTTGATCCCTTTGGGATCCATTTTTCTAATGCATTACAGTCCTTGGAGTGAATTACTTCTTTTGGAATCCATATCCTTTTTACTATTTTTCCTTTTAGAGTTCTCATTTTTATATTACAGTTATATGATGCATGTCCCTTTCTATTGCAATATGAACAAGTAATTGCAGGTTTATTCATGCTCTTCCTAGCAATAAAACTTTTAAGATGGGTCTCCCTACTCTTTGCATTATATCCTAAGCCATTTTTGTCAAAGAATGCCCTTTGGGTCTCTAGCATGCTATCTAACTTTTGTTGACCCATGTGGAACCTATTAAATGAATTATGTAGATTGCTATTTTTCTCTTTAAGGTCACAAATTTCTAGATTTGAAATCTCTAGTTTCTTTTCACATTCTAATTTGTCCAATTGCATTATCTCATTTTCTTTTCTCAATTTGGATATTATCTTTTTATATTTCATACTCATAGATTCATACTCTAATGCAAGACCATCAAATGCATCTTACAATTCATCAAAAGAATATTCATTGAGGCTTGAAGTTACCATTTCATCCTCAATATCCATGAAGCACAAGTTGGCAATGTCCTCATTTGATTCATCATCGGAACAGTCACTGTCGCTCCATGTTGCCACCATTGCCATCTTTTTATGGAACCTATCATTGGACCTTTTAAGAAGAGGGCAGTTAAATTTTATGTGTCCTGGTTTTTTACATTCATAACATACAATTGAGTCTTTTCTTCCTAGTTCTTCTTGATCTCTCTTATTGTTTCTCCTATTACTACCACTAGCTCTCATCCTTATGAACTTGTTAAATCTTTTGGCAAACATTGCCATCTCAAGATCCTCTTCACTACCACTCTCATTTTTAATCTCCTCTTGAGCAGTGGATTTTAGAGCAACTCCCACTTTCTTGGGTGGCTCTTCATTTCTTTTTAATTTCATCTCATAAGTGAGTAGAGACCCTATTAATTCATCTAAAGACAATGTGTGAGGATCCTTAGATTCCTCAATTACAGTCACTTTAGCTTCCCATGATTTAGGTAAGCTATTTAAAATTTTCTTTACCATTTCAATATTAGAATATATTTTTCCTAAAGACTTTAATCCATTAATTACATCTGTGAATCTAGTGAACATATCACTAATTGATTCTCCTTCCTTCATCCTAAAAAGCTCAGTCATGTGTGAGCATACCTACCTTTGTCTCCTTCACTTGGGTTGTACCCTCATGAGTTATTGCCAATTTGTCCCATATTTGTTTGGCATTATCACACCCGGAGACTCTATTATATTCATTAGGACCTAAGGCACAAAATAATGTGTGCATAGCTTTAGCATTTAGTTGAGCACATTAAATATCATTTGAATCCCATTCATCTTCTTCCTTAGGAATGTCTCTTCCCTCTATTCTTTTTGTAGGGATTTGAGGTCCTTTAATTATAATTCTCCATACTTCATAATCATTTGCTTGAATGAATAACATCATCCTAGTCTTCCAATATGCATAATGCTCTCCATTAAACATTGGAGGTCTAACCGTAGAGTGCCCCTCTCCTACCAAACTAGTAGCTACACTGTTATGAGCCATTTGATCGTTTCTAACTCTTAGGAAGTTGTTCCTATGTGATTAAAGAGTCCTAACTCTGATACCAATTGATGGCTCTACCGAGAGGGGGGGTGAATCGGTTTTCTAACGTTAATAGCAAATTTTAATTTAATCCTATTTTAATTTGCAAATGAAAGTAAGCAATATAACAAAATTAAACAATTTAATGCAAGATAGGGAAGAGAGAAACAAACACAATCGTTTATAGAGGTTCGGCCAAACTCTTGCCTACGTCCTCTCTCCTTGACCTTCTTATCAAGTGCTTTCTTACTCTCCTTCAACAGAAGTTTACAATGTTCCTTTTGCAGGTTAAGGAATAACCTCTCTACCCTTTGTAATATGAAAATGTATTCACCCTCTTACAATTTATCTCACAGAGGAACAATCCTCTTCTCTCTCAAGATAAGGATGAATACAAAAATGAAGCTTTAATGTAGGTAGGACAAATACAGCTTTTGCACTTGAGCTTATACAATAAATCTCAATAAATGAGGACTGAAGACACAAGGAATGAAAGTGTTGAAAGCTTGAGAATGTAGAAAATATGCAGCAATAATGTCTCTATTCTCTTTGTCTTCAATGCTTGCTTAAATACTAAAGGATTGGTAGTTGGAGCATTAAATGCTGTTTTTCCCATTGAGATTTTGCAGAACTAGCCGTTGGATACCTCCAGTAGTGTGCCAGATCGATCTGCCTTCTTGGCCAGATCGATCTTTTAGTTATAAATCCTGCAAGATCAAAGCACAATAGCACAAGGAGATCGATCTCATAGGTTAGCAGATCGATCTGTTAGTTTGAAAATAATATGGGAGATCGATCTGTCGAATAGGCAGATCGATCTCATGATCTCTTTGTTTAAGGCAAGATCGATCTACAGATCGATCTGCCATGCAGTTTCGTAGTGGGGAGATCGATCTCCTTAGCTCTCTGACTTTGAGGAGATCGATCTCTTCCTTACCAGATCGATCTCATAAGTTCTCTGTTTGAGTGTGGATCGATCTTTCAGATCGATCTACAGTCTTATGCTTTTAAGGGAGATCGATCTCTTCCTAGACCAGATCGATCTCTCAACTCTAGCTTTAGCCAGATCGATCTCTTAACCCTTGCAGATCGATCTTACTCTTCCTTAATACCTTTGTAAAGGTTCAAGGCTTGGCAGATCGATCTCATTTCTTCATGAGATCGATCTCTCATCAAGTAAAAACCCAGGAGATCGATCTCTCATAAGCCAGATCGATCTCTCATCAACAGAACTCTAAGTTCTGGTACTGATAACCTCTAAACATGTCTTTATATCATTTTTATATTATTGAATTTACTTGTTTTGTCATTTCAAAATATATTAACTCAACAGCTTACCTCGCGCATTTTTCGCTTCAAGCCCTTGCACATGTGTAGCTGGTGCGATCAGTCATTTATCAATTATGTGCGAATCTCAACAGCCAATAAAATATCAATATGGCATAAATAATAGTTCAACAAATTAAATTTCAACCCATAGTTGAATTAACAAAAAATAATATTAAATGTCATAAAGTCTCGCTGCCAGTGTAGTTGCAAGTGGTTGATATTCCACGTTTTTGCTATCCTCTTGCCTTGTGACCTTTCCATCTTCTTTCAAGGCATTGGTGATGGCTTAGGTAGCCCGATGATGGTAAGGGTTTCTTTTCTTTGAACTCCCTTATATGTAGTTCAGCGTCGGTATCCTTTTCATTACTTCTTCTTGAGTGATATATTTATCTGCTCTAGAGAACAAGTTTGAGATCGTCGTTGGCTGATCTAAAGATAGCGACTCTTGCAATTTTTCAGACCTTGTCCCTTGTAGCATAGCTGTCACAGCTACTCCAACTTGTAGATCATGTATTTCAAGAGTAGCATTACGGAACCGATCCACATAGCTTTTGAGTGATTCCTTGCTCCCCTGCCTTAAGGTAAGCAGATAGGTGGCCTCCTTCCTTTTCTGGCTTTTTATCACAAAGGCCTTCAGGAATTTGCTTCTTAATTGATTGAAAGACGAAATAGACCCCTCTGGCAAACTATTAAACCATTTTAGTGCATGGTCAGTTAAAGTTAAGAGGAATGCTCTACTCATGATCTGATCCTCCCATCCATGTAATAGCATCAATGACTCATAGTTCTGAATGTGGTCATAAGGGTCAGTTTTTCCCGTATACATTGTCATCTGCGGTATTTTGAATTTTGGGGGCAGCGGTTTTCCCATGATCGTTGTACTGAATGGGATTCTCCTTCTCTGGTTTTCTTCAGTTTGAACCAACCTTTTCTCTTCTAAGATTCATTCCACAATTCTTTTCATATAAGTGGCAACTTGTGCCTTAGAGACAGGTCTGTTTTGCACTTTCTTAGCATCATATACATCAGCTTGGCCGCAGTCCATAGCTTCTTTCATGTTACCTTGAGTTCGGTTTTAACGAGTCTGAGATTGAAAGTTTGTCATTCCAGTTTCAAGGTTTCGTGCTGAATCTATTTTCGAGTCTCTCTCAACATGAGACCCTGTCATTCCCACATCTTTGATTCTGTTGTTTGGTGGGCTGTTTGTGTTCTGGGGCCAAGGATCTTCGACGCCCAAATATCCAGAGTCTACTCGAGCCGGACCCTCAAGGTTTCTAGTACTTTGGCGTCTCCGACCACCAACAATCTCCCGTGTTGAATTCTTTGTACCATGACGCCGTAGTTTTTTGACACTCTGATGTCTCCAGTTCATTGGAGTCTCGCGCATGGGGTCTTCCGTAACTTGGTACTGCAAGCCTTTCGAGGCCTCACGCACAGGGTCTCCCATACCCTGACGCCTCATATCTTCCTCAGTCTCACAGATAGGGTCTCGTGCGACCATGCCACGAAGATCTCGCGTACCCCTGTCATGAGGGTCTTACGCAGCAGGGTCTCGCGTAAGCTGGTATCCCCGCGTTATGAGTGCACCACATGACGTGCGAAGAACGCGCCACGTGGCGTACGAAGCAAACGGGGGGTCTTGTGTGGCCATGCCGTGAGAGTTTCGTGCACCCCTACCATGAGGGTCCAATACAGTCGTGCCGCGAGAGTCAGGTGCGGGCATGCTGCGAGGGTCCAATGTAGGCATGCCGCAAGGGTCCAATACATGCATGCCGTGAAGGACCAATGTAGGCATGCCGTGAGAGTCAGGTGCAGTCATGCCGCGAGGGTCCAATGCAGGTATGCCGTGAGGGTCTTGCGGCATGTTGCCATGAGGGTCTTGCGGCAAGTTGCCGTGAGGGTCTTGCGGCATGTTGCCATGAGGGTCTTGCGACCGCTGAGAGTCTTGCGACAAGTTGCCGTGAGGGTCTTGCGACCGCATGCCCTGAGAGTCTTGCGGCAAGTTACCGTGAGGGTCTTGCGGCATGTTGCCGTGAGGGTCTTGCGGCAATATGCCGTGAGAGTCTACCGTGGGTGTGCCGTGAGGCTCTGTCGCGAGTGTGCCGTGAGGGTCTGCCGCCAGTGTGCGGGGAGGCTCTGTCGTCGGTGTGCTGCGAGGGTCTCGCGCATCAAGGCTTCGCGCAGTTCACCCTTCTCCTACCAAATTCTGGACGGTCAGCGGCAGGTTTACTTGCCGAAAGGCTCCCTTGAACAAACCTACCATAGTCCGCAGTGCTTCGACGGTCTCTTCCCTCTGCTTCTGCATGGCTTCGAATTCGGCCACAGAAACTGTCACCATATCCGACCCTCTCTCTCTCGAAACGTCATCACCCCAGTCAGTCACTGGAGAGCTCGCTATATTCTCACTTTCTTCACTTCTGATTGTTGTTGAGCGTGTTCGTACCATCGTTGTCGAAAGCTTTTCTTTCGATTCCTACAGACGGTGCCAATTGTTGTTGCTTGGTTACAACAATGTTGAATTGCAGACGTATTCACCTCGATCTTCGCGTTACGTGTTCTAGAATGCCTCTGCAAAAGAGAGAAAGATCAGAGGGACGCAGGGGTTTTTCCCTACGTTGGCACTCCAATACTTAAGTCAGCCAGAGAATTGAGCAGAGTTTCAGTAAGGAAATTCAGAATTAGGTTAACGAATCACACTTGACCCCTATTTATAGGGACTTTCTCTGTCACTAATTACATTTTTGCCCTTTTTATCTTGCTCAGGGTTTGTATCATTTCTCACATGTTTTATTCGTGCGCCACGTGGTGTATTCTTCGTACGTCACGTGGCGTACTATTATTATTCTTTTATCATGCACAACAATATGCTATATGAATTCCCATTAATAGGTATGATGTTCTAATAGAAACTAAAGAGGATAAGTGTGTTTTATCCAAAATTTGGGTGAAAATACCTTAGAAGCATATTGTGACCAAAATTCATGAGTTGCATCATAGAATGACAATTGTTTTCATTTATATGTGAAAACATACACATTTGAGTGCTTATTTGATTTGAATAGCCATCTATCTGGCTTTGTGTGAAAACCATAAGTGCTAGAGATTACTCACACTATTTTTTGAAATATGTATCATATAGTACTTGAGTTACACTCGTACTAGATTTTAATGCGATTTATGCATGTTAGAGTATTGGGAGCATTGCTCGTAGCATTATAGAGTATTGGGAGCTATGCTCATACTAAGTTTTACATGATAGAGTACTGGAAGCTTAGCTCGTACTCGATTTTCATATATTATACATTTTAGAGTATTGGAAGCTTTGCTCATACTCGTGTTTTTACATAACATAGTGTTAGGAGCATTGCTCACAGTAGAGTTGTGATATTGTGATATGGTCGTGTTGGGAGTTTTACTCGCACATACTAGTTTTGAAAAGAGCATGAAACAGTCATGTTGGGAGCCTATGCTGACTGTGTGTCGCACTGATATTATATGCTCATACGTGTATTATTTTGAGATACGGCAGAGGGCTATCGAATAACCCATAGGTGTGAGGACTAAGACTCATGGCGAGTATCCTAACTATGAGGTAGACCGGTAGTATGTCGCGACCCTCAACTTACCAAAATACATACAAATTTTTCGCATTTTCATGCATTATTCATTATTTCTTCTTACCTTACCCCGATCATGATCAGCTACACACTCAATGGTTGGGCTGCGTGTCAATGTTTATCTCATCCATCCATAACAATTTAATTTCAAAAGTAAACACTTTTATAAATACATCAGAGTTACTGTTTACAAGTGTTTACATCACTTTACATCCCCAATATTTACATACAAAATGCTATTGTGCTATGTCTAGTTTAGATACAAAATAATTCAAGTGTGTATACCTTTAGCGATGAGATGCAGCGGATACCAAAAACCAAAAAGGAAAGTCTCTAGTCACGCTTAATCTATACTCAACACTCTGTAGAGAGGGGAAAATAAGGGGGTGAGCAAACCACACGCTTAGTAAGGCAATCATGTGAACAGGTAGATACTGCACTATCTACGTGATCGTGATGCCTTGCTCAAAAGAATTTAGTTCATCATTTTATCTCAAAACATGAGTGTATGATTGTGTTAATGGTATATAAAGCGATTCATGCTATTAAAATGTCAGGACCCTTTCTCAATCCCTGACTTAACCAAAAACCACTACAAGTTTTTCGCATTTTTAACTTACCTTTCCTCTCTTCAATGGTTGGGTTGTGATTCGATGTCAGAGTCCTCGCTTACAACATCATCCATTATCATACATACATGTCAATATACTATTACTGACTGTAACAGCTTTTATTATACATGTGAGATTATATAAAATCTAATACAAATACATTCCCCATAATATATATCGTATACATCACTGTGCTGTTTCTATGTTTAGATACACAACTGTATATAATAGGTATACCTGGCGATCGATAGGAACTAGCTGTGGACTCAGGAATACTATCCCTCGATAGCTCTCGCTCTACTGGCGCTCTGTAGAGAGATGTAAAGAAAGGGGAGTGAGCATACAACGCGCTCAGTAAGGAAATCAGGCAAGCAAGTAGATATCTACACTATCTACTCAAAATAATGCTATGCCTTGAAAACATTATTTCCTTTACTCACTTTAAAAGCATGTCTTGAAATATAATATATATACTTGTACAGATTAAATCCCATGTATAGAAATCATGCTTTCTTTCTCAAATGTAGGCATGTAGTGCAAAACAATGCATCGTATATAAATCATGCCTTTATGTAAATCATGCCATGTATATTTAAATCATAATAAATATGGCATTAAATAATTCACATCTCAAAATCGAGTATGACCCATCCCTCAGGTCTGTCCGCAATTTAAATCAGTCAATCAATAAATGTGATATATCATGTGAGACTCTGTGGTGAAATACAAATAGTATCTTGGACTATGATCATATCCGAAATGTGATCCCAAGCAACACAGATCTCGGTGTGCGGGGCATCATTGCTGCAATGGGAGGATGGTCAGTCCACTACAGCCGCCAGCTATACGTAACACACGGTACAGCGTACTCCTCACGCCCCCAGGCACGGTACAAAGTACACTCGTGGACCCTACATCACAGTCAGGGTGCCTAACATAGGTCTTAGCCCTCGTAGCTGTGGAATTTCATACCACGTCTATATTAACCTCATGCGGATATCCTCTCACAAGATGTGACACACAGTCACACAAGGACTCGGGCATGGGTTTTAACATGTATTATATATCACATACAGTGTGCGTCTTGAGTACGACCCACAGTCGACACTCCGCTCAAACACTGTTTCACATCACAAACTCGACTCTAGTGCAAGTAAACCTCCAGCAACTAGGTCAATGCATAGTTCATGTATTAAATCAAGTACGAGCAATAACTCCAGTACCATGCTATGAACAATATCAAATCAAGTACGAGCAATAGCTCCAGTACTATGTCATGTATAAACCATGAAGAATCGAGTACGAGCAACGCTTCAGTACTCTGTCATGTATCTCATGTAAAACTCGAGTACGAGCTAATCGCTCCAACACTCTGTCATGCATATATCATATAAAAATGAGTACGAGTAAGACTCTAGTACTCTATCATGCATGTCATGGAAATCTAGTGCGTATCAAAATCCAGCACTAATGAATGTGGAAAACATATGAAATCCAGTGCGAACTGTGCTCTAGCACGGTTCATTCTCACATAATATGATAGATGGTTCTTTAAAAAGGGATGATTTATAAAATATCAAAATCAGCACTATTAAGTGTGCTTAAGTCACATCAATCTTAAAATCATTAGCCCATCTATTTATTTTCATGCTAAACAACAGTTAAACACTTACAATAGTAGTTTTCATGCTTTTTGCAACTTTTCACAAAAGTTGACTTTTGACTAACTAGGGGCAAAATCGTAATTTGCCACTATTGGGTCGCAATAATTATTATTCACTTTCTCTGACCCTCAGAGTTTTTAAGTGAATGTAAAAGCAGACGAAAATACGTGCAGGTATCTCTAACTACTCGCAAAAGTCCCTTACCTCGGATCACGTCAAGTGACCTCACTTCCTCGGTGCTGCTCAATCTCGCAGTCCGATCAGCTCTCAATGTAAACTCCGGAGCTGTAAATAACCATTCCTCAGGTTAAATTATAATTTTCCTACTGTATTACACATTAATACAGTCTATTTTCCCTTAATGGACCTTAAAAATCCTTAATGGGCCTATCAATACCCATTGGGCTTTATTCCAAGCTCTTTGGATAGCCCGTATATCATTTACGACATTTAATTCAAAATTTCGAATATAATTCACTAAATTCAAAATTTAATCCGAAATGCGTAAATTAAATCTTAAATACGCATAAATCACATAATTTGACGTAAATGAGCTTTACTTACCCGAGATTATGCGATGGTATGCAAATCGAAGTTCAATCGGGCTTCCGTTCGGAATTTATCGTCGAACTGCACAATTTATTATATTTAACTCCGGATCAATTTCTAATTAAATATAATTTAAATAAATTCATCGAAAATCAAATCGGTCACTTTTGACCTTGTATCGACTTACCCGAAGTCCGGTGAAATCCCAAAAATTTCCCTTTTCCTTTTTCTTTCTTTTTCCTCTTTTTCCCCTTTTCTCCTTGGCTGAACCGGTCCGGTCCGGTTCAGCGCAGAACCTTCTCCCCTGAACCGCTGACCGGTTCAGGCATCCTTTGCCCGTGCCGACGTCTTCCGGCCGGTTCCCGACGCATCACCACCGCCGTTCGGCGCGCCTCAGCCTGGGCAACTCTCGGCTGGGCTCGATCGGGACCAAGCACCGCCGGTGGCCGTCGAATCTCTTCTTTTCCTCCGCGGCTTCTCCTCTTCGATTCGTCGGCGTCCGGCGTCGGTGGAGGTCGTGATCGGTGCCGATGGGTGCGCACGGTGCCGACTTCCTTTTCCGACTGCTTTCTTGGCCGTGGGGTGGCCGGTGGTGGCCGTCTGGTGGTCTTCTCCCTCGGGTCGGCTTGCTTCCGTTTCCTCTGTTCTCTCTCCCCAATTTTCAATCAGTTTCTCTTTTTTTTATATAATATATTTTTATTATTATTTTATTATAAAATAATAATAAAAATCCCAAAAATATCCCAAAAATATCTCAAAATATCTCAAAAAATCATATTAAATTCATTTAATGCGTAAATGAATTTATCAGTCCGATTTTACCTTTTCGATATTTTTTTCACTATTTTTGGGCTCATTTTTCGAGGCAAAAATTCTGATAAATTCTAATAAATTTATATCTTGATCAATTGGGCTCGAAATTAAATATTTTCCTTGATTTTGATCAAGATTCCTCAATTTCATATTTTTAATGAAATTGTCTTATCGAAATTATACCAAATTTTAGTCATTTGACCGTTTTACCCCTGCACTCATTCGGGAATCAACTTAACCCTTATCTCGTTGTTATGTAGCTTACATGCATTTTTAATTTCTTAATTAGTCGATTGCATGTTAGTAAATACTCTTCTTATGATTCAACTATGTAATAAAGTGTTCATACACATAGGAATCATAAGGAACAAGCTACATAAAAAATCCAGGTCTGACATAAAATTTAGTGCATAAAATCCCATTCAAAGCATGGCATTAACCATCATGCATATTTCATAAGTAAGGCATGGCATTAATCATCATGCGTATTTCACAAGTAAAGCATGGCATTAAACATCATGCATCAGTGCACTTTAAAAACCATTAACATACTTTCATCTGAAAACACTTTCACTCTAGTTAGGATTCGGTCCCTCCCTCGGACTATCCTGACCCACAAAACATTTCAAACATGGATTTATTCACAAAGCAATAGACATGTGAGATAGGCAATTCAATAAGGGAAATAACCTCTAGGACTATGGCCATAACCTGTGATACCGGCTACACGGATCAGGTGTGCAGGATATCACTACTATCTGCTTCCACACAAGAGGTAGGTCAAATCCTGCCCGTCGGTCTATAGCAGATCTCGTCCAAAGACGGCATATCACATCTCAACACGGTACAACGTACTCCGTGGACCCACATCAACATATCATATCACGCCACATCTCAAACGCACGTGTGAGCCTATTTAATCGGTACGACCTCTTGTCTACCCGAAGCTCCTAACACGGCTAACAACATGTCAAAATATCACAAATACACATGCGAGCTTATTTAATCATGCGACACCCAGTCTGCTCGAAGCTTGAAGCATGGTAACAAATAAGGTGGGCATCTAGTGCGAGCTAATCTCTAAGCACTATGCCAAAACCAGAATGAAATCCAAGTGAAAACCAGTGCGAGCTAAGCTCCAGCACTCATGTGTATAAAACACGTAAAATCTCGTGCGAGTCATACTCTAGCACGCTTTCATTGTGACACCCAAAAAACGCGAAAAATGGGGCAAATTTAAAGCTTTTTACTCATTAAATCATAATTAAGGGTGCATTCCTGTGCAGTGTCATACATCATCATACATATCATACCTCAGGATCTCATCATTAGATAGTATATATCATATCATATACATTACTCAATATTAAGTTAATTAATCCTAATACATCTCATACAAGGTTATACATCAAGTGTCTGTAATTACACTATTTGTCTGGATACATGAAAAGATAAATGATACCTCGAAATACAATATATGGCCTGGAGCTCAATTCCTCCACTAGCCACTACTCCGTATGTCTCAGGGAAACCCTTTTTCACTTGAAGAAATCTGGGGGGAAAGAAAATAGGGTGAGCTTCTAAATCGCTCAGTAAGGGGGTAAGGGACTCATTAAATAAACCATAATGCACATCATAAAATATTTATTTGTATGTGAAACTCAGTATACTTATTTGAAAACCATAGCATGAAAGTTCTCAAAACAACATTCTTATATCTCAAAATCATGTGGAAACATGAAGTAAAAGGCTCAGTATAGAGCAGTAGCAAGCATGTGAAAACAATGTGATAATTGCTTTCTCAATAAGCGTGATAAAATCACTGTAATAATAATGCACGTGACGCAGCCACTAAACACACATGGCACAGCCACTGATTTTGATTTGTACATGGCACAGCCATAGATTTAGATTCACACGTGGCACAGCCACCAAATACACGTGGCATAGCCACAGAATAAGGGATCTCACGTGGCACAACCACCAAATATATGTGGCACAGCCACAGAATAGGGGACATCACGTGGCACAGCCACCAAATATACGTGGCACAGCCACAGAATAGGGGACCTCACGTGGGACAGCCACCAAATATACGAGGCACAGCCACAGAATAGGGGATCTCATGTGGCACAGCCACCAAATATACGTGGCACAGCCACAAAATAAGGTTCGCTCGTGGCACAGCCACCAAATACACGTGGCACAACCATAGAATAGGGGATCTCACTTACCAGAACGGAGAAGAATCGGACTTACATGTTACCAAAGCAATGCCCGGTGTGTATTCAAAATTATACACCTAAGTCTTTATCAATAGCTATTATCATATAAAACTGGTTTGCCTTCACGTAGAACTCATAGTGGTTTTTCTCCCATAAAACTCATTTAAAATCGTTTTGTACTCAACACACAACATATTAAAACCGAGTTCCAACCGGTAAAACACACACACATTTCTCAAATCTCAATATTGCCTTAACGTAGAGCCCAATTCATTTCTCACACAAACTCAACGGTTTATAAAGCGGTTTCACACGTAGCTTATAAACTCATAAAAACATTGGGCTCTAACCGGCTATAAAAATTGTGTGCATTCTCATCAAAACACAACACATCAAACATGTTTGTTTTATAAATCGCAGATCATGCTATAATAGTTCACAAATCACATACACAAATGGTTTAGTTTCCCTTACCTCTTTGCACCTCGTATAGTGCAATCGTTACCCCCTTATCACGGACTATTCTCGCATTCCACTCTGGAACTCCTGAGCTGTCCAAACGATGTTAAAACATCAATACTCATCATCACAGTAACCTCAATTCTCAAAATCTAGCATAATTGCTCATAACACCTCAAATTCTCTCAATTCTCATAACTCTATCACAATCCACAATCTCATTCACAACATCTCAACATCCTACACTTCCAATGCCACAATATCTATGCTAATTCACCACATTGTCTAAATTTCCATTTATAACTCAAAATTCCCAAAATTATCAAAATTGCTAAATATCATCATCACTCCAACTACATTGTAATTTCATCAATCCCTAATCATTTTCCAGCTATTTCAACACCATGCCAACAGCCATTATCACCAAAATCATCTCAAATATCAAGATCGAGGTTTAGAAATTACCCAAAACTTGTGGAGAGCTTATCTCTTGCCTCGATTCAATCCGTCTTTCGATTTCCAAGTATGTTGTTCTCCCTTTGATGAGGAACAACTTTCCTTCTTGCCACAGCCTCTAATTTAGACGAAAATAGGTGCTTTGGATGAGTGAGAAAGCTAGGGCTCGGGTGAAAAATGAGGTTTTGAAGAGAGAGAAAATGAAATTACAGGAGAAAGCAGGGGTTCCTTATATAGACGGAGGGTAGGAGATCGATCTGGCTCTTGATGAGATCGATCTGCATTTGAATTTGGGGATGACTTAGGGTAATTTTATGCCTAGGAGATTGATCTATCGAGAGGTGAGATCGATCTCTTAATGGCTTCATGAGATTGATCTGCTCCAATTATGAGATCGATCTCTCGTTTACAAAATGCTTCATGAGATCGATCTGCTTCTTGAGGAGATCGATCTTCTCCCAAACAGAAACATTTTGAGATCGATCCTTTCCTCATGAGATCGATCTCTTCATTACAGAATTATAAGGAGATCGATCCTCTTCCATTGGAGATCGATCTGCTCACTTAAATTCCTTTTTCCTTGTCATTTTTTACTTACCAGATCGATCCTCTCTTCTTCAAGATTGATCTGGTCCCATAGTTTCATACTTTAACATATACATCTCCAGATATAATCTCCACAATTCACTTAACTCAATAAATTACATTTCAAGTCCATATTACATAATTAAAATATGTCTAAAATTCTCAGATCTCACATCCTCCCTACCTTAAAAGGAATTTGGTCCTCCAAATTCAACTCAACTCGTCAAATAGATGGGGGTATTTCTCCTTCACGAGACTTTTCAGTTCCCACGTTGCTTGTTCCATTGAGTGATGTTTCTACAAAACTTTCACTAATAGGATGCTCTTAGTTCTAAGTACCTTCTCCTTTCTATCGAGAATCAGGACGGGTTCCTCAGTGTAGCTCATGTCCTCTTGTATGTCCATCTCGTCATACTCTATAACATGAGAAGGGTCCGTGTAGTACTTCCACAACATAGACACATGAAAAACATTGTGTATTTCAGACATCCGCGGGGGTAATGCCAATCTGTAGGCTACCTCTCCCACTCTCTCAAGAATCTCGAATGGTCCTATGTATCGAGGACTCAATTTTCCTTTCTTCCTGAATCGCATGATACCCTTACTCGGTGATATCTTAAGAAATACTGCATCACCAACATCAAACTCGAGTGGCCATCTACGCATATCCGTATAGCTTTTCTATCTACTCTGTGTAGCCCGTAATCTCTCACATATGAGTTTCACACTCTCCACAGCTTGTTCAACAAGTTCAAGAGCATTTATCTTTCTGTCACCGACCTTTTCCTAAGCTACAGGGGATCTACACCTCCTACCATATAGAGCCTCAAAAGGTTCCATTCTAACACTCGCATGATAGCAGTTATTGTACGCAAACTCTGTTATGGGTAGGTGATCATCCCATGATCCCTTAAAATCAATCGTACACGCCCTCAACATATCCTCCAGGGTCTGAATAGTCCTCTCTGACTGACCATCTATCTGAGGATGATATGTGGTACTAAAACTCAATCGAGATCCCATGGACTCCTGAAACTGGGTCCAAAATCTGGAAGTAAACCGGGAATCTCTATCAGAGGTAATACTCACTAGAGCCCCATGTAATCTAACTATCTCGCTGACATATAACTCAGCTAAGGCATCCACAGTATATGTGCTCTTGATGGCAAGGAAGTGGGCACTCTTGGTCAATCTATCCACTATGACCCATATCGCATCACGACCCCTTCGGGTCCTCGGTAAACCCATAATAAAGTCCATGGTGACGTGATCCCATTTCTATGTAGGTACAGGTAAAGGCTGTAGTAGTCCTTTGGGCTTCCGATGCTCAGCTTGCACTTGCTGGCATACTAAACATCTGGCCACATATTCCGCCACGTCTCGCTTCATACCATTCCACCAGTAAACCTTTCTCAAATCTCGGTACATCTTAGTACTCCCTGGGTGCATGGTGTATCGCGGGCAGTGGGATTCTCTCAGTATCTGTCTCTTCAGGGTATCATCGTCCGGTACACAAATCCGTCCTCTGAACCTCAATAATCCATCCTTACTGATTGTGAGATCTGACTGCGAAGTCTGTTCAGCTTGGCTAACCATATCTATCAACCTCTAATCACTGCGCTGCCCAGTTCTAATCTGATCCATGATCCTGGGCTCTATCCGCAAGCTAGCCAAAAATCCAGTCTCTACCTCTTTAACTTTGATCTGGAGTTCGGTGAACTGCTCAAATAAATTCCATTCCCTGATCATCATAGCAGATATCATACTCTTCCTGCTCAGGGCATCGCAACTACGTTCGCCTTGCCCGGATGATATAAAATCTCGCAATCATAATCCTTAAGGAGTTCCATCCATCTCCTTTGTCTCATGTTTAACTCTTTTTGATCAAAAAGGTATCTCAAACTCTTGTGATCAGTGAAGATCTGGAATCTTTCCCCATATAAGTAGTGTCGCCAGATCTTTAAGGCAAATACCACAGCGGCTAACTCCAGATCATGCGTGGGGTAATTTTTCTCATGGTCTTTCAACTGTCGCGATCCATATGCGACCACCCTTCCGTGCTGCATGAGTACACACCCCAATCCTTGATGAGATGCATCACTATAAACTGAAAATCCTCTTGATCCCTCAGGAATAGTTAACAGAGGTGCCGCTGTCAATCTCCTCTTCAATTCCTGAAAATTGAGCTCACACTGATCAGTCCATATAAACGGAGTCTCCTTGCGCGTGAGCTTAGTCAAAGGAGCGGCAATCCTGGAAAATCCCTCCACAAATCTTCTGTAATACCCTGCCAAACCAAGGAAGCTTCGTACCTCTGTAACTATCCTCGGGCTTTCCCAGCTAAGCACAGCCTCTAGTTTACTTGGATCCACTGATACCCCTTCCTCTGAGACTATATGACCAAGGAAAGCTATCCAATCTAGCCAAAACTCACACTTACTAAGCTTTCCATATAGTTGCTTATCTCGAAGTATCTAAAGTACTAACCACAAATGCTGTGCATGCTCCTCATACGACCGAGAGTACACCAGGATATCATCAAAAAAGACTATCACAAACTTATCTAGATAGTCTCTGAACACCTCGTTCATTAATCTCATAAAGGCTGCAGGGGCGTTCGTCAATCCAAAGGACATCACTAGAAATTCATAATGGCCATACCTTGTCCTGAAAGCCGTCTTCGGAATATCTTTGTCCTTAATCCTCAATTGGTGATAGCTTGATCTCAAATCAATCTTAGAGAAGACTAAAGCCCCTCTCAACTGATCCAGTAGATCATCAATCCTGGGCAATGGGTATTTTCCTTCACCATGGCTTTATTTAATAATCGGTAGTCTATGCATAATCTGAGACTACCATCCTTCTTCTTAACAAATAAAATTGGTGCTCCTCACAGTGAGACACTGGGTCTAATAAACCTTTGATCCAATAACTCTTATAGTTGTTTCTTCAATTCCTCAAGTTCCACTAATGCCATCTTGTATGGAGTCTAGAGATCGACTGAGTATCTGGTACCAAATCAATGGTAAACTCTAGCTCTCTCTCTGGTGGTAAACCAGGCAACTCATCCGAGAAAACATTCAAAAATTCACACACCACAGGTATATCCTCAATCCTCGGATGTTCCCGATCATCATCTGAGATGAGTGTTTCATAACCTTCACATGAACAATCATATTTAATACTCTCCAAAATAATATTAAAATTCTCAAATTGTGTACAAAATTTCATACGTCTATTTACTCAATATTTCAAATGTACACTGTAAGGTTCAGGTAGGGAGAAAGTTACAATCTTAGTGTAGCAGTGTAAAATCACTCGATTGGTTGCCAACCAATCCATCCCCAGAATTACATCAAACCCATGTATATTCAACATGATTAGATCTGCTAACATCACTCTATCTCCCACCTTTATTTCACATCCTCTACAATTTAACTCAGTTCTATGGGATTCACGCATAGGGGTATTTACATGTAGCATATATTCTAGAGGTTCAAACTTCAAGTTTAATCTACATGCAAAATGCTTAGAAATGAATGAATGCGTGGATCCTGGATCAATTAACACATGAGCCTTATTATCACAAACAGAGAGCGTACCTCTTATGGTTTCTGCAGAAGTGTCTGCGGTCCCCTTATCTAGGGCAAACACACGTCCCTGTGTAAACGGTTTCTTCCCTTTCTCTGCAGCAGTGGCCCGTCTCTGGGGGTTCACTCTCTGAGGCTATTGTCTAGTGGGCTCCGAAACATGTGGTTTCTGAGGTTGAGGGCAGTCTTTCACCATGTGACCCATGTCTCCACATCTAAAACATCCATGGATCAACCCAGTATAACTTCCCTCATGCACTCGACCATAATTTTTGCAAACCCTTAGCTCAGGCCTGACATCTCGAGGGGTCTCCCTAATGTTAGGGTAACCTCTTGGTCTCTTTAATCTGCCCTTCTACACCTCAATCCTTCCTCTTCTGAAGGAATCTCTTCGAGCGTCTGTTTGAAAAATCGCTGGCCTCTTGCCCTTATCTCTATTCACCGCTCTGAGCTCGTTCTGGGATTGTACCATTTCAATTCCTCTCTCAATCTCTTGTGCTCGTCTCAAAGCATCTCCAAACTCAGTAATACATAGCCCTATCCATCTATCTCTAATGATGGGCTTCAATCCATACATAAACTTCTCTGTGCGGAGCTCTTCATTCTTGAAGGTCTCTGGGTCATATCTCAATAGCGCGGTGAATTGGCTCTCATAGTCATCCACAGACATATCACCCTGTACCAAACTCAAAAACTCGACCTATTTCTTTCTCTGGGTGGCTCGTGGTACATATTGGGTCCTAAAGGCTGTCTGAAACTCTTCCTAACCAATCACATCCTGGCGGGACATCAGAATACCCTGGGTGGTACCCCACCAATCTCTAGCTCTCCCCTTCAACATATAGATACTCATACTGACCCTCTCAGCATCGGTGTACCCCAGATAATCAAATATAATTCTCAACTCCGTCAGCCACTCCTCAGCCTCTGTAGGATCATTATTTCCCCTAAATGGAAGTGGATTCATCTTCAGAAAATCCTTTAGTCAGACCACACTTATGTCATCAGGCTGAGTGATAGGAGGCACTGGGTCCATCTGTACTGGGGGTACGAGAGGTCCTTGTGGTGGTGTAGGAGTAGTACTCGAGGCATTTACTCAAAAGTGTTGTAAGAATACCGTTGCTATCTGCTCAAAACCTTGCCTCACATCAATCTCAATCCGATTAAATCGAGAGTTACGACTCTCTGGTTGTGGGGCAGGTGGCGGAGGGGACTCTGCCTGCCTCCTCGAACGACCTCATCGTCTACTCATTCTCTATCTCAACTTGTCTCCGGCGCGTACATATCAAAATCGATGAAAATCTCAATCCTCAAATTTAGTTCATGACTAGACTATTATAGACACTTGGGATGTATTCTATTTCACGTAACTGACACTGACAGTACTAGACACCCTAAGCTCTGATACCAAGAAAACTTTATGACGCCCTGAAAACGTAAAAAATATGACAAATTTAAAACTTTTTACTCATCAAATCATAATTAAGGGTGCATTCCTGTGCAGTGTCATACATCATCATGCATATCATACCTCAGGATCTCATCATTAGATAGTATATATCATATCATATACATTACTCAATATTAAGTTAATTAATCCTAATACATCCCATATAAGGTTATACATCAAGTGTCTGCAATTACACTATTTGTCTGGATACATGAAAAGATAAATGATACCTCGAAATACAATATATGGCCTGGAGCTCAAGTCCTCCACTAGCCACTACTGCGTACGTCTCAAGGAAACCCTTTTTCACTTGAAAAAATTCGGGGGGAAAGAAAATAGGGTGAGCTTCTAAATGGCTCAGTAAGGGGGTAAGGGACTCATTATATAAACCATAATGCACATCAAAAAATATTTATTTGTATGTGAAACTCAGTATACTTATTTGAAAACCATAGTATGAAAGTTCTCAAAACAACATTCTCATATCTCAAAATCATGTGGAAACATGAAGTAAAAGGCTCAATATAGAGCAGTAACAAGCATGTGAAAATAATGCGATAATTGCTTTCTCAATAAGCGTGATAAAATCACTGTAATAATAATGCACGTGACGCAGCCACCAAATACACATGGCATAGCCACTGATTTTGATTTGTACGTGGCACAGCCACCAAATGCACGTGGCACAGCCACAAAATAGGGGATGTCACATGGCACAACCACCAAATATACGTGGCACAGCCGCAGAATAGGGGACCTCACGTGGCACAGACACTAAATATAAGTGGCACAGCCACAGAATAGGGGACCTCACGTGGCACAGCCACCAAATATACGTGGCATAACCATAGAATAGGGGACCTCACGTGGCACAGCCACCAAATATACGTGGCACAGCCACAGAATAGGGGATATCATGTGGCACAGCAACCAAATATACGTGGCACAGCCACAAAATAAGGTTCACTCGTGGCACAGCCATGAAATACACGTGGCACAGCCACAGAATAGGGGATCTCACGTTACCAGAATGGAGAAGAATCGGAGTTACATGCTACCAGAGCAACGCCCGGTGTGTACTCAAAATTACACACCTAAGTCTTTATCAATAGCCATTATCATATAAAACTGGTTTGCCTTCACGTAGAATTCATAGTGGTTTTTCTCTCATAAAACTCATTTAAAACCGTTTTGTACTCAACACAAAACATATTAAAATCGAGTTCCAACCGGTAAAACACGCACACATTTCTCAAATCTCAATATTGCCTTAACATAGAGCCCAATTCATTTCTCACACAAACTCAACGGTTTATAAAGTTGTTTCACACGTAGCTTATAAACTCATAAAAACATTGGGCTTTAACCGGCTATAAGAATCGTGTGCATTCTCATCAAAACACAACACATCAAACATGCTTGTTTTATAAATCGCAGATCATGCTATAATAGTTCACAAATCACATACACAAATGGTTTAGTTTCCCTTACCTCTTTGCACCTCGTATAGTGCAATCGTTTCCCCCTTATCACGAACTAGTCTCGCATTCCACTTTAGAACTCCCAAGCTGTCCAAACGATGTTAAAACATCAATACTCATCATCACAGTAACCTCAATTCTCAAAATCGAGCGTAATTGCTCATAACACCTCAAATCTCTCAATTCTCATAACTCTATCACAATCCACAATCTCATTCACAACATCTCAACATCCTACACTTCCCATGCCACAATATCTATGTTAATTCACCACATTGTCTAAATTTTCATTTATAACTCAAAATTCCCAAAATTACCAAAATTGTTAAATATCATCATCACTCCAACTACATTGTAATTTCATCAATCCCTAATCATTTTCCAGCTATTTCAACACCATGCCAACAGATATTATCATCAAAATCATCTCAAATATCAAGATCGAGGTTTAGAAATTACCCAAAACTTACGGAGAGCTTATCTCTTACCTCGATTCAATCCGTCTTTTGATTTCCAAGGATGTTGTTCTCTCTTTGATGAGGAACAACTTTCCTTCTTGCCACAGCCTCTGATTTGGACAGAAATGGATGCTTTGGATGAGTGAGAAAGCTAGGGCTCGGGTGAAAAATGGGGTTTTGAAGAGAGAGAAAATGAAATTACAGGAGAAAGCAGGGGTTCCTTATATAGATGGAGGGTAGGAGATCAATCTGGCTCTTGATGAGATCGATCTACATTTGAATTTGGGGACGACTTGGGGTAATTTTATGCCTAGGAGATCGATCTGTCGAGGGGTGAGATCGATCTCTTAATGGCTTCATGAGATCGATCTGCTCCAATTATGAGATCGATCTCTCGTTTACAGAATGCTTCATGAGATCGATCTGCTTCTTGAGGAGATCGATCTTCTCCCAAACAGAAACATTTTGAGATCGATCCTTTCCTCATGAGATCGATCTCTTCATTACAGAATTATAAGGAGATCGATCTGCTCACTTAAATTCCTCTTTCCTTGTCATTTTTGACTTACCAGATCGATCCTCTCTTCTTCAAGATTGATCTGGTCCCATAGTTTCACACTTTAACATATACATCTCCAGATATAATCTCCACAATTCACTTAACTCAATAAATTACATTTCAAGTCCATAGTACATAATTAAAATATGTCTAAAATTCTCAGATCTCATATTCATTCTTACGAAAACCATGTAGGTGGCTTAAATCTTTACAAAGTATGGTTAGCAAAACCAAAACAACACATTTCTTTTGCAAATCATTTCAAATGTCAGCCAACTTACCAATAATTTGCTAAAGCAATAAAACATGATTTTCAAAGCATTATGCTTTTGTTTTCATGCACATTTCTCAAACACCCAACTTTTGCCCTTCAATCAACCAATTTCATTTCCTAATATCTCATGCATTCTAGCAAAGCATTTAAGCGCCCAAATTACGCACAGTTATCTCTAAGAGTCCACACAATTCCCTTACCTCGATTTACTTGAGTGCGACTCTCTTCCTCTTAGCTTCTTGCGCTTTAAGCTCAACATGTTCCGGTGTATCCTCGTGAGCTGCAATTCATTCACCACTTCACTTGAGTTAATGTCGCTAACACACATTTTGACCTCACTAGTCAATATAATTCATTTATGCATTTTACCAATGCTTTAATCCATATTTTACCGTTTTTTGGTAAATTCCACAATCTATTCACTAGCAACAACTTAAAATCATACCCATAACCTTATTATCCTCAATACACTCCACTTTCTCACACTAGACCATTTCTAGGTCATAATCATTCTAATACATTTTAGATAGTTTCTAACAATACTAAGCACCCCAATCAATCCCCAAACATCAACAGCTTAACAATGTACTTAGGTATTTGAATTAGAAACTCACCTAGCTTGATTTCCTCTTTACTCCAATGAAAATGCACCTTTTTGCTTAAATCCAATGAATGGGAAAAATGCCTCCCAACTATGTTGTTCCTCTATTCAATATGAACAACTTTATGTCTGATAGCCTTCCCTCAAATCTTATTGAAAATGGTCGGAGTTAGAGAGTAAAATCTAGGTTCTTGGGTTTAGAATGGGAGGAAATGGCTTTGTCCTAAAATCTGCAAATCCAACTGCTCATATTTATAGATTTAGCTTGATGAGATCGATCTGCCTTGAGTAGAAATCAATCGGTCCTCTTAAAATCCCTCTTTTCCATGACATTGTGAAGGCAGGAGATCGATCTGTCAAGGCTTGAGATCGATCTGCTTCAAACAGAAGGTTAAGGAGATCGATCTGGTCTTAGAGGAGATCGATTTGCTTCCAACCCGAGAGCTAAGGAGATCGATCTGTTCTATTAAGGATCAATCTGCATTTTATAGACTGTGCTAGGAGATCGATTTGGCTCCATTAGAGATCGATCTGTCCTATTCCATAGCTTAAAATAAAAGCATTTTGGCTCTTCCAGATCGATCTCTCATCCTATGAGATCGATCTGTCATTCATATTTCCAGATTTTTTACAGTTTTTCTACAGCAACTTACACCAAAACATCCTTAATTTGTTACCATAGTCATTTCCTCATCCATTTACCTTTAAGACTTGAAAATGGCATCCATTCACACTTCATACACTTTAAAACTTATGTAGAATCTTTGTATACCCAAAGGTACATGATATAAACCAAATGGAAGTGCACAACTTATGCAATCTTCCTTCCATTTTACCATACCACTCATATTCCATTCCACTCACGTTCTTCACATATTTAAGTCCATTTCTTCATATTCATATATAATGTAACTCGTACGTATAATCACCACTCTTATTACAAGTGTGTACATTAAACTTATGGACTTACATCACATATACTTCACATTACAAGTATATCACCTACTTATGACTATCATTTACATTTCTATGTACATATTACAATTATAAATATGCAGGGTCTCACATAGTATGTGGACTAAGACTCATAGTGAACATCCCACCTTAAGATAGGATCCATGGAGCACTGTGTACCATGTATGTCACATGGAGTACGTTGTACCGTGAGTACACAATGAGAGTGAGTTGTGAGCTGATGGCTAGGATTTGACCCACCTCCCGTTACAGCAATTGTGAGACCCTGCATAATGAGTACTGTGTAGCTTGGGATCATAGAAAATGAGTTATGATCATACACTTGGAACATGTAGTCACCTATCTCCTTTCGTACTAATTGAATTTCTTGAATGAATTACCACATGGTTTTATGATATAAACATGTGAGTTTGTGAATTGTGAAAAGGGTAACCCGAGGGATGGGTGAGGCCTAGATTTCCATGTTTTGAAACATAACGAATGCCATATGATTTTGATTTAAATAAATGGCATGATAAATGTGATTCGTATGAAATTACATGAGAAATGCAGTGTTTTGCAAATAATTGTAGTAATGTATAAAAGAATATTAAATTCTATACATGTTATGAATGAGTGTGAATGGGTGACTAATATCGAATCACAGCCCAACGTTTGATGTGAGAGATGACAGAAGAAGAGGTAAGTGAAATGCGAAAAAATTTGTGGTGATTTCGATAGGTCATGTGTGAGAGAAGGGCATGACATTGATGATTATCGTTGAATATGTTCTTACTTGTATACATTGACCATATCTTTGGCATGAGCATATCATATATATGTCAATTAACAGTCATGAAACAATTATGTGTTTAAAATTGATATTTCCTTTTCATATTGAAATGACTAATATGGAAGAATTTTTAGAAACATACTTGCATGAGATAAAATTTGATTCTTGAGCTAGAATATATGTTTGAATGCTATACATTTTAAATTCTAAGCATATTCTATTTTGAACACGATTTAAGAGCATTGTGTATCTTAGGTCTTACATCTTTTATGCTCTTGGTGCTTGATTGAATTAAGTTGAGCAAGGTTTTAGGATTATGGGACATGTTTATAAACTTAACATGTTAATACCACAAATATGATCTTAGGCACACATCTTTGCACATCATAGGCTTCAGATAAAAATTTTATACATGTGCACTTAATAGATGTACATGTGCCTAAGTGAACTTACATGAATATTTTGATGTTTATTAGAAACCAATGAATACTTGATATTATGTCCTTTCTTGAACATCATTTCAAATAGGTTATTACTTGGACATAGATTTACTTTTGAGTTTAATGGTGGTGTATTGTGCTTCAAATTCTTTTAACTTTTGCTCTTATTCTGCAATATGCATAAATGAAAGTATATATGCTAGATTCTATTCTTGGAGAACATAGTTTTTGTGCAAAATTATATTTGCAACTTGATTCACACATTTAAAAGGAGCATGATCTTGCAAAATGAAAACTGATCAATTAAGGGTAGGACTTTTTCAATATTGGTCGTTAAATGATTTAAAATCATTTTTTTAATTATTGGTATTCAATCATCCTTTTTATCAACTAATATCATTTTAAAGGGAAAACACATTTTTGTAACCAGACAAAAATGGGAAGAAATTGTAAATGCCTTCGGAAGCTAGGAATTTTGAGCTAATTTTGTCTTTTTCTTATAATGTTTGTCATTCGTGCATTATAGGTTTCACTAAACAAGTAGGTTACTACTCGTAAAATTTCTAGACTAATTACCTCATGATGCATGCCATCTCACTGAAGATAGAATTTTGGTTTCAACATATCTATTTTCCCCTTTTAAGTAACATTCAAGATTTACATCAATTTGCTTCATAGATATCATCACATTAATCATCTCAAGTATTACATAACACATCGAGTTTAACCTCTACTTTAATCTCATCAAAAGGTACATTTTCGATCATTTAAACATTTCAATTCCTATTACTTACATTCCATTCCTATTCATTGTGTATACAAAATGAATAACAATCTGGGATATAAAATCAAGAGGTTATACCTCAATAAAATAGTATTAAGCCTTGAGCACGTGAATCAACATTAAGTTCAGCACTTTCGAGCCTGAGCCTAATAGAACTGCTTTATAAGGAAAGAAAGAGGGGAATGAGCTAAAGCCTAGTAAAAAGTATACACAAAAAGAGTCTAGGCTCATATCATATTAATGCATGTATATGCATGCTCAAGAACTGAGGTTTAGTAGTATAAATCATGCCTTATGCATTTTGATGAGTTTACCTAAACTATCCTCAACTATCATCGGCTCATGCTAGGTTCTAAGGAGTATTAGTTGGAAAGATCTTTGAAGCTCTTCATTCCCTTGAACTCTAAAGCCAACCTACTATAGACACACATGATTTCAACTAAATGAATGCATGCACCATGTATAAATCAAATGTTCCAAAACCTATGTTAATAATGCTTTTTTTCGAAGAATACTTAAAACAGTTCATATAATTACCATTTATGAAGCATAAACAATTAATGTAATAGTTATTAAACCTTAAGTTTAGTGTTCCAAAACTATTATCAAATTTAAGATCTAATGCAACAAATATATAAACTAAAACAATTATCATGAGACACTACATCTATCCCTAATAGCAACATAACCATAATATATGCACGATAGATAGTCTGGTCCACACTTCCCTAACAAAGGGAAAACTATTTATAATTATAGACGTTCCTAATGCCACTGTACAGTTGGCCGCTAGTGTAACTTGTCTCGACTAATTGTCGGACAATAACTTTTTCATAAGGCAATTATTCCACCTCTGAATCATCACACATGTATATATATATATATGTGTGGTAGGCAGCCATCTATATATATAATATGCACACAATGTCACATAGACATACAATATTAGGGTAACATAAGTCTCTAAACAAATCTTTTATAGACAACCTTTACGATAACAAATGATCAAAACATTTAGTACCTGAAATGCATGATCAAAACCAACAAGAAAATGGGTACATGTTTGTAAATCCTATTGAAGTATATTAAATATAGGCACGATTGTCAACACCTGATAAATAATCTCACTATACTAAAAGGATTTGATGCATTATTTTTGAAAGAATGCTTGCACTTTTAAAACATATGGATCTCAATTTACATTTATCACACGTAATACATGATTTTAACAAAATGCATTATGCATTCTTCAGCAAACATTACGAACTATGCCTAATGTGATCTCCAATCTCAATTCCTACATAAAAAATCGCCTAGCTATAATCATATTCCATCAGACTCTTTTTGTATGCTACATGGCTTCCTCAATCAATAATATTATATATATAATTATACCAGATGCACCATAAGGGCTATTATGCCCTCACTAGGCAATATACCACATAGTTATACATATATTTATGTAATCATAATAAATATATCACTAGACAGCATCAATTCCTCATAAAACTCAACATGGCTGAACATCAACACCTCGATAGAACATCATTCCATTCCATAAAATCAATCCATATATAAGTAATATATCATGCATATTATTCATCTCATCATATTTTCATCATTAAGGCCTTATGGCTATATCATCATGTTCTTAAGCATTACCTATAAATCCACATTTTTCCATAATAATGCACAGTCACTGATAGCTATCATATTGTATAAATCATCATTTATAACATATTGATGCCAATAACACTCAATATATTTTCTTTTACACTTTACTAATTAATAAGGACACACCAACTTTATATATAGTCTTACATTATCATTCAGCAATATGAATAGAACAATTGTCTTTGTGTCTAAGTTCTTACTAAAGTTACCAAGGCTTCTCACTTGGTACCTTACACCTCACTTAGCCAATTGTACAACCCAACCTTTTTGACAATTTACTATTGTTGCATCCTAAACATATACCGCAACTACATGGGTCACATAAGTAATATAGGAATTAAGTCCCGAATTATCGGCCCATAGAGATGCCTCAATTAATTAATGGATATTAACACCTTAAATATATTCTAGCAAATTATCAAATGGGTTATCTACTTGGCTAATATAAGCAAAAAAAATAAAAATAAAAATATAAAATGAGAAAATAAATTTGAAATGTGAATGGGGAATACTTACAGTGATGAGGATGCAAAGAAAAAGTAAATTGCCGAAGAAAAAAGGCAAAAACAAAAATCAGTGAACAATGGGATAAAAAAGCAAATACCTGAAAATGCGGGTTTAAAATTGTAATGCCCCGGAAGCGCAAAAATAGGGGCTAACTTTTTTCTTTAATCTTATTTTCCTACTTAGGTTGTATTCATGTACAGTGTAGGTTACTTCATTTCCTTCCTTTACTTATCCTTTGAATCATTTAATTTTACTAAAAATTTCAGCAACATAACCCTTTATTTTATATCCTAACCACCTGAAAGTAAACGCAGTTTATATTCACAAGGCAGTTGATTTTATTTCGTATCCTTATTACCTTCCAGTTTCATACATTTCTACTACCGCATCCATATTTGTCATGACCCTCAATCCACCAAAAATAAGTACAATTGTATTTTTCATTTTTCATTTATTCATTTAATCCATTACTCATTCTTTCCTCTGATCATAAACAACTTCACTACTAACAGTTGGGCTGTGTATTGATGTAAATCTCATCCAACCATACCATTTCAATTTACAATTTATTTAAAGGTAAACACTTACATTTCTAAATAAAAGTTGCTATTTACATGTGTTTACAATTCTTTACATCCTCAAAAGTTACATTCAAAATATTACTGTGCTATTGCATGTCTACATACAAAACTGTACAAATGTGTATACCTTCATACGATGGGATGCATCAGACTCCAACAATCAATTCTCAGTCACTCTCTGTTTACTGAAACTGCTCTGTAGAGGAGAAAAATAAAGGGGTGAGCAAACCGCGTGCTCAATAAGGCAATTATGCGTGCAGGTAGATAACTGTACTATCTACATGATCATGATGCCATGCGTAAAACAATGCAATTTCTCGTCATACCCAAAATCATGAGTTCATGCTCGTGTTCATGATATGTAAAGCAGTTCATGCTATACAAATCAATGCACAATTCTTAAACAAAGCAATGAAAATCATCATGTGAAATTCATAAGTAAAGCATGGAAAACCATCATGCAATATGCACTTAAAAGCATTTCAAAGCTCAACACAAATCGATACAAATCACCGTTTGTAAGGATTTAGCCTATAACATGGACTGTCCTGACCCACAAACACATTTTAAACATGGATTTATCATAATCCAAGTGACATGTGAGATAGGCAAATAATAATAAGGGCAATAACTAGGAATATGGCCATATCCTCAGTGATCACAGGCTACACGGATCCTAGTGTACGGGGTATCACCTCTATCTGCTTCTGCACGGGAGGTGGGTTACATCCCGCCCGTCGGTCCATAGCAGAGTGTCCATCGTCCGAAGATGGTATATATCTAATATCCATACACAGTACAATGTACTCTATGCTATATGCATAGTACAACGTACTCCGTGGACCCATATCATCATATAGTATCCTACCACATCTTAATATACACATGCGAGCCTATTAAATCGACGTGGCACAACTACCCGAAGCTCCTAGCATGACTTCTAACATGTCGTAAAACCACGTGTGAGTAGTCTCTAGCACGAAAATAAGTATATAGTTGACATCTAGTGCGAGCAACACTCCATCACAATGTCAAAACCCATGTGAAAACTAGTGCGAGCTAGGCTCTAGCACTCATGCATGTAAAACTCTAGTGCGAGCTATGCTTCAGCACAATATCGTAAAATCTAGGTGAAAACTAGTGCGAGCTAGGCTCCAGCACTCATGCATGTAAGAACATATCAAATCTCGTGCGAGCAGTGCTCTAGCACGTTTTATTTCCAAAAACTCATGTAGGTGGCTCATTTGTGTGCAAAGAATGGTTATTAAATCACACCATGCTATTTTGTTGCAAAACCATTTAAAAGCTAGCCAACCTACCCATTCACATGCTAAAAAGCAGTAAAAGACTCAAGAACCTCATGTTCTTGCTTTTCAGGAATTTTTCAAAATTTGTAATTTCTTTGCCCTTCAAACATCTGTTACTTTTCCTCTGACTCACAACCATTCTTGAAAAACCATAATGCACCCGAAAACGCGTACATATACCTCTAGGGCCAACATAGTTCCCTTACCTTAATTCACTTGGAAGCAACTCCTTCTTCCTTTCCCGTTTTTTGTGATTGGACTCAACTCGCTCTGGATATATCCTCGGAAGCTTTAACCATTCATTTATCACATGAGTTAATTACAAGTAACTCATATTCTGACTCGACCCTAGTCAACATCTCTTATTGAGCCTAATTCTCTTCTTAAGTCAATTTTCAATTATACTTATCATTTCACCTAGGCCCATTAAGCTCCTTAAGCTCATTTTCACTCGTTGGATCGAATTTTAGGTCCATTTCCCTTATCAAGTCGATTTCATTCAACTTGGCCTATAATCACATTTCGGTCATGGCATGGTGGTTATACATCCATCACGTCATCCCTAGTCCAAATTTGGTTTAGCTGTGAGATCTGAGAATTTTAGACATATTTTAATTATGTAATATGAACGTGAAGTGTAATTTATTGAGCTGAGTGAAACGTATAAGTAATGAATGAGAAATAATATAAGTAGTGAATTGTGGAAATTATATTTGGAGATTTATATGTTAAGTGTTTAACCAAAGTGTGAAACTATGAGGTCAGATCGATCTTGGAGAAGAAAGATCGATCTGGTAAGTTAATAATGACAAGGAAGGAGGAATTTAAGTGAACAGATCGATCTCCAATGGAAGAGGATCGATCTCCTTATAATTCTGTAATGAAGAGATAGATCTCATAAGGAAGGAATTGATCTCAAAATGTTTCTGTTAAGGAGAAGATCGATCTCCTCAAGGAGCAGATCGATCTCATGAAGCATTTTGTAAACTAGAGATCGATCTCGTAATTGAAGCAGATCGATCTCATAAAGCCATTGAGAGATCAATCTTACCCCACGACAGATCGATCTCCTAGGCATAAAATTACCCCAAATCGTCTCCAAATTCAAATGCAGATCGATCTTATCAAGAGCCAGATTGATCTCCTACAATCCGTCTATAAAAGGACCCCTGTGTTTTCCTGCATTTCATCTTTTTTCTCTCTTTCAAACCTCCATTTTAGTCGAGCCCTAGCTTTCTCTCTCTTCCAAATCGCCCATTTCTGTCCAAATCAAGAGTTACGGCAAGAAGGAAAGTTGTTGCTCATCCAAAGGAGAACAACATACTTAGAAATCGAATGACGAATCGAATCGAGGTGTGAGTTGAGTACTCCACAAGTTTGGGTAATTTTCTAAACCTCGATCTTTGATTTTGAAGTAATCTTTGGTGATTGTGAACATGGGCATTATGCTGAAATATCTAGGAGATGATTAGAAATAGATGAAATTGTGATTTGGTTGGAGTAAAGGTGTTATTATGCAATTTGTGGTAATTTGGGATTTTTGTCTATAAATTGAGAATTTAGGCAACGAGGTGGTTTTGGCATAGGTATTATGCATGAGAAATGTAGAAGGTTGAGATGTAGTGGATGAGATTATGAATGGTGATGAAATCATGAGAATTGAGTTAATTGAGATATTAATGAGAATATGAGCAAATGTGTGCTCAATAATGCGATCGAGTTGGGTTATTGATGTATTTAACATTGTTTGGACAGCTCGGGAGTTCCAGAGTGGAATGCGAGGCTAGTCCGTGATACGGGGAGCGATTGCACTATACGAGGTGCAAAGAGGTAAGGAAAAACTAAACCATTTGTGTATGGGTTTTGATGAACTATTTGTAGCATGAACCATGATTTGAGAATACAAGCATGTTTAGCGTTTTGTCGTGATATGATTACACACGATTTTTATAGCTGGTTGGAGCCCATTATTTTATGAGTTTATAAGCTAAGTGTGAAATTGCTTTATAAACCGTTAAGTTTGCGTGAAAAGTAAATTGGGCTCTACGTTAAGGCAATATTGAGATTTGAGAAAATGTATGCGTGTTTTACCGGTTGGAACTCGGTTTTAATATGTTTTGTGTTGAGTACACGAATGTTTTAAATGAGTTTTATGAGAGAAAACCATTATGAGTTCTACGTGAAGGCAAAACGATTTCTTTTATGAGAATGGCTAATGATTGAGACTTAGGCGTGTCATGTTGAATACACATCGGGCCTTACTTTGGTAGTATGTAAGTCAGGGCATTGCCCTGGTAGCATGTAAGTCCGATATTCCTCCATTCTGGTAACGCGAGATGCCTCTGTTTTGGTAACATGAGATGACCCCCGTTCTGGCAACGCTAGGTGGCTTTGCTTTGGTAGTATGTAAGTCCGGGCCTTGTTCTGGTAACATGTAAGTCTGATTATTCCTCCGCTTTGGTAGCGTTGGGAGGCCTTGCTTTGGTAGCATGTAAAACCGATATAGTGGGCTGCCTGGGAACCGACCTAGGGACCACGTGATAGTATGCATAAGGCGAGGCATTGCTCTGGTAGCATGTAAGGCCGGGCCTTGTTCTGGTAACATATAAGTCCAATATACCATGCATACAACTATATTGTCGACGTTCCCTCTTACGAGGATGCTTGGGATGCGTACCCAAAGGAGATTATATATATTTGATATGCCATGACGAGTTTTATATGAGTTTTATTGCCTAGTCTCATTTTACACATGAGTTGTGTTTTGTGACCTTGTCACGTGTTATTTACTAAGGTGATTTTTATCACATATTTTGAGAAAAGCCATTATCGTATATATTTACACATGCTTGTGAATGCTCTATATTGAGCCTTTTTACCTTCATGTTTTCACATGAATTATGAGCTATGAGATGATGATATTTTGAGAACATTTATGCTACGATTTCAAATGAGTATACTGAGTTTCATATACAAATACATATTTGTGATGTGTGTTATGGTTTATATAATTGAGTTCCCTTACCCCCCCCTTACTGAGCGATTTAGAAGCTCACCCTATTTATCTTCCCCCTCCAGATTTCTTCAAGTGAAGTGAGTTCCCTGCGGCGTACGGGTTAGAGGTTAGTGGAGAACTTGAGCTCCAGGCCGTATTTTGTGTGTTGAGGTATATTTATTCAATATTCATGTATCCAGACTAGAGTTATATTTACAGACACTTGTTGTAAAATGATGCATAGGATCTATTAGGATTAATTAATTTGGAATTGAGTAATGTATATGATATGGTATATACTAATTTATGATGAGATCCTTAGGCATGACAAGTATGATGATGTATGACACTGCACAGGAATGCACCCTTAATTGTGATTTGATGAGTAAAAAGTTTTAAATCTGCCCTATTTTTCGCGCTTTCGGGGCGTCACATTAGCAAACTCTCTTAGTTATCTAATCGAACACTTGGTTTGCATTCTTCTAGCCTTAATTCTTCCGTTCATTCATATATTTTTACAAACACCAAATATGCGCATTTCATCACTTGACTAATCCCATAAATTGATTTCATATATCCATCTCAAAATCATGTATATAACATTATTAACACCTTAATATAATCCACTTATCATCTAATCAACCATATATTATTTTCTCACGCTAAACTCATTCTAGGTTATGCTTGATTCATCACATTCTAGGTAGTTTCAACCAACAATACATACACCAATCAACTCCTAACAACATCTAGATAAACTTACTTAAAGTTGGTTTATTGAAAATTCACCTAGCTTGACTTTCCTCTTGTCTCAAATAAAAGACTCCTTTGCTTCTTTAATCCAATAAGTTGAATATTGGCTCCAAGCTATGTTGTTCTCCTCCTCACAATGAACAACTTTGCTCTAATAGCTTTTTCTCAAATCTTTTTGGAAGGGGGTGTATTCTAGAGTGAGAAAGCTTGGTCTTTTTGGTTAAAAATGGAGAGATGTGTTGATTTAGTGAAAAAGGGGGTTTGGCCATCGAGTTTTTATAGAGCAATGGTGATGAGATCAATCTGCTAGGGTAGAGATCGATCTTTCCTTGGTTGAGCTATCGAAATATTCAGTTTGTAAGGGAGAGATCGATCCTTGCTAGGTAGAAGCAACTGGAGATCGATCTTCTCTTTGGGAAGGGATCGATCCTTTCTTGGTAGAAGCTTGTGGAGATTGATCTGCTCATGGGGAGGCATTGATCTTTGCCAGGCAGAAGCAAATAGGGATCAATCTGCACTAGGGAGAGATCGATATGTTTTTTTGCAAAATCAACTCGAGATAGTCTTGCTTGAACAAAGGATCGATTTGTTTTGCATAGGAGATTGATCTGGCCTTCATTTACAGGCTTTCTGCTGCAAATTTTCCAGAATTTCAAAGGAAAAACTTGTATTTGATTACTTCATAAGTCATTTTGCAATCTATTCACATTTAGAGCATGGAAAGGTTCATCTCTTATGATTTTTGCGTTATGGAACTTGTGTATACTGCTTGAATCATAAAGGCCACACAAAATTCACAGTTATTGCATTATCATTTCGTGTTTTAAATCCTTATCCTTAGTTTGAGGGGTTTCAATTCCATTCATTTCATGTGTGGCCATATTAGCCTTTATCTAACCTTTATATGCATCCATAAATACTCATTCATTCTCTATACAACTTCATTCAAGTCAAAAGTTCTTCTTATGATTCCATTACCTATGGAAAGGTGTACATCATATGAATCATAAGGTATACATCACCAAAAGTCGGACTTACATAATCTCCCCTACTAGAGAAATTTAGTCCTCCAAATTGGAACCAATCAGTCGGTGAATAACTCGGGGTACTTCTTCTGCATCAAATTCTCTAACTCTCATGTAGCTTCCTCTGCAATGTGATACTGCCAAAGAACTTTCACTAGGGGAATCGTCTTCGATCTCAACACCATAATCTGAACCGACTTCTCAACATATGATATGCTCTCGTAGAGCTCCAATGGCTCATATCTAATTCATGTGTCGGGTCCGGGTGGTACTTTCGTAACATAGAGATAAGGAAGACTTTATGAACGCCCGCTAACTTGGGTGCCAATGCTAGCCTATAGGCCTTATCTCCCACTCTCTCTAGTATTTCAAATGGCTCGATATACCTATGAGATCTAAGAATTTCGGACATATTTTAAATATGTAATAAGAATTTGAAGTGTAATTTATTGAGCTAAGTGAATTATGGGAATGATAATTGGAGATTTATATGTTAAGTGTTTAAAATAAGTATGAAGTTAGGAGGACAGATCGATCTGGGAGAAGGAGAGATCGATCTGGTGAGTTAAAAATGACAAGGAAGGAGGAATTTAACGAGCAGATCGATCTCCAATGGAAGAGGATCGATCTCCTTATGATTCTGTTTGAGAGAAGATCGATCTCATAAGGAAGAGATCGATCTCCAAATGATTCTGTTTGGGAGAAGATCGATCTCCTCAAGGAGCAAATCGATCTCATAAAGCCACAAAGAGATCGATCTCACCCCTCGACAGATCGATCTCCTAGGCATAAAATTGCCCAAATCGTTCCCAAAATTCAAATGCAGATCGATCTCATCAAGAGCCATATCGATCTCCTACCCTCAGTCTATATAAGGAACCCCTGCTTTCTCCTGCAAATTTCATTTTCTCTCTCTTCCAACCCCCATTTTCGCCGAAACCTAGCTTTCTCACTCATCCAAAGCACCCATTTCCATCCAAATCAGAAGTTGTGGCAAGAAGGAAAGTTGTTCCTCATCAAATGGAGAACAACATACTTGGAAATTGAAAGACGGATCGAATCGAGGTAAGAGATAAGCTCTCCACAAGTTTTGGGTAATTTCTAAACCTCGATTTCGATATCTGAGATGATTTTGATGATAATGGTTGTTGTCATTGTGCTGAAATAGCTGAAAAATGATTAGGGATTAATGAAATTACAATGTGGTTGGAGTGATAATGATATTTAGCAATTTTGGGAATTTGAGCTATAAATAGAAATTTAGACAATGTGGTGAATTAGCATAGATAATTGGCATGAGAAATGTAGAACGTTGAGATGTTGTGAATGAGAGTGTAGTTTGGGGTAGAGTTACGAGAATCAAGAGATTTGAGGTGTTATGAGCAATTATGCTCGATTTTTGAGAATTGAGGTTACTGTGATGATGAATATTGATGTTTTAACATCGTTTGGACAGCTCGGGAGTTCCAAAGTGGAATGCGAGACTAGTCCGTGTCAAAGGGGAAACGACTGCACTATACGAGGTGCAAAGAGGTAAGGGAAACTAAACCATTTGTGTATGTGTTTTGCGAACTCTTATAGCATGATTTGTGATTTATAAAACAAACATGTTGACTGTTGTGTTGTGATACAATTGCACACGATTTTTATAGCCGGCTGGAGCCCAATGTTTTTATGAGTTTATAACTGGGCTCTACGTTAAGGCAAAATCGACATTTGAGAAATGTGTGCGTGCTTTGCCGGTTGGAACTCGGTTTTATTATGTTCTGTTTTGAGTACAAAATGGTTTTCAAATGAGTTTTATGAGAGAAAAACCACTATGAGTTCTATGTGAAGGCAAACCAATCTTATGTGATAAGACTTAGGTGTGTAATTTTGAGTACACACCGGACATTGCTCTGGTAGCATGTAAGCTCGATTCTTCTCCGTTCTGGTAACGTGAGAATAACCCATTCTGTGGCTATGCCACGTATACTTGGTGGCCGTTGCCACGTGAGAAACCCTATTTGGTGGCTGTTGCCACGTGAGAAAACCCATTTGGTGGCCGTTGCCACGTGAGAAACCCTATTTGGTGGCCGTTACCACGTGAGAACCCCATTTGATGGCCGTTGCCACGTGAGAAACCCTATTTGGTGGCCGTTGCCACGTGAGAACCCTATTTGGTGGCCGTTGCCACGTGAGAACCCTAATTGGTGGCCGTTGCCACGTGAAACCCTATCCTGTGGCTATGCCACGTGTGGATTTAAATCAGTGGCTATGCCACGTGTGTTTAGTGGCTGTGCCACGTGTGAATTGAAATCAGTGGCTATGCCACGTGTGTTTAGTGGTTGTGCCACGTGCATTATTATTACAGTGATTTTATCACGTTAATTGAGAAAGCGTTTATCGCATTATTTTCACATGCTTTGTTATTGCTCTAGACTGAGCCTTTTTACTTCATGTTTTCACATGATTTGAGACATGAGAATGTCGTTTTGAGTACTTTCATGCTATGGTTTTCCAATGAGATTAATGAGTTTACATACAAATAAATATTTTGTGATGTGTATTTTAGTTTATGAAATGAGTCCCTTACCCCCTTTACTGAGTGATTTAGAAGCTCACCCTGTTTTCTTTCCCCCCCAGATCTCTTCATGTGAAAAGGGTTTCCCTGCGACGTACGGAGTAGTGGCTAGTGGAAGACTTGAGCTCCAGGCCATAATTGTATTTTGAGGTATCTTTTATCTTTTCATGTACCCAGACAATTATTGCAATTGCAGACACTTGATGTATAACATTGTATGGGATGTATTAGGATTAATTAACTTGGAATTGAGTAATGTATATAATACAATATATATTATATTATGATGAGATCCTGAGGCATGATAAGTATGATGATGTATGACACTGCACAGGAATGCACCCTTAATTGTGAATTAATGAGTAAGAAGTTTTAAATTTGCCCTATTTTCCGCGCTTCCGGGGCGTGATAGAGTTTTCTTGGTATCAGAGCTTAGGGTGTCTAGTACTGTCAGTGTCGGTTAAGTGAAATAGAATACATCCCAAGTGTCTGTAATAGTCTGGTCATGAACTGAAATTGAGGATTGAGATTTCAATAGATTCTGATATGTACGCACAGGAGACGAGTTAAGATAGAGAATGAGTAGACGACGAGGTCGTTCAAGGAGGCAGGCAGAGTCCCCTCTGCCACCTGTCCCACAACCAGAGAGTCCTAACTCTCGATTTAATTGGATTGAGACCGATGTGAGGCAAGGTTTTGAGCAGATGGCAGCGTTATTCGCGCAACACTTTGGAGTTAATGCCTCGGGTACTACTCCTACACCACCACAAGGACCTCCCATACCCCCAATACCTCCCGTCACTCAGCCTGATGATAGAAGTATGGTCCGACTGAAGGATTTTCTGAAGATGAATCCGCCCGCATTTAAGGGAAAGAAAGATCTTACAGAGGCTGAGGAGTGGCTGACGAAGTTGAGAATTATATTTGATTATCTGGGGTGCACAGATGCTGAGAGGGTCAGTATGAGTATCTATATGTTGAAAGGGAGAGCTCGAGATTGGTGGGGTACTACCCAGGGTATTCTGATGTCCCGCCAGGATGTGATTGGTTGGGAAGAGTTTCAGACAGCCTTTAGGACCCAATATGTACCACGAGCCGCCCAGAGAAAGAAACAAGCCGAGTTTTTGAGTTTGGTACAAGGTGACATGTCTGTGGATGACTATGAGAGCCAATTCACAGCTCTATTGAGATATGACCCAAAGACCTTTAAGAATGAAGAGCTCCGCACAGAGAAATTCGTATATGGATTGAAGCCCATTATCAGAGATAGATTGATAGGGCTATGTATTACTGAGTTTGGAGATGCTCTGAGACGAGCACAAGAGATTGAAAGAGGAATTGAAATGGTACAATCCCAAAATGAGCTCAGAGCGGTGAATAGCGATAAGGGCAAGAGTCCAGCAATTTTCCAAACAGAGGCTCAGAGAGGTTCCTTCAGAAGAGGAAGGATTGAGGTACAGAAGGGCAGATTAGAGAGACCCAGAGGTTACCCTAACATTAGAGAGACCCCTCGAGATGTCAGGCCTGAGACAAGGTTTTACAGAAATTGTGGCCGAATGCATGAGGGAAGTTATACTGGGTCGATCCATGGATGTTTTAGATGTGGAGACATGGGTCACATGGTGAAGGATTGCCTTCAACCTCAGAAACCACATGTCTTGGAGCCCACTAGACAACAGCCTCAGAGAGTGAATCCCCCGAGATGGGCCACTGCTGCAGAGAAAGGAAAGAGACCTGTTACCCAGGGACGTGTGTTTGCCCTAGATAAGGAGACTGCTGACACTTCTGCAGAAACTATAAGAGGTACACTCTCTGTCTGTAATCATAAGGCTCATGTGTTGATTGATTCAGGATTCACGCATTCGTTTATTTCTGAGCATTTTGCATGTAGATTAAACTTGAAGTTTGAACCTCTAGAATATATACTACATGTAAATACCCCTATGCGTGAATCCCAGAGAACTGAGTTAATCTGTAGAGGATGTGAGATAAAGGTGGGAGATAGAGTGATGTTAGCAGATCTAATCATGTTGAATATACATGGGTTTGATGTAATTTTGGGGATGGATTGGTTGGCAGCCAATCGAGTGAGCTTAGATTGCTACACTAAGGTTATAACTTTCTCCCTACCTGAACCTTACAGTGTACGATTGAGATATTGAGGAAATGAATATGTGGAATTCTAGTAAGTAATTTGAGAATTTTGATATTATTTTGGAGAATATTAAATATGATTGTTCATGTGAAGGTTATGAGACACTCATCTCAGACGATGAGAGGGAACATCCGAGGATTGAGGATATACCTGTGGTGTGTGAATTTTTGGATGTTTTCCCAGATGAATTGCCAGGTTTACCACCAGAGAGAGAGCTAGAGTTTACCATTGATTTGGTACCAGATACTCAGCCGATCTCTAAACCTCCCTACAGGATGGCATTAGTGGAACTTGAGGAATTGAAGAAATAACTACAGGAGTTATTGGATCAAGGGTTCATTAGGCCCAGTGTTTCACCATGGGGAGCACCGATTTTATTTGTCAAGAAGAAGGATGGTAGTCTCAGATTATGCGTAGACTATCGGTTGTTGAATAAAGCCACGGTGAAGAATAAATACCCATTGCCCAGGATTGATGATCTACTTGATCAGCTGAGAGGGGCATCAGTCTTTTCTAAGATTAATTTGAGATCGGGCTATCACCAATTGAGGATCAAGGAAGAAGATATTCCAAAGACGGCCTTCAGGACGAGGTATGGCCATTATGAATTTCTGGTGATGTCCTTTGGATTGACGAACGCCCCTGCAGCATTTATGAGATTGATGAACGAGGTGTTCAGAGACTATCTGGATAAATTTGTGATAGTCTTTATTGATGATATCCTGGTATACTCTCAGTTGTATGAGGAGCATGCACAGCAATTGTGGTTAGTACTACAGATACTCCGAGATAAGCAATTATATGGAAAGCTTAGTCGGTGTGAGTTTTGGCTGGATCGGATAGCTTTCCTTGGTCATATAGTCTCAGAGGAAGGAGTATCAGTGGACCCAAGCAAGGTGGAGGCTGTGCTTAATTGGGAGAGACCGAGGACAGTTACTGAGGTACGAAGCTTCCTTGGTTTGGCAGGGTATTACAGAAGATTTGTGGAAAGATTTTCCCGGATTGCCGCCGCTTTGACTAAGCTCACGCACAAAGAGACTCCGTTCATATGGACTGATCAATGTGAGCTCAGTTTTTAGGAGTTAAAAAGGAGATTGACAGCGGCACCTGTGTTAACTATTCCTGAGGGATCAGGAGGATTTTCGGTGTATAGTGATACATCTCATCAAGGATTGGGGTGTGTGCTTATGCAGCACGGAAGAGTGGTCGCATATGGATCGCGACAGCTGAAAGACCATGAGCGAAATTACCCCACGCATGATTTGGAGTTAGCCGTTGTGGTATTTGCTTTGAAGATCTGGCGACACTACTTATATGGGGAAAGATTCCAGATCTTCACTGATCACAAGAGTTTAAGATATCTCTTTGATCAAAAAGAGTTAAACATGAGACAAAGGAGATGGATGGAACTCCTTAAGGATTATGACTGCGAGATTCTATATCATCCGGGTAAGGCGAATGTAGTTGCTGATGCCCTGAGCAGGAAGAGTATGATATCTGCTATGATGATCAGGGACTGAGATTTGCTAGAGCAGTTTGTCGAACTTCGGATCAGACTTAAAGAGATCGAGACTGGATTTGTGGCTAGCTTGCGAATAGAGCCCAGGATCATGGATCAGATTAGAACTGGGCAGCGCAGTGATCAGAGATTGATAGATATGATTAGCCAAGCTGAACAGAGTTCGCAGTCGAATCTCACAGTCAGTGAGGATGGATTGTTGAGATTCAGAGGACGGATTTGTATACCGGACGATGATATCCTGAAGAGACAGATACTGAGAGAATCCCACTGCTCGCGATACACCATGCACCCAGGGAGTACTAAGATGTACCGAGACTTGAGAAAAGTGTATTGGTGGTGTGGTATAAAGCGAGACGTGGCAGAGTATGTGGCCAGGTGTTTAGTATGCCTGCAAGTGAAAGCTGAGCATCGAAAGCCCGAAGGACTACTATAACCCTTACCTATACCTACATGGAAATGGGAGCATGTCACTATGGACTTTATTATGGGTTTACCGAGGACCCGAAGAGGTCGTGACGCTATATGGGTTATAGTGGATAGACTGACCAAGAGTGCCCACTTCCTTGCCATCAAGAGCACAGATACTGTGGATGCCTTAGCTGAACTGTATGTCAGCAAGATAGCTAGAGTACATGGGGCTCCAGTGAGTATTACTTCTGATAGAGATTCCCGATTTACTTCTAGATTTTGGACCCAGTTTCAGGAGTCCATGGGATCTCGATTGAGTTTCAGTACTGCCTATCATCCTCAGACAGATGGTCAGTCAGAGAGGACTATTCAGACCCTGGAGGATATGTTGAGGGCGTGTACGATGGATTTTAAGGGATCATGGGATGATCACCTGCCCCTAGCAGAGTTTGCATACAATAACAGCTATCATGCGAGTATTGGAATGGCACCTTTTGAGGCTCTATATGGTAGGAGGTGTAGATCCCCTGTAGCTTGGGAAGAAGTCGGTGACAGAAAGATAAATGCTCCCGAGCTTGTTGAGCAAGCCGTACAGAGTGTGAAACTCATAAGTGAGAGGTTACGAGCTGCACAAAGTAGACAGAAAAGCTATGCGGATGTGGTATACGACCACTCGAGTTTGACGTTGGTGATGCAGTATTTCTGAAAATATCACCGAGTAAGGGTATCATGCGATTTGGGAAGAAAGGGAAATTGAGTCCTCAATACGTAGGACCATTCGAGTTTCTTGAGAGAGTGGGAGAGGTAGCTTACAGATTAGCATTACCCCCACAGATGTCCGGAATACACAATGTTTTTCATGTGTCTATGATGAGGAAGTACCACCCGGACCCTTCTCATGTCATAGAGTATGACGAGATGGACATTCAAGGGGATATGAGCTACACTGAGGAACCCGTCCAGATTCTCGATAGAAGAGAGAAGGTACTGAGAACTAAGAGCATCCCATTAGTGAAAGTTTTGTGGAAACATCACTCAATGGAAGAGGCAACGTGGGAACTAGAGAATCTCATGAAGGAGAAATACCCCCATCTATTTGACTAGTTGAGTTGAATTTGGAGGACCAAATTCTTTTTAAGGTGGGGAGGATGTGAGATCTAAGAATTTCAGACATATTTTAAATATGTAATAAGAAATTAAAGTGTAATTTATTGAGCTAAGTGAATTATGGGAATGATAATTGGAGATTTATATGTTAAGTGTTTAAAATAAGTATGAAGTTATGAGGACAGATCGATCTGGGAGAAGGAGAGATCGATCTGGTGAGTTAAAAATGACAAGGAATGAGGAATTTAAGGAGCAGATCGATCTCCAATGGAAGAGGATCGATCTCCTTATGATTCTGTTTGAGAGAAGATCGATCTCATGAGGAAGAGATCGATCTCCAAATGATTCTGTTTGGGAGAAGATCGATCTCCTCAAGGAGCAGATCGATCTCATAAAGCCATAAAGAGATCGATCTCACCCCTCGACAGATCGATCTCCTAGGCATAAAATTACCCAAATCTTCCCCAAAATTCAAATGCAGATCGATCTCATCAAGAGCCAGATCGATCTCCTACCCTCAGTCTATATAAGGAACCCATGTTTTCTCCTATAAATTTCATTTTCTCTCTCTTCCAACCCCCATTTTCATCGAAACCTAGCTTTCTCACTCATCCAAAGCACCCATTTCCGTCCAAATCAGAAGTTGTGGCAAGAAGGAAAGTTGTTCCTCATCAAAGGGAGAACAACATACTTGAAAATCGAAAGACGGATTGAATCGAGGCAAGAGATAAGCTGTCCATAAGTTTTGGGTAATTTCTGAACCTCGATCTCGATATCTGAGATGATTTTGATGATAATGGTTGTTGTCATTGTGCTGAAATAGCTGAAAATGATTAGGGATTGATGAAATTACAATGTGGTTGGAGTGATAATGATATTTAGCAATTTTGGGAATTTGAGCTATAAATAGAAATTTAGACAATGTGGTGAATTAGCATAGATAATTGGCATGAGAAATGTAGAACGTTGAGATGTTGTGAATGAGAGTGTAGTTTGGGATAGAGTTACGAGAATCAAGAGATTTGAGGTGTTATGAGCAATTATGCTCGATTTTTTAGAATTGAGGTTACTGTGATGATGAATATTGATGTTTTAACATCGTTTGGACAGCTCGGGAGTTCCAGAGTGGAATGCGGGACTAGTCCGTGTCAAAGGGGAAACGATTGCACTATACAAGGTGCAAAGAGGTAAGGGAAACTAAACCATTTGTGTATGTATTTTGCGAACTCTTATAGCATGATTTGTGATTTATAAAACAAGCATGTTGACTGTTGTGTTATGATACAATTGCACACGATTTTTATAGCCGGTTGGAGCCCAATGTTTTTATGAGTTTATAACTGGGCTCTACGTTAAGGCAATATCGAGATTTGAGAAATGTGTGCGTGCTTTGCCGGTTGGAACTCGGTTTTATTATGTTTTGTGTTGAGTGCAAAACGATTTTCAAATGAGTTTTATGAGAGAAAAACCACTATGAGTTCTACGTGAAGGCAAACCAGTCTTATGTGATAAGACTTAGGTGTGTAATTTTAAGTACACACCGGGCATTACTCTGGTAGCATGCAAGCCCGATTCTTCTCTGTTCTGGTAACATGAGAATAACCCATTCTGTAGCTATGCCACGTATACTTGGTGGTCGTTGCCACGTGAGAAACCCTATTTGGTGGCCGTTGCCACGTGAGAACCCCATTTGGTGGCCGTTGCCACGTGAGAAACCCTATTTGGTGGCCGTTGCCACGTGAGAACCCTATTTGGTGGTCGTTGCCACGTGAGAACCCTAATTGGTGGCCGTTGCCACGTGAAACCCTATCCTGTGGCTGTGCCACGTGTGGATTTAAATCAGTGGCTATGCCACGTGTGTTTAGTGGCTGTGCCACGTGTGAATTTAAATCAGTGGCTATGCCACGTGTGTTTAGTGGCTGTGCCACGTGCATTATTATTACAGTGATTTTATCACGTTAATTGAGAAAGCGTTTATCGCATTATTTTCACATGCTTTGTTATTGCTCTAGACTGAGCCTTTTTACTTCATGTTTTCACATGATTTGAGACATGAGAATGTCGTTTTGAGTACTTTCATGCTATGGTTTTCCAATGAGATTAATGAGTTTCACATACAAATAAATATTTTGTGATGTGCATTTTGGTTTATGAAATGAGTCCCTTACCCCCTTTACTGAGCGATTTAGAAGCTCACCCTGTTTTCTTTCCCCCCAGATCTCTTCATGTGAAAAGGGTTTCCCTGCGACGTACGGAGTAGTGGCTAGTGGAGGACTTGAGCTCCAGGCCATATATTGTATTTTGAGGTATCTTTTATCTTTTCATGTACCCAGACAATTATTGCAATTGCAGACACTTGATGTATAACATTGTATGGGATGTATTAGGATTAATTAACTTGGAATTGAGTAATGTATATAATACAATATATATTATATTATGATGAGATCCTGATGCATGATAAGTATGATGATGTATGACACTGCACAGGAATGCACCCTTAATTGTGAATTAATGAGTAAAAAGTTTTAAATTTGCCCTATTTTCCGCGTTTCCGGGGTGTGACAATACCGAGGGCTCAACTTACCCTTCTTATCGAACCTCGTTATACTCTTGGAAGGAAAAACTCACAAAAACATCGATTCACCCACTGTAAACTCCAATGGCCTCTGTCTCCTGTCAGCATAGCTCTTTTGTCTGCTCTGAGCTATCCGTAACCTCTCACAAATTAATTGGATGTCCTCAGAGGCTTGTCTCACTAAGTCGAGAGCAAATATCTGTCGGTCACCTACCTCTTCCCATCCAATAGGGGAATGACATCTACGGCCATACAAGGCCCTATATGATGTCATCCCAATACTCGAATGGTATCTGTTATTATAGGCGAATTCTACGAGTTGTAAATGGTCATCCCAGGAGCCTCCAAAATCCAATACACACACTCTCAACATGTCCTCCAAGGTCTGTATAGTCCTCTCTGACTGATCATATGTTTAAGGATGGAACATTGTGCTAAAACTCATTTGGGTCCCCATCGCTTCCTAAAAGTGTTCCCAAAAGTGGGAAGTGAAGCGGGCATCCCTATCCGACACAATGCTTATTGGAATAACGTGCAACCTCACTATCTCAGGCACATAAAATTTTATCAGTGTACTCAGATTATCGGTGGCTCTCATAGCTAGGAAGTGTGCCAACTTCGTAAATCTGTCCACTATCACCCAAATCACATCGCGATTCTTGTGGGTTCTAGGTAAACCCATCACGAAGTCTATAGTGACAAGCTCCCATTTCCAAGTCGGTGTAAGTAGAGGTTACAATAGCCCTGCAGGCTTCTGATGCTCTACCTTCATTTACTGATAGACGAGACACTTTGCCACATATTCTGCTACATTTCTGCTCATCCCTGACCACCAATACACTCTTCGGAGGTTTTGATACATCTTTTTACTTCCTAGATGTAGTGTATGCTTCGATGAGTGACCTTCTGTCAAGATCAACCTCCTAATCTCTGGGTCAACGGGAACACATATCCTACCACTGAACCTCAACAATACATCTGAACTCAACTCAAAATCAATCTTTCTACCCCTCTGTATATGCTCGGTAATATCATTGCACTACTGATCAATCTGCTGAGCCTGTCGGATACGATCTATCATATCCGGTTCTAACCGTAGGCTAGCTACCATAAAATCGCTATCAGTATCAGGTAGAGTCACATCCAAACTGAGGCTCACAAACTGTTCCAACAGCTCATGTTCCCTGATCATCATATACAATACCAACCCGAGGTACTTCCTACTCAGTGCATCAGCTACTACATTAGCCTTACCCGAGTGGTACAAGATCTCGCAATCATAGTCCTTCAGAAGCTCAAGCCACCTTCTCTACCTCATGTTAAACTCCTTTTGTGAGAACATATACTTAAGGCGCTTATGGTCAGTAAATACTTGAAATTTCTCACTGTAAAGGTAATGGCGCCATATTTTCATGGCAAATACCACTGCCGCTAACTTTAGATCTTGAGTCAGGTAGTTCCTTTCATGATCCTTCAGTTATCTAGAACCATAGGCAACTACCTTCCCATCCTACATCAGTACACAACCCAATCCTTGGTATGAAGCATCAGTATATACAGAAAAACCTTTTGAGCTAGTAGGAATGGTGAGAATCGGAGCTGTGGTTAATCTCCTCTTTAACTCCTGAAGACTCTTCTCACATTTATCGTCCCACACAAATTCAACATTTTTTCTCATGAGACGTGTCAATGGAGCAGCTAACCTCGAGAATCCCTCCACAAACCATCAATAATACCCAGCTAAACCCAGGAAACTTCTGATCTCTGTGACTATTTAGGGTTTCTGCTACTAAACCAATGTTTCAATCTTGGATGAGTTCACTAACACACCATCCTTTAATACAATATGACCCAGAAAAGAGATTTTCTCTAGCCAAAAGTCACACTTACTTAGTTTAGCGTATAACTTCTTCTCTCGTAGGGTCTGTAGCACTATCCTTAGGTGTTGATCATGCTCCTCTCTAGATCTCGAATACACCAGAATGTCATCGATGAACATGATAACAAACCGATCCAAATATTGGTGAAACACCTCATTCATCAACGACATAAAAGCTGTGGGAGCATTCGTCAACTCGAATGACATAACCATAAACTCATAATGACCATACCAGGTACCATAAAAGCTATGGTAGCTAACCGTAGGCTAGCTACCATAAAATCGCTATCAGTATCAGGCGGAGTCACATCCAAACTGAGGCTCACAAACTGTTCCAACAGCTCGTGTTCCTTGATCATCATATACAATACCAACCCGAGGTGCTTCCTACTCAGTGCATCAGCTACTACATTCGCCTTACCCGAGTGGTATAAGATCTCGCAATCATAGTCCTTCAGAAGCTCAAGCCACCTTCTCTACCTCATGTTAAACTCCTTTTGTGAGAACAGGTACTTAAGGCCCTTATGGTCAGTAAATACTTGAAATTTCTCACTGTAAAGGTAATGGCACCATATTTTCATGGCAAATACCACTGCCGCTAACTCTAGATCTTGAGTCAGGTAGTTCCTCTCATGATCCTTCAGTTATCTAGAACCATAGGCAACTACCTTCCCATCCTATATCAATACACAACCCAATCCTTGGTATGAAGCATCAGTATATACAGAAAAACCTTTTGAGCTAGTAGGAATGGTGAGAATCGGAGCTGTGGTTAATCTCCTCTTTAACTCCTGAAGACTCTTCTCACATTTATCGTCCCACACAAATTCAACATTTTTTCTCATGAGACGTGTCAATGGAGCAGCTAACCTCTAGAATCCCTCCACAAACCATCAATAATACCCAGCTAAACCCAGGAAACTTCTGATCTCTGTGACTGTTTGGGGTTTCGGCCACTAAACCAATGCTTCAATCTTGGATGAGTTCACTAACACACCATCCTTTAATACAATATGACCCAGAAAACAGATTTTCTCTTGCCAAAAGTCACACTTACTTAGTTTAGCGTAGAACTTCTTCTCTCGTAGGGTCTATAGCACTATCCTTAGGTGTTGCTCATGCTCCTCTCTAGATCTCGAATACACCAGAATGTCATCGATGAACATGATAACAAACCGATCCAAATATTGGTGAAACACCTCATTCATCAACGAAATAAAAGTTGTGGGAGCATTTGTCAACCCGAATGACATAACCATAAACTCATAATGACCATATCAGGTGCGAAAAGCTGTCTTGCGTACATCTCCATCCTGAATTCTCAAATGATGGTACCCAGATCTCAGATCTATCTTAGAAAAGACCCGCGCTCCTCGAAGTTGATCTAACAAGTCATCGATGCGTGGAAGGGGGTACTTATTCTTGATGGTCACCTTATTCAACAACCTGTAGTCAATACACAGTCAGAGGCTTCCATCCTTCTTCTTTACAAACAGAACCAGTGCTCCCCAAGGTGATACACTCGGTCTGATGAACCCCTTATCCAACAACTCTTGTAACTGCTTCTTGAGTTCCTCCAACTCAATCGGAGCCATTATGTACGATGGCTTGGATATCGACTCTGTACCAGGTGCCAAATCTATACAAAACTCCATCTCTCTATCTGGAGGTAACCGTGGTAAATCATCCAGAAAGACGTCTGAAACTTCCTTAACCACTGGGATGTCTCTCAATTTCGGACGTGCCTTATCTGCTTCAACTACGTATGCAATATAACATTTCAAAACATTAACCGTTTAGTCAGCATAGAAATGCATCTATTTTGATTACAACAATTACTGCTTTCATTATTTTCAAGGAAACTTTACATTACATTTTTCAGGGAAATTTACGGTAACGCTATCGATCCCTGAAAAAGTTATAGTCTTAGAAAAATAATCTACCACAGCACGATTTATAGCCAACCAATCCATTCCTAGGATTACATCAAAGTCTTTCATATACATCAAAATGAGGTCGACTGATATTTTCTTTTCCCCTACTTTCAGCTTACAATCTCTAAACATGTTTTCGACTAGTTAACTATTATTCATGGGACTACTTATTAGCATCCTCTTACTTCATGGGGTAAGCTACACATACTTAAACAATTTATATGCAAATGCAGGCTATACAAATGAATGTGTGGCACCAGGATCTATCAAAACATAAGCTTCAAGATCAAAGATCAAGATGGTATATTTCACCACATCGACGACTGATTTACTGTATCCTGGTCCAAGGCGGGTACTCGCCCTCTGCTAACTACCTGTTTCCCCTTCTCTTCAGCTGTTGCCCTTTGTCTCGGAGTAGGAGTATTAGTAGGAGCTCTCTCCGACTCCTTGCCCTTCTGTGGGACACTCTCAGTCATCTCTAGACAATTTCGGATAACATGCCTTAGCTTCCCACATTGAAAAAATACTGCAGGAGATCCATAACAGGTTCGGGTACCATGGTACCTACCACACCTATTGCACTGCTCTATCATAGGCCGTGGCCCTCCAATCACTATACCTTTTGCTGGAGCTATGGCCTGATAAACAGGAGGCTTAACTGTCCTCTCCCGGATCTCCTCAATCTTTGGCCTCTTCCCAGCAAATCTCTTGCTCCCTTTATAATCGAAGCCTCTATCCACAGTCTGTCTTTTAATGTCTCTGTCCCTCACTCTACCAACCTTTTCGAATTCTGAGGCATTTCGCTCAATGTCCTATTCACACAACTACGCCATTCGTACAGCATCCTTATAGGTCAGTATATCAAAGGGAACTAATCGAGATCTAATGGCTGGTCTCAATCCATCCACAAATTTTTGGACCTTCTTGACTTCATTGTCCATTGTGTCAGGATCATACCTACCCAGGGAGATAAATTTCATCTCATACTCGTCCACTGATCTACTCCCCTGGGTCAATCCCAAAAATTCCATTTGCAGCTTCCGCTGCGCAGTATCCAGAACATATTGCCTCTGGAAGCCCTCCAAAAATACATCCCATGTGATCTTTGTATGTCGGGCTCTCAGAACGGGTCGTGTGGACTTCAACCAATGCTCTGCCAATCCCTTCAGCATGAATGCGGCAAAAGCAACCATATTCGTAGTAGTACACTTGAAGAACCCATATAATTTCTCAATTTCATTCACCCAGTCCTCCACAGCTACTGGGTCCTTAACTCCACTGAAAGACGACAATTTAAATTTCTGGAACTGCCGTAGTCTATCCATGTCACATCCATAACCCCGGCAACGGCGCCAAAAACTTGGTTACGACTGCGCCCACTCTAAGTAACCTAGACGTGTATCCGCAAGTGCATAGGTCGAACAAGTAATAATGGAATTTGAGTCTCGGATTATCGTCCCACAGAGAAGCTAATTAGCCTAACTAACTACCAGTTAATCTTACCCTAAGTATATCCTAGCAAATTATGAATTTTTTGTGGGTGATATAAAAGGCTAGAATTAAAAGTACTGAAAATAATAAAAACTATAAAAACTAAAGGAAATAAAACAGAGAAAATATTACTTACAAAACTCCAAGAAACTAAATGCAATAACCTACAAAAGATAATTAAAACAGTTAAAATTAATTAATGAAAATTAACTAAAATGCGAAATATGAAAATAAATAAAAAAATTTAATTAGACTAAAATTAAACCATCCTAAAATAAATATATGCATGTAATTAAACTAATTAATAAAAATGCAAATTAAACTAACCTAAAGTCTAATGAAATAAAATCCTATTAACTTAAAGAAATTTCTAAATGTAACTAAAAATTAACTACCTATAAAATGGTCCTAAATTAAATCTAACTCTAACTAATTACTAACAATAAAACAAAATCTAAATAATGCATGAGAACTAAATATTTTTGGATTTTTCAATTTAAAATGAAAACTAAATTAAAAATGCATGAAACAATTTTAATCTAAGTTAATTCTAAATGCAACTCATAAAATTCTACACTAAAATTAAATCCTAAATCCTATTATATAAAATTAACTATTAACATAAATTAAAACTAAAAATTAAATTAACAAGCAAAGACATTAAAAGTAGCCTACCATTTTAATTGATCAAATTACCTAAACTAACAACTAATAAAGAATCAAAACAATTAAACTAATTAATATAAAAAAAACATGAAATATTAAATTTGCAAGGGGAATGAGCAGCCAATCGTGGCCTTAACAATATTGCCAGCCGAGTGGTCCCGTGTACTGGCACTGTACATGTTCTCCATTTTCATTTCCAGGTCTGTCCAGGTAATATACAGGTGCTGCCTTCAAGTTGTGTCTAGGTGCTCCAAGTGATATCCTGCTCTGCTCCCGGTCTGTCCGCTGCACATCCTCATCCTGCCCAGCTCAGGTGCTGTCTGCTACTCTTACCTGGACTGTCCGACACTGCTCAGCATCAGCTTCATTTCCTACAAGCCGCAACACACAGAAAAAAGAACGCACAAACAGCCAGCTATCCACGCAGTGTGTCACTGCAGATGCCTCCGCCTTATTCACGCACGCAGCACAAGGATGACAACTTAAACAACCGTGTCCTGCACACACTGCTAGGCAGATCACCAGCTGCTGCTTCCACTACCAGTGACCATCAGCTTTCCACAAAAATCTACTACTGACCAGCATGAAAACAGGGACTTTCGATGCTACTGTCGCTCCGTTCCTGCTCCTTTCTCATCCAACAGCCATACACACCAACCATCAACAATGAACTGAACATACTAGTAACCCAAGGCAGCTATGAGTAGAATAATGCATAAAAAGAAGAAAATATTACATGAACAGTAGCTGAAAATAAAAACAGGGCATAACAGAGATGATTAACTAATACTTTAAAACATAAGATCAACAACATTATAGATAATCAAAATGCAGCTAATAAAAAGTTAAAGCAGTAAACAAAAATAAAATCGACAAGCTGAAATGAAACTGAGAGCAAGGGTAGAATCTGTATAAAGATTAAACTGAAACAAGAGAAATCATGACACAGAGAAATGGGAAGCTCCAGTGACCTCGAGTTGCTTCAGTGTCTGTTACCACCGTGGTTCCACCGTGCCTTTGATGTAGAAAAAATGCTCAACATTAAATCCACATCAAAACACCAGAACAACTATAACAGTAGTAGAATAACCTTGTCACCCGAATGAGCAAAAGAAAAAAAATGAAAAAACAAACAACAAAGCAAACTGAGAGCTTAACAATAAGAAAAATAAAGGCTTTTCATTAAAACTGTAAGACCCGAATTTAGTTAAAACACAAAATGAGTATGTTCAAGAAAGAAAGGATTGAAATGGAATTCTCGAACACGTGCAAAGGCAAAACGATCAAAAGATCGAAAGTCGGTATAAATGCGACAAGAAAATTTAATTAAAAATAATGGATTTGAGAATCTTGATCCATAACGAAGAAATAATTAAATTTTGAGTCCGATTGATCAAGATCTATAATTTTTAGAAATATTGAAAAGTCACTCGGGACAATATCTTGAAAATACGGAGAAATTATACCGGAAAAAGGGTTAAAATATAATAAATAAATTAAATTAAATTAAATTAATTTATTTAGAATAAAAAATTGATTTTTGTTGATATTTTAGAATATATTTGAATATTTTAATGATTCTTTTAATAATAAAATAAATTATAAATAATAATAATAATTAAAAAAAAAAGAGAGAAATCGGAAGTTTGGTCGGGGAGAGAGAAAAACAAAGGAAACCGAAGATGCCCACACGTGACCTGATCGACCCACAGCCATCGGCGACCGACGGCCCAAACGAAGACCGAAGGAGGAAGAGGAGAGGTCGGCGAACACAATGGCATTGGTGACGCGCGCCGACGATGACTGCGTCTGGCGAACGGAGGAAGAGAAAATAACGAGGAAAACGGGGTTGATTCCGGTGATCCACAGCAGCTGGGCTCGAACAGTGGGCACCGACGTGATCGGGAGGAGGAGGCTGTCCTTTTGAGACCGATATCGATCGGCGAAACCGTCGAAATCCGGTGGATCGAGAGGGAGAGTGCCGCAAAGGGAGAAGAGGAATCTGGCGGCCACCGGCATGATTCGGTCAACCCCGACCCCAGTCGAACACTCCCCCAGAGTAGCCGCACCGATTAGCGCCAGAAACGAGTCGGGAACCGGTCGAAAATGCCATGAACGGCGACGAAAAGGCCTGAACCGGGTTGAACCGGACTGAACCAGTTCAGCCAAGAAAGAGAGGGAAAAAAGGAGAAAAAGAGAAAAAAAGAAAAAGGGGAAGAATTTTCAGGGATACACGGACTTCGGGTAAGTCGATACGAGGTCAAAAGTGACCGATTTGATTTTCGAGAAATTTATTTAAATTATATTTAATCAAAAATTAACCCGAAATTAAATATAAAATTATGCAGTTCGACGATAGATCGTGTACGTGAGCCCGAACAAGAGCCGATTGAGCTCCGATTTTGTACCCCACATAGCATTGGGTAAGTACATTTTAATTTTGACAATTAGAGTCCTCAATGCAGAGTTAAGATTATTTTACGAATTAATTTTGTATAAAAATGAATATTATTTGAAATTTTACAGTAATTATCGTAAATAGTATATGGGCTATCCAAAGAGTTTGGAATGAAACCCAATGGGTATTGAGAGCCCCATAGACCAGAAGAAAGGATTTAATAAGTGGAAACGGGTTAGAAATGGGTCGAGACCCATTAAGATGAAATCGGGCCCAATAAAGTAAAATAAGCCCAATGATTTAAATTAAGTCTAGTAAAAGTGAAATATCAATAATTATGCTTGGATTTAACCCGATAAATGATTATCTGCAGCTTCGGAGTACATATTAGGAACTAAACGGATCGGGTGATCGGTAGAGTTGGGAAAAGGTCAAACTATACAGAAAAATGAGGTAAGGGAATTTTATAGGTGCATAGAGATTTCTATACGTATTTTCGAGGGGATTTACAAGGCCTAGAATTTCTTAAAGTATCTAGAAAGGAAATAATAATTTTTCCGAAAACCCGGAGTATGGGTGAATAAAAAAATGATATTGCCCCTGGGAGTAAAATTTATAAAAGGGTAGTAAGGTAGATAAATTGCATGATTATCATGTTTTAACGTTTTATATGAATGTATTGCTTTGATTTAAGCAAATTTGCACATAGGTTGGCTGTCGATATCATGAATTATACGAAAGGGTACAGGTTGGTACCAGTTACGATTTTAAAGATGTTTTATCAAGATTGAGCCACCTATCATATTTACCCGAGTAAAAAGAGTGTTAGAGTCTTACTCGCACTAAATTTTACTGATTTATTACTCATAAAAAGCCGTACTGGAGCATTTCTCGTACGAGAAATTTATGTGTGTACAAAAACCGTGCTGGAGCTTCGCTCGCACGAGATTTTAGATATCATGATTTGCATAGTGTCGTGCTGGAGCTTCGCTCGCACTAGACGTGAGTTGACATGCATATAGTCGTGCGGAAGCCTCCTGTAGACTGTGCATCACAGAGAGTTGATATGCTCGTACGTATACTTTGAGACATGGGTTGGTTATCGACATAGTATTGGGGTGGATAAAATCTACGGCAGCACCCCCAGACTATGATATGGGTCCATGGAGTACGTTGTACCGTGTATGTCACACGGAGTACGCTGTACCGTGCAGTCATATGACTCGATAATGTTACTTGATATTCTGGCGGGTATGATTTGACCCCACCTCCCATTGCAATTGTGATGCCCCGCACACCGGGATCCGTGTAGCCTGGGATCACAGGGACATAATATGGCCATAGTCCTCGATTTTCATACAGTAACCTACATGCCTCACATGATATCATACGGTCTAAATAGACCAGGACAAACTCGAAGGAGGGGTAATGTCCCGATTTATGTTTTTAAATGAAATGCGATTTAATGGATCAAGGTACTCCCGAGAGATAGGTTTAGCCTTGATGTCGTTGTTTTGTGATAAAACAAATAAGTTTTAATGTGATGAGTTTATGATAAACACAAATAAGTTTTAATGTGACGAGCATGAGAGGTCATACATGATGATTTTTTCATGTTTGTTTTATATGTTGATTTCATGATTTCTCTTATATGATATATACATACATGTGGCATCGTTTTAATCTTACCTCATGCTCCAAATATAAACGATTTTATATCATGACATTATCAGCACGTAGATAGTATAGTTATCTACCTGCTTACATTATTGCCTTACGGAGCAAGTTTCGCTCACCCTTTTCATTTTCCACCCCACAGGGTACATTCAGTAGAAGAGAACGACAGTAGTTTTTCATTTCGGTTATCCGCTGCTTCCTATCAAGACCAGGTATACACATTCGTATAGTTTTTGTATCTGAACATATAAAGGCACAGTACTGTACACGGATTGTAATATTAGGGATGCATTTAGTTAAAATAAATTGATATGTAACTGAAATATGAAAAATAAATGTTAAGGTAAGTAACATGATAGGAGGTACTAACATCGACTCATAGCCCAACTGTTAGTAGTGAAACTGTTCACGACGGGTAAGAAAATGAAAAAGCGAAAAATTTGTAGGGGTTTTTAGGAAAAATGGGTCGTAACAAAAACAAAAACATTAAACAATAAGCAAATGGAAACTTGGCAAAACCGAGAGGAAAATGAACATTCATAAAATCTAGCAAGTTGAAAGTAGACATGAACAGTAGAATAGAAAATGGTATCTAAAAAAAACTATTCGGAAAGCTTAAAAAAAACTAAAGCTACCCTAAATTACTTTACCCGCAAAACTACCCTAAATTCTACCCTCTTTTTCAATTACTCATCATATTCTATTTATACATAAACTTAGGGGTACAATGGTAATTTTTCATCCTAAATGAGTTGGCATTGTTTGGCCACTTGTCTTCATTTGATTTGTTACAGAGTAGATATTTCTATGTCACTCGTCTTTTTATCCAATTGGTTGTGCGATGTGGCCCGGCGTGTGTCTTCCAGAAGGTTGACATGGTGTGCGTCGATCTTATCGTTTCGGAGCGAATAAAATACAGACACCTAACATCACGCGTGTCCAGACGACTGGTGACTCGGTCTACAAATTGGAAGTGGTCCAGTCTCTTTTAGCTCGTTTTCAGCCTAATTTCGACTAAAACGACTGAGTTTCATCCAGATTTAATTTACCTGCACATTAAAGAATTTTAATTAAATTAAGGGGATAATTAATAAAATAATATGGGGATTAAAATAATTAATTAAGAAATTAAGCACAAATAATTCTATTAAAAATAGAACTATCAAAGGTGTATCCTGTACTGGTGGGGGTGTGGGAGTATCTGTAGTTTGAGGTCTTTGGGCTGGCTGCGCAGGCATCTTAGGAGCAGTTGCTTTTTCAACATCACCTTGTGTAGCTAGCCCCTACCCGCCCCCAGCTTCAGGCAACAACTAGGCAATCAACTCTAAAATTGCCTCTAAGCTCCGCTCTATCCTAGCGAAGCGCGCCTCTGTCGGACCCTGTGGAGCATGCTCAACATCAACCTCCACTTATATCTCCTCTTGAGTCTCATGTGGTAATAACTCAGCACGGCTCCCAGGCCTACCCCTACGGCCTCTAGCTTGTGCTTTCGCCCCTTCTACCACAACTGGTGCTAGGCATTATGCCAAGATTCCTACACTCACAACCATTTCTTAGTCAAACTCATCTCAATATAAACAGTTGTATCTAGACAAGCACAGTAACATGGGGATGTAATTTTTCTAATTATTTACACTGATACACATCAGACCAACTCTACTCTGATACAACCTCTGTCATGACCCTCAATCCACTAAGAATCAGTACAATTTTTTTTCATTTTTCGTTTATTTATTTAATCCATTAATGATTCTTTCCTCTGATCATAAACAACTTCACTACCAATAGTTGGGCTGTGTATCGATGTAAATCTCATCCATCAATTTACAATTTATTTAAAGGGAAACACTTGCATTTCTAAATCAGAGTTGTTATTTACATATGTTTACAATTCTTTACATCCCCAAAAGTTACATTCAAAATATTACTGTGCTATTGTATGTCTAGATACAAAACTGTACAAATGTGTATACCTTCATACGATGGGATGCAGCGAACTCCAACAATCAATCCTCAGTCGCTCTCTGTCTACTGAAAGTGCTCTGTAGAGGGGGAAAATAAGGGGGTGAGCAAACCACATGCCCAGTAAGGTAATTATGCGAACAGGTAGATAACTGTACTATCTACATGATCATGATGCCATGCGTAAAACCACGCAATTTCTCGTCGTACCCAAAATCATGAGTTCATGCTCCTGTTCATGATATGTAAAGCAGTTCATGCTATTCAAATCAGTGCACAATTCTTAAACAAATGCATGAAAAATCATCATGCAAAAATTCATAAGTAAAGCATGGAAAACTATCATGCAAAGTGCACTTAAAAGCATTTCAAAACCCAACACAAATCGATACAAATCATCATTTGTTAGGACTTAGCTCCTCTCATGGACTGTCCTGACCCACAAACACATTTTAAACATGGATTTATCATAATTCAAGTGACATTTGAAATAGGCAAATAATAATAAAGGCAATAACTAGGACTATGGCATTATCCTTTGTGATCCCAAGCTACACGGATCCTAGTGTGCGGGGTATCACCTCTATCTACTTCTGCAAGGGAGGTGGGTCACGTCCCGCTCGCCGGTCCATAGTAGAATATCCATCATCCGAAGACGGTATATATCTAATATCTATACACGGTACAACATACTCCATGCTATTTGCATGGTACAACGTACTCCGTAGACTCATATCATCACATCATATCCTCTCATATCTCAATATGCACGTGTGAGCCTATTAAATCGACGTGGCACACAACCTACTTGAAACTCCTAGCACGGCTCCCAACATGTCATAAAATTAGGTGCAAGTAGTCTCTAGCACGACAATAAGTATATAGTGGATATCTAGTGCGAGTAACACTCCGGCACAATGTCAAAACCCATGTGAAAACTAGTGTGAGCTAGGCTCTAGCACTCATGCATGTAAAACTCTAGTGCGAAAACTCTAGTGCGAGCTATGTTCCAGCACAATATCGTAAGATCCAGGTGAAAACTAGTGTGAGCTAGGCTCCAGCACTCATGCATGTAAAAACATATCAAATCTCGTGCGAGCAGCGCTCTAGCACGTTTTATTTTCACAAACTCATGTACGTGGCTCATTTGTGTGCAAAGAATGGTTATTAAATCACATCATGCTATTTTATTCCAAAACCATTTAAAATCTAGCCAACCTACCCATTCACATGCTAAAAAGCAGTAAAAGACTCAAGAACCTCATGTTCTTTCTTTTCATGAATTTTTCAAAATTTCCAATTTCTTTACCCTTCAAACATCTGTTACTTTTCCTATAACTCACAACCGTTCTAGAAAAGCCATAATACGCCCGAAAATGCGTACATATACATCTAAGGTTAACACAATTTCCTTACCTTAATTCACTTGGAAGGAACTCCTTCTTCCTTTCTTGTTTTTCATGATTGGGCTCAACGCGCTCCGGATATATCCTCGGAAGCTGCAACCATTCATTTATCACATGAGTTAATTACAAGTAACTCATATTCTGACTCGATTCTAGTCAACATCTCTTATTGAGCCTAATTCTCTTCTTAAGTCGATTTTCAATTATACTTATCATTTCACCTAGGCCCATTGAGCTCCTTAGGCTCATTTTCACTCGTTGGACCGAATTTTAGGTTCATTTCCCTTATCAAGTCAATTTCATTCAACTTGGCCTATAATCACATTTTGGCATGGCATGGTGGTTAGACATCCATCACTCCATCCCTAGTCCAAATTTGGTTTAGCAAACTCTCTTAGTTATCTAATCAAACACTTGGTTTACATTGTTCTAGCCTTAACTCTTCCATTCATTATGTATTTTTACAAACACCAAATAATTACATTTCATCACTTGACCAATCCCATAAATTGATTTCATATATCCATCTCAAAATCATGCATATAACATTATTAACACCTTAGTATAATCCACTTATCATCTAATCAACCATATCTTATTTTCTCACACTAAACCTATTCTAGGTTATGCTTGATTCATCACATTCTAGGTAGTTTCAACCAACAATACATACACCAATCAACTCCTAACAACATCTAGATAAACATACTTAGAGTTGGTGTATTCAAAACTCACCTAGCTTAACTTTCCTCTTGTCCCAAATAAGAAGACTCCTTTGCTCCTTCAATCCAACAAGCTGGATGTTGGCTCCAAGCTATGTTGATCTCCTCCTCACAATGAACAACTTTTCTCAAATAGCATTTTCTCAAATCTTTTTGGAAGGGGGTGTATTCTAGAGTGAGAAAACTTAGTCTTTTTGGTTAAAATGGAGGTATGTGTTGATTTGGTGCAGTAGGGGGTTTGGCCGTCGAGTTTTTATAGAGTAGGGGTGATGAGATCGATCTAATAGGGTAGAGATCGATCTTCCCTTAGTTGAGCTATCAAAATATTCAGTTTGTAAGGGAGAGATCGATCTGCTCTTTGGGGAGAGATCAATCATTGCTAGGCAGAAGCAACTGGAGATCGATCTGCTCATGGGGAGAGATCGATCTGCTCTTTGGGAAGGGATCAATCCTTTGCTGGCAGAAGCTTGTGGAGATCGATCTATTCATGGGGAGAGATCGATCTTTGCTAGGCAGAAGCAAATGGGGATCGATCTGTACTAGGGAAAGATCGATCTGCTCTTTGCAAAATCAACTCGAGATAGTCTTGCTTAAACAAGAGATCGATATGTTTTGCATAGGAGATCAATTTGGCCTTCATCTGCAGGCTTCTTGCGGTAAATTTTCCATAATTTGAAAGGAAAAACTTGTATTTGATTGTTTCACTAGTCATTTTGTAATCTATTCACACTTAGAGCTTGGAAAGGTTTATCTCTTATGATTTTTGTGTTATGGAACTTATGTGTACTGCTTGGAATCATAAAGGGTACTTAGAATTCACAGTTCTTGCATTATCATTTCGTGTTTTAAATCCTTATCCTTAGTTTGAGGGGTTTTAATTCCATTCATTTCATATGTGGCTACATTAGCCTTTATCTAACCTTTATATGCATCCATGAATACTCATTCATTCTCTATACAACTTCATTCAAGTCAAAAGTTCTTCTTATGATTCCATTACCTATGGAAAGGTGTACATCATATGAATCATAAGGTATACATCACCAAAAGTGGGTCTTACAATATCAATAGTCAATATCGCCAACATTTAATTACCTTCCAACGTTTACTCACTCATCCATAATAACATTTATTACATCCCAAAAGTATTTATACAAACCAGTATCTGTATAATATACATGTCTGGAAATAAATGTCCAGTGATATACCTGGGCGTGTACTATAAGTGGGTTGGGAGGCGCTGAATCCATCCGCTACTCGAGTACTTCGTGACAGCTGAGTAATCTTACTGCAGTTACTCTAAAATGGAGAAAAATAGGGGTGAGCTTCTAGGAAAAAGCTCAGTAAGGAACGTATTTAAAATAATTCTAACTATATAAAACAAGTAGAAAATCATGTAAACATGCCTTCATGCATATGTACTTATGAAAACAGATTCATATGCTTACTTTGAAACATAGCATTTAAACATACATATATACTTTATGTGACGCCCCGGAAGCACGAAAAACAGGGCAAATTTAAAATTTCTTTGCGTCATTTCACAATTCTACGTCATTTCACAATTCATGCATCATCTTATATATATGTGTGATATAAAACTTTAACCTCAGGATCTCATCATTCAACATCTATAGATTACATCATATACATTCCTCATATTCGAATTAATAAATCCTAATACATCCCATACATCACTTTTAATCAAGTGTCTGTAAATACAATATTAGTCTGGGTACATGAAATGATAAATTATACCTTAAAATAAAATATATGGCCTGGAGCTCAAGTCCTCCATTAGCCACTACTCCGTACGTCACAGGGAAACTCTCTTCACTTGAAGAAATCTGGGGGAAGATAAAACAGTGTGAGCTTCTAAATCGCTCAGTAAGGGGTTAAAGGACTCATTTATAAAATAATGATTTGCACAGCACAATCATTTTGTTTTGTGGGTGGAAACCCAATAAACTCAGTAGAAAAGTGTAGCACGAATAATCAAAACACCATCTCAACTCATTTCTCAAAGCTCATGCAGAAACATGAGAATAATTGGTTTAATATAAAAACCACAGTTACAAGCATGTAGAAAACAGGATGCGATAATGGCCTTTCTCATAAAACGTGATAAAAATCACCGCAATAGTAATGCACATGGCACAGCCACAAAACACAATCTCATGTGTAAAACGAGACTAGGCAAATAAAACTCATATAAAAACTCGTCATGGCACATCAAAAGGATTGAACTCGTCCCCTAGGCAGACATCCCTAATCGAGGGATTTCGTCGACAATAATACACCCATGGCCATGGTTCGCTGTAGACTTGATCAAAGTCGTACAGCCGTTGGTCTTACGCGCTATCAAAACACGGCCTGATCTTACATGCTATCAGAGCAATGCCACCTATCGCTACCACAGAACGGGGTCATCTCACGTTACCAGAACGGAGGAGTCAGTCTTACGTGCTGCTAGAGCACGGCCCGGTCTTACATGCTACAAGAGCAAAGCCCGATGTGTATTCAACATGACACGCTTGAGTCTTAATAATAGCCATTATCAAATAAAACCATTTTGCCTTCACATAGCGCTCATAATGGTTTTTTCTCATAAAACTCATCTCAAAACCGTTTTGTACTCAACATAAAACATGTCAAAATAGAGCTCAAAATGAAAAAACCACGCTTACATTTCTCAAATCTCAGTACGCCTTAATGTAGAGCCCAAATCACTTTTCACTTTTTAAACTTGAAATGGTTGTAAAACAATTTCGCATTTAGTTTACAACTCATAAAAATTGGGCCCCAACTGGCTATAAAACCGTGTGCAATAACTCATTCTCAACTCATAAAAACATGCTTGTTTTCTCAAATCACATTTCATGCTACAATGTCATCACAAAATCGCATACACAAATGAGTTTAGGTTTCCCTTACCTCATTGTACCTCGTATAGTGTAATCGTTCCCCCAAACGATGGACTAGCCACGTATTCCTCTCTGGAACTCCCAGGCTGTCCAAACAATGTTAAAACATCAATAATCCATCTCAATCACATCATCGAGCACATAGTTGCTCATATTCTCGTTAAATACTACAATCTTATTTTTTGTCATATTCCTATCATAATCTACATTCTCATCCACTACATTTTCAAACCCTACATTTTTCATGCCAGAATCACATCATTGCCTTGATTCTAATTTATAGCGAAAATCCCAAAATTACCATAAATTGTATAATATCATTATCACTCCAACAAAATCACAATTTCATCAACTCTAATCATTTCCTAGCTATTTTATCACAACACCTATAGTCAAAATCACCAAAATCACCTCAATATCAAAGATTAAAGCTTAGAAATTTTACCCAAAACTTATGGAGAGCTCTATTCACACCTTGATTCGATTCGTCCTTCGATTTCAAAGTATGTTGCTCTCCTTTGGATGAGAAACAACTTTCCTACTTCCTACAACCCCTGATTCGAACAAAAATTGGCGATTTAGAGGAGAGAGAAAGCTAGGTTTTCGATTTCTAAAGAGAGAGAATGAATTTCCAAAAAAACACAGGGGTCCCTATATAGGCCGAAGGTAAGAGATCGATCTGGTCCTTGATGAGATCGATCTCTCTTTGAATTTGGGAACATTTTTGGGTAATTTTATGCCTAGGAGATTGATATGTCGTGGGGTGAGATCGATCTCTTAATTGTTTCATGAGATCGATCTGCTCCTTGAGGAGATCAATCTTCTGTTTACAGAATGCTTCATGAGATCGATCTGCCTATCAGGTCTTGCACATTTCCTGCATTCTGGAGCCATGAGATCGATTCTCATCCTTGGAGATCGATCTGGCCTTACAGATTGTACTGTTGCTGCATCAATTTGTAGAAAACTCATTGTAAAACTTCCCAAAATCTACCCCATAGTCCATATTTCACTCCATACACATTCAAGACTTAAAGACCCGATTTTCCTATACTTCATCATATTTAAAACATGTGTGTACAATAACATATCATAATTACATACACCAAATTACAATTCTCATAACTGGGTATACAAAATTCTCAATTCTCACACTTTATTTCATACATAGATTTCACATTAAAACATCATAAATACTTCCCTTGTTCAAACATCATACATTAAATACACCTTCGTACCTTTATACTCATGAAAAATGATTTGGATGTTTACTTTGAAACATATAATTTAAACATACACATATACTTTATTTCGTGCGTAAAACATCTTTTCGTGGAAACATCATATATATATATATATATATATATACTTTCTTTGTTTAACATCATACATATCTTTTCATATAAAAACATCATACATATTTTCTTTCTTTAAAATATCATCATCAAAACGTGGAGACTAGGCTATGTCTGTGTAACTAACATGCATCATACATTATCCTCTGTAGAGGGTCATAAAATACGAATTGCCATCGTGGGCGTTGTAGACTGGATCAGGGTCGTACAGCAAGCATACGTAGTATCTGAACATATTTAGCTTAACACTAGCACACAACTAGGGCACAAGCACCAATGGTACTCGTCCTGCGGGAGACATACATGCGTACTACGCGGGCACAAAATACTACAAGAATCATATACCACGAGCACCGAAGGCAACCACCACAAAGGTGAAGACAAACGCTACACAGGTCCAATGTATCAGGCACCACAGGTGGCAGAGCCGAAACACCACAAGCATTGGGCATGCTAATTGGAAAGCCTTCTAGTCTAAAAACTTCTTTTCCTTGCATACTTACTTTCAAGATCATCAAAAAGTCCTCTGAAATGTAAATATAAAGACATATAGTTAATTATAAAATATCATGGTATCAAAACTTATGTACTATAGATAAAACTCGGTTCATTATTATTTATTTTCTTTTTTGAAAGTTCTTCACACATCATAAATCAATTTATGAAACATAAGTAGGTATAATTAGTTAGGACTATGCTAAATTATATCTCTTACCTCTACTGGGCTAAAGCAATGTTATTTCGTCGGGGTCCGGTATTACCTCGTTAAATGTGTCAATTTCCTGAGCCACCTAAAATAAAATCAACTCATTAAATATTGCTCAATTTCATTTCAACATATCCAAATATGTATTTATCTTCTCAAAGGTTGACCAATTTTGACTTTTTAGTCAACTTTTTCTACTCTTTCGGTTTTACCGATTTAAGTGCCAGTTTAAGCTAATTTCACAAATTTCATTATTTTAACTTTAATTTCATTACCTTAATAAACAAATAGTAAGGCTTGTACTTTTACATGTATTCTTTATGATTCCATGTTATACATAATATGTGAATCATAAGAAATGGATCTTTCTATGCTCTAAGTGTGAATAGAATGCAAAATGATCAATAAAGCATTTAAAAGCAATATTTCCTTTGAAATTCTAAAAAAAATTACCAGTTGGAATCCTGCAGATGAATGGCAGATCGATCTCCCATCAAGACAAGATCGATCTTACAATTCCAGAATAAAATCACAAAGGTTCTATAGACAAGCAGATCTATCTCAATGTGATCCTGCATAGAGAGGATCGATCCCTTCCTAAGAGTAGATCGATCCCAATTTGATTTTGCCAAGAAAGGATCGATCCCTTCCCAAACACAGATCGATCTCGAAAGGTTTCTGGCTAAAAAGGATCGATCCCTTCCCAAGAGCAGATCGATCCCACAGCTTAATTATTGAATATTTGTGTAGTTCAACCAAAGGAATATTGATCTCTCACCCTAGGAGATTGATCTCACAATGCCTATTCTATTTAAAGGCTCGACAGACGAGCCTTCTTCCCCAAATTGACAACATCTCTCCATTTTAGTTGAGTGAGCAAGTTTTCTCACTCTAAAATATCAATACCTTCCAAATAGATTTGAGAAAGATTACTTTTAGCAAAGTTATTCCTTGTGAGGAGGAGAACAACACAGTCAAAAACTAGTAGTTGAAGTTCTAGATTGAATGAGCAAGGTGTTTCCCCATTTTTGGCCAAAAGAGAAAGGTTAAGCTAGGTAAGTTTTCAATACAACAACTTCAAGTATGTTAATCTAGACATTTTTATTAGTTGATTGGCGTATGTATTGTTGACTGAAACATCATTGAGCAAGATTAATCATCCATGACCTAATATGGGTTTAGTGTGAGAAAGTGAGCTATGGTTGAGTAAATGATTAATTGAGTATACTATGGTGTTGGTGATGTTATAAGCATGATTTTGAGATGGTTTTGTGAAATCAATATGTTGGAATAGATGATGATTTAAAGTAGGCATAAGAGGTGCTTAGTGAAGGAAAGTGATGAACTTAAGGCAAGCACACCAAGTGTTTGTCGAAATAACCATGAGAGCTAGACAACCGAGGTGTCGACCATGTCTAAGCATGGTGCACCATGTATGACCAAATGGTCAAGTGGACCAAGCGTTGAGTATTCGGCTCCATAAGACATTGTGGGCCTAAGGCCAATCCAATGTGAATCAGTAAGCTTGATAGGCCCAATAGATTCTTGAGAAATGAATAGTATAATCGAAATGGACTTAAGAGAAAGTAAGGTCCAATAAGAGTAAATGGGCAAAACAAGTTAAATCGATTGTAGTGAAAGTGAAATAAAGATAAATAAACTGTATTTAATATGATAAATAATTTTGTGCAACTTCGACGAGTACATTGGAAGCGAATCGGACTACGCAATCGAGCAACTCTGAGGAAGTGGAATTACTTGACGCAATTCCAGGTAAGGAAATTTTGTGAGTATTTAGAGGTAGCTGCATGTATTTTAAGGGTATCTACAGGGCATTAGATTTGTTTGGTTACCTAGAAAAGGAATAATAATTTTTACGTATTATTTGAGTATAGGTGAAAAGGATGATTTTGTCTCTAGGAGCAAATTTTATAAAAAGGGGTAGTAATGGATAGGCTGGCTATTGATTTCATAATTTCATGAAAAAACACATGTCAGGTGCTAACTTGGATTTCAAAGTGTTTTGTTAAAAATAAGCCGCCTATAAGATGTATATGAGCTTAATCGTGTTGGAACTTTGCTCGCACTGGATTTTGATATTTTAACATGCATAAAATGTGTTGGAGCCTAGCTCGTACCATATTTTAAGTTGAGATGCATGCAAGTCGTACTAGAGCTCTCGCTCTTATGTGGGTTTCACTTACTTCTTATGCATATAACCGTACTTGAGCTTTTCTCGTACATGATTTTACCATTATTTATTTTGCATAAAGTCGTATTGGAGTGATTGCTTGTACGAGGATTTTTACTGATTATGCATGAAATCGTGCTAGAGCTTTGCTCGCACTGGACTTTTCACACTATGATATGTAATGAGTCGTGCTAGATGCCTCGTGTAGACTGTGTGTCACACAGATGAGATGCTCGCACGAGTCGTGCTGGATGTCTCGTGTAGACTATTAGTCACACGGATGAGATGCTCGCACGTGCACTTGAGACTGAGTCGGTTATACATGGTATGACGTAGATAAGACCTACTGCAGGCACCCCCGACAGTGATATGGGTCCATGGAGTACGTTGTACCATGTATATCACATGGAGTATGTTGTACCGTGTGGTAATGATGTTGATTTATATTCTGACGGGTAGGATTGACCCTCCTCCTGTTACCGCGTGATGCCCCGCACACTGTGATCCGTGTGGTCTGGGATGATAGTGACATAGTTGGCCAATAGAGTCCTCGATTGTATACAGTGACCTCCTGTCTCACATGATATCACATGGTTTTATATTCGTTAAACATGATTTATGTTATCCAAGGTAGACCTGAATGAGGGGTCGAACCTTGTGGGATGTTTTTTTAAAGGATGATATATTTATACGCATGTGGCATTGATAATGTGTTGATGAGTTTTACTAAGTTTTGATAATGTGTTAAACCTTGAGGGGTTGTTGTATGATGAGTTTTTCAATGTGTTGAGCATCAGACGTTGACATGATGGTTTTCCATGTTTACATGCCTATTTTCATGTTTTTAGTGCGCGATATCTGTATATACATGTGGCATAGTTTTAATTATACCTCATGCTCTGGATATAAATGATTTTTATATCATGACATTATAAGCATGTAGATAGTGTGGTTATCTACCTGCTTGCATTATTGCCTTACTGAGCATGTGGATGCTCGTCCTTTTCATTTTTCCCCCTCTACAGAGCGTACACAATAGTTAGTGAGTGGCTGAGGAGTCGTATCCTGATATCTATTACTTCTCATCATCGAGAGGTATACACATAGGTATCTTTTTATATCTAAACATGTAATAGCACAGTAATCATTTTGGAATGTAACATGGGAGATGTAATTATTAGTAAACACGTACAAGTATTGAATTTCAATTTGTAAAGTATACGCTTTTGCTTTTGAATAAATTAAAAGATAGATGGCATGGTAGATGGTAAAGGGTGACTAATACTAACTCATAGCCTAACTGTTTGGTGGTGAGAATGTTTCACGACCGAGAAAGGAAAAAAGTGAAAATTTTGTAACGAGTTTAGGTAAAAAGGGGTCATGACAGAGTTTAGTATCAGAGCTGAGTTGGCCTGATATGAGTCGGTATTAATAAGTAGGAAAGATACATCCTCATATTACTGTACTTTGTTTAGATATAACTGTCTATACCGAGATGGGATTAAACTAATGAATGATTATGGATACAGGAATTTAGGCATTATGCCAATTAGCCGTTGTGGTAGAGAGGTGAGTTCACGTGCTAGAGGCCGTTGGGGTAGGCCTAAGAGCCGTGCTGAGTCACAAACTAATCAGGCTTTACAGGACCCTGTTGAGAGATCAGGGGATATTGAGGCACGCTTCGCTAGGATAGAGAAGAGTATTGAGAGCCTTGTTGAGATAGTCACGCAGACATTAGGGGCTGGTGATAGACGAGGTCCAGTCGGACAACCTACTGCTACTGGACAGACAGCTGCAGAGAGACCTCAGACTAGAGAGACTATTACACCACCACTAGTTTAAGATACAGCTTCTCATGTCGCTCCACCGCCTAGCGGTAGTGATCAGGGTTATGACTATGAGTTAAATAGGTTACGACAGTTCCAGGAATTTAGACCTCCGATTTTTAGAGGAGTGAAGGACTCGGTTGTTACAGAGGATTTGATATATGAGATGGAGAAGTTGTATGGGTTCTTCAGATGTACATCGATTGAGAGGGTTGCCTTTGCTGTATTTATGTTGGAAGGCGATGTAGAGCACTGGTGGAGATCTACAGTATCTATCATGAGAGCCCGACACTCAAAGATTACATGGGAGATATTTTTGGAGGCTTTTAGGAGGTAGTATATTTTGGCCACTACACAGCAGAAACTGCGGATGGAGTTTATGAGTTTGGTTCAAGGGAACCGCTCCATTGATGATTATGAGTCAAGGTTCATATCCTTGGGGAGGTATGACCCAGCTACGTTGAGCAGTGAGACTCGAAAGGTCTAGAAGTTCATTGATAGATTGAGACCAGCCATCTGATCTAGATTAGCTCCGTTTGACATCCCCACTTATGAAGAGGCAGTGCACAGGGCACAGTTGTGTGAGTAGGACTTCGAACGAAATGCCTCTGAGTTTGAAATGGTTAGCAACAGGAGAGACAGAGATCGAAAGAGATCTAGAGGTGATAGAGATATCTGGAGAAGAGGTTAGAGACTGTTTGGGAAGAGAACTCGAATTGAAAAGGTACAGGAGATGACTACTAAGCCTCTTATATATCCGACCTTAACACCATTGAGAGGCATATTCATTGGGGGACCTCAACCTACTACCAAGCAGTGTAGGAGATATGGCATATATTATGGTACCAAGCCTTGTCCGATGACCCCTGGAGTGTGTTACAGATGTGGGAAGCCAGGGCATATCATGAGGTATTGTGCAGAGATGATTGAGACTACCCCACAAAAGGGCAAAGAGCCAGAGAGAGCTCGTGTTGAGACTTCTGCTCCGAGAAGGAGAGCTACAGCTGAGGAGAAGGGGAAACAAGTGGTTGGCAGAGGATGAGTACATGCATTGGACCAGGACACATTGGACGCTTCAGTGGATGTGATTAAAGGTACTATCCTGATTTTTAATTTAGAAGCAATTATGTTATTTGATCTTGGTGCCACGCATTCCTTTATATTGCCTTCATTTGCACATTAGTTGTCAAAACAAGTAACGCCTACATCATTAGATAGAATGTTGTTGATTTCTACACTTATGAATGATAGTCAGTTGACTAAGTATGTATATAGGGACTGTAGGCTGAAAATAGGGGGAAAGGATCTGTCAACCGATCTTATCTTACTGAATGTGAGTGATTTCAATGTAATTTTAGGAATAGATTGGTTAGCTGCGAATCATGTTATTTTAGATTGTTATGCTAAGATAGTAATGTTTTTAGGGATAGATAGCCTTACTGTAAGTTTTCCTGAAAAGTGTACTGTAAGTTTTGCTGAAGAGAAATGAAGGAACATGATTATTGCCAATGGGAAGAGTGTAATTTTGATTCAACATATTTAAGAGATGAATTTACTTGTTAATCATGAATGTATATATGATGACGTATGTTACTAACGGTGGAAAAGGATAATTTTAAGGGTCATTGCATACGTGGTTGACACAGATAAGGCACGTTCGAAATTGAGAGACATTCCAGTGGTTGCAGAGTTTCCTGATATTTTTTTGGATGATTTACCAGGGTTACCACCCAACAATGAGATAAAGTTTATATAGAGTTGGTACCTGGTACAGAGCCAATATCTAGACCACCGTATAGAATGGCTCCGATTGAACTGAATGAGCTAAGGAAGCAGTTGCATGAGTTATTAGAGAAGGGGTTTATTAGACTGAGTGTCTCACCCTAGGGAGCTCCAGTCTTGTTTGTGAGGAAGAATGATGAGAGCCTCCAACTGTGCATAGATTACTGGTTGTTGAATAAGGCCACCGTCAAGAATAAGTTCCCCCTTTCCCGCATTGACGATCTATTGGATCAACTTGGGGGAGCACAAGTCTTTTCTAAGGTAGATCTGCAAACTGGGTACCATCAGTTGAGGATACGGATTAGATATGTACCCAAGACAGCATTTCGTACTTGTTATGGCCACTACGAGTTCTTGGTTATGCCATTCAAATTGACAAATGCCCCCGCAGCATTTATAGCTTTGATGAATAATGTGTTTAAGCCATACGTGGATCAGTTTGTGATAGTATTTTTTGATGATATATTGGTTTATTCCAAGTCTAGGAAAGATCATGAGCAGCACTTAAGGGTAGTTCTGCAGACCTTTTGAAAGAAGGAGTTGTATGCCAAGCTCAATAAGTGTGACTTTTGGTTGGAGCAGATTTCATTTCTGGGTCATGTTGTATTGATGGATAGAGTATCAGTAAATCCATCCAAGGTAGAGGCAGTTGTTTAGTGGAAGAGACCCAAGACGGTTATAGATGTCTGCAGTTTTCTGGGTTTGACAGGTTATTACCGATAGTTTATGGTGGGATTCTCTAAGTTGGCTGCTTCGTTGACACGCCTCACTCGGAAGAATATGGCATTTGAGTGGGATGATCTGTGTGAAAGTAGTTTCTATAAGCTGAAGTAACGACTGATCGTCGTACCTATTCTCACCATACCCACCAACTCAAGAGGCTTTTCAGTGTATACAGATGCCTCGAGACAAGGACTAGGTTGTGTGTTAATGCAGGATGAGAAGGTAGTCGTTTATGGTTCTAGACAACTTAAGAACCGTGAGAGGAACTACTCGACCCATGATCTAGAGTTGGCAGTCGTGGTATTTGCATTAAAGATATGGCGCCACTACTTGTACGGTGAGAAATTTTAGATGTTTACAGATCATAAAAGCCTCAGATATCTATTTTCACAGAAAGAGTTGAATATGAGGCAAAGACGGTGGATAAAGCTTTGGAAAGATTACGATTGCAGATATTGTACCATCTGGCAAAGGTTAATGTTGTGGCTGATGCCCTGAGTAGGAAGCATCTCGGGTTGGTATCGTACATGATGGTCAGGGAACATGAGCTGCTGGAACAGTTCGCGAACCTCAGTTTAGATGTGACCCTACCTGATACTGATCGTGGTTGTATGGTTGCTAGCCTACGGTTGGAACCAGATGTGGTACATCGTATCCGGTAGGCTTAGCAAATTGATTAGCGGTGCAGTGATATTATCTGGCAGATACAGAGGGATACAGAGACTGATTTTGAGTTGAGTTCGGATGCATTACTGAGGTTCAGGGGTAGGATATGTGTTCTCGATGACTCAGAGATCATGAGGTTAATCTTGACAGAAGCTCATTTATCGAAGTATACACTGCATCTAAGGAGCAACAAGATGTATCAAAACCTCCAGAGAGTGTATTGGTGGTCAAGGATGAAGAGAGATGTAGCGAAATATGTGGAGAAGTGTCTCATCTGTCAGTAAGTAAAAGTAGAGCATCAAAAACGTGTAGGGTTATTATAACCTCTACCGATACCGACATGGAAGTGGGAGCACGTCATCATGGATTTTGTGATGGGTATACTAAGGACCCGCAGAGCTCATGATGCTATCTGGGTGATTGTGGATAGGTTGACAAAATCAGCCCATTTCTTAGCTATGAGAGCTACCGATACTCTGAGTACATTGGCAGATCTTTATGTGCGTGAGATAGTGAAGTTACATGGTATCTCAATGAGTATTGTTTCGGATAGAGATTCCCGCTTCACTTCCCACTTTTGGAAACACTTTCAGGAAGCGATGGGGACCTAGTTGAGTTTTAGCATTGCTTTCCATCCTCAGACAAATGGTCAGTTTGAGAGGACTATACAGACTCTGGATGATATGTTGAGAGCATGTGTGCTGGATTTTAGAGGCTCATGGGATGATCATTTACCACTAGTTGAGTTCACCTATAATAACAGTTATCATACGAGTATCGGGATGGCACCATATAAGGCATTGTATGGACGTAGATGTTGTTCCCCTATTGGATGGGAAGAGGCTTGTGATAGACAGATCTTTGCTCCTGACTTGGTAAGACAAGCCTCTGAGGTTGTTCAGCTGATATGTGAGAGATCGAGGATACCTCAGAGCAGGCAGAAGAGTTATGCTGACATGAGACAGAGGCCATTGGAGTTCCCTATAGGTGATTCAGTGTTCTTGAGAGTTTCTCCCTCGAAAGGGATTATGAGGTTCGATAAGAATGGTAAGTTGAGCCCTCGATATATCGGGCCATTTGAGATACTGGAGCGAGTGGGAGATAAGGCCTACAGGCTTGTGTTGCCATCGAAGTTAGCAGACATTCATAACGTCTTTCACGTACCGATGCTTCAGTTGTACCATCCAGATCCGGCCCATGTGATTCGGTATGAGCCATTGCAGCTCAATGACGATCTGTCGTATGTAGAGAGATCAATCCGGATACTGGATAGGAAGGAGAAGGTGTTACAGACAGACCAAGACGATTCCACTTGTTAAGGTGCTCTAGCAGCACCACACTTCAGAGGAGGCTACACGGGAGTTGGAAAGCCTAATTCAGGAAAAGTACCCCCGACTTTTCTAGGAGTGGCTTGGTTCTAATTTGTAGGACCAAATTTCTTGAAGGAGGGGAGGAATGTAAGGCTTGTACTTTTACATGTATTCTTTATGATTCCATGTTATACACACAAGTTACATAATATGTGAATCATAAGAAATAGATCTTTCTATGCTCTAAGTGTGAATAGAATGTAAAATGATCAATGAAGCATTTAAATGCAATATTTCTTTTGAAATTCTGGAAAAAATTAGCAACTGGAATCCTGCAAATGAATGCCAGAACGATCTCCCTTCAAGACATGATCGATCTTGTAATTCCAGAATGAAATCACAAAGATTCTATAGGCAATCAGATCGATATCAATGTGATTCTCCATAGAGAGGATCAATCCCTTCCCAAGAGCAGATCGATCCCGATTTGATTCTGCCAAGAAAGGATCGATCCCTTCCCAAACACAGATCGATCTCGAAAGGTTTCTGGCTAAAAAGGATCGATCCCTTCCTAAGACCAGATCGATCCCACAGCTTACTTACTGAATATTTGTTTCAACCAAAGGAAGATCGATCTCTCACCCTAAGAGATCGATCTCACAATGACCATTCTATTTAAAGGCCCGACAGACAAGCCTTCTTCTCAAATTGACAACATCTCTTCATTTTAGATAAGTGAGCAAGTTTTCTCACTCTAAAATATCAATACCATCTAAATAGATTTGAGAAAGATTGCTCTTAGTAAAGTTATTCCTTGTGAGGAGGAGAACAACATAGTCAAAAACTAGTAGTTGAAGTTCTAGATTGAAGGAACAATGTGTTTCCCTATTTTTGGCCAAAAGAGAAAGGTTAAGCTAGGTAAGTTTTCAATACACCAACTTCAAGTATGTTAATCTAGACATTTTTATGAGTTGATTGGAGTATGTATTGTTGACTGAAACATCATTGAGCATGATTAATAATCCATGACCTAATATGGGTTTAGTGTAAGAAAGTGAGCTATGGTTGAGTAAATGATGATTCGAGTATACTATGGTGTTGGTGATGTTATAAGTATGATTTTGAGATGATTTTGTGAAATCAATATGTTGGAATAGATGATGATTCAAAGTAGGCATAAGAGGTGTATGATGAAATGCCTTATTGAAGGAAAGTGATGAACTTAAGGCAAGCACACCAAGTGTTTGCCGAAATAACCATGAGAGCTAGGCAATCGAGGTGTCGACCATGTCTAGGCATGGGCACCATGCATGACCGAATGGTTAAGTGGACCAAACGTTGAGTATTCGACTCAATAAGACATTGTGGGCCTAAGGCCGACCCAATGTGAATCAGTAGGCTTGATATGCCCAATAGATTCTCGAGAAATGAATAGTATAATCGAAACAGACTTAAGAGAAAGTAAGGTCCAATAAGAGTAAATGGGCACAATAAGTTAAATCGATTGTAGTGAAAGAGAAATGCAGATAAATAAACTATTTTTAATATGATAAATAATTTTGTGCAGCTCTGAAGATTGCATTGGAAGCGAATCAGACTGCACGATCGAGTAGCTCTAAGGAAGTGGAATTACTTGGCGCAATTCCAGGTAAGGGAATTCTGTGAGTATTTAAAGGTAGCTGCACGTATTTTGAGGGTATCTACAGGGCATTAGATTTGCTTGGTTACCAAGAAAAGGAATAATAATTTTTGTGAATTATTTGAGTATAGGTGAAAATGATGATTTTGTCCCTAGGAGCAAATTTTACAAAAAGGGGTAGTAAGGCTAATAAATTGCATAAATATCTTGTTTTGATATTTTTATCAAATGTATTGCTTCGATTTAAGTAAATTTACGGATAGGTTAGCTATTGATTTCTTAATTTCATGAAATAGCACGAGTCAGGTGCTAACTTGGATTTCGAATGTGTTTTGTTGAAATAAGCTGCCTATCAGATTTATATGAGTTTAATCGTGCTAGAGCTTTGTTCGCACTGGATTTTGATATTTTAACATGCATGAAATGTGCTGGAGCCTAGCTCGCACCATATTTTGAGTTGAGATGCATGCAAGCTGTACTGGAGCTCTCGCTCTTACGTGGGTTTCACTTACATCTTATGCATATAATCGTACTTGAGCTTTGCTCGTACATGATTTTACTATTATTTATTTTACATAAAGTCGTACTGGAGCGATTGCTCGTATGAGGATTTTTACTGATTATGCATGAAATTGTGCTAGAGCCTTGCTCGCACTGGACTTTTCACACTGTGATATGTAATAAGTTGTGCCAGATGCCTCGTGTAGACTGTGTGTCACATGGATGAGATGCTCGCATGACCCGTGCTGGATGCCTCTTGTAGACTATTAGTCACACGGATGAGATGCTCACACATGCACTTGAGACTAAGTCGGTTATACATGGTATGGGGTAAATAAGACCTACAACAGGCACCCCCAACCGTGATATGGGTCCATGGAGTACGTTGTACCTTGTATATCACATGGAGTACGTTGTACCATGTGGTAATGATGTTGATTTATATTCTGGCGGGTAGGATTGACCCTCCTCCTGTTACCGCGTGATGCCTCGCACACCGGGATCCGTGTGGTCTGGAATGATAATGACATAGTTGGCCAACAGAGTCCTTGATTGTATATAGTGACCACCTGTCTCACATGAGATCACATGGTTTTATATGCGTTAAATATGATTTGTGTTATCCTGGGTAGACCTAAATGAGGAGTCGAACCTTGTGGGATGTTTTTTTAAAAGATGATATATTTCTACGCATGTGGCTTTGATGATGTGTTGATGAGTTTTACTAAGTTTTGATAATGTGTTAAACCTTAAGGGGTTGTTGTTTGATGAGTTTTTCAATGTGTTGAGCATCAGACGTTTACATGATGGTTTTCCATGTTTACATGCCTATTTTCATGTTTTTAGTACGTGATAAATGTATATACATGTGGCATAGTTTTAATTATACCTCATGCTCTGGATATAAATAATTTTTATACCATGACATTATAAGCATGTAGATAGTCTGGTTATCTACCTGCTTGCATTATTGCCTTACTGAGCATGTGGTTGCTCATCCCTTTCATTTTTCCCCCTCTACAGAGCGCACACAATAGTTAGTGAGTGGTTGAGGAGTCGCATATTGATATCTGCTGCTTCCCATCACCGAGAGCTATACATGCTGGTATCTTTTTGTCTCTAAACATGTAATAGCATAGTAATCATTTTGGAATGTAATATGGGGGATGTAATTATTATTAAACACGTACAAGTATTGAATCTTAATTTGTAAAGTATTCGTGTTTGCTTTTGAATAAATTAAAAGATAGATGGCATGGTAGATGGTAAAGGGTAACTAATAATGACTCAGAATCCAACTGTTTGGTGGTGAGAATGTTTCACGACCAAGAAAGGAAAAAAATGAGAAAAATTTGTAACGATTTTAGGTAAAAAGGGGTCGTGACATAAACACTCACTTAAATCCTCAATCTAATCTTATCAACTTTTTGATTTCCAAATTTCAACACTTTTCAGTTTTTCGACTAAATTGATCTATAAACTGAACTTTCTCGGTATTAATTTAATAGTTTATAACCTTAAACATCACTTCATCCTTTTCTTACAAACCCTAGCCTGACCGAAATCATTCCCCTTCCTAAAAATTATTTCATCAATCTCCACTTAACTAAATATCATCCAATAACATCAAATAATCACATATATCTATTTCATCATCATTCATCAAGTTTACCTCAACTTTGACCAAGGTTGACTAACCTTTTGATCCACCAAACTACTTCTTAACTGTAGATCAACATGTATATAGCTTAGATTCATCAAAAACTACAAAAAAAAAATCAACCAAAAACTTCTAAGATTGAAACTTTCTCTCACTTCATTGTGGACAGATTCTACCCCCTGTTCTTCTCTCAAATATTTCACCTAGAAAATGAATTCCTTTAGGGCTGAATTATTTATACGTTTTATAGGACTTGAAGGGGACGATTTCTTCCTTCTTGTCCGTAGCCTAAAAATGGCCAGAAGGCGGCCGAAAAACTCGCGTCTTCTTCTTTAGGGAATAACGTGTATGAAATTTTCTAGAGGGAGGTGAGGGCTCGTGGAAGCTTGTTTTGGGATGATTTCAGAGCCCTATGAAAGGTATTTAAGTCTAGATTCATGGGACAAAAGGCCGGGCTTAAATACAATTTGTTGGTGGGTCAAAATTGGGCTTTTCCAGGTACTAGTTTGTTTACTAAAGTAGAGAAATTTTCTGTTTTGTTTTGATAAATTCATAAAAATTATTTCTAGTCCAATTTCCACCAAATTCTCATTTCTCAAATGTTCTACTATGTCTCTAGTATCTCTCATAAAAATTTGGGGTACACTTGTTTAAGAAAATTTTCCCGACAGGGCCCATTTTGCACAACTTGGTCATTACCGAACAATGTAACTTAAGATTTTCGGTTTACTTTAAAAATTCATTTGGTCACCGTAACCTCCTTATTTACACTTAATATTCATTCCTCATGTAAATTATACCTTGTACTAATTTCCCATGGCCTCAGAATAATTTTAGTGAATTTCTAGAATTTATTCCGAATTTATTTCTCTTATTGGGCCTTTTGCTCGGTTTAGTGGAAACCTGAGTTTTACTAACTTTTTTGCTTCTAATTTCCTTAGTTTCACTTTCCATTCATCATAACAAGCTCAAAATCATACTTTCCTAAGAAGTACTTAAATTTGGGATCGTACCTCGAAATACGCGCTTCGAGCTTCGTGCCACTATTCCGACATCTTGGTCCTCTGGGCCCTACATGAACATTCAAATAAGTCTTAAGCTTCTCGACTTATCTAAAAATAAACCATAGCATAGGACAAATTTGGGTCTCACAAAAATGCAAATAAAGAAAACATGAAAAAAATCTTATAATAAAAATAAGAATGCATAAAACTATTTTAAAATTTAAAATTAAAACTAATAAAAATTACAATGAAAAGAAAAATAATGCATGAAAATCCTAAAATGCCTAAAATGAACCCTATAGTATTAAACCCTAAATGACCTATTATACAACCCCTAAATCAATGCCTAATCCTAAATTAAATGCCTAAAAAATAAAATGTATGGCTAACTACAAATAATTAATCTAATGAATGCATGAAAGTAACTATATTTTTAGATTTTTGGAAAATGAATTTAGTGCAAGCTAAATTTGCATGAAATTAACCTACAATATAATTAACCCTAAATGTAATTTATAAACCCTAAACTAATGCAAATGGACTTTTCAAGCATAAATTAAAATGATCTTAAAACTGCCTTTAAAAATCAAAAATGTAAAAGCAACACTAAACCTCAATAATACATAGTTCTGTTACAAATTATATGAAAACTTAATTAAACTTTACTTAACTTAACCCTAGACCTGACAATTCGTGTTTATAATTCATCCCTGTGTCATGTAAAATCATATTTATGTCGTGTAAAATACGAAAAATTTGCGTCACAATTCTTGTCGACATGAAAAACACACAACTTTTTTCTTTTTAGCTTTTACCATATTCATATATATATATATATATATATATATATATATTATTTAATTTTAACCGTGTCACTTTCGTGTCTTTTATTTGTGTCATGTATGCATGTTGTGTAGTGGATTACCGAGTCATTATCCTATATTTTCACTACCCTAAGACATAAAAAATGTACCCAAAATAGTGACTGAGCATGGCTAGACAGTAGTGAAAATCCTGCTAGACAAATTTGAAATTCATAGAAAATAAATCCTAAATGCAATGAAAAAGCTGAAGGAAATTAATACTAACACTAACTGCACTTTAACTGCTAATTTTATGATCTCAAAATGACTTAAGACTTAATTAAATAACACCTAAAACTAACCAAAACAGCAACTAAATGAAGCTTGGACAGTTAAGCCTAAGGTAGAAAATAAATGTAAAATGCAAGGTAAAATACCATGGTAACTAGCCTAATCACTTCTAAAAAATAACTGAACTCATATCCTTAATATGATTTAAACCTAAGAAAATGCATCTTAAAAATGCACAAAACAGCTTCACAAATGAAGCTGGAATTGCACCAAATAGACTTGATCAGGCAACAAAAAAATTCTAAGAAATGAACATGGTAATTATTCAAAATCTAGCTAAACATGAACTCCTAATGTAAGACTTTAAAAAAGACCTAAAATTGCATGAAATAAGGGTGAAAAAGGACCAAAATAGAATTGAAAAATGTTGCTATACTAGCCCGACAAATGACACTATAATGATAGAAAAATGAGGAAAGAAATTCAAAGGTGGAAATTACTTAATAAGCTACTAACTTTAAACTTTGAAAATCATTCTTAACAAATTAAAAACTAATTTAGAAAATAAAAATAAAGCTTAAAGCATAAACTAAACACACCAAACAGTAATGAAAATTCATACAAGAGTTAAGAAAAATCCAAGAAGTGTGAGAACAGCGAATTTTATGTACCCCAGTTATGAGAATTGTAATTTGGTGTATGTAATTATGATATATTGATGTACACGTAAGTTTCAAATATGATGAAGTATAAGAAGATGAGGTCTTTAAGTCTTGAATGTGTATAGATTGAAATATGGACTATGGGGTAGATTATGGGAAGTTTTACATTGAGTTTTCTGCAAATTGATGCAGCAGCTGTGCAATCTGTGAAGGCCAGATCGATCTCCAAGGATGAGAGATCGATCTCATGGATCCAGAATGTAGGAAATGCGTAAGAATTGATAGGCAGATTGATCTCATCAGCAAGTAGATCGATCTCCAAATGTTTCTGTAAAGAGTAGATCGATCTCTTATAGGAGTAAATTGATCTCAAAATGTTTTTGTAAATAGCAGATCGATCTCCTCACAAGGAGCAGATCGATCTCCTTACAAGGAGTAGATCGATCTCCTCAAGATTATGAGATCGATCTTACCCCCTTGACAAATCGATCTGGTAGGCATAAAAGTGCCCAGAATGTTCCCAAAATTCAAAGGCAGATCGATCTCCTACAAGAGCAGATCGATCTCCTGCCCTCTACCTATATAAAGACCCATGTGTTTTGCTGGAGTTCATCTTCTCTCTCTTCAGGAAATCGAATCCCTAGCTTTCTCTCTCTTCCAAATCATCCATTTTCATTTGAATCAGAGGTTGTGGCAAGAGGAGAAGTTGTTCCTCATCAAAAGGAGAACAACATACTTAGAAATCGAAGGACGATTTGAACTGAGGCATGAATTGAGCACTTCACAAGTTTTGGGTAAATTTTTAAGCTTTGATCTTTGATTTTGAAGTAGATTTATGTGATTGTGGCTATAGATGTGGTGATGAATTAGCTGGAAATGATTAGGGTTGATAGAAATATTGAGAAATTATGAGAAATTGGTTAGTGAGGTTATATGAGATGTTTAATGAGAATGTGAGCAATTATGCTCGATGTTGAAATTAAAGACAATGTGATGACGTGTTGATGATGTTTTTACATCGTTTGGACAGCTCGAGAGTTCCAAAGAGGAATACGAGGCTAGTCCGTCATTAGGGGGAAACGATTTCCACTGTACGAGGTACGACGAGGTAAGGGGAAAACTTGAACTCATTATGTATGTGATTTTGTGATGATAATTGTAGCATGAAATGTTTTGAGAAAACAAGCATGTTTTATGAGTTGTGATTGAGTTATTGCACATTGTTTTATAGCCGGTTGGGGCCTAATTTTTATGAGTTATAAACAAAGTGTGAAATTGGTTTACAAACCGTTTGAGTTTAAAATGTGAAATGGGATTTGGGCTGTACGTTAAGGCGTACTGAGAATTGAGAAATGTATATGTGGTTTTACCGGTTTGAGCTCGGTTTTGACAAGTTTTGTAAATGAGTACAAAACTATTTTCAGATGATTTTTATGAGACAACCCATTATGAGCTTTACGTGAAGGCAAAATGGTTTTATATGATAATGGCTGCTATTGAGACTTAGGTGTGTCATGTGATAACACATCGGGCCTTATGTTGGTAGCATGTATGTCCAATATTCCTCCGTTTTGGTAACGAGAGATGCCTCCGTTCTGGTAATGTGAGATAACCCCCGCTCTGGTAGCGCTGGGTGGTCTTGCTTTGGTAGCATATAAGTCTGAGCCTTACTTTGGTAGCATGTAAGATCGATAGTGTGCATGAGGAGAGGCCTTGCTCTGGTAGCATGTAACTTCGGGCCTTGTTCTTGTAACACGTAAGACCAATACACCATGTACACGATCATATTGTCGACGTTTCCTCTTTTGAAGATGCCTGGGATGCGCACCCAGAGGAGATTATATTAATGTGTCATGATGAATGTTTTTATCTAAGTTTATTTGCCTAGTCTCAGTTTTACACATGAGATTGTGTTTTGGTGGTCGCACCACGTGCATTACTACTGAGGTGATTTTTATCACGTTTTACGAGAAAAGCCATTATCGCATCCTTATTTTCATATGCTTGTAACTATGGTTTTTATACCGAATCATTACTCTCATGTTTCTGCATGATCTTAAAGAAATGAGATGAGAATAATGTTTTAATGATTTCATGCTACGTTTTCTACTGAGTTTATTCAATTTCACTTACAAAACAAAATGATTGTGCTGTGCAAATCATTACCTTATTAATGAGTCCCTTACCCCCTTACTGAGCGATTTAGAAGCTCACGCTTTTTTTATATCCCCTCAGATTTCTTCAAGTGAAGAGAGTTTTTCCTGTGACGTACGGAGTAGTGGCTAGTGAAGGACTTGAGCTTCAGGCCATATATTGTATTTGAGGTATACTTTAACATTTCATGTACCCAGACTAAAGTTGTATTTATAGACACTTGATGTACAATGATGTATGGGATGTATTAGGATCAATTAAATATGTATTGAAGATTGTATATGCTATGGTATATCAATATTAGATGATAAGATCCTGAGGTGAAAGTTTCATAATATGTATATGATGATGTATGACACTGCACAGGAATGCACCCAGAATTGTGTTTTGATGTAAATAAGTTTTAAATTTGCCCTATTTTCCATGCTTCTGGGGCGTCACAGAGTGTATTTGGTATCAGAGCTTAGGGTGTTTAGTACTGTCAGTGTCGGTTAAGTGAAATAGAATACATCACAAGTGTCTGTATAAGTATGGTCATGAACTGAAATTAAGGATTGAGATTTCAATCAAGTTTGATATGTACGCACAGGAACGTATTGAGATTAAAACGAGTGGACAACGAGGTCGTTCGAGGAGGCAGGCAGAGCCACCTCCGCCACCTGCCCCACAACTGGAGAGTCTTAACTCTCAATTTAATCGCATTAAGCAAGATTTGCGATAGGGTTTTGAGCAGATGACAGCGTTATTTGGACAACATTTTGGTGCTAATACCTCGGGTACCACTCCTACGCCACCACAAGGACCTCTCGCGCCCCCAGTAAGATGGACCTGGTGCCTTCGCCACTCAGCCCGATAACAAAAGTATGATTCCACTGAGGACCTTTTGAAAATGAATCCACCCGCATTCAAGAGGAGAAAGGATCCTGTAGAGGTTGAGGAGTGGCTGATTGAGTTAAGAGTCATATTTGACTATTTGGGATGCACCGATGCTAAGAGGGTCAGTATGGGCACTTATATGTTGAAAGGGAGAGCTCGAGATTGGTGGGATACTACCCAGAGTATTTTGATGTCCCGACAGGGTGTGATTAGCTAGAAAGAGTTTCAGAAGGTCTTTAGAGCCCAATATGTACCACAAGTTGCCCAAAGAAGGATGCAGGCTGAGTTTTCAAGTTTGGTACAGGGTGATATGTCCATGGATAACTATGAGAGTCGATTTACCACTATATTGAAATATGATCCAGAGACCTTTAAAGATGAAGAGCTCCGCACTGAGAGATTTTCTTATGGACTAAAGCTTATCATCAGAGATCGATTGATAGGGTTGTGTATTACTGAGTTTGAAGATGCTCTGAGTCGTGCACAAAAGATTGAGAGGGGAATCAAAATGGTCTAGAATGAGTTCAGAGCAGTGGCTAGAGATAAGGGTAAGAGACCAGCGATTTCCCAGATAGATGTTCGAAGAAGTTCTTTCAGAAGAGGAAGCATTAAGGTACAGATGGGCAAATTGGAGAGACCCAGAGCTTATCCCATCATTAGAGAGACCCCTCGAGATGTCAAGCCTGAGATAAGGGTTTGTAGAGACTATGGTCGACTGCATGAGGGAAATTATACTGGGTTGATCCGTGGATGTTTTAGATGTAGAGACATAGGTCACTGAGTAAAAGATTGTCCTCAACCTCAAAGACCACATGCTCTGAAACCTACCAGACACAGCTTTAGAGAGTGAATCCTCCGAGATGGGCCACTGCTGCAGAGAAAGGAAAGAAGCCTGTCACAATGGGACATGTTTGCTCTGGATAAGGAAATAGTAGACACTTCTACAAAAACTATAAGAGATACACTCTCTGTCTGTAATCATAACGCCCATGTGTTGATTGATCCGGGATCCACGCATTCATTTATTTCTGAGCATTTTGCATGTAAGTTAAACTTGAAGTTTGAACCTCTAGAGTATATCCTACATGTAAATACCTCTATGCGTGAGTCCCAGAGAACAGATATGATATGTAGAGGATGTGAAATAAAGGTGGGAGATAAAGTAATATTAGCAGATCTAATGAGGTTAAATATACATGGGTTTGATGTAATTCTAGGGATGGATTGGCTGGCAACCAATCGACTGAGTTTAAACTGCTACACTAAGATAATAACATTCTTCCTACCTGAACCTTACAGTGTACGTTTGAAATATTGAGGAAATAAATGTGTGGAATTTTTGTAAGCAATTTGAAAAGTTATAATGTTACCTTTTGAGGGTACTAAATTTGATTATTAATGTGAAGGTTATGAAGCGCTCATTTCAGATGATAACCGAAAACATTCGAAGGTTGAGGATATACCTGTGATGTGTGAATTTTTGAATGTTTTCCTAGATGAGTTGCTCGGTTTACCACCAAAGAGAGAGTTGGAGTTTACCATTGATTCGGTACCGGATACTCAGCCTATCTCTAGACCTCCGTATAGGATGGCATTAGTGGAACTAGAGGAATTGAAGAAACAACTACATGAGTTATTGAATCAGGGATTTATTAGACCCAGTGTCTCACTGTGGGGAGCACAAGTGTTATTTGTAAGGAAGAAGGATGGTTATCTCAGATTATGCATAGACTACCGACTATTGAATAAAGCTACGGTGAAGAATAAATACTCATTGCCCAGGATTGACATCTGGTTGATCAGCTGAGAGGGGCCTCAGTCTTTTCTATGATTGATTTAAGATCGGGCTATCATCAATTGAGGATTAAGGAGGAAGATATTCCAAAGACGGCCTTCGAGACGAGGTATGACCATTATGAATTTCTAGTGATGCCTTTTGGATTGACAAAGGCCCCTATAGCCTTTATAAGGTTAATGAACGAGGTGTTCAGAGACTATCTAGATAAATTTGTGATAGTCTTTATTGATGATATCTTAGTGTACTCTCGATCTTATGAGGAATACACGCAGCAATTGTGGTTAGTACTTCAGATACTCTGAGATAAACAACTATATAGAAAGCTTAGTAAGTGCGGGTTTTGGCTAGATCGGATAGCTTTCCTTAGTCATATAGTTTCAGAAGAAGGAGTAGTAGTTGATCCAGTTAAAGTAGAGGCTATGCTTAGTTAGGAAAGATCGAGGACAGTTACAGAGGTACGAAGTTTTCTTAGATTAGCAGGGTATTACAGAAGATTTGTGAAGGGATTTTCCAGGATTGTCGCTCCTTTGACCAAGCTCACACGCAAGGAGACTCTGATCATATGGACTAATCAATGTGAGCTCAATTTTCAGGAACTAAAGAGGAGATTAACAACGGCGCCTGTGTTAACTATCCCGAAGGGATCAGGAGGATTTTCAGTGTATAGTTATGCTTCCCATCAAGGATTGGGGTATGTGCTCATGCAACATGGAAGAGTGGTCACCTATGGATCACGATAGTTGAAAGATCACGAGTGAAATTACCCCATGCATGATTTGGAGTTAGATGTTGTGGTATTTGCATTGAAGATCTGGTGGTAATACTTATATGGGGAAATATTCAAGATCTTCACTGACCACAAGAGTTTGAGGTATCTGTTTGATCAAAAAGAGTTAAATATGAGACAAAGGAGATAGATGGAACTCCTTAAGGATTATGACTGTGAGATTTTGTACCATCCAGGGAAAGCGAACGTAGTTACTAATGCCCTGAGCAGGAAGAGTATGATATCCGCTATGATGGTCAGGGAATGGGATTTATTGGAGAAGTTCGTCGAACTCTGGATCAGAGTTAAAGAGGTAGAAACTGGATTTTTAGCTAGCCTGTGAATAGAGCCCAGGATCATGGATCGGATTAAAACTGGGCAGCATGATGATCAGAGGTTGATTGATATGGTTAACCAAGTTGAGCGAACTTTACAGTCGGATCTCACTATCAATGAGGATGGATTGTTGAGATTTAGAGGATGAATTTGTATACCATACGATCATAGCCTAAAGAAACAGATACTAAGAGAATCCCACTGCTCGCGATACACCATGCACCTAGGGAGTACTAAGATGTACCGAGATTTCAGAAAGGTGTACTGGTGGAGTGGTATGAAGCGAGACATGATAGATTATGTAGCTAGATGTTTAGTGTGTCAGCAAGTGAAAGCTGAGCATCAGAAGCCCGGAGAGTTATTACAGCCTTTACTTGTGCCAACATGGAAATGGGAGTATGTCACCATTGACTTTATTATGGGCTTATTGAGGACCCAAAGAGGTCGTGACGCTATATGTGTCATAGTGGATAGACTAACAAAAAGTACCCACTTCCTTGCCATCAAGAGCACAGATACTATGGATGCCTTAGCTAAGTTATATGTCAGCGAGATAGCTAGATTACATGAGGCTCCAGTGAGTATTACTTCTTATAGAGATTCTCGATTTACCTCTAGATTTTAGACCCAATTTCAGGAGTCCACGGGATTTCAATTGAATTTTAGTACCGCCTATCATCCCCAGACAGATGGTCAGTCAGAGAGGACTATTCAGACCCTGGACGATACGTTGAGGGTGTGTACGATGGATTTTAAGGGATCATGGGATGATCACCTGCCCCTGGCAGAGTTTTCATACAATAATAGCTATCACGTGAGTATTGGAATGGCACCTTTTGAGGCTCAATATGGTAGGAGGTGTAGATCCCCTGTAGCTTGGTAAGAAGTCCCGAGCTTATTAAACAGGCTGTACAGAGTGTGAAATTTATATGTGAGAGATTACAGGCTGCATAGAGTAGACAAAAAAGCTATGCAGATGTGCATAGACGGCCACTTGAGTTTGATGTTGGTAATGCAGTATTTCTAAAGATATCACTAAGTAAGGGTATCATGAGATTTGGAAAGAAAAGAAAGTTGAGTCCTTGATACCTTGGACCATTCGAGATTCTTGAGAAAGTGGGGGAGGTAGCCTATAGGTTGGCATTACCCCTGCAGATGTCTGGGATACACAACGTCTTTCATATATCTATGTTGAGGAAGTACCACCCGGACCTTTCTCATGTCATAGAGTATGAAGAGATGAACATACAAGAGGACATGAGCTACACGGAAGAACCCGTTTGAATCCTTGATAGGAAAGAGAAGGTACTTCAGACTAAAAACATCCCATTAGTGAAAGTTTTATGGAGGCATCACTCAATGGAAGAGGCAACTTGGGAGTTGGAAAGCCTCATGAAGGAGCAGTAACTCATCTGTTTGACGAGTCAATTTGGAGGACCAAATCCTTTTAAAGGTGGGAAGGATGTGAGAACTGCGAATTTTATGTACCAAGATTATGAGAATTGTATTTGGTGTATGTAATTATGATATGTTGATGTACACGCAAGTTTCAAATATGATGAAGTATAAGAATATGAGGTCTTTAAGTCTTGAATGTGTATGGATTGAAATATGGACTATGGGGTAGATTATGGGAAGTTGTACATTGAGTTTTCTGTAAATTACTACAGCAGCAGTGCAATCTATGAAGGCCAGATTAATCTCCAAGGATGAGAGATCGATCTCATGGCTCCAGAATGCAGGAAATGCGCAAGAACTGATAGGCAAATCGATCTCATAAGCAAGTCGATCGATCTCCAAATGTTTCAGTAAAGAGTAGATCGATCTTCTATAGGAGCAGATTGATCTCAAAATGTTTCTATAAATAACAGATCAATCTCCTCACAAGGAGCAGATCGATCTCCTCAAGATTATGAGATCGATCTTACCCCCTCGATAGATCGATCTAGCAGGCATAAACGTGCCCAGAACGTTCCCAAAATTCAAAGGCAAATCGATCTCCTATAAGAGCAGATCGATCTCCTACCCTCTGCCTATATAAAGACCCCTATGTTTTGTTGGAGTTCATCTTCTCTCTATTCAGGAAACCGAATCCTTAGCTTTCTCTCTCTTTCAAATCACCCATTTCCATTCGAATCAGAGGTTGTGGCAAGAGGGAAAGTTGTTCCTCATCAAAAGGAGAACAACATACTTGGAAATCAAAGGAGGATTTGAGTTGAGGCATGAATTGAGCACTCCACAAGTTTTGTGTAAATTTCTAAGCTTTGATCTTTGATTTTGAAGTAGATTTCTACGATTGTGGCTATAGATGTGGTGATGAATTAGCTGGAAATGATTAGGGTTGGTAGAAATATTGAGAAATTATGAGAAATTGGTTGGTGAGGTTATTTGAGATGTTTAATGAGAATGTGAGCAATTATGCTCGATGTTGAAATTAGAGACAATGTGATGATGTGTTGATGATATTTTTACATCGTTTGGATATCCCAGGAGTTCCAGAGAGGAATGCAAGGCTAGTCTGTCGTTAGGGGGAAACGATTTGCACTATACGAGATGCAGCGAGGTAAGGGAAAAACTTAAACTCATTGTGTATGTGATTTTGTGATGATAATTATAGCATGAAACGTTTTGAGAAAACAAGCATGTTTTATGAGTTGTGATTGAGTTATTACACACTGTTTTATAGCCGGTTGGGGCCCAATTTTTATGAGTTATAAACAAAGTGTGAAATTGGTTTACAAAACGTTTGAGTTTAAAATGTGAAATGGGATTTGGACTCTACGTTAAGGCGTACTGAGAATTGAGAATGTGTGCGTGGTTTTGCCGGTTTGAGCTCGGTTTTGACATGTTTTGTAAATGAGTACAAAACGATTTTCAAATGAGTTTTATGAGAGAAACCATTATGAGCTTTACGTGAAGGCAAAATGGTTTTGTATGATAATAGTTGTTATTGAGACTTAGGCGTGTCATGTGATAACACATCAGGCCTTACTCTAGTAGCATGTAAGTCCGATATTCCTCTATTTTGGTAATGAGAGATGCCTCCATTTTGGTAACATGAGATGACTCTCGCTCTGGTAGCGTTGGGTGGCCTTGCTTTGGTAGCATGTAAGATTGATAGTGTGCCTGAGGAGAGGCCTTGCTCTGGTAGCATGTACGTCCGGGCCTTGTTCTGGTAACACGTAAGACCAGTAAACCATGTACACGACCATCTTATCGATGTTCCCTCTTTTAAGGATGCCTGGGATGCGCACCCAGAGGAGATTATATTGATGTGCCATGATGAATGTTTTTATCTGAGTTTATTTCCCTAGTCTCAGTTTTACACATGAGATTGTATTTTGGTGGCTGAGCCACGTGCATTACTACTGAGGTGATTTTTTTTTTTCATGTTTTACGAGAAAAGCCATTATCGCATCCTTATTTTCATATGCTTATAACTATGGTTTTTATACCGAACCATTACTCTCATGTTTCTGCATGATCTTAGAGAAATGAGTTGAGAATGATGTTTTAATGATTTCATGCTACGTTATCTACTGAGTTTATTGAGTTTCATTTGCAAAACAAAATAATTGTGCTGTACAAATCATTACCTTATTAATGAGTCCCTTACCCCCTTACTAAGCGATTTAGAAGCTCACCCTTTTTTTATATCCCCCCATATTTCTTCAAGTGAAGAGAGTTTTTCTTGCGACATACGGAGTAGTGGCTAGTGGAGGACTTGAGCTCCAGGCCATATATTGTATTTGAGGTATACTTTAACATTTCATGTACCCAGACTAAAGTTGTATTTACAGACACTTGATGTACAATTATGTATGGGATGTATTAGGATCAATTAAATCTGTATTGAAGATTGTATACGCTATGATATATATTAATATTAGATGATAATATCCTGAGGTGAAAGTTTCATAATATGTATATGATGATATATGACATTGCACATGAATGCGCCCAGAATTGTGTTTTGATGTAAATAAGTTTTAAATTTGCCCTATTATTCGCGCTTCCGTGGCGTTATAAGAAGAGTAATGGAGATCAAGCTTAAACACAAGAGCTACGAATGCAGTTGTAAACATCGTAAATTTTCATGTACTTGGTCTTGTCAATGAATACCAATTTAAATAATGGGATGAAAAGTGTACCTTTGGTGAAAATTAACCGAAGTTATATTTTAACAAGAGAGACTCGGGTGAATTTAATTAATTTAAATATTTTGACTCGAAGAATAAATAATCATGAGGTCCAATACATAAAATATTATTCTACAATTGGAAGGTCCAAATATTAATTAAATTTATTTTAATATTATGTGCAGAAAAATTATTGAGCATATAGAAACATAGACATATAAATATAGATAATATAATATTCAATCTTCTAGTCAAGTGTGTGAGATAAGTAAATACATATGTATGTGTATAAACACCCATAAGTATATATGTACAAACGTGGATTGGCTTCTAAAATGAAGCCAATCCCGAGGGTAGCAACAGTATAGGAAATGAGATATGGTGGAATTAGATTGCCTCATCGCCTGTATTTTATTGTTTATGGGAGAAGTCAGAATGGAGAGATGTTGAGAAGCAGAACTGAAGGGATAGGTTATCAGTGGAGGAAGTATGGCTTGCTGGCATTGGAATTAATTGCAATAGAATTACCACAGCAGCTATTCGGTAGGATGAAAATAGATATAAACATTTATATGTACTCAGAACGGTTGGTGGAGACAGGAAAAACACGAAGCAGGAACGTGAGGATGAAGAAAACATTAAATGGCTGCATGGCTGGATGAAGAAAGTTCTATTATGCACACACCAACTACAAAAAAAAAATATAAATACACTAATCGAGAGAAGGACAATAGGAAGGAAACAAAAGACAAGGCAGAAGCAGGGAAACAGAAACTTGAAAACTAAAGATGAAAGAGAGTTATCAAGAAAGGAAATAATATTAAAACAATGTAAGGCTCGAAACTAAACCAGGCAGAACTGAGTGACGGAGAGGGGAGTGTGAGCTAAAAAACGAGGGGAAAGGTCAGGAATTGATAGAGAATGAGAACGAGGATGTATTATCATGGCGTTCGGTAAGGGGATGATCTAGAGAGAAATTGTACGTGCATATAAAACTATGCAACTGGAGATACAATAGTGGAAAAAGAAAATGAAGGAAACTTGAAGCAGGATAGGCGCTGGTTGTGAGAGTTGTTTTGGGTGCCTTTGAGGTGGTTGATGGCTGAGGAAAGAAGGAAAAAGGAATAGGAAGGCAGAACAGAGAAGGAGACAGTGGCGTGAAACCAAGAGAAAGATATTGCGAGGAAGAGAGAGAGTAAACCGAAGCAGGAAAAGGAAAGGGGGAGCGTCAGCTCTTGTCCGGTGAAGGAGAAGAAGGAAGTCAGTTTAGAGCTGAAGAGGAAACCAACGACTGGTTCGGTTGGTGGCAAAAGCAGAGAACAAAACAGAGCAAGGGACTGAGAGAGGTAGAGGTGAAGAACAGCGGAGGCTGGACGTGGGAGCTGGTAACGGAGTGAATAGAGGGGGGTCACCAAAGCCAGACTGAAACCAAGAACGATGAAGGAGGAGATGGCAGCCGGTGATGTAGTGAAATGAGGTCGAAAATCTGGAAACAGAGAAGAAAAAATGAAATGAACAGTGCCAATGTAGAATAAGAAGGAAAATAAGGGAGTGACGAGAAATTTTATAAAATAAAAAATAAAAAAATAAAAAGAAAGTATATATATAATTATATATATAAATATTTAAAGATAGGAAAGAAGGCACAGAGAAATTTGAAAACCCAGGGGAAAGAAATCTAATAGAAATAACCCGAGTGGATCGGACCCACCGACTCGCTACGTTGAGACAATCGAGGACTACAGATAGACACCGAGGTAAGAAAAATTTCGTGTGCTGCTAGAGATAAATTACAAGTATTTTTCTGAAGCTTTGTAGATATTGTCACGACCCATTTCAAATCACCCACATTACTCAAATAGCAACTCAACAAATCCCATAAATCACCAACTCATCCAATTTATACTTTCTCACACTAGACTTATTTCATTTTCTAGGTTTAACTTGTTCAAATACATCTTAGGTAGTTTTAACCATCACTATCCATACAAATCAACTCCAAAGTCAATAAATAAACAATGTACTTGGGTTAGAGTAGTAGGAACTTACCAATCTAGTTTCTCTTCTTGCTCAAAATGGAAAATACTCCTTGCTCCTTCAATACCAACAATGAGGTTTTGGGTTTCAACTATGTTGTTCTCTTCCTCAAGATGAACAACTTGGTATCTAATAGCCTCCCCTCAATTCTTACTGGAAATGGCTGATTTTAGAGAGATAAACTTAGGTTTTGGGTGAAAAATGGAAGGGTGATGTTGTTTTCCCGAAAATTTCAGATTTCAACGCTCCTTTTGTATAAATAGCTTGAGGAGATCGATCTGTACTAGGAGGAGATCGATCTGGTCCCCTCAAATGGCATTTTAAGCATGAGATCGATCTGTCGAAGCTTTAGATTGATCTGCTCCAAACAGAGAGCTAAGGAGATCGATCTATATGCTTAAGGATTGATCTTTTCATTACAGAATGTTTAGGAGATCGATCTGGCTTCATTTGAGATCGATCTGCTCTATTGCATTGCTCAAATAAGAGCATTTTGACTCTTCCAGATCGATCTCTCATCCTATGAGATCGATCTGGCCTTCATACTTTCCAGATTTGCTACAGTTTTCTACAGTAATTCACACCAAAATAATCCTTAATTTGCTGCCATAGTCATTTCCTCATTCCTCCACCTTTGAAACTTGAAAGTGACATCCATCCATACCTCATACACATTAAAACTTGCATATATTCATTGTATACCTAAAGGTATACAATATAAAACCAAATGGAAGAATTTAGATTCATGCAACTTCCTTCCATTTACCACACTACTCATTTTGAGCTCCAATCACATTCATCACTTATAAAAGCTCATTTCCTCCTATTCATACACAATGAAACTTGTATGTACATTACAAACTCATATTACACGTATGTACATTACATTGATGGACTTTACATTTATTTAATCCATTTACACATATTACTACTATACTTGTACTCTTATGATCTGTGAACACCTGAAATTTCTCACCATAAAGGTAGTGGTGCCATATTTTCAACCGCTAACTCTATATCATGTGTCGGGTAGTTCCTCTCATGATCTTTCAACTGTCTAGATCCATAGGTTACCTTCCCATCCTGCATAAGCACATAGCCCAGTCCCTGGTGTGACGTATCCGTGTACACCAAGAATCCACTTGAGCTGGTAGGAATGGTGAGAACTGGAGCAGTGGTCAATCGACGCTTAAGCTCCTTAAAACTCCTTTCACGTGCCTCATCCCACACAAACTTAACATCCTTCCGTGTGAGGCATGTCAACGAAGTAGCTAGTCTGGAGAAACCCTCTACAAATCTCTGATAATATCCTGCCAATCCCAAAAAACTTTTGATCTCAGTAACTGTCTTGGGTTGTTCCCACTGTACCACATCCTCTATCTTGGATGGATCCACTGATACCCCATCCTCCGACACGACATGGCCCAGAAATGAGATCTGCTCTAACCAAAAGTTACACTTACTAAGTTTCACATACAACTCTTTCTCTAGGAGGGTCTGCAGAACTATCCTCAAGTGCTCCTCATGATCCTCCCTGGACTTGGAATATACTAATATGTCATCAATAAATACAATCACAAACTTGTCCAAGTATGGCTTAAACATATCATTCATCAGTACCATAAATGTTGTGGGAGCATTCGTCAATCCGAATGGCATTACCAAGAACTCGTAGTGGCCATAACGGGTACAAAATGTTGTCTTGGGTACATCTTCACTCCTGATCCTCAACTGATGATACCCTGACCGCAAATCTATCTTTGAAAATACTTAGGCTCTTCGGAGCTGATCCAACAAATCATCTATGCGTGAAAGGGGGTACTTGTTCTTAATGGTGGCCTTATTCAACAACCGGTAATCTATACACAGTCGGAGGCTCCTGTCCTTCTTCCTTACAAACAATACCGGTGCTCCCCAAGGTGAGACACTAGACCTTATAAACCCCTTCTCTAGCAACTCTTGTAGTTGTTTCTTCAGCTCTTCTAACTCAATCGATGTCATTCTATATGGTGGCTTCGATATCGGCTCTGTACCAGGCACTAACTCTATGCAAAATTCCATTTTCCTTTCAAGTGATAGTCCTGGTAATTCATCCGAAAAGATATCAGGGTAATCCATAATTACGGGTATGTCCCTCAATTCCGGGTGTGCCTCGTCTATATCGACCACGTAGGCAATGAACCCTTCATATCATTATTTCCACCGTTAGTATCACAAGTCATTACATCAACATTTGAAATAAACAAATGAATTCATCTCTCAAATATCATATATTAGGATTATACTCTTTCATTTAAAACAAACATACTCTTTTCATATCATTTCTTTTCATCAAAGTTTACAATAAGATTGTCTAATCCTGAAAACATCAATGTCTTAGCATGGTAATCCATAACAACACGATTGGTAGCCAACCAATCCATTCCCAATATTACATCAAAATCATTCATGTTCAATAAAATTAAATTGGTTGTCATTTCCTTTCCCTCTATCTTTAACTTACAATCTCTACACACATACTCAGTCAATTGACTATCATTCATGGGTGTGGAAATCATCAACATTTTATCCAACAATGTTGGTTTCACATGCTTCAATAATTTATGTGCATAGGAAAGTGATATGAAAGAGTGTGTGTCACCAAGATCAAATAATACCAATGTTTCTAAACCAAGGATTAGGATGATACCGTTAATCACATTTGTCGAAGCATCTGTGGTGTCCTGATCCAGTGCATGTACTCTTCCTCTGCTCACACCCGCTACTTGCTTCCCTTTTTCCTCAGCTGTGGCCCTCCTCCTCGAGGCAGCCGTCTCAACTGGACTCCTCCAGCTCCCTGCCCTTCTGTGGGGCAGTCTCCATCTTCTCAGGATAATACTTAGCTATATGTCCTGGTTTCTCGCATCTGTAACACACCATAGGGGTCATCGAACAGGGCCTAGTCCAATGAAATCTATCACATCTCCTGCACCTCTCAGTAATAGGTCGTGGTCCTCCAATAACCATACCCATCGGTGCAGTCAAAGCAGGATACATGAGAGATCTAGCAGCTCTCTCCTGCACCTCCTCGATCTTAGGTCTCTTCTCGAAAAACCTTTGGCCTCCTCTCTTGGCCACTCTATCCATCCTGGATCTATTCTGGTCTCTGTCTTTTCAAACACTAAACTTTCCCAGCTCGGAGACATTCTTCTTAAAATCTTGCTCACATAATTGAGCATTGTGTACTGCCTCCTCATAGGTTTGAATGTCAAATGGGGCTAGCTTAGTTCGGATGGCCAATCTCAATCCATCAACGAACTTTTCAATCTTTTGAGTCTCACTACCCATTATGTTCGGGTCATATCTCCCTACAGACATAAACTTGGACTCATACTCATCCACAATACGGTTCCCCTGAACCAAATTCATGAATTCCATCCGTAATTTCCTCTGTGTGGTGGCTGAGATGTACTGTCTCCTGAAGACCTCCAAAAATATCTCCCATGTAATCTCAGAGTGTCTAGCCCTCATTATAACCTCGGTGGATCTCCACCAGTGCTTTGCCTCGCCTTTAGGTATAAACACGGCAAAGGCTACCTTCTCAGCTGATGTGTATCTAAAAAAATGGTACAGCTTTTCCATCTCATACACCTAGTCCTCCATAATAATCGGGTCCTTCACCCCTCTGAACACTAGAGGTTTCAACCCTTGAAATTCTCGTAGTCTGCTTAACTCGCAGTCATAACCCAAATCACTACCGCTTTGCTGCAGAGTGATAGGAGAAGCTATATCCTAAGCCGGAGGTGGTGTAACTGTAGTTGTCTCTGCAGTCTGAGGTCTCTTGACCTCTGTAACTGTTGTCCAGTCATAGGCTATGCTGCGGGACCTCGTCTATCACTGGCACCCACTACCTGCGTGACTATCTCCACCAGGTTCTCAATACTCCGCTCTATCCTAGCAAGCGAGCCTCAGTATCCCCTGATCTCTTAGTAGGGTTCTGTGGAGTTGGATCAGTCTGTGGCTCCGCACGGCTCTCAAGCCTACTTCTACGGCCTCTAGCACATGCTCTTGCCCCTCTACCTTGGCACGTAATTGGCATAATGCCTAACTTCCTATATTAAAATCATTTATTAAACTCAATCCATCACGGTATACACAGTTATATCTAAACAAAAGCACAGTAATATGGGGATGTAACATTTTCTACATTTTATTACTGACTCACATCAGGCCAACACAGCTCTAATACTAATCTCTGTCACGACCCATTTCAAATCACCCACATTACTTAAATAACAACTCAACAAATGCCATAAATCACCAACTCATCCAATTTATACTTTCTCACACTAGACTTATTCCATTTTCTAGGTTTAACTTGTTCAAATACATCTTAGGTAGTTTCAACTATCACTATCCATACAAATCAACTCTAAAGTCAATAAATAAACAATGTACTTGGGCTGGAGTAGTAGGAACTTACCAATCTAGTTTCTCTTCTTACTCAAAATGAAAAATGCTCCCTGCTCCTTCAATACAAACAATGAGGTTTTGGGTTTCAACTATGTTGTTCTCTTCCTCAAGATGAACAACTTGGTATCTAATAGCATCCCCTCAATTCTTATTGGAAATAACTGATTTTAGAGAGATAAACTTAGGTTCTGGGTGAAAAATGGAAGAGTGATGTTGTTTTCTCAAAAATTTCAGATTTCAACACTCATTTTATAGAAATAGCTTGAGGAGATCGATCTGCACTAGGAGGAGATCGATCTGGTGCCCTTAATTCCCTCTTTTTCACGGCATTTTGAGCATGAGATCGATCTGTCGAAGCTTGAGATCGATCTGCTCCAAACAGAGAGATAAGGAGATCGATTTGTATGCTTAAGGATCGATCTTTTCATTACCAAATGTTTAGGAGATCGATCTGACCCCATTGGAGATCGATCTACTCTATCACATTACTCAAATAAGAGCATTCTGGCTCTTCCAGATCGATCTCTCATCCTATGAGATCGATCTGACCTTCATATTTTCCAGATTTGCTGCAGTTTTCTGCAGTAATTCACACCAAAACAATCCTTAATTTGCTGCCATAGTCATTTCCTCATTCATCCACCTTTGAAACTTGAAAATGACATCCATCCATACCTCATACACATTAAAACTTGCATGTATTCATTGTATACCCAAATGTATACAATATAAAACCAAATGGAAGTATTTAGATTCATGCAACTTCCTTCTATTTACCACACTACTCATTTTTGAGCTCCAATCGCATTCATTAGTTATAAAAGCTCATTTTCTCCTATTCATACACAATGAAACTTGTATGTACATTACAAACTCATATTACATGTATGTACATTACATTGATGGACTTTACATTTATTTGATCCATTTACACATATTACTACTATACTTGTATGGGGTCTCATAGATATAAATTTAGGTTGTATTTCTACTTTAGAAAAATATTCGTGAATTGTTAAAAATATCTTCGTATATTTTCTGAGTATTTGAGACTGCGGACTTTAAGATAGAAATTTTCAGTTGCTTGAATTATAGGAAACCTTAGACCAATTTTACGCTTTGGAATTTAAGGAAGAGTTTTAAAACTCCGTAAAAATAGTCTGATTTTCGGTATAGTATTATCAAATCTATTTAAATAAATATTTGAGTAGTTTTTAAAATATTTGTGAAAAATAAAAAATTTCGAAATTATACTGAAAAATTATATGTTGTGAAAAAGGGTAAGACCAATCCCTTTTACTCTATTTTATAAGCAGAAACTAGATTAAAGTATTTGAGGTTAAAACTGTGCCAGTCAAGCGTGTATTGCTGTGTGATCTTGCACTACCTACTTGCACGTGATTTAAAGCGTTTTGATGTTAAAACTGTACCTGTCAGGCGTGTATTACTGTGTGATCTTGCACTACCTGCTTGCACATGATTTGAGGCAACAAGACGACAGTGAAATTATATGAATTGTGAAAAGTAAAATTATACTGAGTGCTGAATGATGTCGAGGTCCATGGAGTACAATGTACCATGCTGTGTGCATGTGTGTACAATGTACCGTGTTATTGGAAAATAGAATAATGTGTGAGCCGTTTGGGTAGCTGACCACTCCTACGGCACCTGACATCCCTGCACACCTGGCACGTGAATTGCCCAGAGTCACCGACAATGGCCAATAGTCACTTCTGATATCTGATGTATTGTGAAATGTCTTGCCTCATCTATCTGAAATTTATGAAATGAATATGAGAATTGTGTTGAGATTTGAAACTGTGTGTTTCTCTACTTTAATTTTGAAATTGTGAAACCTGTGTGGTAAACTGTGAAGATACTATTTGTAGATTTCCATTTATGATTTTATTAAACTGGAAATTTTTCAGTATGATTTACGAGAAACTTATTTGTGGCATAAGTATAAGGTAGTGTGTTTATCTACCTGCTACGTGTTTTTCTTACTGAGTATGTTAAGCTCACCCCCCTTACTTTCCTCCACAGAGTCCCTTTGTAGCTGGGATCGCTTCCATTAGTAAGGTATTCTGCACAGTTATGATTTCACGGAGCATATTTCTGTATCGAAGGTATACCCAGGTTTAAACAATTCTTTTGTATCTAACATTTTGTAAGTACAGTAATGCATACAAGATGTGTTTGGGGAATGTGAATATATATATATATATATATATATATATATATATATTGTTTAAAATTGGTTACTAAGAAAGAAAATTAATCAAACTGAATATTGTTCTGACCTAATATCGACTTGTAGCCCAACCAAAATGTGTGTAATTCAAGTCGTTACAGTAGTATTTCAACCTCTCTAACTTCCCATGTCCATAAAGCTTAATATAATCTAAAAATAGAAAATGAAAAGTGAAGATTACTTATCATCAATTACCCATCCACATCAGCCCATGGACAGCTCACATATTCTAATACCATTTATTTTGTCCTTCTGTCCACTTAAACATCCATGTGGTGAAAACATGTGATTTCCATTTGTTGGCATGTGATGGTCATGTGTTCCTTTAATATTTTCTCCAAGATTGAATATGAGAGTGACATATTGAGTGCTAGGTGTCAAAGAGAGATAAGGTGCACTATAGGACTGGCTGTTTTCTCGTTTTGGCTCGTAATGCTAAAATTTCATCTTGTAGTGAATCTAACTCAATCTTTGTCTATTTCAACCCAAGTCAAACCAAATATTCCGAAACTCATTAGGAATTTACTTATTTGCATAATTAGAAGCAATTAATCAAATAAGGAGGGATAAATAACGCATTTCACAAGAGCATTAAGGAAAACTAAGACAATTAAGCATAGAAATAACTTTATTTTCATAAAGTTATCAACTATCACTAACTCTCAAAGTAAAACATCAACCCACTTTCCAATTTGGATCTTATAGTATATCAAAATCAAAGCTCCCTATCAATGCACCCATATTATTCAACTGCTCTCTTAAGATCAATCATCAATTAAAATCACCATTTCTAATTTGATATCAAAATCCATAAATGTCACAATACATAAATATGTCCGCAACATACATCACAATCACCATCTAAATTCCTCGAATGCCATCATTTCCATATTAATAAATCATCATCATTCTATACCTTAAGATTTGGAATAAATTAAGCATTTTATACCGTCATTGCAAAAAATTATTTAATATTTACTCATGCTATTTACATATAGTCCTTTTTTATACTTCATTTAAATATTTTCAATTCAACAATCACAATCCATACTCATAAGAACATGACAATATTAATCTTTAATTATAATAAATTTTCATGGTATGTAACCCTATGATGCCAACCTACATCTATATCTATTACTTACAAGTCCATGAGTAATGCATTATGGACAACCCATCATCACACACACAATTTCCTTATTTAATCAATTCATAATTTCTCACAATCATTCACATTCATCATGTCATATAATTTATAATCTTAGCATGATTAATTTAACAACTATGAACTAAAATTCACTTATATAAATTCTTATCAAAGAGTACCAAAGTTTGGCACTTCACCCACACCTTACTTGACTGCACCTTTTGGTAATTCTTCTTCGCTTTGTGTTTTTCTACAAATAATACCCAAATCACACTTAACATTGTCCTAAGAAACATAGATATGTATATATTACTTTCAAAACAATTAACTTCTCTTACCCTTTAAACACCTCTTGGCCGACCCATATTGCTAATTCTTCCCCATGGTTTTTTGTTGTTGGAATTTCCTCTCTAAATAGCAGTAAAAACAAAGGTTTCTAGATTAGGAAATTATAGTCAATGGGGTAGGCAAGGTGTAGGTTCATTCTCCTTTATTTTCCTTTTCCCTCTCCCCATGGTATTCCAACCCTGCACTTGTTCTGTTCAACCCCTGTATTCTCTATTGTCCAGCCAAGAATCTCCACTGGTATGGTCCCATTTTACTAAAAAAGAAGACCCCAATTAGTGGGGTTTAATCTATCCATTCCTTCCTTGATCTCTCTTGGCATTTCTCTTGATTTCTAACTAGTTTTCTACCTTAAACCCCCTCTTTTTTTTAGACATGGATTGAAGCCCTTATTGCATCATGTTTTCCTAGCTGAGACTCACACCCAAACAATAGCCATTCAACTATTTATGGTTTGGGATAGTAAGAAGAGTAAGATAGTATAAGTATGAGTGACCTCTTCTCTCTTTTCCCTATATTTTCTCTCTCGGTAATGACTTCATTTTTAGGTAAGTTTTTATGCTCTTTTCACCTCCCCTGTTGCATTCTCTTTTTTGCTTTAGTTTACAAACGTGTAACAAGGCCAACTTAGTGGAAGTAGGTAATGGCTTTGGCTTTCTAGAGAAGACACTCAATTGTACAATAATAGTGTATTTATTTTTTGACACTTTCACTTTTAATTCAACCACCTAAAATGTATCTATTACCATGTTAAAACATAATTATTGTTTTAATGGGATTTGATTTAAGTAGGCATTATTAATCTTATATGGCTAATGGTACTTCTTACAATTTAAATCAAATACACTCTTTTCTCTACTAATTGATAACATATAGTAATTATCCATGGTAATTCCTCAATTTATTTTATATGACTTTAACTCACTTTTCTAATTACTTCACCATACTCAAGATAGAAGTTTAAAAATTCACCGAGATCAATACATAATGAATTAGAAATACAAGCCATATTTGCCATGAAAGGTCATTAAGTTAACTTTTCAACGCAATTTGAATAACTTCAATCAGAGTTCCCCATCAAAAAGTTATGCTTGACTCTTTACTAATTGCTCGCTTTTTGAAATTCTTGCACATAGTGCAACTTCTGAAATTTACTGGCATTGATCCACAAAGAATTAAAATGTCAGTCTTATATAGTTAGAAAGATATTTGAGTTAGCTCTTTAAGGAAATGGTATATCCTTTTGATTCTACGATAAAAAATTATAACCAAAATAATATCGATTGGTCATGAATTTTCCTGCTAAGGTATTTCATATAGGAATTATATATTTTAAATTCTTATCAAATTATAATTCTTAAAGACCTCTAATCCATATTATCCAATGAACACTCATGATTTTCTTAATTCTTTGTCAATAAAAATATTTATAATAATATATTCAATATTTTCCAAGAGTGTGTAAAATTTTTGGTTATCATAGAAATTTTCTGATAAATTTGACAAATGCCAAAAATGTTGTTTTAAAAATATTTTGAAAACCATGTTTAAATTTATGAGGATCTTCATTTTACAAAGGAATTTTCAAAATAGATATTTTAATTTGAGGGGAGAATTTTTTTCAAGCAAATTTATCTTAAGTTCTTTCATATCAAAATGAGGAGATTGTTAGTTTTGAATTATTATATATTTTAAAATGAAAAAAATCTTAAATTTGTTTAAATGAGATTTAATTAACTTTGCATTTGATAATCAACCATTTCTCAAAACAAAAGATACTTTTGTGGTTATCATATATGCTTAATTTAAAAAATAAGCCAAAAAGTTTTGTATTTGGACTTAATACAAGTGGTTTATGAGAAAGAAAGATATTTTGAAAAAATAATTAAGTTTAAAAAATCCATGTTTCTAAATATTTGAAAATCATTAGAGTATTTTTGGGAACTTGGAAAAAAAAATGTTCTAAAGTTAAAATGAAATGATTTTTTGAGCAAAAAAATGTTTTTTCATGCTTTTCAATAAGCAGATATTATTACCATATTAATACCCTTCATATAGGTGTCATTACCATATCAATACTTTATTGATACCCTAAAACAAAAACTCATCCCCTACTTTAAGTATCGATACCTTGGTAAAAGTATCAATATCCTTACGCTAGACTGATCAACGATCATATTTTTCAGTCTTCCAACAACTTTTTTCTTCTCCTAATATCAATAGCTCCAAACTGAAGTCTAACTATAACAAAAGGGTCTTCCAACACCAAAAATAGTGGGAGAAGCAAGGGATTTCATCGCCAAGAGCACTGAATGAAATCTTTTATCAAATTGAAGAATGTTAAAGGGTTGTAGAGTTTACAAATCATTATTTAAAACTTGTAATTCATCAAGAGGTGGGGAATCCTCTTAATTGTTCTTTGAGATTTTTGTAGAAACTCATATGGAGTAAAGCCTTTGAAAAAGATAAGGAGTTGTAAGGTTATACCTTAACCTTTGAAAAGGTAGTAGAGGTTACTCCTTAGCCTCTGAAAAGGTAGTAGAGGATTCTATCTTAAGCCTTTAAAAAAGATATGGATTGCAAATGTTATACCATAACCTTGAAAAAGGTAATTCAATTCTAATAAATTAGGAACTCCTTAATGGGGATGTTAAAGGAAAGGATGTAGATATGGTTGGCCAAAACTATAAATCCTTAAGCCAATTCTTTCTATGTCTATACTTTTTATCATTTTATGCTTTCAGTTATCTTTTTTATTGAACTGTTATTTTCTTAACAAACTTATTGAGAACCAAAATTTGAGAAAATTATGAGTTAATCCTATTCACCTTCTCTAGGAATGCCATAGAACTTATGCTAAAAGACTTATTGATGTTTGAACAACTTTTAGCAATGTCGAAACTTCTTTTGCTAGAATTTGTCAAATTCAGAGAAGACAAAACTTAGAGCCATTTTTCCTTTCTCTCACTACCTAAGAAAATCAATATAATACCATGCACGTATATTGCTCCGAGTGCATGGCTTTCCTTTGAATAAATTATTGACCGTTTCTTTCTTATATAATATCTTTACGTTCTCATCATCTTTGCATCATTTTAAAAAGATTTTCTTGCTTTTACGCCATGGTGGAAACTGAGTTTATTCAATGAAATATTCTTAAAGATATAATGATATTTTGAGACTTCATTAAGCCTTAAAGCAAACATTCACGGAAGCAATAACTAAATTGAAAACCAAATTTCTAAGAATTTCAAACAAGATCACCTGTGGAATTGATCGAATATTTTTTGTAGAGTTTGATACTTTTATTATTCATATTGTTTTGAAATTAAGAAGAAAGAAAGCCAATATTGTTGGAGAAAAAGACAAAGAAAAAGTGAATCTGTAAAGTGATAAATGATAGATATCTCTTCAGACTTTAAGCATTGTAGCATACTTTCTTAAAATGCTATATTTGTAAATCGACCTTTCCAATATTGCAGGTACGTGAATCTCAGATAACAAAGTATATGATACAAAAGATTGTGTTTAAATACCTAAAGCATAGTCTTTTAATAAATAAAAACGATAGTTGAATTTATTAAAACAATAAAATGTTTATTCATTGATAACGTCGTTATAGCTTTTCTTGAAACTAAAATAATTAAAAATGCATTTGAATATTGAAAGACAAAACATTTAGCAATGAGGTACAAAAGACTATGTTTGAAAGAAAAATTTGTAGTCTATTTACTATGATATTTAATTGGGAAAATAAGTATTTCCATCTTTTATAAGAAATAATGTTTTTCAATTAAATTATCTTGTACAATTAATAATATTAATAATGGTTACCAATGTATTTATGCATGCTTTTTAGTAAAACTGTGATATTTTATTATTTTGTATTACGCTATATAAACGTAATTAGAGTCTTAATGTCTAAAATCTAAAAATACAGGTAAAATGGAACATTAATTTCAGCACTAGGTTTTGTTGATGACTGCTTCATATTCTCAAATGCACTTAGCCAATCATATCCAAATCTCTATTCTATGCCTAACCAATATTGTGCGACATCAAGCCAAAGTATTAATTTTAATAAATGCAATATTACATTTTCACCTAACATCGACTTTCATACAAAAAAAATTTATTTCCTCATTATTTAATATATGTATTACATCTCAATTGGATAAATATCTAAGTTTACTTATATTTACAGTTAGAGTCCATCGTATTGAGTTTCATTACATATATAGATCACTCTCTTATGCCGATGGATTAACTTTAATTAAATCGACACAAAATGCCATTCCAATCTATACCATGTCAACATTCATACTACCTATAGCTTTAACAATGGAACTGGAATCCATCTTCAAGTTGATTCTCTCGAACTGATCTATCAAAGCACATAAAAAGAAATCTCTATTTAAAAGAAACACACTATGTCTAACTTTAGAATTTGGAGGTCTAGCTATTAAATCCATTCCATTTTTTATATAAATGTGGTTCTAGTGGCAAAAAAAAAAAAAAAAAACTTAGGATAATCCTTTAAAAAGCTAAAGAAATATGGGTTCAACGCTAGAAGCGAGAATATATTCCAAGCACTCACATATTAAATGCTACATCCAAACCTTCGGGCTCCTCTTTATGGAAAGGATAATACAACTGCATTCATTTAAATAAAAATAACATCAAGTGGCGCGTTGGTAATGGACTGTCCATATCTGATGGGACGGTGAATGGGTCTCACATGCCCCTCTCACTCAAATTATGCCTATTCTTCTACAACCTCCTATTAATCCCTTAAAGTTAGTGACATTTTTAAACACCATCCGTTTGCTTGGATTCTTGTTAATATACAATCCTATCTGCCTGACATCCTACTACATCAAATTAAAGATAGTCCATTACCCTTGGGTCATAAGGATGATAAATATTATTGGGCCCTTTCAAAATCTGGTTCATTCCCTACCCAATCCCTTTATAAGAAACTCAAAATTCATTCTCATTCATTGAGACCTGAATGTCTTGTTCTTCCATGGAAGTATATCTGGCAAGCGAAAGTTTTACCCTGAGTAAAATTTTTCCTAAGCCTCTGTGCACACAATCATTTACCCCATATCATCCTTCTTTTTTAATGTACAAAATATTACTTCACCCACCTGTCCTCCTTGTAATAGACTAAAGAAATGCTTATTTTGTAAGTATTCTTAAATGCTCCTTGAATACTACATCCCAACACTAACCTTATTATTGAAGTCCTTAAATGATAATAATCAATACTTTGAACATCATCATGACCGAATCTCATATAGCATATTCATCCCCACTTTACTATTGCAAATCTGGAAAATCAGGAATGAAATTATTTTTACAATACCCTAATTCCTATTATTATAAAAAAAATCCTTAACCTAGTACTTGATGTACCCTTACTCAATCATCCACTACCCAACCCATACCACCTCCCCACCACCAACTACCTATTTTATCATGGAACCCACTTGTGTTTCCATTTCAAAATCTTACTCGGATTCTATTTGGGAAACCTGGCTCTGACAGGTTCAGGTGGTATTGTCCAAGATGCAAATTTTAATTTTGCGATTGGATTCTCCAACTACATTGTCATCACTAACAATTGCATTACTGAACTACAAGCCATTCGCACCGGCACTCCGATAACTTTAAAAATGGGAATACAAATTTTAATCATGGAGACGGATTCACTCAACTCTGTGTAACTTTTTATGAGGGACTAGGACAGGCACCCGCTTCAGGATACTATTATCAGTGATTGCCATCGGCTATCAACAGGGTTCGATAATATCAGTTTGTCTTTTGCCTATCGAGAGATGTTAATCAGCCGACAGATTGTCTAGCGGTGAGAGTAGCAACAAGTCGTACTAGTGAGATCTACTGCCAGTCTCCTCCTTTTCTCTCACCTATGTTAACTTTTGATCAATGTAATAGTGGAATCTTTGGACTTATAAATTCTACTATATGCTGTACTGACAATTTCTATAAAGAATGAATATCCTGTCGTTACTGTACAAAAAAAATATGTATACGTTGTTGCTCTAAACAACAATAAAATGATGCTAATGTGATCTTCTTCACGTGTCTTGGATATTTTGCAAAAACAATGAAAGTCAGAGCGGTGCAGGGATCTGTCCCTGTACACGCACTCTGATACTTAAGTCAGAAAACTGTTTAAGCAGAGTTTTTGTATGTAAAATAGAGATTAAGGTTTTTTTTATCATACCTGGTGTATTTATAGACATTTTTTAGAATTAAATCGGGCTTCATATTTTTCCAAGGGCCTGCGAATATTTTGGACCCAAAACTATAGGATTCGGATCTGAGGCCCAGGTGCGTATCTGGGCTGCGACAGAGTTGTTAGGCACTCTGTCGCAGACTCAGAGTCTGCTTCTGTGAGGATGAGTTCAACATGCGATAGAGGTTCGGAGACCTCTGCCGCAGTTCTTACGAAAAAGTTCTACCGCGACCTACTCTGTCGCAGAGACTCTGTCGCCATACCGTTTGTCGGATTCATACTCTAACGCAGAGGTCTATTGCTCTGCTACTGCTAGACTCAAAGGCGCAGAGGTCTGCCGCGTGTATACTGTGCTGCATGACTCTGTCGCCAAAGCTCTATCGTATAGAGACTCTATCGCATAACGACTCTATCGCCATGGACTCTGTCGCATAGAGACTCTATTGCATAACAACTCTCTCGCCAAGGACTCTGTCGCATAGAGACTCTATCGCCACCGTTCGGTATCTGCCACGTGGCTTATGCCTCTTGGTGGTTATGTCTGACACGTGGTTGTCCTCTGTTAATCAATGTTTGTACACGTGGACTTTAATGATATGACCATTATCAATTGCTCCCCACTCTTTGGTAGGAAAATTTCCTGCGAAAGAGTATGACTCGTTTTTTTTTTTGAATATTTGGTTTACTGTTCCTGATGGCATGCGGATTACTGTGCACGTGCGGATACAGCCGCGCCTATATATAAGCTCTCAGGCATCGCGGTATCTACTGAGCTCTCTCGCTTAGGATCACTCTGTCACACACTCTCATCGTACTCTGTCGTAACTCTGTCGCTAGTCTACCGTAACTCTATCGCGACTCTACCGCAACTCTATCGCTACTTCACCGATACTCTACCGCAACTCTGCCGCATAATCCATCACTGTTTCGCAACTCTGTCGCATGACCAATACTCTGTCGCGCCGTTCTTGTACTGTTTGCCACACCTCTGTCGCAAATACTCTGACGCTATAGTTCAGTATCTACCTTCGCCTTTGCAAGTGCATCTTTGGTTGTTAGGTAAAACTCTGTCGCCGATCACTTTTCTTTTTGTAATTTTTCTCAAATCTAGAATGGCCGGTCATGGTGTAGGGAAGCATATAAAACTAGGAGTTAGATCGACTTTGAAGGCAGTTGACATCCAAGATCTTATGTCTAGGTTTCCTTTGCCCGATGGGTACTCCTATAGACTTCCAAACCCTCAAGAAAATGACATACATAGTGTGTCCGACGGGGTAGTTACTTTCAGGGCATCCTTAGAGCTAGGACTCCGTTTTCCAATTCCCGACTTTGGAGCTTCTTTCTTTAGGACAAATAGGATTACCCCTGGACAACTGCATCCTCATGCATAGATGCAATTAATTGGCTTTACCGTGCATTGCCGATTAAGGGGTGTTTCTCCGTCTCTTCCTTTACTTGATACTTTGTTTAGGTTCCGAGGTAGCTCCGGTTTAGTTCCTTATTCTCTTCAACGGGTGTATAAGCCCAGATTTGAAAATAGGCTATTTGAAAAACCTGTGAATAAGCTTCATGGATTTGAATCGGAGTGGCTTCTTATGGAGACTCCTGGGGGCCTGGATTTCCCTACTCGTTGGGAAACTATACGTGAAATCCCTAAGGGCCCCCAGATTTCTACACTCAGGGAACAATTGTCTTTAGATATTAGTAAATTATTAATTGATAATCCCATTAATCTCGATACTCTCCTATCGAATGAAAATTTGATATCTGCTGGCTGGGGTGTGGGTCCCATTCCTATTGTCGGCCCTTCTGTTCCTCCCTCGAATCTTTCATCATCGATTCCTTCTGAGTTGAACCCTGAACATTTAAGGTCACAAAAGAATATAGGGAGCGCAAATAGAGAATCTAGTTCTGACGGTGAACCCCTAGCTGATCTGAGCGACTGGGAAGGGTTTGGTTCAACTTTTATGGTTCTTCCTGATGATGATATGATAAACATAGAGTCCCTTCAGGAGCATTTTGATTCTCCTGATGGTAACTTTTCATGCTTTTCGATTTATTGTTTGTTGGTTCTGACCACGTTTTTGACCACTTATTTGTTCTTTTTCTTTTTGTAGAAATGAGCCATTTTAGACGATCTTTGGCATGCCAGGGGGTGGAAGAAGGTTCGTCTAGCAATCTTGTTAGAAAGAGACCTCGTCTGACAGACATTATTCCTAGTGAAGCACCAATTCCACCTCCATTGCCCTGGGCTCGGACCTCTCCTCCTTCTAGACAAGAGATGCCCCCTCCTACAGAACAAAGGGATCCCTCCCGGGATAGAGGGAAGACTCCTTCCTCTTCAAGGAGGGCTTTCGATTCTTCTGGACGGTCTCGATCTGAAGAGCGTGCTGAGTGTAATATAATTTTGTCTCAACGAAAGAATCGGAGGTATTTGTACATTGAGCCGTCAATGGGGACTAGGCCAATTCTCCTTAGGATAGATCCTGTTGACGAGAGATCCTATCCCGTAGATGGTGGTTTCATAATGAGGGGGTCAGAGTTCCGAGTATACCCGGGAGTACGTGACAACGATACCTTGGATTCTCCCGGGGTGGCGTCTCAACTAAGTTGGGCCACTATTCTCCCGAGGGACGAAGCTCGAATATTCAGGAATTATCCAGAGGAGGAAGACTTAGTTGATGCGGAAGCGCTGAGGGTAATCTTCATATTCTTTTTTCATTTAATTTCTTTTTGCTCTACTTTGAGTTTGACCTTTTGTATTTCTTTTCAGCTTGCTCAAAGGACGGTGGCCAACAATGCTCAACATCGAGCCTATCGGGAGCGAGCTGACAAAGAGATCCGGGAGTTGAAGGACAAAGTCATGGAGCTGTCGAATACTGTCAACAACCTATCTGGGCTCCCAGACGTGGTGCGAAACTTAGAAGATCAACTCTCGAAAGCGCATCAAGATTTGAATCAGGCCAAGGGAGATCTTACTGTCGAGACGACTAGGTCTAACAAACTTAATGAAGATCTTCAACAGGCCGAAGCCGAACTGGACAGTATGCAGTCTAAATATGGGTCCTTAATGGATCGCAATAAGGAGCTGAAACAATATGTCACCGAACTAGAAAGTCGGGCCACTCCCTCTCTAAATCAAGCGGAGATTGATAGCATCAGGGCAGAAGCCGTGAAGGAGTACCGTCTTTCTAGGGATTGCTTGAAGCAAAAGGAGGATTTTTCAAACCCATATGTAAAATATGGTTTTTACCTTGCTAGATCCTGGTTGGAGAAGCATAGGGAAGGCGAAGAATTCCCTGAGCTTCAATATACGCGTGAAGCGATGCTATTTGAGGCTCCTGATTGGACTAAGTATGAGCCGGGGGCTGAACCCCCTGATAAGCTTTTTAAGAGGACTGCGCAAGATGATCTCACAAACCTGACCGGTCCTTGGGAGCCTATGAGCCTGGACAATGCTCCCGAGCCTATTGGTGCCCTCGACGACTTGGATGGAGAAGATGGTCAGCAGTCTTTAAAATGCGAGGGTCCGTCGGCGCTTGATCCCCAGCCTCCATCCCATGCAGACTGAATTATTTTTCGTTTTTCTTTTTGAACATTTTGTTGTTTTGTTGTTGAACTTATTCATGCTTGTAATGATTTTCTTTGAATGAATAAAGTTAAAGTTTATCTATTCATGCTTCGTATTGCTTTGTTAGTTAATCTTTCGCTATTTATCGTTTATCTGTTTATTTGTTTTACTCGTATATTTGTTTATTCGTATATGCTCCCCAATTCTTGATAGAAAGATATACTTTCAGAAAGAATTACATATGTAAACATACCTTTTTCTGAGGCCTGACCACTATGATGTGAGTGCGTCTTCAGTTCTTACGGCTAATATGTTTCCATTGCTTGGTCATGGGCCACAGTGACGCTATTGCGCCTCAGGCTCTTACGGCTCGTCTAATTTTTTACGCCTGGCCACAGTCGCTATTGCGCCTCAGGCTCTTACTGCTCGTCTGATTTTTTACGCCTGGCCACAGTGACGCTACTGCGCCTCAGGCTCTTACGGCTCGTCTGATGTTTTACGCCTGGCCACAGTGACGCTATTGCGCCTTAGGCTCTTACGGCTCGTCTGATTTTTTACGCCTGGCCACAGTGATGCTATTGCGCCTCAAGCTCTTACGACTCGTCTGATTTTTTATGCCTAGCCACAGTGACGTTACTGCGCTTAAGGCTCTTACGGCTCGTCTGATTTTTTACGTCTGGTCACAGTGACGCTACTGCGCCTCAGGCTCTTACGGCTCGTCTGATTTTTACGCCTGGCCACAGTGACGCTACTGCGCCTCAGGCTCTTACGGTTTCTTTGTCTTCTGTCACAAGATTTAGATTTATAAAAGCTGAAGATATAATAGAAGAACAATCTGCATAATGATCAGATAATGGTATCTTGTGACAGTGTAAATAAATAACAATAATACGAGAATATAAGGGTTGAGAAAGAGAACATAATGATTAATTCAAATACAATTTCAAATGATTTGAGTTCCATGTTTTTCCTATTTTCTTCCCTTGCAGAGTTTCCAGGATTCAAGTGTTGGGTCAAATCCTTCGTTTGATTCTGTATGGACCTTCCCAATTGACTTTGAATTTTTTGTCTTCCTTCAAGGCATTCGTGATATGTGACTTTCTAAGTACCAAATCTCCCTCGAACATTGGTCTATCTTTCACCCGACTGTTGTAGTAGTTGACCACCCTCTGATGATAGGATACCAGCAGGATAGCTGCCGTCTCTCTATGCTCATCAAGCAAATCTAAGTTTTCCTTTAGCCCCTGTGAATTCTTTTCTTCCACTAAAGGCACTACCCTGGATGACAATGCTCCAATTTTCACGGGAATCAATGCTTCAGTGCCGTATACAAGGCTAAACGGTGTTTTCCCAGTCGATACCCGACTAGTGGTGCGATATGCCCACAAGACACTTGGCAGCTCGTCCACCCATGCTCCCTTAGCTTTGTCCAATCTGGTCTTCAACCCATGAAGGATAGTTTAATTACTGACTTCGGCCTGTCCATTAGCTTGAGGATATGATACAGAAGAAATCCTTAGCTGAATGTCAAGGCGCTTACAGAATTCACGGAAGGCGTCACAATCAAACTGCTTTCCGTGATCAGCATTTAAGATACGTGGGATCTCAAACTGGCAGATAATATCTTGCCACACCATTGCTTCCACTTTCTTCTTCGTAATTGTAGCTAAAGGCTCTGCCTCAATCCACTTTGTAAAGTAATCGGTGGCAACCAGCAGAAACTTTTTTTGACCCGTAGCTAATGGGAAAGGCCCTAGAATGTCCAATCCCCATTATGCAAAAGGAGTTGGTTGTACCGTACTCTGGGAGGGAGTCACCTGGGCCGTTGTTATTGGTGCAAACCTTTGGCACTTGTCACACCTGCGGGCTTTATCCATCGCATCTTTTTTCAATGTTGGCCAATAGAATCCCAATCGCAATATTTTAGCAGCAAGGGCTCTAGCTCCCAAGTGCTCACCACAAATTCCTTCGTGTACCTCAGCTAGGACATAGTTTGCTTGCTCTGGCCCCAGGCACTTTAACAAAGGCGATGAATACCCCCTTTTGTACAATTCCCCGTTTATTAGTGTGAACTTCGCCCCTTGTATCCTTAAGCGACGAGCCTCGTCCTTATCTTGCGGGAGTGTACCTTCAGTGAGATACTGTTTGAATGGGGATCTCCAATCATCCCCTACTTCAATGTCACACACTTCGACCTCTTCAATGCTAGGCCACTCGAGTTTCTCCACCTTCACTATTCTTCCCCTTGTCTCATTGGAGGAGGCTAATTTGGACAATGAATCTGCATGTGTGTTTTCAGACTGATTAAGTTGTATTAGCTGGAAGTTTTTGAAAGTCCGAGCCAGAGATTAGACTTTCTTTAGATAAGGGACCAACATCGGCTCTCGAATCTCATACTGCCCGCTGAACTGGTTTACCACCAATTGAGAATCACTATGCGCCACCAGGTGGTGAACTAGCAACCTCTCTGCCAGCTTCATTCCAGTCACCAGAGCCTCATACTCTGCTATATTGTTTGAACTAGGGAACCCAAACCGCAAAAAATATTCTAAGGATTTCCCTTCCGACTACACTAAGACTACACCTACCCCACTTCCATTCCTACTTGATGCCCCGTCAACATACAGTAGCCACGGTTGAGTTTCCTTTCCACTATTGTCGCTCGGACTAGTATATTCTACTGTAAAGTCTGCCAAAGCTTGGCCTTTGATAGCCTACCTAGGTTGGAATGTGATATCATATTCTCCAAGTTCCACTGCCCATTTCACTAGTCTCCCTGAGTGTTCAGGCTTCTGAAGAATTTGTCTTAACTGTTGATCTGTCAAGACAGTGATGGAGTGTGCCTAAAAATAAGGACGCAACTTACAAGAGGCCATCACAAGAGCCAATGTTAGCTTTTCGGCCAGCGGATAACAGGTCTCCGGGTCTAGTAGTACCTTACTCACATAGTAGATGGGACAGTACACTATTTCATCTTTCTTCAGTAGTACTGTACTGACGGTGAATTCACCAACTCCCAAGTACATATATAACTGTTCCCCTTCCAAAGGTCTTGTCAATAAAGGTAACTGCTTCAAGTATTCCTTTAAGCCTTCAAAGGTTTTTTGACAATCACTTGTCCATTCAAAATTCTTTCCTCCTTGCAGAGTTTTGAAGAATGGTAAGCTCTTTTCTGTAGACTTTGACAAAAAGCGGTTTAGAGCTGCTATTCTGCCTGTCAACCTTTGGACATCTCTCACTGTGGTTGGTGGCTTCATGTCTATAATTACCTGTACCTTTTCAAGATTTACCTCAATACCCCTGTTAGTGATCATGAATCCTAAGAACTTCCCAGATTTCACTCCGAATGAGCATTTGTTGGGATTTAGCTTCATACTGAATTTTCTCAACACATCGAACACCTTGGACATTTGATGAGCGTGAGACTCTCCTGCTCTACTCTTGATAATCATATCATCCACATAGGCTTCCATAGTATTTCCCAGAAGATCTTTGAACACTTTGTTCACCATTCGCTGATATGTGGCTCCAGCGTTCTTTAAACCGAATGGCATTACCCGATAACAGTATGTTCCATCGTCGGTTATAAAAGAAGTCTTCTCTTCATCTTCTGGGTGGAGCATAATTTGATGATATCCAGAGAAAGCATCTAAAAAAACTAAGGAGTTCATATCCGAACGTTTCATCCACGAGCCTATGAATTCGGGGCAAATGGTACGAATCTTTAGGGCAAGCTTTATTCAAATCAGTGAAATCCATACACATTCGCCATTTCCCATTGGATTTCTTCACCATTACTACATTGGCCAGCCACTCAGGGTAGTAGACCTCTCTAATAAACCCACCTTCTAAAAGTTTATTGATTTCTTCAGTGATCGCCTTCTGTCTTTTCGGGGTAAAATTCCTCTTCTTCTGCTTGATAGGCCTATGCCCGAGTGAGACATTAAGCTCATGACAAATCACTTCAGGATTAATCTCGGGCATATTAGCCGGGGTCCAAGCGAAAACATCTGAGTTTCTCTGTAGGCATTCAGCTATCTCCCTTCTTGCTTGTTTATTCAGCTGAGTCCCTATGAATGCCTTCTTCTCTTCATCCCCTTTAACTAGCTCAATGGCTTCCATTTTCTCCACAGGTTGAGGCTTGAGCGGGTCATCTACGCACAAAGTCTCCTTTCTCTGTACTCCTTTGCTGGCGGTAGAAGCGATATAACAAGTACGAGCCCTCCTTTGATCTCCTCGTACTTGTCCAACTCCGTTGGGAGTAGGGAACTTCATTAATAAGTAACAAGAGGATATAAACGCCCTCATATCATTTAACACAGGCCTCCCTTGGATCATGTTGTAAGCAGCTGAGGTTGACCTCACAACTATGAACAATACCTGTTGTGTCACATCCTTTGGGCTTTCCCCTAGAGTCACAGGCAACTCTATAGACCCGGCTACCTTCACCTTTTCACCTGTAAATCTGTACAATGGTGTCATAACAGGTCTTGATCTATCTTCAGATACATTCATTTTCTCAAAACAATTCCAATAGATTAAGTTCATCGAACTTCCATTATCGACTAGGATTCTGCTCACCGGATGTTTCGCCACCACTGCGGATATTACCATGGGATCATCATGAGGCACGACAATATCACCCTTGTCTGTCGGAGTGAACACAATGGGTTCTTCATCTACCTTCTCCTCCATCACAGCATGAACCTGATATGCTTGTCTTGCGTAACTTTTATGGGAAGCAGAGGAGCTTCCTGCCATCGATTCTCCTCCTACGATAACATTTATTGTCGGGCCGGTAGGCTCGTTATCCGGCTGATTACCTCGAGGGATAGGCCTAGCTGCTTCATTCCTTGGCCTATTTCTTCTGTTATCATTATTTTGTATATTTCACGGACGATCATTCCTTCGATCTCGCGGAGGATAACGGGCCTTTCACTTCTCTACAGGAAGCAGTTAATTTTTCCCTCTCTGGCTAACCTCTCTAGCTGATCCATCAGATCTCTGTATCTCTTCGTGGGGTGACCGTGAGCAGCATGAAATTCACAATAGGCATCAAGGTTTCGCCCCACATCTCCAATCTTTTTTCTAGGGAATTCCAATTGTCCCGTCCCCTCAATAGTTGTAAGTATCGGGTGCGAGGCTCATTCAATCTGGTATAACCTTCATACTTGAGTCTAAGAGCCTTGTCTAATCTGACAGGTCTTGGGGAGCTTCTTTTAGGTACATCTCTCTCTTTTTTTCTTCCCTCCCTTGCCTCTCTGGATTGTACCATCTTCATTACTTCCTCTTGAGCTACGTATTTATTTGCTCTAGCAAATAAATCAGAAAGGGTCACTGGCTGATCAAGAGAGAGGAATTCTTGTAGCTTCTCGGATTTCGTCCCTTCTAGTATTGCAGCCATGGCTACTCCTACTGGTAGATCCTTCACCTCTAAGGTTGCATCTCGGAAACGATCTACATAATTCTTCAATTGCTCTTTATTCCCTTGTTTAAGGGTCAGCAAATAAGTAGCGTCATTCTTCCTTTGGCTATTGATCATGAAGGCTCTCAAAAATTCACTTCGTAACTGATCGAAGGATGAGATAAAACCCTCACTTAACCCGTTAAACCATTTTAGCGCATGCCCCGATAGTGTAAGCGAGAAGGCTCTGCACATGATTTCATCTTCCTATCCATGGAGTAGCATAAGGGACTCATAACTCTGTATATGGTCGTATGGGTCTGCTTTGCCAGCGTAAGTGGCCATAGAAGGCATCTTGAACTTCTTCGGTAAAGGTTTGTCCATAATCTCTACACTGAAAGGAACTCTCCTTCTTTGACTATCATTAGGAGACACTAGCTTCTTCTTTTCTAAAATCCTTTCGACAACCTTCTCAACATTTTTCAATCCTCGAGTCGAGTACGCTCCCCTCTCTTTAGGACTAGAAGAGTCTGAGTGGTAAGCACTCCTTCCACCTCTGTTCCGGAGACTTTGCACATGGTTGGCTCCCCGACGAAATATCTCCTCCTCGTTCAAGGTTTCTCGGCCTCTAGGGGTCTGCCCTGTATCCTTTCTTCCAGCACCTCCCATTCCGTGATTCCACCTGGTACCCTCAAAATAGTCTCGGGGGTCATGACTATTCTGTCTCCATCGCTCCCTAGACATGTGATCTTCAAATTCATGCTCCAATTCTGCTGCAGAAGTCTCGTGCACTGCGGGAGAGTTCTATCGTCTATACTCTGCGGGAGAGTTCTGCCGCCTGTGCTCTACGGGGGAGCTCTGCCGCCTGTGCCCTGTGGGTGAGCTCTGTCGCCTATACTCTGCGGGAAAGTTCTGTCGCCCGTGCTCTGCGGGAGAGCTCTGCCACTTGTGCTCTACGGGAGAGCTATGCCATCTATACTCTGCGGGAGAGTTCTGCCGCCTATAATCTGCGGGAAAGCTCTGCCTCCTGTACTCTGCAGGGGAACTTTGTCGCCTGTGCTCTGCGGGAGAGTTTTGCTCAGTTGGGTTCGTGGCAGTGTTCATTCGCCTCCGACCTGCGGCAGGGTTCACCTCCCGCAACCCTACCGCGGTGCGCCTCCTCGGACCTGCGACAGGGTTGTTCTCCAGACCTGCGGTCGAGTTCAGAATCAGGCCAACGGCAGTATTCTGTCCCCAATCTCCTTGTCCAGCATTCACCATGGTAGAGGGTTGACCTCTCTCGTAAGTCTGGCTCGGGATGTTCTCCCCTACCATCTGTTGCACTTCTGGAGGTAAACTAAATTGCGACAGGGCATTTTTGAAAAAATTCACCATAGTCCTCAACGCTGTCGTGGTCTCCTCATTCTGACGCTTCAAAGGCTCAAATTCATCAAGGGAAACAGAGGCAACTCTGTCGCCCTCTTCATTTTGTTCTTGTCCTCGCTCTGGTTTGACAGGAGGACTCACAGAATTCTCTTCTCCCAGATTTGCTGCTGCTGTAGAGCGTGTTTTCACCATTTTGATAGAGAATCTGACTTTTCGTTCTGATTCCCACAAACGGCGCCAATTGTTGTTGCTCTAAACAACAATAAAATGATGCTGATGTGATCTTCTCCACGTGTCTTGGATATTTTACAAAAACAATGAAAGTCAGAAAGGCAGGGATCTGTTCCTGCATGCGCACTCCAATGCTTAAGTCAGAAAACTGTTTAAGCAGAGTTTTTGTATGTAAAATAGAGATTAGGGTTTTTTTGATCATACCTGGTATATTTATAGACATTTTTTAGAATTAAATCGGGCTTCATATTTTTCCAAGGGCCTGCGAATATTTTGGGTCCAAAACTATAAGATTCGTATCTGAGGCCCAGGCATGTGTCTGAGCTACGACAGAGTTGTTAGGCACTCTGTCGGGGACTTAGAGTCTACTTCTGTGTGAATGAGTTCAACATGCGATAGAGGTTCGGAGACCTCTGCCGCAGTTCTTGCGGAAGAGTTCTACCGCGACCTATTCTATTGCAGAGACTCTGTCGCCATACCGTTTGTCGAATTCATACTCTAACGTAGAGGTCTATCACTCTGTTGCTGTTGGACTCAAAGGCGCAGAGGTCTGCCGCGTTTATACTGTGTCGTATGACTCTGTCGCCAAAGCTCTATCGTATAACGACTCTGTCACATAGAGACTCTATCGTATAACGACTCTATCGCCAGGGACTTTGTCGCATAGAGACTCTATCGCCACCGTTCGGTTTCTGTCACGTGGCTTATGCCTCTTGGTGGTTGTGTCTGACACGTGGCTGTCCTCTGTTAGTCAATGTTTGTACACGTGGACTTTAATGATATGATCATTATCAGTATCGAAATTAATTTTTGTGAGATCATGGTCAAACACTTGAGACATTTTACAATAAGTAAGGGTTTTTCGTCTATATTGCTTTGATGATGCTTTGCTAATTTGATCAATCTAGATCGTGTGCACTGCTGAAGAGGACTTGAACAGTAATTACATTTCTCACTTAACTCTTGTCACGATCCAAATTACCTAAAAATTAGACTAAATTTTTCGCTTTTTCATTTTCTTACCCGTTGTGAACAGTTACACTACTAAACAATTGAGCTATGATTCGGTGTTAGTCACCTCTCACCTATTTACAATTCCATTTTCATATTTCATTTACATATCAATTTATTTAAACTAAATACATCCCCAATATTACATCCATATACAGTACTGTGCCTCTATATGTTCAGATACAAAAATTATACAAATATGTATATCTGGTCTTGATAAGAAGCAGCGGATAACCGAAATGCAAAACTATTGTCGCTCTCTTCTACTAAATGTACCGTGTAGGGTGAAAAATGAAAGGGTGAGCATAAACAGCTCAGTAAGACAATAATGTAAGCAGGTAGATAACTATACTATCTACGTACTGATAATGTCGTGATATAAAATCATTCATATTTGGAGCATGAGGTAAGACTAAAACGATGCCACATGTATGTATATATCATATAAGAGAAATCATGAAATCGACATATAACTCAAACATGGAAAAATCATCATGTATGACATCTCATGCTCATCACATTAAAACTTATTAGTTTCATCATAAACTCATCACGTTAAAACTTATTTGTTTCATCATAAAACAACCACATCAAGGCTAAACCCATCACTCAGGAATACCTTGATTCATTAAATCGTATCTCATTTAAAAACATAACTCGGGACATTACCCCTCCTTCGGGTTTGTCCTGGTCTATTCAGACCGTATGATATCATGTGAGGCATGTAGGTTACTATATGAAAATCGAGGACTATGGCCATAATTTGTCCCTGTGATCCCAGGCTACACGGATCCCGATGTGCTTGACATCACAATTGCAACGGGAGGTGGGGTCAAATCCTACCCGTCCGAATATCAAGTAACATCATCGAGTCATCATGACTGCACGGTACAGCGTACTCCGTGGACCCATATCATAGTCTGGGGTGCTTGCCGTAGGTCTTACCCACCCCAATACTATGTCGATAACCAACCCATGTCTCAAAGTATACGTGCGAGCATATCAACTCTCTGCTACATACAGTCTACAAGAGGCTTCCGCACGACTATATGCATGTCAACTCACGTCTAGTGCGAGCGAAGCTCCAGCACCACGCTATGCATATCATGATATCTAAAATCTTATCCGAGCGAAGCTCCAGCACAGTTTTGTGCACACACAAATTTTTCGTACGAGCAATGCTCCAATACGACTTTTCATGAGTAATAAATCAGTAAACTTAAGTGCGAGTAAGACTCTAGCACTCTTTTTATTCATGTAAATACGATAGGTGGCTCAATCTTGATAAAACATATTTTAAAATCGTAACCGGTACAAACCGGTACCCTTTCGTATAATTCATAAAATCAACAGCCAACCTATGTGTATATTTGCTTAAATCAAAGCAATACATTCATATAAAACATTAAAAAAATGAAATCATGCAATTTATCTACCTTACTACCCTTTTTGTAAATTTTATTCCCAGGGGCAATATCATCTTTTTCCTTTATTCACCTATGCCCTGGGTTTTCGTACAAATTATTATTTCGTTTCTAGATACTTTAAGAAATTTTAGGCCTTGTAAATCCCCCCCGAAAATACGTATAGAAATCTCTATGCACCTACAAAATTCTCTTATCTCGATTTACGCGCAAACTTATCTCGTCTTGATAATATCTTATCTCTCAGTCCAACTGCGCGTCAATCAAGTCTACGAAACTGCATATAACCACATAACTGGGGTCAATTCAATTATCTTTATCAGTATATCATCTTTACTGATCAAATCTAACGTATTGGGCCCGTTTTACTTTATTGGGCCCAATTGCACCTTAATGGGCATCGACCCATTTTCAGCCTGTTTCTACTTATTAAATCCATTCTTCGGGTTTACTGGGCTCATTCAGCTTACCAATAATCATCAGACTTCATTCCAATCTCATTGGATAGCCCGTATACTATTTACGGTAATTACGTTGTAATTCCGATTAATATTTCCTTTTATACAGAATTAATCCGTAAATTTCGTAAAATAATCGAAACTCTGTATTATAGGATTCCTATTATCATAATTAAAATATACTTACCCAATATGATGCGGGGTACGAAAATCGAAGCTCAATCGGCTCTCGTTCGGGTTTTGTCGTATAACTGCACAATTATATATTTAATTTCGGGTTAATTTTTGATTAAATATAATTTAAATAAATTTTTCGAAAATCAAATCGGTCACTTTTGACCTCGTATCGACTTACCTGAGGTCCGGTGTATCCCCGAAAATTCTTTTCATTTTTTCTTTTTCTCTTTTTCTCCTTTTTTTTCATTCTTTCTTGGCTGAACCGGTTCGGTCTGGTTCAACCCGGTTCAGACCTCCGGTTCAGTCTGATTTGATCGATTCGATACCTCGCCGGTCGGTTCTATGCCGGCTTCCGCCGTCAGCAGCTCCGTTGGGTCATCCGATGCACGGATCTGGGGTTGGTTTCGTCCAAGGCCGCCGGGAAGTGGTCGGTCCGGTGTGTTCTCCCTTCGCCGTCGGTGGTTCTCCCTCTTTCCACTGATTCCGACGCCGTCCGTCGATTTCGCCGATTGTGGCCACCACCATTTGCATCGCCTGCACCTGGGGAAGCTTCGGTTGGGGTTGGTTGGGGCTAGATCGACGTTGTTCACCGAAAATTTCTCTTCTCTCCCCCGTCGGTTTCTCTCCCTCAATTTCGTTGGATTTCGGCGCTGTTGGTGCCGGTGGTGGCTCGCACGGGGCCGATCGCCTCTCGGTTGGGCTCCCTCGATGGATCCCAGTCGCCGGTGACCCCGTCCGTCGATGGAGGCAGCCTGGGTTGCCTGCTTTCTTTCCAATCGCGATTTCACGATTTATTTTTTTTATTTTAATTTTTTTAATTTTTTTAATTTTTATATTTAATTAAATATTATTATTTGACAAAAATATCTAAAAATATTTATATTTTATTTTAAATTCATTTATTTAATTTTATTTAATTTATTTATTATACTTTTAATTCTTTTTTTGGTATAATTTTTTCGTATTTTCGAAATATTATCCCGAATGACTTTTCGATATTTTTAAAAATTTCAGATCTTAATCAATTGAACTCGAAATTTAATTATTTCTTCGTTATTGATTAAGATTCTCAAATTCATTATTTTTAATTAAATTTTCTTATCGAATTTATACCCACTTTTGATCTGTTGATCGTTTTACCCTTACACATGTTCGAAAATTTCATTTCAATCCTTCGTACGAAATTATAATATAAATCTAATCTTACAACTCCTTGGGATTAAATATACTTCTTTGTACAAAAGAGGCGTACACCTAATTTTCCAGGTAACTATAATGTACAAGAGGAAAGATACTTTTCTAAAAAAGGTAAAAAAAAAAAACACACACCATTTGTACGGTACACATACGCTGTGGAGTGTGCGCCCTCGACTGCTTTCATTTGCCTTCCTAGGGAACAGCTCTAGAAGAAGAAACTGGAAGATTAAAGACTAGAAGCTGTTGAGAAAGCTTTGCTGACATTAGTTAGGACCCCAGTAGCTCAAGTACATTACAGTCCTAAGGGGCTCCTCAGCCGGTTTAAGCTTGCTGCTGTCATAACTACTTTTAGCTGATTTGTCTTTGTTCATGGAATTATTGAATCCTGAAATGCTTCTTCCTTGCTTAGAAGAAGATTTAATAACCGAGTCAGTTTTTGGAGTTTGGTCTCCTCGCATAACCTGTGATTCTACTTGGATTGTGTTCCTCAGACTCATCTCTGCCTCCTGTGCTAAAACCAACCAAATGCTTTCTTCAGCTGTTTGTAATCAGGAGTGAGGACAGAAATGGAGAGAGAGTCTTCTGGAGAAGATGAGAGAACAAGCACATGATAAGAGAGTGGCCTTGTAGTTTACTACTAATAGGCGGCGGATTGAAAATGATGTTCCCGTGTATAAAGACCTGCAACCCCTCGGGAAGAATCCCAGTTTTAATTGGCGGTTCGTGGCTTTTGAAAAGAAAATGTCTATTGGAGATGGTTTCCAGCTGCCAAGGAAGATGGATCAATTAGATTAATCCATTGATGATTGAACATCTGATTGATCCACCTGGCCAAATCGCTTCCATCAAAATTTAATATTGTGTAGAGTAGGAACTTTTTGCCACGCCTGCTTCAAGTAAAAAAAATGCACTTTATCATATGCTACCAGTAAAGATATCATTATCTTTTCTACCTTATTAAAATGGATTCCCCCAGCTAAAAGCATCAGTTGGGTTGCATTTTATTGCTTACTTTTTAGTTAGTATGGCCCCTGACCTATAGTTTTTACCTTTAGTATCAGAACTTTTACAGTGAAGTGACCGGCAAATGCAACTTTGCCTGATATCCAGGTAGGTACTAAAGCATGTAAGTGGATAGATTCCATTAGAAAGGATATCAATCCCTTAATCCCATCATAATCTCCCTGAAACTCTTTTATGTGTTTTTCTCTTTTAACGCGGTCCCACATTTTCTTTTTCTTTCTGTTCTTTTTCCTAACATTTACCTTCCAAAATCTCCCTGATTCAATCGAGAGTTTGGCTTCAGATTAACGTAATAATAATAATAATATTAATAATAATAATATACCGAGCACGTTCCTTCCTTAGATATTGGAGCAGAAGGCATATATGAAGGCATATATGTTAGGTAATAGTAGTATATAATATGATTTTTAGGTGGGTAGATGAAATTCAGTTGAGTTTGATATTGCTTCATATAGAAGTAAATTATCCTACAATATAACAAAATCTCAATAATTTTGAGGAAATTGAGAAAGTAAAGTGAATAGAATTTGGGAACTTGTTCTTCATTTATAGAACTTTAAAAGGCACAAATAAAATGTTGGAATTATTTGTTAACAATTGTCTGTTTTTAGATACAACGGTTAATAAGATAATTATTGTAATAAAATATTTTATACGTAAAAGAAAATTTAAAAAATTGAATTTATTATCCATTTGTTTGTAAAAGAAAAAAATAAGGCTGACTTGAAATTCAATCCCTAAGAGCTCAACTGCTCAAATGCCTTATTTTTGACCCTTTAAAACTAGTTTAAAGGCTTAAGCACCAATAACCGAAGCCCACATGCCCTTCATGTCTCAAGTTACTCTTATGTATTTTGATTTACTCTTATACAAATTTTGCTACCTTTATTCACAAGCAAGTTTTTGTTCCCTTTGCTTTATTCAACAACATATGCATGTGAGTTGATGAATACCTTGGACACATTCTTCTATCGGATAAGATCAACACATAACGCTTAGGTGCAACTTGCATTGTAGTTTTTCGTTAATACTTTGCAGAAATAAATAAGGCTTTTTGGCCCTTCATGGCAAACCTAACAATTGTAACACATTCTTCGAATGGATTAAATGTTACTATCCAAATTACCTAAAAAAATAAATCACTACAATTTTTTTTTTCATTTTTCGTTTGTTATTTAATTTCTACCTTCCTCTCATTGTGACCATCTTACCAACAGTTGGACTATGATTTGGTGTTAGTCCCCTCACACTACTTACCATTCCATTTCCATGTTACATTTATACATTATGATTTTTCTATCCTTTGACTTTAACTAATACGTTCACAATTGTATTTACATAACCTTACATCCCCGACGTCATATACGTTTACAGTACTGTGCATTTACATATTTAGATACAAAACCATATAAGTGTGTATATCTTTTTCTCGATGAGAAACAACAGATAACAGGAATGCACGATCACTACCGCTTTCTATCCACTGAAAGTACTCTGTAGAGGGGGAAAATAAGGGGAGGTGATCAACCGCATGTTCAGTAAGGCAATTATGCAAGTAAGTAGATAGCTCCACTATCTACATGCTCATAATACCATGCCCTTAAATCCATTTCTTTTCGTTTAAAGCTCACGCACGAAATCATGCACACATCAATGTCATAGTTTATAAAAGCTGTTCGTGCTTATGAAAATCATGCACCTCAATGGCATCTCATGTAAAATCATACAACGCATGAATTAAATCAAGATCATGCATTTGCAATTAAAGCATGGATAACCTCCTTATGCTAAAACATTTCATTGCATGAATTATAAACAAGTATGAAAAATACATCATGCTGAGTTTCCACAAAACCTTAGAAAACACTTAATTCATTTCAAAATCCACATCCATCCCACTCATCAGGACTCAACCCCTCCCTCGGGTGATCTTGATCCACATAAAATCATTTATTTCCAAGCATTTCTAAAAACATTGAAAATTTCATTTATTCATAACAAAACCAATATCATCTGTCAGGATCCAACGCCTCCCTTGGGTGGTCCAGACTCAAACAAAATCCACGCATTCTCAAGCTTTCAAAACATCAGATAGTAACATGTGAGACTAGGCAATGTATCATGGAAATAACTATGACTATGGTCATATCCTCGTGATCCCAGGCTACACGGATCAGGTGTGCGGGGTATCACCACTATCGGGAACCGCCACGAGAGGTGGGTCAAATCCAACCCGTCGATCTAACTCGATCACTCGCATTCGAAGACGACACATAATTATAATATATCATAACACGGTACAGCGTACTCCATGCGACAAGCACAGTAAATCGTACTCCGTGGACCCATATCTCATATCAATACTCGTGCCATGTCTTAAAACGCAAGTGCGAGCATATTTAATCAGCGTGACAAACAGTCTACCCGAAGCTCCAAGCACGGCTCATAGCATGTCTGAAATCAAAATGCATGTGCGAGCCTATTTAATCAGTGTAACACACAATACACCCGAAGCTCCAAGCATGGCTGTAATTTCCTCATAAAACCAGTGCGAGCTATGCTCTAGCACTCTATCATAGAATCAAGTAAAACTAGTGCGAGCTAAGCTCTAGCACTCTGTTACAAAAATCATGTGAAAATCTGGTGCTAGTTAGGCTCAAGCACCCTGTCATAAGAATCATGTGAAAATCTGGTGCGAGCTAGGCTCCAGCACCCCTGCATGGAAAATCATTAAAACTAGTGCGAGCAATCGTTCTAGCACATTTTTATGCATATCATATCACACAAATCAGTGCGAGCAACCGCTCTAGCACCATTATGTACACTCACAAACTCAGATATAGTGCGAGCAAGGCTCTAGTACCATCTGTTTCCATATAAACTTGATAGTTGACCTATTTTCCAAAGAAATTTCATTTAAATCTAAATAACACTTATTTAGTGTTATCTTGTGAAATTTATACAAATATTGGCCAATATACCAATTTGTTTTGCTAAAATGTCACAAAAATTTATCAAATCATGCATTTCATGCATGTCATGCTTTCACCATCCTTAAGTGAATTTTCCCTCAGTAGAGGTAAAATAGTCTTTTACCTATTCCGGGTCCTTAAAATTTTTAATCCATTTTTAGGACTTTTATACATTTTCAATGTATGTAAAAGCTGTTAAAAATACGCGTAGCTACCTTTAGCTACTCGCAAAATTCCCTTACCTCATTTTTTTGTACAGTCTGACCTTTCCACTGATGTCTCATCACGCAGTCCGATTTGCTCCCAGTCCAATCTCAGGAACTGCGTATAAATATTCATCAGGTCAAATACAATATAATTAACTGTATTTTGTATTTTTTGGGTTTAATTTAAATCATTGATCTCGTTTACTCATGGGTCCGATTGTACCATAATGAGCCTTAATCGACCTTAAGCCCATTTTTCACTTACTATTCACATCATCAAGGATTATGTGGCTCATTGGCCCACCAACAATTTATTGGGCCTCGTTCTAAACTCTTAGATAGCTCAATTAATTATTTACGACAATTTATCTTAAATTCCAGAATTTAATTCATTTTATATGGAATTAATCCGTAATTTATGCGGTAAATTTCAAACACGCATAACTATGCAAATTGTCATAAATAAGGGTTACTTACCCGAGATTTCGTGATAGTATGCAAATCGAGGCTGACTCGAGCTCTCCTTTGACGTCAATTGTCGAGCTACACAATTACATATATTTTTTTGGGTAAATTTTCAGTCAAATATTAATCAAATTAAATATTTCAAAATTTAAATCGGTCAATTTCAACCTCTTACCGGCTTACTCGTAGCTCGATTGCATCATCAGAATTTTTTTCCAATTTTTTCTCATTTTCTTTTTCCCTTTTTCTTTTTCTTTTTCTTTTCTTTCTTTTCTTTATTATTATTATTATTATTATTATTATTATTATTATTATTATTATTATTATTATTATTATTATTATTATTATTATTTTAATTGAATAAAATATAATATTTTTGCCAAAATATCTCAAAAATATTATATTTTATTCATTAATCAATTAATGTATTTATTTGTCTGATTTTATGTTTTCGGTATATTTTTCTAATATTTTCGGGATAATTTCCTGATGTGAAAATTTTGATTTATTCTAATAAATTCATATCTTGATCAATTTAACCTGAAATTTAATTATTGCTCATTGATTGATCAAGATTCCCTGAATCCATGTTTATAGTGTCAATTTCTTACCGAATTGACATTGAATTTCGGGTCTTTTGACCTTTTTACCCTTCAACGTGTTTGAGACCAAATAAACACGACTTCCCTTCACGAACCCTTTCTCATTTCGTGTTTTAAATTCTTATCTCCAATCCGAATGGTCCGAATCCCATTCGTTTAGTATGTGGTCATTTCAATCCTTCATTTGATCTTTAAATGCATTCGGGAATTTTTTATTCATTTCATTTGCATTTTTCATTCACGTACAACTCTTCTTATGATTCAATTTACATCCAACCATGTTTACATCATATGAATCATAAGAAATTTTGATAAAAAAATTGGGTCTTACATAATCTCCCCCACTTAAGAAATTTGGTCCTCCAAATTAGAACCAAGTCAAATGGGTCCATAAACAACTGCGGGGACGCCTATCACATCATACTCTTTAATTCTCATGTGACTTTTTTCGGAGTGTAATACTACCAAAGGACTTTGACTAGGGAGATTGTCTTAAACCTCGACACTTTCTCCTCCCTATTTAATGCCCGAATCAATTTTTCAACATACGACCTACTCTCTTTGAGCTTCAACTGTCTCCGTCTCTTGTCAGCATAGCTTTTCTATCCGCTCTGAGGTATTCTCCATCACTCACAATCAACTGAACACCTTCAGAGACTTACTTTCACCCACTTCTTCCTATCCAAGTCGGGGAACAACTTTAACGACCATACAATGCCTTATATAATGTTATTCTGATACTCAAGTGATAATTGTCGCTATTGGCGAATTCAATTAGTAGCAACTGATTATCCCAGGAGCTTATAAAATCAAGGGCTCACGCTCTCATCATATCCTCTAGAACCTGTACAGTCCTCTTTGACTGACCATCTGTCTGAGGACGGAAAGTTATGCTAACCCTCAATCGAGTTCCCATAGCTTCCTGAAAAACGTTCCCAAAAGTGGAAAGTGAAGCAAAAATCCCTATTTGATATCATGCTCCCTGGGACGCTACATAACGTTTCATAATTTTTCGTACACATAAATCCGCCTAGACACTCAGAGTATCTGAGGATTTCATAACCAGGAGGTGGGTAGACTTAGTAAATCTATCGACTATCACCCAGATAGCCTCGTGATTCCTGCGGTCCTCTACAACCCATCACGATATCTATGGTAGCTTGCTCCCATTTTTGTGTCGATATAGGTAGAGGTTGCAATAAGCCTGCAAACTTTTATTGTTCTACCTTAATCTACTGACATAAAAGACACTTCTCAACAATCACTATAATATCTCTTTTCATATCTAACCACCAATACCCTTTTCATAGATTTCGATATATTTATTACTTCCCGATGCACTGTATATCCCGAAGAGTGAGCTTCTGAAAATAACACTATCTCATCAACTGTGGTCCTGGGGAGCACTTATACTGTATCTGAACCTCAGTAAGCCATCATTATTCACTGTAAACTTTGTCACTGTATCCATCTGAATTTGACCCACACTATCGACACCCTATCGATCATCAGGCTAAGCCTGTCAAATCCGGTCACTCAAATTCGATTCTAATCTCAGGCTAGCTGTCACACAATCACTGTCATAATCAGAAGGGATCATATCACTACTGAGGCTTACAACTGCTCTAGCAGCTCACGCTCCCTGACTATCATCTGTGATACCATCCCAAGGCTCTTTCTGCTCGAGGCATCAACCATTACATTAGCCTTTCCTGGGTGGTACAATTTCCACAATCATAATCCTTTAGAAACTCTAACCCTCTATGTTATCTCATATTCTACTCTTTCTGTGAAAACAAATACTCGAGGCTTTTATGATCAGTGCATACCCAAAATTTCTCACCGTGTATATAGTAGTGCCATATGCTCAGTACAAACACTACCGCTGCCAACTTTAAATCATGGGTCGGATAGTTTCTTTCATGATCCTTGAGTTGTCTGGATCCATAATCGACTATCTTCCCATTTTGCATCAATACATAGCCCACTCATTATTTTCAAGTATCGATATAGACTGAAAAATCTCTTGAGCTATTGGGTATGGTGAAAATAATTACAGTGTTCAGTTCATACCTCAATACACCAAAACTCACCGAAGCTACTTTCATACTTATCATCCCACTCATATGCAATCTTTTTTTGAACGAGATGTGTTAATTGAGTAGCCCATTTCGAGAAACTCTCAACAATTCATCTGTAAAATAGTTTTCAGTTGCTGCTCATGCTCTTCCCTGGACTTCGAATACATCAAAATATCATCGCTAAGGATGGCCACAAATCACTCTAGGTAAAGTTTAAATACCTTGTTCATCAATGCCCTAACGGTTACGAAAATCATTTTGGGCACATTCACATTCCGAATTCTTAATGGATGTTACCCAGACTTCAAATTGATCTCTAAAAAGATCTGCACTTTTCACAGTTGATCCAATAAATCATCAACAGTGGAAGAAAACACTTATTCTTGATGGTAGCCTCATTCGACAAAAAAAAAAAATCAAAGCTTAGTCGTAGGCTTTCATCTTTCTTTTCACAAACATAATCGGTGTTCCTCAAGGTGAAACATTCGATTTGATGAACTTTTATCCAATCACTCCTATAATTGCTTCTTTAGTCCTTCCAGTTCCACTAATACCATTTTTATACCGTGGTTAGGATATCGACTCCGTACCAGGTACCAAATCAGTACAAAACTCCATTCCTTTAATGGGTGGTAACCCTAGTAGATTATCCGGGAAGATATCAGGAAACTCCTTGACCATAAGGATATATGTTAACTCCGGATGTGCCTTATCCAGACCAACCACACAAGCGAGAAAACATTCCCATCATTACTCATTACATGAGTATAATCATTTACTCCTTTAATTTCAATCGCTACACCCCTTTCATTACTTGTCAAAACTTACAATATACTTTTCAGGGGAAACCATATCACTATCTTAGGATAGAAATCTGAACAACATAGTTTGCAGCCGACCAATTTATTCTCAAATATTACTTCAAAATTATTCATATTCTATTGAATAAAATTGGCTGACTTATACTTCTTCCCCTGTTTTCGACTTATAATCTCTTCATAATTATTCCGTTAGTTAACCCTCCTTCATTGGGGGTGCTAACTATCAACATTGTGCCTAAAGGTGTAGGCATTCACGTCTTTCACTAACTTATATGCAAATGAGGGCGGTATGAATAAATGTGTGGCACCAGGATCAATTAAGATAGTTACTTCATTATTCAAAATCAAGGTGGTACCCTCCACCACATCAGATGAAACATCAGTAGTGTCCTGGTCCAACGCTTACACTCGCCCTCGTCCAACATCTTATTTCCGTGGTAACTACCACATATCCAATCCTGCTCAGTAGCAGGTCGGGGTCCTCCAATCACAATACCCCTCATAAGTGTTGAAACTGAATACACTAGGGGTTACCAATCATCTTACCCCATGACGCAACAGCTCTAAATCTCTTACTAAATGGTCTTTTTCCCGCTCTGACATCTCTATCATCCACTATTCTCTTTCTATCTCGATTTCGGCCCTTACTACCTTTTTCAATCTTAGAGGCATGCAACTCATAATCTTATTCACACAACTGTAGTCTACGCACTGCTTTGGCCTATGTAGTGATATATAACGGGGCCAATCAGACTCTAATTAATGGTTTGAGCCCTTCCATGAACTTTTGGACATTTCGACTCTTATTATTCATAGTGTCGGGGTCATACCTGCCCAGAGATATAAACTGAGATTCATACTTGTCAGTCAACCAGTTTCTTCTATGTCAGAGTAAAGAACTTTATTTGTAATTTTCTTTAAGCAGTGTCTGAGATATACTGTCACCAGAATACATCCAGAATTATCTCTCATGTCAACTCTCGATGTCTAAGTCTTAAGATGGGTCGAGTAGACTTCCACCAATACTCTGACTCGCCCTCAAATCCCATACATACTTTGAGTAAATAGGTCTCAAAATATTCTCCACACTCTGCTCTAACCTCGCGAAACGTGTCTCAATACTATCCGGTCTCTCTGTCGGACTCTGTGGGGCATACTTAATACCAGCTTCCACTTCAATCTCATCCTGAGTCTCGAGCACGTGTATTGTCGCCCCTCTACCATAGCTGTTATCAGTTATAATAATTAGATTCTTGCATTCACAACCAAATTCTTAGCTGCAATTTTATCTTGATATGCACAATTGTATCTAAGCAAAGCACAGTATATGAGGATGTAAACTTCCTTAACCGCTAACACTGACTCATATCAGGTCAACTCAGCTCTGATACCACCTTTTGTCACGATCCAAATTACCTAAAAAAATAAATCACTACAATTTTTTTCATTTGTTATTTAATTCTTACCTTCCTCTCACCGTGACCATCCTACCAACAGTTAGGCTATGATTCGGTGTTAGTCCCCTCACACTACTTACCATTCCATTTCCATGTTACATTTACAGATTATGATTTTTCTATCCTTTGACTTTAACTAATACGTTCACAATTGCATTTACATAACCTTACATCCCCGACGTCATATACGTTTACAGTACTGTGCATTTACATATTTAGATACAAAACCATATAAGTGTGTATATCTTTTCTCAATGGGAAACAACAGATAACAGGAATGCACGATCACTGCCGCTTTCTATCCACTGAAAGTACTATGTAGAGGGGGAAAATAAGGGGGGGTGAGCAACCACACGCTCAGTAAGGCAATTATGCAAGTAAGAAGATAACTCCACTATCTACATGCTCATAATACCATGCCCTTAAATCCATTTCTTTTTGTTTAAAGCTCACGCACGAAATCATGCACACATCAATGCCATAGTTTATAAAAGCTATTCGTGCTTATGGAAATCATGCAACTCATGCCTCAATGACATCTCATGTAAAATAATAAAACGCATGAATTAAATCAAAATCATGCATTTGCAATTAAAGCATGGATAACCTCCTCATGCTAAAACATTTCATTGCATGAATTATATACAAGTATGAAAAATACATCATGCTGAGTTTCCACAAAACCTTAGAAAACACTTAATTCATTTCAAAAATCCACATCCATCACACTCATCAGGACTCAACCCCTCCCTCGGGTGATCCTGATCCATATAAAATCATTTATTTCTAAGCATTTTCGAAAATATTAAAAATTTCATTTATTCATAACAAAACCAATATCATCAGTCAGAATCCAACCCCTCCCTCGGGTGGTCTAGACTCACAAAAAATTCACGCATTCTCAAGATTTCAAAACATCAGATAGTAACATGCGAGACTAGGCAATGTATCATGGAAATAATTATGACTATGGCCATATCCTCGTGATCCCAGGCTACACGGATTAGGTGTGCGGGGTATCACCACTATCAGGAACCGCACAGGAAGTGGGTCAAATCCAACCCGTCGGTCCAACCTGATCACTCGCATCCGAAGACGCCACATGTAAGACCCACTTTTTATTTCTTGTCGATGCAATTCCTTATGATTCATGTGATGTACACTTCTACATATTAATTGAATCATAAGAAGAGCTTTGACTGAATTAAATTTGCAAATAGAATGAAACGAAATATCGGTGAATGTATGTAGTAGCCAAAGACGGGCCGAGATGGTCATAGGTCAAACGAAAGGGATCGAAATTAAGTTGCCAAAAAATACGAATTTAAAATAAGAAAAGATAGTGGGTGTATGAAGGAAAGTCGGGTTAAATTGGTTTCGAAATAAGTGCAGGGGTAAAACGAGCAAAAGACAAAATCTGGTATAAATTCGATAAGAGAATTTTAATTAAAAATAAGGATTTAGGATATCTTGATCAATAATGAGGAAATTATAAAATTTCGAATCCAATTGATCAAGATCCAGAATTTTTAGAAATATCGAAAAGTCACTGGGGATAATATCGTAAAAATACAGAGAAATTATACTTAAAAAAGGGTTAAAATATAATAAATAAATTAAATAAAATTAAATAAATTAATTGGGAATAAAATAATAATTTAGTAGATATTTTTAGAATATTTTTGACTATTTTAATGAATATAATAATAATAAACTAATTTATAAATAATAATAATAATAATAATAAAAAGGGGGCTGAAATCGAAATCGGGAAAAACCCGAGAAACAGAAACCGAAGATGACCCGTGCAACCCGAGGAGCAATCCCAGTCTACCAGCAACCGACGACTGACGACCCCGACGAAGACTCGAGGAGGAAGAGGAGAGGTCGACAAAGCTCTTGGCATAGGAGATGTGCCGGTTGGAGGCCAAAAAACCACCGATCGGAGGAGAAGAAAAATCGAGGAGAAACGGGCCGATTCCAGGTGAACCACGGCTGCTGGGCGTGAACGGAGGCCACCGAAGAGTTCAGGAGGAAGAGGCCATCCTTTTGAGACCGATATCGATCGGCGAAACCGTCGAAAACACCGACGATGGCAAAGAGCAGAAAACGGCACCGTTTGGCTAGAGGGAAAAGGAAGGAAAAGGAAGGAGAAAAAGGGAAGGAAAGGAAAAGAAAAGAAAAGAAAGAAAAAAGGGGAAAAAGGAAAGAAAAATTACCGGGGACGACTCGAGATTCGGGTAAGTTGACCGAGGGTCGAGATTGACCTACGAGTAAATTCCAGAAATTTAATTAATATTATATTTAATGGAGAATAACCCGAATTTATCTAATTGTGCAGTTTTCGGACAAAGCCCGAACGAGAGCCGATTGAGCTCCGATTTTTGTACCCCACATCATATTGGGTAAGTATATTTTAATTACGATAATATGAGTCTTTTAATATAGAGTTTCGATTATTTTACGGAATTTACAGATTAATTCTGTATAAAAAAGAATATTATTCGAAATTTCAATGTAATTATCGTAAATAGTATACGGGCTATCTAATGAGTTTGGAACGAAGCTCGATGATTATTGGTAAGCTGAATGAGCTTAGTTGTGAGATCTGAGAATTTTAGATATATTTTAATGATGTAATAAGAACTTGAAGTGTAAATTATTGAGCTAGATGAATTGTGGGAATTATAATTGGAGATTTATATGTTAAGTGTGAAAAATAAGCATGAAGTATGAGGACAGATCGATCTGGGAGAAGGAGAGATCGATCTGGTGAGTTAAAAATGACGAGGAAGGAGGAATTTGAGGAGCAGATTGATCTCCAATGGAAGAGATCGATCTCCAAATGATTCTGTTTGAGAAAGGATCGATCTCATGAGGAAGAGATCGATCTCCAAATGATTCTGTTTGGGAGAAGATCAATCTCCTTAAGAGCAGATCGATCTCATAAAGCCATAAAGAGATCGATCTCACCCCTCGACAGATCGTTCTCCTAGGCATAAAATTGCCCAGATCGTCCCCAAAATTCAAACGCAGATCGATCTCACCCCTCGATAGATCGATCTCCTACCTCCAGCTTATATAAGGAACCCTGTTTTTCTCCTGCAAACTCACTTTCTCTCTCTTCCAACCCCATTTTCATCGAAAACCTAACTTTCTCACTCATCCAAAACACCCATTTCCGGCCAAATCAAGAGTTGTGGTAAGAAGGAAAGTTGTTCCTCATCAAAAGGAGAACAACATACTTGGAAATCGAAGGACGAATCGGATCGAAGCGTGGGTTGTGCGTCTCACAAGCTTTGGGTAATTTCTAAACCTCGATCTTGATATTTGAGATGATTTTGATGATATTGGTGGTTGTCATTACGTTGAAATAGCTGAAAAATGATTAGGGATTGATGAAATTACAATGTGGTTGGAGTGGTAATGATATTTGGAAATTTTGGCAATTTTGAGAATTTGTGCTATAAACGGAAATTTAGACAATGTGGTGAATTAGCATAAATAATTGGCATGAGAAATGTAGAACGTTGAGATGTTGTGAATGAGAGTGTAGTTTAGGGTAGAGTTATGAGAATCGAGAGATTTGTGGTGTTATGAGCAATTATGCTCGATTTTTGAGAATTGAAGTTTATGAGATAATTGAGTATTGATGTTTTAACATCGTTTGGACAGCTCAGGAGTTCCAGAGTGGAATGCGAGGCTAGTCCGTGATACGGGGAGAAACGATTGCACTATACGAGGTGCAAAGAGGTAAGGGAAATCTAAACCATTTGTGTATGTGATTTGTAAACTATTATAGCATGATTTGTGGTTTATAAAATAAGCATGTTGAGTGTTGTGTTGAGATTTAATTGCACACGGTTTTTATAGCCGGTTGGAGCCCATAATTTTATGAGTTTATAAGCTGAGTGTGAAATTGCTTTATAAACCGTTGAATTTTGTGTGAGTAATGAATTGGGCTCTACGTTAAGGCAATATCGAGATTTGAGAAATGTGTACGTGTTTTACCGGTTGGAACTCGGTTTTATTACTTTTTGTGTTGAGTACAAAACGGTTTTCAATTGAGTTTTATGAGTGAAAAACCCCTATGAGTTTTACGTGAAGGCAAACCAGTCTTATGTGATAAGACTTAGGTGTGTAGTTGTGAGTACACACCGGGCATTGCTCTGGTAGCATGTAAGCCCGATTTCTTCTCCGTTCTGGTAACGTGAGAATAACCCATTCTGTGGCTATGCCACATATATTTGGTGGCCGTTGCCACGTGAGAAACCCCATTGGTGGCCGTTGCCACGTGATACCCCATTGGTGGCCGTTGCCACGTGATACCCTATTGGTGGCCGTTGCCACGTGATACCCCATTTGGTGGCCATTGCCACGTGAGAAACCCAATTTGGTGGCCGTTACCACGTGAAACCCTATTCTGTGGCTGTGCCACGTGTGAAATTAAATCAGTGGCTATGCCACGTGTGTTTAGTGGCTATGCCACGAGTGAAATTAAATCAGTGGCTATGCCACGTGTGTTTAGTGGCTATGCCACGAGTGAAATTAAATCAGTGGCTATGCCACGTGTGTTTAGTGGCCATGCCACGAGTGAAATTAAATCAGAGGCTATGCCACGTGTGTTTAGTGGCCATGCCACGAGTGATTTTAAATCAGTGGCCATGCCACGTGTGTTTAGTGGCTGTGCCACATGCATTACTATTCCAGTGATTTTATCACGTGCATTGAGAAAGCGTTTATCGCATTATTTTCACATGCTTTGTTATTGCTCTAGAGTGAGCCTTTTTACTTCATGTTTTCACATGACTTGACACATGAGAATGTCGTTTTGAGTACTTTCATGCTATGGTTTTCAAATGAGTTTCACATACAAATAAACATTTTGTGATGTGCATTTTGGTTTATGAATTGAGTTCCTTACCCCCTTTACTGAGCGATTTAGAAGCTCACCCTGTTTTCTTTTCCCCCCAGATTTCTTCAAGTGAAAAGGGTTTCCCTGCGACGTACGGAGTAGTGGCTAGTGGAGGACTTGAGCTCCAGGCCATATATTGTATTTTAAGGTATCTTTTATCTTTTCATGTACCCAGACAATTACTGTAATTGCAGACACTTGATGTATAACATTATATGGGATGTATTAGGATTAATTAACTAGAGATGGATTAATGTATTTGATATGATATATAAATTCTATTGATGAGATCCTGAGGAAATGATGATTATGATGATGTATGACACTGCACAGGAATGCACCTTTAATTGTGAATTAACGAGTAAAAAGTTTTAAATTAGCCATATTTTCCGCATTTTCGGGGCGTGACAGAGTTTTTCTTGGTATCAGAGCTTAGGGTGTCTAGTACTGTCAGTGTCGGTTAAGTGAAATAGAATACATCCCAAGTGTCTGTAATAGTCTGGTCATGAACTGAAATTGAGGATTGAGATTTCAACCAATTTTGATATGTATGCGCAGGAGACGAGTTGAGATAGAGAATGAGTAAACGACGAGGTCGTTCGAGGAGGCAGGCAGAGTCCCCTCCGCCACCTGTCCCACAACCAGAGAGTCCTAACTCTCGATTTAATCGGACTGAGACCGATGTGAGGCAAGGTTTTGAGCAGATGGCAGCGTTATTCGCGCAACACTTTGGAGTTAATGCCTCGGATACTACCCCTACACCACCACAAGGACCTCCCATACCCCCAGTGCCTCCCGTCACTCAGCCTGAGGACAGAAGTATAGTCCGACTAAAGGATTTTCTGAAGATGAATCCACCCGCATTTAAGGGAAAGAAGGATCCCACATAGGCCGAGGAGTGGTTGACGGAATTGAGAGTTATATTTGATTTTCTGGGGTGCACCGATGCTGAGAGGGTCAGTATGAGTGCCTATATGCTGAACGGGAGAGCTCGAGATTGGTGGGGTACTACCCAGGGTATTCTGGTGTCCCGCTGGATGTGATTGGTTGGGAAGAGTTCCAGACAGCCTTTAGGACCCAATATGTACCACGAGCCACCCAGAGAAAGAAACAAGCTGAGTTTTTGAGTTTGGTATAGGGCGACATGTCTGTGGATGACTACGAGAGCCAATTCACAGTGCTATTGAGATATGACCCAGAGACCTTCAAGAGTGAAGAGCTCCGCACAGAGAAGTTTGTGTATGGGTTGAAGCCCGTCATCAGAGATAGATTGATAGGGCTATGTATTACTGAGTTTGGAGATGCTCTGAGATGAGCACAAGAGATTGAAAGAGGAATTAGATGGTATAATCCCAGAATGAGCTCAGAGCAGTGAATAGAGATAAGGGCAAGAGGCCAGCACTTTTCCAAACAGAGGCTCGGAGAGGTTCCTTCAGAAGAGGAAGGATTGAGGTGCAGAAGGGCAGATTAGAGAGACCCAGAGGGCACCCTAACATTAGAGAGACCCCTCGATATGTCAGGCCAGAGACAAGGTTTTGCAGGAATTATGGCCGAATGCATAAGGGAAGTTGTACCGGGTCGATCCATGGATGTTTTAGATGTGGAGACATGGGTCACATGGTGAAGGATTGCCCTCAACCTCAGAAACCACATGGATTGGAGCCTACTAGACAACAGCCTCAGAGAGTGGATCCCCGGAGACGGGCCACTGCGGCAGAGAAAGGGAAGAAACCTGTGGCACAGGGACCTGTGTTTGCCCTGGATAAGGAGACCGCAGACACTTCGACAGAAACTATAAGAGGTACACTCTCTGTCTGTAATCATAAGGCTCATGTGTTGATTGACTTAGGGTCCACGCATTCCTTTATTTCTGAGCATTTTGTATGTAGATTAAACTTGAAGTTTGAACCTCTAGAATATATACTACATGTAAATACCCCTATGCGTGAATCCCAGAGAACTGAGTTAATCTGTAGAGGATGTGAAATAAAGGTGGGAGATAGAGTGATGTTAGCAGATCTAATCATGTTGAATATACATGGGTTTGATGTAATTCTGGGGATGGATTGGTTGGCAACCAATCGAGTGAGTTTAGACTGCTACACTAAGATTGTAACTTTCTCCCTACCTGAACCTTACAGTGTACGATTGAGATATTGAGGAAATGAATATGTGAAATTCTAGTAAGTAATTTGAGAATTTTAATATTATTTTGGAGAATATTAAATATGATTGTTCATGTGAAGGTTATGAGACACTCATCTCAGACGATGAGCGAGAACATCCGAGGATTGAGGATATACCTGTGGTGTGTGAATTTTTGGATGTTTTCCCAGATGAATTGCCAGGTTTACCACCAGCGAGAGCTGTAGTTTACCATTGATTTGGTACCAGATACTCAGCCGATCTCTAAACCTCCCTCCAGGATGGCATTGGTGGAACTTGAGGAATTGAAGAGACAACTACAGGAGTTACTGGATCAAGGGTTTATTAGACCCAGTATTTCATCGTGGGGAGCGCCAGTACTATTTGTTAAGAAGAAGGATGGTAGTCTCAGATTATGTGTAGACTACCGGTTGTTGAATAAAGCCACGATGAAGAATAAATACCCATTGCCCAGGATTGATGATCTACTGGATCAGCTAAGAGGGGCATCAGTCTTTTCTAAGATTGATTTGAGATCGGGCTATCACCAATTGAGGATCAAGGAAGAAGATATTCCAAAGACGGCCTTTAGGACGAGGTACGGCCATTACGAATTCCTAGTGATGTCCTTTGGATTGACGAACGCCCCTGCAACATTTATGAGGTTGATGAATGAAGTGTTTAGAGACTATCTAGATAAATTTGTGATAGTCTTTATTGATGATATCCTGGTATACTCTCGGTCGTATGAGGAGCATGCACAGCATTTGTGGTTAGTACTTCAGATACTCCGAGATAAGCAATTATACAGAAAGCTTAGTAAGTGTGAGTTTTGGCTGAACCGGATAGCTTTCCTTGGTCATATAGTCTCAGAGGAAGGAGTATCAGTAGACCCAAGTAAGGTGGAGGCTGTGCTTAATTGGGAGAGGCCGGGGACAGTTACTGAGGTTCGAAGCTTCCTTGGTTTGGCAGGGTATTACAGAAGATTTGTGGAAGGATTTTCAAGGATTGTCGCTCCTTTAACTAAGCTCATGCGCAAGGAGACTCCATTTATATGGACTGACCAATGTGAGCTCAGTTTTCAGGAATTAAAGAGGAGGTTGACAGCGGCACCTGTGTTAACTATTCCTGAGGGATCAGGAGGATTTTCAGTGTATAGTGATGCATCTCATCAAGGATTGGGGTGTGTACTGATGCAGCACGGAAGAGTGGTCGCATATGGATCGCGACAGCTGAAAGACCATGAGCGGAATTACCCCACGCATGATTTGGAGTTAGCCGCTGTGGTATTTGCTTTGAAGATCTGGCGACACTACTTATATGGGGAAAGATTCCAGATCTTCACTGATCACAAGAGTTTGAGATATCTCTTTGATCAGAAAGAGTTAAACATGAGACAAAGGAGATGGATGGAACTCCTTAAGGATTATGACTGCGAGATTCTATATCATCCGGGTAAGGCGAATATAGTTGCTGATGCCCTGAGCAGGAAGAGTATGATATCTGCTATGATGATCAGGGAATGGGATTTACTGGAGCAGTTCGCCGAACTTCGGATCAGAGTTAAAGAGGTAGAGACTGGATTTTTGGCTAGCCTGCGGATAGAGCCCAGGATCATGGATCAGATTAGAACTGGGCAGCGCAGTGATCAGAGATTGATAGATATGGTTAGCCAAGCTGAACAGAGTTCACAGTCGGATCTCACCATCAGTGAGGATGGATTATTGAGGTTCAGAGGACGGATTTGTGTACCGGACGATGATACCCTAAAGAGACAGATACTGAGAGAATCCCATTGCTCGCGATACACCATGCACCCAAGGAGTACTAAGATGTACCGAGACTTGAGAAAGGTGTATTGGTGGAGTGGTATGAAGCGAGACGTGGCAGAGTATGTGGCCAGGTGTTTAGTATGCCAGCAAGTGAAAGCTGAGCATCGAAAGCCCGGAGGACTACTACAGCATTTACCTGTACCTACATGGAAATGGGAGCATGTCACTATGGACTTTATTATGGGTTTACCGAGGACCCGAAGAGGTCGTGACGTGATATGGGTCATTGTGGATAGATTGACCAAGAGTGCCCACTTCCTTGCCATCAAGAGCACAGATACTGTGGATGCCTTAGCTGAACTGTATGTCAGCGAGATAGCTAGATTACATGGGGCTCCAGTGAGTATTACTTCTGATAGAGATTCCCGATTTACTTCTAGATTTTGGACCCAGTTTCAGGAGTCCATGGGATCTCGATTGAGTTTTAGTACTGCCTATCATCCTCAGACAGATGGTCAGTCAGAGAGGACTATTCAGACCCTGGAGGATATGTTGAGGGCGTGTACGATGGATTTTAAGGGATCATGGGATGATCACCTGCCCCTAGCAGAGTTTGCATACAATAACAGCTATCATGCGAGTATTGGAATGGCACCTTTTGAGGCTCTATATGGTAGGAGGTGTAGATCCCCTGTAGCTTGGGAAGAAGTCGATGACAGAAAGATAAATGCCCCCGAGCTTGTTGAGCAAGCCGTACAGAGTGTGAAACTCATATGTGAGAGGCTACAGGCTTCACAAAGTAGACAGAAAAGCTACGCGGATGTGCGTAGACGGCCACTCGAGTTTGACGTTGGTGATGCAGTATTTCTAAAAATATCACCGAGTAAGGGTATCATGCGATTTGGGAAGAAAGGGAAATTGAGTCCTCGATACATAGGACCATTCGAGATTCTTGAGAGAGTGGGAGAGGTAGCTTACAGATTAGCATTACCCCCACAGATGTCTGGAATACACAATATTTTTCATGTGTCTATGTTGAGGAAGTACCACCCGGACCCTTCCCATGTCATAGAGTATGACGAGATGGACATTCAAGAGGACATGAGCTACACTGAGGAACCCGTCCGGATTCTCGATAGAAAGAAGAAGGTACTGAGAACCAAGAGCATCCCATTTGTGAAAGTTTTGTGGAAACATCACTCAATGGAAGAGGCAACGTGGGAACTAGAGAGTCTCATGAAGGAGAAATACCCCCATCTATTTAACTAGTTGAGTTGAATTTGGAGGACCAAATTCTTTTAAGGTGGGGAGGATGTGAGATCTGGGAATTTTAGATATATTTTAATGATGTAATAAGAACTTGAAGTGTAAATTATTGAGCTAGATGAATTGTGGGAATTATAATTGGAGATTTATATGTTAAGTGTGTAAAATAAGCATGAAGTATGAGGACAGATCGATCTGAGAGAAGGAGAGATCGATCTGGTGAGTTAAAAATGATGAGGAAGGAGGAATTTGAGGAGCAGATCGATCTCCAATGGAAGAGATCGATCTCCAAATGATTCTGTTTGAGAAAGGATCGATCTCATGAGGAAGAGATCGATCTCCAAATGATTCTGTTTGGGAGAAGATCGATCTCCTTAGGACCAGATCGATCTCATAAAGCCATAAAGAGATCGATCTCACCCCTCGACAGATCGATCTCCTAGGCATAAAATTGCCCAGATCGTCCCCAAAATTCAAATGCAGATCGATCTCACCCCTCGACAGATCGATCTCCTACCTCCAGCCTATATAAGGAACCCCTATTTTTCTCCTGCAAACTCACTTTCTCTCTCTTCCAACCCCATTTCCACCGAAAACCTAACTTTCTCACTCATCCAAAACACCCATTTTCGGCCAAATCAAGAGTTGTGGTAAGAAGGAAAGTTGTTCCTCATCAAAGGGAGAACAACATACTTGGAAATCGAAGGACGAATCAGATCGAAGCGTGGGTTGTGCGTCTCACAAGCTTTGGGTAATTTCTAAACCTCGATCTTGATATTTGAGATGATTTTGATGATATTGGTGGTTGTCATTGCATTGAAATAGCTGAAAAATGATTAGGGATTGATGAAATTACAATGTGGTTGGAGTGGTAATGATATTTGGAAATTTTGGCAATTTTGAGAATTTGTGCTATAAATGGAAATTTAGACAATGTGGTGAATTAGCATAGATAATTGGCATGAGAAATGTAGAACGTTGAGATGTTGTGAATGAGAGTGTAGTTTGGGGTAGAGTTACGAGAATCGAGAGATTTATGGTGTTATGAGCAATTATGCTCGATTTTTGAGAATTGAAGTTTATGAGATAATTGAGTATTGATGTTTTAACATCGTTTGGACAGCTCGGGAGTTCCAGAGTGGAATGCGAGGCTAGTCCGTGATACGGGGGGAAACGATTGCACTATACGAGGTGCAAAGAGGTAAGGGAAATCTAAACCATTTGTGTATGTGATTTGTAAACTATTATAGCATGATTTGTGGTTTATAAAACAAGCATGTTGAGTGTTGTGTTGAGATTTAATTGCACACGGTTTTTATAGCCGGTTGGAGCCCATAATTTTATGAGTTTATAAGTTGAGTGTGAAATTGCTTTATAAACCGTTGAATTTGTGTGAGTAATGAATTGGGCTCTACGTTAAGGTAATATCGAGATTTGAGAAATGTGTGCGTGTTTTGTCGGTTGAAACTCGGTTTTATTACGTTTTGTGTTGAGTACAAAACGGTTTTCAATTGAGTTTTATGGGTGAAAAACCCCTATGAGTTCTACGTGAAGGCAAACCAGTCTTATGTGATAAGACTTAGGTGTGTAGTTGTGAGTACACACCGGGCATTGCTCTGGTAGCATGTAAGCCCGATTTCTTCTTCGTTCTGGTAACGTGATAATAACCCATTCTGTGGCTATGCCACGTATATTTGGTGGCCGTTGCCACGTGAGAAACCCCATTGGTGGCCGTTGCCACGTGATACCCCATTGGTGGCCGTTGCCATGTGATACCCCATTGGTGGCTGCCACGTGATACCCCATTGGTGGTCGTTGCCACGTGATACCCTATTGGTGGCCGTTGCCACGTGATACCCCATTTGGTGGCCATTGCCACGTGAGAAACCCAATTTGGTGGCCGTTGCCACGTGAAACCCTATTCTGTGGCTGTGCCACGTGTGAAATTAAATCAATGGCTATGCCACGTGTGTTTAGTGGCTATGCCACGAGTGAAATTAAATCAGTGGCTATGCCACGTGTGTTTAGTGGCTATGCCACGAGTGAAATTAAATCAGTGGCCATGCCACGTGTGTTTAGTGGCCATGCCACGAGTGATTTTAAATCAGTGGCCATGCCACGTGTGTTTTGTGGCTATGCCACGTGTGAATTTAAATCAGTGGCTATGCCACGTGTGTTTAGTGGCTGTGCCACGTGCATTACTATTCCAGTGATTTTATCACGTGCATTGAGAAAGCGTTTATCGCATTATTTTCCAATGCTTTGTTATTGCTCTAGAGTGAGCCGTTTTACTTCATGTTTTCACATGACTTGACACATGAGAATGTCGTTTTGAGTACTTTCATGCTATGGTTTTCAAATGAGTTTCACATACAAATAAACATTTTGTGATGTGCATTTTGGTTTATGAAATGAGTTCCTTACCCCATTTACTGAGCGATTTAGAAGCTTACCTTGTTTTCTTTTTCCCCCAGATTTCTTCAAGTGAAAAGGGTTTCCCTGCGACGTACGGAGTAGTGGCTAGTGGAGGACTTGAGCTCCAGGCCATATATTGTATTTTAAGGTATCTTTTATCTTTTCATGTACCCAGACAATTACTGTAATTGCAGACACTTGATGTATAACATTATATGGGATGTATTAGGATTAATTAACTTGAGATGGATTAATGTATTTGATATGATATATAAATTCTATTGATGAGATCCTGAGGAAATGATGATTATGATGATGTATGACACTGCACAGGAATGCACCTTTAATTGTGAATTAACGAGTAAAAAGTTTTAAATTAGCCCTATTTTCTGCATTTTCGGGGCGTGACACTAGTAAACCCGAAAAAAGTGATTTAATAATATAAATGGGCTGCAAATGGGTCGAGACCCATTAAGGTGCAATTAGGCCAAATAAAGTAAAACGGGTCCAGTACTTTAGATTGATCAGTGAATGTGATATACTGATAAAGATAAGTGAATTGACCCAAAATATGTGGTTATATGCAGTTCCGTAGACTTGGGTGACGTGCAATTGGACTGAGAGATCGGGTATTATCGAGATGGGATAAGTTTGCGCGTGATTCCAGATAAGGGAATTTTGTAGGTGCATAGAGATACCTATACGTATTTTGGAAGGGATTTACGAGGCTTAGAATTTCTTAAAGTATCTAGAAACAAAATAATAATTTTTACGAAAACCTGGGGCATGGGTGATTAAAGAAAAAGACGATATTGCCCCTGGGAGTAAAATTTACAAAAAGGGTAGTAAGGCAAATAAATTACATGATTGTCATGTTTTAATGTTTTATATGAATGTATTGCTTTGGTTTAAGCAAATTTACATATAGGGTGACTGTTGATTTCATGAATTATACGAAAGGGTACCGGTTTGTACCGGTTACTATTTTACAATATGTTTTATCAAGATTGAGCCACCTATCATATTTACACAAGTAAAAATAGTGCTAGAGTCTTACTCGCACTAAATTTTACTGATTTATTTCTCATAAAAAGCCGTACTGGAGCGTTGCTCGTATGAGAGTTTTTGTGTGTACAAAAAAAATCGTGTTGGAGCTTCGCTCGCACAAGATTTTAGATATCATGATATGCATAGCGTCGTGCTGGAGCTTCGCTCGCACTAGACGTGAGTTGACATACATATAGTCGTGTGGAAGCCTCCTGTAGACTGTGTGTTGCAGAGAGTTGTTATGCTCACACGTATACTTTGAGACATGAGTTGGTTATCGACATAGTATTGGGGTGGATAAAACCTACGGCAGGCACCCCCAGACTATGATATGGGTCCACGGAGTACGTTGTACTGTGTATGTTACACGGAGTATGCTGTACCGTCCAATCATGATGACTCGATGATGTTACTTGATATTCTGGTGGGTAGGATTTGACCCCACCTCCCGTTACAGTTGTGATGCCCCGCACATCGGGATCCGTGTAGCCTGGGATCACAGGGACATAATATAGCCATAGTCCTCGATTTTTCATACAGTAACCTACATGCCTCACATGATATCATACAGTCTGAATAGACCAGGGCAGACCCGAAGGAGGGGTAATGTCCCGATTTATGTTTTTAAATAAGATGCGATTTAATGAATCAAGGTATTCCCGAGGAATGGGTTTAGCCTTGATGTGGTTGTTTTATGATGAAACAAATAAGTTTTAACATGATGAATTTATGATGAAACAAAAAAGTTTTAACGTGATGAGCATGAGATGTCATACATGATGATTTTCCATGGTTGTTTTATATGACGATTTCATGATTTCTCTTATATGATATATATACATGTAGCATCGTTTTAATCTTACCTCATGCTCCAAATATAAACGATTTTATATCATGACATTATCAGCACGTAGATAGTATAGTTATCTACCTGCTTACATTATTGCCTTACTGAGCTAGTTATGCTCACCCTTTCATTTTTCACCCTCCACAGAGCATCTACAGTAGTTGAGAGCGGGTAGAGACAGCATTTCTGGTTGTCTACTGCTCCCATCGCGAATCAGGTATACACATTGTACAGTTTTGTATCTAAACAAATAATAGCACAGTTTTGTAACGAATATAATTATAGGGGATGTATATATATAAAAAAACATATGTACATACAGTTGTATAATATATGTACTTATTATTACACTGTCTGAAATTTTAACATTATTACCATGGTAAGAATGATATGGTTAAATGGGATAAGAGTTGGGATTATTACTGACTCATAGCCCAACTTGTTAAAAATGGAATTTGTCACGAGGAGGAGAGAAGTATAGAAAAAGCGAAAAATTTGTAGTGATTTTGGTAGAACGGGTCGTGACACCACATAATTATAATATATCATAAAACAGTACAACATGCTCCATGCAATAAGCATGGTACATCATACTCCGTGGACCCATATCTCATATCAATACTCATTCCATGTCTCAAAACGCACGTGCGAGCATGTTTAGTTGGTGTGACACACAGTCTACCCGAAGCTCCAAGCACGGCTCATAGCATGTCTCAGATCAAAATGCACGTGCGAACCTATTTAATCGGTGTAAGACACAATATACCCTAAGCTCCAAGCACGACTGTAATTTCCTCATAAAACCAGTGCGAGCTATGCTCCAGCACTCTATCATAAAATCAAGTAAAACTAATGCGAGCTAAGCTCCAGCACTCTGTCACAAAAATCATGTAAAAATTTGGTGCGAGCTAGGCTCCAGCACCCTGTCATAAAAATCATGTGAAAATCTGGTGCGAGCTAGGCTTTAGAACCCCTGCATGGAAAATCATTAAAACTAGTGCAAGCAATCGCTCTAGCACATTTTTATGCATATCATGTCACAAAAATCGGTGCGAGCAACCGCTCCAGGACCATTATGCACACTCACAAATTCAGATATAGTGTGAGCAAGGCTCTAGCACCATCTATTTCCTTATAAACTTGATAGTTAGCCCATTTTCCAAAGAAATTTAATTTAAATCTAAATAACACTTAGGTAGTATTATCTTGTGAAATTTATACAAATACTGGCCAATCTACCAATTTGCTTTGCTAAAAGTCACGAAAATTCCTCATATCATGCATTTCATGCATGTCATGCTTTCACCATCCTTAGGTGAATTTTTTCTCAGTAAGGGTAAAATAGTCTTTTACCCATCCCAGGTCTTTAAAATTTTTAATCCATTTTTAGGACCTTTATACATTTTCAATGTATATAAAAGTTGTTAAAAATATGCGTAGCTACCTCTAGCTACTCGTAAAATTCCCTTACCTCATTTTTCTGTACATGTTGACTTTTTCACTGATGTCTCGTCACGCAGTCCGATTTACTCCCAGTCCAATCTCCGAAATTGCGTATAAATATTCATCAGGTCAAATACAATATAATTAATTGTATTTCGTATTTTCTGGACTTAATTTAAATCATTGAGCTCGTTTACCCATATTGAGCCCGATTGTACCATAATGAGCCTTAATCGACCTTAAGCCCATTTTCCACTTACTATTCACATCATCGAGGCCTATTGGGCTCATTGGGCCCACCACCAATTTATTGGGCCTCGTTCTAAACTCTTGGATAACTCAATTAATTATTTACGACAATTTATCATAAATTCTAGAATTTAATTAATTTTATACGGAATTAATCCGTAATTTATGCGGTAAATTTCAAATATGCATAACTATGCAAATTGTCGTAAATAAGGGTTATTTACCCGAGATTCTGTTATAGTACGTAAATCGAGGCTGACTCGAGCTCTCGTTTGACGCCAATTGTCGAGCTACACAATTACATTTTTTTGGGTAAATTTTCAGTCGAATATTAATCAAATTAAATATTTCAAAATTTAAATTGATCAATTTCGACCTCTTAGCGGTTTACTCGTAGCTCGATTGCATCATCAAAATTTTTCCTCTTTTTCTTTTTCCCTTTTTCTTTTTCTTTTCTTTTCTTTCTTTTCTTTATTTTTATTTTTTTTATTATTATTATTATTATTATTATTATTATTATTATTTTTATTATTATTTTAATTGAATAAAATATACTATTTTTGCCAAAATATCCCAAAATATTATATTTTATTCATTTAATCAATTAATGTATTTATTTGTCTCACTTTATCTTTTCGGTATATTTTTCTAATATTTTCGGGATAATTTCTTGAGGTGAAAATTTCGGTTTATTCCAATAAATTCATATCTTGATCAATTTAACCTGAAATTTAATTATTGCTCCTTTATTGATCAAGATTCCCTGAATCCATATTTACAATGTCAATTTCTTATTGAATTGACATCGAATTTCGAGTCTTTTGATCATTTTACCCTTCAACGTGTTCGGGACCAAATCAACACAACTTCCCTTCACGAACCCTTTCTCATTTCATGTTTTAAATTCCTATCTCCAATCCGAATGATCCGAATCCCATTCGTTTAATATGTGGTCATTTCAATCATTCATTTGATCTTTAAATGCATTCAGGAATTTTTTATTCATTTCATTTGCATTTTTCATTCACGTACTCTTCTTATGATTCAATTTACATCCAACCATATTTACATCATATGACTCATAAGGAATTTCGATAAAAAAATCGGGTCTTACATTAAATCTAAGGTCCGAATCTTTCTCCCCTTATACCTTATTTTAAACTATAACAAAATTATTTTGGATCAATTTAATTTGATTTTAATAAGAAGAAAAAAACATTAAGAGTGTTGCTTGGTCAAATAGCATGATACGAAAGCAAAATTACATACTTGGAATTCAAAGCCCATGTGTCTTATATTTGACCCTTTTAAAATTATCTTAGGATAGACACGAATTGTCAAAACCCACAAGCCTTTTATGTGTTAAGTTACTCTATGTATTTAATTTACTTTTATAAAGGCTTTGTTATGTTTCCTTTATTCACACTAAATGTGGGAGATTATTCTCTTTGCTTTTATATTACAAACTATTCAATAATCCCCCAGTAGCTTATAGTACAAGTATCTTTTTCCTAATAAATACAATGCATATATGAAGGTATCTCATTGATTTAAATCTTTAATTAGTGTAAATACTTTAGGATGTTAATGAAATACATGGTGTCCTAAGAATAAAACGTGACTCTTTACTATTAGGATTAAAAGTATCATACACACCATATCTATTAAGTTTCGTAAAAATCTCTTATTTGCTCCTAGCACTATTTTAATGGCCAAGTTCTAAGCAATCCTAATTTCTCATATTTACATAGGTGGAGTTCCTTTCTTGTTATCCCTATTACTTCAAACAATTTCAAAAACGATCTCTACCTCTCACAGTAATAGTAGCACTATCTTCATGTTTTGTTATGAGTCTCCTATAGTAAGTGTCACGACCGACTTTTACCAAAAACCACTACAAATGTTTCGAGTTTTTCTTACCTTTCTTTCCGTCATAATTCAACCACCAACAGTTAGGCTATGATTCGGTATTAGTAACATCACCTTTACTTACCATGTCATCCATTCATATCCATACATACATGTCAATAAAATCTATCTATTGACTGTAAATAACTTTGTACCATAAGTTAACTCACTATATTAATATACAAATACATCCCCAATTATTACATACATTTACATCATTGTGTTGTTTATATGTTCAGATACAAAATCATACTGATGTGTATACCTTTCGCTCGATGGGAATGCAGCGGATAAAAGGAATGCTAGTCTTCAGCCGTACTCTATCTACTACGGATGCTCTATAGAGAGGGAGCAAATGAAAGGGGTGAGCTCACTAGCTCAGTAAGGAAATGTGACGGCCCAGCCCAGCCTACACAGGCGCAACCCCTCATGGGCCCCTGGTCCGACTGCTGTGACATCGTCCAACTCCACGTATTGTCCTCTTTAGGCCCACAGGCCCTCAAGGTTTTGCTCCACTGGGGGGGCAAGCCTATCTCCCAAGAGACGCGTCCCAGGAGGCTCGAACTCGGGTCAACACCCTTGTTCTTGCACTCCTGTTGCCAATGAGCCAAGTTGGCACAATGGCAACAGGAGTGCAAGAACAAGGGTGTTGACCCGAGTTCGAGCCTCCTGGGACGCGTCTCCTGGGAGATGGGCTTGCCCCCCCAGTGGAGCAAAACCTTGAGGGCCTGTGGGCCTAAAGAGGACAATACGTGGAGTTGGACGATGTCACAGCAGTCGGACCAGGGGCCCATGAGGGGTTGCGCCTGTGTAGGCTAGGCTGGGCCGTCACAATAAAACGCGCGTTTTTATGTGAGAACCCTGCTGCCCGCCCCTCACCAGGTCACAGGCTTACGGTGAACTCATCACAAACCCGTATTATCCTCTCTGCAGGCCTCAGCCCACTCAAGGTTTTGCTCCACTGGGGGGGCAAGCCCATCTCCCAGGAGACGCGTCACGGAGGCTCGAACTCGGGTCAACACCCTTGTTCGTGCACTCCTAATTATGTGAGAACCCTGCTGCCCGCCCCACACCAGGTCACAGGCTTACTGCGAACTCATCACAAACCCGTATTGTCCTCTCTGGGCCCACTGGCCCTCAAGGTTTTGCTCTACTGGGGGGGCAAGCCCATCTCCCAGGAGACGCGTCCCAGGAGGCTCGAACTCGGGTCAACACCCTTGTTCTTGCACTCCTGTTGCCATTGAGCCAAGTTGGCTCATTGGCAACAGGAGTGCAAGAACAAGGGTGTTGACCCGAGTTCGAGCCTCCTGGGACGCGTCTCCTGGGAGATGGGCTTGCCCCCCCAGTGGAGCAAAACCTTGAGGGCCAGTGGGCCCAGAGAGGACAATACGGGTTTGTGATGAGTTCGCCGTAAGCCTGTGACCTGGTGTGGGGCGGGCAGCAAGATTCTCACAGGAAATCAGGCAAGCAAGTAGATAACCACACTATCTATTGAAAATAATGCCATCCCACGAAATATTCCTTTTCCTTTCACATCTAAACATGTATCCTTCTCATTAAAACATATCTAATTCATGTTTGTTTATAAACATCAGTAATTCAGCAAAAAGGATGCATCCTCATATACAGCTTGTAAATCATATCATATCATGCCATTTCATTCAAATCAAATCAAAATATGGCATTACATCATGTCAACACATGGAAATAAGGGCTCAATCCATCCCTCGGGCTTACCCTAGTTCATAAACATTTACAGTTGTATAAAACACAAAATCATGGTTACATGTTGAGGCTCAACCCATCCCTTGGGTCTATCTAATTTCATAAAAATCATGTGACAATTCAAGTAAGAAATATCAGGTGAGATAGATGACTACTTGTTCGAGGATTATGATCATATTCCCTTTTCTCGGTGATCCCAGGCTACACGGTACCCGGTGTACGGGGCATCACATGGCTGTAACGGGAGGTGGGTCAAATCCTCAACCGCCAGCTAACAACTCCACAACTCCAAGTACTCTCAAATACTCACGGTACAGCGTACTCCGTGTCTTATGCAAGGTACAAAGTACTCCGTGTCTCATACACGGTACAATGTACTCCATATCTTATACACGGTACAACGTACTCCATGGACCCAATAATAGTTTTGATAGCCCCCTGCCGTATCCCAAAATGCACGTGCGAGCATATAAATCGGTGCGACACACAGTCTGCATAAGGCTCTAGCACAGCTGTTTCATGCTATCTCTTTCAAAACTGGTACGTGAGAGTAAACTCCAGCACAACCTCATGCACAATCCATATAAAATCTAGTGCGAGTAGTACTCCAACACTATCTCATGTAAAATCATGAAAATCGAGTGTGAGCGATGCTCCAGCACCATGCCATGTATAAATCATGTAAAATTGAGTACGAGCAATGCTCCAGTACTCTATCATGCATATCATGTAAAATTGAGTACGAGCAACACTCCAGTGCTCTATCATGCATAAATCACATTAAAATCAAGTACGAGCAATGCTCCAGTACTATGTGATGCATATCATGTAAAACTGAGTACGAACTACTCTCCAGTACTCTATTATGCATATCATGTAAAATCTAGTACGAGTAACACTTCAGCACTAATGCATGTGGAAAACATATAAAATCTAGTGTGAGCAGTGCTCCAGTAAGATTTGTTTTCACACAACTCGATAGATGGCTTAATTAAAAGAGTTTCACTCGATTAAATCAAATCGGCATTATATTGTGTTGTTTTCTTATTTAACCTGAAAACATTACCAATCTATTAATGCATCTGCTAAACAACAACAAAAACATTCAAAAACATGTTTTCCATGCTTTTTACAACTTTTCCTAACTTTCCTTATTTTACCCTTAATAGGGGTAAAATCATAATTTTCCCATATCGAGTTTCTATAAATTTTATTCTTTTTCTCTGACCCTCAAACTTTTTCAGTGTATGTAAATACGCTCAAAACTACATGCAGATATCTCTAACTACCCGTAAAATCCCCTTACCTCAATTACTCTGAACAGTCTGACTTTTCCATGGTGAAATTTCGTTCAGTCTGATTTTCTCCGAATAAAATCTCCGAAGCTGCATATAACCATTTATCAGGTTAATTTCAATACATTCTTCAGTATTTTCCCTTTATTGGGCTTAATATAAAGCATTGAGCTCATTTACTCCTATTGGGTCTAATTGCACCTTAATGAGCCTTAATCCGTTTTAGGCCCATTTTCACTTCATTATTCATTCCTTTAAAGCCCATTAGGCTCATTAAGCCCATTAATACTTATTGGGCCGTTTTAAGCCTTTTCTAATCTCTTTGGACAACTTACACAATCATTTACGACCGTTTATTCTCAATTCCAAAACATTAAGCATCTTATATGGAATTTAATCCGTAACTTATTCGATGAATTTCTAACGCGTATAAATATACAAGTTATAGTAAATGAGATTCACTTACTTGTGATTTCGTGATGACTTGTAATTCGAGGCTAGATCGAACAAACGTTCGTCGCCTATCGTCGCGCTACATAATTATACATTTAAGCCGGAACAATTGTAGTCAAATATAAATTCAGATAATTTTTCCAAAAATTAAATTAATCAATTTCGACCGCTTACCGGTTTATCCTTAACCCGAGGCATCATCAAATTTTTTTCCCTTTTTTCTCTCTCCTATCTAAACCGATTTAGATCGGTTCAGTCCCCATTTTCATTGAACCGGTCTAACCTGGTTTAGTGCCAATTTCACCATTCAAACTCTTTTTTGGTCGGTTCTCATCCCTGTTTTCGTCCAGTGAGGTCGTGCGGTGGAGATCAACCTTCGGTTGGCTCGGACTGGGGCAGATCGGCACCAGATTCCACTCGATTTCCCCTTATCTCACGTGGCCTCTCCCTTCTCCGATCTCCTCGTCGGTGGCGAATCGTGGCGTGTGGTGGCGGTTAGACATTCTCCAGATGCCGATCGTCCCTTCGCCAGGAACCTCTCATGCCGTCCACCTCTGGGTCACCACCAGTGAAGAAATTAGAGCATGATCGAGTTTTCTCCCCTATTTCATGGGTTTTCGCATTTTCAATTTTTTTTTTCAAATTTTTTATTTTATATATATAATATGTTATATATATTTTAATATAATATAATATATTATACCTAACAAATATCTTATACTAAAGATCTTAATTTATATTTTTTTATTTATTTCTATATATATATTTAGACATTGTTATTTATTTTTATTTTTATTTTCTCGAAAATATTTTTTATTTATTATTATTATTATTTTTTCGAGAATTTTTTTCATATTTCTGAGATAAATTCTCGAGGTGAAATTTTTTGATTTATCACCATAAATTCATATCTTGATCAATTGGACTTGAAATTCAATTATTTCTTCTTTATTGATCAAGATTATATGAATCCATATTTATAATGTCAACTTCTTAAGAAATGACACTGAATTTCGAGTCTTACAATCCTCCCCACCTTAAGAAATTTGGTCCTCCAAATTAGAACCAAGTAATTCCTCGAATAACTGGGGATGTTTCTCTCGCATCAAGCTCTCTAATTCCTACGTAGCTTCCTCCAAAGTGTGGTGCTACCAGAGAATCTTAACCAAAATGATCGTCTTCGACCGCAATACCTTCACCTTCCTATCCAATATCCGAATCAGCTTCTCAACATATGACATGTCCTCTCTGAGCTCTAACAACTCATAACTGATCACATATGCCGGATCCGTGTGATACTTCCGAAGCATCAAAATGTGGAAGACGTTATGGAAACCTGATAAGTTCAGTGGCAATGCCAACCTATAGGCCTTATCTCCCACTCGATCCAATATCTCAAAGGGTCCAATGTAGCGAGGACTCAACTTACCTCTCTTCTCGAATCTCGCTATACCCTTGGAAGGAAAAACTTTCAAAAATACAAACTCACTAACTGTGAACTCTAGTCGCCTTCGTCTGTTGTCAGTATAACTCTTCTGTCTGCTCTGAGCTGCCCTCAATATCTCATAGATAAACTGGACATCCTTAAAGGCTTTCGTAACCAAATCAGGAGCAAAAGTCTTTCGGTCACCCACTTCTTCCCATCCAACAGGGGAACGACATCTACGACCATACAAGGCCTCATACGGTGCCATCCTGATACTTGAATGATAATTATTGTTGTAGGCAAATTTGGCTAGTCACAAATGATCATCCTAAGAGCGTCTAAAATCCAACACACATGCTCTCAACATGTCTTCTAGAGTCTGCATAGTCCTCTCTGACTGACCATTTGTCTGAGGATGGAAAGCGGTGCTCTGACTCAACTGGGTTCCCATGGCTTCCTGAAAATATTTCCAAAAGTGGCAAGTGATACGGGAATCCCTATCCGAAACAATGCTCATTGGAACACCATGTAACCTCACTACCTCGCGTACATATAACTCTGCCAATGAACTCAGAGTATTTGTACCTCTCATAGCTAGGAAGTGGGCTGACTTCGTCAGTCTATCCACAATCACCCATATCGCATCGTGATTCATGCGGGTCCTCGATAAACCCATCACGAAATCCATGGTGATATGCTCCCATTTTCATGTCGGTATAGGTAGAAGGTACAATAATCCTGCAGGCTTCTGATGCTCTACCTTCACCTGCTGACAAATGAGACATCTCACCATAAACTCTACCACGTCATTCGTCATACTCGACCATCGATACACTTTCTGGAGGTTTTGGTACATCTTGTTACTCCCCGGATGTAACGTGTACCTCGATGAATGAGCTTCTGATAAAATCAGTCTCTTGAGCTCTGGGTCCTCGGGAACGCACAATCTACCTCTAAACCTTAGTAGTCCATCAGAACTCAACTTAAAATCAGTCACTGTGCCCCTCTGCATCTGACCAATTATATCAATGCAATACTGATCACTCTGCTGATCTTATCTAATCCTGTCCAACAGATCTGGCTCTAATCGCAGACTAGCTATCATATAGTTTGTATCCATGTTAGAAGGCACGACTCCTAAATTGAGGCTAGCAAACTGCTCTAGCAACTCGTGTTCCCTGACCATCATATACGATACCATCACAAGGCTCTTCCTACTCAAAGCATCAGCTACAACATTAGCCTTACTCGGATGATAAAGTATCTCACAATCGTAGACCTTCAGAAGCTCTAACAATTTTTTATGTCTCATATTTAACTCCTTCTGCGAGAATAGATACTTGAGGCTCTTGTGATTAGTAAAAATCTAAAACTTCTCATCGTATAAGTAGTGACGCCATACCTTCAATGCAAACACTACTGCTGCTAATTCCAAATCATGGGTTAGATAGTTCTTCTCATGGTCCTTCAGTTGTTTGGATCCATAAGCAACTACCTTCCCATCTTACATCAATACACAGCCCAGTCCCTGATGTGAAGCATCTGTATAAACAGAAAAACCTCCTAAGCTGGTAGGAATAGTGAGAATCGGAGTGGTGCTCAATCGACGCTTTAGCTCCTGAAAACTCCTATCACAATCATCGTCTGACGCAAATGCTACACTCTTTCGAGTGAGACGTGTCAACAGAGCAAATAACTTCAAAAATCCCTCAATGAATCTTTGGTAATATCCTGCTAAACCGAGAAAACTCATGATCTCAGTGACTATTCTCAGCTATTCCCACTGAACTATAACCTTGATCTTGGATGGATCTACTGATACACCATCCTTTGACATAACATATCCCAAAAATGAGATTTGTGCTAACCAAAAATCACACTTACTGAGTTTAACATACAACTCTTTCTCTCGGAGAGTCTGCAATACAATCCGTAGGTGCTGCTCATGCTCCTCCTGAACTTTGAATACACTAAGATGTCATCGATAAAGACGATAACAAACTGATCCAAGTATGGCTTGAACATATCATTCATCAAAGCCATAAAAGCTACGAGAGCATTTGTCAATCCGAATGGCATAACCAAGAACTCATAATGGTCATATCGGGTCTGAAGCGCTGTCTTGGGTACATCTCCACTTCGAACTCTCAACTAATGATACCTAGACCTTAGATCAATCTTAGAAAAGACCTGTGCTCCCCGAAACTGATCCAAAAAATTATCAATCCATGGAAGGGGATACCTATTCTTAATGGTAGCCTTATTCAACAGTTTGTAGTCGATGCATAATAGGAGGTTTCCATCCTACTTCTTCACAACAAAATCGGTGTTCCCTAAGGGAAACACTCGGTCTGATGAACCCTCTATCTAACAGTTCCTATAACTGGCTTTTGAGCTCCTAAAACTCAACTAAGGTCATACGATATGGTGGTTTCAAAATAGGCTTGGTATCAGGCACCAAATCTATGCAGAACTTCATCTCTCTATCTGGTGGTAACCCTGACAATTCATCCGAAAAAACATATGGGAACTCCTTAACCACAGGGATATTTTCCAACTCCGGATGCACCTTATCTATATCAATCGTGTACGTAATGAAACCTCTTACCACATCTGATGAAGCATCAACTGTGCCATGGTCCAAAGCATGTACTCGCCCTCGACCAATCACCTATTTCCCATTCTCCTCTGTCGTCGCTCTCCTCCTCGGAGCAGACGTATCAACTGGAGCTCTCTTTGGCTCTTTGCCCTTCTGTGAGGCAATCTCAATCATCTCTGGGCAAGCTCTCACCATATACCCTAACTTCCCACATCAGAAGCATAATCCATCAAAAAATCGGACAAGGTCTACCTCCATGGTATCTACCACGTCTACCATACTACTCGGTAGTAGGCTTCTGTCCTCCAATAATAATGCCCCTAGCTAGAGGTATGGCTAGATATGAAGGAGGTCCAACTGTATTCTCCCGTACTTCCTCAATCTGTGGTCTCTTACCGAAGAGTCTTCTCCCTCCTTGATAACCGAAACCTCTGGCACTATCACTCGCTGGCCTCTTCCTATCTCTATCTCTACTTCGACTAACCTTCCTAAACTCAGAGGCATTCCTCTCATAATCCTACTCATAAAGTTGCACCCTGCGCACTGCCTCCTTATAAGTAGAGATATCAAGCAGAACCAATCTCGACGGTAGCATCGGTCTTAGTCTGTCTACAAATCTTCGGACCTTCTTGGTCTCGCTAATCATAGTATTGGGGTCATACCTTTCTAGGGACATGAATCTTGTCTCATACTTGTCTACTGATTAACTGCCCTGACTTAACCCCAAGAAATCCATTTGCCGTTTTTGCTGCCCAGTGTCTGGAACGTACTGCCTCCTAAAGGCATCCAGAAAAATGTCCCAACTAATCTACGAGTGTCATGCTCTCAGTATAACACTGGTGTACTTCCACCAATGCTCTGCCGCTCCCTTTAGCATGAAGGCGGCAAAAGCAACCATCCCAGAAGTCGTCCACTGAAAGAATCTGTACAACTTCTCATTCTCTCCAATCAAATCCTCAGCAACCACTGGGTCATTGACCCCAATAAATGATGGTGGTTTAAACTTCTGAAACTGTCGTAGACGATCCAGCTCACAACTATATCCCAAACCACTACTGACCTACTGCGGGTCAACAGGAGATGACGTACCCAAAACTGGTGGAGGTCCTTGTCTCCCATGCATAGCCTGTGTAAACATATCCATCATCATCTCTAGACTACGCTCTAACCTCGTAAAGCATGCCTTGATACTCTCTGGTACCTCAGTATCACTATGCATCACCAAGTCAGATGAAGACTCATCTCGGCTCTCAAGCTTACCTCTAGGGCTTCTAGCCCTACCTATAGCCCCTCTACCACGGCTGGTATTAGCCATAATAGCTCGATTCCTGCACTTACAACCATTACTTATACAATTCCCATCCCATAATTGTGAGATCTGAGAATTTTAGATATATTTTAATGATGTGATAAGAACTTGAAGTGTAATTTATTGAGCTAAGTGGATTGTGGAAATTATATTTGGAGATTTATGTGTAAGTGTTTAACATAAGTGTGAAACTAAGAGGTCAGATCGATCTTGGGGAAGGAGAGATCGATCTTGGGGAAGGAGAGATCGATCTGGTGAGTTAAAAATGACAAGGAAGGAGAAATTTAAGGAGCAGATCGATCTCCAATGGAAGAGGATCGATCTCCTTATGATTCTGTTTGAGAGAAGATCGATCTCATAAGGAAGGGATCGATCTCTAAATGTTTCTGTTTGGGAGAAGATCGATCTCCTCAAGGAGCAGATCGATCTCATAAAGCCATAAAGAGATCGATCTCACCCCTCGACAGATCGATCTCCTAGGCATAAAATTACGCCAAATCGTCCCCAAATTCAAATGCAGATCGATCTCATCAAGAGCTAGATCGATCTCCTACCTTTAGTCTATATAAGGAACCCCTGCTTTCTCCTGCAATTTCATTTTCTCTCTCTTTCAAACCCCATTTTCACTGAGCCCTAGCTTTCTCACTCATCCAAAGCACCCATTTCTGTCTAAATCAGAGGTTGTGACAAGAAGGAAAGTTGTTCCTCATCAAAGGGAGAACAACATACTTGGAAATCGTAAGACGGATTGAATCGAGGCAAGAGATAAGCTCTCCACAAGTTTTGGGTAATTTTTAAACCTTGATCTTGATATTTGAGATGATTTTGGTGATAATGGTTGTTGGCCTTGTGTTGAAATAGTTGGAAAATGTTTAGGGATTGATAAAGCTACAATGTAGTTGGAGTGATGTTGATATTTAGCAATTTTGGTAATTTTGGGAATTTTGAGCTATAAATGAAAATTTAGACAATGTGGTGAATTAGCATAGATAATTTGACATGAGAAATGTAGAACGTGGGGATGTTGTGAATGAGATTGTAGTTTGGGGTAGAGTTAGAGAGTTGAGAGATTTGAGGTGTTATGAGCAATTATGCTCGATTTTGAGAATTGAGGTTACTGGATGATGAATATTGATGTTTTAACATCGTTTGGACAGCTCGGGAGTTCCAGAGTGGAATGCGAGACTAGTCCGTGATACGGGGGAAACGATTGCACTATACGAGGTGCAAAGAGGTAAGGGAAACTAAACCAATTGTGTATGTGATTTTGAACTATTATAGCATGATTTGTGATTTGTAAAACAAGCATGTTTGATGTGTTGTGTTTTGATGAGAATGCACACGATTTTTATAGCCGGTTGGAGCCCAATGTTTTTATGAGTTTATAATGGGGGTCTACGTTAAGGTGATCCTAAGATTTGAGAAATGTGTGCGTGCTTTACCGGTTGGAACTCGATTTTAATATGTTTTGTGTTGAGTACAAAACGGTTTCCAAATGAGTTTTATGAGAGAAAAACCACTATGAGTTCTACGTGAAGGCAAGCCAGTCTTATGTGATAAGACTTAGGTGTGTGATTTTGAGTACACACCGGGCATTACTCTGGTAGCATGTAAGCCAGATTCTTCTCCGTTCTGGTAACGTGAGATTCCCCATTCTGTGGCTATGCCATATATATTTGGTGGCTGTTGCCACGTGAAACCCTATTCTGTGGCTGTGCCACGTGTGAATCTAAATCAGTGGCTATGCCACGTATATTTGGTGGCCGTTGCCACGTGAGAACCCTAATTGGTGGCCGTTGCCACGTGAAACCCTATTCTGTGGCTGTGCCACGTGTGAATCTAAATAAGTGGCTATGCCACGTATATTTGGTGGCCGTTGCCACGTGAGAACCCTAATTGGTGGCCGTTGCCACGTGAAACCCTATTCTGTGGCCGTTGCCACGTGAGAAACCCCATTCTGTGGCTATGCCACGTATATTTGGTGGCCGTTGCCACGTGAAAACCCTAATTGGTGGCCGTTGCCACGTGAGAAACCCTATCCTGTGGCTGTGCCACGTGTGAATTTAAGTCGGTGGTTATGCCACGTGTGTTTAGTGGCTGTGCCACGTGTATTATTACTACAGTATTTTATCACGTTTATTGAGATAGCGATTATCGCATTGTTTTTACATGCTTGATTACTGCTCTATACTGAGCCTTTTACTTCATGTTTTCACATGATTTGAGATATGAGAATGTCGTTTTGACTACTTTCATGCTATGGTTTTCAAAAGAGTATAATGAGTTTCACATACAAATAAATATTTTGTGATGTGCATTTTGGTTTATGTAATGAGTCCCTTACCCCCTTACTGAGCGATTTAGAAGCTCACCCTGTTTTCTTTCCCCCTCAGATTTCTTCAAGTGAAAAAGAGTTTCCCTGCGACGTACGGAGTAGTGGCTAGTGGAGGACTTGAGCTCCAGGCCATATATTGTATTTTGAGGTATCTTTTATCTTTTCATGTACCCAGACAATTATTGTAATTACAGACACTCGATGTATAACATTGTATGGGATGTATTAGGATTAATTAACTTGAGATTGAATAATGTATTTGATATGATATATAATTTCTAGTGATGAGATCCTGAGGTATGATGAATATGATGATGTATGACACTGCACATGAATGCACCCTTAATTGTGAATTAATGAGTAAAAAAGTTTTTAAATTTACCCTATTTTTCGCGTTCCGGGGCGTGACAATAATACACACTTGTAACTGAACACAACACAGTAATATGGGGATGTAAACTTTCCTAACCACTAACACCGACTCACATTAGGCCAACTATGCTTGATACCACTCTGTCATGATCGACTTTTACCAAAAACCACTACAAATGTTTCGCGTTCTTCTTACCTTTCTTTCTGTCATAATTCAACCACCAACAGTTAGGCTATGATTCAGTATTAGTAACATCACCTTTACTTACCATGTCATCCATTCATATCCATACATACATGTCAATAAAATCTATCTATTGATTGTAAATAACTTTGTACCATAAGTTAACTCACTATATTAATATACAAATACATCCCCAATCATTACATACATTTACATCATTGTGTTGTTTATATGTTCAGATACAAAATCATACTGATGTGTATACCTTTTGCTCGATGGGAATGCAGTGGATTAAAGGAATGTTAGTCTTCAGCCGTACTCTATCTACTGCAGATGCTTTGTAGAGAGGGAGAAAATGAAAGGGGTGAGCTCACTGGCTCAGTAAGGAAATCATGCAAGCAAGTAGATAACCACACTATCTACTTAAAATAACGTCATGCCATGAAATATTCCTTTTCATTTCACATCTAAAGCATGTATCTTTCTCATTAAAACATATGTAAATCATGCTTGTTTACAAACATCGGTAATTCATGCAAAAATGACGCATTCTCACAGCTTGTAAATCATATCATATCATGCCATTTTATTCAAATCAAATCAAAATATGGCATTACATCATGTCAACACTTGGAAATAGGGGCTCAACCCATCCCTCGAGCTTACCCTGGTTCATAAACATTTACAGTTGTATAAAACACAAAATCATGGTCACATGTCGAGGCTCAACCCATCCCTCGGGTCTACCCAATTTCATAAAAATCATGTGACAATTCAAGTAAGAAATATCGGGTGAGATAGGCGACTACTTGTTCGAGGATTATAATCATATTCCCTTTTCTCGGAGATCCCAGGCTACACGGTACCCGGTGTGTGGGGCGTCACATGGCTGTAACGGGAGGTGGGTCAAATCCTCAACCGCCAGCTAACAACTCCACAACTCCAAGTACTCTTAAGTACTCATGGTACAATGGTACGATCTAAATGTATTATCCGCAGGTGCACAAGTCGTACAAGTAATAATGAGATTTGAGTCCCGAGTTATCGTCCCTCAGAGAAGTTGATCAGCCTAATTAAGTACCGGTTAATCTTACCCTAAGTATATCCTAGCAAATTATGAAGTGATGATGGTGATCTACTAAGTTTGAAATTAAAAATACTGAAAACAATAACAATTATGAACTAAAGAAAATAAAATCGAGCTGAAATTACTTACAACGCTCCGAGTAATTAAAGGCAAGTACCTACAAAAGATAATTAAAATAGTTAAAATTAATTAACGCAATTAAAATAAAGTGCAAATATGAAAATAACAAAACAAGATTAATTAAACTACAATTAAACTAACCTAAAATAAAATATGCATGTAATTAAACTAATTAATAAAAATGAAAATTAAACTAAACTAAAATTTTATGAAAATAAAATCCTAGGAAATTAAGAAAATAACTATAAAACTACATGTCTAAAATATCAACTCTAAACTAATCCTAACTATATCTAATTTCTAACTTAACAATAGAATCTAACTAATGCATGTATCAAATTTAATCTAAATTAATTCTAAAGGTAACTCATAAAATACTAAACTAAAATAAAGTCCTAAAAGATATAATATAAAATTAACTACTAATTAAAAAATTAAAACTGACAATTGAATTAACATGCAAAAATATTAAAACTAACCTACCATTTTAATTGATTAAATTACCTAACTAACAACTAACAAAGGAATGGAAATACTAAAAATGCATTAAACTATAAAATAACAACAATGCAATGTGGCCAAACAAAGCCTTAACCGAAATTAGAAACCATGCTGGTCCTGATTTGCACTGCTACTGTGCACGTTTCTTCAACATTTTGCTGCCCAAGCGTGTCCACTCCTGCTCTGCAACTTCCACCAACTTTGCCTCGGTTCCGTGCTAAGCTCCATTCCTACAACAAAATACAGCACGTTACCAACGGCTACAGTTTCTGGCCAGACCTGCTCCCTGCACACGTCCTGCTCCTGCTTCTTCTCCATTTCCAAGTTTGAGTGTTTTCCATGGCTATGTCCATCCGGCGTTATCCGGCTCCTGTACTACACTGCTATGCTGTAACTTCCTCTGGTTTTGTCTGCTTTACTGGATTCTGGTACCGTTGGCAGCATCATCTTCAGCCTCCTCGTGCCCAGATCCTCGGTTACTTACCAACAATATTCGAGATTGTCGAGACTGGAGTGGCAACCATCCAACATTCATCAGCGCACCGATCATCAAATAAAAGAACTCATACATGTGAAAATCATTAAATGGTAAGTTTAAAATAATGCATGAAATGAGAAAACTTTAAAACTAGCAACTACAATAGTAAATAAAATGAACAGTATAAAACTCTTAAAAGAGCAGAACAGAGGTAAAAATTGCTCCTTGTCCACTGCTGCATCATGCCCGATCAGCCCTTGCCCAGTCCAACCCCTCTTTGCAGTCAGTGTATACTTCGCTGCTCCACTCCTATCATCCGAGATCAGTGCTGAACACCAGCACTTCTGCCAGCACAGCCCATCATCCATGCATCAATCCTCATGCCATGCAGTGCCAGGACAGAATCAAGATGCAGAAGCCACGTCTCCAGCACAACACAACCCAGCAAACAATCGGTGCTGAAACCTGTCGGGTTGCCTTTATCCTGCATTCAAGCTTTACTGCCTACAACATTATTTTTCCTAGCAGCAGCTAGCACCAAGACTTTGTCTAACCAAGGCAAGCGTTGAATCTAAATAAGGAAATAGCACACAGAACCTAACGAAAAAGAGAAAGAAAATTAAACATGCAGTAACGAACAAGGATGCAAGGCTCTTTCATGTATCCTGCTAGCCTCCTGCAGAACCATGATACACCATCAAAACCAACCTCTCGGCACTACCCAAAATAAGCAAACTCGAGAGCTTGATTGAACAACAACAAAACATAAAACAACTACAAACAGGAAGCAAACCGGAGCTTACAACTAGGAAATATAAGCTATATAGTAGACTGAAAAATAGGAGTAATGACTTAAACAAAACTGAGAAGAAGGATGAACAAATGAGGCTGTAACGAAACTAAAAAAAAGCTTTAATAAAAATTGAAATTGGTAAAACAGTAGCATAAAGAAATGGTGGCTAAAACAACTAACGGGAAAGCTTCTAAAGAAAATAAATTAAAACTATTCTAACACTACTCCTAACTTACTCCTACTCTAAGAACTACTTAGTTTCTTCAATTGCTATCATGTCTTATTTATACACACTTAGGGGTACAATTGTAATTTTTCCATCCTAGATGAGTTGGCATTATTTGGCGAGATGTCTTCACACCATTGGCTCCTTGAAAAGATATTTTCATGTCATCTGTCTTATTGTCCAATTGGATGTGCCAGGTGGTATGGCTCGTGTTGTCCGCGTGGTCCAATCTTGATTTTAGCCCAATTCCAGTCCATTTTCTATCGAAATTTTCCAAATTCATTCGGATTTAATTTATCTGCAGATATGAGAATTTTAGTCAAAATGAGGGGATAATTAACAAAATAATTTGGGGATTAAAATAATTAATTAAGAAATTAAGCATAAATAATTCTATTTTTATAGAATTATCATACAACGTACTCCGTGTCTCATGTACGGTACAAAGTACTCTGTGTCTCAAACACGGTACAATGTACTCCATGTCTTATACACGGTACAACGTACTCCATGGACCCAATAACAGTTTCGATAGCCCTCTGTCATATCTCAAAATGCACGTGCGAGCATATAAATCGGTGCGACACACTGTCTACACAGGGCTCCAGCATGGTTGTTTCATGCTATCTCTTTCAAAACTGGTATGTGGGAGTAAACTCTAGCACAACCTCATACACAAACCATATAAAATCTAGTGCGAGCAGTGCTTCAACACTATCTCATGTAAAATCAGGAAATCGAATGCGAGCAATGCTCCAACACCATGCCATGTATAAATCATGTAAAATTGAGTACGAGCAATGCTTCAATACTCTATCATGCATAAATCACATTAAAATCAAGTATGAGCAATGCTCTAGTACTATGTGATGCATATCATGTAAAATTTAGTATGAGCTACGCTTAGTACTCTGTTATGCATATCATGTAAAATCTAGTGCGAGTAACACTTCAACACTAAGGTATGTGGAAAACATATAAAATCCATTGCGAACAGTGCTCCAGCAGGATTTGTTTTCACACAACTCGATAGATGGCTTAATTAAAAGAGTTTCACTTGATTAAATCAAATCGGCACTATATTGTGCTGTTTTCGTATTTAACATGAAAACATCAGCCAATCTATCAATGCATCTGCTAAATAGTAGTAAAAACATTCAAAAACATGCTTTCCATACTTTTTACAACTTTTTCTAACTTTCCTAATTTTACCCTTAATAGGGGTAAAATGGTAATTTTCTTATATTGGGTTTCTATAAATTTATTCTTTTTCTCTGCCACTCAGACTTTTTTAGTGTATGTAAATACGCTCAAAACTATGTGCAGATATCTCTAACTACCCGTAAAATCCCCTTACCTCAATTACTTTGCATAGTTTGACTCCATTTACTCCTATTGTGCCCAATTGCACCTTAATGGGTCTTAATCCGTTTTAAGCTCATTTTCACTTCATTATTCATTCCTTTAAAGTCCATTGGGCTCATTAAGCCCATTAATACTTATTGGACCATCTTAAGCCTTTTTCTAGTCTCTTTGGACAACTTACACAATCATTTACGACCGTTTATTCTTAATTCCAAACATTAAGCATCTTATACGTAATTTAATCTATAACTTATTCGATGAATTTCTAATGGGTATAAATATACGAGTTATAGTAAGTGAGATTCACTTACCCGTGATTCCGTGATGACTCGCAATTCGAGGCTCGATTGAACCCATGTTCATCGACATAACTATACATTTAAACCGGATCAATTTTGGTCCAATACAAATTCAGATAATTTTTTCAAAAAATAAATCGATCAATTTCGACTGCTTATCAGTTTATCCTTAACTCGAGGCATCACCAAATTGTTTTCCTTTTTTTTTCTCTATCTTACCTGAACCGGTTTGGGCAGGTTCAGTCCCCCTTTTTCACTGAATCGGTCAGACTCGGTTTAGTGCCAATTTCATCGTTTGGACTCTTTTTCGATCGGTTCCCGACCCCATTTTCATCCAATGAGGTTGCGCAGTGGAGATCAACCTTCGGTTGGCTTGGGCTGGGGGTAGATCGGCGCCAGATTCCGCTCGATTTCCCCTTCTCTCCCGCGGCCTCTCCCTTCTCCGATCTCCTCGTCGGCAGTGAATCGTGGCGCTTGGTGGCGGTCAGATGTTCTCCTGGTGCCTGTTGTCCCTTCGCCAGGCACCTCTCGCGCCGTCCGCCTCTTGGTCGTCATCGGTGAAGAAATCATGGGAGGATCGGGTTTCCTCCCCTGTTTTGCGGGTTTTTGCATTTTCAATTTCTTTTTTTTTTCAATTCTTTTATTATATATATATGTATAATATTATAGATATTTTAATATAATATAATATAATATACCTAACAAATATCTTATACTAAATATCTTAATTTATTTATTATTTAATTTATTTCTATATATATATATTTAGATATTTTTATTTTTTTATTTTTATTTTCTCAGAAATATTTATTTATTTATTGTTATTTTTTTGGGAATATTTTTCCATATTTTCGAGATAAATTCTCGAGGCGAAGAATTCTGATTTATCACCATAATTTCGTATCTTGATCAATTGGACTTGAAATTCAATGGTTTCTTCTTTATCAATCAAGATTACATGAATCCATATTTATAATGTCAACTTCTTAAGAAATGACATCGAATTTCGGGTCTTACAGTAAGTGCTAAAACAAACATTGATCAATAACTTGTTATTACCATTAAACTTTAGTAACTACTGGTTCAATAATTCAAAGTTGGGTTACCATTATTGTCACGCCCTGGAAACGCGAAAAATAGAGCTAATTTAAAAACTTTTTACTGATCAAATCACAATTAAGGGTGTATTCTGTGCAGTGTCATACATCATCATACATATCATACTTCAGGATCTCATCATTAGATAGCATATATCGTATCCTATACATTACTCAATATTATGTTAATTAATCCTAATACATCCCATACAAGTTTATACGTCAAGTGTCTGTAATTACAATAATTGTCAGGGTACATGAAAAGATAAATGATACCTCAAAACACAATATATGGCCTGGAGCTCAAGTCCTCCACTAGCCACTACTCCGTACGACGCAGGGAAACCCTTTTCACTTGAAGAAATCTGGGGGGAAAGAAAATAGGGTGAGCTTCTAAATCGCTCAGTAAGGGCGCAAGGGACTCATTATATAAACCATAATGCACATCATAAAGTATTTATTTGTATGTGAAACTCAGTGTACTTATTTGAAAACCATAGCATGAAAGTTCTCAAAACAGCATTCTCATATCTCAAAACCATGTGGAAACATGAAATAAAAGGCTCAGTATAGAGCAGTAACAAGCATGTGAAAATAATGTGATAATGGCTTTCTCGATAAACGTGATAAAATCACTGTAACAATAATGCACGTGGCGCAGCCACCAAACACACGTGGCACAACCACTGATTTAAATTCACACATGGCACAGCCATAGAATAGGGTTTCACACGTGGCGAAGCCACTAAATATACGTGGCACAGCCACAGAATAGGGTTCGCTCGTGGCACAGCCACCAAATATACGTGGCACAGCCACAGAATAGGGTTTCACACGTGGCGAAGCCACCAAATATACGTGGTACAACCACTGAATAGGGTTCGCTCATGGCACAGCCACTAAATATATGTGGCACAGCCACAGAATAGGGTTCGCTCGTGGCACAGCCACCAAATATACGTGGCACAGCCACAGAATAGGGGATCTCACATTACCAGAACGGAGAAGAATCGGACTTACATGCTACCAGAGCAATGCCCGGTGTGTACTCAAAATTTACACACCTAAGTCTTTATTATTAGCCATTATCATATAAAACTGGTTTGCCTTCACGTTGAACTCATAGTGGTTTTTCTCTCATAAAACTCATTTAAAACCGTTTTGTACTCAACACAAAACATATTAAAAATCGAGTTCCAACCGGTAAAACACGCACACATTTCTCAAATCTCAATATTGCCTTAACGTAGAGCCCAATTCATTTCTCACACAAACTCAACGGTTTATAAAGCGGTTTCACACGTAGCTTATAAACTCATAAAAACATTGGGCTCCAATCGGCTATAAAAATCATGTGCATTCTCATCAAAACATAACACATCAAACATGCTTGTTTTATAAATCGTAAATCATGCTATAATAGTTCACAAATCACATACACAAATGGTTTAGTTTCCCTTACCTCTTTGCACCTCATATAGTGCAATCGTTTCCCCCTCGTCACAGACTAGTCTCGTATTCCATTCTGGAACTCCCGAGCTGTCCAAACGATGTTAAAACATCAATACTCATCATCACAGTAACCTCAATTCTCAAAATCGAGCATAAATGCTCATAACACCTCAAATCTCTCCATCCTCATAACTCTATCACAATCCACAATCTCATTCACAACATCTCAACATCCTACACTTCCCATGCCACAATATCTAAGCTAATTCTCCACATTGTCTAAATTTCCATTTATAACTCAAAATTCCCAAAATTGCTAAATGTCATCATCACTCCAACTACATTGTAATTTCATCAATCCCTAATCATTTTCCAGCTATTTCAACACAATGCCAACAACCATTATCACCAAAATCATCTCAAATATCAAGATCGAGGTTTAGAAATTACCCAAAACTTCTGGAGAGCTTATCTCTTGCCTCGATTCAATCCGTCTTTCGATTTCCAAGTATGTTGTTCTCCCTTCGATGAGGAACAACTAGCCTTCTTGCTACAACCTCTGATTTGGACGAAAATGGGGGCTTTGGATGAGTGAGAAAGCTAGGGTTCGGGTGAAAATGGGGTTTTGAAGAGAGAGGAAGTGAAATTGCAGGAGAAAACAGGGGTTCCTTATATAGACGGAAGGTAGGAGATCGATCTGGCTCTTGATGAGATTGATCTGCATTTGAATTTGGGGACAATTTTGGGTAATTTTATGCCTAGGAGATTGATCTGTCGAGGGGTGAGATAGATCTCTTAATGGCTTCATGAGATCGATCTGCTTCTTGAGGAGATCGATCTTCTCCCAAACAGAATCATAAGGTGATCGATCCTCTTCCATTGGAGATCGATCTGCTCACTTACTTTTCTCCTTCCTTGTCCTTTTTAACTCACCAGATCGATCTCTCCTTCTCCAAGATCGATCTGACCTTATAGTTTCACACTTTAACATATACATCTCCAGATATAATCTCCACAACTCACTACTTGGATTATTTCTCATTCATCACTTATACATTTCACTTAACTCAATAAAGTACACTTTAAGTCCATATTACATAATTAAAATATGTCTAAAATTCTTAGATCTCACATCCTCCCCACCTTAAAAGAATTTGGTCCTCCAAATTCAACTCAACTAGTCAAATAGATGGGGGTAATTCTCCTTCATGAGATTCTCTAGTTCCCACGTTGCCTCTTCCATTGAGTGATGTTTTCACAAAACTTTCACTAATGGGATGCTCTTAGTTCTAAGTACCTTCTCTTTTCTATCGAGAATCCAGATGGGTACTTCAATGTAGCTCATTTCCTCTTGTATATCCATCTTGTCATACTCTATGACATGAGAAGGGTCCGAGTGGTACTTCCTCAACATAGACACATGAAAAATATTGTGTATTTCGGACATCCGCGGAGGTAATGCCAATCTGTAGGCTACCTCTCCCACTCTCTCAAGAATCTCGAATGGTCCTATGTATCGAGGACTCAATTTTCCTTTCTTCCTGAATCGCATGATACCCTTACTCGGTGATATTTTCAAAAATACTGCATCACCAATATCAAACTCGAGTGGCCGTCTACGCATATCCGCGTAGCTTTTCTATCTACTCTGCGCAGCCTGTAACCTCTTACATATGAGTTTCACACTCTCCACAGCTTGTTCAACAAGTTCAGGAGCATTTATCTTTCTGTCAGTGACCTCTTCCCAAGCTACAGGGGATCTACACCTCCTACCATATAGAGCCTCAAAAGGTGCCATTCCAATACTCGCATGATAGCTGTTATTGTATGCAAACTCTGTTAGGGGCAGGTGATCATCCCATGATCCCTTAAAATCCATCGTACACGCCCTCAACATATCCTCTAGGGACTAAATAGTCCTCTCTGACTGACCATCTGTCTGAGGATGATAGGCTGTACTAAAACTCAATCGAGATCCCATGGACTCCTGAAATTGGGTCCAAAATTTGGAAGTAAACCGGGAATCTCTATCAAAAGTAATACTTACTGGAGCCCCATGTAATCTAGTTATCTCGCTGACATACAGCTCAGCTAAGGCATCCACAGTATCTGTGCTCTTGATGGTAAGGAAGTGGGCACTCTTGGTCAATCTATCCACTATAACCCATATAGCGTCATGACTTCTTTGGGTCCTCGGTAAACCTATAATAAAGTCCTTAGTGACATGCTCCCATTTCCATGTAGGTCCAGGGAAAGGTTGTAGTAGTTCTCCGGGCTTCCGATGCTCAGCTTTCATTTACTGGCATACTAAATACCTGGCCACATACTCTGCCACGTCTCGCTTCATACCACTCCACCTGTACACCTTTCTCAAATCTCGGTACATCTTAGTACTCCCTGGGTGCATGGTGTATCGCGAGCAGTGAGATTCTCTAAGTATCTGTCTCTTTAGGGTATCATCGTCCGACACACAAATCCATCCTCTGAATCTCAACAATCCATTCTCATTGACTGTGAGATCCAACTGCGAAGTCTGTTCAGCTTGTCTAACCATATCTATCAACCTCTGATCACTGCGCTGCCCAGTTCTAATCCGATCCATGATCCTGGGCTCTATTCGCAAACTAGCTAAGAACCCAATCTCCACCTCTTTAACTCTGATTCAGAGTTTGACGAATTGCTCCAGTAAATCCCATTCCCTAATCATCATAGCAGATATTATACTCTTCCTGCTCAGGGCATCAGCAACTACGTTCGCCTTACCCGGCTGGTATAGAATCTCGCAGTCATAATCCTTAAGGAGTTCCATCCATCTCCTTTGTCTCATGTTTAACTCTTTCTGATAAAAGAGATATCTCAAACTCTTATGATCAATGAAGATCTGAAATCTTTCCCCGTATAAGTAGTGTAGCCAGATCTTCAAGGCAAATAACACAGCGGCTAATTCCAGATCATGCGTAGGGTATTTTCGCTCATGGTCTTTCAACTGTCGCGATCCATATGCGACCACTCTTCCGTGCTGCATAAGTACACACCCCAATCTTTGATGAGAAGCATCACTATACACCAAAAATCCCTCTGATCCCTCAGCGATAGTCAACACAGGTGCCACTATTAATCTCCTCTTTAATTCCTGAAAACTGAGCTCACATTGATCAGTCCATATAAACGGAGTTTCCTTGCTCGTGAGCTTAGTCAAAGGAGCGGCAATCCTGGAAAATCCTTTCACAAATCTTTTGTAATACCCTACCAAACCAAGGAAGCTTCGCACCTCTATAACTACCCTTGGTCTTTCCCAATTAAGCATAGCCTTTACTTTACTTGGATCTACTGATACTCCTTTCTCTGAGACTATATGACCAAGGAAAGCTATCCAATCCAGCCAAAACTCACACTTACTAAGCTTTCCATATAATTGTTTATCTCGGAGTATCTGAAGTACTAACCACAAATGCTGTGCATGTTCCTCATATGATCGAGAGTACACCAGGATATCATCAATAAAGACTATCACAAATTTATCTAGATAGTCTCTGAACACCTCGTTCATTAATCTCATAAATGCTGCAGGGGCATTCGTCAATCCAAAGGACATCACCAGAAATTCATAATGGCCATACCTCATCTTGAAGGCCGTCTTTGGAATATCTTCTTCCTTGATCCTCAATTAGTGGTAGCCCGATCTCAAATCAATCTTAGAAAAGACTGAGGCCCCTCTCAACTGATCAAGTAGATCATCAATCCTGGGCAGTGGGTATTTATTCTTCATCGTGGCTTTATTTAATAATCGGTAGTCTACGCATAATCTGAGACTACCATCCTTCTTCTTAATAAATAAAACTGGTACTCCCCACGGTGAGACACTGGGTCTAATGAACCCTTGATCCAATAACTCTTGTAGTTGTTTCTTCAATTCCTCAAGTTCCACTAATGCCATCCTGTAGGGAGGTTTAGAGATCGACTGAGTATCTGGTACCAAATCAATGGTAAACTCCAGCTCTCTCTCTGGTGGCAAACCTGGCAACTCATCTGGGAAAACATCCAAAAATTTACACACCACAGGTATATCCTTAATCCTCGGATGTTCCCGATCATCATCTGATATGAGTGTTTCATAACCTTCATATTAACAATCATATTTAATATGCTCTAAAATAATATTAAAATTATCAAATTGTTTACAAAATTTCATACGTCTATTTACTCAATATTTCAAACGTACACTGTAAAGTTCAGGTAGGGAGAAAGTTACAATCTTAGTGTAGCAGTCTAAACTCACTCGATTGGTTGCCAACCAATCCATTCCTAAAATTACATCAAACCCATGTATATTCAACATGATTAGATCTGATAACATCACTCTATCTCCCACCTTTATTTCACATCCTCTACAGATTAACTCAGTCCTCTGGGATTCACGCATAGGGGTACTTACATGTAGTATATATTCTAGAGGTTCAAACTTCTAGTTTAATCTACATGCAAAATGCTCAGAAATGAACGAATGCGTGGATCCTGGATCAATTAACACATGAGCCTTATAATCATAGACAGAGAGTGTACCTCTTATAGTTTCTGCAGAAGTGTCTGCGATCTCCTTAACTAGGGCAAACACATGTCCCTGTGTAATAGGCTTCTTCCCTTTCTCTGCAGCAGTGGCTCGTCTCTAGGGGTTCACTCTTTGAGGCTGTTGTCTAGTGGGCTCCGAAACATGTGATTTCTGAGGTTGAGGGCAATCTTTCACCATGTGACCCATGTCTCCACATTTAAAACATCCATGGATCAACCCAGTACAACTTCCTTCATGCATTCGACCACAATTTTTGCAAACCCTTAGCTCAGGCCTGACATCTCGAGGGGTCTCCCTAATGTTAGGGTATCCTCTGGGTCTCTTTGATCTACCCTTCTGCACCTTAATCCTTCCTCTTCTAAAGGAACCTCTTCGAGCCTCTGTTTGGAAAATCGCTGGCCTCTTACCCTTATCTCTATTCACCGCTTTGACTCGTTTTGGGATTGTACCATTTCAATTCCTCTTTCAATCTCTTGTGCTCATCTTAGAGCATCTCCAAACTCAGTAATACATAGCCCTATCAATCTATCTCTGATGATGGGCTTCAATCCATACACAAACTTCCCTGTGCGGAGCTCTTCATCCTTGAAGGTCTTTGGGTCATATCTCAATAGCGCGGTGAATTGGCTCTCATAGTCATCCACAGACATATCACCCTGTATCAAACTCAAAAACTCAGCCTGTTTCTTTCTCTGGGCAGCTTGTGGTACATATTGGGTCCTAAAGGCTGTCTGAAACTATTCCCAACTAATCACATCCTGGCGGGACATCAGAATACCCTGGGTGGTACCCCACCAATCTCGAGCTCTCTTATTCAACATATAGATACTCATACTGACCCTTTCAGCATCGGTGCACCCCAGATAATCAAATATAATTCTCAACTCCGTCAGCCACTCCTCAGCCTCTGTAGGATCCTTCTTTCCCCTAAATGCGGGTGGATTCATCTTCAGAAAATCCTTTAGTCAGACCACACTTTTGTCATCAGGCTGAGTGACGGGAGGCACTGGGTCCATCTATACTGGAGGTATGAGAGGTCCTTGTGGTGGTGTAGGAGTAGTACCCGAGGCATTAACTCCAAAGTGTTGCGCGAATAGCGCTGCCATCTGCTCAAAACCTTGCCTTACATCAATCTCAATCCGATTAATCGAGAGTTAGGACTCTCTGGTTGTGGGGCAGGTGGCAGAGGGGACTCTGCCTGCCTCTTCGAACGACCTCGTCGTCCACTCATTCTCTATCTCAACTCGTCTCCTACGCTTACATATCAAAATCGATTGAAATCTTAATCCTCAAATTCAGTTCATGACCAGACTATTATAGACACTTGGGATGCATTCTATTTCACTTAATCGACACTGACAGTACTAGACACCCTAAGCTCTGATACCAAGAAAACTCTGTCACGCCTCGAAAACGCAAAAAATAGGGCTAATTTAAGAACTTTTTACTCATCAAATCACAATTAAGGGTGCATTCCTGTGCAGTGTTATACATCATCATACATATCATACCTCAGGATCTCATCATTAGATAGCATATATCGTATCCTATACATTACTCAATATTAAGTTAATTAATCCTAATACATCCCATACAAGGTTATACGTCAAGTGTTTGTAATTATAATAATTGTCTGGGTACATGAAAAGATAAATGATACCTCAAAACACAATATATGGCCTGGAGCTCAAGTCCTCCACTAGCCACTACTCCGTACGACGCAGAGAAACCCTTTTCACTTGAAGAAATCTGGGGGGAAAGAAAACAGGGTGAGCTTCTAAATCACTCAGTAAGGGGGCAAGGGACTCATTATATAAACCATAATGCACATCATAAAGTATTTATTTGTATGTGAAACTCAGTGTACTTATTTGAAAACCATAGCATGAAAGTTCTCAAAACAACATTCTCATATCTCAAAACCATGTGGAAAGATGAAATAAAAGGCTCAGTATAGAGCAGTAACGAGCATGTGAAAATAATGCTATAATGACTTTCTCGATAAACGTGATAAAATCACTGTAATAATAATGCACGTGGCGCAGCCACCAAACACATGTGGCACAGCCACTGATTTAGATTCACACTTGGCACAGCCACAGAATAGGGTTTCACGTGGCACAACTACCAAATACACATGGCACAGCCACATAATAGGGTTTCACACGTGGCGAAGCCACCAAATATATGTGGCACAGCCACATAATAGGGTTCGCTCGTGGTACAACCACCAAAATATGCGTGGCACAACCACAGAATAGGGTTTCACATGTGGCGAAGCCACCAAATATAGGTGGCACAGCCATAGAATAGCGTTCGCTCGTGGCACAGCCACCAAATATACGTGGCACAGCCACAGAATAGGGTTCACTCGTGGCACAGCCACCAAATATACGTGGCACAGCCACAGAATAGGGGATCTCACGTTACCAGAACGGAGAAGAATCGGACTTACATGCTACCAGAGCAATGCCCGGTGTGTGCTCAAAATTTACACACCTAAGTCTTTACTATTAGCCATTATCATATAAAACTGGTTTGCCTTCACGTAGAACTCATAGTGGTTTTTCTCTCATAAAACTCATTTAAAACCGTTTTGTACTCAATACAAAACATATTAAAAACCAAGTTCCAACCGGTAAAACACGCAAACATTTCTCAAATCTCAATATTGCCTTAACGTAGAGCTCGATTCATTTCTCACACAAACTCAACGGTTTATAAACCGGCTTCACACGTAGCTTATAAACTCATAAAAACATTGGGCTCCAACGGACTATAAAAATCGTGTGCATTCTCATCAAAACACAACACATCAAACATGCTTGTTTTATAAATCGCAAATCATGCTATAATAGTTCACAAATCACATACACAAATGGTTTAGTTTCCCTTACCTCTTTGCACCTAGTATAGTGCAATCATTTCCCCCTCGTCACGGACTAGTCTCGCATTCCACTCTGGAACTCCCGAGCTGTCCAAACGATGTTAAAACATTAATACTCATCATCACAATAACCTCAATTCTCAAAATCGAGCATAAATGCTCATAACACCTCAAATCTCTCAATCCTCATAACTCTATCACAATCCACAATCTCATTCACAACATCTCAACATCCTACACTTCCCATGCCACAATATCTATGCTAATTCACCACATTGTCTAAATTTCCATTTATAACTCAAAATTCCCAAAATTGCTAAATATCATCATCACTCCAACTGCATTGTAATTTCATCAATCCCTAATCATTTTCCAACTATTTCAACACAATGCCAATAGCCATTATCACCAAAATCATCTCAAATATCAAGATCGAGGTTTAGAAATTACCCAAAACTTATGGAGAGCTTATCTCTTGCCTCGATTCAATCCCTCTTCCGATTTCCAAGTATGTTGTTCTCCCTTCGATGAGGAATAACTTTCCTTCTTGCCACAACCTCTGATTTGGACAGAAATGGGTGCTTTGGATGAGTGAGAAAGCTAGGGCTCAGGTGAAAATGGGGTTTTAAAGAGAGAGAAAGTGAAATTGCAGGAGAAAACTGGGGTTCCTTATATAGACGGAAGGTAGGAGATCGATCTGGCTCTTGATGAGATCGATCTACATTTGAATTTGGAGACGATTTTGGGCAATTTTATGCCTAGGAGATCGATCTGTTGAGGGGTGAGATCGATCTTTTAATGGCTTCATGAGATCGATCTGCTTCTTGAGGAGATCAATCTTCTACCAAACAGAATCATAAGGAGATTGATCTGCTCACTTATTTTTCTCCTTCCTTGTCATTTTTAACTCACCAAATCGATCTCTCCTTCTCCAAGATCGATCTGACCTCATAGTTTCACACTTTAACATATACATCTCCAGATATAATCTCCACAACTCACTACTTGGATTATTTCTCATTCATCACTTATACATTTCACTTAACTCAATAAATTACACTTCAAGTCCATATTACATAATTAAAATATGTCTAAAATTCTTAGATCTCACAATTATTGATGGCTTAAGGGTTATATTTTAGTCCCATATACTAGAATCAATCCTTGAAACTTAATCTCGTGGCAAAGCTTTAGTAAGGGGATTGCCAAATTCTTTTACCAGCTTTACATAGATAAATGCAATGGTAGCACTTGAGATCAATTCTCTAATATAATCATGCCTTGGGCTTATATGTCTAGGCTTAACATTGTAAATATTATTGAAAGCACTAAAAATAGTATCCTTACTATCAAAATGTAAGGAAATAGGTGGCATCAATTATAGTCACAACTCAGTTTCAAACAACATATTTCTTAACCACTAAGGTTCCTTACCAACAAGTGCAAAAGTTATAAACTCAACTTCCATAGTTAAGTGAACATGACAAGTTTGTTTCTGTGATGCCCAACTTACAACACCATTGGCTAATGTTAATATCCAACCTATAGTTGAAATATTATCATTACTCTTTGTTATCCAACTTGAATATGAATAACCTTCTAAAACAATAGGGAATCCTGTATAAGACAATTTTAATTTAATGGTTTTTTTTTTCAGGTAGCCAAGTACCTTTTCAATTGCTCTCCAATAAGCTATATTATAATTACTTGTAAGTTCTGACAATTTACATACAATATGAGTAATACCAGGTTTTGTACAATGCATAGCATACTTCAAGCTTCTTATAATACTAGTATACTTTAATTGGTCTATTGGTCTATATTCTTGACAAGTTTCATGAAAGTCCTATGGAGTACTAAGTTCTTTAGTTTTAAGATATTGATATTTATCTAAAAGCTTCATGCAATGAGTTTGATTCAATGTAATCCCTTATCTTGCTTAGTGATTTTGATTATCGTATCTACTTCATTAAGATTATTTATCTTAAATTTTGAAGTAAGAAAATTCTTAGTTTCATTTATACCAAGCATGTTAATACCAAACATAAACATAACATCTTTTTGCAGACAAACAATCACTCCATAAATACTAGTAAACTTGTAATAAATGCATTTATCAGTAGTATTATGCCTAAAAGTAAAAGATATAATAAATGGATCAAGTTTTTTCATGCCATGGTTTACAAGCATGTTTAAGGTTGTATAAAGATTTAAAAAGCTTCCAAATTTTGTGTTTATTTTCAAGAAGAACAAATCCTTGAGGTTATTCCATATTTATTAGTTTTTTTTTTTTAAATCACCATTTAAAAAAGTAGTTTTTACTTCCATTTGACGAACATGAAAGTTACATACAAAAGCTAGAGCGAAAAAAAGATCTAATTGAAGCTATTCTAGCTATTGAAACATAGGTATCAAAATAATTTAAACCATTCTTTTGGTTAATAGCTTTAATAGCTAACCTTGCTTAAATGATTTTTATGGTACCATCACAATTTTACTTTCTCCTGAAAACCCATTTACTTCTAATGGTATTGGTCTTGAAGGTAAATCCACCAAGATCCAAGTATTATTAAACATTATTAAGTTTATTTCATCATTTACAACTTCTTTCTAGAAGCTGAATCTCTTAAAGCTAAGGCTGCATTCAAAGTTTTGGGCTCATCTTTAATGTTTACTAATAACTTTATTTCCTTAAAATTCTATTTCTAATTGTGAGACCTCATATATGTATAACCTTGTATATATGTAAATGGAATTATAATATGGATGATTTTGGACCAAGTAATTATGAGTTCATAGGTATGGTGATGTACTTGTAATGTGAAGCATAAGTGATATAAAGTTTATAAATTCAATGTACACACTTGTAATAAGAGTTTGTGATGTACGTACAAGTTTCATTATGTATGAATATGAAGAAATGGACTTTTTTATGCGATGAATGTGAGTGGAATGGAATATAAGTAGTGTGGTAAAATGGAATGAAGTTACATAAGTGGTATAATATTTGTGCTTCCATTTAGTTATGCAATGTATACCTTTGGTTATACAATGATTGCACACAAGTTTTAATGTGTATAAAGTATAAATGGATGCCATTTTCAAGTCTTAAAGGTAGCTTGATGAGGAAATGACTATGGCAGCAAATTAAGGATGTTTTGGTGTAAGTTTCTGCAGAAAACTGTAGCAAAATCTAGAAAATATGAATGCCAGATTGATCTCATAGGATGAGAGACCGATCTGGAAGAGCTAAAATGCTCTTATTCGAGCAACAGGAACAAGGTAGATCGATCTCCAATGAGGCCAGATCGATCTGTTAAACATTCTGCAATGAGAAGATCGATTTTTGAGGTAAGCAGATCGATTTCCTTAGCTCTTGGGTTAGAGCAGATCGATCTCTCGCTAGCCAAATCGATCTCCTGAACTCTCTGCATGAGACATATCAATCTCAAGATTTCGACAGATCGATCCCATGCCTTCAAAATGTCGTGAAAAAGAGGGCTTTAAGAGGACCAGATCGATCTCCTTCCAATGCAGATCGATCTCATCAAGCCATTTCTATAAATGAGAGCAGTGAAATCTGCATTTCACGGGAACAACCAATTTCTTCCAACTTTCAATCCAAAAACCTAGTTTTCTCTCTCTAAATCATCCAATTTTTAGTAAGATTTGAGGGAAGGCTATTAGATACAAAGTTGTTCACATCAAAGAGAAGAAGAACATAGCTTGGAGGCATTTTCCCCATTTGTTAGATTTAAGAAACAAGGGGTATTTCTATTTGGAGCAAGGAGGAAATCCAAAGAAGTGAGTTTCTAAAGCACCAACTCAAGTACATTTATTTGATTATTGATTTTGGAGTTGATTAGTGTGTTTATTAATGGTAGAAACTATCTAGATTGCAATGGAACTATTATAACCTAGAAATGGGTTAGTGTGAGGAAGTGAAATGTGTTGAAATTAATAATGAATAGGAAACCATAAGGTGATAATGGTGTTGTGGGTATGAATTTAAGATGGTGTTATGGAATGAATTGGGAGACTTATCCGAAAAGGGTAAAATGAGTATTTAAGACATTGGGTAAAATGCATAGTAGAATGAGAGTTAGCAACATTAACTCAAGTGTTTGATGAATGAATTGCAGCTTTCGAGGATACACCCGGAGTGAATAAAGCCAAAGCGTGAGAAGCTAAGAGGAAGAGAGTCGCACCCCGAGTAAATCAGGGTAAAGGAATTGTGTGGACTCTTAGAGATATCTGTTGCGCAATTTGGGCACATAATGTTTTGCTAGAATGCATGTGATACTAGGAAATGAAATTGGGTGGTTAAAGGGCAAAGAGTTGGGTTTTGAGAAATGTGCATGAAAACAAAAGCATGATGCTTTGAAAACCTTGTTTTGTTGCTTTTTAGCAAGTGATTAGTGGGTTGGCTAACATTTGAAATGATTTGCAAAAGAAATGATTTGATTTGGTTGATAACCTTGTTTTGCAAAGAATTGAGCCACCTACATGGATTTCGTGAGAATGAAAGCGTGCTAGAGTATGACTCGCATGATATTTGATGTGTTTTCATACACATGAGTGCTAGAGCGTAGCTCGCACCAGTTTTCACATGGATTTCTATGATATTGTGCTAGAGTTGAGCTCGCACAGACTTTATACATGTTTTGGCATGGTACTGGAGAATAGCTCGCATTAGATGCCCACATACTTGTGTCGTGCTTGAGATTACTCGCATGTGGTTTTATGACATGATTGATAGTCGTGCTAGGAGCTTCAGGTAGACTGGGTGTCGCACCAATTAAATAGGCTCGCATGTGCATTTTGAGATGTGATGTGATATGATGTGTTGATATGGGTCCACGGAGTACGCCGTACCGTGCAGGTAGCATGGAGTATGTTGTACCGTGTTGAGATTGTGATATGCCGTCTTCGGACGATGTTTAGATCTGCTATGGATCGGTGGGTTGGACGTGACCCACCTCTTATGTGGAAGCAGATAGTGGTGATACCCCGCACACCTGATCAGTGTAGCCTGGGATCACAGGATATGACCATAGTCCTAGAGGAGATTTCTTTGTTATATTGCCTATCTCACATGTCTATTATTTATGAATGAATCCATGTTTTGAAATGCTTTGTGGGTTAGGATAGTCCGAAGGAGGGGCTAAGTCCTGACAAGTGTTGATTTTATAAGATGTGAAACCATGATAATGGCTTTAAAGTGCACTGATGCATGATGATTTTTCCATGCCTTATGAATTAAATATGCATGATGCTTTTCCATGCTTTGAATTGATTTGTGCATTGAATTAAATAACATGAATTACTTTACATGCCATTAACACAAGCGTGAACTAATGCTTTTGAGGTGTGAACGAGAAAATGTATGGTTTTGAGCATGGCATCACGATCACGTAGATAGTGCAGTATCTACATGTTTGCATGATTGCCTTACTGAGCATGTTGTTTGATCACCCCCCTTATTTTCCCCTCTCTACAGAGCATTGAGTATAGACTGAGGGCGACTGGAGGTTTCCTTTGGTATCCGCTGCATCCCATCACGAAAGGTATACACACTTGTATAATTTTGTATCTAAACTTTCCATAGCACAGTAGCATTTTGAATGAAATCATTGAGGATGTAAAGCAATGTAAACACATGTAACCAACAACTTTGATTTATTTATACAAGTGTTTACTTCTAAATTATAATGCAAATTAAATTGTTATGGATGGATGAGGTAGACATTGACACACAGTCCAACTGTTGAGTGTGTACCTGATCACGATCGAGGTAAAGTAAGGACTAATAATAAATAATGTATGAAAAGCGAAAAAATTAGTGACGGTTTTTGGTAAGTTGAGGGTCGTGACACTAATACTTTCAACTAAAAGGGTAATTTGATAAAGAAAAATAAAATCAGAATCAAGATGTTTTTCTTTCTTTATCTTTTGATTTCTTCATGGTTAAGATGGTTCTTTTATTTCTTTTCTTTAAGTAAAAGTATCATAGGCATCAAATGTTTTTTGGCCTCTTACATTTTCTTGTTCATACATAGTCAAAATTATTTTCAAAAAATTCAACATATATTGTTTCTACAATTACATTACACTCTAAATCTAGTAGTCTAAAAGCATTTGAATTTGTTCATGACCAGCAAAAACATGCTTAATTCCTTTTTATCCCAATTTACACCTTTAAGAATCAAGAATTCTATTAAAATTAATACTTCCCAGCACTTTAAATTAACTTAAGTTTGGTTTTCTTTCATTCCAAACTTCATATGGTAGAGATATGTCTCTTCTTTGAAGGAACTCTATTATGTATGTGACAAGTAATAAGTAAAGCCCTTTGAGATTTTAACATTTGATTAAGGTTTTGCTGTGCCATATAGAATCTTGAGAAAAAGTATGTAAATTCACAATTTCCTTTTCTAGCTCTTTGTCTTTAAACTAAGGCTTCCCAATATTTCTTCTAGTTTAACCTTAGCTTTGACCAATACCTGATTTTCACTTGTAAGCTTGGAAATGGTCTTCTTAAAATTTTCACCTATTTTTATATATTTATTGGGAATTTAAGCATACGGTTAACATAGTGCAATGAAAATTTAAAATTTGTTCTTATTCCCTTCCTTGGACCATTTTGATATCACTAACATTAGCACATAATAAGAAAATCGAAAGACTACCTTTCTCAAGTGAATCCTAAAAGCTTTTGTGCCAGAGAGATTGATCACCATCGCCGAGCTGTCTAAGTGTCCAATTTCTAACAGTATCCACAAAAATTGGAAAGAATAAATATTCTTTTGTTAATGTTCTTTTTACTTCAAGAAAAACACTAAATGCAAAAAAAAAAAAAAAGGAATAGAATATTTTTCCTTGTTTATGTAAAGAGCGACAATTGTAATGATCCGAATTACAAAAATATGGGCTATTTCTTTTCTTTTCCTTAGTTGCTTTGTTATCTGCAGTGTAAGTGTTTACTTAACAAGTAACTTATTACTTGCCTTACTTTAAGACTAAAGGCGTAAGGTCCCAATTCGACGATTACGTTGTAATATAGGTTAACATATTAGAAATCATCTAACCATCATAAACAATTTAACTTCACCATTATATCCATCAATATCATATACTAAAAGTTAACCCTAATTAAATCACTAAGAGTACAAAATTAATATTAAGAATCATAAATCTTCACTTAAATCCTAACTTAATATTACTATGTACATTACATGTCTAGGATATAAATAATTAAATACAACAACGTTATACATTTACAAGCATATGCGTGTGCTCTAGATGACAAGTTTGATTTAGGTTGATGTCCCCTATCACATAGAGCTTAACAGAACAATCTGTAAAGGAATGAATAGATGGATTGAGCTTATGCCTAGTAAGTAATTTATATAAAAGAAGGTTAGGATCATATCATGCTAATATGTGCATGAAAAATGCATAAACCAATTTTAGTAGTATATGTAAAAATGCAATATGCATCAATGTTATGCATTCCTAACAATCCCTGGTCATACTCAATTATATCCCTCACTTATCGACACTTAATCTATTTGACTCTGTGTTAGGACTTTATGGGGCATCAGTTGGAAGGATACTTTGAAGTACCTCATTTCCCCATAACCTAACACTTATACTCGGTGGTAACATTTATACAAAATCCTCTATGTCTGCATGCATGTGCTATGCATGAAGAAACAGTTATAGTGATGCAGTTGAAAAGCAATTACATTATCAGATACTGTTCCAGTGGTGTAATAGAAAATAGTATTTGAAAGCAGAAAATAATGACAGTATAAACAGTAAAACAGTTGCAGTAGAAATCAGTGACAGTACAAAAAACAGTTTTAGTAAAAGATAATAACAGTTGTTTCAGTAAGAAACAGTTACAGTATAAGACTAGGCGTACTTCTGATGACCAATAGTAACAATCACAATTTTAATTACAGTTTTAGTATTAGCTTCAATTTCAATTTTAGTTTCAGCTTCAGTTCAGTTTCAATTCCAGTTACAGTTTTACTAATAGTTGCAGTTGCAATTACAGTTCAGATACATTTACAGTAACAATTTTAGTGATTTGTAGTTTATAATTATAGTAATGTTATCAGTAATACTTATGGCTATGAGTCCTCCCAGAACAGGGAATAAGTCCACAGCTATTGCCAAACCTATGCAGTTATAGTTACAGTAAGAGGTCTATAACTATTGTCGGACCTTGACAGTAAAGCATAGTATTAGGTCTACGACTATTATCAAACCTACACAATGCAGTGTAGTATGAGCTCTCCAACTACTGTCGGGCTCGTATAGTGAGGTGTAACGTGAGGTCTGCGATAATTGTTAGACCTATACCATGCAAGATAGTACAATGAAATTTTCGTAAGATGCCTTCAAATATATATATATATATATATATATATATATATAAAAGCAATATAGTATAGTAAGACAATTTATAAAACAGTTACAGTACACAGTAGGTATCACTTTTAAATTCAATTCCCATTCCATACATGTATATGTTGAAATGCAATAAGGCATGAATTATCTATCACTTGGTCCAGTTCTATGCATGTTTAGGCTAATATGTTAAGGTAAGCCTAACATGGTTTATAGTTTACATTCACTTAGCAGTTACGATAAACTACCTATAGTTTCACTATTTAATCGTAGGACGTATTTGGCAATATTAATTTGTTTATACCGCAGACAATTGTGTTCCTTAATCGAACTATCTATTTGCCTCATACACATCCTAATTAACATTACATAAAAAAGTATAAAAATGCACTCGTTTACCTTTCACAAATATATACTAATCAAATAATACCAATATCTTATCGGTAAAGAAACTTTCAGCAGAAATAATTTTTCCCATCCCACACAGAGTATGTTTTGTAATGTAAAGGCTCATTAACTTAATATACCCCTTAAGGTACAATGTTGCCTAAAAAGTGCTTAACATCGAATCATATACTTATCGAAAATATTACCTCAATCTTCATGCATATGACTATCATATTTAACAAGCTTATTATATTATTTTATATCACATGCACTACATAGGTTACTATACCATTATTAAGTAATAGGCACACATAAGATTTTCATTTCATATCCTCACATATCCACAAGTACAATTCACTAAATCATCCATATCACCACTAAATCACTCAGATAATCATCCTATAATCCAAAAATCCTCTAGGCATTGTACATAAGTTCACATTATTGATGTCAATAAGAATTTTTAGACATCATTTGCTAGTATTACCTAGAAATATGGTACTAACCAAGCATTTATATACATCACTTACTGACATTTGACTGCTTTGCAAATTTTAACTCCCCATGAGCTTTGCTAAATTAGAACAATGACCACTAATAGAGTTTTCTCTACAATTCAAACATAATAAAGCACTTACAACAATGTTACACACATGCACTTAATTAAATTAAATCACATAGGATCAATGTCACCCCAGTACTCATACTAGGCTATGAGGTTATCTAGGGTTTTTTATGCCTTTTCTTCATTAAAATCACTTCCACAAATCATTCACAAGCATGCATATGCCACTAGTCCATTTAATCACATAACCTTTAAATACTTACCCTTAGTTCAAGGTTAAGATTAAGTGACAACACCTACCTCAGGGTTGTACTTCAATCAACACTTAGCATTTCCACAAACCTAACATATGTTATTGCCAAAGCAAGATCACATTGTTTTCCATACACCCTTCACCTTAGCCAAATGCATAACTCATTGACACACATCAGTTTACTTCATAAAAATTTCACTACATATCATCTCTACATCATTAGACAACTCACATATTCTAAGCTTAAAGCATGGAAACATGGTTTATTTTATAAACCCTAACTTGGCTGAACCTATACATCAATGTTCCACATAGTTTTTGTAAGACACGTAAATTTTTATGTAATCTTATGATTTCCATGATGTACAGACAAATTACACGATAAATGAATCATAAGAATTAAATATTTTTTAGTGTTAAGTGTGAATGAAATGCAAATTGGGTATTGAAGTGATTGAATATGAGTTAAACTTTGAAAATGTGGAAAAATTGTAGTTGAAATGTTGCAGGATGAAGGCCAGATCGATCTCATTCCAAGGAGAGATCGATCTTATTGCTTTGAAACACGATGCCAAGCATTCTGAAAGAGGGGAATCGATCCCTCATTCAAGGAAGATCGATCTCTAGTTACCTTTGGGTAGGCCAAATCGATCTCCTCCTAAGGCCAGATCGATCTTTGAAGCCTTTTGCCTGGTCGAGATCGATCCCATCCCAAGAACAAAGATCGATCTTATCCCTTTGAGCAGATCGATCTCATCCAAGAGGGAGATCGATCCCCTAGCCTACATGGTCGAATTTTGAAGGAATTTAAGCAAGGGGAGATCGATCTCCACCCTTGAAGATCGATCTTATAACGAAATTTCTATAAAAAGAAACTGATTGTCGAGCCTTCTTCCCTAAAAATTCCAAAATCTTTCATTTTAACCCAAAAACAACATAATTTTATCACTCTAGGATATCTTTACCTTTCAAAAAGATTTGAGGAAAAAGCTATTTGAGCAAAGTTGTTCCTAATGAGGAAGAGACCAACATAATCAAAGATTGAAAGCTCAAACCTTGGATTGAAGGAGAAAAGAATTTTTTCCCTAATTTGGCAAAAAGAGGAAAAACTCAAACTAGGTAAGATTTCTATACACCATCTTCTAGTATGTGACATTTTGATGAGTTGAATGGTGTATATAATGTTGGCTGAAATGTTCATATACATGCTTAAACAACCATGACCTAGAATGAGTTTAGTGAGAGAAAGTTGAAATGGCATGGAGTTGATGATAATTTAAACATGTAGAGATGTTAGTAAGCATGTATAGATGATTCTAAGATAGTTTTATGAAATCCATATGTTGGAATGAATGATGATTGAAAATGGACATAAGAGGTGTTTGATAAATTGCCATAGCGAAGGAAATGATGAACTAGAGGCATTATGAGCTTAATGCCGGTTTACTGTGAACTAATAAGCTTAGTGGAACTAATAGATTCCTGAGAAACGAATAGTACAATCGAAAAAGGCCTTAAGAGAAAGTGAGGTTTTATAAGTGTTAATGAAAATAATAAGTCGAATCGAATATAATAAATGCAAGAATCGTATTATGTTAAGTTAAATTGATGTGATAAGTAATATTGTGCAACTCTGGAGATTACATTGGAAGCAAATCGAGCTGCACGATTGAGCAACTTTGAGGAAGTGGAATCACTCGACTCGATTCCAAGTAAGGGAATTTTGTGAGTATCTAGAGGTAGCTGCACGTATTTTGAGGGTATTCATAGGGCCTTATAATTACTTGGTTATCTAGATAAGAATTAATGATTTGTACGAATGATGTCGGATATAGATCATTTTGGTTTTTGGAAGTGAATCTTACAAAAAGGGTAGTAAGGCTAATAAACTGCATGAGTGTCATGTTTTGATATTTTTATGAAACACAATCTTTGTTTAAGCAAAATTTATGGATAGGTTGGCTATTGATTTCATAAATTTGTGAAATAGCATGAGTCTGGTGCTAACTGTGATTTGAACGTGTTTTGTTGAAATAGAGCCACCTATCAGATTTATGTGAGTTAAAATCATGCTGGAGCTTTGCTCGCACTGAATTTTGATGTTTTAATAAGCATGAAATGTGTTGGAGCCTAGCTCGCACCATGTTTTGAGTTGTGATGTTTTATAAGCCATACTAGAGCTTTTGCTCGTACATGAGTTTCCATTGATTTTCTTATACATATAATCATATTAGAGTTATGCTTGTACGTGATTTCCTCATTATTTATTATGCATAAAGTTGTACTAGAGCATTGCTCGTACGAGGGTATTTATTGATGATGCACAAAATCGTGCTAAAACTTTGTTCACATTGGATTTTTCACACTGTGATATGTAATGAGTCGTGCTGGATGCCTCATGTAGAGTTTGTGTCACACAGATAAGATGCTCATACGAGCCATGCTGGATGTCTTGTGTAGACTGCTTGTCACACGGATGAGATGCTCGTGGTGCACTTGAGACTGAGTAGGTTATACATGGCATGGGGTAGATAAGACCAACGACAGGCACCCCCAACCATGATATGGGTCCACAGAGTACGTTGTACGTGTACATCACATGGAGTACATTGTACCATGAGGTTATGATGTTGATTTGAAAGTCTAACGTAGGATTAACCCACCTCCGTTCCAACATGATGCCCTGCACACCGGGATCCGTGTGGTCTGAGATGATAATGACATAGTTGGCCAACAGAGTCCTCGATTAGATTTAATAACCACCTGTCTCACATGATATCACATGGTTTTATATACTGAGTATGATTTGTGTTGTCCAGGGTAGACCCAAGGGAGGGGTCGAACCTTATGGGATGTTTTTTTTAAGGATGATAAGTTGTTGTGATGAGTTTTACTGAGTTTTGATTTGATATTAAACCTTGAGGAATGGTTTTATGATGAGTTTTACTATGATGAGCATGAGAAGTTTTACATGATGGTTTTCCATGTTTACATGCATACTTTCATGTTTTTCAGTACATGATATATGTATATACATGTGGCATAGTTTTACTATTTCCTCATGCTCTGGATATTAATGATCTTTCTTCCATGACATTATAAACATGTAGATAGTGTAGTTTTCTACCATGCTTGCATTATTTCCTTACTGAGCGTGTGGTTGCTCATCCCTATCATTTTCTCCTCTCTACAGAACACACATAGTAGCCTAGTGAAGGACTGAGGTGTTGTATTCAGATATCCACTGCTCTCCATTGCTAAGAGGTATACACACAAGAATTCTTTTTGTATCTAAACATGTAATAGCACAATATTCATTTTGAATTGTAATATGGGGGATGTAAGTGCTAGCAAACATGTATAAATGTAGAACTCAAACTTTTAAATGCATGTGCTTGCTCTTGATTAATTGAAAGATGAATGGTCGTGATGATTAATATTGACTCATAGCCCAACTGTTATCGATGAGAGTTGTTTACGACCGAGAAAGGAAATGAAAAAGCGAAACATTTATGATGATTTTCGAGTGAAAAAGATGAAAAGGGGTCGTGAAAGTTTTGTCCTTATTGCTATGAAACAATTCTTAAAAAATGAGCCTTGCCTAGGCTTATAATAAGGTGTCGACATAATTAGAATCACAACATAAAAAAACAATTCATGATTTCAGCCCCTAAAAGGGCTACACCTTGCGGGGTGCAAAATCGCCCTTTAAACTTGAACCGCGCTTCTTTTTTTGGATTTTTTCGAATGGGTATTCTTTTTTATTTGACTTCGCTAAATGCATTAGGTCCTTTATCCCACGATAGAATCATTAGTTGTCAATCAATCATGCCTCAATTGGATCAATATTAATTCACTTCTTTATCATAATTCTTCTGGTTATGCCTTTTGTCACAACCCAATTCTTATAAAAATTTCAGTACAAATTTTTCGCTTTTACAACTATTTTCTTACCTCTTTGTGACAGTTCCCTCTGAACCAATCCGGTTGTGAATCAATATCGATACACCTTTTAACCGTTAAGAAAACACACACATATACACATATTGATATCATTTATCATGAAATAGAGTGGTCTGTATATTTATACATCACACGAATTACATATAGTGACAATTAATTTACATACATTTACATCCCCAATTGTTCTATCAAATTCAATACTATGCTTTAGACATATAAATACAACGATCTGTACATGGTGTATACCTATCAGTCGATGGGAAACAATGGATATTCAGCTATGCCGTCTACTCTTTACACTCGCTATCTCTAATGTGGATGCTCTGAAAGGGGGAGGAAAATGAAAGGGTGAGCTCCAGATGCTCAGTAAGGCAATAATAGAAATAGGTAGATAGGTATACTATCTACATGCTGATAGAAAATTAGGATATGTGAGCATGAGGTAAAAATAATGATATACTGTACACATATACATATATATATATATATATATATATATATATATATATATCAACTGTTCTAAAACAAGAAATTGGCATTTAAAACATGGAATGATTCTCATGTGAAAGCTTCTCATGCTCAATTGAATCAATCAATTTAAAACACCCCATCTGGGTTAAAAATGTGATAAACTCGATGGATCTAATCCAATTCACCAAAATAACTTGTTATAAAATTCCGTTATAAAATCACCCTTCTCTCAGGGTTACGAGTCATGAAAGTTTCATAAAATCCCTCCGTGGGAAAATTAATCTCAATTGAATTCATAAGAAGTTCCGGGCCTGACCCCTCCCTCGGGTCTACCTTGGTCTATCAAGACCAAAAGTTATATCATGTGAGACATGTAGGTGACTATATTGGTAATATCCAGGACTATGGCCATATCCTCGTGATCCCTGGCTACACGGATCCTAGTGTGCGGGGTATCACACTTGAAACGGGAGGTGGGTCAGTCCTACCCGCCAGAACAGCATAACATCAAGATTGCAAAGGCAAGACTTGCTGCCTCGTGGCTAATGCCACTCCACTCCAACAATCCACATGGTACAACATACTCCATGTGATATACACTGTACAACGTACTCCATGAACCCAATCTCAGTCAGGGGGTGCTTGCAATAGGTTTTATCCACCCATACCAATTATGTCTCAGTATAAACGTGTGAGCATATCATCTCACTGTGACACACAGTCTACAAGAGGCTCTAACATGGCTATATGCATGTCATATCAGTCCCTGTGCGAGCGAAGCTCTAGCACGGCTCCATGCATATTCATGATATCAAAATAAAAAAAAACTCGTGCGAGTGAAGCTCCTGCACGGTTTCGTATAAATCAATGAAATTTGAGTATGAGCAGCGCTCCAGTACGACTTAAAATAATTATAAATCCAATTTAAAATCCACGTACGAGAAATACTCTAGTACAATTATGTATAAAAAACTCAGTGAAAGCCTCGTACGAGAAAAAACTCCAGTACGATAGTCATATGAAATAAGTCTGTAAAACAGTGCGAGCAAGGCTCCAGCACTCTGCGTATGAGTTAAAATATGAAATCCAGTGCGAACAGTGCTTCAGCATGATTAAAAACTCATATAAACTGGTAAGCGGCGCAATTTCATCAAAACATGTCAAACAACCCCAATATACACCTAACATGTGCTGTTTCGCTTAAAACATGAAAATAATAGGCAACCTATCCATAAATTGCTTAAAATAAAGTAATATCATTATAAAATATCAAACTCATGAAATTCATGCAATTTCATAACCTTTTTGAAAATTTCCTAACTGGGGGCAAAACGATAATTTGTCACTATTTCCACATTTTTCTCAAAAATTAATATTCTGGTTTCAGGTAGCCCAGTGAATTTAACGTACTGTAAATCACCTCAAAACTATGTACAATTACCTCTAATGCTTATAAAATTCCCTTACCTCGAAAGATGTCGAACGACTCCAAATTCAACTGGTGGAAGCTCGTCCCATCCGATCGGCTCTTAATCTAATCTCGAGAGCTGCAGGTAACCATTATCAGGTTAATTTCCATATTTTTATCATAATGGATTTCATTTAAATTACTAGGCCCATTATCAATAAATTATATTGAATAAATTTCTCGAGCCCTTTTTCCTTTAATTTTTTACTCATCGGGGTTTATCGGGTATATTGGGTCCGTTGACTCTTATTGGGTCTCGTACTGTGTTCACATATATCTAAATGGGCCTTGTATATATTTGGGCTAGGTCCAATAGGCCTCTCAGCCATGGCATGGTGGTCAAGCACCATGCTTGCCATGCCTTAGCCATTCACGTCAACTTAGACATTACTTAGCCATTTTCATGCCAACTTTCTTTCATGCATTTTATCAAACATTTGGCATGCATGAAATTTGTCTATCTTCCTTACTCACTCACACATTTTATCAAATACCTTGCTGCCATAATTTTATTCAGCCATTAATCCACCAAAATTGAATGAAACCAACCATGAAAACATCATGTACAAATGTTTAGCATCATAACCATGCATTAAAATTCATCATACATACATGAATCATCAAATACCCATTTTCAGCCATGCCTTGTTCACCATGAAAACATATGTTTCAGCCCTCAATAATCATACCAATAGTCTTAGAAAAATCCCCACATACACTTACTAGAAGTTGGAAGCTTGTAGACATGTCTAGCTTACCTTTCTCAGTTTGGCTGAAACTTTGCACAATTTTCGTGGGACACAAATCAGCTGTTCAGGTGATAATTGTTGGATATGTTAATCCTCACTAAATTTGGAGCAAATTTTCTGAAGGAAGTGTGGTCCAATTCTATCTCTAACCTAGTGAGTTTTCTAGAGAGAGAAAGCTTGCACAATTTGTCTTCAATGGTGTTTAACTCACGGTTTGTGAAGAAATGAAGAAGATGCCGACTTTTGTTCAGGTTTTTGACTTAGGATTATCAAATTTAACCCTTAATAATCTGATGGGTTAAAAAAAATCCATGGGTTATGGGTTTGGGTCATGGGTTTTTGGCTTGGATACCTTAAATGGGCCTTAAGGCATGCATGGAATTGGGCTTGGTTAATGGGCTCTCGGTTTGGGCTTTCCCATTGGGTCCTTGGGCTGAAATTTTTACCACATGTAGGGTCTTAAGTCTACTTCATATTTGGTTCATAAAAATGGCCCACTCCTTTGGGCAATTCGGTCCCCACAAACCGATTAAACCAAACACATCTGAAATGGCTTTAAAATGATCTCTTGGCCCATTATGTTTTTCTTCCAAACTCAAACATGTTAATTTCAAATAAATTTCTCATATAAATTCCTCAAACATGTCTTGACATATTTCATAAGTGTCCATGTCCAATTTGGTCACATCTTGTGCTTAATTTCACAGTTATTCACATTACCCAATTTTAAGCCTTAAATTAAAGTATTTTCCTTTTCTTCTTTTTTCCCTATACTAAAATCTCAATTTCCATCCATCTTTCACATCTTGTTTCAAAATATATATCTTCACTCTTATGACGTCTATTCCCATCAATTTGGGTCCATCTCCATAACCCCAAAGTACAAAATCTCGTAAACTCAAAATAGGGCATAATTGGGCCTTTTCGGCACTTTACTCTACAACACCACTTTCAGGGCCAAATCAAACTGACTTCCCTTCATCAACCCACTCTCTTTTAACATTTTAAGTTCTTATCTTCAGTCAGAATGATTAAATTCCTTTAACTAAATTTTTGGGTACATACTTTTTCGATTTGCCCTTATGCGATTTTACGTACGTTATTTTATTTCATCCATATTTTATCAGGTCCATATCAACCATATTATAATTCCATTAACATATAATAATGGCATACAAAGTGAAAATCTTAAGGAATGTCATACAAAGATGCGGATCTCACACCTTTTCCTCATTACTTTCTCTATTTTTTTTAAGGAAGATGCATCTCGATCTCGGATAACTTTTTCCTTTCCTTCCGCTAGTCATAGCGGCTTCGGTGATCCAGGAAAGAAAGACGATAAAAGCGATCTAAATAAGAGGCGTACACTTTATGATGGTTTCTTTAATAGTTTAAAAAAAGATCTAATGTGGCATGCTAAAAATAAAGTCATAGAATCTTTAAAAATCCTTAATAAATCGTCATATATAAAGATGGGAGAAAGAAAACTATAACCCATCAAAACCTACCTTGGCCGAAACTCCTTCTCACATTGATACCTTGGTATTTCAAACTTTTTCTCTCGAAATCAAGATAGAAGGAAGGTGTAAGAGATCAAAGAAAGGTAGGAAAACATGAAAAAGGAGATCAAACTAACTTGAATACTCTTGATTTTTGCCCTACTTTGTCATGGTTTCATCACTACCACTATTTTTCTCATGTTTTCTTCTAAGTTTTGGTTCACACAAGGTCGCAAGGGGTTTTTTCTGACTTCCACTAGTTTCCTTAGCATATTTGGTGTCTTTCAAGCATCAATGAAGATGGCATAAGGGTAAAAGCCCACAAAAGCAAGGTAGTATGCCATTATTGGTCATATTTATCAATTTTCCATTTAATTTCTAATTTTCCTTAATGGCAAAGCAAATCATAGTAATTGGTATATTATTCTTCCAATTACATTTTTCAAAGTCAATACTTTTCAAAGATGGTGGCTGGTCATGCATGAAGCCATTAAGGTTTTTGCCCGATTTCATCTATTTTAGTATTATTTCACCCATTTTCGGTTCAAACTTGGCCAATTTTGATTTGGGGTTTCACAAATTACTTTTAAGATTTAACCACACTCATTAAACTTCCTAAAGTCAAACCCCATTGACCATATTGACCACTTGATTCTACGACTTATAGAAAAAATTATCATTTTTTGGTTTGTTACATTTTTTTTCTAAATATACCGTAATTGTAATTTATGGATCCAAATGGCTTACCCAAGGTCATCTATCATTATTATATGATGATTTAGATATTTTTTCATAGGTGTGTGCCCGTGGGGCTCAAGTACTTGTCCGTACAAAAGCTAGCCTTCAGGTCCAAAGACGAAGTTTTCACTATTTTGTTATTTCTTACATTTCAAACCTTAACTAATTGGTTTAATATGTATAGAAATTGTTACTATTACTAGGGATGTAAATGGGTAGTAAATAAATGGGTACTCGACACTACCCATTCCGATTAACTCGGGTTCAGGTATGTGAGACCCCGTATATGTATAGCTAGGTATATAGGAACATGGGAATGTAAATAAAATCATAAGTATGATGATACATTGTAATGAGAAGTATATGCAATGTAAGTTCATAAGATTATGTACGCACTTGTAATAAGAATTGTGATTATACGTACAAGTTACATTACGCATGAGTAGGAGGAAATAAACTTGAACACGAGAAGAATGTGATCGAAATGGAATATGAGTAGTATAGTAAAATGGAAGGAAAGATTTACATAAGTGTATATTTCCATTGGAGTAATATCGTGTATATTTGGTTATACAAAGATTTTCCACAAGTTTTAAAATACATTAAGTGGGATGGGATGACATTTTTAAGTCTCAAGGAGCGATGAATGAGGAAAGGACTATGAAGGTAAATTGAGGAAGTCTTGAAGGGAGTTGTTGCAGAAAAACTGCAGAAAATCTGGAATTTGTGAAGGCCAGATCGATCTCATAGGATGAGAGATCGATCTGGGAGAGCCAGAATGCTCTTATGTGAGTAATGGAAGGGAACAGATCGATCTCCAAAGGAAGCAGATCGATCTCTTTAGCTCTCGGGTTGGAAGCAGATCGATCTCCCCTAAGACCAGATCGATCTCCTTAAGCTTCTGTTCGACAGCAGATCGATCTCTAGCCTCGACAGATCGATCTCCTGCCTTTAAAATGTCTTAGAAAAGAGGGATTTTAGAGGACTAGATCGATCTCCACCCAAGGGAGATCGATCTCATCAAGTCAAAACTATAAATAGGAGCAGTTGGATCTGCAGAATTTCGGGATAAACCATTTCCTCTCACTTCAACTCAAAGAAAACTAGCTTTCTCACTCCTAAATCCAGCCATTTTTAGTGAGATTTAAGGAGAGTCTATTAGAGACAAAGTTGTTCACAACAAAAAGAAGAACAACATAGTCTAGAGGCATTTCCCCATTTGATGGATTGAAGAAATAAAGGGCAATCCTAATTGGAGCAAGAGGAAATCCAATGAGGTAAGTTCTAATACACAAATCCAAGTACATTGGTTTAGTTAATGATTATAAAGATATTTGGGGTGTGCATATTGTGGATAGAACTACCTAGAATAGTATGAAATGAATATGACTTAGAAATAGTCAAGTGTGAGAAAGTGGAATGTAGAGGTGTTAACGATGAATGAGATATCTTGAGTGGATGATTATGTTGTGGGAATGGTTTGGACATGTTGATATTGGGATAAAATTGTGAGATTTACCACAAAGGGTAAAATATGTATTTAAGGCATTGGATAAATGATTAGTTGAGCAAGAGTTAGAAACGTTAACTCGAGTGTTTGATGGATGAATTTCAGTTTCGGATGATACGCCGGAGCAAGTCGAGATGAGAACGCAAGAAGCATAAAGGCGGATAGTTGCACACAAGTAAAACGAGGTAAGGGACTGTGTGTTAGCTATAGAGATGTTCGTACATATTTTACGACAATTTCGTAGATATATTGCTAGAACTAGTACGATATTATAATTCTATGAAATGATATGAAAGCATGAAAAGTACTAGGATGTATATATGTATTGAGAAATGGGACAGGGTAAGGAAATAGCATGATATGCACGTTTTCAATGTTTTTCTCTATTATACATTAATCTTGAGGATTGAGAAACGTTGATGATAGGTTGGCTAATTTTACATGTTTTAGCATGAAGAGGCATGCTGTATGAATAAACATGTTTTGAATTTTAAAAAGATAAAATAGCCATCTATCAGTTTTGAGATGTGATTTGGTGTTGAAGCGCTAGCTTACACCCGTTTTAATGCCTTGATGTACCGTGTTGGAGTTTTAACTCGCACGAGGGTTTTGAGAAAGTGCGGGAACTTTGCTCGCACCTGTTTTATTGAGTTAAGGTAAACCTGGGGGTCTGGGACCCAAGGGGATACCAGCCGACGGCCATTTGAACGGGCTGGGCCTTAACGATAGATCGTACCGCGCTGGAGCTTTACGTTGACTGTGTGTCACTCTGCTTGCTCGCCTGGTATATGAGACATGGTTTAGGATAAAAAGTCCATCGGAGTTGGAGTATGGACTTGGGTCCACGGTCGTACGTGGAATAGTGTAGTCACCTGTTGGTATACTATGTACCGTGCTGGGTGCACGTGAGTATGAGTATCGCGTAGATGACACACGACGTATCTTCACCGTGAGTATACGAGGAGATGAGGTGGATTGAGATGAGCCGGAGGGTAGGACTGACCCATCCCCCTTCAGGCGAAGTGATACCCTATGCACACCTGATCAGTGAGGCCTGGGATCACTGACTATGGCCATATGTCGTGGATATTTGATTGTCGAAAATTCCATACCTGTCTCAGGGATTTGAGAAACAGAGATAATCTCAGAAAAGAAAGAGAATTGCGGAAAGAATGATTTGAGAAGTGAAAGAGATTTCGTGTTTTTGATAAACCTCTCATTTCACATTCGTGCCGTGAGGGCACTATTTATGAGCATGTTTTAAATGGAAGTTTGGTACTCATTTTACACGAAACTGCTATTGAGAAATATATGTTTAAATGCATTTTTCGTATGATATTTCCATTTATAACGAAAACATGGTTTTGGTTTATGCATGCATGGGCTATGTAGGTAGTACGATATCTACCTGCTAGCATACATTTCCTTACTGAGCTGTGGTTTGCTCATCCCACTATTTTCCCCTCCAGGTACTGAGAAGTGAGAGAGCGGTGGTCTCTAGATCTTTTGTGTTAAACAGCTCCCACAATCCGCAAAGGTATAAGATTCGTATACACGAGTATTTTGTATCTAATATATTGTATCGCACAGTTATATCTTGGAATTGTAAACAGTATTATGGGGATGATATGTAAGCACATGGTATTTATACAATTAATTTTGTGTATCTACATACACACCTGGGAGTGTGAATTAAAGCTTTAAATATTCCGCTATAAATGAATGAATTTTTAGTAATTGCATCTTCTCACAGCCCAACCGTAGTAGAGAATGTATGGATAGAAGGGTTCACAAAAGCGGGGTATGACAGGTTTGGTATCAGAGCCTGGTTGGTCTGATGTGAGTTGATGTTTAGGACTAAGAAAACATACATCCCTAAGTTACTGTGCGATATTTAGATACAAATGTGTGTACGGAGCTGGTAGTGAATTAAATGTTTGTTATAACGCAGGAAAGTTATCAGGCTAGTGAGTTATGCCTGAGAGACACCGCAAGAGGGGAGAGAGCTCGAGGGCAAAATGACAGGACTGAGAGGCACAGTAGATCATCCTCTAGTCATGAGCCCCAGGAACAGATAGAGGCTTCTGATCCTCGAATAACCCGATTGGAGGAAGACATGCGCACGATGATGACCATGATGGGTCAGATCATGGCTAGGTTTGAAGGTACACCTGGTACAGCGGGACAGGCTGCACCGAATCCCCCAGCAGCTGCACCTGAACCTGAGAATGTTGCACCTGCGCAAGCTGAACTGGCTAGGCCACGGGAACCTCATATTCGACCGGTACCTCCTCTGGTAGCCCCACATCAGCATGATGATGATTTGGGATATGGATATGATTGTGATATGGAAAGATTGAGGCATTTTATGGACTTTAAGCCTCCTTCGTTTAGCGGGGTAAAGGATCCGACAGTGCCTGAGGACTGGATCAGTCAAATGGAGAAGTTATTCGACTTCTGTAGATGTTCAGCTATGGAGAGAGTAGCGCTTACGGCTTTTGTATTGAGAGGCGAAGCAGAGCACTGGTGGAAGTCCACTAGGCCGATGTTAAGAGCTCAAGGAATGGTTATCACTTGGGATATGTTCTTGGACGTTTTCAGAGAGCACTACATCCTAGATACTGCTCGACGGAGACTACAGATGGAATTTCTGAATCTGACTCAAGGGAATCGAACAGTTGATGAGTACGAGTCACGATTCACCTCACTGGGTAGATACGATCCGGACTCGATCAGGAGCGAGGCTATTAGAGTCCGTAGATTTGTAGATGGACTGAGGCCTTCGATCCGAGCGAAGTTGGCCCCATTTGATGTCGCTACATATAGAGAGGCTGTGCGACGAGCCCAGTTATTTGAACAAGATTATGACTTGCAGATTTTTGAGTTTAGTTGGGGTAAGGACAAGGGACCGAGGAAGCTAGGAGATGGCAAGAGTGCCAAATTTGGTTGAAAATTCATGAGTAAACGTCGGAGAGAGATAGATGAGTTCCAGAAAAAGGTTGTTAGACCTTTTATGCCTCCGACTCAGACACCAGCCAGGGGTATAGTGATTGGTGGACCCCGACCGACTACAGATCAGTGTAGGTTATGCGGTCGATACCATGGTGGTAGGCCATGTCATCTTCAGGGTACCCGATGCTTCAGATGTGGTAAATTTGGACATTATGCCAGAGAGTGCCCGGAGATAGTTGAGGCAATTCCACAGAGGGGTAAAGAGCCAGAGAGGGTTCCTACAGTTGCACCTCCTGCAAGAAAGAAAGCCTCGGCTGAAGAAAAAGGAAAACAAGTTGTGGGTCAAGGTAGGGTGTATGCGATAGACCAGGCATCGGCTGATACCTCTTCTGAAGTGATAAAAGGTACAATCTTGATTTTCAATTTGGAGGTTATTGCTTTGTTTGATTCTGGTGCTACGCATTCCTTCATATCACCTGCATGTGCATCTAAGTTAAAAGGTTTTGTAGAGCCCACATACTTGAGTAGGACTTTACTAATAAGTACTCCCATGAGAGTGAGCCAATTAGTTGAGCAAGTGTATAAAGATTGTAAAGTGAGGGTGGGAGATAAGTGCATGACAGCCAACTTGATTTTGTTGAATATGTATGACATTGATGTAATTTTGGGAATGGATTTGTTAGCCGCCAATCATGCTGTCATAGACTGTCGTTCTAAGACCATTAAGTTTTCTCTACCTGAAGAATGTGTTGTAAGATTTTAAGAGAAGAAATGAAATCTTAAATTTTGTGTTAAGTAAAGTACTTTGGTATAAATGACTTGAGTGTTGTTTTGAAGGTTTTGTTGCTTATGTGGTGGATTTGAACAAAGTACATCCGGATATGGAGGACATCTCAGTGGTCAGAGAATTCCCTGATGTCTTTCCAGACGATCTACCAGGATTGCCACCTGATAGAAAAACGGAATTTGGTATAGACTTGACGCCTGGAACCGAACCAATATCGAAGTCACCATATAGGATGGCTCCAGTTGAGTTAGAGGAATTAAGGAAACAGCTGCAAGAGTTGTTAGAAAAGGGGTTCATAAGACCGAGTGTCTCACCATGGGGAGCCCCAGTATTGTTTGTGAAGAAGAGAGACGGGAGCCTCAGGTTGTGCATTGACTATCGGATGTTAAACAAGGCTACCATCAAGAATAAGTACCCCTTGCCACACATTGACGATTTATTAGATCAGCTTCGGGGAGCACAGATCTTCTCCAAGATAGATCTGAGGTCTGGGTATCATCAATTGAAGATTCGGAAAGAGGATGTGCCCAAGACAGTATTTCGTACCCGCTATGGCCATTACGAATTCTTAGTGATGCCTTTTGGGTTGACCAATGCGCCGGCAGCTTTTATGGCTCTAATGAACGAAGTATTCAAGCCATACCTGGACCAATTCGTAATTATTTTCATTGATGATATATTGGTGTATTCAAGGTCCAGAGAAGAGCATGAGCAGCACTTAAGGATTATTTTGCAGACCCTCCGAGAGAAAAGGTTATATGCCAAGCTTAACAAATGTGACTTTTGGCTAGAACAGGTTTCTTTTCTAGGCCATGTTATATCGAAGGATGGGGTGTCAGTAGATCCATCTAAGATTGAGGCAGTTGTTCAGTGGGAACAACCTAGGACAGTCACAGAGATCAGAAGTTTTCTGGGTTTAGCTGGTTACTACAGGAGATTTGTAGAAGGTTTCTCTAGATTAGCTGCTCCATTGACACGTCTTACGAGGAAGAGTGTGGAGTTTTCATGGGATGAAGCTTGTGAGAGGAGTTTTCAGGAACTTAAGCGCAGATTAACTACCGCGCTAGTTCTTGTCATCCCTAACAGTTCAGGGAATTACTCGGTGTATACAGATGCTTCGCATCAAGGACTAGGCTGTGTTTTGATGCAAGATGGAAGGGTAGTAGCTTATGGATCTAGACAGCTGAAAGATCATGAGAAGAACTACCCCACTCACGATTTGGAGTTAGCGACCGTAGTGTTTGCGTTGAAGATATGGGGCCACTACTTATATGGTGAGAGATTTCAGATCTTTACGGATCATAAGAGTCTGAAATATCTATTCTCACAAAAGGAGTTAAACATGAGACAGAGGAGGTGGTTGGAACTCCTCAAGGACTATGATTGTGAGATCTTATACCACCCAGGGAAGGCAAATGTGGTTGCCGATGCATTGAGTCAGAAGAGTCTCGGGTTGGTATCTCATATGATGGTTAGAGAGCACGAGTTGTTGGAACAATTCACGAACCTTAGTCTGGATATGACCCTACCTGAGATTGGCAGCTATGGGATTATTGCTAGCTTGAGATTAGAATCGGAGTTGATTGAGAGAATCCGACAAGCTCAGCAAATTGATCAATGGTGTATTGTCATGATTAGCCAAATCCGGAAAGGGAAAGGTGCCGATTTTATATTGAGTCCAGATGGAATGCTAAGGTTTAGAGATAAAATATGTGTTCCTAAGGATTTAGAGCTGAGAAAGCTGATCTTATCAGAGGCACACTCGTCGAGATACACGATACACCCGGGGAGTAGTAAGATGTATCAAAATCTCCGAAAAGCATATTGGTGGTCTGGAATGAAGAGAGACATAGCTGAGTATGTCGCTAGATGTCTCATTTGTCAGCAAGTAAAAGTCGAACATCAGAAACCAGGAGGATTATTACAACCTCTATCGATACCAACATGGAAGTGGGAGTATGTCACCATGGATTTTGTGATGGGGTTACCGAGAACCCGTAAGAACCATGATGCGATATGGGTGATAGTAGATCGGTTAACGAAATCGGCACATTTCTTAGCCATGAGATCTACAGATACATTGAGTGCACTGGCGAACCTGTATGTGCGAGAAATAGTGAGATTGCATGGAGTCCCAGTGAGTGTTGTTTCTGATTGGGATGCCCGCTTCACTTCCCACTTTTGGGGACATTTCCAGGAAGCGATGGGGACCCAATTGAGTTTTAGCACCGTTTTTCATCCTCAGACAGATGGTCAGTCAGAGAGGACTATACAGACCCTGGAGGATATGTTGAGAGCGTGTGTGCTGGATTTTAGAGGCTCATGGGACGATCACTTGCCATTGATTGAGTTCGCCTACAATAACAGTCATCACTCAAGTATTGGTATGGCCCCTTATGAGGCACTATACGGTTGTAGATGCCGATCGCCCATTGGTTGGGAAGAAGTTGGTGACAGACAATTGCTCGCTCCCGATTTGGTTAAGCAAGCCTCCGAGGATGTTCAGATAATATGCGAGAGGTTGCGAACAGCTCAAAGTCGACAAAAGAGCTATGCTGACAGGAGACAGAGACCACTTGAGTTTGATGTTGGCGAGTCTGTATTTTTGAAAGTATCTCCTTCTAAGGGAATAATAAGGTTTGGGAAGAAAGGAAAAAAATAAGTCCTCGTTACATTGGTCCCTTCGAGATTTTGGATAGAGTGGGAGAAGAAGCATATAGGCTAGCCTTACCACCTGAGCTAGCAGAAGTCCACAATGTCTTCCACGTTTCTATGCTTCGGAAGTACTACCCGGATCCGACACATGTAATTAGTTAAGAGCCGTTGGAGCTCAAGAAAGATATGTCGTATGTTGAGAGACCGATCAGGGTGTTGGACAGGAAAGAGAAGGTGTTGCGGAACAAGACGATTTCATTGGTTAAGGTTTTGTGGCAACATCACACTGAGGAAGAGGCCACATGGGAACTGGAAAGTTTGATGCGGGAAAAGTATCCCGAGTTATTCACGGATTAAATTGGTTCTAATTTGGAGGACCAAATTCTCTAAGTGGGGGAGAATATGAGACCCCGTATATGTATAGCTAGGTATATAGGAACATGGGAATGTAAATAAAATCATAAGTATGATGATACATTGTAATGAGAAGTATATGCAATGTAAGTTCATAAGATTATGTACGCACTTGTAATAAGAATTGTGATTATACGTACAAGTTGCATTACGCATGAGTAGGAGGAAATAAACTTGAACACGAGAAGAATGTGATCGAAATGGAATATGAGTAGTATAGTAAAATGGAAGGAAAGATTTACATAAGTGTATATTTCCATTCGAGTAATATCGTGTATATTTGGTTATACAAAGATTTCCCACAAGTTTTAAAATACATTAAGTGGGATGGGATGACATTTTTAAGTCTCAAGGAGCGATGAATGAGGAAAGGACTATGAAGGTAAATTGAGGAAGTCTTGAAGGGAGTTGTTGCAGAAAAACTGCAGGAAATCTGGAATTTGTGAAGGCCAGATCGATCTCATAGGATGAGAGATCGATCTGGGAGAGCCAGAATGCTCTTATGTGAGTAATGGAAGGGAACAGATCGATCTCCAAAGGAAGTAGATTGATCTCTTTAGCTCTCGGGTTGGAAGCAGATCGATCTCCCCTAAGACCAGATCGATCTCCTTAAGCTTCTGTTCGACAGCAGATCGATCTCTAGCCTCGACAGATCGATCTCCTGCCTTTAAAATGTCTTAGAAAAGAGGGATTTTAGAGGACCAGATCGATCTCCACCCAAGGGAGATCGATCTCATCAAGTCAAAACTATAAATAGGAGCAGTTGGATCTGCAAAATTTCGGGATAAACCATTTCCTCTCACTTCAACTCAAAGAAAACTAGCTTTCTCACTCCTAAATCCAGCCATTTTCAGTGAGATTTAAGGGGAGTCTATTAGAGACAAAGTTGTTCACAACAAAAAGAAGAACAACATAGTCTAGAGGCATTTCCCCATTTGATGGATTGAAGAAATAAAGGGCAACCCTAATTGGAGCAAGAGGAAATCCAATGAGGTAAGTTCTAATGCACAAATCCAAGTACATTGGTTTAGTTAATGATTATAAAGATATTTGGGGTGTGCATATTGTGGATAGAACTACCTAGAATGGTATGAAATGAATATGACTTAGAAATAGTCAAGTGTGAGAAAGTGGAATGTAGAGGTGTTAACGATGAATGAGATATCTTGAGTGGATGATTATGTTGTGGGAATGGTTTGGACATGTTGATATTGGGATAAAATTGTGAGATTTACCACAAAGGGTAAAATATGTATTTAAGGCATTGGATAAATGATTAGTTGAGCAAGAGTTAGAAACGTTAACTCGAGTGTTTGATGGATGAATTTCAGTTTCGGATGATACGCCGGAGCAAGTCGAGATGAGAACGCAAGAAGCATAAAGGCGGATAGTTGCACACAAGTAAAACGAGGTAAGGGACTGTGTGTTAGCTATAGAGATGTTCGTACGTATTTTACGACAATTTCGTAGATATATTGCTAGAACTAGTACGATATTATAATTCTATGAAATGATATGGAAGCATGAAAAGTACTAGGATGTATATATGTATTGAGAAATGGGACAGGGTAAGGAAATAGCATGATATGCATGTTTTCAATGTTTTTCTCTATTATACATTAATCTTGAGGATTGAGAAACGTCGATGATAGGTTGGCTAATTTTACATGTTTTAGCATGAAGAGGCATGCTGTATGAATAAACATGTTTTGAATTTTAAAAAGAGAAAATAGCCATCTATCAGTTTTGAGATGTGATTTGGTGTTGAAGCGCTAGCTTACACCCGTTTTAATGCCTTGATGTACCGTGTTGGAGTTTTAACTCGCAGGAGGGTTTTGAGAAAGTGCGGGAACTTTGCTCGCACCTGTTTTATTGAGTTAAGGTAAACCTGGGGATCTGGGACCCAAGGGGATACCAGCCGACGGCCATTTGAACGGGCTGGGCCTTAACGATAGATCGTACCGCGCTGGAGCTTTGCGTTGACTGTGTGTCACGCTGCTTGCTCACCTGGTATATGAGACATGGTTTAGGATAAAAAGTCCATCGGAGTTGGAGTATGGACTTGGGTCCACGGTCGTACGTGGAATAGTGTAGTCACCCGTTGGTATACTATGTACTGTGCTGGGTGCACGTGAGTACGAGTATCGCGTAGATGACACACGACGTATATTCACCGTGAGTATACGAGGAGATAAGGTGGATTGAGATGAGCCGGAGGGTAGGACTGACCCATCCCCCTTCAGGCGAAGTGATACCCTATGCACACCTGATCAGTGAGGCCTGGGATCACTGACTATGGCCATATGTCGTGGATATTTGATTGCCGAAAATTTCATTCCTGTCTCAGGGATTTGAGAAACAGAGATAATCTCAGAAAAGAAAGAGAATTGCGGAAAGAATGATTTGAGAAGTGAAAGAGATTTCGTGTTTTTGATAAACCTCTCATTTCACATTCGTGCCGTGAGGGCACTATTTATGAGCATGTTTTAAATGGAAGCTTGGTACTCATTTTACACGAAAATGCTATTGAGAAATATATGTTTAAATGCATTTTTCGTATGATATTTCCATTTATAACGAAAACATGGTTTTGGTTTATGCATGCATGGGCTATGTAGGTAGTACGATATCTACCTGCTAGCATACATTTCCTTACTGAGCTGTGGTTTGCTCATCCCACTATTTTCCCCCTCCAGGTACTGAGAAGTGAGAGAGCGGTGGTCTCTAGATCTTTTGTGTTAAATAGCTCCCACAATCCGCAAAGGTATAAGATTCGTATACACGAGTATTTTGTATCTAATATATTGTATCGCACAGTTATATCTTGGAATTGTAAACAGTATTATGGGGATGATATGTAAGCACATGGTATTTATATAATTAATTTTGTGTATCTACACACACACCTGGGAGTGTGAATTAAAGCTTTAAATATTCCGCTGTAAATGAATGAATTTTTAGTAATTGCATCTTCTCACAGCCCAACCGTAGTAGAGAATGTATGGATAGAAGGGTTCACAAAAGCGGGGTATGACAAGGTACCCCCACAATTGGGTTTTAATCTAGTTCAGGTAGTATTTTCACTACTCGTGATGGGTTCGATGACACGCCCTAAACGTATTACCGCAAGTGCACGGGTCATACAAGTAATAATGAGATTTGAGTCCCGAGTTATCGTCTCACAGAGAAGCTGACTAGCCTAATTAACTACCGGTTAATCTTACCCTAAGTATATCCTAGCAAATTATGAAGTTTTGATCATGGGTGGTCTACTAAGTTTGAAATTAAAAATACTGAAAATAATAAAACTATAAAATAAAGAAAATGAAACCGAGCTGAAATTTACTTACCGAGCTTCACACAATTAAAAACCAATACCTACGAAAATAATTAAAACAGTTAAAATTGATTAACGCAATTAAAATAAAATGCAATTATGAAAATAACAAAGCAAGATTAATTAAACTAAAATTAAACTAACCTAAAATGCAATTAAACTACTTAATCAAAATGCAATTTAAACTAAACTAAAACTTAATGAAAATAAAATCCTAGGAAATTAGAAAATAACTATAAAACTACATGTCTAAAATATTAACTCTAAACTAATCCTAACTATATCTAATTACTAATTTAATAATAAAATTTAACTAATGCATGTAACAAATTTAATCTAACTTAACTAATGCATGATACAAATAAAAATGAGCTAAGGACATAATTAAATCTACTTCATGAACTAATCAAGAAAAATGGATTATTGTGCACTAGGTAAATGCCAAACAAGCCTTAATCAAATTTAAATCATCCAAATGTCCCTCCAAACACTATTCACGTGTCTTCTTTGTTTATTTTCCATTTCTAGGCTGTGCTCACGGGTAGTGTCCTCTGCTCCAGGTCTGGTTCTCGGTTCTGACCGTGCTGTTGTACTGGCTGCATCCAGGCTGCCTCTTTACATCCACCTGTTATTGCACGATTTTATGATACACGGGTCCTCGACAGACTGCATATTGTTTCCATTCCCAGATGCTGCGAATGCTGTGTCCAGTTGCTGTTCTTGCGTGATGCAGTGCTGTTCTACACTCAAGCTGCTGTACATATTACACATTCCTCGGCCTTCCCTTAGCACCAGTCATCTCCCATTGAAGCAAGCTGCAATGGTATGCAACCATCACTAAGAACGCACAACAGTTAATTACTGTAGTAGATTGGCCTCCGCGGTGTTTGATTCTTACAGCACCAATTATGCTCTGCTAAACAAGATGCGAATAGCACAACATCTTTGGACAGAAAACTTTAATAAGAGCATGAAACAGGAAACCAATCTTGATTTAAAGCCAAATATCAGCAAAGGACATTAATGAACAATGCAGAAATCGAAAACAGAGAACAACAGAGGATGTTTATGGATGCTCTCTACTGCACCTACGGACACACTCTTCTACTCCTCACCACACGACAGTGCTTCTTCTAAACCTAAACCAACTAGTGAGTCAAGTGATAATAACAGACAATGCTGAGAAAACATGCAGTAAAATGGATCACAGACATAAGAAAATGCAGAAACGATGAATATGCAAGCTAACCTAGAAATACAGTAAAAGATGAATCATATAGTGCCCCTAATGAAAAATGACATAACAAAAGAACCACGTACTCCAAAATATAAGCATAAAACTGGAAAGAAATACTAGAATCAGTAACTACCATTTAAAACCAAAATAGCAATAACGTAAAACAAATAACAAACTGGACAACTAACATCCTCGGGTTGCTTCACATGTAGCCTCTAATGCTGTGATTCCACATTGCATTTGATGTGGAAATAATATTGGGTATTAAGACCACATCAAATCACCAAAACCAACAAGCATGGCAGAAGGAAAAATTAAAACACCCAAATGCACGAAGGAGAGTAACCCGAGAACTAACAAAAAAAAAAAAAAATGATTTTCATGGTAACTAGAAAATAAAGAGCTGGGAATTTAACAAAACCAAACAGAAGAGAAAATAGAAAAGATAACTATTCATTAATGTAAAGATAACTAAGAATAAGAATTAACAAAAGCTTTTCATGAAAAATAAGGAAATTGCTATGAATAGTAACTTGAAATGGTGGCTAATACAATTAACGGAAATGCTTGAAATAAAATCTAATAATAAAACTTAAAAATAAAACTTTAAACTATTCTAAAAACTAAAACTACTCCTAAATCACTTCTATTCTAACCTAGGCTCCCTAATTCCTACTTGATTTTTCAATTGCCATCATATTCTATTTATACACACACTTAGGGGTACAATGGTAATTTTTCCATCCTAGATGAGTTGGCATTGTTTGGCCACTTGTCTTCACACCATTGGCTCCTTGAAAAATAATATTTCCATTTCATCTGTCTTTTTGTCCAATTGGATGTGCCATGCTCGTGTTGTCCACATGGTCCAATCTCGATTTTAGCTCAATTTGGGTCATTTTCTACCAAAATATTCAAAATTCATCCAGATTTAATTTATCTGCAAATATGAGAATTTTAATTAAATAAAGGGGATAATTAAAAAATAAATTGGGGATTTAAATAATTAATTAGGAAATTAAGCACAAATAATTCTAAAAATATAAAATTATCACACCCCCAAACTTGAGCTTTTGCTTGTCCTCAAGCAAAACAAAATAATTGTAGATATGACAAGTACTGAACACAATAATTTCCCCAATATCGTCCTCAAAGAAAAAGTACAAACTATGAAATCAAAGACTCACAATTACAAGTCCAGCACTTAGAATTATTCAATGATAAGTCATAACCCAAATTGTACCCCTCGTGAGTGTGTGAAAAATGTCAAAGTCACTTCACAGTACATTACCCGGATCAGATTATGCAAACACAGTGAATGCAAAGTCAATGACATGTGATCATTCCCATAAGTTTGCTTTTCACTTCTCTCTCCACTAATGTAGTCACACTTAATCAAAGATCAATAGGACTTCATTAAGCTTGTAATGTAACGCTGGGGTTAGGGTATGATAAAGTCAATTTAGGTTTAATTATCCCTTAACATGCATTACTTCTAGGATCTTAATGTAAGAACTCAAATCATTTCCCCAAAACTTATTTATTTTATTCTATTTTTGTATTTTTCTTCTTTCTTCTTTTCTTTTTCTTTTTCTTTCTTTTTTCTTTTCTTTTCATTTTTTCTTTTTTTTTTTCAATTTTTTTCATACTCTTTCACTATCACTTAATACCCATATAGCTCACAATATCTCCCAATGACTTTTCATGCTTTTAGGGTAAGGGATAGGAACAAAGTATTTAAGCTAAGGAAAATAACGCAAGTATATTTACAGAGAAAAGCTTATTTGGCCCAGGTGGGTGACTAGGGGTAGCATATGTACAAGGAAGGCTAGAAAGGCTCAAACGATCTAAAGATGGCCTAAATCATCTCCCTAATTAAGTGTGATCTAATATTTCGCCTTGAGATCAGATCAAACAAATTCTAAAATATGATGCACAAAATCAATTGAACAAATGCAATCCTATGTACGCATAAGTTTTCTCTAAATAAATATACCGATTCATGACACGACATGTGCATAGGATAAGGAAATCACAATCAGAATCAAGATAAATTCAAGTATTCAACTTCATGCTTTTCCTATAATCATGCTTCTCAGTAAATCAAAATCAGACTCAATCATGGGGTCATATCATCGGAATATGGGAAAACTACATGCTAAGCACTAAATCATCCCAAAATCAAACAGTTTAAGCTCAGATTTTCGAAAAAAATTTGAAAAAAATTTCAGTTTTGCCCAAATTTTTGAAAAATGCTCAAGTAATATCCCCTTCCCCAAACTTAAAGTGCACAGTGTCCTCAGTGTGCAGATCATATAAGAATTGAAGTTCAGGAACAAAGTACTCATCTTTCTGATGATGGTGAACAATTGGAGCTTGATTGAAAGCGTAAAACTAGAAAATAAACCTGCAAAATAAACAAAGAAAGAAAGAACAGAAAAGAAAAAGAAAAACGAACTATATACAAAGTGCAAAGGAAAACACAGCCACTTCAAATGCAGCTGAAGAAAACAACACTCAGCAGCAGGGCGAAGAGTAAGAGGGTCATCCAAAGTGGTGACATGGTGCTGACAGTTAACTCCTCTTGAGCCCTATCTACTTCTTTCTTTCTCTCAGATATTATATGCTTAAGCCTTATATTCTCTTCAATCTCCATCTTAAAACACTCCTGAGAGTTATCAGGGAGCTTCAAAGGTTTGAAAACATTAAACTTTACTTCCTGATCTTAGACTCTCATCGTTAACTCCCCCTTTTGTACATCAATTACTGTTCTACCAGTAGCTAGTAAAGGTCTACCTAGTATAATGAGGACTTCCCTGTCTTCCTCCATGTCCAAAACAATAAAATCTGCAGGGAAAATAAACTTGTCCACCTTTACTAAGACATCCTCAATTACCCTCTTCGGATATTTAATTGATCGATCAACTAACTGGAGGGTCACTATGGTGGGCTTGGCATCCCCTATTCCTAATTTATGATAGATAGACGATGGCATCAAATTTATACTAGCTCCTAAATCGCACAGGGATCTACCAAAGAATAAATTTCCAATAGTGCATGGTATGGTAAAACTCTCGGGATCCTTGAGCTTGGGAGGTAATCTTCTCTGGATAATGGCACTACATTCCTCAGTTAAGGCCACTATCTCATAATCTTCCAATCTCCTTTTCCTAGAGAGGATATCCTTCAGAAACTTCACATAAATTGGCATTTGCTCTAAAGCATCTGCGAAAGGAATGTTGATATGGAGTTTCTTAAAAACCTCAAGAAATTTGACGAATTGTTGATCCGATTTTTTATTTTGGAACCTCTGAGGAAAAGGTACTGGTGGTCTAACTGGAGAGGATGTAGTGGAAACATGTATAGTATCAAAAGGCGAGGAAGGTTATGAAATAGAAGAAGGTATAGATGAAGAAGTGCCTAGCTTGGATTCTTTTGTAGCATGATCCTGATGTTCCTGCTCTTTCTGAACTGCTTCGTTAGAACTTATGGGTTTTTCAACTATGGGCTCAACAGGATTGGACTTACTTTGTGGCTCATCTAGCTCTTTACCGCTCCTAAGGGTGATGGATTTGACATATTCCTTACCCTCCCTTTGCTTAACAGGATTAGTTTCAGTGTTACTAGGAAGGGTCCCTTGAGGACGTTGGCTAAGAGCATTTGCTATTTGTCCTACCTGAACCTCTAAGTTCTTAATTGAAGCAGCTTGATTTTGCAGGATAGTCATGAACATTTCCTCAAGCGAGGGCTTCTTCTCAGCTGTTGGTACATGGTAAAGTTGTGGCTACATAGGTTGTGATGGTGGTGGTGGTGGTGATGGATGATATTGAAATTAAGGTGGGGGTGGATGATGTGGTGGATGAAATGGAAATTACGGCTGTGGTGGTACATGAACCGGTGGAGCTTGAAAAATAGGGGGTTCTATAGGTCTAGAACTAAAAGTTTGCCCTTAGTTTTGGCTCAAGGAGAAGTTAGGATGGTTCCTCCACCCTGGATTATAGGTGTTTGAAAAAGGGTTATTCTGTTGCTTAGGGGGGGCAGCATACTGAACCGATTCTAAGTTGAGCGGACACCTATCTACAGAAAGGGTACCACTACACAGCTCACAGGAAAGAAAAGGACTTTGGACATAATAAATCGGATTAGGACTGGTAGAAGGATTATGTTGGGTACTAAGCGACTCTACCTTCTTCATAAGATTAGCGATTTGAGAGGTCAAGGTAGACAGCGTGTCGAGCTCATAAATACCCATCGACTTCTTTGGCAATTGCCTTTCCGAGGATCATAAATAGTTGTTAGCCACCATCTTGTCTAAAAGCTCGTAAGCTTCCTCCTCTGTCTTGCACATCAGGGCTCCACCCACAGCAGCGTCAACAATGGTCCTATTTTGGATTGTAAGTCCGTTGTAGAAGGTCTGGACTTGCAACCACAAAGGTAGGCCATAGTGAGGATACTTCCTAAGAAGCTCCTTATATCGTTCCCATGCTTCGTAAAGAGATTCAGTGTTGAACTGGGCAAAGGAAGATATGTCGTTATGGAGTTTGGCCATTTTAGAGGGAGGGAAAAACTTAGCTAGAAATTGATGGGCTAACTCGTCCTATGTAGAAATGGATCTTGGAGGCAAGGAGGTTAACCATTGTCGTGCCCTATCCTTAAGCGAGAAGGGTAATAGTCTAAGCCTAAGCGCATCATCAGATAAATCCATTGTGTTTGAACGTGTTGCACAAGTCCAAGAATTGCCCTAGGTGAGCATGTGGGTCATCGTGAGGGAGCCCACTGAACTGCAATGAAGTTTGGATCATCTGGAGGATTGCGGGCTTAATTTCGAAGTTGTTAGCAGGGACAGCTGGTGGCCTAATGCTGGTATCATAACCTCCAATAGTCGGCATTGCATAATCTCCAACGGTCTTAATTTTCCTATTTTCTGCCATGATGCTTTGCAGTGGAGCTATAAATTTCCTAGAATCCTTTCAAATTTTTCTAAGTGTTCATTTAATTTCAGGATCTAGAGGGAAGCAATCAAAACTCCTGGCTCTACGCATGCAAACATCAGAAAGTCCTTAGAATTTTTTTTAATTAAATGGAGAAAATTAACTAAACTAAACTAAGGATCTAAATATTTACAACCTAAATATTTACAAGCTAGAATTACACCTAAGCATAATTTCACCGATATTAACTAATGGCTAATTAAGACTTCCCCGGCAACGGCGCCAAAAACTTGACACGCCCTAAACGTATTACTGCAAGTGCATGGGTCGTACAAGTAATAATGAGATTTGAGTCTCGAGTTATCGTCCCACAGAGAAGCTGACTAGCCTAATTAACTACCGGTTAATCTTACCCTAAATATATCCTAGCAAATTATAAAGTTTTGATTATCGGTGGTCTACTAAGTTTGAAATTAAAAATACTGAAAATAATAAAACTATAAAATAAAGAAAATAAAACTGAGCTGAAATTTACTTACCGAGCTTCACGCAATTAAAAACGAATACCTACGAAAATAATTAAAACAATTAAAATTGATTAATGCAATTAAAATAAAATGCAATTATGAAAATAACAAAGCAAGATTAATTAAACTAAAATTAAACTAACCTAAAATGCAATTAAACTACTTAATTAAAGTGCAATTTAAACTAAACTAAAACTTAATGAAAATAAAATCCTAGGAAATTAAGAAAATAACTATAAAACTACATGTCTAAAGTATTAACTCTAAACTAATCCTAACTATATCTAATTACTAATTTAACAATAAAATTTAACTAATGCATGTAACAAATTTAATCTAACTTAACTAATGCATGATACAAATAAAAATGAGCTAAGGACATAATTAAATCTACTTCATGAACTAATCAAGAAAAATGGATTATTGTGCACAAGGTAAATGCCAAACAAGCCTTAATCAAATTTAAATCATCCAAATGTCCCTCCAAACACTGTTCATGTTTCTTCTTTGTTTATTTTCCATTTCCAGGCTGTGCTTACGGGTAGTGTCCTTTGCTCCAGGTCTACTTCTCGATTCTGACTGTGCTGCTATACTGGCTGCATCAAGGCTGCCTCCCTACATCCAGCTGTTGTTGCACGATTTTATGATACACGGGTCCTCGATATAATGCATATTGTTTCCATTCCCAGATGCTGCGGATGCTGTGTCCAGTTGTTATTCTTGCGTGTTGCAGTGCTGTTCTGCACTCAAGCTGCTGTACATATTACACATTCCTCGGCCTTCCCTCAGCATAAGTCATCTCCCATTGAAGCAAGCTGCAATGGTATGCAACCATCACCAAGAATGCACAGCAATTAATTACTGCAACAGACTGGCCTTCGCGGCGTTTGATACTTGCAGCACCAATTCTGCTCTGCTAAACAAGATGCGAATAGCACAACAGCTTAGGACTGAAAACTTTAATAAGAGCATGAAACAGGAAACCAATCTTGATTTAAAGCCAAATATCAGCAAAGGACATTAATGAACAATGCAAAAATCGAAAACAGAGAACAACAGAGGATGTTTATGGATGCTCTCTACTGCACCTACGGACACACTCTTCTACTCCTCACCACACGGCAGTGCTTCTTCTAAACCTAAACCAACTAGTCAGTCAAGTGATAATAATAGAAAATGCTGAGAAAACATGCAGTAAAATGGATCACAAACATAAGAAAATGCAGAAACGATGAATATGCAAGCTAACATAGAAATATAGTAAAAGATGAATCATATAGTGCACCCAAAGAAAAATGACATAACAAAATAACCATGTACTCCAAAATATAAGCATAAAACTGGAAAGAAATACTAGAATCAGTAACTACCATTTAAAACCAAAATAGCAATAACGTAAAACAAATAACAAACGGGAGAACTAACATCCTCGGGTTGCTTCACATGCAGCCTCTAATGCTATGATTCCACATTGCATTTGATGTGGAAAATAATACTGGGTATTAAGACCACATCAAAGCACTAAAACCAACAAGCATGGCGGAAGGAAGAATTAAAGCACCCAAATGCACGAAGGAGAGTAACCCGAGAACTAACAAAAAAAAATGATTTTCATGGTAACCAGAAAATAAAGAGCTGGGAATTTAACAAGACCAAACAGAGGAGAAAATAGAAAAGATAACTATTCAATAATGTAAAGATAACTAAGAACAAGAATTAACAAAAGCTTTCCATGAAAAATAAGGAAATTGCTATGAATAGTAACTTGAATGGTGGCTAATATAATTAACGGAAATGCTTGAAATAAAATCTAACAATAAAACTTAAAAATAAAACTTTAAACTATTCTAAAAACTAAAAATACTCCTAAATTACTTCTATTCTAACCTAGGCTCCCTAATTCCTACTTGATTTTTCAATTGCCATCATATTCTATTTATACACACACTTAGGGGTACAATGGTAATTTTTCCATCCTATATGAGTTGGCATTATTTGGCCACTTGTCTTCACACCATTGGCTCCTTGAAAAATAATATTTCCATGTCATCTATCTTTTTGTCCAATTGGATGTGCTAGGCTTGTGTTGTCCACGTGGTCCAATCTCGATTTTAGCTCAATTCCGGTCCATTTTCTATCGAAATATTCAAAATTCATCCGAATTTAATTTATCTACAAATATGAGAATTTTAATTAAATAAAGGGGATAATTAACAAAATAAAATGGGGATTTAAATAATTAATTAGGAAATTAAGCACAAATAATTCTAAAAATATTGAATTATCATTCGAGTAGTGCACTTAGGGTACCCTAAACCCAATCCCGATTAGCTAATCCAATTAGGGTACCCGAACTTGATTAAGATGCTTAGCAAAATACATTAAGGTTATGTGGGTTTGAACCTTAGGCCTTTAGTTTTCATGCAAAGTCTTACCATATGAGCCATATTTTGTATTTGATACAATACATCAAAAAATATATGTATACAATAAAACTTTGTGAGTTTTGAAAAATTAATAAAGCATAATAAAATATTAATAAATTGAATTAGTTAATTATTGTGATAATTGATAATTTCCCATTTTTGGAATAAAAAAATTTCAAGTATACAAAAAGAAAAATGTTTTAAATATATAGTTAATATAAATATATAAATATTTCAATATATATGCACAATTATATATGTAAATATATAATTATAAATAATTATTTATATATATAAAATATATAAATATAAATATATAAAAGTTTAAGTATATATGTATGATAGATGTTTAAATATATATTTAAATTATATATATATATATTTATAAAAAAAAAGAGAAAAAGAATAAGTCGAAAGGATATTTCCCACCGACACAGTGAAGGAAGCTAAACAGGAGAGAAAGTGAGAGCATCAGAGGGAAAGAGTGTAAGACCCGTATTTTGGATGTAAACATCATGAAATCATGAGTATGGTGATGTATTTGCAATCTAAAGCATAAGTGATATAAGTCTATGGATTCGATGTACATACTTGTAATATGAGTTTGTAATGTACAAACAAGTTTCATTTTATACGAATATGAGGGAATGAACTTTTATAAGTGATAAATGTGATTGGAGCTCAAAATGAGTAGTGCAGCAAATGGAATGAAGTTGCATGAATTTCATAATGTGAATTGTATACCTTTGGTTATACAATGAATACTTACAAGTTTCAATGTATATAAAATATGAATGGATGCCATTTTCAAGTCTTAAAGGTGGATGAATGAGAAAATGACTATAGCAGCAAAAATGTATGAAGTTGGGTATGAGTTGCTGCAGAAAACTGTAAAAAAAAATTAGAAATATGAAGGCCAGATCAATCTCATTGTAAGACCCGTATTTTAGATGTAAACTTTATGAAAATCATGACTACGGTGATGTATTTGCGATGTAAGCATAAGTGATGTAAGTTCATGGATTCGATGTACATACTTGTAATATGAGTTTGTATTGTACATACAAGTTTCATTATGTATGAATATGAAGAAATGAGCTTTTATAAATGATGAATGTGATTGGAATTCAAAATGAGTAGTGTGGTAAAATGGAATGAAGTTGTACTTCCATTTAGTTTTAAATTGTGTACCTTTGGCTATACAATGAAAGCACCCAAGTTTTAATGTGTATAAGGTATGGATAAATGCCATTTTCAAGTCATAAAGGTGGTTGGATGAGAAAATGGTCATGGCAGCAAATTGAGCATGTTTTGTGTTAAGTTACTGCAGAAAACTACAAAAAATCTGGAAAGTATGAAGGCCAGATCAATCTTATAGGATGAGAGATCGATCTGGAATAGCCAGAATGCTCTTATTCGAGTAATAGGAACAGTGCAGATAGATCTCCAATGGAGACACATCGATCTGCTAAACATTCTATAAAATGAGGATCGATTCATTAAGCAAACAAATCGATTTCCTTAGCTCTCGGGTTGGAGAAGATTGATCTCCCCTGGATGTAGATCGATCTCCTTAAGTTACTGCCTGGGATAGATCGATTCAAGCTTTCGATAGATCGATCTCATGCATTAAAATTGGCGTGAAAATGAAGGATTTAAGAGGACCAAATCGATCTCATGCTTCGACAGATCGATCTCATCAAGTGTTTTCCATAAAAAGGAGCAGTGAAATCTGCATTTTTCTGAGATAGAACCTTTCCTTTCCATTTTCCACACAAAACCTAGATTTTATTTCTCTAAAATCAACCATTTTCAGTAAGAATTGAAGGGGAGCTATTAGATACAAAGTTGTTCATCTTAAAGAAGAGAACAACATAGTTGGGAATCAAAACCTCATTGTTGGTATTGAAGAAGCAAGGAACATTTCCCTTTGGAGCAAGAAGAGAAACTAGATTAGTTAGTTTCTAATACTCCAGCCCAAGTACATTTGTCTATTTATTGATTTTGGAGTTGATTGGTATGTATATTGATGGTTGAAACTACATAGGAAGAAATGGAACTAATGTGACCTAGAAAATGGAATGAGTCTAGTGTGAGAAAGTGTGATTTAGGTGTGTTGATGATTTAAGGATTATGATAAGTTGTTATTGGAGTAATGTGGATGATTTGAGATAGTAAATGGAATTGCATTGTGAGTTTGGGGAAAATTATGGAAAATGAGTATATAGATGCTTGATAAATGCCATAGTGAAGAAATCAATGAAATATGAATGCTATGAGCTTAGTATCGATCTAATATCCATTTGGAATGAGTTAATAGGCCTAAAAGGATCCATAGACTCAAGTTATGGGTAGAGTAATGAAATGAGGCTTCCTAAGCGCTAATAGAGACTATAGGTCGAATCAACTATAGTAAATGCAAGAGTTAGATTATAATGGGCTAAAATGTTGTGAAATACATTTATGTGCAGTTTCGGAGACCTCTTTGGAGACGAATAGAACTGCACGAGTAAGCAGCTTTAAGGAAGTGGAATCACTCGTCACAATTCCAGGTAAGGGAATTCTGTAAGTATATAGAGGTAGCTGCTCATATTTTGTGGGTGAATATAGGGTGTTTATGAAGTGCATGAATGTTTGAGAAATTGGTTGGCATACGCAAATGGTTGCGAATGTTTGTGTGAGATTTGGTTTTGAAACGATTATTATAAAAATGGATAGTAATGCTAATAAATGCATAAATCATGTGTTTGAAATGTTTTCACATAATACAATGCTTTGTTTTGAGCAAATTAAGGGATAGGCTGGCTAGTTTTTGAATGATTTTGTGAAATAGCACTTGTGAGGTGTTAAACCTGGTTTTGGGATTGTTATGATTTGGTATGAGCCGTCTATTGTAATTATCTTATATAAATCGTGTTGGAGCCTTGCTCGCGCTAAATTTTTTATGCTTCTCCTGTATGAAAAGTGCTGGAGCTTAGCTCGTACCTTATATTTGATTTGTGATGATGTTTTATAAATCGTACTGGAGTTCTGCTCGTACGTGGATTTCGAGTGGCTTTCTTATGCATATAACCATACTGGAGCTATGCTCGTACATGGGTTTTCTCATGTTTTATGCATAAATGCCATATTAGAGCGTTGCTCGTACGAGGTGGTTTAGTTATGATGCATGAGTCGTGCTAGAGCTTTGCTCGCACAAGTTTTTTTTTACACTGTGGTACGCATGTTGTCGTAGAAGTTAGTAAGATCCTCAAGCCTTACATCCTCAAGCAAAGGGAGGCGGGGAGGCTCTCTTACGGTAAGATCCTCAAGCCCTACATCCTTAAGCTAAGGGAGACGGGGAGGCTCTGTTCGGTGGGAGGCTCTCCTGCATGAGTACGACAAGTTCTTGGTACAGGGTAGAGAAGACCTACGACTAGCACCCCCAACCACGATATGACTTCGCGGAGTACGATGTACCGTGTATATCACATGGAGTACGATGTACCACCTGGTGATTTTGTGATGAGAAAGTCTGGCGAGGGACAATCCCACCTTCGTACCGGCACGATACCCCGTACACCTGGATGCGTGTGGTCTGGGATGAGTTATAACATAGTTGGCCAACATAGTCTTTGATATATAGTGACCTGTCTCACTTGATAATGCATAATACTACATGATTTTTATACATAAGTGTGATTGTGTTTGTCCAAGGTAGACTCGAGGGAGGGGTCGAGCCTTGTGGGATTTTGATTGAGAAAACAATGATGATAACTATGATAGAGAAATGATTACGATGAGATGTGATGTAAAAATGATGTTTCTTGAATGAATTACTTTTTTTGACGAGTTTTAAATGAGAACGAGCATGAGATGATCTTACATGATGATGATTCCATGTTTTTATATGCCTATTTCTATGATTTTCAATGCACGATATATGTATATGTATATGACATAATTTTATTTCCTTATGCTCTGATTATCAAAAGATTTATGCACAACACTATCAGCATGTAGATAGAGTAGTTATCTACCATGCTTGCATTATTGCCTCACTGAGCATGTGGTTGCTCATTCCTCTCTACTTTCCCCCTCTATAGAGTGTACATAGATGCCCAGTGAGGATTGAGGTGTGTATTTTGGATATCTGCTGCCATCCATCGCTAAGAGGTATACACATGAAGATTCTTTTTGTATCTAAACAATTGTAAAAGCACATTAGTCATTTTGAGTTGTAATTATGGGGGATGTAGATGTCAGTGAACCTCTCTTGTATAAGTTAATGATCTAACTTTGAAATGTATGACATCGTTTTTTATTAACTAAGAATGAATGATGACTGGTGATTATTATTGACTCACAGCCCAACTGTGTAGTGATGAGTATGTTTACGACGGGGTAAAAAAAGGAAAAATGTAAAAAATTGGTAGCGATTTTCGATTAAAAAGGATAAAATGGGTCGTGTCAAAGATTGGTATCAGACCTGCGTTGGCCTGATGTGAGTCAGTAATAAAACGTAAGAAAAGTACATCCCCATATTACTGTGCTTTTGTTTAGATATAACTGTGTATACCGTGATGGATTGAGTCTAATAATGATTTTAAATACAGGAAGTTAGGCATTATGCCAGTTACGTGCCAAGGTAGAGGGGCGGGAGCACATGCTAGAGGTCGTAGAGGTAGGCCCGAGAGCCGGGCGGAGCCACAGACTGACCAAGCTCTATAGAACCCTGCTGAGAGATTAAGGGATACATAGGCTCGCTTCACTAGGATAGCACGAACTATAGAGAGCCTAGTTGAGATTGTCACGCAAGCTTTGGGTGCTGGTGATAGACGAGTCCCCGCAGCGCAACCGAACACTACTGGACAGGCCACTGTTGAGGCGGAGAGACCTCAAACTACAGAGACTGCTACTATTACACCACCTGCAGTCTAAGATATAGCCTCTCCTATCGCTCCACAGCAGAGCGGTAGTGACTTGGGTTATGACTGTGAGTTGAGCAGATTACGAGAGTTCCAAGGGTTGAAACCTCCAGTGTTCAGAGGGGTGAAGGACTCGATTATTACGAAGGATTGGGTTTACGAGATGGAGAAGTTATATAGATTTTTCAGATGTACATCAGTTGAGAAGGTAGCCTTTGTCGTGTTTATGCTGAAAGGCGAGGTAGAACATTGGTGGAGATCCACCAAAGCTATCTTGAGGGCTAGACACTCCGAGATCACCTGGGAGATATTCTTAGAGGCCTTTAGGAGGCAGTACATCCCAACCACCGCACAGAGGAAATTATCGATGGAATTTATGAACTTGGTTCAGGAGAACCGTACAGTGGATGAATACGAGTCGAGATTCATGTCTTTGGGTAGATATGACCAAGATACTATGGGTAGTGAGACCCGAAAGATTTAAAAGTTCGTTGATGGATTGAGACTGGCCATTTGGACTAAGCTAGCCCCATTTGACCTTCAGACTTATAAGGAGGCAGTACACAAGGCTCAGTTATGCGAGTAAGACTTTGAGCGGAATGCCTCCGAGCTTGGGAGGACTAGTGTCAGGAAGGACAGAGATCGGAAGAGATCCGAGTTTGATAGAGTGGCCAAGAGATGAGGCCAAAGGTTTTTCGAGAAGAGACCTAAGATCGAGGAGCTATAGGAGAGAGCTGCTAGACCTCCCATGTACCCTGCTTTAACTGCACCGAGGGGTATGGTTATTGGAGGATCACGACCTACTACTGAGAGGTGCAGGAGATGTTATAGATTTCATGGGAATAGGCCTTATCTGATGACCCTTGCAGTGTGTCACCGATGCGAGTAACCGGGACATATAGCTAAGTATTATCCCGAGAGGATGGAGATTGCCACATAGATGGGCAAGGAGCCGAAAAGAGTTGCAGTTGAGACAGCTGCCACGAGGAAGAGGGCCACAGCTGAGAAAAAGGGAAACGGGCAGTGGGTGTGAGCAGAGGAAGGGTGCATGCGTTGGACCAAGACACTGCGAACGTATCGACGGATGTGATTAAAGGTACCATCTGAATCTTTGATTTAGAAGCATTGGTATTATTTAACCCTGGTGCCACGCATTCTTTCATATCACCTTCCTTTGCACATAAATTGTTGAAGAATGTGAGACCTATATTATTGGATAAAAATGTTGATGATTTCCACACCCATGAATGATAGTCGATTGACTGAGCATGTATGTAGAGATTGTAAGTTAAAGATAAAGGCAAAGGAAATGACAACTAATTTAATTTTATTGAATATGAATTATTTTGATGTAATATTGGGAATGGATTGGTTGACTACTAATCATGTTGTTATGGACTATCATGCTAAGACCTTGATGTTTCCAGAGATAGGAAATCATGTTGTAAGATTTGTGAAATGAAATAAAAGAACCTGATTTCTATAAATGAAAAGAGTATGATCTTATTAAATTTATTTGAGAGATGAACTCCTATGCTTATGTTGAATATTGATGTGATGATTCGTGACACTAACGGTGGAAAGAATGATGTGAAGGTTTCATTACCTATGTGGTCGATATAGATGAAGCACACCCGGAATTAAGGGACATACTCGTAATTGTGGATTACCCTGATGTCTTCCTGACGAATTACTAGGACTACCACCTGAAAGGGAAATGAAATTTTGCATAGAGCTAGTGCCTGGTACGGAGTCGATATCGAAACCACCATACAGAATGGCACCATTTGAGTTGGAAGAGTTAAAGAAGCAGCTTCAAGAGTTGCTAGAGAAGGGGTTTATTAGACCGAGTATCTCACCTTAGGGAGCATAAGTTCTGTTTGTAAAGAAGAAGGATGGAAGCCTCCGATTGTGTATAGATTACCAGTTGTTGAATAAGGGCACCATTAAGAACAAGTACCCCTTTCCACGTATAAATGTTTTGTTGGATCAGTTTTGGGGAGCACATGTCTTTTCTAAGATAGACTTGAGGTCAGGGTATTATCAGTTGAGGATACGGAGTGGAGATGTACTCAAGATAACATTTCGTACCCGATATGGCCACTACGCGTTTTTGGTTATGCTAGTCGGACTGACGAATGCCTTCGCAACATTTATGGCACTGATGAATGATGTATTAAAGCCATACCTGGACAAGTTTGTAATTGTGTTTATTAATGACATTTTGGTATACTCCAAGTCTAGGGAAGATCATGAGGAGCACTTAGGGATAGTTCTGCAGACCCTCTGAGAGAAAGGATTATATGCCAAACTCAGCAAGTGTAACTTTTGGTTAGAGCAGATCTCGTTTCTGGGCCATGTTGTATCAAAGGATGGGGTAGCAATGGATCCATCCAAGATAGAGGCAGTTGTACAGTGGGAACAACCCACGACAATTACTGAGATCAGGAGTTTTCTAGGATTAACAGGATATTATTGGACATTTGTTGAGGGTTTCTCCAGACTAGCTACTCCATTGACACGCCTCATACGGAAAGATGTTAAGTTTGTATGGGACGAGGCATGTGGAGGAGTTTTGAGGAGTTTAAGTGTCTGGTCCGATTCTCACCATTCCTACCAGCTTAGGAGGATTCTCGGTGTATACAGATGCAACACACCAGGGACTGGGCTGTGTGCTTATGCAAGATGGGAAGGTAGTTACCTATGGATCTAGACAGCTGAAAGATCACGAGAGGAACTACTCGACAAATGATTTGGAGTTGGCGGTCGTAGTGTTTGCTTTGAAAATATGGCGCTACTATCTTTATGGTGATAAATTTCAGTTTTTCACAAATCATAAGAGCTGTAAGTACCTGTTCTCACATAAAAAGCTGAACAAGAGGCAGAGGAGATGGCTTGAACTTTTAAAGGGTTATGATTGTGAAATCATGTACCACTCGGGTAAGGCAAATGTGGTTATTGATGCCTTGAGTAGGAAGAACCTCGGATTGGTGTCTTACATGATGGTACAGGAACATGAGTTGTTGGAATAAATTGCGAACCTCAGTTTGGATGTGTCCCCACCTGGATCAGAGATTATGGCTACTATGAGATTAGAGCCAGAGTTAATTGGCCGTATTCGACAGGCTCAGCAGAGCGATCGACAGTGTATCGATTGGTTGAGTTAGATACAGGCAGGTGTGGGTATTGATTTTGAGCTGAGTACAGATGACTTGTTGAGGTTCGGAGGGAGAGTATGTGTTCCCGAGGATTCTAAGATCAGACGACTGATTTTATTAGAGGCTCACTCATCGAAGTACACGATACATCCAGGGAATACCAAGATGTATCAAAACCTTTGGAAGGTTTATTGGTGGTCTGGAATGAAAAGAGACATTGCTGAATATGTCGCTAAGTGTCTTATTTTTCAGTAGGTAAACGTAGAGCATCAGAAGCCTGCAGGATTATTGCAGCCTCTACCGATACCGACATGAAAGTGGGAGCATGTCACCATGGATTTTGTGATGGGGTTACCGAGGACCCGCAAAGGTCATGATGCCATATGGGTTATTATGGATCAGTTGACTAAATCAACCCATTTCTTAGCTATGAGAGCTACCGATACTCTGATTCAGTTGACGAACTTGTATGTTCGAGAGATAGTACGGCTACATGGTGTACTAGTGAGCTTTTTTCGGATAGGGATGCCCGTTTCACTTCCTATTTCTAGGAACATTTTCAGGAAGCGATGGAGACCCACTTAAGTTTTAGCATCGCTTTTCATCCTCAAACAGATGGGCATTCAGAGAGGACTATACAGAACTTTGAGGATATGTTGAGAGCATGTGTACTGGATATTAGAGGCTCCTAGGATGATCACCTGCAGTTAGTTGAGTTCGCCTATAATAATAGCTATCATGCGAGTATCAGGATGGCACCCTATGAGGCACTGTATGGACGCAGATGTCAATCCCCCATTGAATGGGAAGAGGTTGGTGACAGACAAATTTTTGCTCTGAACTTAGTACAGCAGGCATCTGAGGACGTCCAATTGATATGTGAGAGATTACGGATAGCTAAGAGCTGACAAAAGAGTTATGCTGACAAGAGACAAAGACCACTAGAGTTTGATGTGGGTGAGTTGGTATTTCTGAAAGTTTCACCTTCGAAGGGTATTTTGAGGTTTGGTAAGAAGGGCAAGATAAGCCCTAGATATATCAAACCCTTCGAGATTTTGGAGAGAGTGAGAGATAAGGCGTATAGGTTGGTGTTGCCACCGAACTTGGAAAATGTTCACAACGTCTTCCACATCTCTATGCTTCAGAAGTATCACCCGGACCTGGCACATGTGATAAGATATGAGCCGTTGGAGCTCAATGAGAGTATGACATATGAAGAAATGAGCTTTTATAAATGATGAATGTGATTAGAATTCAAAATGAGTAGTGTGGTAAAATGGAATGAAGTTGTACTTCCATTTATTTTTAAATTGTGTACCTTTGGCTATACAATGAATGCACGCAAGTTTTAATGTGTATAAAGTATGGATGGATGCCATTTTCAAGTCCTAAAGGTGGTTGGATGAGAAAGTGGTCATGGCAGCAAATTGAGCATGTTTTGTGTGAAGTTACTGCAGAAAACTGCAGAAAACCTGGTAAGTATGAAGGCCAGATCAATCTCATAGCATGAGAGATCGATCTGGAAGAGCCAAAATGCTCTTATTCGAGCAATAGGAATAGTGCAGATCGATCTCCAATGGAGACACATCGATCTGCTAAACATTTTGTAAAATGAGGATCAATTCTTAAGGCAAATAGATCGATTTCCTTAACTCTCGATTTGGAGAAGATCGATCTCCCCTTTATGCAGATCGATCTCCTTAAGCGACTACTTGGGACAGATCGATCTCAAGCTTTCGACAGATTGATCTCATGCATTCAAATTGGCGTGAAAATAAAGGATTTATGAGGACGAGATCGATCTCATGCTTCGACAGATTGATCTCATGCATTCAAATTGGCGTGAAAATAAAGGATTTATGAGGACGAGATCGATCTCATGCTTCGACAGATCGATCTCATCAAGTGATTTCTATAAAAATGAGTAGTGAAATCTGCATTTTTTCGAGATAGAACCCTTCCTTTCCATTTTCCACCAAAAACCTAGATTTTATCTCTCTAAAATCAGCCATTTCTAGTAAGAATTGAAGGAGAGCTATTAGATACAAAGTTGTTCATCTTAAAGAAGAGAACAACATAGTTGGGAATCAAAACCTCATTGTTGGTATTAAAAGAGCAAGGAACATTTCCCTTTGGAACAAGGAGAGAAACTAGATTGGTAAGTTTCTAATACTCCAGCCCAAGTACATTTGTCTATTTATTGATTTTGGAGTTGATTGGTATGTATATTGATGGTTGAAACTACCTAGGACGAAATGAAACTAATGTGACCTAGAAAATGGAATGAATCTAGTGTGAGAAAGTGTGATTTAGGTGTGTCGATGATTTAAGGATTATGTTAAGTTGTTATTGGAGAAATGTGGATGATTTGAGATAGTTAAATGGAGTTGTATTGTGAGTTTGGGGAAAATTATGGAAAATGCTTATGTAAATGCTTGATAAATGCCATAGTGAAGAAATCAATGAAATATGAACGCTATGAGCTTAGTATCGATCTAATATCGATTTGGAATGAGTTAAAAAGGCCTAAAAGGATCCATAGACTCGAGTTGTGGGTAGAGTAATGAAACGAGGCTTCCTAAGCGTTAATAGAGACTATAGGTCGAATCGACTATAGTGAACGCAAGAGTTGGATTATAATGGGGTAAAATGTTGTGAAATACGTTTATGTACAATTCCAGAGACCTTGTTGGAGACGAATCGAACTGCACGAGTAAGCAGCTTTAAGGAAGTGGAATCACGTGTCGCGATTCCAGGTAAGGGAATTCTGTAAGTATATAGAGGTAGATGCTCATATTTATGGGTGAATATATGGAGTTTATGAAATGCATGAATGCTTGAGAAATTGGTTGTTAGTATACGGAAATGATTGCGAATGTTTATATGAGATTTGGTTTTGAAACGATTATTATAAAAAGGGATAGTAAGGCTAATAAATGCATAAATCATGTGTTTGAAATGTTTTCACATAATACAATGCTTTGTTTTGAGCAAATTAAGGGAGAGGCTGGCTAGTTTTTGAATGATTTCATGAAATAGCACTTGTGAGGTGCTAAACCGGGTTTTGGGATTGTTATGATTTGGTATGAGCCGCCTATCATAATTGTGTGATATAAATCGCGCTGGAGCCTCGCTCGCGCTAGAGTTTATATGTTTCTCTTGTATGAATAGTGCTGGAGCTCAGGTCGCACCTTATATTTGATTTATAATGATGTTTTATAAACCATACTGGAGCTTCTGCTTGTACGTGGATTTTGAGTGGCTTTCTTATGCATATAACCGTACTTGAGCTATGCTCATACGTGGTTTTTCTCATGCTTTATGCATAAATGTCGTACTAGAGCGTTGCTCATACGAGGTGGTTTAGTTATGATGCATGAGTTGTGCTAGAGCTTTGCTCGCACAAGTTTTTTTTCACACTGTGGTACGTATGTTGCCGTAAAAGTTAGTAAGATCCTCGAGCCTTACATCCTCAAGCCAGGGGAGGCGGGGAGGCTCTGCTCGGTGGGGAGGCTCTCTTATGGTAAGATCCTCAAGCCTTACATCCTTAAGCCAGGGAAGGCGGGGAGGCTCTATTCGGTAGGGAGGCTCTCTTACGGAAGGATCCTTAAGCCAACATCCTTAAGCCCTGGAGGGGTGGGGAGGCTCTGTTAGGCAGGGAGGCTCTCCTACATGAGTACGACAAGTTCTTGGTATGAGGTAGATAAGGCCTATGATTGGCTCCTCTAACTACGATATGTGTCTACAGAGTACGATGTACCATGTATATCACATATAGTACGGCGATTTTGTGATGAGAAAGTTTAGTGAGGGACAATCCCACCTTCGTGCCAGCACGATACCCCGCACACCTGGATGCTTGTGGTCTGGGATGAGTTATGAAATAGTTGGCTAACATAGTCTTGGATATATAGTGACCTGTCTCACTTGATAATGCAAAATACTACATGATTTTTATACATAAGTGTGATTGTGATTGTCCAAGGTAGACCCGAGGGAGGGGTCGAGCCTTGTGGGATTTTGATTGAGAAAACAATGATGATAATTGTGATAGAGAAATGATTATGATGGGATGTGATGTAAAAAGGATGTTTCTAAATGAATTGCCCTTTTTGATGAGTTTTAAATGAGAACGAGCATGAGATGATCTTACATGATGATGATTCCATGTTTTGATATGCCTATTCTTATGATTTTAAATACACGATATATGTATATGTATATGGCATAATTTTATTTCCTCATGCTCTGATTATCAAAAGATTGATGCATAACACTATCAGCATGTAGATAGAGTAGTTATCTACCATGCTTGCATTATGGCCTTACTGAGCGTGTGGTTGCTCATACCTCTCTACTTTCCCCCTCTGTAGAGTGAACATAGCTGCCCAGTGAGGACTGAGACGTGTATTTTGGATATTCTCTACCATCCATCGCTAAGAGGTATACACATGAAGATTCTTTTTGTATCTAAACAATTGTAAAAGCACAGTAGTCATTTTGAGTTGTAATTATGAGGGATGTAGATGTCAGTGAGCCTCTCTTGTATAAGTTAATGATCTAACTTTCAAATGTATGACATCATTTTTTATTAACTGAGAATGAATGATGGGTGGTGATTATTATTAACTCACAGCTCAACTGTGTAGTGGTGAGTATGTTCACGACCGGGTAAGGAAAGGAAAAATGCGAAAAATTGGTAGCGATTGTTGGTTAAAAAGGATACAATGGGTCATGAAACTCATAGGATGAGAGATCGATCTGGAAGGGCCAAAATGCTCTTATTTGAGCAATGGAATAAGACAGATCGATCTCCAATGGAGCTAGATCGATCTGTTAAACATTCGGTAATGAGAGGATCAATTTTTGGAGCAAACAAATCGATTGAATTAGCTATCGGGCTGGAGCAGATCGACCTCCTCTGGATGCAGATCAATCTCCTTAAGCTATTGCCTGGGACAAATCAATCTCTTGCCTCGACAGATCGATCTCACGCTTGAAAAATGTCGAGAAAAAAGGGATTTAAGGGGACCAGATCGATCTCATGCCTCGATAGATCGATCTCATCAAGGAATTTCTATAAATAGGAGTCGAGATATCTATAAATTTCGAGAAAACAATCTCACTCCTCCATTTCAACCTAAAACCTAGTTTTCTCTCTCTAAATCAACCCATTTCCAGTAAGATTTGAGGAAAGACCATTAGATACAAAGTTGTTCATATCCAAGAGAAGAACAACATACTTTAGATTCAAAACCCTATTTGTGGTATTGAAGGAGCAAGGTGTATTTTCATTGGAGCACGAAGAGAAGCTAGATTTGGTAAGTTTTTAAATCTTCAGCCCAAGTACATTGTCTATTTAAGGGTTTTGGAGTTAATTTACATGTGTGTTGATGGCCAAAACTACCTAGGTTATGATGGAACTAGGGTGACCTAGAAAATAGAATGGGTTAGTGTGAGAAAGTGTGATTTTGATGAGTTGGTGGTTTATGGATAGTGATAAGTTGTTATTAAAGTAATATGAATGATTTGTAGTGGTTAAATGAAGTCACATTTTGTGTTTAGAGGATTTATGAAAATGAGTATGTAAGATGTTTGATAAAATGTCATGATGAAGAAATTGATGAGATATGAACACTATGAGCTTAATATCGATTAATATCGATTGGTATGAACCAATAGGCCTAAAAGCGATCAATAGACTCGAGATACGAGTAGAATAATAAAACGAGGCCTTATAAGTATTAATGGAGGCTATGGGTTAAAACGACTATAGCGAACACAAAAGTTGTGTTATATGGACTAAATTAATGTGATATACGACTTTTGTACAGTTTCAGAGAGATAGTTGGAGACGAATCGAACCGCACAAGTACGCAACTTTAAGGAGGTGAAATCACGCGACGCGATTCTAGGTAAGGGAATTCTATAAGTACATATAGGTAGCTACTCGTATTTTGTGGGTGGATATAGGGCGTTTATGAAATGCATGATTGTTTGAGAAAATGATTGATGATGTATGCGAATAGCTACAAGTAGAGTTTGTATGAGATTTGGTCTTGAAACGATTATTATAAAAGGGATAGTAAGGCTAATAAATGCATAAATCATGTGTTTGAAATGTTTTCACATAACACAATGTTTGGTTTTGAACAAATTAATGGATAGGCTGGCTAGTGTTTGAATGATTTCGTGAAATAGCACTTATGAGGTGCTAAACCCGGTTTTGGGATTATTTTGATTGTGTATGAGCCACCTATCGTATTTGTGTGATATAAATCGCGCTGGAGCCTCGCTCACGCTAGATTTTGATGCCTTCATTTGTATGAAACGTGCTGGAGCTTAGCTCGCACCTTGATTCAAAAACTATGATGACATAAACTGTGCTGGAGCTTCTGCTCGTACGTGGATTTTTAGTGGTTTTCTTATGCATATAACCGTACTGGAGCTGTGCTCGTACGTGTTTTCTTCATGATTTGATGCATAAATGTTGTACTAAAGCGTTGCTCGTACGAGGTGGTTTAGTTATGATGTATGAATCGTGCAAGAGCTTTGCTCGCACAAGTTTTCACATTGTGGTACGTATGATGTCGTGGAAGTTGGTAAGATCCTTAAGCCCTACATCCTCAAGCCAGAGAAGGTGGGGAGGCTCTCTTACTTTAAGAACCTCAAGGATAACATCCTCAACCCAGAGAGGGCGGGCAGGCTTTTTTCGGGCAGAGAGGCTCTCTTACATGGGTATGGAAAGGTTCACGTGCACTTGAGACAATGGAGGTTACACTTGGTTTGGGGTAGATAAGACCGACGACTGGCACCCCTAACCTCGATATGGGTCCGCGGAGTACGCTGTACCGTGTATATCACATGGAGTATGATGTACCACGTGGTGGTTATGTGATGAGAAAGCTTGACGAAGAACTAACCCACCTTCGTACCAGCATGATACCCCGCACACCTAGATGCGTGTGGTCTGGGATGATTTATGACGTAGTTGGCCAATATAGTCATTGAGATATAGTGACCTATCTCACTTGATATTACATATTACCACATGGTTTTGATATATGAGTATGATTTTGATTGTCCAGGGTAGACCCAAGGGAGGGGTCGAGCCTTGTGGGATTATGATTTGAGAAACAATAATGGTGTTTGAGATTAAGAAATGACTGTGAAGGGATTTTATTGTTCTTTGAGAGAGAGATGAACTTTAAAGGATGTTTCTTGAATGAATTGCCCTTTTTGTGATGAGATTTAATGAGAATGAGCATGAGATGGTTTTTACATGTTGATATTTTCATGTTTTATGCCTATTTACATGATTTTCAATACATGATATATGTATATACATGTGGCATAGTTTTATTTCCTCATGCTCCGATTATAAACGATTTATGCATAACACTATTAACATGTAGATAGAGTAGCTATCTACTATGCTTACATTATTGCCTTACTGAGCGTGTGGTTCCTCATCCTTCTCTACTTTCCCCCTCTACAGAGCGTACATAGAGGCCCAGTGTGGACTGAGGCGTTTCGTTGAGTCATCCGCTGCATCTCCATCACCCAGAGGTACATATTCACAGAGATTCGTTTTATATCTAAACAATGTACAAGCACAGTAGTCAATTTGTATTGTAATGTGGGGGATGTAAAAGTTAGAAAACGTGTCATGTATAACTTAACTTGAAATGAATGACACTTCTTTTGATTTATTTGAGAATGAATGTTGTAGGATGTTTATTATTGACTCATAGCCCAACTGTGTAGTGGTGAGTTTTTTCACGACCGAGTAAGGAAAGGAAAAGTTGAAAAATTTATAGTGACTTTCGATTAGAAAGGGATAAATTGGGTCGTGGCAGAGATTGATATCAGAGCTGTGTTGGCTTGATGTGAGTCAGTAAATAAACATAGGAAAAGTACATCCTCATATTACTGTGCTTTTGTTTAGATATAATTGTGTATGCCGTGATAGATTGAGTCTAATAAATGATTATAAATATAGGAAGTTAGGCAATATGCCTATTACGCGTAGAGGTGAGGGGCGGGAGCATGTGCTAGAGGCCGTAGAGGTGGGCCTGAGAGCCGTGCAGAGCCACAGACTGACCAGGCTCCATAGGACCCTGCTGAGAGAGTAGGGGATATAGAGGCGCGCTTCGCTTGGATAGAGTGGAGTATTGAGAGCCTAGTTGAGATTGTCACACAGGCATTGGGTGCCGGTGTAGACGAGGTCTCGCAGCACAGCCTAATACTACTGGACAAGCAGTTGCAGAGGAGGAAAGACTTCAGACTACAGAGACTGCTACTGTTACACCACCCCCAATACAGGATACGGCTTCACCTATCGCACCATAACAAAGCGATATCGATTTGGGTTATGACTGCGGGTTGAGTAGATTGAGAGAGTTCCAAGGGTTGACACCTCCAGTGTTCAGAGGGGTAAAAGACCCAGTGATTACGAAGGATTGGGTCTACGAGATGGAGAAGCTGTACAGATTCTTCAGATGTACATCAGCTAAGAAGGTAGCCTTTGTCGTGTTTATGTTAAAAGGCGAGGCAGAGTACTGGTGGAGATCCACTGAGGCTATTTTGAGGCCCAAACACTACGAGATTACCTGAGAGATATTCTTGGAGGCCTTCAGGAGGTAGTACATCCCAGCCACCACACAGAGGAAATTACGGATGAAATTTATGAATTCAGTTCAGGGGAACCGTACGGTAGATGAATATGAGTTAAGATTCATGTCTTTGAGGAGATAGGACCCAGATACGATGGGTAGTGAGACTCAAAAGAGTCAGAAGTTCGTTGATAGATTGAGATTAGCCATCCAGACTAAGCTAGCCCCTTTTTACATACAGACTTATGAGGAGGTAGTGCACAAGGCTCAATTATGCGAGCAAGACGTTGAGCGGAATGCCTCCGAGACCAGAAGAGATCCGGGATGGATAGAGTGGCCAGGAAAGGGGGCCAGAGATATTTTGAGAAGAGACCTAAGATTGACGAGGTGCTGGAGAGAGCTGCTAGACCTCCCGTGTACCCGACTTTGACTGCATTGAGGGGTATGGTTATTGGAGGACCACAGCCTACTGCTTAGCGGTGTAGGAGATATGGTAGATTTCATAGGACTAGGCCTTGTCCGATGACCCTTGTAGTGTGTTATAGGTGTAGGAAGCCTAGACATATTTCGAGATTTTTTACTGAGATGGTTAAGACTACCCCACAGAAGGATAAGAAGCCAGAGAGAGCTCCAGTTGAGTAAGTTGCCCCCAAGGAGAAGGGCCATGGCTGAAGAAAAAGGGAAACAGGCAGTGGGTGTGAGGAGAGGAAGAGTACATACACTGGATCAGGACACCGCAGATGCTTCCACGAATGTGATTAAAGGTACCATCCTAATCTTTGATTTAGAAGCATTGGTATTGTTTGATCCTGGTGCCATGCATTCCTTCATATCGCCTTCCTTTGCACATAAATCATTGAAGCATGTGAAACCTACATTGTTGGATAAAATGTTGATGATTTCCACACCCATGAATGATAGTCAACTAACTGAGCATGTATGTAGGGATTGTAAATTGAAGATAGAGGGAAAGGAAATGACAACCGATTTAATTTTATTGAATATGAATGATTTTGCTGTAATATTGAGAATGGATTGGTTGGCTGCCAATCATGTTGTTATGGATTGTCATGCTAAGACTTTGATGTTTCCAAAGATAGAAAATCATGTTGTAAGATTTGTGAAATGAAATAAACGAACCTAATTTACTATGAATGAAAAGAGTATGATTTTATTTAATCTACTTGAGAGATGAATTTATTTATTTATGTTGAATATTAAAGTGATGAGTTGTGACACTAATGGGGGAAAGAATGATGTAAAGGGTTCATTTCATACGTGGTTGACTTAGATACGGCATACCCGTAATTAAAAGACACACCAGTGATTGAAGAGTTTCTCGATGTCTTTCCAAATGAGTTACCGGGGCTACCACCTAGAAGAGAAATGGAATTTTGCATAGAGTTAGTGTCTGGTACCGAGCCGATACCTAAACCACCATATAGAATGGCTCTGATTGAGTTAGAAGAGCTAAAGAAACAGCTACAAGAGTTGCTAGAGAAGGGGTTTATTAGACCGAGTGTCTCACCTTAGAGAGCGCCAGTTCTGTTCGTAAGGAAGAAGGATGGAAGCCTCCGACTATGTATAGATTACCGATTGTTGAATAAGACCACCATTAAGAACAAGTACCCCCTTCCACACATAGATGACTTGTTGGATCAGCTTCAAGGAGCCCAAGTATTTTCAAAGATAGATCTACGGTCAGGGTACCATCAGTTGAGGATATGGAGTGGAGATGTACCCAAGACAACATTTCGTACCCACTATGGCCACTGCGAATTTTTGGTTATGCCATTTGGATTGACGGATGCCCCTGCAACATTTATGGCACTGATGAATGATGTATTCAAGCTATACTTGGACAAGTTTGTGATTGTGTTTATTGATGACATATTGGTCTATTCTAAGTCCAAGGAAGATCATGAGGAGCACTTAAGAGTAGTTCTGCAGACACTCTGAGAGAAGGAGTAATATGCCAAAATCAGCAAGTGTAACTTTTGGTTAGAACAGATGTCATTTCTGGGCCATGTTGTGTCGAAGGATGGAGTATCAATGGATCTATCCAAGATAGAGGCGGTTATACAGTGGGAACATACCAAGACAGGTACTAAGATCTAAAGTTTTTTGGGATTGGGAGGTTATTATCGAACATTTGTAAAGGGTTTCTCCAGACTAGCTGCTCCGTTGACACGCCTCACACATAAAGATGTTAAGTTTGTATGGGATGAGGCATGTGAGAGGAGTTTCAAGGAGCTTAAGCGTCGATTGACCACTTCTCCAATTCTCATTATCCCTACCAGCTAAGAGGTTTCTCGGTGTATATGGATGCATCACACCAGGGACTTGGCTGTGTGCTTATGCAGGATGGGAAGGTAGTTACCTATGGATCTAGACAGTTAAAAGATCACGAGAGGAACTACCTGACACATGATTTGGAGTTGGCGATCGTGGTGTTTGCTTTGAAAATACGGCACCACTATCTCTATGGAGAGAAATGTTAGGTTTTTGCAGATCATAAGAGCCTTAAGTACTTGTTCTCGCAGAACGAGTTAAATATGAGACAGAGGAGATGGCTCGAACTCCTGAAAGATTATGATTGTGAAATCATGTACCACCCGGGTAAGGCAAATTAGTTACCAATGCTTTGAGCAGGAAGAACCTAGGGTTGGTGTCTTATATGATGGTACGAGAACATGGGTTGTTAGAACAATTTATGAACCTCAGTTTGGATGTAACTCCTCCTGGATTAGAGAGATTGGATATCATGGCTAGTATGAGATAAGAGCCAAAGTTGATTGACCGTATTCGGTAGGCTCAGTAGAGCGATTGACGGTGCATCAATTGATTAAGTTAGTTACAGGCAGGTGTGGGTATTGATTTTGAGCTGAGCACAGATGGCTTATTGAGGTTCAGAGGCAGAGTATGTGTTCTCGAGGATCCTAAGATCAGGAGAATGATTTTATCAAAGGCTCACTCATCGAAGTTCATGATACATCTAAGGAGTACTAAGATGTATTAAAACCTTCGAAAGGTTTATTGGTGGTCTAGAATGAAAACGACATTGCATAATATGTCGCTAAGTGTCTTGTTTGTCAGAAGGTGAAGGTAGAGCATCAGAAGCTTGCAGGATTATTGCAGCCTCTACCGATACGGACATGGAAGTGGGAGCATGTCACCATGGATTTTGGATGGGAAGAGGTTGGTGATAAACAGATTTTTGCTTCGGACTTAGTGCAGCAGGCATCTGAGGACGTCCAATTGATATGTAAGAGATTACGGATTGCTCAGAGCTGACAAAAGAGTTATGCTGACAAGAGACGAAGACCACTAGAGTTTGACGTGGCTGAGTGGGTATTTCTGAGAGTTTCACCTTGGAAAGGTATTATGAGATTTGTAAGAAGGGTAAGTTGAGCCCTAGATATATCGAACCCTTCGAGATTTTGGAGAGAGTGGGAGATAAGGCGTATAGGTTGGCATTGCCACCAGACTTGGCAAATGTTCATAACGTCTTCCATGTCTCTATGCTTCAGAAGTATCACCTAGACCCGGCACATGTGATAAGATATGAGCCGTTAGAGCTCAATGAGAGTATGACATATGTTGAGAAGTCGGTTCGGATATTGGACAGAAAGGAGAAAGTGTTACGGAATAAGACAATTCCCTTGGTGAAAGTTCTTTGGCAACATCACATGGTGGAAGGCCAAATGGGAATTGGAGAACTTGATACGGGAGAAGTACCCCAAACTTTTCGAGGAGTGACTTGGTTCTAATTTGGAGGACCAAATTCTTCTAAGGAAGGGAGGAATGTAAGACCTGTATTTTGGATGTAAACTTCATGAAATCATGAGTATGGTGATGTATTTGCAATGTAAAGCATAAGTGATATAAGTCCATGGATTCGATGTACATACTGTAAATATGAGTTTGTAATGTACACACAAGTTTCATTTTATACGAATATGAGGGAATGAACTTTTATAAGTGATGAATATGATTAGAGCTTAAAATGAGTAGTGCAGTAAATAGAATGAAGTTGTATGAATTGCATAAGTAATTATTCTTCCATTTGGATGTGAATTGTATACCTTTGGTTATACAATGAATGCGTACAAGTTTCAATGTGTATAAAATATGAATGGATGCCATTTTCAAGTCTTAAAGGTGGATGAATGAGAAAATGACTATGGCAGCAAAAATGTATGAAGTTGGGTATGAGTTGCTGTAGAAAGCTGTAGAAAAATCTAGAAATATGAAGGCTAGATCGATCTCATAGGATGAGAGAACGATCTGGAATGGTCATAATGCTCTTATTTGAGCAATGGAATAAGACAGATCGATCTCCAATGGAGCCAAATCGATTTGTTAAATATTCTGTAATGAGAGGATCAATTTTTGGTGCAAACAGATCGATTTCCTTAGCTCTCGGGTTGGAGCAGATCGATCTCCTCTGGATGCAGATCGATCTCCTTAAGCTACTGCCTGGGACAGATTAATCTCATGTCTCGACAGATCGATCTCATGGTTGAAAAATGTCGAGAAAAGAGGGATTTAAGGGGACCAGATCGATCTCATGCCTCGATAGATCGATTCATCAAGGAATTTTTATAAATAGGAGCCGAGAAATCTGTAAATTTCAGGAAAACAATCTCACTCCTCTATTTCAACCTAAAACCTAGTTTTCTCTATCTAAATCAACCCATTTCCAGTACAATTTGAGGAAAGACCATTAGATACAAAGTTGTTAATATCCAAGAGAAGAACAACATATTTTGGATTCAAAACCCCATTTGTGGTATTGAAGGAGCAAGGTGTATTTTCATTGGAGCAAGAAGAGAAGCTAGATTTGGTAAGTTTCTAATACCTCAGCCTAAGTATATTGTCTATTTAAGGGTTTTGGAGTTGATTTGCATGTGTGTTGATGGCCAAAACTACCTAGGTTATGATGGAAGTAGGGTGACATAGAAAATAGAATGGATTAGTGTGAGAAAGTGTGATTTAGATGAGTTGGTGATTTATGGATAATGATAAGTTGTTATTAAAGTAATATGAATGATTTGTAGTGGTTAAATGAAGTCACATTGTGAGTTTAGAGGATTTATGGAAATGAGTATGTAAGATGTTTGATAAAATGCTATGATGAAGAAATTGATGAGATATGAACACTATGAGCTTAATATCGATTAATATCTATTGGTATGAACCAATAGGCCTAAAAGAGATCAATAGACTTGAGATACGAGTAGAACAATAAAACGAGGCCTTATAAGTATTAATGGAGGTTATAGGTTAAAACGACTATAGCGAACACAAGAGTTGTGTTATATGGGCTAAATCAATGTGATATACGACTTTTGTGCAGTTTCGGAGAGATTGTTGGAGACGAATAGATGAATTCTGTAAGTATATAGAGGTAGCTGATCGTATTTTGTGGGTGGATATAAGGCGTTTATGAAATGCATGACTGTTTGAGAAAATGATTGATGATGTATGCGAATAGCTATGGTATGAGATTTGGTCTTGAAACGATTATTATAAAAGAGATAGTAAGGCTAATAAATGTATAAATCATGTGTTTAAAATGTTTTCACATAACACAATGTTTGGTTTTGAACAAATTAATGGATAGGCTGGCTAGTGTTTGAATGATTTCGTGAAATAGCACTTATGAGGTGCTAAACCCAGTTTTGGGATTGTTTTGATTGTATATGAGCTGCCTATCGTATTTGTGTGATATAAATCGCGCTGGAGCCTCGCTCGCTCTAGATTTTGATGCCTTCATTTGTATGAAACGTGCTGGAGCTTAGCTCGCACCTTGATTTGACAACTTTGATGATGTTTTATAAACAATATTGGAGTTTCTGCTCGTACGTGGATTTTGAGTGGTTTTCTTATGCATATAACTGTACTGGAGCTGTGCTCGTATGTAACAACTCCCTAAGGGTATTATCCGCAAGTGCACGGGTCGTCCAAGTAATAATGAGATTTGAGTCTCGGAATTATTGTCCCACAGAGAAGTTGACTAGCCTAATTAACTACCAGTTACTTTTACCGTAAGTATATTCTAGCAAATTATGAAATTAAGGTGGGTGATCTACATAGCTAGAATTAAAAATACTGAAAGCAATAAAATAATAAAACTATAAAATAAAGGAAATAAAATCGAGCAAAATTACTTACAGTGCTCCGAGTAATTAAAGGCAAGTACCTACAAAAGAAAATTAAAACAGTAAAAAAAATCATTAATACAATTAAAATAAAAAGCAAAAATGAAAATAAAGAAACAAGATTAAGTAAACTAGAATTAAACAAGCCTAAAATGCATGTAATTAAACTAAACTAATGAAAATTGCAAATTAAACTAACCTAAAATTTAATAAAAATGAAGACTACATTAAAATTTCATAAAATGAGTTTAATCTAAATTAATATTAAGCAAATCCCTAATGCTAGAATGAAAATTATTTAGTAACCTAATTAAATCTAAATTAAACTAATGAAACAAAGGAAATATATGCATTTGAGAAACTAACTAAACTAAAAATGCATGCAAAATGAATTAACAACTACAATGGGTGAGCCAAACGTGGCCTTAGGCATTTGCAAATCCAAGTGGTCCCGATTTTGATACTGTTCATTTGTCTTCTTCACTTTTCGGTTCAGGTATGCTCTCGGGTAGCTTAGTTTGCTGCAGGTCTGTCCACTGGTGCTCCAGGCGTGCTCTCGGGTTGCTCCAGGTTCTTGTCCCTGCTGGTCTTACACACGTCCTCTCCACTGCACAGCTCTGTCCCGATTTAGGCGCTGCTGTAAGATTTTGAACACTGTCCTGCATTCCGCTCTTTCATTCTGCGTAGCTCCTGCTTTCTGCCCAGGTGTTGATTTGTGCTGCTCGTGCTCCTGGTTCTTCCCTTAGCACCAGTCATCTACCATGGACAGCAAACTGCAGTAGGGTGCAACAGTCACTGTGAATGCACAGCAATTAATGCTGCAACAGACTGACCTCCGCGGTGCTTGGCTCTTGTAGCACCGAATATGTTCTGCTGAACAAGATGAGAACAACACAACAGCTTAGGAACTGATTAATTCAATAAGAACATGAAACAGGAAACCAATCTTGATTTAAAGCTAAATATCAGCAAAGGAACATTAAGAACAATGCAAAACTAGAAAACAGAGCAAAGCAGAGTGATTGTCGAGCTACTGTTGCTGCCGAGCTCAGCAGACCAGCATCCTCATCTGATGCTTCAGCAATGTCACTGCTTCCACTAGAGCACTCAACCTCAACAGATCATTAACCAAACACACAGCAGCTAGCACATTTGAACTCCGCATATGCTTGTCCGAGAACTTCAATAACGTAAATAGAGAGCTCAACCTCCTCGGATTTCTTCATTTTCTTCTCCAGCCGTGACTCCACATAGCTCTTGATGTGGACAAATAATTGCATCCTCCCATATCAAGGCAACAGAATCAAAAGGGCTGAAGATTGAATGGAAATGTTAACTGAACCCGATTGCACCACTTAGTATCTAACCGAGAGCTACCAATGTGATGGCTTCTTTCAAATACAGCTAAGGAAACATAAACAATGCTTAAGAAAAAAAATAAAACCGAGAGAATGAATTGAAAGTGAGTTTTCATTGAAATAAAATTTAACAAAGATAAATGAAGACAATGGAATGAACAGTAAAAACTTGTAAAATAAAAACTATGCGAAAATTTAAAGAAAGCTTTTAAAATTCATCTAAAAACTATTCTATCCTAACCTACTTTAAAAACTACTCCTAAATTACTCTGCACTACTCCTAACCTAGTTACCTCCTACTCTTACTTCTACTTCCTGTTTTTCAATTGCCATCATATTCTATTTATACACAAACATAGGGGTACAATGGTAAATTTTTATCCTAGATGAGTTGGCACTGTTTGACCACTTGTCTTCATTTGATTTGTTGTAGAGTAGATATTTCCACGTCATCAGTCTTTTTGTCCAATTAGCTGTGCGATGTGGCCCGGCGTGTGTCTTCCAGAGGGTTGGCATGGTGTCCTTCAATCTTATCGTTTCAGAGCAAATAAAATACGGACACCTGACATCACACGTGTCCAGTCGACTGATGACTCGGTCTGCAAATTGGAAGCGGTCCGGTCTCCTTTAGCCCGTTTTCAGCCCAATTTCATCTAAAACGACTGAATTTCATCTGGATTTAATTTACCTACACATTAAAGAATTTTAATTAAATAAAGGGGATTATTAGTAAAATAATATGGGGATTAAATAAATAATTAGGAATTTAAGCACAAATAATTCTATAAAAAATAGAATTATTACGTGGTTTTTCATGATTTGATGCATAAATGTCGTACTAGGGCTTTACTCGTACGAGGTGGTTTAGTTATGATGTATGAATCGTGCTAGAGCTTTGCTCACACAAGTTTTCACACTGTGGTACGTATGATGCCGTGGAAGTTGGTAAATCCTCAAGCCCTACATCATCAAGCCAGAGAGAGCGGGGAGCTTTGTTCGGTGGGGAGGCTCTCTTACGGTAAGACCCTCAAGCACAACATCCTCAAGCCAGAGAGGGCGGGGAGGCTCTCTTACATAGGTATGGAAAGCTCCACGTGCATTTGAGACAATGGAGGTTACACTTGGTATGGGGTAGATAAGACATACGACTGGCACCCCTAACCCTGATATGGGTCTGCGGCGTAGGTTGTACCGTGTATATCACATGGAGTACGATGTACCGCGTGGTGGTTATGTGATGAGAAAGTCTGGCGAAGAACTAACCCACCTTCGTACCAACATGATACCCCGCACACCTGGATGCGTGTGGTCTAAGATGTTTTATGACGTAGTTAGCCAATATAGTCTTTGAGATATAGTGACCTGTCTCACTTGATATTACATAGTACCATATGGTTTTGATATATGTTAGACCCAGATTTTTGTAGCTTGTTCCTTATGATTCCTATGTGTATGAATACTCTATTATTATAGTTGAATAATAAGAAGAGTATTTACTAGATTTAAAGTGTTAGTAAAATGATTTAACACGCAAAATCTATATAAAAAGCCTAAATGGGAGCTATAAGAGTCATAGGCAAAACAGAGTGGATCTAAATCATTCTGACTAAAAATAAGAACTTAAAATGAGAAAGTATAGAGAGCTCATGAAGAAAAGTCATCTTGATTTAGTCCCGAACACAGAAAATGAGAGTAAAAGCTAAAAAGGGTAAATTGGACCTTTTTGGCGAGTTAAGGTATTTAAGGTGTTTCGGGTATAATTATCCACCGGGAACGGTTGGAACATAAAGAAGAGAGTGTAAGACATAAGATATGACACTTTTGAAATTTTGAGAAAAAGTCAACTTGGTCAATGGTTAAGGAAAAAGTCAACTATAGTTAAGAAAGTAGACTTTTACCATAGTTGACTAATCATGATTAAAAATTAACTCAAGTATGGAGAAAAAATTGGGTAAAAATATTCTTGGTCAGAATACAAGATAATCATCCCCGAAAGTAAGAAAAATTTATTCGGAAGGATTCCAGATTAAATTTAATGGTTAAAAACGTAATGGGCCTAAGGTGAAAAGTTTAAAGCCCATTAAGGTATACTAAACGTAGATCGAAATTCTTAGGTCTCTTAGACCGAATTGTTGGACCAATTGATCGGCCAAATATTAAGACAATTAAAGGCCCGAGGTATAGTAAAAATTTCAGCCCGAAAGCCCATTAAGAAAGCCCAAACCGAGAAGCCCAAATGGAAAGCCCATGAGATAAATATCTAACCATAGTTAAAGCTAAACATGACTCATAAGGTGACTCATTAGGTGACTCATGATTAAGGCTTAGGAAGTCAAGTTTAATGGCTGAAAAGTAAGGCTTAATGGCTAAGTAAGTGGCTTATAAAATCAGCCACACCATTGTCATCTTCATCACACCATTTTCGGCTAGAAGAAGAAACCATTGAAACAAATTATCTAAGCTTTCTCTCACTAGAAATCACTAGGAATTAGGCATATTTGGAACTTGCATTCTTCATGGAAGTTGTTCCAAATTGAAAGGAGAGTGGCATATGTTGGAATTGGCTATCAAGGAGCCATAGAGTGCAAACCGTGAGCCTCCAAAGTATTCGGCCAAGTGTGAACACAACTATTGGTATATTTTCAAGTTTTCAATTTCATATATGTTAATGTATGAATGATTTTAAGTATATTGATATATGTTTTAAGCATTGAAACATATGAAATCACTACGATCTTGGTTAGGCTGAGAGTGAGTAGTGAACTATTGATGAATGCCCATATGATTTTAAGGCATAAATAGGTTAATATATATGTGTTAATGATTATGGCGTAATTAGAATTAATCAAATTAATTAATTAATGCATGTATTAAGTTGGCAATCAAGGTGTTTGATAAAATGCCTAAATGAACTATGTGATGTTTAAGAATGTTGCCAACCAAGTGTTTGTGAAAATGCCTAAGTGAATTGGCTAAGGAAAGAGACATGGCCGGCATGCCATGGTGTGACCGACGACATGGATAACTCTCGGCCATGGCATGTGGCCGAGAGGTCCAATGGGCCAAGCCTAAATATTTTAGGCCCAATGTGATGTAATGGGTCTAGGACAAGCCCAATAAGATTTGGTGGACCCCACAAGCCCAATAGACCCAACGAAAATGAATAGTAAAATGAAAATGGGCTTAAGGCATAGTTAGACCTATTAAGGATTATTAAAGCCCATTAAGGGAAATAGACTATATTTAATGTGAAATATAGTAGAAAAAATGTAATTAACCTGATAAATGGTTATATGCAGCTCCAGATATTATTGGAGGAGCAAATCGGATTGCTGAAACGAGCAGCACAGAGAAAGTGAAATTTCTCGAGTGATTGCAGGTAAAGGACTTTTGTGAGTAGTTAGAGATACCTGCACGTATTTTCGTCTGCTTTTACATTTACTTAAAAACTCCGAGGGTCAGAGAAAGTGAATAATAATTATTGTGACCCGATAGTGGCAAATTACGATTTTACCCCTAGTTAGTCAAAAAGCAACTTTTGTGAAAAGTTGTAAAAAACATGAAAACTACCATTTTGACTGTTTTACTGCTGTTTAGCAGAAGAATAAATAGATGGGCTAATGATTTTAAGGTTAATGTGAATTAAGCACACTTTATAGTGCTGATTTTGATATTTTGTAGATCATCCCTTTTTAAAGAGCCATCTATCATATCATGTGAGAATGAATCGTGCTGGAGCACAACTCGCACTGGATTTCATATATTTTCCACATATATTAGTGCTGGATTGTGATTCGCACTAGATTTCCATGACATGCATGATAGAGTACTAGAGTTCTTACTCGTACTCAGTTTTATATGATATATGCATGAGAGAGTGCTGGAGCGATTAGCTCGTACTCGAGTTTTACATGAGATGGATGACAGAGTTCTGGAGCATTGCTCGTACTCGATTCTTCATGATTTATACATGACATAGTTCTAGAGCTATTGCTCGTACTTGATTTGGATGATATTGTGCATAGCATGGTACTGGAGCTATTGCTCCTACTTGATTTAATACATAAACTATGCATTGACCTAGTTGCTGGAGGTTTACTCGCACTAGAGTTGAGTTTGTGAAGTGAAACAGTGTTTGAGCGGAGTGTCGACTATGAGTCGCGCTCAAAGGCGCGCACTGTATGTGATATATAATACATGTTGAAAACCATGCTTGATTTCCTTGTATAGACTAAGTGTCACATTGTGAGAGGATTTGCATAGAGACGTGGTATGATATTCCATGGTTTTGAGGGCTAAAACCTATGACAGGCACCCCGAATGTGATGTAGGGTCCACGGGTGTACGTTGTACCGTGCATGTGGCATGGAGTGTGTACCGTGTGTTGTTGTGGAGTTGAGGAGGATATAGCTGGTGGTTGTGATGGACTGACCCCTCTCCCGTTGCAGCAGTGATGCCCCGCACACCGAGTACTGTGTTGCTTGGGATCACATTGTAGGATATGATCATAGTCCAAGATACTATTTACATTTTCATCACAGAGTCTCACATGATATATCACCTGATTGACTGATTTAATTGTGGACAGACCTGAGGGATGGGTCGGACTCTGATTTTGTATTGTGAATGATTTAAATGCCATATTTACTGTGAGTTAAACATACATGGCATGATTTATCTAAAGGCATTGTGATATTATAAAGATGCATTGTTTTGCAGTACATGCCTACATTTAAGAAAGAAAGCATGATTTCTGTACATGAGATTTAATCTATACAAGTATATATATATATATATATTTAAAGACATGCTTTTAAAGTGAGTAAAGGAAATGATGTTTACAAGGCATAGCATTATTTTGAGTAGATAGTGTAGATATCTACTTGCTTGCCTGATTTCCTTACTGAGCGCGTTGTATGCTCACCCCCTTTCTTTACATCTCTCTACAGAGCATCAACAGTAGAGTGAGAGCTATTGAGGGATAGTATTCCTGAGTCCATTGCTATTTCCTATCGATCGACATGTATACATATTTTGTACAATTATGTATCTAAACATAGAAATAACACAGTGATGTAAACGATATATATATTATAGGGAATGTAATTGTAGTAGACTTTATGTAATCTCACATGTATTATAAAAGAAGCTACAGTCAGTAACAATATATTGACATGTATGTATAATGAATGATATGGTATGTGAGGAAGCTAACATCGAATCACAGTCCAACCATTGATGAGAGGAAAGGTAAGTTAAAATGCAAAAAATTTGTAGTGATTTTGGTTAAAGTCGTGAATTGAGATGAGGTCCTGACAATATATAAGTATGATTTTGATTGTCCAGGGTAGACCTGAGGGAGGGGTCGAGCCTTGTGGGATTATGATTTGAGAAACCATAATGGTGTTTGAGATTAAGAAATGACTGTGAAGGGATTTTATTGTGTTTGAGAGAGAGATGAACTTTAAAGGATGTTTCCAAAATGAATTGCCCTTTTTGTGATGAGATTTAATGAGAATGAGCATGAGATGGTTTTTACATGTTGATATTTCCATGTTTTATACCTATTTACATGATTTTCAATACATGATATATGTATACACATGTGGCATAGTTTTATTTCCTCATGCTCCGATTATAAACGATTTATGCATAACTCTATCAGCATGTAGATAGAGTAGTTATCTACCATGCTTGTATTATTGCCTTACTGAGCGTGTGGTTGCTCATCCCTCTCTACTTTCCCCCTCTACAGAGCGTACATAGTGGCCCAGTGTGGACTAAGGCATTTCGTTGAGTCATCCGCTGCATCTCCATCACCCAGAGGTATATATACATAGAGATTCTTTTTGTATCTAAACAATGTACAAGCACAGTAGTCGATTTGTATTGTAATGTGGGGGATGTAAAAGTTAGAAAACGTGTCATGTATAACTTAACTTGAAATGAATGACACTTCTTTTGATTTATTTGAGAATAAATGTTGTGGGATGTTTATTATTGACTCACAACCTAACTATGTAGTGGTGAGTTTGTTCACGACCGGGTAAGGAAAGGAAAATGCAAAAAATTTATAGTGATTTTCGATTAGAAAGGGATAAATTGGGTCATGACAAAGAGAGAGAACGACGACCGAGAAGTGGTTGGGCTAGCATCACTGACGAGAGAGGAATGGGAGGCCAGCCTCACTAGCCCTGGAGAGGGTTAAACGACACCGAAAATAGGCAGATAGGGGGAATGAGAGGCGAAAAAGAGAAGAAGCCGAACCGGCCTCATCGCCGCCTCTCTGGACGTGTTGTCGCCAGCTATGGACATTATGAGGCAACTCGATGCTGTTCAAGAAAGACCGAACAGAGAACTGATCTGAAGACCTTCGAATCGATGACACCATGGTTGAATCGGTTCAAATCGATTTAGCTGAAAAGGGGAATGGCCGAATCGGCTAGGAAATAAAGGAAATGATAAAAAAAGAAAAGAAAGGGAAAAAAGAGAAAAAAAAATTCTGTGTGCTTCGGCTTAAAGAAAAATTGGTAAGCTGCACGACAATAGACGTCGAACGCAAGTTTCTCAAACTCAGTGTACGCTGTGTTAAGCACTTAATCGGTAAACCAGGCAAGTGAATCACACCTGTTTTAAGGTGAACGACTTACGTTGTAAGTAAATCTTACTCTTTACAGTTGCTATAGCATTTTATGAAATTAAATTGCTTAAACTACAATTAAGTTTATAATTAATGAATTTATATGTGAAAAATGAAAATCGACTACTGTATGAAGCTTATTAGAAAATTAAGAATATGCAGCCTATACCGGCATCCTACAGCATAAAATAGTCGCATAAGTTATATGCAAATTTTCATGAGATATAAATAGCAGAACATGTGGTAATTTTGGACTTCGAAAAATCTAAGTTAAACATATAGATGCGAGGTCGAGTTGTATGAAGTGATCGGATCTTCGAACAGAAATCGATAGATGTTTGAGGATTATAAATGTGATATAAGTATATGGAATCAACTAAGATAAAATAGGTGATAAGTACACGTGATCGATAGTGGATAAGAATATCGAATGGATAAATGACCCTTGGGATGCAAGTAACATTATAAAAATATAAGTTAATTCCTTTGGTGAGATGCAGCATTGAACGAAGTGAATTGGGTCCTCGAATAGAAACTGAATATGTTTGAGGACTGTATGTGTTATAAGATTGTGAGATCAATTTAAAGATCGATTGATCGATTAATTTGTGCGTAAGGATATATTTTTATGCGAACCATGTTTTTGTACTGCACTTGCATCTTTTTGCATAGTATGATTTTTTGAGATTTAAAAGCTTACATTGGTTTATACTTGTAGAAAAGAAAGCTTTAAAATACCACTTTAGCATGTTTTGAAAGCATATGAGACATTTATTTACATGTTTTTGGATTAAGCATACTTTGCTTTTAATCCCCATTGATATGATTTCATAACATGCACTTAGATGGCTTGTAAACCTTTATCACTTTGCCTTACTAATAGGCTATAACAGTTAGCTATGACCATTGATAGGCCCTAAGGGTATCACCGCAAGTGCACGGGTCGTACAAGTAATAATGGGATTTGAGTCATGGAATTATCGTCCCACAGAGAAGTTGACTAGCCTAATTAAGTACCGGTTAATCTTACCCTAAGTATATTCTAGCAAATTATGAGATTAAAGTGGGTGATCTACTAAGCTAGAATTGAAAATACCGAAAGCAATAAAATAATAAAAATATAAAATAAAGAAAATAAAACAGAGCAAAATTACTTACAGTGCTTAACGCAATTAAAATAAAAAACCTACAAAAGAAATTAAAACAGTTAAAACTAATTAACGCAATTAAAATAAAATGCAATTATGAAAATAACAAAACAAGATAAATTAAATTAAATTTAAGAAACCTAAAATGCAATTAAACTACTTAATCAAAATACGATTTAAACTAACCTAAGATTTAATGAAATAAATTTACTCCTAATCTAATTCTAAATGAACACTTAATTAACTATCATCCTAATTAAAACTAAGTTCTAAACTATTAAACAAGAATACTAATCATGCAATTTAATCAAAGACTCTAAACTAAGCTAACAAATTAAATTGAAATTAAACTAAACTAACAATGCATGAAAATGAGTTAATTGCTAGAGTTGGGTGCCAAACAAGCCTTAAGCATTTTAAACCATTCCCTCCCTTTACTGTTCATCCTTCATTTCTTCATTTTCTGGTTTCCAGGTGGTCTCGATTTTGCCCTCTGGTCCAGGCTTTTGCCCGCTGCACTCTGCTTCTGCTGTTTCTGCTTTTGGTTTTGACTACACAATGCATCAAGCTGCTGTTCTCTGCCTCAGTTTCTGGTTACCAACTGCCTTGCTCAGTTCTGCAATCTGCCATGCTTTCTCTCGGTTCCAAGTGATGGCTCGGTTTGTCCAATCCTTTGCTCCTGCCGCGCTGCTATCTCCAGTTATTCTCTGCTGCAGTTCTGTGCTATTGCTGGGCTAAAGCACAGATGCTCCAGCTGCTCTCCGTCTGCAATCAGCTGTTGCCTTAGGTACTGGTGTGCATCTTTGTCCAGGCACTGTCCTGCAACATTACACCATTGTTGCACCCATCCTCTGCTCCATGGCTGTTATCTTCAAGCTGGTGGTGATTGCAGCAGAACGGGATGCACCCAAGAGCATCTATCAGCTGGAAGCAACAACATCCTACCTCATACAATGCATCTGACTCCCACTCACTCAAGGTAAAATAAGTTAAACGAAATAATAACACTATCAGCAGCAAAATTTTAACAATGCAAACATGGAAATAAGTAAAACTTAGGGAAAGCTTTAAACAAAGAAATGACCCAGCAATAAGGAATAATAAATAATGCAAAGTGTCTAAACCAAGAGCTAAGGACAGAAATAGCATGAACAGTGGACAGAGTTGTAAAACAGAGGAGAGCAGAGCATGGTTGTGACAGTGTTATGCCTCCATTGTTCAACAGATAATCGCGTGGAACTGCTGTGCTTTGAGCATGAACCACTATCCAGTAATTACGGTAGCAATCACACCTCAGTGCACCGTCCCCTGCTGACTCTTTTTCTCGGCAGCAAACTCAGTTTCCTTTCACCATGGGGCAGCATTAGCCAGCGTGCAGTCGGGTTGCGGTTGCAGCAACCGTTAGTGCCAGCTTCAGCTCCAAATTCCAGCCTTTAGTACTACTGTTGCAGTAGCCTTGTTCTCGACCTGCACTTATAATACTGAAGCAAGAGCTGCAACTGCAGATGCACTATTTACACTAGCAACAACAGAATAGATTAAAACAGAATGAAATTGTAAAAAAAAAAAAAAATTAAGAAACTAGCATAAGACGTGTAACCGAGAAGAACAAAAAATCTGTAATCAGTAAATGCAGGCAACTGCCGCAAACTTGCATGGAACCACTACTTCAGACTAAAACTTAACATTCAAAATGAAAAAGTAAAATAAACTCTACAGTTAAACCTGTTGAAACCGAGAAGAACATTGAAGGTAGAATCCAAGCTTTTCATAAAGGTAATGGAAATTACATAAACAGTAAAAATTAAAATGGCTAACGGAAAATTGCTTGGAAATAAAAACAAAACTTAAAAACTAAAGCTACCTTAGAATTACAGCTACTCTTAAATTGCATTACATTACACTACTCCTACTCCTAAAATTACATTAACTTCTACTCCTAAAATTACATAACTTCTTCAATTGTCATCTTTTCCTATTTATAAACACACTAGGGGTAAAATAGTAATTTTCACATCCTTGATGAGTTGGCATTTTTTTGGCCACTTTTCTTCACACCATTGGCTCCTTGAAAAGATATTTCCATATCATCGGTCTTCTTGTCCAATTGGATGTGCTAGGTGGCATGACTCGTGTTGTCCGTGTGGCTCAATCTTGATTTTAGCCCAATTCCGATCCATTTTCTACCGAAATATTCAAAAGTCATCCGGATTTGATTTATCTGCAAACATAAGAATTTTAATTAAATAAAGGGGATAATTAACAAAATAAATTGGGGATTTAAATAATTAATTAGGAAATTAAGCACAAATAATTCTAAAAATATAGAATTATCACACCCCCAAAGTTGAGCTTTTGCTTGTCCTCAAGCAAAACAAAATGATTGTAGGAATGACAAGTACAAAACACTATAATTTCCCCAATATCATCCTCAAAGAAAAAATACAGACTATGAAATCAAAGACTCACAATTACATATCCAGCACTTAGAATTATTCAATCATAAGTCCTAACCCAAATTGGACCCCTCGTGTATGTGTGAAAAATGTCTACGTCACTTCACAGTATATTACTCGGATCAGATTATTCAACACAGTGAATGCAAAGTCAATGACATGTGATCATTCCCATAAGTTTGCTTTTCACTTCTCTCTCCACTAATGTACTCACACTTAACTAAAGATCAATAGAACTTCATTAAGCTTGTAATGTAAGGCTGGGGCTAAGGTATGATAAAGTCGATTTAGGTTTAATTACCCCTTAACATGCATTACTTCTAGGATCTTAATGTAAGAGCTCAAATCATTTCCCCCAAACTTATTTATTTCACTAAACTTTTCATTCTATTTTTTGTATTTTTCTCCCTTTTTTTTCTTTTTCTTTTTCTTTCATTTTTTTCATTCATTTTTTTTTTACATACTCTTTCACTCTCACTTAATACCCATATAGCTCACAATATATCCCAATGACTTTTCATGCTTTTGGGGTAAGGGATAGGAACAAAGTATTTAAGTTAAGGAAAATAACGTAGGTATATTTACAGAGAAAAGCTTATTTGGCCCAGATGGGTGACTAGGGGTAGAATATGTACAAGGATAGCTAGAAAGGCTCAAACGATCCAAAGATGGCCTAAATCATCTCCCTAATCAAGTGTGATCTAATATTTCGCCTCAAGATCAGATCAAACAAATTCTAGAATATGATGCACAAAATCAACTGAATAAATGCAGTCCTATATACACATAAGTTTTCTCTAAATAAATATACCGATTCATGACATGACATGTGCATAAGATGAGGAAATCACAATCAGAATCAAGATCAATTCAAGAACTCAACTTCATGCTTTCCCTATAATCATGCTTCTCAATCAATCAAAGTCATACTAAATCATGGGGTCATATCATCGAAATATGAGAAAATTACATGCTAAGCACTAGATCATCCCAAAATCAAACAATTTAAGCTCATACTATCGAAAAAATTTTGAAAATTCTTTCTCAGATTTTCGAAAAAAATTTTAAAATTTTTTCCAATTTTTCACAAAATTACTCAAGTGATATCCCCTCCCCCAAACTTAAAGTGCACAGTATCCTCAGTGTGCAGATAATATAAGAATTTAAGCTCGAGAATAGAGTACTCCCCTTTCTGATGATGATGAACAACTGAAGCTTGATTGAAAGAATAAAACTAGAAAATAAACCTGCAAAATAAACAAGGAAAGAAACAACAGAAAAGAAAAAGAAAAATGAACTATATACAAAGTGAAAAGAAAAACACAGCCACTTTAAATGCAGCTAAAGAAAACAACACTCAGCAGCAGGGCAAAGAGTAGGAGGGTCATCCAAAGTGGTGACAGGGTGCTGACAGTTAAATCCTCCTGGGCCGTATCTACTTCCCTCCTTCTTTCAGATTTTATGTTGAGTTAACATATTTTAAAATGACAAAACAAGTAAAATCAATAATATAGAAATGATTTAAAACATGTTTAAAGGTTATCAGTACCAGAAACTAAGTCTTTAAGGATGGAGATCGATCTGGTGAGATGAGAGATCGATCTCTTGGGTTTTCTAGTATGAGAGATCGATCTCATGAGGATATGAGATCGATCTGCTAAAGGATTGAATTCTCAAAGGATCTGTACAAGGTATTGAGGAAGCAAAGATCGACCTATAAGGGTTATAGGATCGATTTGTCTAATACATGATGTTTATGAGATCGATCTGGTCTAGAAAGAAATCGATCTCCTTTAAAAAAAAGGGTAAAGGCAGTAGATCGATCTATACTCAAACAGAGAGTTTATGAGATCGATCTGGTATAGGAAGAGATCGATCTCCTCAAAGTCAGAGAGTTAAGGAGATCGATCTGGGTTGATTAGAGATCGATCTCCTCACTACGAGAATACTTGGTAGATCGATCTGTAGATCGATCTTGCCTCAAACAGAGAGATTGGAAGATCGATCTGCTTGTTCGACAGATCGATCTGTTCTAACATTTTCAAATTGTAAGATCGATCTCTACATATATGAGATCGATCTCCTTGCTTCAATTTGCTTTGACATTGCAGGAACTTAAACTAAGAGATCGATCTGGTCAAGATTGGGGATCGATCTGGCATTCTACTGGAGGTTCCCAACGGCTTTTTCTGCAAAAATCTCAACGGGAAAAACTACATTAAATGCTCCAACTACCAATCCTTCAGTATAAAATCAAGCATTGAAGACACTGGGAAGTGAGACACCATTGTTGTACATTTTGTACATTCTCAAGAATTTATTTCCCACATTCTATTTGTCTTCAATCCTCATTTATTGATATTATTGTATAAGCCTTTGTGCAAAAGCTATATTTATCCTACCCACATAAAAAGTTTGATCTTGTATTCATCCTTATTTTGAGAGAAAAGAGGAGTGTTCCTCAGTGAGAAAAACTTTGTAAAAGGGTGAATATTCATTTTTGTAAAAAGGGTAGAGAGGTTATTCCTTAACCTGAAAAAGGGAGTGTGTAACATTCAGTGTTAGAGTGAAAGAAAGCTCTTGACAAGGAGGTCAAGAAAAGAGGACGTAGGCAAGAGATTGGCCGAACCTCTATAAACTACTGTGTTTGATATTTCTCTCCCTTATCTTCCTTTAATTTTTTCCATTACATTATATTGATTATTCATTATTTGCAAATTAGACTTAAGTTAGTTTAAATTTGCCATTAACATTAGAAAACCGATTCACCCCCCTCTCAGTAGAGCCAACAATTGGTATCAGAGCAAGGACTCGTTGATTCTAGAGGAATAACTTCCTAAGAGTTAGAAACGATCTAATGGCTCACAACAATGTAGCAACCAATCTAGTAGGAGAGGGGCATTCTACAGTTAGGCCTCCTATGTTCAATGGTGAACATTATGCTTATTGGAAAACTAGGATGATGCTCTTCATTCAAGCAAATGATTATGAGGTATGAAGGATAATAACTAAAGGACCTCAAATCCCAACCAAAAGAATAGAGGGAAGAGATATCCCTAAAGAAGAAGATGAGTGGGATTCAAATGATGTAAAATGTGCTCAGCTAAATGCTAAGGCCATGCACACCCTATTTTGTGCTTTAGGGCCAAATGAATATAATAGAGTCTCCGGTTGTGACAATTGCAAACAAATTTGGGACAAATTGGCAATAACTCTGGAAGGAACAACTCAAGTAAAAGAGACTAAGGTAGGAATGCTCACACATGATTATGAGTTGTTTAGGATGAAAGAAGGAGAATCAATTAGTGACATGTTCACTAGATTCACTGATGTAATAAATGAGTTAAAGTCCTTAGGAAAAATTTATTCAAATATAGAAATGGTCAAGAAAATATTGAATAGCCTACCAAAATCATGGGAAGCTAAAGTGACTATAATTGAGGAATCTAAAGACCCTCACACATTGTCACTAGATGAATTAATAGGATCACTACTCACTTATGAAATGAAGTTAAGAAGAAATGAAGAGCCACCCAAGAAAGTGGGAGCAGCTCTGAAATCTACTACTTAAGAGGAGAATAAAAATGAGAGTGGTAGTGAAGAAGATCTTGAGATGGCAATGTTTGCCAAGAGATTTAACAAATTCATGAGAATGAGAGCAAGTAGTAGTGGTAGGAGAAACCACAAGAAAGATCAAGAAGAGTTAGGTAGAAAGGATACCATTGTGTGCTATGAATGTAAAAAACCTGGACATATTAAATTTAACTGCCCTCTTCTTAAAAGATCCAATGATAGGTTTCACAAAAAAAAGGCAATGATGGCAACATGGAGCGACAGTGATAGCTCCGATGATGATTCGAATGAGGATAATGCCAACCTATGTTTCATGGCTATTGAGGATGAAAAGGTAACTTCAAACCTCATTGAATATTCTTTTGATGAATTGCAAGATGCCATTGATGATCTTGCATTGGAATATGAATGCATGAGTATGAAGTATAAAAAATTAATATCTAAATTAAAGAAAGAAAATGAGTTAATGCTAGAGGATAAGTTAGAAGGTGAAAAGAAACTAAAAATTGCAAATCTTGAAATTTGTGACCTAAAAGAAAAAAATAGTAACTTACATAATTCTTTTAATAGATTTTATATGGGTCAAAAAAAGTTAGATAACATGCTAGAAATTCAAAGGGCCTTCTTTGATAAAAATGGATTAGGATATGATGGAAAAAGTAGAGAGACTCATCTCAAAAGTTTCATAGCTAGAAAGAACATGCATAAACCCTCAACTATTTGTTCACATTGTAATAAGAAGGGACATGCATCATATAATTGCAATATGAAGATGACCACTCTTAGAGGAAAAATAGTAAAAAGAATTTGGGTTCCAAAAGAAATAATTAATTCAAAAGATATTAATGCTTTAGTAAAATGGATCCCAAAGGGATCAAGAATTGCATTCACTAACCCCAAAGGACCTAAGAGAATTTGGGTACCTAAGACATGAGTTTGAATTTTGATTATAGGTGATTGAGTATTGCCACAAAGCTAAAATAAAGGAAGCTTGGTACTTGGATAGTGGATGCTCAAGGCACATGACCGGTGATAGAAGCCACTTCAACTCATTTAAATCGAAAGTTGGTAGAGAAGTCACATTTGGAGACAACTCCAAAGGCCAAGTTGAAGGAAGTGGTTCAATAGGTAATGACTACTTTTCATTAGAAAAAGTGTTGCTTGTTAGGGGTCTAAAACATAACTTACTAAGTATTAGTCAACTTTGTGACAAAGGTTACAAAGTAGTTTTTGATTGCTTGAAATGTCATGTTATAGATCCTAAATCTAATAAAGTTCTTTTCCTAGGTCATAGGCAAGGTAATATATACATCGTCTACCTAAATGAACTTAAAAATGAAAACATATGCCTAATGGTAGACAAGGAAAAAGAACCTTGGTTGTGGCATAGAAGACTAGGTCATGCTAGCATGCATGTGTTATCTAAGTTAGCTAGAAAAGACCTAGTTATAGGATTGCCTAAGTTGTCATTTGACTATGACAAAATATGTGAAGCTTGTGTTAAAGGAAAACATAAAAGAACAACATTTAAACCTAAACATAGTGTATCAACCACTAGGCCTCTTCAATTACTTCATCTAGATCTATTTAGACCAACTAGAATAACAAGCCTAGGTGGGAAACATTATGGGTTTGTAATTGTTGATGATTACACTAGGTTCACTTGGGTGTTCTTTTTGAGAATGAAAAATGAAGCTTTAGAAAAATTCATTGCCTATACAAAAGTGACTCAAAATGAAAAAGGTTACACTATAACTAGTATTAGAAGTGATCATGGCAAGGAGTTTGAAAATATTGGATTTCATGAATATTGCAATGATCAAGGAATTAGTCATAATTTTTCAGCCCCTAAGACACCACAACAAAATGGGGTAGTTGAGAGAAGAAATAGAACATTAGAAGAAATGGCTAGAACCATGTTGTGTGAAAATAATTTACCTAAATATTTTTGGGCTGAAGCTATAAATACATCTTGCTGTATCATTAATAGAGCTATGATTAGACCAATTTTTAAGAAAACCCCTTATGAACTTTACAAGGGTAAGAAGCCTAACATTAGCTATTTTCACCCCTTTGGTTGTAAATGCTTTGTCTTAAATAATGGAAAAGACAATTTAGGAAAATTTGATGCCAAGAGTGATGAGGGAATCTTTCTAGGATATTCTTTAAATTCAAAGGCATATAGAGTATATAACAAAAGAACATTGATGGTTGAAGAATCAATTCATGTAATATTTGATGAGTCAAATGATTTATCTAAAAATTCAACCAATGATGAGGATATTGGAATATTTGATGAAAACTTGAAAGAAATTCCAAACTTAGAAAATGATCTATTAGAAAAACTTGACATAAATAAAGAAGATGAAGAAGAAATAGAAATATTAGAAAGAGAGTCTAGAGCACCAAGAGAATTAGGATATGTAAAAGATTGTGAAATAGTAGGAGATCCAACTCTTGGAATTAGAACTAGATCATCTCTAAGGAATGCGTGTCAATATATAGCCTTTGTATCTCAAAGAACCTAGAAATGTCAATGAAGCCTTAGACGACAATAATTGGTTTTTAGCAATGCAAGAAGAATTAAATCAATTTGGGAGAAGCAAAGTATGGAAACTAGTTTTAAGACCTAGTGATCACTCTATAATTGGAACTAAATGGATCTTCAAGAACAAGATGGATGAAAATAGTGTGATCATAAGAAACAAGGCTATGTTAGTTGCTCAAGGCTATAGACAAGAAGAAGGAATAGACTATGATGAAACTTATGCACCGATAGCTAGACTAGAAGCAATAAGAATGCTACTTGCCTTTACATGTTATAAAAACTTCAAGTTATATCAAATGGATGTAAAGAGTGCATTTTTAAATGGTTTCATTAATGAAGTTTATGTTGAGCAACCTCCCGATTTTGAAAGTCATGAATTTCCTGAACATGTCTTCAAACTATCTAAGGCACTCTATGGTTTGAAACAAGCTCTTAGAGCATGGTATGAAAGATTGTTAAAGTTTTTAATAGAAAAAGGATTTTCAAGAGGAAAAGTAGATACTACTTTGTTTATCAAAAATAAAAATAAATTGTTCAAGTGTATGTAGATGATATTATTTTTGGATCAACTAATGAATCTTTATGCCAAGAGTTTGCTAAGATCATGCAAGGTGAATTTGAAATGAGCATGATGGGAGAGCTTACTTTCTTCTTAGGACTTCAAGTGAAGCAAACAAAGGATGAAACCTTCATCAATCAAGCAAAATATACTAAGGAATTGCTCAAACGATTTGGAATGGATAACTGCAAACCTCAAGCAACTCCAATGGGCACCAACACCAAGCTTGATAAAGATGAGAGTGGTAAGTGTGTAGACATTAAACTTTATAGGTCTATGATTGGTTCATTACTTTACCTTACTGCAAGTAGACTAGATATTCTATTTAGTGTATGCCTTTGTGCTAGATTTCAATCTTTTCCTAAGGAGTCACACTTATTAGCCACTAAAAGGATCTTTAGATACCTTAAGGACACTCCCTCTCTAGGACTTTGGTACCCCAAGGACTCCACTTTTTCTCTTCATGCATTTTCTGATGCAAACTTTGGGGGCTATAAAATAGATAGGAAGAGCACTTCAGGTACATGTCAATTCTTAGGGAATAGATTAATCTCATGGTTCTCTAAGAAACAAAATAGTGTAGCGCAGTCCACAACTGAAGCTGAATATATATCAGCAGGTAGTTGTAGTGCTCAAGTGTTGTGGATTAAACAACAAATGAAAGACTATGGTATTGACATGAAGCAAGTCTCAATTAAATGTGATAATACCAGTGCCATTAATCTATTTAAGAATCCTATTCAACACTCTAGAACTAAGCATATTGAGATTAGGCACCATTTTCTTAGAGACCATGTTCAAAAGGGAGATATAATTCTAGAGTACATTGACGCTTTACATCAAATAGCTGATATATTCACCAAATCTCTTGATAGAGATAGGTTTTGTGTTCTTAGAGGTGAATTAGGACTCATGAATGTTCCTTAAGATTTATCTGCTTCAAAACCTTAATTTCAAATTGATTTTAAATGAGTTTTCCAATGATTTTTCTGGGCAAAAAATATGAGAGATCGATCTTCAATCACTATACATCGATCTCCATACTTCAAATAAGCCTAAAGCAGAAAGGTTAAGCTAGGCAGATCGATCTTCTCAACCATAAGATAGATCTCCTTAAGCCTCTGTAAAATAGCAGATCGATCTATGCACTTGACAGATCGATCTCCTGTGCCCTGGACTATAAAAACTGCTCAAAATCCCTAAAATTTAAAAATCCCAAATCTTCAAATCCCTAACCCTTGTCGCGCCTCCTCTCTCAATCCTCTTTCCCAGATCGATCTCAGTAAGGCTTTTGTCTAGAGAGATTCTTGTGTCTAGAGAAATGCCTCGACTTAAGAGAGTTGGCCAAAAACCCCTTAGACCAAATGCTGATCAAGGGTCATCTTCCCAAACAGCTCCTCCCTCTTCTGTCACTACCTTTAACAGGCGTTTTCAAACAGCTGCAAAAAGGAAAAGATATGAAGAGTATTTCTCGACCATGCCAATTAAACATTGGTGCACAATTGACTTCTCGTTTTTAAACCGCATTGATTTTCCTTATCTATCCAAAATGGAAGAATTTAGTTGGATTCCGTTTCTTAAAATCAATACCCCCGTACCCCCAAACATCGTTAGGGCCTTCTTTTCTAACGCAGAACTTATCTACGACCTTGATGATACCTGTAAAATACTAGGGTTTAAAACATTTCTCATGTCTAAAACATTATCAATAAACATATCCATTCTAGCCCGAGGATTTGATATAAGAGATGAGGGGTTGACCGATGAAGAGGAAGAAGTCCCCTTAGAATTTGACCTTCCCGGGGATAAGGCGAGTGACCTACCGATGCACTCGAGGTTACTCTACCTTATCATCTCGTGGAATCTCAGGCCATTTGGTACTCGTCACTCCACAGTTAGGAGATTAGATCGATTTTGGCTCCACCATCTTCACTCCACAAGTCAAAAACCCAATCTGGTCCACTTCATTTATGAAGATTGGCTGAAGATTGTACGCGGCCAGGCCTCCACGATAGTCTTTCCACAACCGCTGGCGTACTTACTACAACGACTCAGGATCGATTGTAGCTCTGAAACTGGTGAAGTGCCCTCCCCAAAGAGCGTCTTAAACATTGGCACACTTCATCACATGGGGTATTATAAGGGTTTTTGAGGAGATTGGAAGAAGAAGCGAGACCAGCAGTCTGAGGCAGCCATGGAAGAAGACCCATCAGCTGAGCCCACTAATCCATCTGCTGCAACTACTGAGGGTCCATCTTCCTCGACTGCTCAGCCTACTGCACTTGTACCATCACCCGATGGAATGGCATCGATTGTGACGATGATCATGGAGCTTAATCGAAAGATGGATGAAGGATTTGCAAACCTTCACGCCACACAGTAGGCCATGTTCGATGAACTGCAGGTTACTCGCACTCGAGTCAAGGAATTCATGGAGCGCTTCCCTCATCATCCTTATCATTTGCTTGAATGCTCCATTTGTGAAGTGACATGAAAATTTCTTTAAAATGTGAGTTCCTTCTTTTGAAATGCGTTATGTTTTGAAGGTTAAATTGTCATTTTACCTTTCTTGCCATTGATATGACAAAAAGGGGGAGAAGAATAAGAAAACATGTTTTAAATGATTTAAAAGGAATGAGTAAATTAAGGGGGAGTAAAGGGGTCAAAAGTAAGGGGGAGCTTACAAAAAGGGGGAGTTTTGTGAAAGCAAAACATAGTTTGTGCATTATGAAAAAGGGTAACTAAACATGTTTATTGAATAAGTTTTGTCATATCAAAAAGGGGGAGATTGTTGAGTTAACATATTTTTAAATGACAAAACAAGTAAAATCAATAATATAGAAATGATTTAAAACATGTTTAAAGGTTATCAGTACCAGAAACTAAGTCTTTAAGGATGAGAGATCGAACTGGTGAGATGAGAGATCGATCTCCTGGGTTTTCTAGTATGAGAGATCGATCTCATGAGGATATGAGATCGATCTGCTAAAGGATTGAATTCTCAAAGGATCTGTACAAGGTATTGAGGAAGCAGAGATTGATCTATAAGGGTTATAGGATCGATCTGTCTAATAAAGGATGTTTATGAGATCGATTTGGTCTAGAAAGAGATCGATCTCCTCAAAACAAAGGGTAAAGGCAGTAGATCGATCTATACTCAAACAGAGAGTTCATGAGATCGATCTGGTATATGAAAAGATTGATCTCCTCAAAGTCAGAGAGCTAAGGAGATCGATCTGGGTTGATTAGAGATCGATCTCCTCACTACGAGAATACTTGGTAGATCGATCTGTAGATCGATCTTGCCTCAAACAGAGAGATTGGAAGATCGATCTGCTTATTTGACAGATCGATCTGTTCTAACATTTTCAAAGTGTAAGATCGATCTCTACATATATGAGATTGATCTCCTTGCTTCAATTTGCTTTGACATTGCAGGAACTTAAACTAAGAGATCGATCTGGTCAAGATTGGAGATCGATCCGGCATTCTACTGGAGGTTCCCAATGGCTCTTTCTGTAAAAATCTAAACGGGAAAAATAGCATTAAATGCTCCAACTACCAATCCTTCAGTATAAAATCAAGCATTGAAGATACTGGGAAGTGAGACACCATTGCTGCACAGTCTGTACATTCTCAAGAATTTATTTTCCACATTCTATTTGTCTTCAATCCTCATTTATTGATATTGTTGTATAAGCCTTTGTGCAAAAGCTATATTTATCCTACCCACATAAAAAGCTTGATCTTGTATTCATCCTTATTTTGAGAGAAAAGAGGAGTGTTCCTCAGTGAGAAAAACTTTGTAAAAGGGTGAATATTCATTTGTGTAAAAAAGGTAGAGAGGTTATTCCTTAACCTGAAAAAGGGAGTGTGTAACATTCAGTGTTAGAGTGAAAGAAAGCTCTTGACAAGGAGGTCAAGAAGAGAGGTCATAGGCAAGAGATTGGCCAAACCTCTATAAATTACTGTGTTTGATATTTCTCTCCCTTATCTTCCTTTAATTTTTTTCATTACATTATATTGATTATTCATTATTTGTAAATTAGACTTAAGTTAGTTTAAATTTGCCATTAACATTAGAAAATCGATTCACCCCCCCTCTCGGTAGAGCCAACATTTTATATGGTCAAGCCTTATGTTCTCCTCAATCTCCATCTTAAAACACTCTTGAGAGTCATCAGGGAGCTTCAAAGGTTTGAAAACATTAAACTTTACTTCCTGATCTTGGACTCTCATCATTAACTCCCCCTTTTGTACATCAATTACTACTCTACCAGTAGCTAGGAAAGGTTTATCTAGTATAATGGAGACTTCCCTATCTTCCTTCATGTCCAAAACAATAAAATTTGCAGGGAAAATAAACTTGTCCACCTTTACTAAGACATCCTCAATGACCCCCTTCGATATTTAATTGATCGATCAGCCAACTGAAAGGTCACTGTGGTGGGCTTGGCATCCCCTATTCCTAACTTCTGATAGATAGACAATGGCATTAAATTTATACTAGCTCCTAAATCCCACAGAGCTCTACCAAAGAATAAATTTCCAATAGTGCATGGTATGGTAAAACTCCATGGATCCTTGAGCTTGTGGGGTAATCTTCTATGGATAATTGCACTACATTCCTCAGTTAAGGCCACCGTCTCATTATCTTCCAGTTGTCTCTTCCTTGAGAGGTTATCCTTTAGAAACTTCACATAACTTGGCATTTGCTTTAAAGCATCTGTAAAAGGAATGTTGATGTGAAACTTCTTAAAAACCTTAAGAAAATTTACGAATTGTTGATCCGATTTTTAATTTTGGAACCTCTGAGGAAAAGGTACTGGTGGTTTAACTAGTGGCAATGTAGTGGGAACTTGTGTAGAATCAGAGGACGAGGAAGGCTGTGAAATAGAAGGAAAAAAAGGTATAGATGAAGAAGTGCCCAGCTTGGATTCTTTTGCAGCCTGATCCTGATGTTCCTGCTCTTTCTGAGCTTCTTGTTGAGAACTTACGGATTCTTCAACTATTTGCTGTTCAGATTGGGACTTAACTTGTGGATCCTCTAGCTCTTTATCACTCCTAAGGATGATGGATTTTACATGTTCTTTACCCTCCCTTTGCCTAAGAGGATTAGCTTCAGTGTTACTAGGAAGGGTCCCTTGAGGACGTTGACTAAGAGCATTTGCTATTTGTCCTACCTGAACCTCTAAGTTCTTAATTGAAGCAGCTTGATTTTACAGGATAGTCGTGAACATTTCCTCAAGCGAGGGCTTCTTCTCAGCTGCTGGTGCATGGTAGAGTTGGGGCTGCACGGGCTGTGGTGGTGGTGGTGGTGGTGATGGATGATATTGAAATTGAGGTGGGGATGGATGATGTGGTGGATGGTATGGAAATTGCGGCTGTGGTGGTACCTGAACCAGTGGAGCTTGAAAACCAGGGAGTTCTACAGGTCTAGAGCTAGAAGTTTGCCCTTGGTTTTAGCTCTAAGAGAAGTTAGGATGGTTCCTCCACCCTTGATTATAGGTGTTTGAAAAAGGGTTGTTCTATTGCTTTTGAGAAGGGGTAACATACTAAACCGATTCTAAGTTGAGTGGACACCTATCTACAGAGTGGGTACCACTACACAGCTCGCAGGAAAGAAAAGGACTTTGGACAGAATACGCAGGGTTAGGACTAGTGGGAGGATTATGTTGGGTACTGAGCGACTCTACCTTCTTCGTAAGATTAGCGATTTGAGAGGTCAAGGTAGACAGTGTGTCGAGCTCATAAATACCCACCGACTTCTTTGGCATTTGCCCCTTCGAGGACCATTGATAGTTGTTAGCGACCATCTTATCTAACAGCTCATAAGCCTCCTCCTCTGTTTTGCACATCAAGGCTCCACCCGAAGCAGCGTCTACTATGGTCCTATTTTGGCTTGTAAGTCCATTGTAGAAGGTCTGGACTTGCAACCACAAAGGTAGGCCATGGTGAGGGCACTTCCTAAAAAGCTCCTTATATCATTCTCATGCTTCGTAAAGAGATTCAGAGTCGTACTGAGCAAAGGAAGATATATTACTACAGAGTTGGGCCATTTTAGAGGGAGGGAAAAGCTTAGAAATTGATGGGCTAACTCATCCCATGTAGAAATGGATCCTGGAGGCAGGCAGGTTAACCAGTGTCGTGCCCTATCCCTAAGTGAGAAGGGGAATAATCTAAGCCTAAGCACATCATCAGATAATCCACTATGTTTAAACGTGTTGTACAAGTCCAAGAATTGCCCAAGGTGAGCATGTGGGTCATCGTGTGGAAGCCCACTGAACTGTAGAGAAGTTTGGATCATCTGGAGGATTGCGGGCTTAATTTCGAAGTTATTTGTAGGGACAGCTGGTGGCCTAATGCCGGAATAATATTCTCCAATTGTCGGCATCGCATAATCTCCAACAATTCTAATTTTCCTGTTTTCTGCCATGGTGAATTGCAGCGGAGCTAATAATTTCCTAAAGTCCTTTCGAATTTTTCTAAGAATGTGTTCGATTTTAGGATCTAGAGGAAAGCAATCAAAACTTCTGGCTATACGCTTGCAATCATCGAAAAGTCCTTAGAAATTTTTGTTATGTTTTTAAATTTTTCAATTTTTTTTATTTTAATTAAGAGAAAATTTAACTAATCTAAGCTAAGGCTCTAAATATTTACACCCTAAATATTCACAAGCTAGAATTACACCTAAGCATAATTTCACCGATATTAATTAACGACTAATTAAAACTTCCCCAGCAACGGCGCCAAAAACTTGATAGGCCCTAAGGATATCACTGCAAGTGCACGGGTCGTACAAGTAATAATGGGATTTGAGTCCCGAAATTACCGTCCCACAGAGAAGTTGACTAGCCTAATTAAGTACCGGTTAATCTTACCCTAAGTATATTCTAGCAAATTATGAGATTAAGGTGGGTGATCTACTAAGCTAGAATTGAAAATACCGAAAGCAATAAAATAATAAAACTATAAAATAAAGAAAATAAAACCGAGCAAAATTACTTACAGTGCTTAACGCAATTAAAATAAAAAATCTACAAAAGAAATTAAAACAGTTAAAACTAATTAACGCAATTAAAATAAAATGCAATTATGAAAATAACAAAGCAAGATAAATTAAACTAAATTTAACAAACCTAAAATGCAATTAAACTACTTAATCAAAATGCGATTCAAAACTAACCTAAGATTTAATGAAATAAATTTACTCTTAATCTAATTCTAAATGAACACTTAATTAACTATCATCCTAATTAAAACTAAGTTCTAAACTATTAAACAAGAATAATAATCATGCAATTTAATTTAAGACTTTAAACTAAGCTAACAAATTAAATTGGAATTAAACTAAACTAACAATGCATGAAAATGAGTTAATTGCTAGAGTTGGGTGCCAAACAAGCCTTAAGCATTTTAAACCATTCCCTCCCTTTACTGTTCATCCTTCATTTCTTCATTTTCTGGTTTCTAGGTGGTCTCGATTTTGCCCTCTGGTCCAGGCTTTTACCCGTTGCACTCTACTTCTGCTGTTTCTGCTTTTGGTTTTGACTACACACTGCACCAAGCTGTTGTTCTCTGCCTCGGTTTCTGGTTGCCAACTGCCTTGATCGGTTCTGCAATCTGCCATGCTTTCTCTCGGTTCTAGATGATGACTCGATTTGTCCAGTCCTTTGCTTCTCCCGCACTGCTATCTCCAACTATTCTCTGCTGTAGTTCTGTGCTACAGCTGGGCTAAAGCACAGATGCTCTAGCTGCTCTCTGTCTGCAATCTGCTGTTGCCTTAGGTACTGGTGTGCATCTTTGTCTAGGCACTGTCCTGCAACATTACACCATCGTTGCACCCATCCTCTGCTCCATAGCTGTTATCTACAAGCTGGTGGTGATTGCAATAGAACGGGATGCACCCGAGAGCATCTATCAGCTGGAAGCAACAACATCCTGCCTCATACAATGCATTTGACTCCAACTCACTCAAGGTAAAATAAGTTAAACGAAATAATAACACTATCAGTAGCAAAATCTTAACAATGCAAACATGGAAATAAGTAAAACTTAGGGAAAGCTTTAAACAAAGAAATGACCCAGTAATAAGGAATAATAAATAATGCAAAGTGTCTAAACCAAGAGCTAAGGACAGAAATAGCATGGACAGTGGACAGAGTTGTAAAACAGAGGAGAGCAAAGCATGGTTGTGACAGTGTTATGCCTCCATTGTTCAACAGATAATCGCGTGGAACTGCTGTGCTTTGAGCATGAACCACTATCCAGTAATTACGGTAGCAATCACACCTCAGTGCACCGTCCCCTGTTGACTCTTTTTATCGGCAGCAAACTCAGTTTCCTTTCACCATGGGGCAGCATTAGCCAACGTGCAGTCGGGTTGCGATTGCAGCAATCGTTAGTGCTAGCTTCAGCTCTAACTTCCAGCCTTTAGTACTACTGTTGCAGTAGCTTTGTTCTCGACCTGCACTTATAATACTGAAGCAAGAGCTGCAACTGCAGATGCACTATTTACACTAGCAACAACAGAATAGATTAAAACAGAATGAAATTGTAAAAAAAAAAAAAGATTAAGAAACTAGCATAAGACGTGTAACCGAGAAGAACAAAAAATCTGTAAACAGTAAATGCAAGCAACTGTCGCAAACTTGCATAGAACAACTACTTCAGACTGAAACTTAACATTCAAAATGAAAAAGTAAAATAAATTCTACAGTTAAACCTGTTGAAACCGAGAAGAACATTGAAGGTAGAATCCAAGCTTTTCATAAAGGTAATGGAAATTACATAAACAGTAAAAATTAAAATGGCTAACAGAAAATTGCTTGGAAATAAAAACAAAACTAAAAAACTAAAGCTACCTCAGAATTACAACTACTCCTAAATTACATTACATTACACTACTCCTACTCCTAAAATTACATTAACTTCTACTCCTAAAATTACATAACTTCTTCAATTGTCATCCTTTCCTATTTATAAACACACTAGGGGTAAAATGGTAATTTTCACATCCTTGATGAGTTAGCATTTTTTTGGCCACTTGTCTTCACACCATTGGCTCCTTGAAAAGATATTTCCATGTCATCGGTCTTCTTATCCAATTAGATGTGCTAGGTGGCATGACTCGTGTTGTCCTCGTGGCTCAATCTCGATTTTAGCCCAATTCCGATCCATTTTCTACCGAAATATTCAAAATTCATCCGGATTTGATTTATCTGTAAACATGAGAATTTTAATTAAATAAAGGGATAATTAACAAAATAAATTGGGGATTTAAATAATTAATTCGGAAATTAAGCACAAATAATTCTAAAAATATAGAATTATCAACCATTCACGTGGCCCTTGCTAACGGGATTATAATAGTTAGAAAATCACAAGGCCCTTGCTAACGGGTTATAATAGTTAGCTTACCATATCATATGGTCCACTATTAGCTTTACAAATAACAATTGTATGTGCCTGCTATCAGCTTTATAAATAGCAAAGATATGTGCCTGCTATCAGCTTAGTAGATAGTAATATGATACAGCCCAGCTATTGGCATTATAGGTAGCCAGATTTGCCCCACTAATGGTCAATATAAATAGCAAAGATATGATATGGGCCCTAATGAAATTATAGTTAGTAATATTTGCCCATTATTGATCGATATAGATAGCAATTGTCATGTAATATGGGATTTTTAATATGACCCTGATCACGGGTTATAATAGTGATAATTTCAAATAGAAAACATGAAATGAATATGTTTTCCGAACACAATTTGATATGTTTTACAAATATGAAAGTGGTTTTACCGAACATGATTTTATCGAAAAGAATATGTTTTTTGATATGAACATGAAACGGTATGGTTTATAAAAATGAGCATGGTTCACAAAACATGTCCTACTGATATGATATGGATACGATATGAATATGAACATGATACTGTAAAGTCCATGAATTTTCTAGTGTAGGATTTTAATTATGAATAGCGAAGTTTATGAATGGAATTGAGAATAGGCACATCGGTGGATAATTAATTGAAATTATATCTTAACATGAAAGACTTGGATGAGTTTAATTAATGAAAATATTTTTAACTTGAAGAACAAATTATTGTGAGGAATATAAATAAATTTTTATGAGCTAGATTAAGGTATGAATATTCCTCTATGATAGGTAAGTGCAAATATTAGACTAAATTCATTTTGAATACTATATGGAAAATTTATTAAGTGTATATATATATATATATATATATATATATATATATATATATATATATATATATACACACACACACACATAAGCCCGTGGATTGGCTTTCAAATGAAGCCAATCTTAAGAGCTATATAGCAGGCTATTTACATAAGGATATATATATATATATATATATATATATATATATATATATATATATACTGGATACATTAAGGGAAAAGTCATGAGCAAGGATCGCTCTCGGTGAGAAAGAATGAAGATGATGTTTTCGGTGGAAAGAAAATGGAATGAATGGAGATGATTTGGCTTAGGTACAGTAATGGGTGGTCTGAACCAAGAAAATGAGGAGTGAAACAAGTTGAAAAGAAAGGCTAGTACTAGAGTATGATCGTTTGAAAATAGCGTGAAAGGGAGTTAGTGAACAAAATCGAGACAATGATCTGCATTAAAAGGGACAAACCGAGAACATGGAACTAGAAATATAAAGGGTAGAAGAAATTACGTGATGGTTGTTGAAGATAGGAAGAAACTGATTGAGAGAGTGAGTTGGCGAGGTAGGAAACTGAAGAAAGAGTAGGCAATGAATAGCTGAAATAGAGACCTGCGCGGGAGCTGAAAATGTCTTGAAGCAAGAGGCGACATGGGGGCTAAGCTAAAGTAGTGGCCAGCCTAGGCCATTATTTCTTGTTGCAGCGACGGAGCAGGGCAATCCAGGCTGCTATTGTGTGCGTGATAGTAGGGCACCAAAAATAGGGGCTTCACTCGGCCTTCTTGGAGACATGACAACTTGGCTGAAAACAAAACCAATAGTGATTGTGTCACGACCGTGATTTCACCAAAAACCACTACTAATTTTTTGCTTTTTATTTACCTTTCTCCTTGTCAACAGTTGTGCTGTGATTCGACATTAGTCACCTTATCCACATTATCTTCTCATACATACATGTCAATATAACTATCTATTGACTGTGAAAACTTTTGTACCATAAGTGAGCTCACATATATTTAAATACAAATGCATCCCTCATTATTTGATTGTTTACATCACTGTACTGTTATATGTTCAGATACAAAGTCGTACGTGTGTATATACCTTGCTGGGAATGCAAAGGACATAAGGAATGCAGGTCCTTAACCGTACTCTAGCTACTGCGAATGCTCTGTAGAGAGGGTGAAAATGAAAGGGGTGAGCTCACTAGCTCAGTAAGAAAATCAGGTAAGCAAGTAGATAACCACACTATCTACAAAATATAATGTTGTGCCTTGAAAATATTCCTTTTCATTTTACATCTAAAGCACGTGTCTTTCTTTGAAACATTTATGCAAGTGTGTGTGTGTGTGTATATATATATATATATATATATATATATATATATATATATATATATATATATATATATAAACAAATCATCAGTGTATATTGAAAACATGCTAGTTTAATAACCTCAGCAATTCATGCAAAATGTTGTATTCTCATGTAAATAATGTAAATCACATTTCATTGTGCCATATCATTTAAGTCAAAGTAAAATGGCATTTCATCATGTTAAAACCATGGAAATCCGGGCTTTACCCATCCCTCGAGTTTACCCTTTTTAACACACAAAGTCACATGTCGAGGCTCAACCCATCCCTTGGGTCTACGAAATTTATAAAATCATGAACAAGAAATATCATGTGAGATAGGCGACTACTTATTTGAGGATTATGATCATATTCCCTTTTCTGGTGATCCTAGACTACACAGTACTCAGTGTGCGGGGCCTCATTGCTGTAATGGGAGGTGGGTCAAATCCTCTACCGTCAGCTAACAACTCCACTACTCCATAACTCCACATCACATAACAACATGTACTCACAGTATAATGTATTCTGTGTGTCATACACGGTACAAAGTACTCCATGGACCCAATAACAGTTTCGATAGCCATTTGCCATATCTCAAAATGCATGTGCGAGCATATAAATCGGTATGACACACAATCTGCACAAGGCTTCAGCTCGGTTGTTTCATGTCATGTATATCAAATCAAATCCAGTGCGAGCCTTGAGTGCGCCTCTCAGTTAACACCCCGCTCAAACACTGTTTTATGGATATCTCAAAATCGAACACTAGTGTAAGTAACACTCCAGCACTAGGTCATGCATATTTTAACATTTCAAATAAAGTACTAGCAACGCTCCAGTACTATGCCATGCATAAATCACATTAAAATCAAGTACGAGTAACGCTCCAATACTATGTTATGCATCTCATGTAAAATCTAGTGCGAGCAATGCTCCAGCACTGTATCATGCACAATCATGAAAATCTAGTGCGAGTAATACTTAGACACTAATTTATGTAGACAACATATAAAATTCAATGCGAGCAGTGCTCCAGCACTATTTGTTTTCACACAACTCGATAGATGGCTCATTTAAAAGAGATTCACTTAAATAAATCAAATCGGCACTATATTGTGCTATTTTCGCATATATCATGAAAACATCAACCAATCTATCAATGCATCTACTATACAACATTAAACAGTTAAAAACACACTTTCCATGCTTTTCACAACTTTTCCTAACTTTCCTAATTTTTGACTTTTTACCCTTAGTAGGGTAAAATCGTAATTTACCCTTTCCAGGTCTCTTAAAATTTTATTCACTTTCTCTGACCCTCATACTTGTTAAGTGAATGTAAAAGTAGATGAAAGTACGTGCAGGTATCTCTAACTACTCACAAAAGTCCTTTACCTGGAATCACTCGAGAAATTTCACTTTTCCGACGTTGCTCGATCTCGCAGTCCGATTCGCTCCCATTACAATCTCCGGAGCTGCATATCACCATTTATTTGGTTAATTTCACTTTTTCATTTGTATTTCACTTAATGGGCCCTTTTTACTCTTATTGGGCCTTAACAACTCTTAATGGGCCTAACACCATCTTAATCCCATTACATTTTACTATTCATTTTAATTGGGCCTATTGGGCCCATTAACATTTATTGGGCTTGGTCTGAAGTCCATGAACTCTTATTAGGCTGAACCCACATCGGCTTGGCCCATTGGCCTCTGACCATGGCATGTGGTCGAGAGCCATGCATGCCGCCCATGGTCGAGACCATCCATCATCACGCAACCATATGCCATTTGCTAGCCAACTTCACTTAGGCATTTCATCAAACACCTTTCATGCATGTCTTAAGCCTTTCCTATAGTTCATGTTGGCATTTTATCAAACACCTTATATGCCAACATCATGCAACCATCCAATTAAACAAATTTATTAAAACTAACAATGCCATAATCATGTATTCATGCATATCAACCTATACATGTCTTAAAATCACATGGGTATTCATTAAAACTCATATACCCCTTTTTGGTCATCACATGTTCATGGTGTTTTCATGTGTTTCAATCCATAAAATATATACCAATCAACTCCATATAACTCATAGATCAACATATATGAAGTTAGAAGCTTGAAAACTCACTTAGCTTATACTTCTCTCTTTGGCCGAAACTTTCTTGATTTTCGGGTTGATCAATATGGCTCATTGATGGCTGATTTCCAAGATATGTTATTCCTCTCTAAATATGGAACAACTTTCATGAAGATCACTTGTTCTAAATATGTCTCTAACCTAGTGATTTCTAGTGAGAGAAAGCTTGAAGTATGGTTTGGTAATGGTTTCCTTAAGCTTGCCGAAAATGAAAGGATAAAGATGATGATGTGTTGGCTGATATTTAATCTTAAAGACTTAGTCATTAAGTCACAAATTTAGCCATCTTATTTGACTTTTAATGGGTTTGGGTTATAGTTATCAAATCGGATTTTGTAACCTTTTACTAATGGGTTTTAATTTAAACTAATGGGCTTTAAATTTGGGCCTCTCGGTTTGGGCCTTCCCTTTGGGTTTTTGGGCTGAAATTTTTCCTACCTATTGGGCCTTCAATTTTCTCAATATTGGGTTGGTAAATCGACCCAACAATTCAGCCTAATAGGCCTAAGAAATTTGGCCCACACTTGTTACACCTTAATGGTCTTTAAAATTTCCAACTTTGGCCCATTGCGTTTTACTCGTTTAATTTAATCTAAAATTCGATTAAATTAATTTTCCATACTTAAGGGGATGAATATCTTGTATTTTAACCAAAAATATTTCTTCCCCACTTTTTAACCATACTTAGGTTAAATTTTAACCATGGTTAGTCAACTATGGTCAAAGTCCACTTTTGTTAACTACCTTTGACTTTTCTAAACCATTGACCACGTTTGACGTTTTCTCAAAAATCAAAAAGTATCATATTCCATGGTTCACACTCTCATCTTCATGTTTTGGCTGTTTCTGGGAGGTAAATATACCTAAAACACCTTAAACGGACCATTTCGGACTCGTTTAGCCCTTTTTGGCTTTTACTCTACTTAAATGTGTTCGGGACCAAATCAATCCGACTTTCCTTCATGAACCCTATATATTTTCACATCATAAGTTCTGTTCTTTATTCATAATGATTTAGATCCACTCGGTTTAGCCTATGGCTCTTATAGCCCTTATTTGGACTTTATGTAGCTTATATGAATTTAATCACTTCATTTACGATTTCTTTCAGTAAATACTATTCTTATGATTCGACTAACGAAATAAAGTGTTCCTACTTATAGGAATCATAAGAAACAAGCTACATAAAATACGAGTCTTACAATCCTCCTCAACTAAGAAAATTTGGTCTTCCAAATTAGAACCAAGTCAGTCATCAAACAGCTGGGGGTGCTTCTCTTGCATCAGGCTCTCTAACTCCCAAGTAGCCTCCTCTGAAATATGATGCTGCCAGAGAACCTTCACTAACCCGATGGTCTTTGACCTCAAGACCTTCTCCTTCCTATCTAGTATTCGAATCAACCTCTCAACATATGACATGTCCTCTCTGAGCTCCAACGGCTAATAACTAATCACATGTGCCGGATCCGGGTGATACTTCCGAAACATCAAAATGTCGAAGACATTATGGACACCTGATAAGTCCGGTGGCAACACCAACCTATAGGCCTTATCTCCTACTCGATCAAGTATCTCAAAGGGTCCAATGTAGCTAGGACTCAGCTTACTTTTCTTCTCAAATCTCGCTATACCCTTAGAAGGAGAAAGTTTTAGAAACACTGACTCGCCAACTGTAAACTCTAGTGGCCTTTGTCTCTTATCAGCATAATTCTTCTGTCTGCTCTGAGCTGTTCTTAATCTCTCAGATATCAACTGAACATCCTCAAACGCTTTTGTCACGACCCCTTTTTATTAAATTTGTTTAAAAATCACAACAAATTTTTTGCATTTTTCCTTTCCTTTACCCGGTCGCGAACATTCTTACCACTACACAGTTGGGCTATGAGTCAATAATAACCATCACATCTCATTCATTTCCAATTAATCAAAAATCATGTCATAAAGTTAAAAATTTAGTTATACACTTATACAAGACATGTTTACTGACTTGTACATCCCCCATATCACAAAATTAAAATGACTACTGTGCTTTTACATGTTTAGATACAGAAATAATCCTGTGTGTATACCTCTTGGTGATGGAGTGTAGCAGATATCCAAAATACCATGTCTCAGTCCTCACTGGGCTACTATGTACCCTCTGTAGAAGGGGAAAGTAGAGGGATGAGAAACCACACGCTCAGTAAGGCAATAATGCAAGCATGGTAGATAACTACCCTATCTACATGCTGATAATGTTCTGGCATATATCATTTATAGTCAGAACATGAGAAAATAAAATTGTGCCGCATGTATATAGATATATCATGTACTAAAACATGGAAAACAGACATGTAAAGCATGGAATCATCATCATGTAAAACATCTCATGCTCATCATTATCAAACTCATCAAAAAGGGAAATTCATTAGAAACATCCTTTAAGATCTCTCATTTCTTATAACACATCGGATTTCATCGCAAACAAGATATCATTTCCTTACACAAAATCCCATAAGGCTTGACCCCTCCCTCGGGTCTACCCTGGACAACACAATCACACTCAGTGTATAAAACCATGTGGTACTATGTAATATTATGTAAGACAGGCGGTCACTATATCTCAAAGACTATGGCCAACTATGTCATAATCATCCCAGACCACACAAATCCCGGTGTGCGGGGTATCATGCTGGAATAGAGGTGGGTTAGTTCTTCGCCAAACTTTTCAACTCATCACCACAACCACGCGGTACAATGTACTCCATGTGATATACAAGGTACAACGTACTCCGCAGATCCATATCATGGTTGGGAGTGCCAGTCATAGGTCTTATCTACCCCAATACCATGTGTAACCTGTATAGTCTCAAGTGCACGTGAAGCTTCTTGTATCCATGTAAGAGAGCCTCCCCACCAATAGAGCCTCCCCACCTCATTGGGCTTAATGTTGTTGGCTTAAGGATCCTACCATAAGAGAGCCTACCCACCGAATAGAGCCTCCCCACCTCGTAGGGCTTAAGGATGTAGGGCTCGAGAATCTTACCAACTCCATGGCATCACACATACCACAATGTGAAAACCTATGTGAGCTAAGATCTAGCACGATTCATGCATCATCAATAAATCACCTCGTACGAGTAATGCTCTAGTATGGCATTTATGCACAAAATCATGAAGAAATCACGTATGAGCATAGCTCCAGTACGATTATATGCATAAGAAGGTCAATCGAAATCCACGTACGACCAGAAGCTCCAGTACAATTTATAAAACATCATCACAAATCAAATCAAGGTACGAGCTAAGCTCTAGTGCATTTTATACATATGAAAACACTAAAATCCAGTGTGAACGATGCTCTAGCACGATTTAACTCTCGTAACTACAATAGGTGGCTCTATTTCGATAAAACACTCTCAAAACCATGGTTAGCACCTCAAATGTGCCTTTTCACAAAATCAGGAAATCACTAGCCCACTTATCCATCATTTTGCTTAAACCAAAGTAATGTGTTTTCATAAAAGCAATTAAAGCATGTGATTTATGCGATTATTAGCCTTACTATTCCCTTTTCATAAAATCCACTTCAAAACCAGATCATATATATACATACTTGTAGTTGTTCATACATACTATCAACCATTATTTCTAAACAACCATGCATTTTGCAAAGCCCTATATTTACCCGCAAAATACGAGCAGCTATCTCTATACACTCACAGAATTCCCTTACCTGGAATCGCATCGCGTGATTCCACTTCCTCAAAGCTGCTTGATCTCGCGATTTTGATTCGTCCCCAACGAATTCTTTAAAACTACACGAGATTACGTTCCACATCAATTTCATCCCATATAACTCAACTTTTGTGTTTACTATAGTTAACTCAACCTATAGTCTTCATTAACTCTTATGAGGTCTAATTTCCTCTTAAGTCCATTTTTGATTGTTTGATAGTTTCTCGAGAGTTTGTTAAACTCCTTTAGGTCTATTGATTCATACTAAATCGATATTTAAGTTCATCGAGTCTCTAATCCATCATTTGCCTCACTATGGCATTTTGTCAAATACCTCACATGCTTATTCACTTAAATAAGACAATCTAACAATGTGGCTTCATTCATCCTTCTAAAATCATACATATTACCTCATAGACAATTTAGCATACTCTATTCATCATAAATTAATCCACAATACATTTTCTCACTCTAGACTCATTCTAGGTTATAATGGTTCCATGGTTTTCTAGGTAGTTTCTATCACTAATATACAAACAAATCAACTCTAAAATCAATAACTAAACAAATATTGCATTGAAAACTCACCTAGTTTGATTTCCTTCTTGCTCCAAATGAGAATGCACCTTTTCTCCTTCAATCCAACTAATGGGATATTGATTTTCAAACTATGTTGTTCTTCTCTTTAAGATGAACAACTTTGCTCTAACGGTTTTTCCTCAAATCTTAATGGCAATGGGGTGATTTTAGAGTGAGAAAGCTAGGTTTTAAGATTGGAATGGAAGAAAAAGGTTTAGTCCCATGAAATGCAGATCCAACTACTCCATATTTATTGAGTTGGCTTGATGAGATCGATCTGCATTGGGTGGAGATCGATCTTGTCCTCTTAAATTCATCATTTCATGACATTTGAAGGTATGAGATCGATCTGTCGAAGGCTTGAGATCGATCTGCTTCAGTGAATGAGATCAATCTGCTTCAATGGAACAATATCGATTTGTCTCAGGCAGAGAGCTAAATAGATCGATCTGGTCTTAAGGGGAGATTGATCTGCTCCAGCCCGAGAGTTAAGGAGATCGGTTTGCTTGAGTGAGGGATCGATCTTCCTCTTCCATCATGCTTGACTTCGCATTCTTCAGGCCATGAGATCGATCTCTCCTTGCATGGGATCGATTTGGCCTTCATCCTACACCTTTTTTGCTGTAATTTCCTCATTCAAACTCATACTTAATCATGCCAACACTCAATTATCAATCCATTTACTCTTTGAGCTCATAAACATTCATTTCTTATGATTCATATATAATTTAATTTTGTTTGTACATAATGTAATTATATACATTACCCCAAAAATTAAGGGTCTTACAATCCTCCCCTCCTTCAAGGAATTTGGTCCTCCAAATTAGAACCAAGTTAATTTGAAAACAACTTTGGGTACTTCTCTTGCATCATACTTTCTAACTCCCATATAGCTTCCTCTGGAGTGTGATATTGCCAAAGAACTTTCACTATTGGAATTGTCTTTGTCCTTAACACCTTCTTTTTCCTATCCAATATCCAAACTGACTTCTCAACATACGTCATACTCTCATTGAGCTCCAACGGCTCATATCTTATCACATGTGTCGGGTCCGAGTGATACTTCCGAAGCATAGAGACATAGAATACGTAATGAACATTTGTCCAGTCTAGTGGCAACACCAACCTATAAGCCTTATCTCCAACTCTCTCCAGAATCTCGAAGGGTCTGATATATCGAGGGCTTAACTTTCCCTTCTTTCCAAACCTCATAATCCCTTTCGAGGGAGAAACTCTCAAAAATACTGACTCACCCACATCAAACTCCAGTGGTCTCCGTCTCCTGTCAGGATAACTCTTTTGTCGGCTCTGAGCTGTTCGTAATCTCTCACATATTAGCTAGACGTTCTCAGAGGCCTGCTGCACTAAATCCAAAGAAAAATCTGTCTGTCAATAACCTCTTCCCATCCAATGAGTGATCGACATCTGCGTCCATATAGTGCCTCATATGGTGCCATTCCGATACTCGCATGATAGTTGTTATTATAGGCGAACTCGGCTAACTATAGGTGATCATCCCAAGAGCCTCCAAAATCCAGCACACATGCTCTCAACATATCCTCCGGGGTCTGTATAGTCCTATTTGACTGACCATCTGTCTGAGGATAAAAAGCGGTACTAAAACTCAGTTAGGTCCCTATCGCTTCCTGAAACTATTCCAAAAAATAGGAAGTGAAGCAGGCATCCTGATCAGAAACAACGCTCACTAGTACACCATGTAACCGAACTATTTCTCGAACATACAAGTTCGCCAACTGGCTCAGAGTATCTGTAGCCCACATGGCTAAGAAATAGGCTAACTTCGTAAACCGATCCACAATAACCCAAATGGCATCATAACCTCTACGGGTCCTCGATAATCCTATCACAAAATCCATGGCGACGTGTTCCCATTTCCATGTCGGTATCAGTAGAGGCTATAATAACCCTATAGGCTTCTGATGCTCTACCTTCACCTGTTGACAGATGAGACATCTAGCGACATATTCAACAATGTCTCTTTTCATTCCAAACCACCAATAAACCTTTTAAAGGTTTTGATACATCTTAATACTCCGCGGATATATCGTGTACCTCGATGAGTGAGCCTCTGACAAATCCATTCTCCTGATCTTAGGATCCTCGAGAACACATACTCTGCCCCTGAACCTCAATAATCCATCTGCACTCAATTCAAAATTAGTACCTATACCTATCTGAGCCTAACTCAACCAATCGATGCACTGTTGATCGCTCTACTGAGCCTGTCGAATGTGACAAATCAACTCTTGCTCCAATCTCAAACTAGCCATAATATCCAATTTCTCTGAACCAGGTGGGGTTACATCCAAACTGAGGTTTATAAATTGCTCCAACAGCTCATGTTCCTGAACCATCATATAAGACACCAACCTGAGGTTCATGCTCAAGGCATCGACAACTACATTCGCCTTCCCTGGGTGGTACATGATCTCATAATCATAATCTTTCAAGAGTTCGAGCCATCTCCTCTATCTCATGTTTAACTCTTTCTGCGAGAACATGTACTTAAGGCTCTTATGATCTGTATAAATTTGAAATTTCTCGCGATAGAGATAGTGGTGCCATATCTATAGTGCAAACATTATGGCCGCCAACTCTAAATCATGTGTGGATAGTTCCTCTTATGATCCTTCAACTGTCTGGACCCATAGGCAACTACCTTCCCATCCTGCATAAGTACACAACCTAGTCCCTGGTGTGATGCATTCGTATACACAGAGAAACGTCCTGAGCTAGTAGGAATAGTGAGAATCGGAGCAGTGGTCAATCGACGCTTAAGCTCTTGAAAACTCCTCTCACATGCCTCATCCCACACAAACTTAACATCTTTTCGCTTGAGGCATGTCAATGGAGTAACTAGTCTGGAGAAACCCTCAACAAATCTTTGATAATACCCTGCCAATCTCAAAAAACTTCTGATCTCAATAACTGTTTTGGGCTGTTCCCACTGTACAACTGCCTCAATCCTAGATGGATCCACTGATACTCCATCCTTCGACACTACATGGCCTAGAAATGAGACCTGCTCTAACCAAAAGTTACACTTATTAAGTTTGGAGCATAATTCTTTCTCTCGGAGGGTCTGTAGAACTAACCTCAAATACTGCTCATGCTCTTCCCTGGACTTGGAATAAAGCAAAATGTCATCAATGAACACAATCATAAACTTTTCCAAGTATGGCTTAAATACGTCATTCATCAGTGCCATAAATGCTGCGAGGGCATTCGTCAATCCGAATGGCATAACCAAAAACTCATAGTGGCCATATCGGGTATGAAATGCTGTCTTGGTTACATCTCCACTCTGTATCCTCAACTGATGGTACCCTGACCGCAGATCTATCTTTAAAAATACTTGGGCTCTTCGGAGTTGATCCAACAAATCATCTATGCGTGGAAGGGGGTACTTGTTCTTAATGGTGGTCTTATTCTGTAATCAGTAATCTAACACAGTCGGAGACTTCCATCCTTCTTCCTTACAAATAGAACGGAGCTCCCCAAGGTGAGACGTTCAGTCTAATAAACCCCTTCTCCAGTAACTCTTGCAACTGCTTCTTTAGCTCTTCCAACTCTATCAGAGCCATTCTATGTGGTGGTTTCGATATTGGCTCTTTACCAGGTACTAACTCTATACAAAATTCCATTTTCCTATCAGGTGGTAGTCCTGGTAATTCGTCCGAAAAAACATCAGGAAAGTCCATAATTACGAGAATATCTCTCAATTTTGGCTATGCCTTATCAGTGTCAACCACGTAAGCAATGAATCCTTCATATTATTCTTTCCACCGTCAGCAACACAAATCATCGCATTAACATTCATAAAAATTGAATAAATTCATCTCTCAAATATAATGATTAAAATCATACTCTTTTCATTTACAATAAACAAGTTCATTATTTCATTTCACAAAACTTACAAAAAGATTTTCTATCTCTGGAAACATCAATATTTTAGCATGACAATCCATAACAACATGATTTACAGCCAGCTAATCCATTCCTAGGATTACATCAAAATCATTAATGCTTAGCAAAATTAAGTTGGTTGCCATCTCTTTTCCTCATATCCTCAACTTACAATTCCTATATACATGCTCAATCAACTGACTATCATTCATAGGGGTAGATATCATCAACATCTTATCTAACAGTGTGGGTGTTACATGCTTCAACAATTTATGTGTAAAGGATAGAGATACAAAGGAATACAAGGCACCAGGATCAAACAGTGCAATTGCTTCTAAATCAAAGATTTTGATGGTACCTTTAATCACATCTGTCGATGCATCTGCTGTGTCCTGGTCTAGTGCGTGCACTTGCTATCTGCTAACACCCACTGCCTGCTTCCCTTTTTCCTCAGCTGCAGCCCTCTTACTCGGAGCAACTGTCTTAACTGGAGCTCTCTCTGGCTCCTTGCCTTTCTATGAGGCAGTCTCAATCATCTCAGTACAATATCTCACAATATGTTCGGGCTTCCCACACCTATAACATAAAATAGAGGGTGTTTGACAAGGTCTAGTCCCACGAAATCTGCCACATTTTCTACACTGATCAGTAGTAGCTCGTAATCCTCCAATAATCATACCTCTCGGAGCAGTCAAAGCTAAGTACATGGGAGGTCTAACAGCTCTCTCCTGCACCTCCTCAATCTTAGGTCACTTCTCAAAAAATCTCTGGCCTTCTCTTTTAGCCACTCTGTCCATCCCGAATCTCTTTCAGTCTCTATCTCTTTTGACAATAACATTCCCAAGCTCGAAGGCATTCCACTCAAAGTCCTGCTTGCATAACTGAGCCCTATGTACAGCCTCCTCATAAGTATGAATGTCAAATGGAGCTAACTTGGTCCGAATGGCTGAAATTCTATTTTTTATAGAATTATTTGTGCTTAAATTCATAATTATTTATTTAATCCCCATATTATTTTATTAATAATCCTCTTTATTTAATGAAAATTCTTTAATGTGCAAATAAATTAAATCCGGATGAAACTCAGTCGTTTCAGACGAAATTGGGTTGAAAATGAGCTAAAGGAGATTGGACCACTTCAAATTTTGCAGACCGAGTCACCAGTCGTTTGGACACGCGTGATGTCAAGTGTCCATATTTTATTTGCTCCAAAATGATAAAATCAACAGACACCGAGCAAATATTTTGGAAGGCACACGCCAGGCCACATCGCACAGCCAACTGGACAAACCGACAAGTGACGTGGAAATATCTATCCGCAGCAAATCAATTGAAGATAAGTGGCCAAATAATGCCAACTCATCTAGGATGAAAAATTACCATTGTACCCCTATGTTTGTGTATAAATAGAACATGATGGCAATTGAAAATGTATATAGGTTAGGGTAGAATAGCTTTTAGATTAATTTTAAAAGTTTTCCTTAGAATTTTCGCATAGTTTTACAAGTTGTTTACTGTTTATTCACAATTCACTTTACGAAATTATTTGTTTCATTTTCTAATTTCATGCTATTTCATTAGCAATCTTGTTCACCTTTTTCTTCTTGTTCGGTTTGCAAAAATCCATTGTTGGATTTTTTTAGTTGGTGATATCTTACATAGAAATTTAAAGCTTTCAGTAACAAGTTCTCAGTTTTCAAATTCATTTCTATATTTGTTTAATAAACCATTAGTTTATTTTTAGCTTTTGGTTTGTTCCTTTTTGGTGCATTCGGGTTTCAGGATACCTTCAGTCAATCTTCTCCCCTTTGATTCTGTTGCCTTGATGTGGGATAGTGCAAAGCATTTGTCCACATCAAGAGCTATGTGGAGTCACGGCTGGAGAAGAACATGAAGCTACCCGAGGAGGTTGAGCTCTCTATTTATGTTGTTGAAGTTCTCGGACAATGTGGAAATGGTGCTATTGTTAAATCCTTTCGGGTTTAAAGTCATTTGCTACTTTGTATCATTGTTTTATTCTTTCTTTATTTCATCTTGCATTTGTATGTTTTTCTTTATTCTGTGCTTACTTGTAGTTAGAGTATAACTTCCATGTTGTCTGCATTTATTCATGTTTCTTGCATATAGTTCATTTACTGCATTCTATTTCATCTTCATTGTAGTTTGTTATTTGCTGGATTAGGAAATGATTGTGGTTGTTTGTCCAGCATAAAGATTAAAGAAGCAGTTCATAGGAGCATAGTTAAAGTCATCGCAGCAAGATAACATTTATTTTCAGTCTCTGATGTGCTCTGTTTCCAGTTTTTGTTACTGCTCATTATGGATGTTAACTTATGGTTTGTCTTCATTGCTTCTTCTGTTTCGGGTAGATGTTATTGTTCTGTCTAATGTTTGATTAGTGATTGATCATTGATAATAGGCAGCAACACTCAAAGCATTTCAAGACTTCTTTGAATCTCGGGTTAACAGTAACTACAATCTCTTTTTCGATTCTGCAAATATTTTTCTGCAACTAATAAGTTTTCATGGTTCATTATAAGTTGTGATGTCTAGGATGGTGTGAAGGCAAGATCGTGTGCACCCGAAGCAAGCACAGGTGAGCATTCACTAGCAGGAGCAAGGCAACACTCACAGTACCGGGAGCAGATGACAAAACCAGTAGCAACCTGAATCGTTCAAAGTAAGCACTGGATATGGGTGATGCTCAGTAAGGACTTGCTGGGAACAAACTAACAGTAGCCAGTGCAGAGGTCGCGGATGTGTAGGTGACGGACAGAACCGTTGGCAGTCCTGCAAGCTTGTGCAACCCGAGCAGCAGCATCTAGAAATGAATTTGACAAAGAAGACAAATGAACAGTGCAGACTTTCGGGACTACTTTGGTGGTTTTGTAATTGCCTAGGGCCATGTTTGGCAAATTCCCCTTGTAGTTGTTTAATTCATTTTGGATGCATTTTAGTTAGATTAATTTCAATTTTATTAGTTAGCTTAGTTAGTTCATTTCTTATGTGCATGATTAGTCATAGTTCAATTGATTGATTAGTCTAGAATTTAGATTTAATTATGCCATTAGTTAATTTTATTTTAGTAATAGGTTTTTCAATTACAATTAATTTAGATTAAATTCATTTTATGCATTTTTAATTTAGTCTTCATTTTGATTAAATCTTAGGTTAGTTTAAATTGTAATTTTTTATTAATTAGATTAATTTGCATGCACATTTCATTTTAAGTTTGTTTAAATTTTAGTTTAATTAATTCCTTTATTTTTATATTCACATTTTAATTGCGTTAATTTATTTTAACTGTTTTAATTTTCTTTTATAGGTTATTTGCTTTTAATTGCTCAGAGTACTGTAAGTAAATTCTACTCGGTTTCATTTCCTTTAGTTCTTATTATTTTATTGCTTTCCAGTATTATTTTTAATTAGCCATAGTAGATCACCCTCTTTAACTTCATAATTTGCTAGGATATACTTAGGGTAAGATTAATCAGTAGTTAATAAGGCTAGTCAACTTCTTTGTGGGACGATAATTTCGAGACTCAAATCCCATTATTACTTAGATGACCCGTGCACTTGCGGATAATACCCTTAGGGCGTGCCAAGTTTTTGGCGCCGTTGTCGGGGAAGTTTAATTAGTCGTTAATTAATATCGGGAAAATTATACTTAGGTGTTATTCTAGCCTGTAAATATTTAGGTTGTAAATATTTAGATTAGTTAATTTTCTCATAATTAATTAAAATAAAAAAAATTGAAAAATTAAAAAACTTAAAATTTTTCTAAGGACTTGTTGATCTTTGCATGCGTAGAGCCAGGAGTTTTGATTGCTTTCCTCTAGATCCTGAAATCGAACGAACTCTTAGGAAAATTCGAAAGCACTCTAGGAAATTTATAGCTCCGCTGCAACACACGATGGCAGAAAATAGTGAAATCAGGACCGATGGGGATTAGTGGTGCCGACGATTGGAGGATATTATACTGGCATTAGGCCACCAGCTGTCCCTGTTAATAATTTTGAAATTAAGCCGTCCATCCTCCAGATGATCCAGACATCTTTGCAGTTTAGTGGGCTTCCACACGATGACCCACATGCTCATCTCGGGCAATTCTTGGACTTATGCAACACGTTCAAACACAATGAATTATCAGACGATGCACTTAGGCTTAGATTATTCCCCTTCTCACTTAGGGATAGGGCGAGACACTAGTTGGCCACCCTGCCTCCAGGATCAATTTCTACATGGGACGAGTTAGCCCACCAATTTCTAGCCAAATTCTTTCCTCCCTCTAAAATGGCCAGACTCCATAGCGATATATCTTTCTTTGCCCAGTACGACTCTGAATCTCTTTACGAGGCATGGGAACGATATAAGGAGCTTCTTAGGAAGTACCCTCACCACGGCCTACGTCTATGGCTGCAAGTCTAGACCTTCTACAATGGACTTACAAGCCAAAATAGGACCATAGTGGACGCTGCTTCGGGTGGAGCCTTGATTTGCAAAACAGAGGAAGAGGCTTATGAGCTGCTAGACAAGATGACGGCTAACAACTATCAATGGTCCTCGAGAAGACAATTTCCAAAGAAATCGATGGGTATATATGAGCTTGACACGCTGTCCACCTTGACCTCTCAGATCGCCAATCTTACAAAGAAGGTGGAGTTGCTCAGTACCCAACCTAATCCTTCCAACAATCCTAACCCTGTATTTTCTGTCCAAAGTCCTTTTCTCTCGTGTGATCTGTGTAGCGGTACCCACGCTGTGGATAGGTGTCCACTTAACCTAGAATCGGTTTAGAACGTTACCCCTAAGCAACAAAACAACCCTTTTTCAAACACCTATAATCCAGGGTGGAGGAACTATCTGAACTTTTCTTGGAGCTAAAACTAAGGGCAAGCTTCTAATTCTAGACCAGTAGGACCCCCAAGTTTTCAAGCTCCACAGGTTCAAGTACCACCACAGCATCAATTTCCTCACCACCCACCACCTTCATATCCACATCATCCACCCAATCATTCCCATCCATCCCACTTCTATCAACCACCACCACCACAACCCCAGCATTCACCTGCAGTTGATAAGAAACCCTTTCATGAGGAAATGTTCACAACAATCTTGCAAAATCAAGTAACTTCAATTAAGAACCTAGAGGTTCAAGTAGGACAGATAGCAAATGCTCTTAGTCAACATCCTCAGGGAACCCTTCATAGTAACACTGAAGCCAATCCTATTAGGCAAAGGGAAGGGAAGGAACATGTGAAAGCTATCACCCTCAGGAGTGGCAGAGAGCTAGTAACTCCTCCTGTTAAGTCCAGACCTAACCAGCCCCTAGTTGAAAAACCCATAGGTTCTAATGAAGCAGCTCAGAAGGAGCAAGAATCAAAAGATCGAGCTGCAAGGGAAACAAAGCCAGGCATTTCTTCACCCTTACCTGTTTCTGTGTCACTACCTTCTTTATCCGCAGATGCTAGAAGAGCTTCCACTACATCTCCTCCTATTAGACCATCAATCCATTTTCCTCAGAGATTTCAAAATCAAAAACTGGACCAATAATTTGTAAAATTTCTTGAGGTTTTTAAGAAACTTCACATCAACATTCCATTTGTAGATGCGTTAGAGAAAATGCCAAGTTATGTGAAGTTTATGAAGGACATCCTCTCTAGGAAAAGAAGATTGGAAGATTACGAAACGGTGGCCTTAACTGAAGAGTGTAGTACCATTATCCAGAGAAGGTTACCCCCCAAGCTCAAGGATCCCGGGAGCTTTACCATACCATGCACTATTGGAAATTTATTCTTTGGTAGAGCTCTATGTGATTTAGGAACGAGTATAAATTTGATGCCTTTATCTATCTATCAGAAGTTAGGAATAGGGCATGCCAAGCCCACCACAGTGACCCTCCAGTTGGCCGATCTATCAATTAAATATCTGAAGGGGGTCATTGAGGATGTCTTAGTGAAAGTGGACAAGTTTATTTTCCCTGCAGATTTTATCGTGTTAGACATGGAGGAAGACAGGGAAGTCCTAATCATACTAGGCAGACCATTCCTAGCAACTAGTAGAACTTTAATAGATGTACAGAAGGGGGAGTTAACAATGAGAGTTCAAGATCAGGAAGTCAAGTTTAATGTGTTCAAGTCTCTAAGGTTCCATAACGACTCTCATGATTATTTTAGGATGGATTTAGTGGATAAGGATATCACTAAGGAGTTTTCCAAGACACATCCTTTAAACCCTTTAGAAGCCTCCTTAGTGAAATCTGTTGATCTTAGAGAATATAGTGAAGATGATGATGAGGTCTACGAGACTTTACAGTTATTAGATATCACTCCTTTTGAGGAAATTGCCCAATTTGAGACACTAGACTCTTTATCTATTCCAGCTTTAAATATCTTTTCATCCACCAGTGATCCTCCAGCATTAGAACTCAAACCTTTACCCTCACACCTTAGGTATGCTTACTTAGGTGAATCCTCCACACGACCGGTAATAGTATCTGCTGCTCTCTACAGTGATCAGGAAGCAAAATTACTACAAGTGTTAAGAGAGCATCAGAAGGCTATAGGCTGGTCTATCTCTGACCTTTAGGGTATTAGTCCCTCTATCTGTATGCATAAGATACTATTGGAGGAGGGGTATAGTTCATCCATAGAGCACCAGCATTGATTGAACCCTGTAATGAAAGAAGTTGTCAAGAAGGAGATCATTAAGTGGTTAGATGCAGGGATTAGCTATCCCATTTCTGACAGTGCCTGGGTGAGCCCAGTACAATGTGTCCCTAAAAAGGGATGACAGTGATCGAAAATGAAAATAATGAGCTCATCCCCACTTGAACTATCACTGGTTGGCGAGTATGTATGGATTATAGGAAACTCAACAAGGCCACCAGGAAAGACCACTTCCCTTTACCCTTCATTGACCAAATGTTAGATCGATTAGCTGGTCACGAATTCTACTGTTTGTTGGATGGATACTCTGGGTACAATCAGATAGCTATAGCCCCGAGAGACCAAGAAAAGACTACCTTCACCTGTCCCTAAAGGACCTTTGCTTTTAGAAGAATGCCTTTTGGCCTATGCAATGTACCTGCTACATTCCAGCGTTGCATGAAGGCCATATTCCATGATATGGTGGAGGATTTTCTTGAGGTTTTCATGGATGATTTCTTAGTATTTGGGGATAGCTTTGATTTATGTTTGCAGAATTTAGCACTAGTGCTGAAGAGGTGCGAAGAAAAAAACTTAGTGCTTAATTGGGAGAAATGCCACTTCATGGTAAAAGAAGGTATAGTGCTAGGGCACAAAATCTCTGCTAGAGGGATAGAAGTGGATAAGGCCAAGGTGGAAATTATTGAGAAGTTACCTCCCCCTACCACTATAAAAGGAATTCGAAGTTTCCAGGGCCATGCAGGATTTTACAGAAGGTTCATTAAGGATTTTTCTTAGATATCTAAGCCTTTATGTAATCTCCTTGAGAAAGACACTGTGTTTTGCTTTGATGAGAAATGCTTAGAAGCATTTAAGACTTTGAAGGAAAAATTAGTTACAGCCCCTGTAATCATAGCTCCGAATTGGAGTTTACCTTTTGAACTTATGTGTGATGCAAGTGATTATGCTGTCGGGGCTGTACTAGGACAAAGAAAAGGAATAGTCTTTTATGCTATCTACTATGCAAGCAAAACACTTAATGAGGCCCAGATGAACTATGCTACTACCGAGAAGGAGCTGTTAGCTGTAGTATTTGCCTTTGATAAGTTTCGTTCCTATCTCATTGGTGCTAAGGTATAAGTATATATTGATCATGCTGCCATTAAGTACTTAGTCTCCAAGAAGGAGGCAAAGCCGAGGCTGATTCGATGGATCCTCCTACTACAGGAGTTTGACTTGGAGATTAAGGATAGGAAAGGTATAAAGAATCAGGTTGTTGACAATCTATCTAGATTAAAGCGTGGACTTAAAGAAGATGGTACAGCTATTAATGAGTCCTTTCCTGATGAGTAATTATTTACTTTTAGGCACTCCAGATTGCCTTGATACGCTGATTTTGTAAATTATCTAGTGAGCAATGTGATGCCACCTGATTTGACTGCCCAGCAAAGGAAAAATTTTTTGAGTGATGTCAAGTATTATGTTTGGGATGGACCTTTCCTATACAAGTAATGTAAAGATCAAATTTTAAGAAGGTGTGTTCCCATGGAAGAAGTAGAGGATATACTTAGATATTGTCATTCTTCTTATTATGGAGGGCATTTTAGAGGAGAGAGGACAACAGCCAAAGTTTTGCAATTTGGATATTACTGGCCCACGTTATTTAAGAATGCCCACTACTTTGTGCTGAAATGTGATAGATGTCAGAGGGTAGGTAATATTTCCAAGAGAAATGAGATGCCTCTGACTAATATTTTAGAAGTAGAACTCTTTGATGTCTGGGGCATTGATTTCATGGGACCATTTGTTCCTTCATATGGCAATCTCTATATTCTAGTGGCTGTGGACTATGTGTCAAAATGGGTTGAAGCAATGGCCTTACCAACTAATGATGCCAAGGTAGTGATAAGGTTTTTGAAGAAGAATATTTTCACACAATTTGGCACACCTAGGGCTATCATTAGTGATGGAGGATCCCACTTTTGCAATCGAAGTTTTGATGGGCTGTTAAAGAAATATGGGGTCAAACATAAGGTAGCCACTGCTTATCACCCACAGACGAGTGGCCAAGTAGAGTTATCCAATAGGGAAATTAAGGGGATATTAGAAAAGACAGTGAACCCAAGTAAGAAGGACTAGTCGATTAGGTTAGAGGATACACTTTGGGCCTATAGGACAGCCTTCAAAACACCTTTAAGAATGTCCCCTTATCAGCTTGTGTATGGTAAAACCTGTCATCTACCAGTAGAGCTTGAGCACAAGGCCTATTGGGCCCTTAAGAACCTAAATTTCAACTTAGAAGCAGCAGGGGAGAAGAGGCTGCTACAGCTTAATCAGTTAGATGAGTTCAGGTTGCAGGCATATGAGAATGCTAAGCTCTACAAGGAAAAGACTAAATGATGGCATGATAAGAAAATTAAGGAGAGACACTTCGAGCAAGGCCAGCAGGTTCTGTTGTTTAATTCACGCTTGAAGTTGTTTCCAGGAAAGCTTAAGTCTAGGTGGTCAGGGCCCTTTACCATTACACAAGTATTCCCTCATGGAGCCATTGAAATTATGGATGAGACCTTGAATCAACCCTTTAAGGTTAATGGGGGCAGACTGAAACACTATTTTGGGGGAGGATTTGATCGTCAGCATTCTGTGACCACTTTAGCTGACCCTCCTACTTCTGATCCTGCTACTTAGCTTTATTTTTCTTTTTCACTTTTTGTACAGTTCTTTTCTGTTATTTCTTTCTTTGTTTATTTTACAGATGTCTCTTCTAGAGTTACATTTTTAATCAAGCTTCAATTGTTCATCATCATCAGAAAGGGGAGTACTTTGTTCCTGAACTTCAATTATTACATTATCTGCACACTGAGGACACTGTGCACTTCAAGTTTGGGGGAGGGGATATTACTGGAGCAGTTTTCAAAAATTTGGGCAAAAATTGAAAATTTCTTTAAAATTTTTCAAAAATCTGAGCTTAAACTGTTTGATTTTGGTATGATTCAATGCTTAGCATGTAGTTTTTCCATATTTCGATGATATGACCCCATGATTAAGTATGATTTTGATTGACTTAGAAGCATGATTATAGGAAACACATGAAGTTGAATTCTTGAATTTGTCTTAATTCTGATTATGATTTCCTCATCTTACGCACATGTCATGTCATGAATTTGTATATTTATTTAGAGAAAGCTTATGTGGACCTAGGATTGCATTTGTTCAGTTGATTTTGTGTATCATATTCTAGAATTTGCTTGATCTGATCTCGAGATGAAATATTAGATCGCACTTAATTAGGGAGATGATTTAGGCCATCTTTAGATCGTTTGAACCTTTCTAGCCATCCATGTACATATTTTACCCCTAGTCACCCATCTGGGCCAAATAAGCTTTTCTCTGTAAATACACCTGCATTATTTTCCTTAGCCTAAAGTACTTTTTTCCTATCCCTTACCCAGAAAGCATGGAAAGTCATTGGGATATATTGTGAGCTTTGTACATATGGGTACCTGGTGAGAGTGAAAATTTGAAAAAAAAAATATGTGAAGAAAAAGAAAAAGAAAAAGAAAAAGAAGAAAGAAGAAAAATACAAAAATAGAATAAAATGTTTGGTGAAATAATAAGTTTGGGGGAAATAAATAAGCTCTTACATTAAAGATCCTAGAAAGTAATGCATGTTAAGGGGTAATTAAACCTAAATCGACTTTATCATACCCTAACCCCAGCCTGACATTACAAGCTTAATGAAGTCCTATTGATCTTTGAGTAAGTGTGACTACATTAGTGGAGAGATTAGTGAAAAGCAAACTTATGGGAATGATCACATGTCATTGACTTTGCATTCACTGTGCTTGCATAATCTGATCCGAATAATGTTCTTTGAAGTGGCTCTGACATTTTTCACACACACACGAGGAGTCCAATTTGGGTTAGGACTTATGATTGGATGATTCTGAGTGTTTGACTTGTAATTGTGAATCTTTGAGATTATTGTCTGTACTTTTTCTTTGAGGATAATGTTGGGGAAATCATTATGTTTAGTACTTGTCATTCCTACAATTATTTTATTTTGCTTGAGGACAAGCAAAAGCTCAAGTTTGGGGATGTGATAATTCTACTTTTTATAGAATTATTTGTGCTTAAATTCATAATTATTTATTTAATCCCTATATTATTTTATTAATAATCCCCTTTATTTAATTAAAATTTTTTAATGTGCAGATAAATTAAATCCGGATGAAACTCAGTCGTTTCAAACGAAATTAGGCTGAAAACGAGCTAAAGGAGATTGGACCACTTCAAATTTTGCAGATCGAGTCACCAGTCATCTAGACACGCGTGATGCCAGGTGTCCATATTTTATTTGCTCCAAAACGATAAGATCAACAAACATCGAATGAATATTCTGGAAGGCACACGTCGGGCCACATCGTACAGCCAACTGGATAAACCGACAAGTGACGTGGAAATATCTATCTGCAGCAAATCAATTGACGACAAGTGGCCAAAATAATGCCAACTCATCTAGGATGAAAAATTACCATTGTACCCCTATGTTTGTGTATAAATAGAACATGATGGCAATTGAAAATGTATGTAGGTTAGGGTAGAATAGCTTTTAGATTAATTTTAAAAGTTTTCCTTAGAATTTTCGCATAGTTTTACAAGTTGTTTACTGTTTATTCACTATTTACTTTATGAAATTATTTGTTTCATTTTCTAATTTCATGTTATTTCATTAGCAATCTTGTTCACCTTTTTCTTCTTGTTCTGTTTGCAAAAATCCATTACTGGATGTTTCTTAGTTAGTGACATTTTACATAGAAATTTAAAGCTTTCAGTAGCAAGTTCTCGGTTTCCAAATTCATTTCTATATTTGTTTGATAAACCATTAGTTTGTTTTTAGCTTTCGGTTTGTTCCTTTTTGGTGCATTCGAGTTTCAAGATACCTTCATTCAATCTTCTCCCCTTTGATTCTGTTGCCTTGATGTGGGATGATGCAAAGCATTTGTCCACATCAAGAGCTATGTGGAGTCACGACTGGAGAAGAAGATGAAGCTACCCGAGGAGGTTAAGCTCTCTGTTTACGTTGTTGAAGTTCTCGGCCAATGTGGAAATGGTGCTGTTGTTAAATCCTTTCAGGTTTAAAGTCATTTGCTGCTTTGTATCATTGTTTTATGCTTTCTTTATTTCATCTTGCATTTGCATGTTTTTCCTGCTTACTTGTAGTTAGAGTATAACTTCCATGTTGTCTGCATTTATTCATGTTTCCTGCATATAGTTCATTTACTGCATTCTATTTCATCTTCATTGTAGTTTGTTATTTGTTGGATTAGGAAATGATTGTGGTTGTTTGTCCGGTATAAAGATTAAAGAAGCAATTCATAGCAGCATAGTTAAAGTCATGGCAGCAAGATAACATTTATTTTTAGTCTCTGATGTGCTCTGTTTCTAGTTTTTGTTGCTGCTCATTATGGATGTTAACTTATGGTTTGTCTTCATTGCTTCTTCTGTTTCGGGTAGATGTTATTGTTCTGTCTAATGTTTGATTAGTGATTGATCATTGATAATAGGCAGCAACAGTCAAAGCATTTCAAGACTTCTTTGATTCTCGGGTTAACAGTAACTATAATCTCTTTTTCGATTCTGCAAATATTTTTCTGCAACTAATAAGTTTTCATGGTTCATTATAAGTTGTGATGTCTAGGATGGTGAGAAGGCAGGACCGTGCGCACCCGAAGCAAGCACAAGTGGGCGTTCACTAGTAGGAGCAAGGCAACACTCACAGTACCGGGAGCAGAGGACAAAACCAGTAGCAACCTGGAGCGTCCAAAGCAGGCACTGGATATGGGTGATGCTCGGTAAGGACTTGCTGGGAACAGACTGACAGTAGCCAGTGCAGAGGTCGCAGATGTGTAGGTGACAGACAGAACCATTGGCAGTGCTGCAAGCTTGTGCAACCCGAGTAGCAGCACCTGGAAATGAATTTGACAAGAAGACAAATGAACAATACAGACTTTCGGGACCACTTTGGTGGTTTTGTAATTGCCTGAGGCCATGTTTGGCAAATTCCCCTTGTAGTTGTTTAATTCATTTTGCATGCATTTTAGTTAGATTAATTTCAATTTTATTAGTTAGCTTAGTTAGTTGATTTCTTATGTGCATGATTAGTCATAGTTCAATTGATTGATTAGTCTAGAATTTAGATTTAATTATGCCATTAGTTAATTTTATTTTAGTAATAGGTTTTCCAATTAGAATTAATTTAGATTAAATTCATTTTATGCATTTTTAATTTAGTCTTCATTTTGATTAAATCTTAGGTTAGTTTAAATTGCAATTTTTTTATTAATTAGATTAATTTGCATGCACATTTCATTTGAAGTTTGTTTAAATTTTAGTTTAATTAATTCCTTTATTTTTATATTCACATTTTAATTGCGTTAATTTATTTTAACTGTTTTAATTTTCTTTTATAGGTTATTTGATTTTAATTGCTCGGAGTACTGTAAGTAAATTCTGCTCGGTTTCATTTCCTTTAGTTCTTATTATTTTATTGCTTTCTAGTATTATTTTTAATTAGCCTTAGTAGATCACCCTCTTTAACTTCATAATTTGCTAGGACATACTTAGGGTAAGATTAACCGGTAGTTAATAAAGCTAGTTAACTTCTCTGTGGGACGATAATTCCGGGACTCAAATCCCATTATTACTTGGATGACCCGTGCACTTGCGGATAATACCCTTAGGTCGTGTCAATGGCCAATCTCAATCCATCCATAAACTTCTAGGCCTTTTAAGTCTCACTACTCATCGTATCTGGGTCATATTTCCCAAAGACATAAATCTCGACTCGTATTCATCCACAGAACGATTTCCCTGAACCAGATTAATGAACTCTATCCGTAATTTCCTCTGTGCGGTGGTCAGAATATACTGCCTTCTAAAGGCCTTCAAGAATATCTCCCATGTGATCTCGGAGTGTTTGGCCCTCAGTATAGACTCGGTGGATCTCCACCATTGCTCGATCTCGCCTTTCAACATAAATACTGCAAAAGCCACTTTCTCAGCTGATGTACATCTGAAGAATCTATACAATTTCTCCATCTCATAAACCCAATCCTTAGTAATCACCGGGTCCTTCACCCCTCTAAATACTGGAGGTTTCAGCTCCTAAAACTGGCGTAGCCTACTAAGCTCACAATCATACCCCAAATTGCTGTCGCTCGGCTATGGAGCTATGACAGAAGCAGTATCCTGAACTGGGGGTGTAACAGTCTCTGTAACCTGAGGTCTCTCTGTCTTTGCAGCTGCCTGTCCAATAGTAGTAGGCTGCGCTGCGGGACCTCATCTATCACTGACACCCAATGCCTGTGTGACTATCTCCACTAGGCTCTTAATCTCTGCTCTATCCTAGCGAAGCGTACCTCTGTATCCCCTGATCTCTCAGTAGGGTCTTGTGGAGACTGATCAATCTGTGGCTCCGCACGGCTTTCAGGCCTACCCCTACATCCTTTAGTATGTGCACCCGCCCCTCTACCTTGGCGTGTGATAGGCATAATTGCCTACTTTCTTGTAGTCAAAATCACTTATTAGTCTCGTTCCATCTCGGTATACGCAGTTATATCTAAACAAAAACACAGTAATATGAGGATGTAACTTTCCTACTTATTATTACTGACCCATATCAGGCCAACTCAGCTGTGATACTAATCTCTGTCACGACCCCTTTTTATTCAATTTGTTTAAAAATCACAACAATTTTTTTGCATTTTTCCTTTCCCTTACCTGGTCGCAAATATTCTTACCACTACACAGTTGGGCGTGAGTCAATAATAACCATCACATCTCATTCATTTCCAATTAATCGAAAGCCATGTCATACACTTAAAAATTTAGTTAAACACTTATACAAGACATGTTTTCTGACTTGTACATCCCCCATATCACAAAATCAAAATGACTACTGTGCTTTTACAGGTTTAGATACAAAAAAAATCTTGTGTGTATACCTCTTGGTGATGGAGTGCAGCGGATATCCAAAATACCATGTCTCAGTCCTCACTGGGCTACTATGTACGCTCTGTAGAGGGGAAAAGTAGAGGGATGAGCAACCACACGCTTAGTAAGGCAATAATGTAAGCATGGTAGATAACTACCCTATCTACATGCTAATAATGTTATAGCATAAATCATTTATAGTCAGAGCATGAGGAAATAAAACTGTGCCACATGTATATACTTATATCATGTACTAAAAAAACATGGAAAACAAACATGTAAAACATGGAATCATCATCATGTGAAACCTCTCATGCTCATCATTATCAAACTCATCAAAAAGGGAAATTCATTAAGAAACATCCTTTAAGATCTCTCATTTCTCAAAACACATCGGATTTCTTAGCAAACAAGATATCATTTCCTTACACAAAATCCCACAAGGCTCGACCCCTCCCTTGGGTCTACCCTGGACAACACAATCACACTCAGTGTATAAAACCATGTAGTACTATGTAATATTACGTGAGACAGGAGGTCACTATATCTCAAAGACTATGTTGGCCAACTATGTCATAATCATCCCACACCACACGGATCTCGGTGTGCTGGGCATCACGCTGGAACGAAGGTGGGTTAGTTCTTCGCCAGGCTTTTCAACTCATCACCACAACTACATGGTACAGAGTACTTCATGTGATATACACGATACAATGTATTCTACGGACCCTTATCATGGTTGGGGGTGCCAGAAGTAGGTCTTATCAACCCCAATACCATGTGTAACCTGTATAGTCTCAAGTTCACGTGGAGCTTCTAGTATCCATGTAAGAGAGCCTCCCCACCTCATCGGTCTTAAGGATGTTGGCTTAAGGATCCTACCATAAGAGAGCCTCCCCACCCCGTCAGGCTTAAGGATGTAGGGCTAGAGGATCTTACTAACTCCATGGCATCATACATACCACAATGTGAAAACCTATGCGAACTAAGCTCTAGCATGATTCATGCATCATCAATAAATCATCTTGTACAAGCAACGCTCTAGTACATCATTTATGGATAAAATCATGAAGAAATCACGTACGAGCATAGCTCCAATACGGTTATATGCATAAAAAGGTCAATCAAAATCCACATACTAGCAGAAGCTGCAGTACGATTTATAAAATATCATTACAAATCAAATCAAGGTGCGAGCTAAGCTCTAAAACGATTTAACTCTCGTAACTATGATAGGTGGCTCTATTTCGATAAAACACTCTCAAAACAATGGTTAGCACCTCAAATGTGCCTTTTCACAAAATCAGGAAATCACTAGCCCACCTATCCATCATTTTGCTTAAACCAAAGCAAAGTGTTTTCATAAAAGCAATTAAAACATACGATTTATGCGATTATTAGTCTTACTATTCCCTTTTCATAAAATCCACTTCAAAACCAAATCATTTACAAACATACTTGTAGTCGTTCATACATACTATCAACCATTATTTCTAAACAACCATGAGTTTCACAAAACCCTATATTTACCCGCAAAATATGAGCAACTATCTCTATACACTCACAGAATTCCCTCACATGATTCCACTTCCTCAAAGCTGCTTGATCTCGCAATTTTGATTCTTCCCCAATAAACTCTTTTTAACTTCATGAGATTACGTTCCATGTCAATTTAATCCCATATAACTCAACTTTTGTGTTTACTATAGTTAACTCAACCATTAGTTTTCATTAACTCTTATGAGGTCTCATTTCCTCTTAAGTCCGTTTTTTATTGTTTAATAGTTTCTCAAGAGTTTCTTAAACTCTTTAGGTTTATTAATTCATACTAAATCGATATTTAAGTTCATCAAGTCTCTAATCCATCATTTGCCTCACTATGGCATTTTGTCAAACACTTCACATGCTCATTCACTTAAATAAGCCAATCTAACAATGTGGCTTCGTTCAACCTTCTAAAATCATACATATTACCTCATAGACACTTTAGCATACTCTATTCATCATCAATTCATCCATAATACATTTTCTCACTCCAGACTCATTCTAGGTTATAATGGTTCCATGGTTTTCTAGGTAGTTTCTATCACTAATATACACACCAATCAACTCCATAATCAATAACTAAACAAATATACTTGGATTAGTGCATTGAAAACTGACCTAGTTTGATTTTCTTCTTGCTCCAAATGGGAATGGACCTTTGCTCCTTTAATCCAACTAATGGGATATTGATTTCAAACTATGTTGTTCTTCTTTTTAAGTTGAACAACTTTGCTCTAATGGTTTTTCCTCAAATCTTAATAGAAATTGGGTGATTTTAGAGTGAGAAAGCTAGGTTTTAAGATTAAAATGGAAGAAAAACGTTTAGTTCCGTGAAATGTAGATCCAACTGCTTCATATTTATAAAATTGGCTTGATGAGATCGATCTACATTGGGTAGAGATCGATCTTGTCCTCTTATATTCCTCATTTTCACGACATTTGAAGGTATGAGATCGATCTGTTGAAGGCTTCAGATCAATCTGCTTCAATGAAAGAGATCGATTTGCTTCAATGGAACAAGATCGATTTGTCTCAAGCAGAGAGGTAAGGAGATCGATCTGGTCTTTAGGGGAGATTGATCTACTCCAGCCTGAGAGTTAAGGAGATCGATCTGCTTGAGTAAGGGATCGATCTTCCTCTTCCATCATGCTTGACTTCGCATTCTTCAGGCCATGAGATCGATCTCTCCTTGCTTGGGATCGATCTGGCCTTCATCCTACACCCTTTTTGCTGTAATTTCCTCATTCAAACTCATACTTAATCATTCCAAGACTCAATTATCAATCCATTTACTCTTTGAACTCATAAACATTCATTTCTTATGATTCATACATAATCTAATCTTTTTTATACATCATGTAATTATATACATTACACTAAAAATTAAGGGTCTTACATTCGTGACCAAATCAGAAGCAAATATCTTTCGGTCACCCACTTCTTCCTATCCAATAGGGGAACGACATCGACAACTATACAAAGCCTCGTACGGTGCGATCCCGATACTCGCATGATAATTGTTGTTGTAGGTGAATTCGGTTAGTGGCAAATGATCATCCCAAGAGCCTCTAAAATTTGGCACACATGCTCTCAACATATCCTCCAGAGTTTGTACAGTCGTCTCTGACTGACCATATGTTTGAAGATGAAAAGCGGTGTTCAAACTCAACTGGGTTTCCATTGCTTCTTAAAAATGTTCCCAAAAGTGAGAAGTGAAGCGAGAATCCCTATCTGAAACAATGCTCACTTAGTTAGTGATGCTTGGATTCATTGACACTAGCCATTTGTCATACTGCCTATAGCATGTTTTGCCTTCTCTCGTCCATTTGATTTACTGAACTGATTGTATAATTTGTATTATTACATGGAAATTATTATATCCTACTATATGAAGTTTTAGAACCTGTAATTATGGTAGCACCAGATTTACACTGTTGATACTAATATTGCCATTGATTTTCGACTCAAATTTTTTTGTATGCCAACGGTTCTGTATATTTTACATGATAATCCTTTTTATACCCATATAATTAGTGTATTTATCTACCGCCACACTCTTTTCCTTACTGAGCATGTTGAGCACACCCCTTACTTTCCTCCACAGAGTCTCTTCAGAAGCTGGAACCACCAATTGTAAGTAGGATTCTTTTGTGCAGCTATATACTGCAGACTTTTCTTCTACATTAAAGGTATACCCAGAGTAGAAATCTTTTGTATCTAAATTTTTGTAAGTACAGTAATGTTTATAAAAACGTATCTGGGGATGTAAACATGGATATTTTTTAAATGAACTCTGATAAATTTAGAAATTTGATTAATTTAATGATGTCTTCACGTAAATTTATGTTACACTTACACATAAATGATAAAAAGATTCACTGTACTGATCTAGCATCGACTCGTAGCCCAACAAAATATATATAATCGGGTCGTCACACAAGTTGGTATCAAAGCGAGATCAGCCTGATAAGAGTCGATGTTAGGAGTTAGAGAAAATTTGGAAAGTTTACATCCCCAAGCGTTGCTGTACATTGTTTAGATACATTTAAGTATACCTGGCTGTGTTTTACTAAAAATTGCTACTGAATGTATGGATAACGGTTATTTATGGCTAGTAGACCTTGTGGTTGACCGAGCAGATAAGGGGGAACATCATCCCGAAGCTATGAGGATAACCTAAGAGACAAGATGGTTTCTCGTCTGAACATACTGCTCATAATCCTATTGAAGGCTTCGAAGCCCGAATCACTAGCTTGGAATGTGGCATGGAATCGATAATGAATTTATTTGGGCAAGTAATGGCGAGGCTAGATAATATGTTGGGCATTGCTGCTCAAGCTGCATCGACTACTCCGACAATAGCACCTAATAACATGCGACTGCTCAGACAGCGCCCATGGCACCAGTAGAAGAACCCTCTACTTCTCCACCTACTACATTACCGTAGACCCCACCTATACCATAATCACCGGCGTAGTACCCCTACAGCAGAGTAGTGACGGGATGAGGTATGATTATGAATTGGATAGATTCAGGCAATTTTAGAAGTTTAAGCCTCCGTCTTTTGTGGGAGTAAAGAATCCAATGATAACTAAGAACTTGATTAACGAGATGGAGAAATTGTATGGGTTTTTTAGATGCACCACAATAGAGAAGGTGGTATTTGCAGTATTTATGCTGAGAGAGGAGGCTGAGCACAGGTGGAAGCCTACCCGACCAATCTTAAGGGCTAGACATCGGGTGATTTCATGGGACATCTTCATTGATGCTTTCTGGAGATAATACATTTTGAATACTACCCAAAGGAGGCTACAAACAGAATTGTTAAACTTGACTCAGAGGAATAAATCTGTGGATGAGTATGAATCCAAGTTCACTTCTTTGGGAAGATATGATTCGAACACTATGAGTAATGAAACGAGGAAGGTCCAAAAATTTATGTATTGATTAAGGCCTTCGATTCAAGCCCGACTAGTCCTACAAGATATCAGCATTTATGAGGAGGTAGTTCGTTAGGCCTAGCTGTGTGAATAGGATTATGAAATTCATACCTCTGTGTTTAAGAAAGTGGGTAAAGGTAAGGATTGATATAAGAAGAGGTCAGTTGAGGACATAAGTGTCAGAGATGGCAAGAGGCCATTTGTTAAGCAACAGAAGAATCTTGATGAGTCACGAGGTAGAATTGTTAAGCCTCCTATTTATCCGGCCTCAACTCCAACCAGGGGCATTGTGATTAGAGAACCCCGACTACTGTGGAGAGGTGTAAGTTTTGTGAAAATAATCATGGTAACAAGCCATGCTACTTGATGACTGGGGCTTATTTCAGATGTGGTAGAACGAGGCACTTGGTCAGAAATTGTATAGAGAACACCGATTCAGCCCCGCGGAAGAGCACAGAACATATGAGGGCACCTGCTACTAACTCTACTCAAAAGAAGAAGCCTACATTGGAAGAAAAGGGGAAGCAAGTTGCAGGCCAGAGGCGAGTATACGCTCTTGAGCATAGGTAACTAATGCACTATTTGAAGCATTTAAAGGTAATATTTTGATTTTTGATATTAAAGTAGTGGTTTTATTTGATTCTGGTGCAACTCAGTCTTTTATATCACCAACGTTTGCATGTAAATTATCTTCCTATGTACAACCTAAACCACTGGGAAAGATGCCATTGATTAGTACACTAATGAAAGATAATCAAATGACAGAATAAGTATACAAAGATTGCAGGCTTAAAGTAGGAGACAGGAATATGTTAGCAGACCTAATCCTATTACATATGTATGATTTTGATGTGATATTGGGCATGGACTGGTTAACAGTAAATCAAGCTATCATTGATTGTTATAATAGGACAGTCACTTTTTATTTAGCCGAAGAATATGTTGTAAGTTTTTTTGAAAAGCAATTAAAAAGGATTAGTACATTTAATTGCTTAGCTGTTACTAACTTTATGGATAATATTTTGAAGGTTACATTGCCTATGTAATCGATATGGATAAGGCAAGTCTGGAGTTGAGTGATATTCCCATGGTCAGGGAGTTTCCTAACTTATTCCCGGGTGATTTACCAAGGTTACCCCAGATAGGGAGATGAAATTTTGTATTGATTTGATGCCTTTTACCGAGTTGATATCCAAACCACCGTACAGGATGGCACTGGTTGAGTTAGAAAAGTTGAGAAAGCAATTACAAGAATTGTTGGATAAGAGGTTTATCAGATCGAGTGTTTCACCATAGCGTACATCGGTGTAATTTGTTAAAAAAATGATGGGAGTCTCAAGCTGTGCATTGATTATAGATTGATCAACAAGGCTACCATCAAGAACAAGTATCCCCTGCCATGTATAGATGATTTGCTTAAGCAACTACGAGGAGTACAGATCTTTTTCAAGATTGATCTAAGGTCAGGGTACCATCAGTTGAAGATTATAAGTGAAGATGTACCCAAGACAGCCTTCAGGACCCTATACGGACATTATGAGTTTTTGGTTATGTCCTTCGAGTTAACAAATGCTTCTGCAACTTTTATGGCTTTGATGAATAAAGTACTTAAGCCTTATCTGGATACATTCGTCATAGTGTTTATCAATGATATTTTAGTGTGCTCCAAGTTTAGAGAAGATCATTAGCAGTATTTAGGAATGGTTCTATAAACCCTCAGAGAGAAGAAGTTATATGCTAAGCTCAGCAAGTGTGATTTCTGGCTGGATCAGATAGCATTCCTGGGTCACGTTGTGTCAAAAGATGGTGTGTCTGTGGATCCATCTAAGATCGAGGCTATAGTTCAGTGGGAAAGACCCAAGACTGTCACTAAGATTATGAGTTTTCTGGGATTAGCAAGATACTATAGAAGGTTTATCGAGGATTTCTCTAAATTGGATGCTCCTTTGACATGACTTATGACAAAGAAGGTCAAATTTTAGTGGAGTGAATCATATGAACGGAGGTTTCAGCAATTAAAGCATAGATTGACCACCACACCCATCTTGACTACACTCGTCAGTTCGGGGGGCTTCTCGGTGTATACAGATGCTTCTGGTCAAGGTTTGGGATGTGTGCTAATGCAAAACGGAAGGTAGTTGCTTATGCTTCCCGAAAACTAAAAGACCATGAAAAGAATTATCCGACCCACGATTTGGAATTAGCAGCCATGGTATTTGCATTAAAGATATGACGTCATTATCTGTATGAAGAAAAGTTCTAAATCTTTTCTGATCACAAAAGGCCCAAGTACTTATTTGCACAGAAAGAGTTGAATATGAGGCAGATGAGGTGGATAGAGCTTTTGAAGGACTATGATTGTGGGATCTTTTACCACCTGGGGAAGGCAAATGTAGTAGCAGATGCCTTAAGCAGAAAGAATATCATGATGGTATCCTATATGATGATTTGAGAATACGAGTTGTTGAAACAGTTTACGAGCCTCAACTTGGACATTGAACCATCGAACACTTCGGAGTATGGTATGATAGCTAGCTTGAGGTTAGAACCGGACTTGATTGACCAAATTCAATAGGCCCAGCGTACTGATCAATATTGTACAGATATGGCTAGTCGGATTCCATTGGGCATCTTCACAGATTTTGAGATCAGCACTGATGGTCTATTAAGGTTCAGGGGCAGAGTTTGTATTCCCAATGATCCACAATTGAAGAAATTGATATTTTCAGAAGCTCATTCCTCGAGGTATACTTTACACCCGGAAAGTAATAAAATGTATCAGAATCTTCAGAAGGTTTATTATTGGTTAGGTATGAAGAAGGACGTTGTCGAATTTGTGGCAAGATGTCTTGTGTGTCAGCAAATTAATGTAGAACATCAGAAACCTACAGGGTTGTTACAGTCTCTACCAATACCAACATGGTTATGAGAGCATGTCACCATGGATTTCATTATGGGTTTACCAAGAACCTGTAAAGTCCACGATGAGATTTAGGTGATCGTAGATAGATTGACAAAGTTCGCCCACTTCTTGTAAATAAAGTCTATTGATACCTTGAGTCCTTTGGCAAATCTGTATGTGCGGGAAATTGTAAGACTACATGGTGTACCAGTGAGCATTATGTCTGACAGGGATTCCTGATTCACTTCCCACTTTGGGGAACATTTTCAAGAGGCCATGGTGACCCAATTGAATTTTAGCACTGCTTTCCATCCTCAGATAGATGGTTAATCAGAGAGAACTATTCAGACACGGAGGATATGTTGAGAGCATGTGTTTAAGATTTTAATGGCTCTTGGGATGATCTTTTGCTACTGGCAGAGTTTGCATACAATAACAGTTATCACTGGAGTATCAGGATGGCACCGTATGAAGCTTTGTATGGTTGAATGTGTTGTTCTCCAATTGGTTGAGAAGAAGTGGGTGAAAGAAAGATATTTGCTCCCGATCTAGTTAAGCAAGCCTCTGAGGATGTTCAACTAATTTGTGAGAGATTGAGAGCAGCTCAGAACATGCAGAAAACTTATGCTGACCAAAGACGAGGACCTTTGGAATTTTCAGTTGGAGATTCGGTATTTCTGAAAGTTTCTTCCTCCAAGGGTATAATGAGGTTTGGGGAAAAAAAAAGTTAAGTCCCCGTTATATTGGACCTTTCAAAATCTTAGACCGTGTGGGAGACAAAGAATACATGTTGGCTTTACCATTGGAGTTATCAAGTATCCATAATGTCTCCACATTTCGATGCTATGCAAGTACCATTCGGATCCGACGCGTATGATTAAGTATGAACCACTGGAATTGAAGGAGGATATACCGTATGTGGAGAAACCGATACGAATCTTGGATAGGAAAGAGAAAGCATTGCGGTCTAAGACAATTCCCTTGGTCAAGGTTCTGTGGTAGTACCACACCTCGGATGAGGCTACGTGGGAATTAGAAAGCTTAATGCGAGAAAAATATCCACACTTGTTTGAGGACTGATGTAACTTTAAATTTAGGGACCAAATTTCTTAAGGTGGGGAGAATGTAAACTCTACGAATTTTCTAGTATTCGATTTTAATTATGAATAGCGAAGTGTATGAATGGGATTGAGAATGGGCACATCGGTGGATAATTAATTGAAATTATATCTTAACATGAGAGACTAGAATGAGTTTAATTGAGTAAAATATTTTTAACTTAAAGAACAAATAATTGTGAGGAATAGAAATAAATTTTTATGAACTAGATTAAGGTATGAATATTCCTTTACGATAGGTAAGTGCAAATATTAGACTAAATTCATTTTGAATACTATATGAAAAATTTATTAAGTATATATATATATATATATATATAATATAAATTGAAAATAAAAATTGTTTGTAATAAAAGTTTCAAAATAAAAGTGTTTGGGAATCGTTTGTTTCAAAAGATAAAAATAGAGAATGCTAAAAATTTTGGAATAAAATCTTTTTATTCCATAAAAGATTGGTTTAAAACGATATATGGGAGATACAAAGTTTCAGAGAAGGCTCTTCATAGAGATTGAAAATCCTTTATATAGAGAGGATTCTTTTACAATTATCAAGACAAGTTCTGGCCTATAAGTACAGTCACGTCTGAAGGTCATATCAGATGGAATCTTCCTGTAGCTTCACGCGTTCCCTGTAGAGTTATGTTTGCATGTTTTGTCTGGAGTCATGTCCGATGGAATCTTTATTGTTGATTCACACGTTTCTTGTAGAGTCACGTTTTCTTTTTCTGTTTTGTTGCATTGGCTTGTATTGGAGGCAGAATCCCAAGGCAATCATCCTCGTTGTCTTGTGCCAGGTCAATGGACAGGAGAGATCCTTTGCTCTCTTGGTTGTCGCTACTTTGGTCATCACTCTCATTATTAGAGTCGATTGTTTGGAGAATTTGCTGCATCAATTGCTTGTATTCTTTTTTGGTCTTGGCTTGTGATAACAAAGCACTGGCATGAGATTTGGCATGGAGGAACTATGTTGTTCCTGATGTTTGTGTTGATTTACATTTGGATGGATGGCTTTGGAACTACTCCTTAACAATTTGTTTGGTACATTTTGAACAAGCGATAGCCTGGGGAGATTTTGTCCAGCAACCTATATTACATACGCGGCAGGCTCTATCACGCTATTTCATGTAATCTGAAGGAGGGAAGGAAAAAGGGTGAGCTCTCAAAACGCTGAGTAAGAAGGATAAGGGAAGTTATAAAAATCATCATCACAAACACAATATGATGGAAATATTTGAGCATACAGCTCGTTATAGAAATAACTGTAGAAAATAATGGGATCAGAACAATTCACGTGATAAAATCACAAATCACATCACATCAAATCTTAATGCGTGATATAAATCGCAGTTGTAAAATCACATCATCATCATAGAAATCGAGACTAGGCATTTATAAAAGCTCATATGAAATCAACGTCATAGGTACATCACATCAATTGAATTCGTCCCTTAGGCGGACATCCCAAATTAAGGGATTTCGTCGACAATAATACACATGGCCATGATTTGCTGTAGACTTGATCAGAGTCGTACAGTCGTCGGTCTTACATGCTATCACAACACAGCTCGGTCTTACATGCTATCAAAGCAAGGCCACCTATCGCTACCAAAGCGGGGTCATCTCATGTTACTAGAATGAAGGAAATCGGTCTTACATGCTGCTAGAGCATGACCCGACCTTACATGCTACTAAAGTAATACCCGATGTGCATCTCATGACAAGCCATAGTCTCAGTAAAAATCGTTTTGCCTTCACGTAGAGCTCATAGTAGTTATCACAAAACTCATTTCGGTTATAAAACCATTTGTGTTCACAATTTCACAAAACTCATCAAAATCGAGGTTTAATCGGCAAAACACTCACACATTCCTATTGTTGTATAAAAATCATTTTGCCTTCACGTAGAGCTTATGGTGGTTATCACAAAACCCATTTTTTTGGTTATAACCATATGTGTTCACAATTACACAAATCTCATCAAAATCGAGATTCATCAAAACATCAATTCATCTCATTTCTCATAACATGCTCATTTCATTAACCATTTTTCATGCTATTAAAACGTTTTCACTCATTCGAAAACTCACAAGCACAAAGTGGTTTATTTTCCCTTACCTCTTGCACCTTGAGTGGTACAATATCCTCGAGTTCTCGGACTATTCTTGTTTCCCATGTTGAATTCTCGAGCGCCCACACACATCATTAACCCATCAATATACATAATTCTAACTCAACATTATCTCCAAACTCTTTCTACATCTTTATCAACACTTTGGCTAACTCATAACTATCACAAAACATCCACATTCAATCTTCTAGCTAAACCCATTTTTTGGTTCCACCATGCCTTAAACATTTCTAACCAAATATATAAACATATATGTTTATTCACCCATATATAAAATAATAATGCTTAAGAACAAAGGTCTACCTAGCTTGTCTCTTCTCTTGACCAAGCTTGTAGAATACTTGTCTCTTCCTTTTGTTCAAGCCAACCTTTGACTTTCTAGTATGTTGTTCTCCTTGCCAAAAGGAACAACTTTGTCTCTTGCCCCTTTGTCTAATTTTATCTAGAATAGGGTGAATCTTAGAGAGAGAAAACTTAGTTTGGGTAAAAATGGTGAAGGTTTAGGTTTCAAAGAGAGAAAGGCTCGATTTTAGGCGAAAATCATGTGGTCTTTATATAGACAAAGGCTATAAGATCGATCTGGTATTTGAAAGAGATCAATCTCTGCTCGATTCAACAGCTTCAAACTGCTCCCTTAACAACTACAAGATCGATTTGGCCGAGGGTGGAGATCGATATGCTCTTCATAAAAAGACTAAGTGGAGATCGATCTGGCATTGAATTAGGGATCGATCTCTTCTAGGTTGAGAGTTAAGGAGATCGATCTACCCTTGTGACAAGATCGATCCTTGCTAGGCACAGGCATTTGGAGATCGATCTTCTTCCTTATAAGATCAATCTGCCTGTCTATTTTTTGCACGTTTTCTACATTTCGGAGCTATAGGATCGATCTCTCATCCTTAGAGATCGATTTGGCCTTCACAGATTCTACTGCTGCTGCATCAATTGTAGGAAACTCAATGCAAAACTCACCATAATCTACTCCATGGGCTATATTTCAATCCATACACATTTAAGACTTAAAAACTTCATCTCCTTATACTTCATTAAATTTAAAACTTGTGTGTATATCAACATATCATAATTACATTCTCCAAATTACAATTCTCACTTAGAAAATCTCATAAAATTTACATTTCTCACATTTACAATAATCATGTTCTTTCATTTCCTTTCAACAAAACTTACAATAAGGTTATCTATCTCTAAAAGCATCACTATCTTAGCATAACAATCCAAAATAACACGATTTGCAGCTAACCAATCCATTCCTAAAATTACATAAAAATCGCTCATACTCAATAAAATTAAATCAGTTGCCATATCTTTTCCCTTTTCTTCAACTTACAATTCCTATATACATATTCAGTAAACTGACTATCATTCATAGGTGTAGAAATCATCAACATTCTATCTAACAATGTGGGTTTTACATGCTTTAATAACTTATGGGTAAATAAAGGCGATATAAAGGAATGCGTGGCACCAGGATCAAACAATACAAATGCTTCTAAATCAAAAATTCGGATGGTACCTTTAATCACACTCGTTGAAGCATCCACGGTGTCCTAGTCTAGTGCATGTACTCGCCCTCTGCCAACTGCTTGTTTCCCTTTTTCCTCAGCTGTCGCTCTCCTCTTTGGAGCAACTATCTCAACCAGAGCTCTCTCTGGCTCTTTGCCCTTCTGTGGGGCAGTCTCCATCATCTCTGGACAGTACCTCACGATATGCCTCGGCATCCTACATCTGTAACACACAACAGGGTCGCGGATAAGGCTTGGTACCATGAAATCTGCCATGTCTCCTACACTGATCAGTAGTAGGTCATGGTCCTCTAATGACTACACCCTTCGGTGGAGCTAAAGCTGGGTACACAGGAGGTTTAGTAACTCTTTCCTTCACCTCCTCAATCTTGGGCCTCTTCTCAAACAGTCTCTGGCCTCCTCTCCTGACTAATCTATCAACCCCGGATCTCTTCCGATCTTTGTCTCTCCTTATACTAACCTTCCCAAACTCGGAGGCATTTTGCTCAAAGTCCTGTTTACATAACTGCGCCTTACGCACTGCCTCTTCATAAGTGAAGATGTCAAAAGGAGCTAATCTAGATCTGATGGCTAGTCTCAGTCCTTCCATGAACTTCTGGACCTTTATACCTCACTGCTCAACGTATTAGGGTCATACCTCGCCAATGATATGAACCTGGACTCAAATTTGTCAACGGAGCAATTCCCCTGAACTAAATTCATAAACTCCATTCACAGCTTCCTCCGTGCAGTGGTTGGAACGTACTGCCTCCTAAAGGCTTCCAAGAATAACTCTCATGTGATCACTGCGTTTTGGGCCCTTAGAATAGATATGATGGATCTCTACCAGTGTTCTGCCTTGCCTTTCAACATAAATACGGTAAAGGTAACTTTCGCAGTCGATGTGCATATGAAGAACCCATACAACTTTACCATTTCATATACCCAATCCTCAATAACAATCGAGTCCTTCACTCCTCTAAATACTGGAGGTTTCAACTCCTGGAACTGCCTTAACCTACTCAACTCACAATCATAACCCAGGTCACTTTCACTCGACTGTGGAGCGATAGGAGAAGCAGTATCCTGAATTGGGGGTAGTGTAACAGTCCCCATAGTTTGAGGTCTCTTTGCCTCTGTAGCTGCTTGTCCAGCAGCCTGCGCGATTGGACCTCGTCTATCGCCAACACCTAATGCCTGCGTGACTATCTCAACGAGGCTCTCAATACTCGGCTCTATCCTAGTGAAACGTGCAGTATTCCCTGGTCTCTCAACAGGGTGTTGTGGAGCCTGGTCAGTCTGTGGCTTCACACGGCTCTCAGGCCTGCCCCTACGACCTCTAGCATGTGCACTCGCCCCTCTACCTCAACGGGTGATAGGCATAATGCCTAATTTCTTGTATCCATAACCATTTATTAGTCTTATTCCATCTCAGTATACATATTTATATCTAAAAAAAGCACAATAATATGAGGACAAAACTTTCCAACTTATTAATACTGACTCACATCATGCCAACTCAGCTCTAATACCAATCTCTGTCACGACCCCCTTTTTTTTTGCTTTTTCATTTCCTTACCCGGTCGTGAACAACTCTCACTAACAATAGTTGGGCTATGAGTCAGTATTAATCATCATTTACCATTCATCTTTCAATTAATCAAAAGCAAACACATATATTTGAAGATTTAAGTTCTATATTCATACATGTTTACTAACACTTACATTCCCCATATTATAATGCAAAATGATTACTGTGCTATTACATATTTAGATACAAAAAATTTCCTGTGTGTATACCTCTTGGCGATAGAGAGCAGTGGATATTTGGATATAACTCCTCAGTTCTTCACTAAACTGTTATGTGTGCCCTGTAGAGGAGGGAAATGAAGGGATGAGCAACCACACGCTCAGTAAGGCAATAATGCAAGCATGGTAGATAACTACACTATCTACATGCTTATAATGTCATGCATAAAGATCATTGATGCCTAGAGCAGTGGGAATATTAAAACTATGACACATGTATATACATATATAATGTACTGAAAAACATGAAAATAGACATGTAAACATGGAAAACCATCATGTAAAACTTCTCATGCTCATCGTAAAAAAACTCATCATAATAAGGAAAACGCATCACAAAACCATCCCTCAGGATTTAGCACTTTCACAAAATATAGTCAAGCTCGTCACAAACAGCGATACCATCTCTCTAAAAACATCCCACAAGGCTCGACCCATCCCTCGAGTCTACCTTGAACAGTACAAATCATACTCGGTATATAAAACCATGTGATATCATGTGAGACAGGTGGTCACTATACAATCTAAGACTATGTTGGCCAACTATGTCATTATCATCCCAGACCACAAGGATCCCGGTGTGCGGGGCATCATGCTAGAACGAAGGTGGGTTAATCTTACGCCAGACTTTTAAATCAACATCATAACCTCACAGTACAACGTACTCCATGTGATGTACACGATACAACGTACTCTGTGGACCCGTATCATGGTTGGGGGTGCCTGTCGTAGGTCTTATCTACCCTATGCCATGTATAACCTACTCAATCTCAAGTGCACGTACGAGCATCTCATCCGTGTGACTAGCAATTTACATGAGGCATCCAGCACGGCTCGTGCGAGCATCTCATCCGTGTGACACAAAGTCTACATGAGGCATCCAGAACGTCTCATTACATATCACAGTGTGAAAAGCCAATGCAAGCAAAGCTCCAGCACAGTTTCATGCATCATCAGCAAATACCCTTGTATGAGTAACACTCTAGTACATCTTTATGAATAATAAATAATGAGGTAATCAGGTACAAGCGCAGCTCCAGTATGGTTATATGCATAAGAAAATCAATAGAAATCTACGTACGAGTAAAAGCTCCAGTACTGTTTATAAAACATCATAACTCAAAATAGGGTGCAAGCTAAGCTTCAGCACATTTCATACGTATTAAAGACATCAAAATCTAGTGTGAGCAAATCTCTAGCACGATTTAACTCATATAAATTTGATAGACAGCTTCGTTTTAACAAAACACATTCTAAATCAAAATTAGCATCTGACTCGTGCTATATCATGAAATTATGAAATCAATAGCCAGCCTATGCATACATTTGCTTAAACCAAAGCAATGTATTTCATAAAATTATCAAAGTATGATATTTATGCAATTATTAGCCTTACTACCCCTTTTTGTAAGCCTCATTTCAAAAACCAAATCATATAAATTTGTAGTCTTTCATGCATATCATTAACTCCTTTCTAGATAACCAACGCAATTTCAATACCCTATAATCACCCTCAAATTACATGCAGCTACCTCTAAATACTCACAAAATTACCTTACCTAAATTCTCTTAGAAGTAACTCTTCCTTCCTTTCCCGCTTTTCGCGATTGGGCTCAACTTGCTCCGGATATATCCTTAGGAGCTGCAAACATTCATCAATTATATGAGTTAATACCGATAACTCATGTTCTGACGTCAACTAGTCAGTATATCTCATTAAGCCTATTTCATAAATTTTGGCCTATTATCTTATTTGGCCATCATTATGCCATTTCTAGTCAATTTAGCTAGCAACTCTCCTAGTAGCTTATCAAACACTTGGCATAAATGTTTATCCATACTCTTCCATTCGTTTATGCATTTTCTACAACATCATTTAAGCACATTTTTATCACTTGACAAATCTCACAATGTGGCTTTATCCAATCATCTCAAAATCATGCATATTACCTCACTAACACCTTAGCATAATCCATTGAAGATCAATTCAACCATATCATATTTTCTCACACTAAACCCATTTTAGGTTATGCTTGATTCATGACATTCTAGGTAGTTTCTACCAATAATACATACACCGTTATACTCACGACAACATCCAGATGAATATAGTTAGAGTTGGTGTATTGGAAACTCACCTAGCTTGACTTTTCTCTTTTCCAAATTTAAAGACTCCTATGCTCCTTTCACCTAGCTTGACTAAAAACATGCTGGTTTAATAACCTCAGCAATTTATGCAAAACATTGCATTTTCAAGTAATCACTGTAAATCACATTTCATCATGTCATAACAATTAAATCAAAACAAAGATGGCATATCATCATGTAAAAACATGGAAATTCGGGCCTCACCTTTCCCTTGGGTTACCCTTATCACACACGAGGTCACATGTCGAGGCTCAACCCATCCCTCGGGTCTACGTAATTTATAAAAACTCATGTGACAATTCAAACAAGAAATATTAGTAAGGTAGGATAGGCGACTACATGTTCCGAGATTATGATCACATCTCATTTTCTGTGATCCCAGGCTACACAGTACTCGGTATGCAGGGCCTCACATTTGCTGTAACGGGAGGTGGGTCAAATCCTCAACCATAAGCCAACAACTCTATATCATTGTGTACTCATGGTACATCATACTCCATGTGACATACACGGTACAAAGTACTCCATGGACCCAATCCTCATAGTCGGGGTGCCTGATAATTCTATATTTTTAGAATTATTTGTGCTTAATTTCCTAATTAATTATTTAAATCCCCAATTTATTTTGTTAATTATCCCCTTTATTTAATTAAAATTCTCATGTTTGCAGATAAATTAAATCCGGATGAATTATGAATATTTCGGTAGAAAATGGATCGAAATTAGGCTAAAATCGAGATTGAGCCACGCGGACAACATGAGTCATGCCACCTAGCACATCCAATTGGACAAGAAGACCGATGACATGGAAATATCTTTTCAAGGAGCCAATGGTGTGAAGACAAGTGGCCAAAAAAAAGTCAACTCATCAAGGATGTGGAAATTACCATTTTACCCCTAGTGTGTTTATAAATAAGAAAGGATGATAATTGAAAAAGAGGATGTAATTTTAGGAGCAGGAGTAGTGTTAGTGTAGAAGTAGTTAGAGTAGTTTAGTTAGATTAGTTTAGTTGTTATTATTGTTAGAAGCTTTTTTTCCGAAACAATATTCTTCGTTACTGTTCATCTTCATTAGTTTTCATTTTTGAAAAGTTCTTTATGCTGATTTGCAGCCTCATTTATTCATCCTTCTCCTCGGTTTCATTATATTCTAGTCTTTATTTTTAAAGCTTTAATGCACAGCATCATTTCCATTTGCTCTTCTCGATTTTTCCTTCATTTTTCAAGTTTGTTTTTGTTTTGTTTTTGATTCTCGGTTTGCTTCCCATTTAGTTCTATTTTTCCTTCCTTTTAGTTAGTTGTCATCGTTACTCAAGTTGTGGTGAGTTTAGTGTCTCCCGAGAGGGTAAGGGCTGTAAGCAATCCGAGAGGACAGCAGCACGCCAAAAAATCGGGAGCTCTCCCATGTTTTGCTCTGCTTTATGAATACTGAGGCTGGACTGCTGCTGATCCAGCTACTAGGCATTCCTTGGTGTGTTACAGGGAAATGGTTTATACTGAAGCAAGGCCGACACGGTGCATGAAGGCTTGACAGCAACGGTAACCCGTGAGTGGTAAGAATGAAGCAGATTCTGCAGACCGAGATAGCCATGGAGCATAGGATAGATGCGACGATGGTGTAATGTTGCAGGACAGTGCCTGGACAAAGCTGCACACCAGTACCCAAGGCAGCAGCAGATTGCAGATCGAGCAGCAAGGAGAGCAGTTGGAGCATCTGTGCTTTAGCCCAGCAATAGCTCAGAACTGCAGCTGAGAACAGCTGGAGATAGTAGTGCAGCAGAAACAGAGCACCTGAACCCGTGAGCACCTGGGACTGGAGCACCTAGCAGTAGTGGAGCAGTGTCTGGTCAAGCCTGGAATAGATGCAACAACACCACACAGCATACCCGAGAGCAGCAGCAAGCAGCGGACCAGAGGACAATAGCAGGAAGCAGCGGACCAGAGGGCAAAGCCTAGCCATACCTGAAAGCTTGGAAAAGAAACATAATTTGGAAGACACGTGAATAGTAAAGGGAGGGAGAATTTTATGGTTTAAAATGCTTAAGCCTTGTTTGGCTTTTGCATTATAGCTTTAATCCATTTTCATGCATTGTTAGTTTAGTTTAATTTCAATTTAATTTGTTAGGCTTAGTTTAGAGTTTTCAATTAAATTGCATGTTAGTATTCTTGCATATTAGTATAAAACTTAGTTTTAATTAGGATGATAGTTAATTAAGTGTTCATTTAGAATTAGATTAGGGTTAAATTTATTTCATTAAATCTTAGATTAGTTTAAATTGCACTTTGATTAAGTAGTTTAAAATTGCATTTGAGGTTAGTTTAATTGTAGTGTAATTTTATTGTTTTATTTTCATAATTGCATTTTATTTTAATTGCGTTAATGAGTTTTAACTGTTTTAATTATTTTCGTAGGTATTTGCTTTTAATTGCGTGGAGCTCGGTAAGTAATTTTTTGCTCGGTTTTAATTTTCTTCAGTTTATAGCTTTTATCATTTTATTGCTTTCAGTATTTTTAATTCGAGCTATGTAGATCACTCCCTTTAATTTCATAATTTGCTAGGATATACTTAGGGTAAGATTAACCAGTAGTTAATTAGGCTAGTCAACTTCTCTATAGGACGATAACTCGAGACTCAAATCCCATTATTACTTGTATGACCCGTGCACTTGCGGACATATACCCTTAGGGAAGGCCCATCAAGTTTTTGGCGCCGTTGCCGGGGAGGTTTTAATTAGTCGTTAATTAATATCGGTGAAATTATGCTTATGTGTATTTCTAGCTTGTGAATATTTAGGGTGTAAATATTTAGAGTCTTAGCTTAGGTTAGTTAAATTTTCTCTTAATTAAAATCAAAAAAAAATTGAAAAATTGAAAAACTTAAAAAAATTTTCTAAGGACTTTTCGATGATTGCAAGCGTAGAGCCAGAAGTTTTGATTGCTTTCCTCTAGATCCTAAAATCGAACACACTCTTAGAAAAATTTGAAAGAACTCTAGGAAATTATTAGCTCTGCTGCAATTCACCATGGCAGAAAATAGGGAAATTAGAACCGTTGGAGATTATGCAATGCCGACGATTGAAGGGTATTATTTCGGCATTAGGCCACCAGTTGTCCATGCAAATAATTTTGAAATTAAGGCTTCCATCCTCCAGATGATCCAGACTTCATTGTAGTTCAGTGGGCTTCCGCACGATGACCCACATGCTCACCTTGGGCAATTCCTGGACTTGTGTAACACGTTCAAACACAATGGATTATCGGATGATGCGCTTAGACTTAGACTATTCCCCTTCTCACTTAGGGATAGGGCGAGACACTGGTTAACCTACCTGCCTCCAGGATCCATTTCTACATGGGACGAGTTAGCCCACCAATTTCTATCTAAGTTTTTCCCTCCCTCTAAAATGGCCCAACTCCATAGCAATATATCTTCCTTTGCCCAGTACGACTCTGAATCTCTTTATGAAGCATGGGAACGATATAAGGAGCTTCTTAGGAAGTGCCCTTACCATGGCCTACCTTTGTGGTTGCAAGTCTAGACCTTCTACAATGGACTTACAAGCCCAAATAGGACCATTGTTAACGCTGCGGCGGGTGGAGCGTTAATGTGTAAAACAGAGGAGGAAGCTTACGAGCTTTTAGACAAGATGGCGGCTAACAACTATTTATGGTCCTCAGAGAGACAAATGCCAAAGAAGCCGACGGGTATTTATGAGCTCGACATACTGTCTACCTTGACCTCTCAAATCGCTAATCTTACGAAGAAGGTAGAGTCGCTCAGTACCCAACATAATCCTCCCACTAGTCCGAACCCTGTGTATTTTGTCCAAAGTCCTTTTCTTTCTTGTGAGCTGTGCAGTGGTACCCACTCTGTAGATAGGTGTCCACTCAACTTAGAATCGGTTTAGTATGTTGCTCCACCTACGCAACAGAACAACCCTTTTTCAAACATCTATAATACAGGGTGGAAGAACCATCCTAACTTCTCATGGAGCCAAAACCAAGGGCAAACTTCTAACTCCATATCTGTAGGACCCCCTAGTTTTCAAGCTCCACCGGTTTAGGTAACACAACAACCGTAATTTCCACACCATCCACATCATCCATCCCCACCTCAATTTCAGCATCATCCACCTCACTTCCATCAACCACCACCACTACCACTTATGCAGCCCTAACTCTACCATGGACCAGAAGCTGAGAAGAAGCCTACATTAGAGGAGATGTTCTCAACGATCCTGCAAAATCAAGCTGCTTCAATTAAGAACTTAGAGGTTCAGGTGGGACAAATAGCTAGTGCTCTTAGCCAACATCCTCAAGGGATCCTTCCTAGTAATACTGAAGTTAATCCTGTTAAGCAAAGGGAGGGTAAGGAACATGTTAGATCTATCACCCTTAGGATTGGCAGAGAGCTAGATGAGCCACAACTCAAGTCCCAAACTGAATAGCACATAGTTGAAGAATCCTTAAGTTCTAACGAAGCAGCCCAGAAAGAGCAGGAACATCAGGATCAGGCTGCAAAAGAATCTAAGGTAGGCACTTCTTTATCTATACCTTCTTCTATTTTACAGCCTTCCTCGCCCTCTGATGTTATACATGTTTCCACTACATCCCCTCCGGTTAGACCACCAGTACTTTTTCCTCAGAGGTTTCAAGACCAAAAGCTTGAACAACAATTTGCTAAATTTCTTGAGGTTTTTAAGAAACTTCACATCAACATTCCTTTCGCAGATGCTTTAGAGCAAATGCCAAGTTATGTGAAATTTTTGAAGGATACCCTCTATAGGAAAAGGAGATTGGAAGACTATCAGACCCTTAACTGAGGAATGTAGTGCCATTATCCAGAGAAAATTACCCCCCAAGCTTAAGGATCCCGGGAGTTTTACCATACCATACACTATTGGAAATTTATTCTTTGGTAGAGCCCTGTGCGATTTAGGAGCTAGTATAAATTTGATGCCATCATCTATCTATCATAAGTTAGGAATATAGGATGCCAAGTTGTCACGACCCAAAACTACCCAAAAATTAGAGTTAATTTTTCGCGTTTTTTTATTTTCTTTCATGCTTACCTGTCCTCTGATCGTGACCACACTCCACTAACAATTGGGCTGTGCGTCAATGCCAGTCGCACCATTCATTTACCATATAACTTAATTCTTTCTCAGTCATTTATAAGTGTTTACAATATTTATACATCCCCTAAAGTTACTTACAAACATGTTATTGTGTTATGCTTATTTAGATACAATATGAACAAGTGTATATACCTTAAATGATGGGCAGCAGCGGATATCCGAAATGCAGTACTCAGTCGCCTCAACATCTACTGGAGATTATCTGTGTGAGAAAATGAAAGGGGTGAGCACATCAAGCTCAGTAAGGCAATCCTACGAACAAGTAGGTAACCATACTACCTACATGAACGTGTTGCCATGCATAAACCACCCTTTCTCCACACAATTCAAAACAGATGCAATGATTCATGATGTCATGTAAAACACGTTCGCATGGAAAATTCAACATGCAACTCTTTTTAAATCATTTCTTTCTCATTTAAAAATTTCACAATAAAGTCAGGACTTAACCCCTCCTTCGGGTGGTCCTGACTAACACAAAACCATGAAAATCAGTTTACATCACACATGGGTTTAAAAAGCATGAAAATAGCATCATGCAAATTTAGTTTAAAACCCAGTTTCAATCATCGTCAAGATCATCAACATGCGAGACTAGGCAACATCTGTATATCGGTAATAACCAGGACTATGGCCATGTGTCCTCGGGAGTTCCTCTGCTACACGGATCCTAGTGTGCGGGTTCTCACCATGATCGGGAACCGCCCGAGAGGTGGGTCAGTCCATCTCGTCAGTCTTATCCGATCCCACGCATCCAAAGATGCCGTATCCGAAGATACCACTATCCGAAGATACCACACATCCGAAGATGCCACACGGTACATCGTACTCCATGCTACTTGCACGGTACATCGTACTCCGTGGACCCATATATCATACCTTGTCTCAGAACGCACGTGCGAGCCTATTTAATCGGTGACACACAGTCTACTCGATGCTCTAAGCACGGCTCATCGCATGTTCTCATAAAAAAATCAGTTGGGGGTGCAAGCGATGCTCCAGCACTCTCGTTAATTCAAGTAAAACTAGTGCGAGCTAAGCTCTAGCACTCTCATCAAGTCATGTGAAAAATCTGGTGCAAGTTAGACTCTAGCACCCTGTCACAAAAATCATATAAAACCTGGTGCGAGTTAGACTCTAGCACCGTATCACGAAAATCATGTATATATATATATAAAATCTAGTGCGAGTTAGACTCCATCACCAATGAATGTAAAACTCTAGTGCGAGCTCTCGCTCCTGCACTAATGCATGCATCACCCAAATCAAAATATCGTGCGAGCTGAGCTCTAGCACGTCACATGTCAATAAAAACACGTAGGCGGCTCTGTTTCCTTAAAACAGTTTTCAAAACAATTTCATCATTGAAAATATGCAATGCTGTGCATTTTTCTTTCAAGGTTAGCCAGCTACTCATGCATGCATCAAAACACCTCCAGAACGAGCAGGAACCTCTTGTTCTTGCTCCTCCCAATTTTTCCTAAAATTGTAAATTTTACCCTTAACAAGGGTATTTTGGTAAATTTGCCCATTCGGGGCACTAAAATTTTTTTATTTACTTCTAGACCCTACAGATAATTTAAAAGACTGCATATGACTTTGAAATTTCGTAAAGTTTACCTCTAGCAGTCCGTAGAATTCCCTTACCTTATTTTCTGTAGAGTCTGACCTTTCCTTTTTCACTGCTGTCTCATCACGCAGTCTGATCTGCTCTCAATCCAATGTTCGAAACTGTGTATAATTATTCCTCAGGTCAGATATTATACAATTTAATTGTATTTTCTATTTTCTGGGCTTAATTTAAATCATTGAGCCCATTTACCCCTATTGGGTCCGATTGCACCTTAATGGGTCTTAATCAACCTTAAGCCTGTTTTTCACTTAATTTTCACATTATCGAGGCCTATTGGGCTCATTGGGCCCACCAACAATTTCTTGGGCCTCGCTCTAATTCTCGAATAGCTAAATTTATTATTTACGACAATTTATCTAAATTTTCATAATTTCATTTATTTTATGCGATAATTAAATCCAAAGCACGCATAACGATGTAAATTGTCGTAAATAAGATTTACTTACCTGAGATTCCATGCTAGTACGTAAATTGAGGCTGTCTCGAGCTCTCGCTGGACGCCGATTGTCGAGCTACAAAATTTCATAAATTTTCGGGTAAATTTCCAGTCGAATAATAATTAAATAAAATATTCCAAAATTTAAATCGGTCATTTTCGACCGCTACTTACTTACCCGTAGCTCAATTACATCGTCGGGATTTTTTCTCAATTTTTTCTCCTTTTCTTTTTCATTTTTTCTCCTTTTTTCCTTTCCTCATTGGCTGAACCGGTTCGGTCCGGTTCAGACCCGGTTCGGACCCACCGGTTCACCTCAGTTCACTCCGGTTCGATAGGTTCAGGGCCTTGCCGGCCGGTTCTCCGTCGGCTTTCTCCGCTGGGCCGTCCGCAGCACGAATCTGCCCTCGGTTTCGTCCAAGGCCGCCGAAAAGTGGCCGGTCCGGCTGTTCTCCCTCGGCCGTCGGAACCCATTTCCATTTCTGCCGTTTCGGACGCTGTTCGTCGGTTTCGGCGACTGCCACCACCACCAATCTGCTCGTCTTGGCCTCGGGGGTGTTCGGCGGTGGTCGGGTGGGGCTAGATTGACGCCGGTTGCTGTCGATCTCATTTTCTCCCTCGCAGTTTCTAATCGTCGATTTTGGGTTTATTCGGTGGCTTGGAGAGCGCGTCGCGACTGCAGGTGGTCACGTCGGTGACGGGCTTCCTTGGCTGACCTTCGCTGGTCGCTCAGTCCCGCTGGTGGCACACCAGTGAGCTCCCTCGTTTGGCTTCATTTTCTTTACGCAGAATCGCGATTTTCGCAATTCTGTAATTTTCCTTTTTTTTTAACTAATTAATTAATTATTTATTTATATATCTTATTTATTTATTTATTTATTTTTATTATATTTTAATCATTAAAAATTCACAAATATTCTACAAATATCTATAAATTTCTTATTTTATTCTAAATTCATTTATTTAATTTTATTTAATTTATTTTAACCCTTTTCGGTATATTTTTCGATTATTTTCGGGATAATTTTTCTGAATTAAAAATTCTGATTAATCCCAATTAATTCCAATAAATTGATATCTTGATCAATTTAACCCACAATAAATTTGTTTCACCTTTATTGACCAAGATTTCTCAATCCATTATTTTTAATTAAATTTTCTTGTCGAATTTATTCCGACTTTCGGTCTTTTGACCATTTTGCCCTTGCACGTGTTCGAGAATTCCATTCCAATCCTTTTGCATATTTAATTTCGTGTTTTAACTAAAATCGGGTCTTACACAAGCCCACCACAGTGACCCTCCAGTTAGCTGATCGATCAATTAAATATCTGAAGGGGGTCATTAAGGATGTCTTAATAAAGGTGGATAAGTTTATTTTCCCTATGGATTTTATCGTGTTGGACATGGAGGAAGACAGGGAAGTCCCCATTATATTAGGTAGACCTTTCCTAGCTACTGGTAGAACAGTAATTGATGTACAAAAGGGGGAGTTAACAATGAGAGTCCAAGATCAGGAAGTAAAGTTTAATATTTTCAAACCTTTAAAATTCCCTGATGACTCTCAAAACTGTTTTAGGATGGAGGATATAAGGCTTGAGCATAAGATATCTGAGAGAAAGAAGGAAGTAGATAGGGCTCAAGAGGATTTAACTGTTAACATTCTGTCACCATTTTGGCTAATCCTCCTACTCTTCGCCCTGCTGCTGAGTGTTATCTTCTTCAGCTGCTTTTGAAGTGGTTATGTTTTACTTTTCACTTTGTATATAATTCATTTTTATTTTTCTTTTCTGTTGTTTCTTTCTTTGTTTATTTTGCAGGTTTCTTTTCTAGCATTATGCTTTCAATCAAGCTTCAGTTGTTCATCATCATCAGAAAGGGGAGTACTTTGTTCCTGAACTTTAATTCTTATATTATCTGCACACTGAGGACACTGTGGACTTTAAGTTTGGGGGAGGGGATATCACTTGAGCAATTTTGTGAAAAATTGGAAAAAATTTTAAAATTTTTTCGAAAATCTGAGAAAGAATTTTCAAAATATTTTGATAATATGAGCTTAAATTGTTTGATTTTGGGATGATTTAGTGCTTAGCATGTAGTTTTCTCATATTCTGATGATATGACCCCATGATTTAGTCTGACTTTGATTGAATGAGAAGCATGATTATAGGAAAAGCATGAAGTTGAATTCTTGAATTTATCTTGATTCTGATTGCGATTGCCTCATCTTATGCACATGTCATGTCATGAATCGGTATATTTATTTAGAGAAAGCTTATGTGGACTAAGGATTGCATTTGCTCAGTTGATTTTGTGCATCATATTCTAGAATTTGTTTGATCTGATCTTGAGGCAAAATATTAGATCACACTTGATTAGGGAGATGATTTAGGCTTTCTTTGGATCGTTTGAGCCTTTCTAGCCTTCCTTGTACATATTCTACCCCTAGTCACCCATCTAGGGCAAATAAGCTTTTCTCTGTAAATATATGTGCGTTATTTTCCTTAACTTAAATACTTTGTTCCTATCCCTTACCCCAAAAGCATGAAAAGTCATTGGGATATATTGTGAGCTATATGGGTATTAAGTGATAGTGAAAGAGTATGTAAAATAATAATAATAATAATAATAATAATAATAATAATAATAATAATAATAATAATAATAATAATAATAATAATAATAATAATAAAAGGATGAAAAAGAAAGAGAAAGAAAAAGACAAAGAAAAGAAGAAAGAAGAAAAATTCAAAAAAAAAGTTTAGTGAAATAAATAAGTTTGGGGGAAATAATTAGAGCTCTTACATTAAAGATCCTAGAAGTAATGCATGTTAAGGGGTAATTAAACCTAAATCGACTTTATCATACCTTAGCCCCAACTTTACATTACAAGCTTAATGAAGTCCTATTGATATTTAGTTAAGTGTGACTACATTAGTGGAGAGAGAAGTGAAAAGCAAACTTATGGGAATGATCACATGTCATTGACTTTACATTCACTGTGTTTGCATAATCTAATCTGGATAATGTACAGTGAAGTGACTTAGACAATTTTCACACACTCACGAGGAGTCCAATTTGGGTTAGGACTTATGATTGAATAATTCTAAGTGTTGGACTTGTAATTGTGATTCTTTGATTTCATAGTCTGTACTTTTTCTTTGAGGATAATGTTGGGGAAATTATTATGTTTTGTACTTATCATCCCTACAATCATTTTGTTTTGCTTGAGGACAAGCAAAAACTCAAGTTTGGAGGTGTGATAATTCTATATTTTTAGAATTATTTGTGCTTAATTTCCTAATTAATTATTTAAATCTCTAATTTATTTTGTTAATTAACCCCTTTATTTAAATAAAATTCTCATGTTTGTAGATAAATTAAATCCGGATGAATTGTGAATATTTCGGTAGAAAATGGATCGAAATTGGGCTAAATCGAGATTGAGCCACACGGACAACACGAGTCATGCCACCTAGCACATCCAATTGGACAAGAAGACCGATGACATGGAAATATCTTTTCAAGGAGCCAATGGTGTGAAGACAAGTGGCCAAAAAAATGCCAACTCATAAAGGATGTGGAAATTACCATTTTACCCCTAGTGTGTTTATAAATAGGAAAGGATGACAATTGAAAAAGAGGATGTAATTTTAGGAGTAGGAGCAGTGTTAGTGTAGAAGTAGTTAGAGTAGTTTAGTTAGATTAGTTTAGTTGTTATTATTGTTAGAAGCTTTTTTCCCAAAACAATGTTCTTCGTTATTGTTCATCTTCATTAGTTTTCATTTATGAAAAGTTCTTTATGCTGATTTGCAGCCTCATTTACTCATCCTTCTTCTCGGTTTGATTATATTCCAGTCTTTATTTTTCAAGCTTTAATGCACAGCATCATTTCCATTTGCTCTTCTCGGTTTTTCCTTCATTTTTCAAGTTTGTTTTTGTTTTGTTTTTGATTCTCGGTTTGCTTCCCATTTAGTTCTATTTTTCCTTCCTTTTAGTTAGTTGTCATCGTTACTCAAGTTGTGGTGAGTTTAGTGTCTCCCAAAAGGGTAAGGGCAGCAAGCAATCCGAGAGGACAGCAGCACGCCTGGAAACCGGGAGCTCTCCCCTGTTCTGCTCTGCTTTATGAATATTGAGGCTGGACTGCTGCTGATCCAGCTACTAGGCATTCCTTGGTGTCTGTTGCAGGGAGATGGTTTGTGCTGAAGCAAGGTCGGCACGGTGCATGAAGGCTTGATAGCAATGGTAACCCGTGAGTGGTAAGAATGAAGCAGATTCTGCAGACCGAGATAGCCATGGAGCAGAGGATGGGTGCGACGATGGTGTAATGTTGCAGGACAGTGCCTGGACAAAGCTGCACACCAGTACCCAAGGTAGCAGCAGATTACAGACCGAGCAGCAAGGAGAGCAGCTGGAGCATCTATGCTTTAGCCCAGCAGTAGCTCAGAACTGCAGCAGAGAACAGCTGGAGATAGCAGTGCAGCAGAAGCAGAGGACTCGAACCCGTGAGCACCTAGGACTGCAGCACCTAGCAGTAGTGGAGCAGTGTCTGGTAATGCCTGGAACAGATGCAACGACACCACACAGCAGACACGAGAGTAGCAGGAAGCAGCAGACCATAGGACAACAGCAAGAAGCAGCGGACCAGAGGGCAAAGCCGAGCCATACCTGAAAGCCTAGAAAAGAAACATAATTTGGAAGACACGTGAATAGTAAAGGGAGGCAGAATTTTATGGTTTAAAATGCTTAAGCCTTGTTTGGCTTTTGCATTATAGCTTTAATCCATTTTCATGCATTGTTAGTTTAGTTTAATTTCAATTTAATTTGTTAGGCTTAGTTTAGAGTTTTCAATTAAATTGCATGTTATTATTCTTGCATATTAGTATAAAACTTAGTTTTAATTAGGATGATAGTTAATTAAGTGTTCATTTAGAATTAGATTAGGAGTAAATTTATTTCATTAAATCTTATGTTAGTTTAAATTGCACTTTGATTAAGTAGTTTAAAATTGCATTTGAGGTTAGTTTAATTGTAGTGTAATTTTATTGTTTTATTTTCATAATTACATTTTATTTTAATTGCGTTAATGAGTTTTAACTGTTTTAATTATTTTCATAGGTATTTACTTTTAATTGCGTGGAGCTCGGTAAGTAATTTTTTGCTCGGTTTTAATTTTCTTCAGTTTATAGCTTTTATTATTTTATTGCTTTCAGTATTTTTAATTCAAGCTATGTAGATCACTCCTTTTAATTTCATAATTTGCTAGGATATACCTAGGGTAAGATTAACCGGTAGTTAATTAGGCTAGTCAACTTCTCTGTGGGGCGATAATTCGGGACTCAAATCCCATTATTACTTGTACGACCCATGCACTTGTGGACATATACCCTTAGGCCCATCAGTGCCTGCCATTGGTCTTAGCCCTCGTACCATGGATAATAGTTTCGATAGCCCTCGACCATATCCCAAAATTTGTACGTGCGAGCATATAATCGATGCGACACACAATCTACACAGGTTCCCAGCACGACTGTTTCATGCTATCTCTTTCAAAACCCTTTATGTATTATTAAACGCCAACATGACCACATGCACAAGTCATATAAATCTTATGCGAGCAATGCTCCCAGCACTATGTCATGTAAAACTGAGAATGAGCAATGCTCCAATACTCTATCATGCATTAATCAATAAAACTGAGTACAAGCAACGCTTCAATACTCTATCATGCACAAATCGCATTAAAATTAAGTACGAGAAATACTCAAGTACTATGTGATGCATATCTGGTAAAATCTAGTACGAGTATCACTCTAGCACTAATGGTTTTCACACAAATCGATAGTTGGCTTATTTCAATTAAAAGTCAATTAATCAAATCGGCACTATAACGCACTGTTTTCGCATATAACTTGAAAACATTAGCCAATCTATCTATGCAACTGTCAAAACTAGTCACAAACATGCTTCCTAAGCTTTTTTCCTTAATTGGGGAAAAATCACAATTCTACCATGTCGGTTTTTACCAAAATTTTCCATATTCAAAAATCCATATACGATTTAAATACTCAAAATTCTATTCGAAATTATTTATAGCTACCTCTAGCTACTCACAAAATTCCCTTGCCTCGGATCACGTCACGTGACCTCACTTTCTCGGTGCTGCTAAACCTCGCAGTCCGATCAGCTTCCAATATAAACTCTGAAGGTGTAGATAACCATTCACATCAGTATACCTTAATATACTTTACTTTTCACTTGCATGAATTTCAATCAATGCATTTAGCCCTTTTTACACTCATATGGACCTTATTACATCTCATTTGACCTTACTCTTTCTTAAGTCCATTCCAACACATGTATTTCACCAACCTATCTTACAATCATATATACATGCTTAATAACATCACTACATGCTTAAATCATCATCAAATCCATTACTACTCAACTTTCTCTCATTTTCTCAAATCCAAGCCAAATTCTAGGTCATGGAGATTTAACATGTTTAAGGTGTTTTTTAGCCTACAAAACATACATCAATCAACTCACCAAGATACTTATATTAACATACTTGAAGTTGGTGTATTGAATCTTACCTAGCTTGATTTTTCCTCTTTTTACCAAATTGGGGGAAAATCCACTTTGCTCCTTCAATCCTTGATTTCAACTTCTAGTTTCCAACTATGTTATCCTCCTCTTCACTAGGAACAACTTTGCTGAATTAAATCTCTCTCAAAACTTATTGAAAGGTGAAGACTTTTGGAGTACAAATGTTAGGTTTCACTTTGTTTCAATAGAGGATTTAGTTGTTTCTCGGGAAAGGAAGGTGCAGAAGTTGACTAAATATAGACTTGCCTCAAGAGATCGATCTACTAACCATGAGAGATCGATCTATCCTGTATTGAAACTCTTCCAGAATTTAATTTTTAGGCTAGGGGATCGATCTGTCTGTTGGCATGAGATCGATCTAGTTCATACAGAAGGTTTTAGAGATCGATTTGGCCCTTAAGAAGAGATCGATCTGGCCTTGGTAGAAACTTATTGAGATCGATTTGCTTTGAATGAGGGATCGGTCTGCTTAAATGAGGGATCGATCCCCCTCTTGCAGATTGCTTTGGCATTATATTTTAAGTAATGAGATCGATTTCCCCTTGCTTATGAGATCGATCTCCCTTTGCTTATGAGATTGATCTGCCCTTCATTTGAAGCAGTCCTGCTGTAATCTTCTTAAAATTCAAAGTTAACTTCATATTTATTTGCTTAACTACCCAATTTGCATTTCATGCACATTTGGAACTTAAAAACACTTATTTCTTATGATTCATATCAAATGTAACTTGTCTGTACATCACGAAATCATAAGAATACACATGAATTTATGGGCCTTACATTCCTGCCCCCTAAAAGAAAATTGGTTTTCCAAATTAGATATAAGTTAATCATCAAACAAGTGGGGTTGTCTCTCTCGCATCAGACTCTCTAGCTCCCAAGTAGCCTCCTTTGAAGTGTAATGCTGCTAAAGAACCTTAACTAACCCGATGGTCTTCGACCTCAAGTCTTTCTCCTTCCTGTCCAATATTCTGATCAGTTTCTCTACATATGTCAGATCATCCTTGAGCTCCAATGGCTCATACCGAATCACATGGGTTGGATCTGGATGATATTTTTGAAGCATCGAAATGTGAAAGACATTATGCGCGCCTGATAAGTCCAGTGGAAACGCCAACCTATAGGCCTTATCTCCCACTCAATCAAGTATCTCAATGGGTCCAATGTAGCGAGGACTCAGCTTACCTCTCTTCCCGAATCTCGTTATACCCTTGGAAGGATAAACCTTCAAAAACACTGACTCACCAACTGCGAACTCAAGTGGTCTTCGTCTCCTATCAGTGTAGCTTTTCTGTCTATTCTGAGCTGTCCTCGATCTCTCAACAATCAACTGGACATCTTCAGAGGCATGTGTAACCAAATCAGGAGCAAAAATCTTTCGGTCACCCACTTCTTCCCAACCGATAGGGGAACGACATCTATGACCATACAAAGCCTCATACGATGCCATCCCGATACTCGAATGATAACTGTTGTTGTAGGCGAATTCGGCTAGTGATATATGATCATCCCAAGAGCCTCTAAAATCTAGCACACACGCTCTCAACATGTCCTCAAAAGTCTGTATAGTCCTCTCTGACTGACCATCTATTTGAGGATGGAAAGCGGTGCTCACTCAACTAGGTTCCCATGGCTTCCTGAAAATGTTCCCAAAAGTGGAAAGTGAAGCGGCAATCCCTATCCGAGACAATGCTCACTAGAACACCATGTAACCTCACTACCTCACGTACATACAACTCCGCCAATGCGCTCAGAGTATTGGTAGCTCTCATAGCTAAGAAGTGGGCTAACTTTGTCAGTCTATCAACAATCACCCATATCGCATCGTGATTCTTACAGGTCCTCGGTAAACCTATCACGAAATTCATGGTGATATGATCCCATTTCTATGTCGGTATAGGTAGAAACTATAATAACCCTACAGGTTTCTGATGCTCTACCTTCACCTGCTGACAAACGAGACATCTCACCATAAAATCTGCCACATCTTTCTTCATACCTGCCCACCAGTACACCTTCTGGAGGTTCTGATACATCTTGTTACTCTTCGGATGCAACGTGTACTTCGAAGAATGAGCTTCCGACAATATCAATCTCCTGAGCTTTGGGTCCTCGAGAATACACAATCTACTTCTGAACTTCAGTAGTCTATCAGAACTCAACTCAAAATCAGTCACTGTGCCCTTCTGTATCTGACCAGTCATATCAATACAACACAGATCAGTTTGCTTAGCCTATCTGATCCTGTCAAACAGATTAGGCTCCAAGCATAGACTAGTAATCATACAGTCCGTATCCATGTCAGAAGGCACAACTCCCAAACTGAGGCTAGCAAACTTTTCTAGCAACTCATGTTCCCTGACCATCATATACAATACCATCCCAATGCTCTTCCTGCTCAAAGCATCAGCTACAACGTTAGCCTTACCCAGATGATAAAGTATCTCATAATCATAGTCTTTCAGAAGCTCTAGCCATCTTCTCTGTCTCATGTTCAGCTCTTTCTGCTAGAGCAGATACTTAAGGCTCTTGTGATTGATAAAAATATGAAACTTCTCACCATACAAGTAGTGGCACCATACCTTCAACGAAAACACTACTGCTGCTAACTCTAAATCGTGGGTCGGATAGTTCTTCTCATGGTCCTTCAGCTATCTAGATCCATAAGCAACTACCCTCTCATCCTGCATCAATACATAGGCCAGTCCCTGATGCGAATCATCGGTATACACAAAAAATTCTCCTGAGCTGGTAGGGATAGTGAGAATCAGAGGGGTGGTCAATCAACGCTTCTGCTCCTGAAAACTCCTCTCACAATCGTTGTCCCACATGAATGTGATAATTCTATATTTTTAGAATTATTTGTACTTAATTTCTTAATTAATTATTTAAATCCCCAATTTATTTTGTTAATTATCCCCTTTATTTAATTAAAATTCTCATATTTGCAGATAAATTAAATCCGGATGAATTTTGAATATTTCGATAGAAAATGGATCGGAATTGGGCTAAAATTGAGATTGAGCCATGCGGACAACACGAGCCATGCCACCTAGCACATCCAATTGGACAAGAAGACTAATGACATGGAAATATCTTTTCAAAGAGCCAATGGTGTGAAGACAAGTGGCCAAAAAAATGCCAACTCATCTAGGATGTGGAAATTACCATTGTACCTCTTTTGTGTGTATAAATAGGAAAGAATGGCAATTGAAAAAACTATGTAATTTTTAGGAGTAGAATTTAGGGTAGTTTTAGTGTAGGAGTAGTGTAGACTAATTTAGGAGTAATTTTAGTTTTTAAAGTTTTTATTATTCCTTTCAAGCTTTTCCGAATAGTATTTTGTTTAGCAAGCATTTTCTTATTTCACTGTTCATGTCAACTTTCAACTTACTTGTGAAAAGCTTTACTTCTTTTTTTCTTCTTCGTTATTTCAATTCATTGTTTTGCTTTTCATTTTTTTTATTGCTCATTGATCGGGTAGTGAGAATGGCTAGTGACAATAGTCATTTTTCATCAACCATTTACATTATTCTCTTTGCTTATTGATGCTTTTACTAACTGTTCCATTTGCATTTTCTTTAGAAGAAAAGAAAAAAAAATTCACAAGTTAAATGTTTATTTTCGAGCTTCTGGTTTAGCCTTTTTGATTCGGTTTCTTCTTGCTCAGCTAGTGCGGCTGTTTGATTTCGAGGAGTGGATGTGTGGCAGTGTAGGCTGATAAGGAAGATGCCTCACGGTGTGGTGTGTTAACAGCCTAGGGTGACAAGGCTGGGCTGCTGAGCTCGGCAGAAAATCACAGCTCTGTTCTCCTCTGTTTTATAGCCTCTTCCACTGTTCAGATTTGCAATTGGTTAATCGGGAAGCGGAATGGCTGTTGCGTGAAGAGACCTCAGTTGCTGCAGTTGCTGGTTTCAGCTGATGCTTGCACAAAAACAACAGGAGTAAAAAAACGGCACAAGAAGGAAGACAAATGCGAGGTTGGGTGCTGTCGGTAGTAAAGCAGCAGATAGCTGCTGTTGGGAGTTGGAAATTGCATGAGCAGGAGACATGCTTGACAGACCGAGAGTGCAGGACCATTTTGTGGAGCACAAAACTGAGCAGAGGTTGCGCGAACCAGCAGCAGCTGAACCTGAAGCAAAAGTTTGCTGGACAGACCTGGATAACCCAAGAGCAACACAAGGTAGAAACGTACAGGGAGCAGAGGCCAACCCGTGAGCACCTGGAACTCGTGAGCACCTGGGACCTGAGACCTGGCAGCAGGACGCAGCAGAACCGAGACATGTCTGGAGTAGTGTCTGGTTAATACCGAGAAGGAGAATGCAGCATACCGACAGTAGCCAAAACCATTAATGCCTGGAAATAAACATGTATTTGGAAAGATAATGAAATGGACAACCCGAGGCCATCACCTGGAAATGGAAAGTAAAGAAAGAAGACACGTAAATAGTGTTTGGAGGGATTTCTTTGTTGATTTAAACTGGTTAAGGCTTGTTTGGCTAGTTCATTTTAGTTAATTAATCCATTTTCATGCATTTGTTAGTTATTAGTTAGTTAGTCTAGTCAATTATAATGGTAGGTTAGTTTTATTATTTTTGCATGTTAATTTGTAGTGTTAATTTTTAGTTAGTAGATAATTTTATATTAAAAGTTTTAGGATTTTATTTTAGTTTAGAAGCATTTAGAGTTAATTTAGATTAAATGTTTTTCATGCATTTTTAATTTTGTCTTTATTTTCATTAAGTTTTAGTTTAGTTTAAATTTCATTTTCATTAAGTAGTCTTATTGCATTTTAGGTTAGTTTAATTTTAGTTTAATTAATCTTGCTTTGTTATTTTCATAATTGTATTTTATTTTAATTGCGTTAATTAGTTTTAACTGTTTTAATTATTTTTGTAGGTTTTTTTATTTTAATTGCGTGGAGCACTGTAAGTAATTTTGCTCGGTTTTAATTTCTTTATTTTATAGTTTTTATTATTTTATTACTTTCAGTATTTTTAATTCTAGCTATGTAGATCACCCACCTTAATTTTATAATTTGCTAGAATATACTTAGGGTAAGATTAATCAGTAGTTAATTAGGCTAGTCAACTTCTCTGAGGGACGATAACTCGGGACTCAAAATCTCATTATTACTTGTACGACCCGTGCACTTGCGGACATATACCTTTTGGGCGTGTCAGAATGCTACAGTCTTCCAAGTGAGACGTGTCCACAGGGTAGCTAACTTCGAAAATACCTCAACGAATCTCCGATAATATCCTGCTAAACCCAGAAAACACATGATCTCGGTGACTATCCTCAGTTGTTCCCACTGGACTATAGCCTCAATCTTGGATGGATCCACTGATACTCCATCCCTCGACACACAACATGTCCCAATTACGAGATCTGTGCCAACCAAAAGTCACACTTACTAAGTTTAGCATACAACTTCTGCTCTCGTAGGGTCTACAATACAATCCGTAGGTGCCGCTCATGCTCCTTATCGGATCTCGAGTATACCAAGATGTCATCGATAAAGACGATAACAAATTGATCCAAATATGGCTTGAACACATTGTTCATCAAAGCCATGAAAGCTGCGGGATCATTAGTCAATCCAAATGGCATAACTAAAAACTCATAGTGGTCATATCGGGTCCTAAATGTTGTCTTAGGTACATCTCTACTCCGATCTCTCAACTGATGATACCCATACCTCATATCAATCTTAGAAAAGACATGTGCTCCTCGAAGTTGATCCAACAAGTCATCAATACGTGGAAGGGGATACCTATTCTTGATGGTAGCCTTATTCAACAATCTGTAATCTATACACAATCGGAGGCTTCAATCCTTCTTCTTCACAAACAAAATCGGTGCTCCCCAAGGCCAAACACTCTATCTGATGAACCCCTTATCTAACAATTCTTGTAACTGTCTCTTGAGCTCCTCCAGCTCAACTAAGGCCATGTGATACGGTGATTTCGATATAGGTTTAGTACCAGGCACCAAATCTATACAAAACTTTATCTCTCTGTCTGGTGGTAATCCTGGCAATTCATCCGAAAAGACATCTGGGAAGTCACTAACTATAGGAATATCTACTAACTCCGGATGTGCCTTATCCGTATCAACCACGTACGCAATAAAACCTTCAATATTTTCATTTCATAGTCAACATAGTACATTGTTTATTGTAACCATAACTATTACTTTCATTTCTTTTCATTAAACTTTACAACATAATTCGTAAGGGTAGGAAACATAACTGTCTTAGCATAACAATCTAACACAACATGGTTTGACGATAACAAATCCATTCCTAAGATTAAATAAAAATCGCACATACTTAACAATATTAGATTGGTTGTCATATCCTTTTTCCCTACTCTTAGCTTGCAATAATTTAACACATACTCAACTAGATGACTATTATCCATAGGCGTACTGATCAACATCATCCTACTTAAAGGTGTACGCTCTGCATGTTTTGCTATCTTACATGCAAATAAAGGCAATACAAACGAATGCGTGGCACCAGGATCAATTAAATCATGTGCTTCTAAATCATAAATCAGGATGTTACCTCTAATCACGTTCGACGAAGCATTAGCTATGCCCTGGTCCAAGGCATGTACTTGCCCTCGTCCAATAACCTACTTCCCTATCTCCTCTGACGTCACTCCCCTCCTCAGAGAACACATGTCAGCTAGAGCTCTCTCCAACTCCTTGCCCTTCTGTGGGGCACTATCGATAATCTCTAGGCAAACTCTCACCATATGCCCTAACCTCCCACATCTGAAGCACAATCCACTGGAAATAGGACAAGGTCTACCACCATGGAATCTACCACATCTACTACACTTCTCAGTGGTAGGCCTCGGTCCTCCAAGAAAAACACCTCTAGCTGGAGCTATAGCCGAATATGCAGGAGACCTAACAGTCTTCTCTTGTACCTCCTCGATCTGTGGTCTCTTATTAAAGAATCTCTTCCCTCTTCGATATCTGAATCCTCTGGCATTATCACTCATTGGCCTCTTCCTATCTCTGTCTCTACCTCTGCCAAATGTCCTGAACTCGGAGGCATTCCTCTCACAATCTTGCTCACAAAGTTACGCCTTGCGTATTGCCTCATCATAGGTAGAGATATCTAGTGGAACCAGTCTAGACTATAATACTAGTCTCTGTCCATAAATAAATCTGCGGACCTTCCTGGTCTCACTACTCAGAATATCGGGGTCATACCTACCCAGAGATATAAATCGTGTCTCGTACTCATCCAAAGACTGAGTCCCTTGGCTCAACCCCAAGAATTCCATCTGCAACTTTCGTTGTGCTGTGTCCGGGACATACTACCTCTTGAAGGCATCCAAAAAGATATCCCAAGTGATCTCTGAGTGTCGTGCTCTCAATATAACCCTGATGGACTTCTACTAATGCTCTGTCGATCCCTTCAGCAGGAACGCAACAAACATGACCATCTCGATCATTGTATGATAATTCTATGAAAATAGAATTATTTGTGCTTAATTTCCTAATTAATATTTAAATCCCCAATTTTATTTGTTAATTATCCCCTTTATTTAATTAAAATTCTCATGTTTGCAGATAAATTAAATCCGGATGAATTTTGAATATTGCGATAGAAAATGGACCGAAATTGGGCTAAAATCGAGATTGAGCCACGCGGACAACACGAGTCATGCCACCTAGCACATCCAATTGGACAAGAAGACCAATGACATGGAAATATCTTTTCAAGGAGCCAATGGTGTGAAGACAAGTGGCCAAAAAAATGCCAACTCATCAAGGATGTGGAAATTACAATTTTACCCCTAGTGTGTTTATAAATAGGAAAGGATGACAATTGGAAGAGGATGTAATTTTAGGAGTAGAAGTAAATGTAATTTAGGAGTAGGAGTAGTATAGGCAGAGTAGTTTTTAGAGTTATTTCCCTTCTAGTATTTTTTTTATTTTCCCATTTTGTTTTACTTTGCAATTTCCGTTAGCTTCCATTTCATTCCATGTTATGATCTTCATCAACTTGGATATTTTCTATTGATAGCAAACAATGCATCATTTTCATTTGCTCTTCTCGGTTTGGTTATAATGAGCTCTTTTATTCTTCAAGTTTTATTTTTTTTACATAGCATGATGTTCCTAGTGTAACTCTCGGTTTGGTGTATATCTCATGTTGAATGGAGAGGATAGGCTGGTGACAGCAGCCAAGTTCTCCCCTGAAGTTATGTTTTTGAATTAAAATGAAAAAATTATTTTGAATTAAAATCTGAAGATTTTTATGCCTTTGTTCTGTTACAATTCTTATCCTGTGGTTTTCGGATTTTAATTTGCGTTGGAGGCTCTGTCTGTTGTTGTTGTTGTGACCGAAGCTTCAAGGGACATACCATTGACGTTGGGATGCTCTCAGAATGTGGATAGGCAGAGAAGAATAAAGCTAAAGACGTGGCTAGTCTGGACTGAAGCAATCCCTAAACTGCTGAAGAAGAAGACGCAGAGCAGGGTGGAAAGACGCGAATGCCACTGCACTGTGTTGGGGGCCATGATTTTTAAAGTTGAAGAGAGTGTTGCCGAGCAGTGTAAACAGAGCACAACAGTGTGCAGTAGCTAGACAGTGACCCTCTGTTTTCCTCTGTTCCATGTTTTATTTACTGTTCATTTTCTTTTTATTTCTTTAGCTTTTAATTTCAGACCTTTTTAGTTGTTGTTCTTCATTTACTACTTGAAACTGCATATTACATATTGTCTTTGCTAGTGTTTTCTCTTATTCACAGGTCTTCTTTGCTGAGTATTGTAAGAAGCTTAAATGTGTATGTTCGGCAAAGGAGTGTCACTGTCGGCCTCTGTTAATTACTGATTTGAAGCAGGAGCTAAGTGCACATTTTGCTACATGTTCAGTATAGCATTGCTAATGAGAGGATACTGTAAATGCAAGGAAAGGTGATGTTGTGCAAGCCGAGACATTGAGCAAAGCAGTTGAGGCAACAAGGACCTCGCCTGGAGCACGTTACGGTCTGCACCTAACGTAGCAGTGCAGGACAGCAGAGGAAGAAGACGTTAGCCAGGGATGGACGGGTAACGTGAGCAGGCTTAAGCAGTAGCACGAAATAGCAGCAGAGTGCATGACAAAGCAAAACCGAGGGCAACCCGTGAGCATCTGGAACCGAGACACACTAGGGCAGGAATAGCAGAAGCAGAATGCAGTAGGACAGAGCCGAGAATGCTAGCTGGTTGTCGTCTGGAACCGCAGATAGCAGGACACACAGCAGACCGAGGGTAACTGGGACCGAGAATGCCTAGAGCTAGAATTTGCAGAAAACGTACAGTGACAGTAGCCATACCCGTGAGTACAGCTTGGAAATGGAAAATATAAGAAAAATGAATATAAGCAATTTAATATAAGAAAAATGAAAGACTCGGGTTAGTGCCTTGACCAGAAGTGATTTCGGGATGGCGTTATGTATATTGGTCAGGGACATGAGTCATTGAAATATTTAGTGAACCTCAATTGGATGTGATTCTTTTCTGATACTGAAAATTATTTCGGGGTAGTGAGCCTGAGAGTTGAAATTGGACTTGATTGATCGAATCGACTAGGCTCAGCGTAATGATAAACACAGTATTGATGTGGCTGGTCAGACCCAGATGGGTGCTACAACTAGCTTGAGTATTGGTACTGATAAGTTATTAAGATTTAAAAACAAAATTGTGTACCAAATTATCTATAGTTAAAGGAATTGATGTCATCAGAGACTCATTTACAGAGATATAACTCGTATCCGGAGAAGAGTAAGGTGTACCAAAATTCCCTGATGGTGTATTGGTAATCAAGTACGATAAGAGAAATAACAGAAATTGGGATTAAATGTCTCATGGGTCAGCAAGTTAAGGTAGAGCACCAAAAGCCTATGAGATTATTACCCATGCCTATATGGAATTGAAAGCATGTGTCAGGATTTTAAGTGTGGGACCCCGTATATGTTTAACCTTGTAAGTGGTGTAAATCTTGGTACTTTCATTTAGTTATGTATTATATACCTTTGGTTATACAAGGATTGCACACAAGTTTTAATGTGTATAAAGTATGAATGACAGTCATTTTCAAGTCTCAAAGGTGGTTGGATGAGAAAATGACTATGGCAACAAATTAAGGATGTGTGTGTGTGAGTTTCTACAGAAAACTGCAGTAAAATCTAAAAAAATATGAATGCCAAATCGATCTCATAGGACGAGAGATCGATCTGGAAGAGCCAAAAATGCTCTTATTTGAGCAATGGAATAGGGCAGATCGATCTCCAATGGGGCCAGATCGATCTTCTAAACATTCAGTAATGAGAAGATCGGTTTCCTTAGCTCTCGGGTTGGAGCAGATCGATCTCCTCCTAAGCCAGATCGATCTCCTTAACTCTCTGCCTGAGACAAATCGATCTCAAGCCCTCGACAGATCGATCTCATTAAGGTTCTGTAAAAAGCAGATCGATCTCCTAAAGAGGCATATCGGTCTCAAAGAAAGAATTTACTTGCAAACAGATCGTTCTCATCATTAAAGAAGATCGATCTGGTAGGAGTTGCATTTGATAAAAAGGACTACCAAACCTTACAGAGATCGATCTCCACAAGGACCAGATCGATCTCATGTCTCTAAAAAGGTCACATGATTTGGACTGAAAATTAGATTTCCCTCCCACCAAACCTACACCTGCCATTTTCTCTCAAAGACCCATGCTTTCTCACTCTAAGAATCACTACATTCCGACCAGGATCTGAAGAAGCTCAAGAAGGAAAAGTTGTTCCTTGAAGTAAGGAGAAAAACATACCTAAAAATCACACATTGGTGTGACCAAGAGAAGTAGTTTTGGCTACCACAAGTTTGGTAAGTAAAGGGATAAGCTCTTCAACCTTCAAGCTTTAAATATGGGTTTCTAGACATTTGTGAATTGGATAATATGTGAAATATGGATAGGAATGATGATTGTAGTGATGGGTTTGATGACGACTACGCCCACTCAAAGTGACCTAGACGTGTTAACCGTAAGTGCACGGGTCGTACAAGTAATAATGGGATTTGAGTCCCGGATTATCATCCCACAGATAATCTAATTAGCCTAATTAAGTACCGGTTAATCTTACCTTAAATATATCCTAGCAAATTATGAGAATTCAGTGGGTGATCTAATAAGTTTAAAATTAAAATTACTAGAAAACAATAAAAACAATGAAAACTAAAAATAAATAAATAAAATAGAGCTTAAAATTACTTACAGAGCTCCAAGCAAATAAAAATGATAACCTACAAAAGATAAATAACAAAGTTAAAATTAATTAATGCAAATAAACTAGCATGCAAATATAAAAATAAAGAAACAAAATTAATTAGACTAAAATTAAACAATCCTAAAATAAAATATACATGTAATTAATCTAATTAATAAAAATGCAAATTAAACTAACTTAAAATCTAATGAAATAAAATCCTAAAAAGTTAAGAAAATAACTATAAGTCTAAATGTCTAAAATATTTATTCTAAATTAATCCTAACTATAGCTAATTACTAATTTAAGTAATGCATTGAGAAATAAATCTTTTTGGATTTTTAAATTTTGAAGACTAAATTAAAAATGCATGAAACAATTTTACTCTAATTTAATTCTAAATGCAACTCATAAATTCTACACTAACATTAAATCTTAAATCCTATTATTTAAAATCAACTATTAACTTAATTAAGACTAAGCTTAAACTAACTAACAAAAACAATGTAACTAACATGAAAATTCAATTTCAAAATTCCTGCTTTTACCTAAGTTAACAAATGATGCATAAAACTATTTAGCAATTAATATAAGACATGATAAATAGAATGTTGGAATTTAAGGGCTGCCAAACGTGGCCTTAGCCAAATTCCCAGCCGACTGGTAAACCCGTCCACTGTACTGTGCACGTTCATTTTCCTATTCTGCTCCAGGTGCTGTCCTGCACTATTGTGCCCGACTCCTCCATGCAGCTCTCATGTTCTCAGTCTGCTTACACCAGAAAGGCCAACACTGCACACATCATCCCGAGCCACAAATCCAGTACCATGCTTGCTTTTGGTTTCCTGCATCTGTCCTTAGTATTATACTACCGTGAAACCAGCTCTTGCTTTGCTCCCGACAGCAGCCAACTCCCAGCGTTGTACAAATTCTGTACTGATCGACCACCTTGCACGACCTGACCTCTCACTGCGAACTGATCGCGTACTGCAAGCTCAGTCTCTGCACATCACCACTGAGTTGTACCTCCAATAGCAACCATAACTGCAACAGGACACGCATACAATAGCAAGTCTGTAACACTCTTAATAGGCAACTGCTTTAGCTCTTCACAACGCGTCCTGTACTACGTTCCAACAAGCAACAAAGAAGAAGCTGAATTGAATTTGAGCATATTCCAGCAAGCATAGCGCAGAAGCAAAGGATGAAATGATGAAGGCAATGCTGTGTCACTCAGCCCTTTCCACCATCCCGAATCAACAAAGCTACCATGACAGAATGATGAAATAAAACAAACTGGAAAATGTAAAGAAAAAATGCAGGAAACGAGAATGCAACAAGGCAACAGTGAAGAAAATTTTTTGTTTTGAATGTAACTTGGTAACTATCTTAAAACAACTTGGAAATAGGAAATCACATGCTTGAAATTAGCTAAACTTAAAACAGAAAAAGAAGGTGTTGAAACATGAAGGAAGACTATGGCCACTGTCACTAGCCAAAATTTCTCACTTCCTCTGGTCCAACAATCGGTAAGCAGGAACAAGAGAATAGAAAAGTTTAAGATGTAAAAGCGAGAGCTAAGGAAAAGAAAAATGAAAGCTTTTCATTCAAACTCTAGTGTGCCGAATCAACAAACAAAGAAATGAACTTGAAAAACTGAGAATACAAAACATAGTAGATGAAAGTTAACGTGAAATACTAAATAATTTGAAACAATGAAGCTTTTCATAAAATATAACAAATAAAAGTTGACATGAACAGTAGCTAGGTAGAATAGAATAAATGGTGGCTTTAAAAAAACTAATCGGGAAAGCTTGAAGAAACTCAGGGAAAGAAAACTTTAACCTAAAAACCTATTCTAAAATTACTCTAGCATTAACTTTAACCTAAAAACCTATTCTAAAATTACTCTAGCACTACTCTTACCCTAGACTACATTACCCTAAAACTACTCTACCTACACTGCTCCTACCCTAAATTACTTCTGCCTACACTACTTGGTTTTTCAATTGCTCATCATGTTGTATTTATATACAAAATTGGGGGTATAATGGTAATTTTCTGTAAGACCCGAATTTAATTAAAATACGAAAATTAAATAAGAAAATATGGGGGATGTATGAAGGAAGGTCAGGTTAAATTGATTCCGAAACAAGAGCAGGGGTAAAATGATAAAAATACCAAAACCCGGTATTAGGACGATAAGGAAATTTTAATTAAAAAAATAAGGATGTAAGATATCTTGATCGATAATAAGAAAATTATAAATTTGGGTCAATTGATCAAGATTCGGAAATTTTGAAAATACCGAAAAGTCACCCGGGACAATATCCCGAAAAATACAGAGAAATTATACCCGAAAAAGGGTTAAAATATAATAAATAAATTAAATTAAATTAAATTAAATTAATTTAGAATTAAATAATAATTTTAAGGGATATTTTGGATTTTTATAGAGTATTTTAAGGAATAGTGTAATAATTAAAATAAATAATAATAATAATAAAATTAATAAAAAAAAAAGTCAGAAACGAAATCGCGAAAATCACGAAAAAGAGGAAACGGAAACGGAAGCAAAGGCCGAGCCCCTGCCGGCGGAACGACGGCCGACGAAGGCCGGCAAAGGCAAGCCCGACGAGGGCCGACCCACTACCGGCCCCATGGAGGCCCGAACGGCAGCCACCGGCGAGAGAAACGATGAGAACGAAGCCGAGAGGAAAAAGGGAGATCGACGGCGAACGGCGCCGATCTGGCCAATCCCACCCTTAGCCGAACGTTCCCGAGGCCAAGACCAGCAGATTGGTGGTGGTGGCAGCCACCGAAATCGGCGGACGGCGCCGGAAAACGGCGGAAAGAGGAATGGGTACCGACGGAAGAGGAGAACGGCCGGACCGGCGACTTTCCGGCGGCCTTGGGCGAAACCGAGGGTAGATCTGAGATGCGGACGACCCAGCGGAGCGATTGGCGGTGGAAACCGGCGGAGAACCGGCCGGCAAGGCAGTGAACCGGCGGTGAACCGGCCGAACCGGAGAGAACCGGCGGTCTGAACCGGTCCGAACCGGACTGAACCGGTTCAGCCAAAAAGAGAGGAAAAAAGGAGAAAAAAAGGGAAAAAGAAAAAGAGAAAAAATTGGAGAAAATTCCTGTGATGCAATCGAGCTTCGGGTAAGTCAGTAGTGGTCGAAATTGACCCGATTTAAATTTCGGAGTATTTAATTTAATTAATTTTCGACTGGAAACTTACCCAGAAAATTGTGAAATTATGTAGCTCGACAATTGGCATCCAACGAGAGCTCGAGATAGCCTCGATTTGCGGATTAGCATGGAATCTCGGGTAAGTGACCCCTATTTACGACAATTACCTCGTTATGCGTGATATTGATTTAATTTCCGCATAAATTGAATTAAATTATGGAAATTTAGATAAATTGTCGTAAATATTAAATTTAGCTATTCGAGAATTAGAACGAGACCCGATAAATTATTGGTGGGCCCAGTGAGCCCAATAGGCCTCGATAAAGTGAAAATTAAGTGGTAAATGGGCTTAAGGCCGATTAAGGCCCATTAAGGTGCAATCGGGCCCAATAGGGGTAAATGGGCCCAATGATTTAAATTAAGCCCAGAAAAGATTAAATACGATTAAATTGTATGTTATCTGACCTGAGAAATATTAATACGCAGTTCCGGGCATTTGATTGGGAGCATATCGGACTGCGCGACGGGACTACAGTGGAAAAGAAAAGGTCAGACTCGACAGGAAAATAAGGTAAGAAAATTCTGCGGACTGCTAGAGGTAAACTTTACGAAGTTTTAAATTCATTTGCAGTCATTTAAAAATTACCTGAAGGGTCTAGAGGTCAACTAATAATTTTAGGGCTCCGGATGGGCAAATTACCAAAATACCCTTGTTAAGGGTAAAATTTACAAAGTTAGAAAAAATTTGGGACGAGCAAGAACAAAAGGTTTCTGCTCATTCTGGATGTGTTTTGAGGCATGCATGAGTAGGTTGGCTCACCTTGAAAGAAAATGCACAGCATTGCATACTTTCAACGTGATATTGTTTTGAAAACTGTTTTGAGGAAACAGAGCCGCCTACGTGTTTTTATTGACGTGTGACGTGCTAGAGCTCAGCTTGCACGATGTTGTCGATTTGTGTGATGCACGCATTAGTGCTAGAGCGAGAGCTCGCACTAGAGTTTTACATGCATAGGTGCTAGAGTACAACTCGCGCCAGATTTCATATGCTTTTTCGAGGCAGGGTGCTAGAGTTTAACTCGCACCAGATTTTATAAGATTTTCATGTGATTTATATACAGAGTGCTGAGCATAGCTCGCACTAGTTTTACCGGATTTGTGGAGTAGCGCTGTCTGCCCTTGGAGTCAGCCAAAAGGCCCAACAGGCTCAAAAGACCTCTTAGGTGAGGTGAGAGTGAGGGATGAGGTTGGCGGCCTTGTGGGGATGTAAAGCGGGCTCTGCCAGTTTTACTTAATTGATGAGAGTGCTGAGCATCGCTCGCACTGATTTTATGAGAACATGCGATGAGCCGTGCTTGGAGCATCAGGTAGACTGTGTGTCACTGATTTGATAGGCTCGCACGTGCGTTTTGAGACATGGCATGAGTATAGAGATATTATATGGGTTCACGGAGTACGATGTACCGTGCAAGTAGCATGGAGTACGATGTACCGTGTGGTATCTTCGGATACGGCATCTCCGGATGCAGCATCTTCGGATGCCTGGGATCGGATAAGACTGACGGGATGGATTGACCCACCTCCTGGGCGGTTCCCGATCATGGTGAGAACCCGCACACTAGGATCCGTGTAGCTGAGGAACTCCCGAGGACACATATGGCCATAGTCTTGGTTATTGCCGTTATACAGATATTGCCTCGTCTCGCATGTCGACGATTTCGATGATTTAAACTGAGTTTTTAAACTAAATTGCATGATGATACTTCCATGCTTTTCAAACCCACGTGTGATGTAAACCGTTTTCATGGTTCTGTGTGAGTCAGGATCACCCGCAGGAGGGGTTGAGTCCTGACTTTATTGTGAAAATTTTAATTGAGAAAGAAATGAATTGTAATAATTGCATGTTGATTTTCCGTGCAAATGTGTTTTACATAACATCATAACACATATCATTGTCTTAAAATGTGTGGAGAAAGGGTGGTTTATGCATGGCACCACGTTCATGTAGGTAGTATGGTTACCTACTTGTTCGTAGGATTGCCTTACTGAGCTTGATGTGCTCACCCCTTTCATTTTCTCCCACAGATAATCTCCAGTTGAAGTTACGACGACTCAGTACTGCATTCCGGATATCCGCTGCTACCCATCAACATAAGGTATATACACTTGTACATATTGTATCTACATAAGCATAGCACAGTAACATGTTTGTAAGTGTCTCTAGGGGATGTATAAATAATGTAAACAATTATAAATGACTGGAGAAGAAATAAGTTAGATGGTAATTGAATGGTGGGACTGGCATTGACGCACAGCCCAATTTGTTAGTGGAGTGTGGTCACGATCAGAGGACAGATAAGAATTTAATAAAGAAAATAACAAAATGCGAAAAATTAACTCTGATTTTTGGGTAGTTTGGGTCGTGACATTTTCAATCCTAGATGAGTTGACATTGTTTGGCCACTTGTCCTCATTCCATTTGCTGTAGAGAAGATATTTCCATGTCATTTGTCTTCTAGTCCACTTGGCTGTGTGATGTGGCTCGGCATGTGTCTTCCAGAATGTAGGCACGGTATCTGTCGATCTTATCTTTTCAAGGCGAATAAACTACGAACACCCGACATCACACGTGTCCAGATGAATAGTGACTCATACTGCGAAATGGTAGTGGTCCAGTCTCCTTTAGCCCATTTTTAACCCATTTTTTACTGAAACGACTGAGTTTCATCTGGATTTAATTTATCTGCACACAAGAGAATTTTAATTAAATTGAGGGGATAATTAATAAAATAATATGGGGATAAAATAATTAATTAAGAAATTAAGCACAAATAATTCTATTTTAATAGAATTATCATTTATGAAGGGAGATCTATGGGAAAGTGATGGAGAACTTGAGAGAAGATATAATGAGATTAGTGGGAGAAAAAAATGATGAAATATGATAAGAAGCTTGAGAAGCATAAGTAGCTAAATAAGTGAAATGTATATGTCCAAGAGAAAGAAAAGAAAATAACCTAATGATTTACACGTGTAGATTGAAATACATGGAACACGGTTAACCCAGATCGCGAACGAAGTAAACGAGACGAAGGAAAATACGAGCGCAATTCGAGGTAAGGGACTGTATGTTAGCGATAGAGATATTCGTACGTATTTTTACAACGATTTCAGTAGTTATGCCGCTAGAGTACTACGTTTAGCTGTGGAACTAAGAAATGATATGAAATCATGAAATGTACTATGATATATGTGTATTGTAAAAATGGGATGTGGTAAGGAAATAGCATGATATGCATGTTTTTTATGTCTATGCATTGACTTTGAGATTGAGAAATGATGATGGATAGGTTGGCTAGTTTTACATGTTTAGCATGGCACGACATGCTACATAAATAAACATGTTTAGAGTTTTTTTTTAAGAGAAAATAACCACCTATCGGATTTGAGATGTGAATCGATGTTGGAACTCTAGCTCAGACCCGTTTTAATGACTTAAACTATGTTGGAGTTTCGATCGCATACGTTACATGTTTTGATAAACCGTGCTAGAGTGTGACTCGCACGTGGTTTTATAATATAATGTGCTGGAGTTTTAGCTCGCACATGTTTCTATGTTTTGATATGTCGTGCTGGAGTTTCGTCTCGCACGATGAATTTGAGAAAAGTACTGGAGCATTTCTCACACCAGTTTTACTGAGTTAAGATGATACAGTGCTAGAAGCTGTTGCTCGCACTGAGAGATACCGCGTCGGAACCTTGCGATAACTATGTGTCACGTTGATTTGCTCGCCTGGTGTATGAGACATGGTTCAGGATGATGAGTCCATTGGAGTGGGTAGATGCACTGGGTCCATGGTCGTATGTTAAACTGTGTAGTTGTCTGTTGGTGTACTATGTACCGTGCTGGGTGCACCTGAGTACGAGTATTGTGTAGATGACACATGGCCTACCTTTTACCGTGAGTATAAGTGATATGATGAGAGATATGATGTTGATTGAGGTGAGCCGGAGGGTAGGACTGACCCATCCCCCTTCAGGCGAAGTGATGCCCTGTGCACACTTGATCAGTGAGGCCTGGGATCACTGACTATGGCCATATGTCATGGATATTAGATTGCCGAGAAATCTATGCCTCTCTCAAAGATAAGAGAAATTGAGAAACTCAGAAAAGAAAGAGATTTGATGAAAAGAAATGATTTGAGAAAAGCAAAGAGATTTTGTTATTTGATAAATCTCTTGATTTGAATGCTTGTTCTGTGATAGCCTTGTTTTATGACATCTTTTTAAATGGAAGTATTGAATAATAGTTTTCATGAAAATGCCTATGAGAAGTACATGTTTAAATGCATTTTCTAGTAGTATTTCCATTTACATTGAAACATGGTTTTGTTTATGCATGCATGGGCTATGTAGATAGTACAATATCTACCTGTTACCATCTATTTCCTTACTGAGCTGTGGTTTGCTCATCTCACTATTTTTTCCCCTCCAGATACTGAGAAGTAGGACAGTGTGGTGGTGTCTAGATTCCTTTTGGGCTTGGACAGCTCCACCAGTCGTAAAGGTATAAGATTTCTATATACACGAGCATTTTATATCTATTATAATGTGTCGCATAGTTATGAATTAAAGTTGTAAACAGTTGTATGGGGATGTTATGTAAAGATATTATATTAAACAATTGAATTTATATATCTACGCACACCTGGGATTGTGAATTAAAGTTTTAAATATTTTCGCTGTAAATTTATGAAAATTTAGTAATTACATTGACTCACAGCCCAACCGATGGTAGTATATGTATGGATGAAGAACACCTAGAAGTGGGGTGCGACATTAGGGCTCATGGAAGGACAAATTACCAATTAGAGAAGCATATAATATCAGATAACACTCAAGTATCGAGATGATACCTTATGAAGTGTAGTATGGTCGAAGATGTCGTTCACCGATTAGATGAAGCAATGGATGAAAGGAAGAGAATTGTTTCTGATTTTGTTAAGCAAGCTTTTGAGGATATTTAATTAGTTGGTGGAAGATTGGGAACAGCTCAGAGTAAAACAGGCAAAGGGAGTTATACTGATTAAAGACGGAGACCTTTAGAAGTTTCAATAGGAGATTCAGTGTTTTTGGAAGTTTCTCCTCCCGATAGGGTATCACGAGATTTTAAAAGAAAGGAAAATTGAGTCTATGATACAATGGACATTTCAAGGTCTTAAACCGAGGGGGAGATGAGCTAATAGATTGGCATTGTCACCAAAATTATAGAGTACCCATAGCGTTTTCCATGCTTTAATGCTTCGCAACTATCACCCAGATCCGACATATGTGATTAAGTGGGAACCACTGGAATTGAAGGAGGATATGATCTATGTGGAGAAACCAATTCGGATCTTGGACAAGAAAAGGTATTACGATCTAAGAAATTTCCCATGGTCAAACATTCTGTAGCGGTACCACGCTCCGGAAGAGACCACGTGGGAATTAGAAAGCTTAATGCAGGAGAAACACCCATATTTGTTTAAGGATTAATGTACTTTTAAATTTGGGGACCAAATTTCCTAAGGAGGGGAGAATGTAAACACCAGGAATTTTCATGTACTCGGTCTTATCGTGAAATAACAATTAAGCCACTGGGATTAGAAAATGTGTTTCCTTGGTGAATGATTTAAATTAAAATTATAATTTACATGGGGGTCTAAGAGAATTTAATTAACTAAAATATTTTAGGTGAAGGAACAAATAATCATGAGAAATGGAAACAAAACTTGATGAGCTGGGAATATCTCTCTATATATGTGTGTGTGTGTGTGTCTATATATACATATATACATATAATCCTTAGAATAAATTCATATTGTATACTATTAGGAAAATTTATTAAGTATATGACTATATGTGTATATGTGTAATATTTTATCATTCATCAAGTAAGGAATATAGGAATATGCAAATGTATATGAGAATGTATAAGTAAACATGAATATATCTAATCCCGAGAGCAACCATTACCATGCATACAAGAAAAGATAAATGAATTTATACGGGATGCAGTCGGAAGTATTGTGTCACGACCCAAATTACCTAAAAATCAGAGTAAATTTTTCGTTTTTTCATTTATTATTTAATTCTTACCTTTCTCTCATCGTGATCATCCTACAAACAGTTGGGCTATGATTCGATGTTAGTCATCTCACACTACTACCATTCCATTTCCATAATCATATTCATATATCAGAGTTTATTATCTTTTGACTTTAACCAAATACATACACAATGGTATTTAGATAACCTTACATCCCCGACATCATATCCATTTACAGTACTGTGCATTTACATGTTCAGATACAAAACTATACAAATGTGTATACCTGTCTCTCGATGGGAAGCAGCGGATACCAAGAATGCGAGTCCTTAGCCGCTCACTAACTATTGCGAGTGCTCTGAAAAGATGGGAAAATAAGGGGGTGAGCAAACCACACACTCAGTAAGGCAATTATGCAAGTAAGTAGATAGCTCCACTATCTACATGCTCATAATGCCATGCCCTTAAATCCATTTCTTTTCATTAAAATCTCAAGCACAAAGTCATGTATACATCAATGACTTAGTTTATAAAACTATTCGTGCATATCGAAATCATGTATCAATAGCATTATATGTAACATCATTAAATCATAATGAGCATGAAGCAAATCAAGATCATGCATTATTTCATGTCATGCAAGACAAATCAGGAATTTGTAATTAAAGCATGAAAAACTCCTCATGCTACTGCATTTAAATCATTTCATTAAAACTGCAGTATAAACTTACCCTTCCGGGTCAATCATCTCATAAAACAATTCATTAAAATTCATTATAAAAATTCAGTTATAAAACCACCCTTCTTTCAGGGTCACATATCATAAAATCATAAAATCGGGGGCCTGACCCCTCCCTCGGGTCTACCTTGGTCTATCGATCAATAGTTATATCATGTGAGACATGTAGGTGACTATCAGTAACAACATAGGACTATGGCCATAACCTCGTGATCCCTGGCAACACGGTACCTAGTGTGCGGGGTATCACACCTGAAACGGGAGGTGGGTCGGTCCTACCCGCCAGAACAGCAGAACATCAGGATTACGAGGGCAAGGCTTGCTGCCTCGTGGCTAATGCCACTCCACTCCAACAATCCCCACGGTACAGCGTACTCCGCGTGACATACACGATACAACGTACTCCATGAAGCCAAGCTCAGTCAGAGGTGCCTGCAATAGGTCTTATCCACCCATATCATCTCTGTCTCAATATGCACGTGTGAGCATATCATCTCACTATGACACACAGTCTACAGGAGGCTCCAACACGGTTATATGCATGTCATATAAATCAAATCTCCTGCGAGTTACACTCCAGCATGGCTTTTATGCAACATCGTATCAAAACAAGATGCGAGCTAAGCTCCAGCATCTCTCATGCATGTAAATCATTAAAACCAGTGCGAGCAATCGCTCCAACACCTTTTTATGCATATCACGTCAAAACAGTCAAAACATGTCAAAACAGAGTGCGAGCTAGGCTCCAACACCTCTCATGCATTTCTTAATAATAAAAATCAGTACGAGCGACCGCTCTAGCACATTTCATGCATATAATGTCACACAAGTTGGTGCGAGCAACCGCTCAAGCACGTTTTTATGCACACTCACAAACTCAGATATAGTGCGAGCTATACGCCAGCACTATCTGTTTCCATATAAACTTGATAGTTGGCCCGTTTTCCAAAGAAATTCCATTTAAATATAAATAACACCTACGTAGTGTTATCTTGTGAAATTTAAACAATCACTGGCCAATCTATCGATTTGCTTTGATTAAAACCAATAAAATTCCTTAATCGAAAAATTCCTTAAATCATGCATTTCATGCATGTCTTGCTTTCACCATCCTTAGGTGAACTTCCCTCAATAGGGGTAAAATAGTATTTTCCTATTTCGAGTCCTTAAAATCTGTAAACCATTTTTAGGACCTTTGTACAATATCAATGTATACATACATATTCAGTGTACAGAAAAGCTATTAAAATACGCGTAGCTACCTCTAGCTACTCACACAATTCCCTTACCTCATTTTTCTGTACAGTCTGACCTTTCCATTGATGACTCGTTATGCAGTCCGATTTGCTCTCAATCAAATCTCCGAAACTGCGGATAATTATACATCAGGTCAAATACAATACAACTAATTGTATTTCATAATTGTTTGGGCTTAATTTCAATCATTGGACCCGATTGCACCATAATGGGCCTTAATCGGCCTTAAGCCCGTTTTTTCACTTACTATTCACATTATCGAGGCCTATTGGGCTCATTGGGCCCATCAATATATATTGAGCCTCATTCTAAATTCTCAGATAGCTAAATTAAATATTTACGACAATTTATCCCAATTTTCAAAATATAATTCATTTAAAGCGAAATTTAAATCTGTAATTTATGCGGTAAATTCTAACACGCATAACGATGTAAAATTATCGTAAATAAAGATTACTTACCCGTGATTCCATGATAGTACGCAAATCGAGGTTATCTCAAGCTGTCGTTTGACGTCAATTGTCGAGCTACACAATTTACATAATTTTTCGGGTAAATTTCCAGTCGAATATTAATAAAATTAAATATTTCAAAATTTAAATCGATCAATTCGACCGCTCACCGACTTACCCGTAACTCAATTGCATCACAGGAATTTTTTTCAATTTTTTCTCTTTTTCTTTCTTCCTTTTTCTCTTTTTTCATTTTGGTTTTAGCTGAACCGGTCCGGTCTAGTTCAGGACAGTAACTTTCTCATTGAATCGCCGACCGGTTGAGTCCCTTTTTGGTAGTTTCAGCGTCTTCCGGTCGGTTCTCCGAGTGTCGCTGCCACCGTTCGACGTACCACAGCCTAGGGACCTCTCGGCTGGCCTCGATCAGAGCCAAGCACCGTCGGTGGCCGCCAGATTTCCCTTTTTTTCTCTGCGACAATTTCTCCCTCGATCTGCTGGATTTCGGCATCGGTGGGGCGCGTCCCGATGCCAATGAGTGCACACGGAATCCCTCTTCATTTTTCGGCCGCTTGACTGGCCGTTGGTTGCCGGTGGTGGCCATCCGGCATCTCTTCTTCCTCGGCTTCCGTTTTGCGTTTTCTTCTTTGTTTTTTTCTCTTTCCTTTCGTAGATTTCGTTTTCGTTTTTTTTATTTACATATTTTATTTATAATTTATTTTTAATAATATTTTATTCATTAAAATATTATTAAAAATACAAAATATCCTAAAAATTTTTTTAAAAATTCTATTTTATTCATTTATTCAATAAATGAATTTCTCAGTCCGATTTTACATTTCTGGTATATTTTTTCACTATTTTTGGGATCGTTTTCCGAGGAGAAAATTTTGAAAATATTAAATAAATTCATATCTTGATCAATTGGACTCGAAATTTAATTATTTCTTCGTTATTGATCAAAATTTCTCAATTTTATATTTTTAATTAAATTTTCTTGTCCCGATTAATACCGAATTTTGATCTTTTGACCGTTTTACCCTTCACGTATTCAAAAATACCATTTCAGTCCTTTTGCATTTTTCATTCTGTGTTTTAATTAAAATAGGGTCTTACATATTGATCATTGGTGGGAGACATGAAACATAAAGAATACATAAATAAGTATGGAAGTCAAAATGAAGAATGGTGGTGGATAACCGAAAGCAGAGAAAGAAACATGAAACTATCATGAAAACAAGGCAGTTTCTGTTGGTGATGGGGACAAACCAAGAAACATGAGTTGGAAGAATACTGAGCTGCAACAGGAATAGACACGATAGGGGCAGCTCGGTGAGAATGATGGCAAAAAATTAGGACAAAAATGAAATGGATGAGAGACTGAAAGGGGTCGGCAGAGCATGGGGAACGAAAGACAGTAGACAGGAAGGGAAAGGTTTGAAAACTTAGCAGGAATTATGTATAGATAATGGTGATGGTTCCTGGAGAAAGAAAAACAGAGAGCCCGAGAAGTCTGTGACGTTGCAGTAAAATGCAACGGGAAGATGTGATGAAGAAATGTTGAAGGCCCATGGTGGTCGGTGGTTTAAGAAGATGGAAACGTGAATTATGGTTTAGCAGGCATAGGAAGTGAGGAATTACAGGAAAACCTATTATACTACACTGCACAAAATCTAAAAAAAATTAAAAGAAATTGAATTTTATATATATATATATATATATATATATATATATATATATAAAAGAGAGGGCAAAGGAAACGATAGTGATGCTACTTGGCAGGAGAAGGTGGCAATTGAAGCAGAGACGTGTAAGGGGACTGAAATTGACAGTAAGAGAAGGATAAGAGCTGAGCAAAAAACTGGCCACGACAGTCGATTTATATATATATATATATATATATATATATATATATATATGTAAGGGCACACAGAAAATTGCAGCAAAAAAAGTAAAATAATAGGAAAGTCTAAATGACCGACGAGAAAAGAGAAGAGAAACTGAAGACCGAAGCTGCACGCACATGTTTTGGCTTGGCATGAAGCCAAACTCGAGGCAGCCACTCATGTTGTAGTGGAAGAAAGATGCAGCAGAAGAAATAAACCGACTGAAGGCTGGAGTTGCCTGAATGGAAAAAAAAAAGAAAGGGGGAAGTCTGGAAATAGAAAACAAATGAAGGAAAGAAAAGAAAATTGGCAAGGAACAAGAGGAAGAAATTTGGAACACGCTAAAGGAAACATAAGCAAAAAATTGAGGAATCAAGCTGGAGGATAACAAAGAAGATGTGCGGCATTGCTGGAAACTGAGGATGCTAGACTGAAGGAGACCCAACGAGGAGAAGATGAGAGACAAGAAAGCAGGGTTGGCAAGGAAACTGTAAGAGCAGAGGAGACCGCAGCAGTAAACCAAAGCTGAAGCTGGAACAGAGACAGTAACCGCAGAGGAAGTGCTATCCTTCCGTGGGTGGGCGTTTGGTGAACCGAGAGAGAGTGGAAGGGAGGAAGCCGGAATCGGCAGGCCAAAAGTGGGGGCGAGATTGAGGAGGCAGTACGCGTGAAACAGAGGCCGTCTTCCACCTCTGTTTCGCTGCTGAGGTGGTGGAGCAGGCGGCTCCGAGGGATGAGCATGGTGGCAGCGACGTGAGACGAGATGGAGGAAGGTGGTAGCTGGAAACAGAGGGCTGAAAGAAGAAAAGAAAATGATGAACAGTGCCTAATAGAATGGAGGAGATAGTGAACAGAGTTGTCGGGTGAGAAACGAAAGAGAAGAAGAAATGAAGAAAGAAAGGTGGCGAGAAAGGGTAAATAAATTCAAAATAATGGATGAACAGTAATATATATATATATATATATATTAGAAAATAGAGGAAAATTAAAGAAAAAGAAGACGAGTGTACTGAAAATTTGGAAAATCTCGGGAAAGAGCTCTAGAAAATTAATCGAGTAGACCGGACACGCCAACTTGCAACGTTGAGGCAATTGAGGACTACGGACAAACACCGAGGTAAGGAAAATTTGGTGTGCTACTAGAGATAAATTGCACGTATTTTTCTGATGCTTTGTAGGTATAAATTTAGCTCGTATTTCTACTATAGAAAAATATTCATGAATTGTTAAAAATATCTAGGTATATTTTTTGGGTATTTGAGACTACAAACTTTAGGACAAAAATTTTTAATCGCCTGGATTATAGAAAACCTTAGTCCGATTTTATGCTTTAGAATTTAAGGAAGAGTTTTAAAACTCCGTAAAATGGCCTGATTTTTGGAATAGTATTATTTAGCCTATTTAAATAGCTATTGAGTAGTTTTAAAAATTATTTGTGAAAAATCTAAAATTTCGAAATTATACTGAAAAAACATGTTTTGTGAAAATGGGTAAGACCAGACCCTTTTACACTATTTTATGAGCAGAAACGAGATTAAAGTATTTGAGGTTAAAGCCATGCCAGTCAGGCGTGTATTGTTGTGTAATCTTGTACTACCTACTTGCACGTGATTTAAAGTGTTTTGATGTTAAAACCGTGCCTGTCAAGCGTGTATTGTTGTGTGATCTTGCACTACCTGCTTGCACTGATTTAAGGCAACAAGGTGACAGTGAAATTATATGAAATTATAAATAGTGAAATTATACTGAGTGGTGAATGAAGCCGAGGTCCATGGAGTACGATGTACCATGCTGTGTGCATATGTGTACGATGTACCGTGTTATTGGAAAAATAGTGTACTGTGTGAGCCGTTCGGGTAGCTGACCACTCCCACGGCACCTAACATCCCGGCACACCTGGCTCGTGAACTGCCTGGAGTCACCGATATTGGCCAATAGTCACTTTTGATATCTGATATATTGTGAAATGTCTTGTCTCGACTATTTAAACTACTTAAATGAAAATGAGAATTTTGTTGAGATTTGGATTGTGTGTTTCTCTTCTTGAATTTCAAAATTGTTAAATTGCTACAATAAACTGTGAAGACACTATTGGTGGATTACCATTTCTGATTTTATTGACTAAAAATGTACAATATATTTTAAGAGAAACTTATTTGTGGCATAAGTATATAGGTAGTGTACTTATCTACCTGCCACGTGTTTTTCTTACTGAGCATGTTAAGCTCACCCCTTACTTTCCTCCCTAGAGTCCTTCTGTAGCTGGGATCGCTTCCATTAGTAAGGCATTCCGCAGAGTTATGATTTCGTGGAGCATATTTCAACATTGAAGGTATAACTAGTTGTAAGAAATTCTTTTGTATCTAAAATTTTTATAAGTATAGTAATGCATATGAGATGTGTATGGGGAATGTGAACATATATTGTTTAAATTGTTACTAAGAAAGAAATTTATCAGACTGAGTATTGTCTTGACATAATATCGACTTGTACCCAACCGAAATATCAATAAATTTGGGTCGTTACATGCACCCTCTGTTGTAGCACCCGAACACTGCCCCACGCCTGCACCCAGACCCTGCCCAGCCTGCACCCCTGCTACGCCAGTCCTGCACCTCCATGCCCCTGCCCATTGAGTGACTATAAGAGAAAGGGGAAAACAAGAGAGGAAGTGGTTGGCTATGAGAGAACAGTAACGAGGAAGGAAAACAAAGGAGAGTAGGGGAAGGGAGAGAGAGATTGGAGAGGTGTTCGGTTGATGGTGAAGATGATGATGGTGATGGTGATGATGCAGAGACCAAGGCTAGACATGGTGGTGCTAAGAAGATGGAAAGGATGAAGGTGCCGAGGAGGTGGGAGGAAGAAATCGGGAAGAGGAAGAGTAATGACGATGGTGATGATGACCGAGACCAAGGTTGATGATGGTGACAGCTGGAAAGCAAAGGTGGTGATGATGTTGCTGGTGGCCAGAACAGGACAGTGGTGATGAGGATGGAGTTGTCGAGGAGGTGAAGGAAATCGAGAAGGGAAGAAAAAGGAGAATGAGAAGGAGAAAGGAAAGGAAGGAGAATTTGGCGCCTTCGCGCCAAATTCAAACCGAGAAGAAAGAAGAAAAAAGAAAAAAGAGGTGGAGAAGAAAAGATATTTTTTTTAATATTTTAAAAAAATATTTATACTAGGAGGTAGTGAAAAAGACACAAGGAGAAAAATCGGAACAGCCGGTAAAAGAGTTCCGATGAGGAAAATATACCAAGAGGGTCGAATCCATCGACTCCAAACATAAGACACTTATGACTACGTGCAGACACCGAGGTAAGGAAAATTACAATGTGCTATAGAGATGAATGCACATATTTTTCGATGATTTTTTATAGATATGAATTTAGGAAATATATATTTATTTATGCTGTAGAAAAATTACATGTGAACTGTCCAAATTATATTGCGTATATTTGCTGAGTATTTGGAGACTGTGAACCTTAGGACAAAATTTTGATATGTCTGAACGTAGAAAATCCCTAGGCAAATTTTACTGCCCGAAATTTAGAAATAAGTTTTAAGGAACCTCAAAATTTGCCCGATTTTTCGAAATAGCCCTATATAGTGTATTTAAATAAATATTAGAGTATTTCTAAATTTATCCCCAAAAAACCTGAAATTTCGGATTTGCACTGAGACTATGTTTTATGGATTTTTAACTAAAAAAGGTCAGAACAACCATTTTTAATCGGTTTTACACACTAAAACGAAATTTAAGTATCTTAAAAATAAAACTCGTGACAGTCAGACATGTATTGTTATGTGATCTTGCACGGAGTTGTCTGTACAAGATTTCTTAGCCATGAGGGCTACAGATACCTTGAGTGTGCTAGCGGAGGTATATGTACGAGAAATTGTAAGGCTACACGACGTACCAGTGAGCATTATAGCTGACAAGGGATTCCCAGTTCATTTCACACTTCGGGGAACAATTCCAAGAAACCTTGGGAACCCAACTGAATTATGGAATAACTCTCTATCCTCAAACGGATGGGCAATTAAAGAGGAGCATCAAACAATGGAGGACATGTTGTCAGCTTATGCTCCAGATTTTAAAGGCTTCTGAGATGACCATTTACCGCTAATAGAGTTTCCATACAACAACAATTACCATTCAAATATCGGAATGGCACCATACGAAGCGCCTTATGGTCGAAGATGTTGTTCATCAATAGGATGGGAAGAAGTAGGTGAAAGAAAGATATTAGCTCCCGATTTAGTCAAGTAAGCTCTTGAGGATATATGGTTGATTTGTGAAAGACTTAGAACTGCTCAAAGTCGATAGAAAAGTTACGCTAACAAAAGATGAAGACCCCTGAAATTCTTAGTAGGAGATTCGGTGTTTCTGAAAGTCTCTTCGTCCAAGGGTATAATGAGATTTAGGAGGAAAGGAAAACTGAGTCCCCATTATATTAGACCTTTCAAAATCTTAGACTGTAAGACCCCGTATATGTATAATGGTAATGTGTGTAATTGGATCAAATAATATGAATGGACTTGTAATGTAAAGTATGATTGATGTAAGTCCATGGATTCAATGTATGTATGTGTAATATGAATTGTAACGTACATACAAGTTTCATTGAGTACGAATATGAAGAAATGAGTTCTGGCAAGTGATGGATGTGATTGAAACTCAAGATGAGTAGTGTGGTAAAATGGAATGGAGTTATGCTTCCATTTGGTTTCATGTAGCATACCTTTGGACATACAATGAATGCACACAAGTTTCAATGTGCATAAGGTATGGATGGATGCCATTTTCAAGTTATGAAGGTGGTTGGATAAGAAAATGGCCATGGCAACGGATTAAGGATGTGTCGGTATGAGTTTCAACAAGGAAACTGCAGGAAATCTGGAAAACATGAGGGCCAGATCGATCTCATAGGATGAGAGATCGATCTTGAAGAGCCAGAATGCTCTTATTTGGGCGAAAGAATAGAGCAGATCGATCTCCAATGGAGCCAGATCGATCTCCCAAGCATTCTGTAGTGAAAAGATCGATCCTCAAGCACCCAGATCGATCTCCTTAGCTCTCTGTTTGAGACCAGATCGATCTCATGCTTTGACAGATCGATCTCATGCTTCAACAGATCGATCTCATGCTTCGACAGATCGATCTCATGCTTAAAAATGCCGTGAAAAAGAGGGATTTTAAGGGACCAGATCGATCTCCTCTTGGACCAGATCGATCTCCTCAAGCTATTTCTATATAAGAAGGGCTGAAAATCAGGAAATCTCGGGAAAAACACTAATCTTTCACTTTCAACCCAAAAACCTAACTTTCCCTCTCTAAAATCAGCCATTTTCAGCAAGAATTAAAGAGAGACCATTAGAGGCAAAGTTGTTCCTATTAAAGAGAAGAACAACATAGTGTGAAGGCATTTTTCCATTGTTGGTATTGAAGGAGTTAAGGGCATTGCCATTTGGAGCAAGAAGAAAAATCATATTTGGTAAGATTCTAACACTCCAATCCAAATACATTGTCTATTTAATTGATTTTGGAGTTGTTTGGCATGACTATTGATGGATAAATTATCTAGGGATGTGGTGGAATTGGTGTAACCTAGAAAACCTAGAATGGGTATGATGTGAGAATATATGGGTTGAATGAGTTTATGATTTATGGGCATGCTAAAGTTGTTAGTGAGGTAATGCTTATGATTTTAGATGGTTAAATGAGATTACATTGTGAGTTTGGAGGAATTGTGAAAATGGGTATGTATATGATTGATAAATGCCATAGTGAGGGGATTCATGAAATATGAACACTATGAGCTTTATGTCGATTTGATATCGATTTTGAATAAGATAATAGGTCTAAGAAGATCCATAGACTCGAGCTATGGGTAAAGTAATGAAACGAGGCCAAATAAGCCTTAATAGAGGCTATAGATTATATTGGATATAGCAAGCACAAGGGTTGCATTATATGGATCGAATATAATGCGGGATACGATTTTGTGCAGTCCCGAAGAGTTCGTTGAAGACGAATTGAACCGTACGAGTAAGCAGCTTAAGGAAGTGGAATCACGCATCGCGATTCCAGGTAAGGGAATTTTGTGAGTATATAGAGGTAGCTGCTCGTACTTTGAACTTGTGGGTGAATATTGGGTGTCTTATGAAATGCATGGTTGCTTAAATAAATGATTGATGGTATTCGTGAATGATGATGAGTATATGCGTGGTTTTGGATTTGAAGTGGATTTTATGAAATGGGATAGTAAGGCTAATAATTGCATAAATCTAATGTTTTGATGCTTTTCAAAACGAAATTGCTTGGTTTTAAGCAAGCTTGTAGATGGGTCGGCTAGTATTGTATTGTGGTGGTGGAAAAGCATTTGTGAGTGCTAAACCCGATTTTCGGGATTGTTTTATTGTGTATGAGCCGCCTATCGTATTTGTATGACATAAATCGCGCTAGAGCCTCGCTCGCGCTGGATTTCTATGTTTTCATTTGTATGAAACGTGCTGGAGCTTAGCTTGCACCTTGATTGGAAATTATGTTGATGTTTATAAACTGTACTGGAGCTTTTGCTCGTACGTGGCTTTTGAGTGGTTGTCTTATGAGTATAACCGTACTAGAGCTATGCTCGTACGCGTCTCCTTACGAGAGGATGCATGAGTCGTGCTAGAGATTTGCTCGCACAAGTTTGCACATTGTGATAAGCATAAGGTTGTGAAAGTTGGTAAGATCCTTAAGCCTTACATCCTTAAGCCTTACATCCTTAAGCTAACATCCTTAAGCCCAAAGAGACGGGGAGGCTCTGTTAGGCAGGGAGGCTCTGTTCGGCGGGGAGGCTCTCTTACGGTGGGATCCTTAAGCCAACATCCTTAAGCCCAAAGAGGCGGGGAGGCTCTGTTAGGCAGGGAGGCTCTCCTACATGGGTACAGTAAGATCCTTAAGCCCTACATCCTTAAGCCAACATCCTTAAGCCCAAAGAGGCGGGGAGGCTCTGTTCGGTGGGGAGGCTCTCTTACGGAAGGATCCTTAAGCCCTACATCCTTAAGCTAACATCCTTAAGCCAACATCCTTAAGCCCAAAGAGGCGGGGAGGCTCTGTTAGGCGGGGAGGCTCTGTTAAGCGGGGAGGCTCTGTTAGGCAGGGAGGCTCTCCTTCACGGAATATGGAAAACTCTTGGTATGGTGTAGATAAGACCTAGGAATGGCACCCCCAATCACGATATGAGTCTGCGGAGTACGATGTACCGTGTATATCACATGGAGTACGATGTACCGTGTATATCACATGGAGTACGATGTACCGCATGATGGTTATGTGATGAGAAAGTCTGGCGAGGGATAATCCATCTTCGTGCCAGCATGATACCCCGCACACCTGGATGAGTGTGGTCTGGGATGATTTATGATGTAATGGTTCACATAGGCACTTTTGATATAGTGACCTAGATTTATACACATGCGTAAATTGTGGAATGAAAATGTGGTTGTGATTGTGAGTTGATTTGGTGGTGTTTATGATGTTGGTTTAAAAAGGAGGTTTCTTAATGAATTGCCCTTTTATGAATTTAAATGAGATTGAGCATGAGATGATTTATACATGATGTTTTTACCATGTTTTATATGCCAATGCACATGATTTTAATACATGATATATATGTATACTCATATGGCATAGTTTTATTCCTCATGCTCCTACTATAATGATTTATGCATAACACTATCAGCATGTAGATAGAGTAGTTATCTACCATGCTTGCATTATTGCCTTACTGAGCGTGTGGTTGCTCATCCCACTCTATTTTTCCTCCCTACAGAGCGTGCATAGTAGCCCAGTAAGGACCGAGGCCTGGTATTTTGGACTCCGCTGTATCTCCATTGCTAAGAGGTATATACACAGTGATTCTTTTTGTATCTAAACAATGTAAAAGCACAGTATTCTTTTGAGTTGTAATTATGGGGGATGTAGATGTCAGTAAAACATGTATTCGTATAAGTACACGATTAAATGCACATGTATGACATCGTTTTAATTAATTGAGAATGAATGAGACTTGGTGTTTATTATTGACTCACAGCCCAACAAGGTGTGGTAAGTTTAGTTCACGACCGGGTAAGGTAACAGTAAAACGCGAAAAAATTTCAGTGATTTTCGGTTAAAGAGAATGGAATTGGGTCGTGACATAGACTGAGTAGAAGACAAAGCCTACCGATTGGCATTACCGCTAGATTTGCCAAATATCCACAACGTTTTTCACCTTTCGATGCTTTGTGCATATCACTTGGATCCCATACACGTAATCAAATACGAGCCACTAGAATTGAAGGAGGAAATGACGTACGTGGAGAAATCGATTCGGATTTTGGACAAAAGAAAAAGCATTGGACAAAAGACGATTCCCTTTATCAAGGTTATGTGGCAGTATAACACATCGGAAGAAGCCACGTGAGAATTAGAAAGTTTAATGCAAAAGAATATCCGCAGTTGTTTGAAAACTGATGTACTCTTAAAATTTGGAGACCAAATTTCCTAAGGTGGGGAGAATGTAAACTCCTAAATTTTTTTTCGAAATTCGAGTCGAGCGTTATTCGATTTAAATCAATTCACAATTTACGTACGAATAATTAAATTAATTATGTCGGAAAAGAGAGATTAGGTTAGGTCGAAAATTCTATTAAAATTCGATTTATGAGAATAAACGAATAATAATAATGATAGTAATGATAGGAATAAACAATATGTGTATATAAATATACACTTACTTTGATTATATAAATGAATTATTTTGGTTATATAAATGTATATATATATATATATATATATATATATATATATATATAAATTTATTTTGATATAAATGTAAATATAAATTATATATTTTGATTTAATTTGATATGTATATGTAAATTTATTTTGATTATATAAAACATATATATAAAGGCATGTAATTAGATATTATTTTAATTACATGAATATACATTTATCATGATTATATAAAAGCAAATGTGTATATATATAAAATGTATATATATATATATAAATATAAGTATTTTGAATTATACTTTAATTTTGTATTGATGATATAAGTATACATATATATATATATATATTAATATAAAAATAAAAATTTAAAATTAAATTTAAAAAAAATAATAACAATAATTTAAAAAAAAAGGGTAAGTGAAACGGGGTGTTTTGGTACAAGGACTTATCCCTGCACCAGCGCGCCCCGAGCCGGACGCTTGCGTCTTGCCCCAAGCACCAAGCGCCTAGCACCCTGCGCGCTGGCATGCCCCTGCGCCCAGTACCTCTTGTGCCTGAGTGCGCCAGAGGAAGCCTTGCACCCTACGCCCAAACCCACGCCCCAGAGCTAGTCTGCACCTGCACCGACCAACTTGTACGCCTGCCTCTCCCGACCACGCTTACGTCCAATACCCCTGTGCCTACGTCTGCTCCCTTGCAAAACAGCCTGAACCCCAGTACGGCCCCTGTACCAAACTATCTACACCCGGTCGCGCCCAGTCTGCACCACTGCTCCATGACAAGCCAGTGCCTGGCTCCTGCCCAGTGCCCTGCACACCTGCACCCTCTAGTGTAGCACCCAGACACTGCCCCACACCTGCACCCAGACCGCGCCCAGCCTGCACCCCTGCTACGCCAGTCCTGCACCTCCATGCCCCTGCCCATTGAGTGACTATAAGAGAAAGGGGAAAACGAGAGAGGAAGGGGTTGGCTGTGAGAGAACAATAATGAGGAAGGAAAACAGAGGAGAGCAGGGGAAGGGAGAGAGAGATTGAAGAGGTGTTCGGTTGATGGTGAAGATGATGCTGGCGATGGTGATGATGCCGAGACCAAGGCTGGAGATGGTGGTGCTCAGAAGCTGGAAAAGATGAAGGTGTCGAGGAAGTGGGAGGAAGAAACCGAGAAGAGGAAGAGTAATGGCGATGGTGATGATGACCGAGACCAAGGTTGATGATGGTGACAGCTGGAAAGCAAAGGTGGTGATGATGTTGCTAGTGGCCGGAGCAGAGCAGTGGTGATGAGGATGGAGTTGCCGAGGAGGTGAAGGAAGCCGAGAAGGAAAGAAAGAGGAGAAGGAGAAGGAGATAGGAAAGGAAGGAGAATTTGGTGCCTTCGCGCCAAATTCAAATCGAGAAGAAAGAAAAAAAAATAGATAGAGAAGAAAAGATATTTTTTATATTTTACAAACATATTTATACTATGAGGTAGTGAAAAAGACACAAGGAGAAAAATTGGAAAAGCCAATAAAAGAGTTCGGAGGAGGAAAATATACTGAGAGGGTCGGATCCATCGACTCCAAACATAAGGCATTGAGGACTATGTGCAGACAACGAGATAAGGAAAATTACAATGTGCTATAGAGATGAATGCACGTATTTTTCGATGATTTTTGTAGATATGAATTTAGGAAATATATATATATATTTATTTATTTATTTATTTATGCTGTAGAAAAATTACTTGTGAACTGTCAAAATTATATTGCGTATATTTACTAAGTATTTAGAGACTGCGAACCTTAGGACAAAATTTTGAGACGCCTAAATGTAGAAAATCCCTAGGCAAATTTTACTACCCGAAATTTAGAAATAAGTTTTAAGGAACCTCAAAATTTACCCCGATTTTTCGAAATAACCCTATATAGTGTATTTAAATAAATATTAGAGTATTTCTAAAATTATCGTGAAAAAACCTGAAATTTCATATTTGCACTTGAGACTATGTTTTCTAGATTTTTAGCTGAAAAATGTGAGAACAACCATTTTTAATCTGTTTTACACACTAAAACGAAATTTAAGTATTTTAAAAATAAAACTCGTGACAGTCAGACGTGTATTTCTGTGTGATCTTACACGGAGCTGTCTACACAAGATTTTGAGATGTTTTAAGGATAAAACTATGCCAACCGAACGTGTATTGTTATGTGATCTTACACGGACCCGCTTGCACATGTTTTTTAGTGATTTGATAAAACCGTGCCTGACAGACGTGTATTGTTGTGTGATCTTGCACGTATCTGCTCGCACATGATTAGAAGCAAAAAGGGCGATGATGAATTACATGGAAATGTGAATGATGCTGAGGTCCATGGAGTACGATGTATCGTGCTGTGTGCACACAAGTACATTGTACCGTGTTATTGAGAAATAGAGAAATGAGTAAGCCGATTGGGTAGCTAACCACTCCCACGACACCTGGCATCCCAACATACCTGGCCCGTGATTGTTCGAAGTCACTGACATCGGCCAATTGTCGTATTGATTGATTGATTATTGATGATGAATATTCCGTCATGCCTCACTTATTTGATTTATCTGAACTGAGTTTTGATGAAGTGAATTTCTGATATGAAATGAGTTTTATTTTACTACATTTGATTTAAGTGATATTTTGCAGTAATGTTTTCTGTGATACCGATACTGTGGGAAAATGGTAATTCTGTGATACCGATATTTTGAGAAAATGGTAGTTTTCACTATACTACACTGAACTGTATAGTATTACTTCAAGCCCATATTTTGTAGATAGTGTATTTATCTACCTACCGCTTGATTTTCTTACTAAGCATGTTGAGCTCATCCCTTATTTTACATCCACGGAGTTCCCTCAATAACTGAGGTTGATGGGTAGATTTTAATCTACAGCCATACGTCAGAGGGACAGCCTTCTACGCACAAAGGTATACCCTATTTAGACATGTAATTGGTGTCTAATTTTGTAAGTACAGTAATGCAGTATTGTATTTGAGTCTGGGGAAATAGGTGAACTTAATCATGTGTAATTAACTTTTATTCTATTTAATTACGAAAAAAAAATTTACTCAGATTTTATATTCAATTTGTTACCATAAAATACATAAGAATGATAATTTACTATGAGAAATAATCATCAACTCATAATCCAACTAAGGAAAAAGTAAGAAAATCGGGTCGTTACAGATCGAGCTCCTAGGGTGAGAGATCGATCTTCCTTTGGTTGAATTACACAAATATTCAGTAAGCTGTGGGATCGATCTTTTTTAGTCAGAAACCTTTTGAGATCGATCTGTGTTTGGGGAAGGATTAATCCTTTCTAGGCAAAATCAAATCGGGATCGATCTGCTCTTGGGAAGGGATCAATTTTCTGTATGCACAATCACATTGAGATCGATCTGCTTACCTATAGAACCTTTGTCATTTCATTCTGGAATTACAATATCGATCCTGTCTTGAAGGGAGATCGATCTGGCATTCATCTGTAGAATTCCAATAGCTAATTTTTTTCCAGAATTTCAAAGGAAATATTGCCTTTAAATGTTTCATTGATCATTTTGTATTCCATTCACACTTAAAGCATAAAAAGATTCATTTCTTATGATCCACATATTATGTAACTTGTATGTATAGCATGGAATCATGAAAGAATACATGTAAAAGTACGAGCCTTATAACTACACCTTATATACCTAAGCAACTTCTCTAGTTTCATCACCTATGACTCAGCCACAATGGGATCTTTAACTTCTTTGAAGACCAAAGGATTCAATTTCTAAAATTGTTTTAGTCGGCCAATGTTTTTGTCAACTACAACACCAGCTTGTGGCCAATTTATAACTTATGGTTACTAAAAACATGAAGCTATAAAGACCTTGAGGTGGCTGTGGATTCTATGGTGTTGGTGGTTAAGGCTAGATGGGTTCTCTAGGTGTTGAGAAGGTGGTGCTTGAGTTGCTAGTGGGGCGTTATGTTGTTGGTTGCCAAGATGCTGGGTAGGCATTGCTATCAAATTTCGGAGATTGGCAATTATAGTCCCAAAATTCTACTTCAATCTAGCCAGAAGAATATTAGGACTATTTGGTTGTCAAAGAGGAGAAGAAAACTGTTTCCCCATAGAGGTCAACCACGCCTCTTGGAATCTTGTTCTTTCACTTTCCTATATCGAAACAACACTTTTCATGACACATCACCAGTTATTCGCAATTTATATCCAAACAAACTCAATGTGGCGACGTTCCGCAAAACCCATTTGTCCCAAGTCGCCTTGACTTGAAAATAAATTCTTTATTTTGTTTGGTCACTTTAATTGACCATAGGAGTCGCCACCAATCTTTTTCTTTATAGGTGTGATTAGCCACCTATTTGACTCCAAGGATAAAGACTAATTCACATTCTAGAGATTGAGTTTAAAAGTACAAATACACGTGGGGAAGAATTAGTAGCCTCACGATGCCCATCCACTGGACAATACCTTTGATCTTGTGTTATCTTAATATTCGCATTGGATAAGTGGTCTTTTATCTAATTTCAAAATTTCTATGAATGTTTCCTTACCATTCTAATGAAACTTAAAATTTCACCTTAAGAGTATTTGAAGAAATTCTTTTACTTCTCCATCGATTTTACTAAATGTTTAATATCAATTATTCTTCTTATTTATTTAGTTTTATTTTTATCTTATTTCCTTACTTTTATTATTTTTATTTTTTATTTTTTATTTTATCTTTTATTATTAATTAATTGAATAAATTTCCCAACTCTTTCATCATTCTGAAAAAGAGTGTGAGAAAAATATTTTTACCTAGAAATTTTCAAAATATCAATCATTTTTTAAATTCCAAAGTTCCACCATTGGAAGGTTTATAACGAATTTATTTAAAATTTATTATATTTATAAATGTTATAGTTTGAATTTTATTTTGATTTTTTATATTTTCAATTATTATGATGTTTTTTTTTTTAAGTTTATTTTTATTTATTTTCATTATTTAGTGGTTTAATTTCTTAAGTTCCTATTTATTTAATTTTTCAAATTTACCATCATTTTTGTAAAATCAAAAATATTGTTTAATTAGCGATTTTCTAAAAAAAGGATTGCTCATTTTAAGTTTTCGGAATCATTATCCTAAAGAAATCTCCATCATTTTATTTCTTTATTGATATTCTTTATTATTTGTTATTATGTAAAGATTTTATTTATGATTTCTTTTATAATTTTGTTTTGTTATATTTACTTATTAAATTTCTACTCGATTGAATTTTTTTATTTACCACCATTGAAAACTCTCTAAAAGATTACACTTTCGCAACTTTTTTTCAAAATTTTATTGTAAAGGTAGTATCACTGTTATTATTATTATTATTATTATTATTATTATTATTATTATTTATGTAAAATTCGTCCACCATTCTGGCCGATCTTAAAATGTTGTCTTCTACAAAAATTCTGTCTACCGTTTAGGACGATCTCTAAAAGAGACCAACTTTCTTATCTGATTATTGTTTGTTATTTTAGAATTTTATTTCACATTTTTATTGTCTATTGTTCGGGATAATATTTTGTTTCTAAATATATTATTTTATTATTAACTTAACAAGTGAATTTATATTGTCCTACGTTTATGACAAAATTTAAAAGATTATTTATTACTTGGAAAATTTTATCGTCCTCCTATTTTAACAAAATTCTTGAAATTTAATTTAAAAATAATCACTATTTCCCTTTCAAGCTATTTTTTTAATCTTTTAAAATAATTTACTACTATGAGTAATTTGGGACAGGGTTAAAATTTTTATCAACAAAATAAATAATGAAATTAAATAAGCAAATAAAATATACAAATAATAATAATAATAATAATAATAATAATAATAATAATAATAATAATAATAATAATAATAATAATAATAATAACAACAGCATCAACTACTAAAAATAAATAAAATAACATAAAAAATAGACAAATAAAAAAAATAAAAAGGGAGGCGGGTCACTGCGCGGACCCTGGGTCAGACTCGGGTCAACGTGCGGACCCATCCCTCTCTCTCTCTCTCTCTCTCTCTCTCTCTCTCTCTCTCTCTCTCTCTCTCTCTCTCTCTCTATATATATATATATATATATATATATATATATATAATTTTGTTATTTATCGGTTTCTCTTTAAAAAAAATTACTTCTTATAATTTTACCTGATAAATTTCAGGGAATATTGAATTTCTATGTTTGGTTGTATTGTGGGTGTAAGACCATTAAATTCATATGTAATACCCTTAATTTTTGTAAATTCCCATTTAATTATGTAAGGTGTATATAGGATTGTGAAATGAATACACGTAAATTTTAAAGTGTATAGCGAGTGTAAGAAGGATATTTCCATGAGTGTAATGTGAATATATTGAGTTTTGAGTGCTGTGGTAAAATGGAATGAAGTTCCATGAGTTGCGTAAATTTTTGTACTTCCATTTAGTTTTGTATTGTATACCTTTGGTTATATAATTAATGCACACAAGTTTTAGTGTATATAAAGTATGAATGGATGCCATTTTTTAGTCTTAAAGGTGGTTGGATGAGAAAATGACTATGGCAGCAAAATTTAAGATGTTTTTGTATGAGTTACAACAGAAAATTGTAGCAAAATCTGAAAAATATGAATGCCAGATCGATCTCATTAAAGGAAAAATCGATCTAGAATAGCAAAAAATGCTCTTATTTGAGCAATGGAACAGGGCAGATCGATCTCCAATAGGGCTAGATTGATTTGCTAAGCATTCTGTGTAGAAGGAATCAATCCCTTAAAGGACCAGATCGATCTCCAAATGCTACTGACTTGGAGAGATCGATCTCACCCTTGGAGTAGATCGATCTCCTTAAGCTACTGCCTGGAATAGATCGATCTCATTAAGCTTGAAAGGTTGGTATTGAGAGGAACAATATAGGGTAGATCGATCTCATTTGGAGAGCAGATCGATCTCATAGAGATAACTCTATAAATACTGGGTTCTGTATTTCAGTTTTCCACAAGAGAAACTATTTCATTCAAGAGCAAAAGTCTAACCTAACTCTTCTACACCAGATAACTACAGTTTGCAACTAGTTTTGAGTGAGATTCTATTGAGTAAAGTTGTTCTTGGTAAAGAGGAGAACAACATGCTTGGAAACAAGAGATTGAAATCAAGGATTTCAAGAGCAAGGAGGATTTGTACCAATTTGGTGAAAAAGGAAGGAAATCTCAGCTAGGTAAGATTTAATGCACCTAGTTGATATATGTTAAACTAGGTGTATTGATAAGTTTATTGGTATATGTATGAATTGTTGGAAATGAAAGAATCATGAATAATGAGCATGACCTAGCTATTAGTGTGAAAACGGGAAAATGATGAGGAATGGTGTTAACATGAATTAAATGGTGGAATATGCATGTATGGGAGATTTTAAATTAATCTTATGAAATGAATAAGGAGAAATAAATATAGCTATATGGAAAATGTGGTATAATACCATATTGGAAGAAAATAATGAGATTGATGCATGGAATTGAGATTTGGCAAATGAAACGAGTATAATACGATATACTAACTTAAATACGTATAACAGCTTCAGAAATCATAGTGGAAGCTGATCGGACTGCGAATGTTAGCAGCACCGAGGAAGTGAGATCACTTTACGTAATCCAAGGTAAGGGAATTTTGTGAGTAGCTAGAGATGGCTCCACGTATTTTGAATAGCATTTCGATATTATATGCTATATGAAATCCCTTGAATAAATATATTATGATGATTGAGAATAATGAGGATAAGTGTGTTTTATCTAAAACTAGGGTGAAAATACCTTAGAAGCATGTTGTGACTAAATTCATGAGTTGCATGATAGACTGGCTAATGTTTTCATGTATATGCGAAAACATGCACATTTGAGTGCTTATTTGATTTAAATTGGGTGAATTGTGATTTGAATAGTCATCTATCAGGTTTTGTGTGAAAACCATAAGTGCTAGAGATTACTCGCACTATATTTTGAGATGTGCATCACATAGTACTTGAGTATTTACTCGTACTACATTTTAATGCGATTTATGCATGTTAGAGTACTAAGAGCATTGCTCATACTCAGATTTGTGATTGATGCATATTAAAGTATTGGGAGTTATGCTCATACTTAGTTTTACATGTTAGAGTACTGGGAGCTTTGCTCGTACTCAGATTTCATATATTACACATCATAGAGTATTGGGAGCTTTGCTCATACTCGAGTTTTATATGACATAGTGCTGGGAGCATCGCTCGCACTAGAATTACATTATTTGATATAGTTGTGTTGGGAGTTTTACTCACACGCACCGAATTTGAAAAGAGCATGAAACAGCCGTGTTGGGAGCTTGTGCTGACTGTGTGTTACACCGATATATATATATGCTTACATGTATAATATTTTGAGATAAGGCCGAGGGCTATCGAAATAACCCATGGTATGGGACTAAGACTCATATCGGGCATCCCGACTATGAGGTATATCCAAGGTTTGAGACTAAGACTCATGGCGAGCATCCCACCTTGAGATAGTGTCCATGGAGTACTGTGTACCATGTATGTCACATGGAGTATGTTGTACAGTGAGTACTTGATGTACTATGATAGGACTAGTTAGTAGTGGGAGCTGGATCCAGTGGGATCTGGTGTGCTCCGGGATCAGGTCCTCAGTTAAGTAGAGAGCTGACGGTAGAGATTTAACCCACCTCCCGTTACAGCAATTGTGAGTCCCCATACACTGAGTACTGTGTAGCCTGGGATCACGAAAAATGAGTTATGATCATACACTCAGAACATATAGTCGTCTATCTCTGTTTTCTCTTCATGCTATATACATTGAGATTTCTTAAATGAAATATCACATGGTTTTATGATATGAACATGTGAATTTGTGAGTTGTGAAAAGGGTAACTCGAGGGATGGATGAAGCCTATATTTTCATGTTTTTAAACATGATGAATGCCATATGATTTGATTTAAATGGATGACATGAGAAAATGTGATTTGTGTGAAATTACAAGAGATTTATGAAATGACATGAGAAATGCAAGATTGTGCATAAAATGCTGAGGTTGTTAAACCATCATATTTTCAGTTCTGTAACTGATGTTTTGTATCTATATATATATATTGCATAAAGCTTTGAGAGAGATGCATGCTTTAGATACAATTGGGTATAGAAAAGATTTCGAGGCATAAGCATGATATTTTGTAGATAGTGTAGTTATCTACTTGCTTGCCTGATTTTCTTAGTGAGCTGTGAGCTCACCCCTTATTATTTCCCTCTTTTCAGAGCATCCACAATAAGTGGACACGGCTGAGGACTGATATTTCCCTGATCCGCTGCATATCCATCTTGTAAGAGGTATAAACACTTGATATTTTGTACTGAATAATGTAAAAGTATAGTTATGTAAACGAATGTACGGTCGGAATGTATATGTACAAATAATTATAATTATGTATGAGAGTTATATTATAGAAAAGAATCTTAAATTCTATATGTTGTGAATAAATGTGAACATGTGACTAATATCGAATCACAGCCCAACTAAATGGTGTGGAGTGATGACAGAAGAAGAGGTATGTGAAATGTGAAAAATTTATGGTGATTTTGGTAGGTTGCGTGTGGGAGAAGGGTGTGACAAAATGGTATCAGAGCAGTGTTGGTCTGATGTGAATCGATATTAGTAATTAGAAAAATATACATCCTCATAGTATTCTGCTTTGTTCAGTTACAATTGTGTATACGAGATGGAATTCAAACTAACTAGTGGCTATAAATGCAGGGATTTAGCCATTATGGTTATTACTCGTCGTGGTAAAGGGGCTGAGATAGGGCTCGAGACTGTAGAGGTAGGCCAGAGACTCGAGATGAGACTATTGGTCCTACTGAGGTACCAGAGAGTACCGAGGCTCATTTTGAGAGACTAGAGCGTCGCTTGGAGACCATAGTTGAGATACTAGCATAGACTATGCCAAGAGGACAAGGACATGATGCAGAGACTGCACCGAGAGAGGCAACTGCACCTGATACACCTACACCCCCAGCAGTTCAGGATATACAGTCTCATGTTACTCCATGACAGGGCGGTAATGTTTTGGGGTATGGTTGTGATCTTGATAGACTCCAACAATTCCAGAAACTTTGACCTCCAACTTTTCGTGGGATTAAGGACCCAGTGTTGGCGAAGGAGTGGATAGGAGAAATGGAGAAGTTGTACGAATTCTTTGAGTGTACGACTTCAGAGATGGTCACATTTTTTTCGTTCCTACTTAAGGGGACAACAAGCATTAGTGGAAGTCCACCCGACCTATTTTGAGAACATGACATACAAAAATTAGTTGGGAGATATTTCTGGATGCCTTCAGGAGGTAGTTTGTTCCAGATACAGCTCAGCGGAGGCTGCAGGCTGAATTTTTGGGGTTAAAGAGTCATTCAGTAGACGAGTATGAGACTAGATTTTTATCCCTGGGGAGGTATGACCCTGATACCATGAGTAGAGCGAGACCAGGAAGGTCCGCAGGTTTATCAATAGATTGAGACCAGTATTGCGGTCTAAACTAGTTCCATTCGACATTTCTACCTATGATGAGGCAGTGCGCAGGGCGCAACACTGTGAACAAGATTATGAGAGGAATGTCTCAGAGTTCAGAACAGTTAGAAAAGGTAGAGACAGAGATAAAAAGAGGCTGGTGAGTGACAGTGCTCGAGGTTTCAAATATCGAAGAGGGAGTACTCTTCGGTAAGAGACCAAAGATCGAGGAAGTACAGGAGAAGATTATTAGATCTTCTACATACCCTGCTATAGCTCCAGCTAGAGGAGTTGTGATTGGAGGATTAAGGCCTACTACTGAGCAGTGCAATAGATGTGGCAGAATCCATGGAGGTAGACCTTGTCATGTTTCTATTGGATTGTGCTTCAGATGTGGGAAGCCAGGACACATGGCCAGAGTTTGCCAAGAGATCATTGATATTGCCCCATAGAAGGGTAAGGAGCCAGAGAGAGCTCCAACTGATACGTCTGCTCCAAGGAAGAGAGCGATAGCGGAGGAGAAGAGGAAGCAAGTTATGGGACGAGGGCGAGTGCATGCTTTGGACCAGGGGATAGCTGATGCTTCATTGAATGTGATTAGAGGTAACATCCTAATATATGATTGTGAAGCACATGTTTTAATTGATCCTGGTGCCATGCATTCATTTGTATCGCCTTCATTTGCATGTAAATTAGTAAAGTATGTAGAGCGTACACCTTTATGTAGGATGATGTTGATTAGTACGCCTATGGATAATAGTCAGCTGGTAGAGTATGTATTAAATGATTGTAAGCTAAGAGTAGGGGAAATGCATATGACAACTAATCTAATACTGTTAAACATGGGTGATTTTGATGTAATCCTAAGAATGGATTCGTTATCGTCAAACCATGTTGTGTTAGATTGTTATGCTAAGACGGTTATGTTTCCTAACCCTGAAAAATATGTTGTAAAGCTTGATGAAAAGAAATAAAGCAATAGTTGTGATTACCATAGGCAATATACTATGCTGACTGAGGAATGAATATATTGAAGGTTTTATTACATACGTGGTTGATACGGATAAGGTACATCCAGAGTTGGAAAATATTCCTGTGGTTAGTGAATTCCCAGATGTCTTTCCAGATGAATTACCAGGGTTGCCACCAGATAGAGAGATGGAGTTCTGTATAGAATTGCTGCCTGGTATTGAACCTATATCGAAACCACTATATCACATGACCTTAGTTGAGCTAGAGGAGCTCAAGAAACAGTTACAGGAGTTGTTGGATAGGGGTTTCATCAGATCAAGTGTTTCACCTTAGGGAACACCGATTTTATTTGTAAAGAAGAAGGATGGAAGCCTCCAATTGTGTATAGATTATAGATTGTTGAATAAGGTCACCATCAAGAATAGATATCCCCTTCCACATATTGATGATTTGTTGGATCAGCTCTAGGGAGCGCAGGTCATTTCTAAGATTGATCTAAGGTCTGGGTATCATCGGTTGAGAGTTCAGAGTGGAGATGTGCCCAAGACATCATTTAGGACCCGATATGGCTATTATGAGTTTTTGGTTATGTCATTCGGATTGACGAATGCTCCCGCAGCTTTCATGGCTTTGATGAACGATGTATTCAAGTCATATTTGGATCAATTTGTTATCGTTTTCATAGATGACATCTTGATCTCTTCTAAATCTGAGGAAGAGCATGAGAAGCACCTCAGAATTGTATTGCAGACTTTACGAGAGCAAAAGTAGTATGCTAAACTCAATAAGTGTGAATTTTGGTTGTCACAGATCTCGTTTTTGGGACACGTTGTGTCAAAGGATGGTGTATCGGTAGATCCATCCAAGATTGAGGCTGTAGTTTAGTGGGAACAGTCGAGGACAATCACTAAGATAAGGAGTTTCTTGGGTTTAGCAGGGTATTATCGGAGATTTATTGAAGGATTTTCGAAGTTAGCTGCTCCGTTGACACGTCTCACTCAGAAAGGTATAGCTTTTGTATGGGATGAGGATTGTGAGAAGAGTTTTCAGGAGTTGAAGAGTCGATTGACCACCACTCCGATTCTCACTATCCCTACCAGATCAAGAGGATTTTCAGTGTATACCGATGCTTCGGATCAGGGACTAGGCTGTGTATTGATGCAGGATGGGAAGGTAGTTGCTTATGGATCCAGACACCTGAAGGACCATGAGAAGAACTATCTGACCCATGATTTGGAGTTAGCTGCAGTAGTGTTTGAGTTGAAGGTATTGCGTCATTACTTGTATGGAGAGAAATTTCAGATTTTTACTGACCACAAGAGCCTTAATTATCTGTTCTCACAGAAAGAATTAAACATGAGACAGAGAAGATGGCTAGAGCTTCTAAAGGACTAAGATTGTGAGATACTTTATCATCCAGGTAAGGCTGATATTGTAGCTGATGCTTTGAGCAGAAAGAGCCTTGGGATGGTATCGTATATGATAGTCAGGGAATATGAGTTGCTAGAGCAGTTTGCTAGCCTCAGTTTGGGAGTTGTACGTTCTGACATGGATACAGACTGTGTGATTGCTAGTCTACGCTTGGAGCCAAATCTGTTGAACAGGATCAGACAGGCTCAATAGACTGATCCGTATTGCACTGATGTGACTAATCAGATACAGAAGGGCACAGTGACTGATTTTGAGTTGAGTTCTGATGGACTTCTAAGGTTCAGAGGTAGATTGTGTGTTCTCGAGGACCCAGAGCTTAGGAGACTAATATTAATGGAACCTCATTCGTCGAGGTGCACGCTACATCCGGGGAGTAATAAGATGTATCAGAATCTCTAAAAAGTGTACTAGTGGTCAGGTATGAAGAGAGATGTAGCAGAATTTGTGGCAAGATGTCTCGTATGTCAACAAGTGAAGGTAGAGCATCAGAAACCTATAGGGTTATTGCAACCTCTACCTATACTGACATGGAAATGGGAGCATATCACCATAGATTTCGTGATGGGTTTACCTAGGACCCGGAGGAATCACAATGCGATATAGGTCATAGTTGATAAACAGACGAAGTCAGCCCACGTTTTAGCTGTGAGAGCTACCGATACTCTGAGTGCATTGGCAGAGTTGTATGTATGCGAGGTAGTGAGGTTACATGGTATTCTAGTGAGCATTGCTTCGGATCGGGATTCCCGCTTCACTTCCCACTTTTGGGAACATTTTTCAGGAAGCCATGGGAACCCAGTTGAGTTTGAGCACCGCTTATCATCCTCAGATAGATGGTCAGTCAGAGAGGACTATACAGACTTTGGTGGATATGTTGAGAGCGTATGTGCTGGATTTTAGAGGCTCCTAGGATGATCATCTGCCACTAGTCAAATTCGCCTACAACAACAGTTATCATGCGAGTATCGGGATGGCACCGTATGAGGCTTTGTATGGCCGTAGATGTCGTTCCCCTATCCGTTGGGAAGAAATGGGTGACAGAAAGATTTTTGCTCCTAACTTAGTTACACAAGCCTCTGAGGATGTCCGGATGATAGTTGAGAGACTGAAGACAGCTCAAAGTAGACAGAAAAGCTATGCTGACAAGAGACGGAGACCACTTGAATTTATAGTTGGTGAATCAGTATTTCTAAAGGTTTCTCCATCCAATGGTATAGCAAGATTTAGGAAGAGAGGTAAATTGAGTTCTTGCTACATTGACCTTTTTGAGATACTGGACAGAGTGAGAGGTAAGGCATACAGATTGGTATTACCACCAGAATTATCGGGGTACATAATGTCTTTCACATTTCGATGTTAAGGAAGTATCATCCAGATCCAACTCATGTGATTCGGTATGAGCCACTGGAGCTCAAAGATGATTTGACATATGTAGAGAGACTGATTCGGATATTGGATACAAAAGAGAAAGTCCTGAGGAATAAGAGTATCGGGTTAGTGAAGATTCTTTGGCAGCATCACACTTCAAAGGAAGCTACTTGGGAGCTAGAGAGTCTGATGCGAGAGAGATATCCCCAATTGTTTAGAGATTAACTTGGTTCTAATTTGAAGGACCAAATTTCTTAAGGTGAGAGGATTGTAAGACCCTTAAATTCATATGTAATGCCCTTAACTTTTGTAAATTTCCATTTAATTATGTAAGGTGTATATTAGATTGTGAAGTGAATACATGTAAATTTTAAACTGTATAGCGAGTGTAAGAAGGATATTTCCATAGTGGAATGTGAATATATTGAGTTTTCAGTGGTGTGGTAAAATGGAACGAAGTTGCATGAGTTGCGTAAATCTTTGTACTTCCATTTGGTTTTGTATTGTCTACCTTTGGTTATACAATGAATGCACACAAGTTTTAATGTATATAAAGTATGAATGGATGTCATTTTTAAGCCTTAAAGGTGGTTGGATGAGGAAATGACTATGGCAGCAAAATTTAGAATGTTTTGTATGAGTTACTGCAAAAAATTGTAGCAACATTTGGAAAATATGAATGCCAGATCGACCTCATTGAAGGAAAAATCGATCTGAAAGAGCAAAAAATGCTCTTATTTAAGCAATGGAACATGGCAAATCGATCTCCAATGGGGCTAGATCGATCTGCTAAGCATTTTGTGTAGAAGGAATCGATCCCCTGAAGGGCCAGATCGATCTCCAAATGCTACTGACTTGGAGAGATCGATCTCACCCTTGGAGTAGATCGATCTCCTTAAGCTACTACCTGGAATAGATCGATCTCATGCTTAGAGGCAGATCGATCTCATTAAGCCTAGAAGGTCAGTTTTGAGAGAAAAATGCAGGGCAGATCGATCTCATTTGGAGAGCAGATCGATCTCATAGAGACAACTCTATAAATATTGGGTTCTGCATTTTCGTTTTTCACAAGAGAAACTATTCCATTCAAGAGCAAAAGTGTAACCTAACTCTTCTACACCAGAGAACTTCAGTTTACAACCAGTTTTGAGTGAGATTCTGCTGAGTAAAGATGTTCTTGGCAAAGAGGAGAACAACATACTTGGGAACAAGAGATTGAAATCAAGGATTTCAAGAGCATGGAAGATTTGTACCAATTTGGTGAAAAAGGAAGGAAATCTCAGCTAGGTAAGATTTAATGCACCTAGTTGATATATGTTAAAATAGGTGTATTAATGAGTTTATTGGTATATGTATGAATTGTTGGAAATGAAAGAATCATGAAAAATGAGCATGACCTAGCTATTGGTGTGAAAATGGGAAAATGATGAGGAAATGGTGTTAACATGAATTAAATGGTGGAATATGCATGTATGGAAGATTTTAAATTAATCTTATGAAATGCATATATTGGAAATAAGGAGAAATAAATATAGCTATATAGAAAATGTGGTATAATACCATATTGGAAGAAAATAATGAGATTGATGCATGGAATTGAGATTTGGCAAATAAAATGAGTATAATACGATATACTAACGTAAATACGTATAACAACTTTGGAAATCACAGTAGAAGCTGATCGGACTACAAAAGTTAGCATCACTGAGGAAGTGAGGTCATTTGACGTGATCCGGGGTAAGAAAATTTCGTGAGTAGCTAGAGATGGCTCCATGTATTTTGAATAGCATTTTGATATTATATGCTATATGAAATCCCTTGAATAGGCATACTATGATGATTGAGAATAATGAGGATAAGTGTGTTTTATCCAAAACTAGGGTGAAAATACCTTAGAAGCATGTTGTGACTAAAATTCATGAGTTGCATGATAGAATGTCTAATGTTTTCATGTATATGCGAAAACATGCACATTTGAGTGCTTATTTGATTTAAATTGGGTGAATTGTGATTTGAATATCCATCTATCGAGTTTTGTGTGAAAACCATAAGTGCTAGAGATTACTCGCACTATATTTTGAGATATGCATCACATAGTACTTGAGTGTTTACTCGTACTACATTTTAATGCGATTTATGCATGTTAGAGTACTGGGAGCATTGCTCGTACTCCGATTTGTGATTGATGCATATTAGAGTATTAGGAGCTATGCTCATACTCAGTTTTACATGTTAGAGTACTGGGAGCTTTGCTTGTACTCAGATTTCATATATTACACATCATAGAGTATTGGGAGCTTTACTCATACTCAAGTTTTATATGACATAGTGCTGGGAGCATTGTGTAAGACCCGATTTTATTTAAAACACGAAATGCGTGAGTGTTTGTGAAGGGAAGTTGGAATGGTATTCTCGAACACGTTGAAGGGTAAAACGATCAAAAGACTAAAATTCGGTACTAATTGGACAAGAAAATTTTCATTAAAAATATGGAATGGAGAAATCTTGATCAATAACGAAAAAATAATTAAATTTCGAGTCCAATCAATCAAGATATGAATTTATTGGAATTAATCAGAATTTTCACCTCGGGGAATTATCCCGAAAATATTGGAAAAATAACCGAAAATACGAAACATGACGGATAAATTCATTTAATTGGTTAAATGAATAAAATATAATTTTTTAAGATATTTTGGATTTTAATTGAATAAAATAATGATTAAAATAATATTAAAATAAATTATAAATAAATAAATAAAATAAATAAAAAGAAAAGAAAGAAATCGCGAAACACGATTTCTGGAAAATAAAGCAGAGGTCGAGCCCCTACTGCCTCAACGATCGGTGACCGACGACGAGCCCAGGTGGGAAGCGGCTGAAAGGAGAGACAGTCGAGCCTCGCCAACGATAGTAGAGGTCGAAGGAAGTGGCGAACGGCGGTCGAGAGAGGGGAAAGAGGGAATCGAGAGGAGAAAAGAGAAATCTGGTGACCGGCGCCGATCTAAGCCTGACCACTACCAACCAAAGGAACCCCAAGCGAAGACCGACCGATCAGCGGCTGAATCGGCTAGAGAAACGGCGGCCAACACCGACAACAGCAAGAAAAGAGAAAAGCACCGACGTCGGAGGAGAGAAGAGCCAAAACGGCCACTTTTCGGCCAGCCATGGTGAAACCGAGACCAGATCTGTGCACCGGAAGATCCCGCGGAGCTGCTGGCGACGGAAGTCGATGAAGTACAAGTCGACGAAGCCATGAACCGGGCCGAACCGAATTGAACCGGCTGAACCGACTGAACCTAATAGGTCTAAATTGGGCAGAACCAGACCAAACCGGTTCAGCTAGAAAAAGAAGAAAAAGAAAGAGAAAAAGGGAAAAATAAAAGAGGAAAAATTGGGAAAAAATCTCAGTGATGCAATCGAGCTACGGGTAAGTCGGTAAGCGGTCAAAATTGACCGATTTAAATTTCAGAATATTTAATTTGATTAATATTCACTGAAAATTGACCCGAAAAAATATGCAATTGTGTAGCTCAACAATTGACGTCAAACGAGAGCTCGAGTCAGCCTCGATTTACGTACTATCATGGAATCTCAGGTAAGTAACCCTTATTTACGACAATTTACATGGTTATATGTGTTAGAAATTTACCGCATAAATTACGGATTAATTCTGTAGAAAATGAATTAAATTTTGGAATTTAAGATAAATTATCGTAAATAATTAATTGAGCTATCCAAGAGTTTAAAACGAGGCCCAATAGATACTGATGGCCCAATAACCCCAATAGGCCTCGATGATATGAATAGTAAGTGAAAAACGGGCTTAAGGCCGGTTAAGGCACATTATGGTACAATCAGGCCCATTATGGGTAAACGGGCTCAATGATTTAAATTAAGCCTAGAAAATATGAAATACAATTAATTATATTGTATTTGATCTGATGAATATATATCTGCAGTTTCGAAGATTAGATTGGGAGCAAATCGGACTGCGTGATGAGACATCAGTGGAAAGGTCAAACTGTACAGAAAAATAAGGTAAGGGAATTGTGTGAGTAGCTAGAGGTAGCTACGCTTATTTTAATAGCTTTTGTATACACTGAATATGTATAAAGGTCATAGAAATGGTTTAAAGATTTTAAGGACTCGAAAATAGAAAAAGACTATTTTACCCCTATTGAGGGAATTCACCTAAGGATGGTGAAAGTATGACATGCTTGAAATGCATGATTTAAAGAATTTTTTGATTTAAGGAATTTTTGTGGTTTTTAAGCAAAGCAAAACGGTAGATTGGCCAGTAATTGCATAAATTTCACAAGATAACACTACGTATGTGTTATTAATATTTAAAGGAAATTTCTTTGGAAAATGGGTCAACTATCAAGTTTATATGGAAACAGATAGTGCTGGCGCATAGCTCGCACTATATCTGCATTTGTGAGTGTGCATAAAATGTGCTAGAGCGGTTGCTCGCATCGACTTGTGTGACATCATTTGCATGAAATGTGCTAGAGCGGTTGCTCGCACTGATTTTATTATTGTGAAATGTATGAGAGGTGCTGGAGCCCAGCTCGCACCCTGTTTTGACTGTTTTAGACTGTTTTGACTTGATATGTATAAAAAGGTGCTGGAGCGATTACTCGCACTAGTTTTAATGATTTGACATGCATGAGAGGTGCTGGAGCTTAGCTCGTATCCTGTTTTGATATGATAATTTCATAAAAGTCATGCTAGAGCGTTGCTCGTACGAAGTTTTGATTTACTTGAGTATTCATTCGTGCTGGAGCATTGCTCGCATGAGGCTTTGATGGATTTTATGCATAAAAATGTGTTGGAGCTTACTTGCACGTGATTTTATATGGATTTATAACTCATTTTAAAGTCGTACTGGAGTGCTAATCGTACGTAGATTTTACTGATTTTTATGAAACCATGCTAGAACTTCGCTTACACGAGGTTTTTAGATATCATGAATATGCATGGAGCCGTGCTAGAACTTCGCTCGCACAGGGATTTATATGACATGCATATAGCCGTGTTGGAGCCTCCTGTAGACTGTGTGTCACAGTGAGATGATATGTCCACACGTGCATACTGAGACAGATATGGTATGGATGGATAAGACCTATTGCTACCACCCCCTGACTGAGATTGAGTTCACGGAGTATGATGTACCGTGTATATCACATGGAGTACGCTGTACCGTGGGGATTGTTGGAGTGGATTGGCATTAGCCACGAGGCAGTAAGCCTTTCCCTCTCAATCCTGATGTTAAGTTGTTCTGGCGGCAGGATTGACCCACCTCCTGTTTCTGGTGTGATACCCTGCGCACTAGGTACCGTGTAGCCAGGGATCACTAGGTTATGGCCATAGTCCTTGATATTACTGATATAGTCACCTACATGTCTCACATGATATAACTTGTGGTTTCAATAAACCAGGGTAGGCCCGAGGGAGGGGTCAGGCCCCCGATTTTGTGATTTTCTACTCTGATGCTAGATTTTTCAAAGGATTTTATGAAATATGTCCCTAAAAGAAGGGTGACTTTTATAACAGAATTTTATAATGAATTTTTAATGAGATTGATTTATGAGATGCTTAACCCCTTCGGGTTATTTTATACTGCAGCTATAATGAAGTGATTTAAATGCAGTAGAATGATGAGTTTTCCATGCTTTAATAATAAATTCATGAAAGGATTATTTCTCATCATTTGTTTTACATGGCATGAACTAATGCATGATCTTGATTTATTTCATGCTAATTATGATTTTATGATTTTACATAAAATGCCATTGATGCATGAGTTGCATGATTTCTATATGCACGAATAGTTTTTATAAACTATAGCATTAATGTATGCATGATTTTGTGTGTGAGATTTAAACGAAAAGAAATGGATTTTAAGGGCATGGCATTATGAGCATGTAGATAGTGGACTATCTACTTACTTGCATAATTGCTTTACTGAGATTGTGGCTTGCTCACCCCCTTATTATCCCTCTTTTTTAGAGCACTCACAATAGTTAGTGAGCGGCTAAGGACTTGCATTCTTGGTATTTGCTGCTTCCCATCGAGAGACAGGTATACACATTTGTATAGTTTTGTATCTAAATATGTAATGCACAGTACTGTAAATGTATATGATGTCGGGGATATAAGGTTATGTAAATACCATTGTAAATGTATTTAGTTAAAGTCAAAGACTAGAAAAATCCTAATGTGTAAGAAATGAAATTGTAAGTAGCGTGAGGGGGCTAACACTGAATCATAGCCCAACTGTTGGTAGGATGGTCACGATAAGAGGAAAGGTAAGAATTAAATAATAAACAAAAAGTAAAAAATGAAAAATTTGTAGTGATTTTTAGGTAATTTGGGTCTTAATAGTTTTTTGTATCAGAGCTAAGTTAGCCTGATATGAGTCGGTGTTAGTGGTTAAGGAAGTTTATAGCCCCATGTACTGTACATTATTTAGATACAATTGTGTATATCGAGATGGAATTGTAGCAAAGAATTTGGTTTTAAATGCAAGAATAGACTTATTAACTGATAGCCGCTATGGTAGAGGAGCGAGTACACGAGCTCGAGGGCCTAGTGGTAGGCCTCGACAGAGTCCGACAGAGAGATCAGACAGTATTGAGACACGCTTCGCGAGGTTAGAATAGAGCGTAGAGAATATTTTGGGAGCTAATTGCTCATGGTATGCATGGGATTGAGGGTGAGTCGGAGCATTGGTGGAAGTCCGCTCAACCCATCTTAAGAGTTAGATGTCTAGAATGGGCATGGGAAATAATCCTAGATGTATTCTGGTGACAAAATATCCCGAACACTGCTTAAAAGAAACTACAGATAAAATTCTTTACTTTGACCCAGAGGAACTAATTGATTGACGAGTATGAAACTCACTTTATATTCCTGGGCAGGTATGACCCCGACACTATGAACAATGAGGGTCGAAAAGTTTGAAAGTTCATGGAAGGGCTCAGATTGTCAATTAGAGTTCGATTGGCCCCGTTAGATATCACTACCTATGCCGAGGCAGTGCATAGACTACAGTTGTGTGAATAAGATCATGAGTTGCATGCCTCTAAGATTGGGAAAGGTAGTAAGTGCCGAAATAGAGACAGAAAGAGAATAGAGAATGAGAGAGATGTCAAAACAGGAAAAAGGTAGTTTGGTAAAAGATTAGAGTTGGTGAGTCATGGGGTAAGATGATTAGTAGGGCCCCAGTGTATCCAGTTTTAGCTCTTTTGAGTCGTATTGTGATTAGAGGACCTTGACCTACTACGGAACAGTATAGGATGTGTGGTAGATACCACAGAAGTTGGCCCTACACCTTATTGACTAAAATAGACGTTAAGTGTGGTAAGACGGGCCATTTATTTAATAATTGCTCAGAGTTGGGTGAGACTACCCCACAGAGGGGCAAAGAGACAGAGAAAACTCTGTTGATATCTCTGCACCGAAAAGTGAGGCCACAACTGAAGAGAAAGGGAAAGTAGGTTGTTGGACGAGAGCGAGTGTATGCCTTGGACCAGGACACTAATGATGTTTCATCGGATGTGGTGGAAGATACCATACTGGTTGTGAATAATGAAGTAATTATTTTAATTGATCCTAGTGCCACGCATTTATTCATACCGCCTTCAGTTGCTTATAAGCTAGTGAAAGATGTGAAGCCTATACCCTTAGGCAAGATGATAATAGTTAGTTGATTATCACTAACTGAATCTGGGTATAGGAATTGTAAGTTGAAAATGGGGGAAAAAGGATATGTCAGCCGATATTATTCAATGGAATATGAATAATTTTGAAGTAATATTAGAGAATAGATTGATTCGGCTGCAAACTATGCTATTTAGATTGCTATCCTAAGATAGTGATGCTTTCACCCCTGAAAAGTGTACTGTAAATTTGACACGTAATGAAAGTGGTGTATCAATTGTAATTAAAGGAGTAAATGATTGTACTCACGGAATGGAAGCCTCCGACTATGTATTGAATTTTGATTGTCGAACGAGGCTAACTTCAAGAATAAGTGTTTCCTCCCACTATAGATGCATTATTTAATTAGCTGTGAAAAACGTATATCTTTATAGAGATCGATTTGAAGTCTGGGTAACAACCGTTAAGAATTCAGAAGGTGAATGTGTCGTAACTATTAGGACATTGATGAATAAGGTATTTAAATCTTACCTGGACTGATTTGTGGTCATCCTTAGAGATGATATTTTGATGTATTCGAAGTCCAGGGAAGAGCATGAGTAGCAACTGGAAACTGTCTTACAGACGAGGTATTGTGAGTTTCTCGAAATTGGCTGCTCAGTTGACAGGTATCGTTTGGAAAAAGGTTGCATATGAGTGGGATGATAAGTATGAAAGTAGTTTCGGTGAGTTTTGGTGCATTGAGGTATGAATTGACCACCGTAATTGTTCTCACCATAACCAATAGCTCAAGAGGTTTCAGTGTGTATGGATACCTCAAAATAAGGGTTGGGCTGTGTATTGATGTAAAATGGGAAGATAGTCGTTTATGGATCCAAATAGTTCAAGGACCATGAGAGAAACTATCCGACCCATGATTTAGAGTTGGCAGCCAAAACGGTTACACTGAAGGTATGGCGCTACCACTTATACGGTAAGAAATTTTGGGTATGCACTGATCATAAAAGCCCCGAGTATATGTTTTCACAGAAAGAGTGGAATATGAGATAACAAAGAAGGTTAGAGCATTTGAGGGATTATAATTGTGAAAATTGTACCACCCAGGAAAGGCTAATGTAATGGCTGATGCCTTGAGCAGAAAGAGCTTCGAGATAGTATTACATATGATGGTCAGGGTACGTAAGCTGCTAGAGCAGTTGTGAGCCTCAGTAGTGATGTGATCCCTTCTGATGATGACAGTGATTGTGTGACGCTAGTCTGAGATTAGAACCGAATTTGATTGACCGAATTTGACAAGCTTAGCGTGATGATCAGCATGGTGTCAATAGTGTGGGTCAGATTTAGAAGGGTACAGTGATAGAGTTCACAGTGAGTGATGATGGCTAACTGAGGTTCAAAGACAGTATAAGTGCTCCCCAGGACCACAGTTGATGAGATAGTGTTATTGTCAGAAGCTCACTCTTCGAGATATACAGTGCATTCGGGAAGTAATAAATATATCGAAATCTCTGAAAAGGGTCTTAGTGGTCAGATATGAAAAGAGACATTGTAGAGATTGTGGAGAAGTGTCTCGTATGTCAGCAGATTAAAGTAGAGTACTAGAAGTTGCAGGGTTATTGTAGCCTCTACTTATATTAACACGAAAATGGGAACAAGTTACCATGAATTTGTGATGGGTTATAGAGGACCGTAAGAATCATGAGGCTATCTGGGTGATAGTCGATAGATTGACTAAGTCTACCCACATTCTGGCTATGGAAATCCCCAGATACTCTGAGTGTATATGCGGATTTATGTGTAAGGGAAGATTGTAGAACACCATGTATTTGTCCAGTGAGCATTGTATCATATAGGGATTCTCGCTTCATTTCCCACTTTTGGGAATATTTTTCAGGAAGCTATGGGAACCCGACTGAGTGTTAGCACAGCTTTTCATCCTTAGACAGATGGTCAGTCAGAGGGGACTGTACAGGTTCTTGAGGATATGATGAGAGCATGTGCCATTGATTTTATAAGCTTCTGGGATGATCAATTATTACTAATTGGATTCTCCAATAATGACAGTTGTCACTTGAGTATCGATTTGACTTTTTATGAGGCATTGTATGGCCATAGGGAGTTGTTCCCCGACTTATATAAGAAGAAGTGGGTGACAGATAGAAAATTGTTCCCGAATTGCTAAGACAAACCTTTGAGGATGTTCAGTTGATTTGTGACAGATTAAGAACACCTTAGAGCAGACGAAAAAACTATGCTGACAAGAGACAGAAACCATTGGAGTTCACCGAGGGTGAATCAGTATTGTCGGAAGTTACTTGTCCTAAGGGCATAAGGACATAACGAGATTCGGAAAAAAAGGCAAATTGAGTTTCATTATTCTGAATCCTTTGAGATATTGGACAAAGTAGGAGATAAGACCTGTAGGTTGGCATTACCACCTGAATTAGCAGGCATCCACAATATGTCACATCTTTTGATGATTCGAAAATACTATCCGGACCTAGCATATGTGATCAGATATGAGCTTAGCTCAATGAAAATATAACGTATGTCGAAAAAAATTGATTGATTCTTGCATTAAACAGGAAGGAGGAAGTGTCGAGGTTTAAGATGATCTCCCTAGTCAAGTCCGTTGGTAGCATTACACTCTGGGAAAAAGTCACATGAGAATTAAAGAGTATGATGCGATAGACGTACCAGAGTTGTTTATGGACCCATTTGACTTGGTTCTAATTTGGACCAAATTTCTTAAGTGGGGGAGATTATGTAAGACCCGATTTTATTTAAAACACGAAATGCGTGAGTGTTCATGAAGGGAAGTTGGAATGGTATTCCCGAACACGTTGAAGGGTAAAACGGTCAAAAGACTAAAATTCGTTATTAATTGGACAAGAAAAATTTCATTAAAAATATGGAATGGAGAAATTTTGATCAATAACGAAGAAATAATTAAATTTCGAGTCTAATCGATCAAGATATGAATTTATTGAAATTAATCGAAATTTTCACTTCAAAAAATTATCCCGAAAATATTGAAAAAATATATAGGAAAGACGAAACAAGATGGATAAATTCATTTAATTAGTTAAATGAATAAAATATAAATTTTTAAGATATTTTGGATTTTAATTGAATAAAATAATAATTAAAATAATATTAAAATAAATTATAAATAAATAAATAAAATAAAAAAGAAAGAAATAGCAAAACGCGATTTTTGGAAAACAAAGCAAAGGCCGAACCCCTTCTGCCTCAGTGATCGACGACCGGCGGCGAGCCCAGGTGAGAAGCGGCTAAAGGGAGAGACGGTCGAGCCTCGCCGACGATGGTAGAGTGTAAGACCCGAATTTAATTAAAATACGAAAATTAAATAAGAAAAGATGGGGAAAGTATGAAGGAAGTCGGGTTAAATTAATCCCGAACACGTGCAAGGGTGAATGGTCAAAAGACCAAAGGTCGGTATAATTTCGATAAGGAAATTTAATTAAAAATATGGATTTAAGAAATCTTGGTCAATAAAAGTGAAATAAATTTATTTCGGATTAAATTGATCGAGATATTAGTTTATGGGAATTAATCGGGATTAATCGAAATTTTTAGTTCGAAAAAAAAATAATCCCGAAAATAATCGAAAAATATATCGAAAAGTCACCCGGGACAATATCCCAAAAATACGGGGAAATTATACCCGAAAAAGAGGTTAAAATATAATAAATAAATTAAATAAAATTAAATTAATTAATTTAGAATAAAATAATAATTTTAAGGGATATTTGGGTATTTTTAGTGTATTTTAATGAATAAAAACAAATTGTTAAAAAAAAAAAAAAAGTGAATTGGAGATATCGGGGAGAGAGAAGAAGAAACGGAAACCGAAAAGGGGAGACGCGCGTGGCCAACATACCACCGGCCACCGGGCACCGACGGCCTCCGACAACGAGCCCAACAGCAAGAGGAGAGGCCGGCGAAGCCATCGGCACCGGTGACGCGCGCCGACGATGGCTGTATCCAGCGAACGGAGGACGAGAAGGCCGCGGGGAAAACGTTGTCGGTTCCGGTGATCCACGGCAGCTGAAGGCGAACGGCGGGTATCGACGTGACCGGGAGGAGGAGCCGGTCCTTTTGAGACCAGTACCGGCCAGCGAAATCGTCGGAATCCCCCGGATCGAGAGGTGGCAGCCGCGGGAGAAGAGATGGCCACCGGCGGCGAACGGCGGCGATCCAGGCGAAACCGAGGCCAGATTCCGAAAGCCCAGGCGACAGTGATCATTTCTGCACCGGTCTCATGCGACGAAACGGCGGGAATCGCCGGCGACGGCCAAGAGGAGAAATGGGTTCAACGACCGAGAGGGAGAACAGCCGGACCGGCGGCATTCCGGCGACGTTGAGGCGAACCGAGGCCAGATTTGAGGTGCGGACGACCCAGCGGAGCTGCTGGCGGTGGAAGCCGGCGAAGAACCGGCTGGCAAGGCGGTGAACCGGTGGTGAACCGGTCGAACCGGAGAGAACCGGCAGTCTGAACCGGTCCGAACCGGACTGAACCGGTTCAGCCAAAAAGAGGAGGAAAAAAGGAAGAAAAAGGGAAAAAAAAAAGAGAAAAAATTGGGGAAAATTCCTATGATGCAATCGAGCTTCGGGTAAGTCGATAAGCGGTCAAATTGACCCGATTTAAATTTTAGAGTATTTAAATTAATTAATTTTGGGCTGAAAACTTACCCGGAAAATTGTGGAATTGTGTAGCTCGACGATTGGCATCCACCGAGGGCTCGAGATAGCCTCGAATTTCGTACTAGCATGGAATCTCGGGTAAGTGACCCTTATTTACGATAATTACCTCGTTATGCGTGATATTGAGTTAATTTCCGCATAAATTGAATTAAATTATGGAAATTTAGATAAATTGTCGTAAATATTAAATTTAGCTATTCGAGAATTAGAACGAGGCCCGATAAATTATTGGTGGGCCCAGTGAGCCCAATAGGCCTCGATAAAGTGAAAATTAAGTGGAAAACGGGCTTAAGGCCGATTAAGGCCCATTAATGTGCAATCGGGCCCAATAGGGGTAAATGGGCCAGCGATTTAAATTAAGCCCAGAAAGTATTAAATACGATTAGATTGCATAATATCTGACCTGAGGAATGTTGATACGCAGTTCCGGGCATTTGATTGGAAGCATATCGGACTGCGCGATGGGACTACATTGGAAAAGAAAAGGTCAGACTCGACAGGAAAATAAGGTAAGGGAATTCTGCGGACTGCTAGAGGTAACTTTACGCAATTTTAAATTCATATGCAGTCCTTTAAAGTATTCTGAAGGGTCTAGAGGTCAATTAATAATTTTAGTGCCCCGAATGGGCAAATTACTAAAATACCCTTGCTAAGGGTAAAATTCTAAAAATTTAGGAAAAATTGGGAGGAGCAAGAACAAAAGGTTCCTGCTCATTCTGGAGGTGTTTTGATGCATGCATGAGTAGGCTGGCTCACCTTGAAAGAAAATGCACAGCATTGCATACTTTCAACGTGATATTGTTTTGTGAAAACTGTTTTGAGGAAACAGAGCCGCCTACGTGTTTTTATTGACATTGACATGCTAGAGCTCAGCTCGCACGATGTTGTCGATTTGTGCGATGCACGCATTAGTGCTAGAGCAAGAGCTCGCACTAGAGTTTTACATGCATAGGTGCTAGAGTATAACTCGCACCAGATTTCATATGCTTTTTCGTGACACGGTGTTAGAGTCTAACTCGCACCATATTTTTACGTGATTTTCGAGACAGGGTGCTGGAGTTTAACCCGCACCAGAATTTATAAGATTTTCATGTGATTTTTATACAGAGTGCTGAGCTTAGCTCGCACTAGTTTTACCGGATTTGTGGAGTACCGCTGTCTGCCCTTGGAGTCAGCCAAAAGGCCCAACAGGCTCAAGAGACCTCTTAGGTGGGGTGAGAGTGAGGGATGAGGTTGGCGGCCTTGTGGGGATGTAAAGCGGGCTCTGCCAGTTTTATTTGAGTCGATGAGAGTGCTGAGCATCGCTCGCACAGCTTTTATGAGAACATGCGATGAGCCGTGCTTGGAGCATCGGGTAGACTGTGTGTCACCGATTTAATAGGCTCGCACGTGCGATTTGAGACATGGCATGAGTATTGAGAAACAAACCTCTGTGGGAAGCAGGCCAATTGGGCTGGAGTACCTAGAGATATTATATGGGTTCACGGAGTACGATGTATCGTGCAAGTAGCATGGAGTACGATGTACCGTGTGGTATCTTCGGATACGGTATCTCCGGATGCAGCATCTTCGGATGCCGGGGATCGGATAAGACTGACGGGATGGATTGACCCACCTCCTGGGCGGTTCCCGATCATGGTGAGAACCCACACACTAGGATCCGTGTAGCTGTGGAACTCCCGAGGACAGATGTGGCCATAGTCCTAGTTATTTACCTATATACAGACGTTGCCTAGTCTCGCATGTTGATGACTTTTATGATGATTTAAACTGCGTTTTAAAACTAAATTGCATGATGGTATTTCCATGCTTTTCAAAACCCACGTGTGATGTAAACGTTTTCATGATTTTGTGTGAGTCAGGATTCACCCGCAGGAGGGGTCGAGTCCTGACTTTATTGTGAAAATCTTAATTGAGAAAGAAATAATTTATAATAATTGCATGTTGATTTTCCGTGCAAATGTGTTTTACATATCATCATAATGCATAGCATTGTTTTAAAATGTATGGAGAAAGGGTGGTTTATGCATGGCACTACGTTCATGTAGGTAGTATGGTTACCTACTTGTTCGTAGGATTGCCTTACTGAGCTTGATGTGCTCACCCCTTTCATTTTCTCCCACAGATGATCTCCAGTTGAAGTTGCGACGACTCAGTACTGCATTCTGGATATCCACTGCTGCCCATCAACATAAGGTATATACACTTGTACATATTGTATCTACATAAGCATAGCACAGTAACATGTTTGTAAGTGTCTCTAGGGGATGTATAAATATTGTAAACAAATATAAATGACTGGAGAATAAATAAGTTAGATGGTAATGGTATGGTGGGACTGGCATTGACGTACAGCCCAATTATTAGTGGAGTGTGGTCACGATTCGAGGACAGGTAAGAATACAAGTAAATAAACAAAACGCGAAAAAAATTAACTCTGATTTTTGGGTAGTTTGGGTCGTGACATAGAGGCCGAAGGAAGCGGCGAACGACGGCCAAGAGAGGGGAAAGAGGGAACTGAGAGGAGAAAAGAGAAATTCGATGACTAGTGAAACGCCGATCTAGGCCTAACCACCGCCAACCGAAGGAACCCCAAGTGAAGACTAGCCGATCAGTGGCTGAATCGGCCAGTGAAACGGCGACCAATGCCGGCAATGGCGAGAAAAGAGAAAAACACCTATGCCGATGGAGAGAAGAGCCGAACCGGCCACTTTCCGACCAGCCATGGTGAAACCAAGACCAGATCTGTGCACTGGACGATCCCGCGGAGCTGCTGGCGATGAAAGCCAATGAAGAATCGATCGACGAAGCCCTGAATTGGGTCGAACCGGACTGAACCGGCTGAACCAAATCGGGCTGAACCGGACCGACCGCTGCAGCTAGAAAAAGAAGAAAAAGAAAGAGAACAAGGGAAAAAGAAAAGAGGAAAAAATGAGAAAAAATCTCAGTGATGCAATCGAGCTACGGGTAAGTCGGTAAGCAGTCAAAATTGATCGATTTAAATTTCAAAATATTTAATTTGATTAATATTCGATTGGAAATTGACCTGGAAAAATATGTAATTGTGTAGCTCGACAATTGACGTCAAATGAGAGCTCGAGTCAACCTCGATTTACGTACTATCATGGAATCTCGGATAAGTAACCCTTATTTATAACAATTTATATGGTTATGCGTGTTAGAAATTTACCGCATAAATTACGGATTAATTCCGTATAAAATGAATTAAATTCAGGAATTTAAGATAAATTGTCGTAAATAATTAATTGAGCTATCCAAGAGTTTAGAACGAGGTTCAATAAATACTGATGGGCCCAATGAGCCCGATAGGCCTCGATGATGTGAATAGTAAGTGGAAAATGGGCTTAAGGCCCATTATGGTACAATCGGGCCCATTATGGGTAAATGGGCTCAATGATTTAAATTTAGTCCAAAAAATATGAAATACAATTAATTATATTGTATTTGATCTGATGAATATTTATCCGCAGTTTCAGAGATTGGATTGGGAGGAAATCGGACTGCTTGATGAGACATCAGTGGAAAGGTCAAACTATACAGAAAAATGAGGTAAGGGAATTGTGTGAGTAGCTAGAGGTAGCTACGCGTATTTTAATAGCTTTTGTATACACTGAATATCTATAAAGGTCCTAGAAATGGTTTGAAGATTTTAAGGACTCGAAAATAGGAAAAGACTATTTTACCCTTATTGAGGAAATTCACCTAAGGATGGTGAAAGCATGACATGCATGAAATGCATGATTTAAGGAATTTTCTGATTTAAGGAATTTTTGTGGTTTTTAAGCAAAGCAAAACGATAGATTGGCCAGTAATCGCGTAAATTTCACAAGATAACACTACGTAAGTGTTACTAATATTTAAAGGAAATTTCTTTGGAAAATGGGCCAACTATCAAGTTTATATGGAAATAGATAGTGTTGGCGCATAGCTCGCACTATATTTGCATTTGTGAGTGTGCATAAAATGTGCTAGAGCGGTTGCTAGCACTGATTTTATTATTGTAAAATTCATGAGAGGTGTTGGAGCCTAGCTCGCACCCTGTTTTGACTGTTTTGGACTGTTTTGACTTGATATGCATAAAAAGGTGCTGGAGCGATTGCTCGCACTAGTTTTAATGATTTGACATGCATGAGAGGTGCTGGAGCTTAGCTTGCATCCTGTTTTGATATGATAATTTCATAAAAACTGTACTAGAGCATTGCTCGTACGAAGTTTTGATTTACTTGAGTATTCATTCGTACTGGAGCATTGTTCGTATGAGGCTTTGATGGATTTTATGCATAAGAACGTGTTGGAGCTTACTCGCACGTGATTTTATATGGATTTATAACTCATTTTAAAGTCGTACTGGAGTGCTACTCGTACGCAGATTTTACTGATTTTTATGAAACCATGCTAGAACTTCGCTTGCACGAGGTTTTTAGATATCGTGAATATGCATGGAGCCGTGCTAGAGCTTCGCTTGCACAGGGATTTATATGACATGCATATAGCCGTGTTGGAGCCTCCTGTAGACTGTGTGTCACAGTGAGATGATATGCCCACACGTGCATACTGAGACAGAGATGGTATGGGTGGATAAGACCTATTGCAGCCACCCCCTGACTGAGATTGGGTTCACAGAGTATGATGTACCGTGTATATCACATGGAGTACGCTGTACCGTGGGGATTGTTGCAGTGGATTGGCATTAGCCACGAGGCAGTAAGCCTTGCCCTAGCAATCCTGATGTTATGTTGTTCTGGCGGCAGAATTGACCCACCACCCGTTTCAGGTGTGATACCCCGCACACTAGGTATCGTGTAGCCAAGGATCACTAGGTTATGGCCATAGTCCTTGATGTTACTGATATAGTCACCTACATGTCTCACATGATATAACTTGTGGTTTCGATAAACCAGGGTAGACACGAGGGAGGGGTCAGGCCCCCGATTTTGTGATTTTCTACTATGATGCTAGATTTTTCAAAGGATTTTATGAAATGTGTCCCTAAAAGAAGGGTGACTTTTATGACAAAATTTTATAATTAATTTTTAATGAAATTGATTTATGAGATGCTTAACCCCTTCGAGTTATTTTATACTGCATCTTTAATGAAGTGATTTAAATGCAGTAGCATGTTGAGTTTTCGATGCTTTAATAATAAATTCATGAAAGGATTGTTTCTCATAATTTGTTTTACATGGCATCAACTAATGCACGATCTTGATTTATTTCATGCTAATTATGATTTTATGATTTTACATATAATGCCATTGATGCATGAGTTGCATGATTTCTATATGCACGAATAGTTTTTATAAACTATAGCATTAATGTATACATGATTTTGTGCGTGAGATTTAAACGAAAAGAAATCGATTTTAAGGGCATGGCATTATGAGCATGTAGATAGTGGAGCTATCTACTTACTTGCATAATTGCCATACTGAGCGTATGGTTTGCTCACCCCCTTATTATCCCTCTTTTTTAGAGCACTCGTAGTAGTTAGTGAGCGGATAAGGACTTGCATTCTTAGTATCCGCTGCTTCCCATCGAGAGACAGGTATACACATTAGTACAGTTTTGTATCTAAATATGTAATGCACAGTACTATAAACGTATATGATGTCGGGGATGTAAGGTTATGTAAATACCATTGTAAATGTATTTAGTTAAAGTCAAAGGATAGAAAAATCCTAATGTGTAAGAAATGGAATGGTAAATAGTGTGAGGGGACTAACACTGAATCATAGCCCAACTGTTGGTAGGATGGTCACGATAAGAGAAAATGTAAGAATTAAATAATAAACGAAAAGTGAAAAAAGAAAAATTTGTAGTGATTTTTAGGTAATTTGGGTCATGACACATTGCTAGCCCTAGAGTTACATTATTTGATATGGTCGTGTTGGGAGTTTTACTGATATGCACCGGATTTGAAAAAAGCATGAAACAGCCGTGTTGGGAGCTTGTGCTGACTGTGTGTTGTACCAATATATATATATGATCACACGTAGCATATTTTGAGATAAGGCCGAGGGCTATCGAAATAACTCATGGTATAAGGACTAAGACTCATAGCGAGCATCCCGACTATGAGGTATATCTAAGGTTTGAGGACTAAGACTCATGGCGAGCATCCCACCTTGAGATAGGGTCCATGGACTACTGTGTACCGTGTATGTCACATAGAGTACGCTATACCGTGAGTACTTGATGTACTATGATAGGACTGGTTAGCAGCAGGAGCGGGATCCAGTGGGATCTGGTGTGCTCCGGGATCAGGTCCTCAGTTGAGTAGAGAGCTGACGGTAGAGATTTGACTCACCTCCCGTTACAGCAATTGTGAGTCCCCGCACACCAAGTACTGTGTAGCCTGGGATCACGAAAAATGAGTTATGATCATACACTCGGAACATGTAGTCGCCTATCTCTGTTTTCTCTTTATGCTATTGAGATTTCTTAAATGAAATATCACATGGTTTTTATGATATGAACATGTGACTTTGTGAGTTGTGAAAAGGGTAACCTGAGGGATGGGTGAGACCCATATTTCCATGTTTTTAAACATGATGAATGCCGTATGATTTGATTTAAATGAATGACATAAGAAAATGTGATTTGTGTGAAATTACATGAGATTTATGAAATGACATGAGAAATGCAAGATTGTGCATAAAATGCTGAGGTTGTTAAACCAACATATTTTCAGTTCTATAACTGATGTTTTATATCTATATAAATATTGAATAAAACCTTAAGAGAGATGCATGCTTTAGATATAATTGGGTAAGGAAAAGATTTCGAGGCATAAGCATGATATTTTGTAGATAGTGTGGTTATATACTTGCTTGCCTGATTTTCTTACTGAGTTGTGAGCTCACCCCCTTATTATTTCCCTCTTTTCAGAGCATCCACAGTAGGTGAACACAGCTGAGGACGGATATGTCACAACCCTCAACTTACCAAAAATCATCACAAATTTTTCGTTTTTCATACGTCATTTATTTTTTCGTCCTTACCTTACCTCGATCGTGATCAACTACACTCTGAACAGTTGGGCTGTGTGTTAATGTCTACCTCATCCAAGCATAACAATTTAATTTGCATCATAATTTTAGAAGTAAACACTTGTATAAATAAATCAGAGTTGTTGTTTACATGTGTTTACTTTGCTTTACATCTCCAGTGGTTACATAGAAAATGCTACTATGCTATGGAAAGTTTAGATACAAAATTACATCAGTGTGTATACCTTACGTGATGGGATGCAACGGATATAAAAAAGGAAACCTCCAATCGCCCTCAGTCTATACTCAATGCTCTATAGAGAGGGGAAAATAAGGGGGGTGAGTAAACAACACGCTCAGTAAGGCAATCATGTGAACAGGTAGATACTGCACTATCTACGTGATCATGATGCCATGCTCAAAACCATACAATTTCTCATTCACACCTCAAAAGCATTAGTCCATGCTTGTGTTAATGGCATGTAAAGTAAATCATGTTATTTAATTCAGTGCATAAATCAAATTCAAAGCATGAAAAACCATCATGCATATTTAATTCATAAGGTATGGAAAATCATCATTCATCAGTGCACTTTAAAGCCATTATCAAACTTTCTCAACTCATAAAATCAACACTTGTCAGGACTCAGTTCCTCCCTCGGACTATCCCGACCCACAAAGCATTTCAAACATGGATTTATTCATAAAACAAAAGACATGTGAGATAGGCAATATAATAGAGAAATCTCCTCTAGGACTATGGACATATCCTGTGATCCCAAGCTACACTGATAAGGTGTGCGAGGTATCATCTCTATCTTCTTCCACACGGGAGGTGAGTCACGTCTAACCCGTTGGTCCATAGTAGATCTAAACATCGTCCGAAGATGGCATATCATAATCTCAACACGGTACAATGGACTCCATGCTACCTACACGGTACAATGTACTCCGTAGACCCATATCAACACATCATATCACGCCACAACTCAAAATGCATGTGCGAGCCTATTTAATCGGAGCGACACCCAGTCTACCTGAAGCTCCTAGCGTGGCTATCAATCATGTCATAAAATCGTGTGCGAGTAATCTCAAGCACGGTAACAAGTATGGTGGGCATTTAATGCGAGCTATGTTCCAACACCATGCCAAAACTAGTATAAAGTCTGTGCGAGCTAAGCTCCAACAAAACATCATATAAATCCATGTGAAAAACTACTGCGAGCTATGGTATCGCACTTATGCGTATAAAAACACATCAAATCTCTGTGAGTCATACTCTAGCACGCTTTCATTCTCACGAAATCCATGTAGGTCACCCAATTCTTTGCAAAGCATGGTTCTTAAACCAAATCAAGTCATTTTCTCATGCAAATCATTTCAAATGTTAGCAAACCTATAAACACTTGCTAAAAAGCAATAAAACAGGATTTTCAAAGCATCATGCTTTTGTTTTCATGCACATTTCATCAAAGCCCAACTCTTGCCCTTCAATCACCCATTTCATTTCCTATTACCACATGCATTCTAGAAAACATATCACACCCCAAAATGCGCACAGATATCTCTAAGAGTCCACATAATTCCCTTACCTCAATTCACTCGGGGTGCGACTCTCTTCCTCTTAGCTTCTTGCGCTTTTGGCTCAACTTGCTCCGGTGTATCCTCGGGAGCTACAAATCGTACACCAATCATTTGAGTTAATGTTGCTAACTAACATTTTGACTTCAACTAGTCAATATATTTCATTAAGCCTATTTCATTAAGTTTGGCCCTTTTTTTGCATTTGGCTATCATCAAGCCCTCTAACCAAACTTATCTAGTAACTCACTTAGTTACTTATTTAGGACTTGATGTGAAATACTCTACCCTTACTCTCTTATTCACTTATGCATTTTACCCAATGCCTTAAATACACATTTTACCCTTTTTAGGTAAATCTCACAATTTATTCCATAACACCATCTTAAAATCATACCCATAACATCATTATCACCTTAAGATATCCCATTCATCATTAATACCTCTACATTTTACTTTCTCACACAAACCTATTTCTAGGTTATAATTGTTCCATGGCATTCTAAGTAGTTCTACCATTAATATGCACACCAAATCAACTCCAAAATCAATAACTAAACAAATGTACTTGGATTGGTGCATTAGAAACTCACCTAGATTGATTTCCTCCTTGCTCCAAATGGAAATGCTCCTTGTTCCTTAAATCTAACAAATGGGGAAATGACTCTAAGCTATGTTGTTCTCCTCTTTGATAAGAACAACTTTGTATCTGATAGCCTTCTCTCAAATCTTTATGAAAATGGGCAAATTTAGGAGTGAGAAAGTTAGGTTTCTGGATTTAAAATGGAAAAGGAATGGTTGTTCTCGTGAAATTAATATTTTAACTGCTCCTATTTATAGAATTACTTAATGAGATCGATTTGTCAAGGGCTTGAGATCGATCTGGTCCTCTTAAATCCCTTTTTTTTATGACATTTTGAAGGCATGAGATCGATCTGTCGAGGGCTTGAGATCGATCTGTCTCATGCAGAGAGTCAAGGAGATCGATCTAGCTAGGGAGGAGATCGATCTGCTCCAACCCGAGACCTAAGAAAATCGATCTGTTTGCCTTAAGAATCAATCCTCTGATTATAGAATGTTTAACAGATCGATCTGGCCCCATTGGAGATCTATCTGCCATGTTCCATTGCTCGAATAAGAACATTTTTTGCTATTCTAGATCGATCTCTCATCCTATGAGATCGATCTGGCATTCATATTTTCCAGATTTTGCTGCAGTTTTCTGCAGTAACTCACACCAACAATCCTTAATTTGCTGCCATAGTTATTTCCTCATCCAACCACCTTTAAGACTTGAAAATGGCATCTATGCACACTTTATACACATTAAAACTTGTGTGCATTCATTATATAACCACCAAAGGTTTGTCCAACTCATGCAACTTCATTCCATCTTACCACACTACTCATTTTTCATTCCACTCACATTCATCACATACAAAAGTCCATTTCTTCATATTCATACATAATGAAACTTTACATCACTTATGCTTCACATTACAAGTACATCACCATACTTATGAATTCATAATTACTTGATCCAAAATCATCCATATTATAATTCCATTTACATATATGCAAGGTTAAACATATACAGGGTCTAACATTCTCCCCCACTTAGAAAATTTGGTCCTCCAAATTGGAACCAAATCAATCCATGAATAACTGGGGATACCTCTCCCGTATCAAACTCTCCAATTCCCATGTGGCCTCTTCCACCATGTGATGTTTCCAAAGAACTTTCACCAAGGAAACTGTCTTTTTCCTCAACACTTTCTCTTTTCTATCCAATATCTGAACCGGTTTCTCAATGTATGTCGTGCTCTCGTTGAGCTCCAAAGGCTCATACCTTATCACATGTGTCGGGTCCGGGTGATACTTCCGTAACATGGATATGTGGAAGACGTTATGTACACTCACCAACTCTGATGGCAATGCCAACCTATAAGCCTTATCTCCCACTCTCTCCAGTATTTCAAATAGCCATATATATCGAGGGCTCAACTTTCCTTTCTTCCCGAATCTCATAATCCCCTTCGAAGGAGAAACCTTCAAAAACACAGACTCACCCACCATAAACTCTAGTGGTCTTCATCTCCTGTCAGCATAACTCTTTTGTCTGCTCTGAGCTGTATGTAACCTCTCACAAATCAACTGGATATCTTCATAGGCTTGTCTAACCAAGTTGGAGCAAAGATCTATCAGTCACCAACCTCTTCCCATCCAATAGGGGAATGGCATCTACTCCTATACAATGCCTCATATGGTGCCATCCCGATACTCGCATGAAAATTATTATTATAGGCGAACTCTGTGTGAGATCTAAGAATTTTAGATATATTTTAATGATGTAATAAGAACTTGAAGTGTAATCTATTGAGCTAAGTGAATTGTGGAAATTATATTTGGAGATTTATGTGTAAGTGTTTAACATAAGTGTGAAACTAAGAGGTCAGATCGATCTTGGGGAAGGAGAGATCGATCTGGTGAGTTAAAAATGACAAGGAAGGAGGAATCTAAGGAGCAGATCGATCTCCAATGGAAGAGGATCGATCTCCTTATGATTCTGTTTGAGAGAAGATCGATCTCATGAGGAAGGGATCGATCTCTAAATGTTTCTGTTTGGGAGAAGATCGATCTCCTCAAGGAGCAGATCGATCTCATAAAGCCATAAAGAGATCGATCTCACCCCTCGACAGATCGATCTCCTAGGCATAAAATTACCCCAAATCGTCCCCAAATTCAAATGCAGATCGATCTCATCAAGAGCCAGATCGATCTCCTACCTTCAATCTATATAAGGAACCCCTGCTTTCTCCTGCAATTTCATTTTCTCTCTCTCCCAAACCCCATTTTTACTAAGCCCTAGCTTTCTCACTCATCCAAAGCACCCATTTTCGTCCAAATCAGAGGTTGTGACAAGAAAGAAAGTTGTTCCTCATCAAAGGGAGAACAACATACTTGGAAATCGTAAGACGGATTGAATCGAGGCAAGAGATAAGCTCTCCACAAGTTTTGGATAATTTCTAAACCTCGATCTTGATATTTGAGATGATTTTGGTGAAAATGGTTGTTGGCCTTGTGTTGAAATAGTTGGAAATGATTAGGGATTGATGAAGTTACAATGTAGTTGGAGTGATGTGATATTTAGCAATTTTGGTAATTTTGGGAATTTTGAGCTATAAATGAAAATTTAGACAATGTGGTGAATTAGCATAGATAATTTGACATGAGAAATGTAGAACGTGGGGATGTTGTGAATGAGATTGTAGTTTGGGGTAGAGTTACGAGAGTCGAGAGATTTGAGGTGTTATGAGCAATTATGCTCGATTTTGAGAATTGAGGTTACTGGATGATGAATATTGATGTTTTAACATCGTTTGGACAGCTCGGGAGTTTCAGAGTGGAATGCGAGACTAGTCCATGATACGGGGGAAATGATTGCACTATACGAGGTGCAAAGAGGTAAGGAAAACTAAACCATTTGTGTATGTGATTTGTGAACTATTATAGCATGATTTACGATTTATAAAACAAGCATGTTTGATGTGTTGTGTTTTGATGAGAATGCACACGATTTTTATAGCCGGTTGGAGCCCAATGTTTTTATGAGTTTATAATTGGGCTCTACGTTAAGGCGATCTTGAGATTTGAGAAATGTGTGCGTGTTTTACCGGTTGGGACTCGGTTTCAATATGTTTTGTGTTGAGTACAAAACGGTTTTAAATGAGTTTTATGAGAGAAAAACCACTATGAGTTCTACGTGAAGGCAAACCAGTCTTATGTGATAAAGACTTAGGTGTGTAATTTTGAGTACTCACCGGGCATTGCTCTGGTAGCATGTAAGTCCGATTCTTCTCCATTCTGGTAACGTGAGAAACCTCATTCTGTGGCTATGCCACGTATATTTGGTGGCCGTTGCCATGTGAGAACCCTAATTGGTGGCCGTTGCCACGTGAGAACCCTAATTGGTGACCGTTGCCACGTGAGAACCCTAATTGGTGGCCGTTGCCACGTGAGAACCCTATTTGGTGGCCGTTGCCACGTGAGAACCCTATTCTGTGGCCGTTGCCACGTGAGAAACCCTATCCTGTGGCTGTGCCACGTGTGAATTTAAATCAGTGGCTATGCCACGTGTGTTTAGTGGCTGTGCCACGTGCATTATTACTATAGTGATTTTATCACGTTTATTGAGATAGCGATTATCGCATTGTTTTTACATGCTTGATTACTGCTCTATACTGAGCCTTTTACTTCATGTTTTCACATGATTTGAGATATGAGAATGTCGTTTTGAGTACTTTCATGCTATGGTTTTCCAAAGAGTATAATGAGTTTCACATACAAATAAATATTTTGTGATGTGCATTTTGGTTTATGTAATGAGTCCCTTACCCCCTTACTGAGCAATTTAGAAGCTCACCCAGTTTTCTTTCCCCCAGATTTCTTCAAGTGAAAAAGGGTTTTCCTGCGACGTACGGAGTAGTGGCTAGTGGAGGACTTGAGCTCCAGGCCATATATTGTATTTGAGGTATCTTTTATCTTTTCATGTACCCAGACAATTATTGTAATTACAGACACTCGATGTATAACATTGTATGGGATGTATTAGGATTAATTAACTTGAGATTGAATAATGTATTTGATATGATATATAATTTCTAGTGATAAGATCCTGAGGTATGATAAATATGATGATGTATGACACTGCACAGGAATGCACCCTTAATTGTGAATTAATGAGTAAAAAGTTTTTAAATTTGCCATATTTTTTGCGTTTTCGGGGCGTGACACTCTGTGAGTGGCAAATGGTCATCCCAAGAGCCTCCAAAATCCAACGCACACGCTCTCAACATATCCTCCAGGGTCTGTATAGTCCGCTCTGACTGACCATCTGTTTGAGGATGAAATGCGATGCTAAAACTCATCTGGATCCCCATCACTTCCGGAAAATGTTCCCAAAAATGGGAAGTGAAGCGGGCATTCCTATCGAAAATAATGCTCACTGGAACTCCATGTAGCCTCACTATCTCGCGCACATATAAGTTCACTAACTGGCTCAGAGTATCGGTAGCTCTCATAGCTAGAAAATGGGCTGACTTCGTCAACCGCCATATGGCATCATGACCTCTGCGGGTTCTCGGTAACCCCATCACAAAATCCATGATGACATGCTCCCACTTCCATGTCGATATCAGTAGAGGCTGCAATAACGCTGCAAACTTCTGATGCTCTACCTTCACCCGTTGATAAATGAGACATTTAGTGACATATTCAGCAATGTTTTTCTTCATCCTAGTCCACCAATAAACTTTTCGCAGGTTTTCATACATCTTAGTACTCCTTGGATTTATCATATACCTCGTTGAGTGAGTCTTTGTCAAGATCAACTTTTTGATCTCTGGATCATCGGGTACGCATATCCTACCTCTGAACCTCAACAACCCATCTGAACTCAATTCAAAGTTCGTCTATATACCCCTCTGTATCTGCCCCACAATATCACTGCATTGTTGATCAATCCGCTGAGCCTACCGGATTCGATCTACCAGATCTGGTTCCAACAGTAGGCTACCTATCATAAAGCCACTATCAGCGTCAGGTGGGGTCACATCTAAACTGAGGTTCATGAATTGTTCTAACAGCTCGTGTTCCCTAATCATCATAAATGACACCAACTCGAGATGCTTCCTACTCAATGCATCAGCAACTACATTTGCTTTACCCGGGTGGTACAGGATCTCACAATCATAATCTTTTAAAAGCTCGAGCCATCTCCTCTATCTCATGTTCAACTCTTTCTACGAGAACAGGTACTTAAAGCTCTTATTATCAGTGTAAACCTGAAATCTCTCACCATAGAGATAGTGGTGCCATATTTTTAATACAAACACTATGGCCGCCAACTCTAAATCGTGGGTCGAGTAGTTCCTCTCATGATCCTTTAACTATCTTGATCTATAGGCTACTACATTCCCATCCTGCATCAGTACACAACCCAGTCCTTAGTGTGAAGCATCCGTATACACCGAGAAACCTCCTGAACTGGTGGGAATGGTGAGAATCGGAGCTGTGGTTAATTTCTTTTTCAACTCCTAAAAACTTTCATCACACTTATCATCGCACACGAATTCAACATTCTTTCTCGTGAGACGTGTCAAAGGAGCAGCTAATCTCGAGAATCCCTCCACAAACCTTCGATAATATCCAGCTAAACCCAAGAAACTTCTGATCTCTGTCACTGTCTAGGGTCTCTGCCACTGTATCACTACCTCAATCTTTGATGGATCCACTGACACACCATCTTTCGATACTATATGAACCAGAAAAGAGATCTGTTCCAACTAAAAGTCACACTTACTGAGTTTGGCGTACAACTTCTTCTCTCGGAGGGTCTGTAGCACTATCCTTAAATATTGTTCATGCTCCTCTCTAGATCTTGAGTACACCAGTATATCATCAATAAACACAATAACAAATCGATCCAAGTACTGGTGAAATACCTCATTCAACAATGCCATAAGAGCTGCGGGAGCATTCGTCAACCCGAATGGCATAACCATAAACTCATAATGTCCATACTGGGTGCGAAAAGCTGTCTTGGGTACATCTGTATCCCGAATTCTTAACGATGATACCCAAATCTCATATCTATCTTGAAAAAGACCTGTGCTCCCCTAAGCTGATCCAACAAGTCATCGATGCGTGGAAGGGGATACTTATTCTTGATGGTGGCCTTATTTAACAATCGGTAATTCGTACACAGTCGGAGGCTTCCATCCTTCTTCCTTACAAACAGAACCGGTGCTCCCCAAGGTGAGACGCTTGGCCTGATGAACCCCTTCTCTAGCAACTCTTGTAACTGCTTCCTTAATTCTTCAAACTCAACTTGAGCCATTCTGTACGGTAGCTTGGATATCGGCTCTGTACCAAGTGCCAAGTCTATACAAAACTCGATCTCCCTATCTGGAGGTAACCTTGGTAATTCATCCGGGAAGACATCTGAAAATTCCCTGACCATTGGGATGTCTATCAACTTCGGACGTGCCTTATCTATCTCAATCACATAAGCAATAAACCCTTCACATTATTCTTTGCACCGTTAGTAACACAATCATCACATTAACATATATTATTGATAAACAAATTCATCTCTTAAATATCATGTATTAAGATCATACACTTTTATTTATATTAACATGTTTTTCATTTCATTTCATAAAACTTAAAACAAGATTTTTTTCTCTGGAAAAGTCAGTGGTTTGCAGCTAGCCAATCCATCCCTATGAGTACATCAAAATCACTCATATTTATTAAAATTAAATCGGCTACCATTTCTTTACCTCCTATCCTCATCTTACAATTTCTATATACATGCTCAATCAATTGACTATCATCCATAGGGGTAAATATCATTAACATCTTATCTAGCAGAGTGAGTTTTACATGCTTCAACAATTTATGTGCAAAGGATGGCGATATAAGGGAATGTGTGGCACCAGGATCAAACAATACAAATGCTGCTAAATCAAAGATTTGGATAGTACCTTTAACCACATCCGAAGACTGATCCGCAGTGTCCTGGTCCAGTGCGTGCACTCGTCCTCTGCTTACACCCACTACTTGCTTCCCCTTTTCCTAAGCTGTAACCCTCCTCCTCAGAGCAACTGCACCCACTGGAGCTCTCTCTGGATCCCTGCCCTTCTGTAGGGCTCTCTTTGTGATCTTTGGGCAATCCTGGATTATGTGCCCTGGTTTCCCACATCTGAAGCATACTGCAGGAGTTCCACAGCATGCTTGAGTACCATGGTACCTACCACACTTACTGCCCTGCTCTATAGTGGGCCATGGCCCTCCAATCATAATTCCCTTAGCTGGAGCTATGGCTGGATACATGGGAGGACATGCTGTCCTCTCCCGAATCTCCTCGATCCTTGGCCTCTTCCTAGAAAATCTCTTGCTTCCCTTATAACTAAAGCCTCTATCCAGCACTGGTCTCTTCTTATCTCTATCCCTCACTTTACCAACCTTTCCAAACTCTGAGGCATTTTAAACATGGATTTATTCATAAAACAAAAGACATGTGAGATAGGCAATATAATAGGGAAATATGCTCTATGACTATGGCCATATCCTGTGATCCTAAGTTACACTGATCAGGTGTGCAAGGTATCACCTCTATCTACTTACACATGGAAGGTGGGTCACGTCCAACCCGTCGGTCCATAGCAGATCTAAACATCGTTTGAAGACGACATATCACAATCTCAACATGGTACAATGTACTCCATGCTACCTGCGCAGTACAACGTACTCCGTGGACCCATATTAACACATCATATCACTCCACATCTCAAAATGCACGTGTGAGCTTATTTAATTGGTGCGACACCTAGTCTACCCGAAGCTCCTAGCACGACTATCAATCAAGTCATAAAAGTGCGTGCGAGTAATCTCAAGCACGGTAACAAGTATGGTGGGCATCTAATGCATGCTATGCTCCAACACCATGCCAAAACCAGTATAAAGTCTGTGTGAGCTAAGCTCCAACACAACATCATATAAATTCATGTGAAAAACTTGTGCGAGCTACGGTCTAGCACTTATGTGTATAAAAACACATCAAATCTCGTGCGAGTCATACTCTAGCACACTTTCATTCTCAAAAAATCCATGTAGGTAGCCCAATTCTTTTCAAAGCATGGTTTTTAAACAAATTGAGTGTGAGACCCCGTATATGTATAGCTGTATATAGGAACATAGAAATGTAAATGAAATCATAAGTATGATGATACATTTTTAATGTGATGTATATGCAATGTAAGTCCATAAGATAATGTACGCACTTGTAATAATAATCGTAATTATACATACAAGTTGCATCATGAATGAGTATGAAGAAATGAACTTAAACACGAGAAGAATGTGAATGAAATGGAATATGAGTAGTGTGGTAAAATGGAAGGAAAGATTTATATAAGTTGTATACTTCCATTCGGGCAATATCGTGTATATTTGGTTATACAAAGATTGCCCACAAGTTTTAATACGTGCTAAGTGTGATTGGATGGCATTTTTTAAGTCTCAAGGAGGGATGAATGAGGAAAGGACTATGGAGGTAAATTGAGGAAGTTTTGAATGAAGTTGTTGTAGAAAAACTGCAGAAAATCTGGAAACATGAAGGCCAGATCGATCTCATAGGATGAGAGATCGATCTGGAAGAGCCAGAATGCTCTTATGTGAGTAATGGAATGGAGCAGATCATCTCCTTAGCTCTCAGGTTGGAAGCAGATCGATCTCTCCTAAAACCAGATCGATCTCCTTAAGCTTCTGTTCGACAGCAGATCGATCTCAAGCCTCGACAGATCGATCTCCTGCCTTTAAAATGTCTTAGAAAAGAGGGATTTTTAGAGGACCAGATCGATCTCCACCCAAGAAAGATCGATCTCATCAAGTTAAATCTATAAATAGGAGCAGTTGGATCTGCAGATTTCGGGATAAACCATTTCTTTTCACTTCAACTCAAAAACCTAGCTTTCTCACTCCTAAATCCAGCAATTTTCAGTAAGATTTGAGGAAAAGCTATTAGAGACAAAGTCGTTCACGTCTAAGAGAAGAACAACATAGTCTAGAGGCATTTCCCCATTTGACGGATTGAAGGAATAAAGGGCATTTCTAATTGGAGCAAAGAAGAAATCCAAGGAGGTAAGTTCTAGTGCACAAATCCAAGTACATTGGTCTAGTTAATGATTATGAAGTTAATTGGGTGTGCACCTTGTGGGTAGAACTACCTAGAATGGCATGAAATGAATATAACTTAGAAATGGTCTAGTGTGAGAAAGAGGAATGTAGAAGTGTTAATGATGAATGAGATATCTTGAGAGGATGATTATGTTGTGGGCATGGTTTGGGTATGTTGATATTGGGATAAAATTATGAGATTTACCACAAGGGGTAAAATGTGTATTTAAGGCATTGGATAAATGCTTAGTTGAATAAGAGTTTGAAACGTTAACTCAAGTGTTTGATGGATGAATTTCAGTTTCGGATGATACGTCGAAGCAAGTCGAGATGAGAATACGAGAAGCGTAGAGGAGGATAGTTGCACATAAGTAAAGCGAGGTAAGGGACTGTGTGTTAGCTATAGAGATGTTCGTGCGTATTTTACAGCAATTTCGTAGATATATTGCTAGAACTAGTACAATATTATAATTCTATGAAATGGTATGGAAGCATGAAAAGTACTATGATGTATATATGTATTGAGAAATGGGACAGGGTAAGGAAATAGCATGATATGCATGTTTTCAATGTTTTTCTCTATTTTACATTGATCTTGATGATTGAGAAATGTTGATGATAGGTTGGCTAATTTTACATGTTTTAGCATGAAGAGGCATGCTGTATGAATAAACAAGTTTTGAGTTTTAAAAAGGGAAAATAGCCATCTATCAGTTTTGAGATGAGATTTGGTGTTGAAGCACTAGCTCACACCCGTTTTAATGCCTTTGATGTACCGTGCTGGAGTTTTAACTCGCACGATGGTTTTGAGAAAGTACGGGAACTTTGCTCGCACCTGTTTTATTGAGTTGAGGTAAACCTGGGGGTCTGGGACCCAAGGGGATACCAGCCAACGACCATTTGAACGGGCTAGGCCTTAACGATAGATCGTACCGCACTGGAGCCTTGCAATGACTGTGTGTCACGCTACTTGCTTGCTTGGTATATGAGACATGGTTTAGGATGAAAAGTCCATCGGAGTTGGAGTATGGACTTGGGTCCACGGTCGTACGTAGAACAGTGTAGTTGTCCGTTGGTATACTATGTACCGTGCTGGGTGCACGTGAGTACTAGTATCGCGTAGATGACACACGACGTATCTTTACCGTGAGTATACGAGGAGATGAGGTGGATTGAGATGAGCCGGAGGGCAGGACTGACCCATTCCCCTTCAGGCGAAGTGATGCCCTGTGCACACCTAGTCAGTGAGGCTTGGGATCACTGACTATGGCCATATGTCGTGGATATTTGATTGCCGAAAATTTCATGCCTGTCTCAGAGATTCGAGAAACAGAGATAATCTCAGAAAAGAAAGAGATTTGTAGAAAAAGTGAATTAAGAGAAGAAAGAGATTTTGTGTTTTTGATAAATCTCTGATTTCACATTTGTGTCGTAGGGGCACTATTTATGAGCATTTTTTAAATGGAAGCTCGACATATTTGATTGACACGAAAATGCTATTGAGAAATATATGTTTAAATGCATTTTTCGTATGATATTTCCATTTATACTGAAAACATGGTTTTGGTTTATACATGCATGGGCTATGTAGGTAGTTCGATATCTACCTGCTAGCATACATTTCCTTACTGAGCTGTGGTTTGCTCATCCTACTATTTTCCCCCTCCAGGTACTGAGAAGTAAGAGAGCGGTGGTCTCTAGGTCTTTTGTATTGAACAGCTTCCACAATTCCGCAAAGGTATAAGATTGTATACACGAGTATTTTGTATCTAATTTATTATATCGCACAGTTATATCTTGGAATTGTAAACAGTATTATGGGGATGATATGTAAGCACATGGTATTTATACAATTGATTTTGTATATCTACACACACACCTGGGAGTGTGAATTAAAGATTTAAATCTTCCGCTGTAAATGAATGAATTTTAGTAATTGCATCTTCTCACAGCCCAATCGTAGTAGAAAATGTATGGATAGAAGGGTTCCCAAAAGTGGGGTGTGACATTAAGTCATTTTCTCATGCAAATCATTTCAAATGTTCGCCAACCTACCAAACACTTGCTAAAAAGCAATAAAACAAGATTTTCAAAGCATCATGCTTTTGTTTTCATGCACATTTCATCAAAACCCAGCTCTTGCCCTTCAATCACCTATTTCATTTCCTATTACCACATGCATTCTAGAAAACGTATCGCGCCCCAAAATGCGTACAGATATCTCTAAGAGTCCACACAATTCCCTTACCTCAATTCACTCGGGGTGCGACTCTCTTCCTCTTAGCTTCTTGCGCTTTTGGATCAACTTGCTCCGGTGTATCCTCAGGAGCTGCAAATCATTCACCAATCACTTGAGTTAATGTTGCTAACTCACATTTTGACTCCAACAAGTCAATATATTTTTGATTGAGCATATTTCATTAAGTTTGGCCCATTTTTTTGCATTTGGCTATCATCAAGCCTTCTAACCAAACTTATCTAGTAATTCACTTAGTTACTTGTTTAGGACTTGATGTGAAATACTCTACCCTTATTCTCTCATTCACTTATGCATTTTACCTAATGCCTTAAATACACATTTTACCCTTTTTGGGTAAATCTCACAATTCATTCCATAACACCATCTTAAAATCATACCCACAACATCATTATCACCTTAAGATATCCCATTCATCCTTAATACCTGTACATTTCACTTTCTCACACTAACCTATTTCTAGGTTATAATTGTTCCATGGCATTCTAGGCAGTTCTACCATTAATATGCACACCAAATCAACTCCAAAATCAATAACTAAACAAATGTACTTGGATTGGTGCATTAGAAACTCACCTAGATTGATTTCCTCCTTGCTCCAAATGGAAATGCTCCTTGTTCCTTAAATCCAACAAATGGGAAAATGACTCCAAGCTATGTTGTTCTCCTCTTTGATATGAACAACTTTGTATCTAATAGCCTTCCTTCAAATCTTTATGAAAATGGGAGGATTTAGGAGTGAGAAAGCTAGGTTTTTGGATTGAAAATGGAAAAGAAATGGTTGTTCTCGTGAAATGCATATTTTAACTGCTCCTATTTATAGAATTGCTTGATGAGATCGATCTGTCTCATGCAGAGAGTTAAGGAGATCGATCTGGCTAGGGCGGAGATCGATCTGCTCCAACTCGAGAGCTAAGGAAATCGATCTGTTTGCCTTAAGAATTTATCCTCTTATTACAGAATGTTTAGTAGATCGATCTGGCCCCATTGGAGATCGATCTACCCTGTTCCATTGCTCGAATAAGAGCATTTTTTACTCTTCCAGATCGATCTTTCATCATATGAGATCGATCTGGCATTCATATTTTCTAGATTTTGCTGTAATTTTCTACAGTAACTCACACCAAACAATACTTAATTTGCTGCCATAGTCATTTCCTCATCCAACCACCTTTAAGACTTGAAAATGGCATCCATTCATACTTTATACACATTAAAACTTGTGTGCATTCATTATATAACCAAAGGTATACAATACAAAACTAAATGGAAGTCCAAAGGTTTGTGCAACTCATGCAACTTCATTCCATCTTACCACACTACTCAATTTTCATTCCACTCACATTCATCACATACAAAAGTCCATTTCTTCATATTCATACATAATGAAACTTTACATCACTTATGCTTCACATTACAAGTACATCAACATACTTATGAATTCATAATTACTTGATCCAAAATCATCCATATTATAATTCCATTTACATATATACAAGGTTAAACATATACGGGGTCTCACATGATATTTCCCTGATCCGCGGCATATCCATCTTGTAAGTGGTATACATACTTGGTATTTTATACTGAACAATGTAAAAGCACAGTTATGTAAACTAATGTACGGTCGGGATGTATATGTACAAATAATTGTAATTATATACGAGAGTTATATTATAGAAAAGAATCTTAAATTCTACATGTGTTGTGAATAAATGTGAACGGATGACTAATATCGAATCACACCCCAACTAAATGGTGTGGAGTGATGATAGAAGAAGAGGTAAGTGAAATGTGAAAAATTTATGGTGATTTTAGTAGGTCACGTGTGGGAGAAGGGCGTGACAGGGAGAATATTTGATTACTACATTTGGTTCAAGGGAATTTAAGATTACTAAATTATGTATTTTACTATGTTACCCTTCTGTATTAAATTAAGTAAATAATTGATTTAAGATGAATAACACTTTGATAAAAACTATATTTAACATATTTATTTATTATTATTTAAATTTATTTATTTAACAAATGTTGATTAATTTATTTAACACAAGTTAATCAATTTATTTAATATGTAAATTATTTTGATTTATTTAATTAATTAAGTTATTTAATTGTAAAATGTCAATTAAGCTATTTATATACAACATCTATTATCATCATTTAATCTTGGTATATTTGATACAAAAATTTAATAAAATAAAAACATAAAAAAAGAAAGAAAAAGTAACATTTGCATTTATTTGATTTCCCATCTAATTTTTATATCATACAAGGGATACAATAAAACTTTTGTTAGCTTTGAATGATATATTTTAAAATGACAAAACATTAATTTAAATGTGCTTACGTTAAATCTTCAACTCATTTGTGAAGTATTGTTTCTAATTAATTGTCTTAGAGAAAATATTGCCAATTGTACTAAAAATTACTTAGAAAACTAGGCAAGATCTAAACTTAGAAACCTTAAACCTTTGTAAACTAAATTTCTACGGGAAAAATGATACTTAAGCCAAGAGATCGATCTCCTGGGTTGTGAGATCGATCTCCGTTTGGCAGAATCATTATGAGATCGATCTCCTGAGATCAATCCCCTTTTGAAAGAATCATTGAAAGATCGATCTCTTAGGTTGTGAGATCGATCTGCTTTTGACAGAAACATTGTGAGATCGATCTCCTAGGTTGTGAGATAAATCTCCTTTTGGCAGAAACACTGTGAGATCGATCTCCTGAGTTTTGAGATCGATCTTCTTTTGACAGAAACATTGTGAGATTGATCTCCTGAGGTTATGAGATCGATCCCCTCTAGGCAATAGCAATTTGTTCAGCAAAAAGATCGATCTCCCTTAACTAAGAGATCGATCTCCCTTGTCTTATGAAATGTGATGACTGACTTCTGAAGAAGAGAAGATCGACTCCTTGACAAGAAGGTCAAGAAGAGAGGATGTAGGTAAAGGATTTGGTCGAACCTCTATAACTCATTGTGTTTGCTACTTCTTTCACTTATCTCCTTATTTACTGCGCATTTGTTCTCTATCTTAGTTATAAATTTATTTTAGTTATAAATTTATTTGTGTGCAATATTAGCTAAGTAAGTTTTAAATTTGGTAAATTAATAAAAAATCGATTCACCCCCCTCTCGGTTGAGCCAACAATCATAAATATGTATATGGCTTCATTTATTTAAAAAAAAAACATAGCTAACCATTGCCAAAATGCAATAGTAATACCTATTTCAGGACACATGAAATATAAAAAAATGATTTTCACAATCCATGAGTCTTAACATTCACAATAACCATTGCCAAAATAAGAACATTCATCAACAACATCCATAATAATATCCATCATCATTAATCATTCATAATACTAGAAAGAAAACCAAAAGCATCCTATCAACTAAGTAGCATATCATTGTCTTAACATAAAGTTAGAAACTGCATATCTCCCCTTGGTGGGATGTCAAAGCATGGGCTGTAGGAGTGACATTCATGCAATTGCTTAATCACATAATCCTTCCTATATTCTCTAGGCATAGCAAAGAAGAAATCTAGCTTGTGACTATCTTTGGTTATGTATTCTCTAGCATTTAACACTTCATCCTTAGAGAACACTTCAAGTTACATGATCTCATTAAAAACTACCATCCTCTTATCACTTCCCTCAGCCTATTTCTTGAAGAATGAGGCTATGCCTTTTATTTCCTGAGTAGCCTGCTGAAATGCACTTCGAAAGTGGCTGATTTCCTCAACCAACTCACTTAAACCATCAGAACTCCTTGCTCTCTTTCTGTTAGACTCGGATCTTGTGTTTGTCAGCATATTGATACGACATGTTGAAACATCAACTTTATCTCTACCAACTTTCGTTTCATCTTGAAACCCATAATTATCTATTTCCTAAGCATGTTGAAGCATATCCTCCTCATCATCATCATCATCATCGTCTTCAACTGTATCCGCAGTAGTTTCAGCTCCTTGGTCGGTAGCTTTGTCTTTTCCAAATATGATGACAAAGTCATCAAAATGAGGAAATGGATTGTTTCTCAAGCCTTTTGCATACGAATGAGTCCAACAACAAATGCAACAATTGTTAGTAAATGCAAAACATATAAAAAAAATGATGAATTCATAAGAACTTGTATAATACTTACCTTAACCCATCCATCAATGACATCTTTTAGCACAGTCAAACTTTTTTCAGTATCATTCCACCCAAATCCACTACCAATGCTAATCATCTCACAAATAGTATTGTGATGTCCCTTAAGTAACTTGGCTCTTGATTGGCCCTTAGATTAGATGTCAGAAGTCTTTCCTCCAACTGGCTTAAATAGCCTACTTTAAGAGTCCCATTATCTCCCTTCCACTTGGGATCCTCTACCAATACATGTAGGCATTTAACTAGTTCATCATCTTCTTTCTTGGTCCAATGGTGATGAGAAGGAGAAGCTTTTTTAGCTATTTGCTTCTTCTTTTTTTCGCTCACATCCACATTCATTGATGACATGTTCAAGTCCTTGGCTTACAGTGCCTGATCAACTATACCATCCAAAAACAATTCCAATACATTAATTATATGAAGAACTCACAATATAAAATTATTCAAATATATCAAACTATAGCAACTACATCAAATTATTCCAATACATTCAATTATTGTCTCATGAAAACATAGTAAACCATACGTTACAGAGCAACACATAAAAATTATCCTTACACTCAACAATTGAAATCATATAGGAAAAAACATAAAATAACATAACATAACACTTGTACTTAAGTATACGATGCCATCCAGCTGTTGAACATCTCCTCTGCCAATTTGTCTCTCCACTCAGTCTAAGCATTACTTAGCTCACAGTTCCTGATCAACCCTTCATCACTCCCTTCTTTATCATTCCCTTCAGGTTCGCTACTAATCACATTGTCAACATCACTTTTAATAGGGTCTATAGACATCTTAGACCTAATAAAATTATGGAGAAGACAACAAGCAGATAGGATTCTACAATGTGTTTTTACCGGATAAAATGATTTCTCCCTTAAACTTGCCCATCTAGCTTTCAATATGCCAAAACATCTCTCAATGCAATTTCTTGCTTGAGAGTGTTTCATATTGAAGTATTCTTGGGGTGTAGTGGGTTGGTGTCCTTGCTTCCAATCATTCAAGTGATACCTTTGCCCTCTATATGGTGCTAGAAACCCTTCCCCATTTATGTACCTAGCATCACACAAATAGTACAAACCTATTTCAATGCACAACTTATTTAATTAATATTATTAACTAAATGAAGACCTATCCACGATGATTTACGTATATAAGATTACCTTGTGGAATGTAAGACCCGATTTTAGTTGAAACACAAAATTAAAAATAGAAAAGGATTGGAATGGAATTTTCGAACACGTTGAAGGGCAAAATGGTCAAAAGATCGAAAATTGGTATAAATTCGATAAGAAAAATTTATTAAAAATAATGGATTGAGAAATCTTAGTCAATAAAGGTGAAATAAAATTATTCTGGGTTAAATTGATCAAGATATCAATTTATGGAAATTAATCAGAATTAATCGAGCTTTTTACTTCGAAAAATAATCTCAAAAATAATCAAAAAATATACCAAAAATGGTTAAAATAAATTAAATAAATTAAATTAAATTAAATTAATGAATTTAGAATAAAATAAAAAATTTGGAGATATTTTTAGAATATTTATGAATATTTTAATGATTAAAATATAATAAAAATAAATAAATAAATAAAAATAAATTAATTAATTAGTTAAAAAAGAGAGGAATCAGAAATTTGGTCGAGGAGAGAGAAATGAAAAACGAAGGAAACAGAAAAATGAAACCGAGGAAGAAGAAGGGACCGGACGGCCACCGTCCAGCGACCAACGGCCAGGTGAAGGGTCGGAAAAGGAAGAGGAGAGGCCGGCGACCTCCCTGGTACCGGCGACGCGCCACACCGACGCCGGAGGAGGTCGAAAACGGAAGGAGAAGCCGCGGGAAGGAATGCTCCGATCGACGGTGAACAGCGCCGATCTGGCCGACACCGCCCCCAGTCGAACGTTCCCCAGGCGCAGGTGAGCTGATTGGTGGCTGCCACGACCGGCGAAACTGTCGGTAAACATCGAAAACGGTGGAAAGAAGAAATGGGTTTCGACGGCAGGAGAGAAGAGGCCGGACCGGCGACTTCCGACGACCTCGACCGAAGCCAACCCCAGATCTGAGATGCGGACAACCCAGCGGAGCCACTGGCGGTGGAAGCCGGTGGAGAACGGCAAGGCCCTGAACCGATCTAACCGGAGTGAACCGGGGTATACCGACGGGTCCGAACCGGGTCTGAACCGGACCGAACCGGTTCAGCCAATGAGGAAAGGAAAAAAAGAGAAAAAGGGAAAAAGAAAAAGAGGAAAAATTGGGGAAAAATCCCGACGATTTAATCGAGCTACGGGTAAGTCAGTAGAGGTCGAAATTGACCGATTTAAATTTTGGAATATTTAATTTAATTAATTTTCGACTGAAAATTTACCCAAAAATTATGAAATTGTGTAGCTCGATAATCGACGTCCAACGAGAGCTCGAGACAGCCTCGATTTACATACTAGCATGGAATCTCGGGTAAGTAAATCTTATTTACGACAATTTACATCGTTATGCATGCTTTGGATTTAATTATCGCATAAAATAAATTAAATTATGGAAATTTAGATAAATTGTCGTAAATAATAAATTGAGCTATTCGAGAGTTAGAACGAGGCCCAAGAAATTGTTGGTGGGCCCAATGAGCCCAATATGCCTCGATAATGTGAAAATTAAGTGGAAAAAGGGCTTAAAGCCGATTAAGGCCCATTAAGGTGCAATCGGGCTCAATAGGGGTAAATGGGCCCAATGATTTAAATTAAGCCCAAAAAATAGGAAATACAATTAAATTCTATGATATCTGACCTGAGAAATATTTATACGCAGTTTCAGACATTGGATTGGGATTAAATCGGACTGCGTGACGAGACAGCAGTGGAAAAAGGAAAGGTCAGACTATACAGAAAAATAAGGTAAGGGAATTCTACAGACTGCTAGAGGTAAACTTTATGAAATTTCAAAGTCACATGCAGTCTTTTAAATTATCTGAAGGGTCTAGAAGTAAGTTAATAATTTTAGTGCCCAGAATAGGCAAATTACCAAAATACCCTTGTTAAGGGTAAAATTTACAATTTTAGAAAAAATTGGGAGGAGCAAGAACAAGAGGTTCCTGCTCGTTCTGAAGAGATTTTGACGCATGCATGAGTAGGCTGGCTAACCTTGAAGGAAAAATGCACAGCATTGCATATTTTCAATGATGAAATTGTTTTGAAAACTGTTTTAAGGAAATAGAGTCGCCTACGTATTTTTATTGACATGTGACGTGATAGAGCTCAGCTCGCACGATATTTGATTTGTGTGATGCATGCATTAGTGCAGGAGCGAGAGCTCGCACTAGAGTTTTACATGCATTGGTGCTGGAGTCCAACTCGCACCAGATTTTATATATATATACATGATTTTCGTGATACGGTGCTAAAGTCTAACTCGCATTAGGTTTTATATGATTTTCGTGACAGGGTGCTAGAGTCTAACTCGCACCAGATTTTTCACAAGACTTGATGAGAGTGCTAGAGCTTAGCTCACACTAGTTTTACTTGAATTGACAAGAGTGCTAGAGCTTAGCTCACACTAGTTTTACTTGAATTGACAAGAGTGCTAGAGCATCGCTCGCACCCCCCACTGATTGTTTTATGAGAACATGCGATGAGCCGTGCTTGGAGCATCGGGTAGACTATGTGTCACCGATTAAATAGACTCGCACGTGCGTTCTGAGACAAGATATGATATATGGGTCCACGGAGTACGATGTACCATGCAAGTAGCATGGAGTACGATGTACCGTGTGGTATCTTCGGATACGTGGTATCTTCAGATACGTGTGGCATCTTCGGATGAGTGGGATCGGATAAGACCGACGAGATGGACTGACCCACCTCCCGGGCGATTCCCGATCATGGTGAGAACCCGCACACTAGGATCCATGTAGTAGAGGAACTCCCAAGGACACATGGCCATAGTCCTGGTTATTACCGATATACAGATGTTGCCTAGTCTCGCATGTTGATGATCTTGACGATGATTGAAACTGGGTTTTAAACTAAATTTGCATGATGCTATTTCCATGCTTTTTAAACCCATGTGTAATGTAAACTAATTTTCATGGTTTTGTGTGAGTCAGGACCACCCGAAGGAGTGGTTAAGTCCTGACTTTATTGTGAAATTTTTAAATGAGAAAGAAATGATTTAAAAAGAGTTACATGTTGAATTTTTCGTGCGAACGTGTTTTACATGACATCATGAATCATCGCATCAGTTTTAAAATGTGTGGAGAAAGGGTGGTTTATGCATGGCACCACGTTCATGTAGGTAGTATGGTTACCTACTTGTTCGTAGGATTGCCTTACTGAGCTTGATGTGCTCACCCCTTTCATTTTCTCACACAGATAATCTCTAGTAGATGTTGAGGCGACTGAGTACTGCATTCCAGATACCCGCTGCTACCCATCATTTAAGGTATATACACTTGTACATATTGTATCTAAATAAGCATAGCACAGTAACATGTTTGTAAGTAACTTTAGGGGATGTATAAATATTGTAAACATTTATAAATGACTGAGAAAGAATTAATTTGGTGGGACTGGCATTGACGCACAGCCCAATTGTTAGTGGAGTGTGGTCACGATCAGAGGACAAGTAAGCATGAAAGAAAATAACAAAACGCAAAAAATTTACTCTGATTTTTGGGTAGTTTTGGGTCGTGACATGGAATCGTTAAACCATTTCTCCTAATGATAGCATCCCTCAATACTCTACCATTTGTTGTTGAGCCTTCCCATCCTGGCAATAAATAAATGAATTGCATGTTCGGTGTGCAGACTCCAAGAACATTTGTAGCAATTTCATTTTTCCTTGACCTATACTTAGGTTTGTCAATTGAGTCCACGTTCACTTTTATGTATGTTCCATCTAAGGTACCTAAACAACCCTAAACCGAAACATTACAAAAGTAAGTAGGTAAATGCACATTGAAAATGTTGATTATTATTTATTTTGTTTGAAAGGATTTTAAGGCAATACCTTAAACCATTTCTAGTGTTCATCTGTTGAATTATCCAGTATTAGCTCTGGTTTTTTAAATAGTAGTGGATGCAATCTTAAAACAACTTTCAACACTGCATGAAATTGCTTACTAATTGTCTCACCAGATCTTGCAACTTGATGCTTAAGAACCCTATTTTTTGTATGGTGAGCAATGATGTGAAGAAAGCTTATAACCATTTCTTCTATAGTCATATTTCTATTTCCCACCAATCTTCCTTCTATTTTTAGCAAGTGACACAACTTTACAAAAGTTGTCCTATCCATTATACAATTATCAACACTCTATCTATCACTTTCAAAAACCATTTTATGTAAATTTATTACCAAAATATTATGTCTCTCAAATGTTTGGTCAGCATATGATATTCTACCCCTCTTTGTAAATCTCTTAGCAACTAATGTTACAACCACAAACATAAGCATTTCAAACATAGATTCTAACTGCTTCATTTGCAAAATAAGCATAGTAACTAGTTGCATCTTCAAATGAGCCATAACTGTTTAAAAATAAGTATTGAGCATGGTTAACAAAAAGTTCATAAAAAAAAAATTTCATCATAATATTGAGCACAATGTACACAACTAATATATTTACAGGTGTTAAAGTAGGGGCTAAACTTCTCATTGATATCTATTTGTAAGCTATTATAATATTTTGGTTGAATTCCAAATCAGCATTATATTCCCATGTCTACCTTTTTTAAAAAAAAATGAGCCAAAATAATTTGTGTTCTACCAAGAAACGAAGAATATATTTTGCAAATTTCAACAAATGAACTGATTATTTAGGTAATTGAATATGTAGTTCTTTTGAATGTATATAGATATTTTTAAGAACTAAATAAAAAGAATGAATTTAACTACATTAAATAGGTAGAAACTCATATAAAAAATACATCAAAACTTCAGCATTTCTAAATTCCATTAACAAAATAAGTATAGTTCAATTTTGGATCATTCCATTAACAAATTATAAGATCAACCTAAATAGAAAAATCTTGAAAAACAAACTAACTCATTATACTTTAATCTGTGTTCTGTAATTTTTGACAAATAAGACCAAATCTGCAAACTAACAAAACCAAATTTGCAACCTAACTCAGTAAACCAACATGAACATTTTACACCATCAAATAGAATACACCAACAAATAGAATGCAGGTTTAATAAAAAATAAAAAGAAATCATGTAACGACCCGAATTATACACATTTTGGTTGGGTTACAAGTCGATATTAGGTCAGAACAGTGTTCAGTCTGATTAATTTTTTTTCTTTTTTAGTAACAAATTTAAACAAAATATGTTCACATTCCCCATACACATCTCGCATGCATTACTGTACTTATAAAAATTTTATATACAAAAGAATTTCTTACAATTAGGTATACCTTCAATGCAAAAAAATATTTCATGGAACCATAGCTGTACGACATGCCTTACTAATGGAAGAGTCCAAGTTACTGAGAGGACTCTGTGGAGGAAAGTAGGGAGTGATGTTACATGCTCAGTAAGGAAAATATGTAAGCAGTAGACAACCATACTATCTACATGCTTATGATGCCATATCATGCAGTAAAATATTCACTTTCAGTTAAAACAGTATCAATAAAATCGACATTCAATCTATGCCATATATATATATATATAAAAACTCATTCAGTAAAAACCATATTTGGTTCAGTACGGTAAAATTTGTTCAATTCAGTAAACAACACAACAAATCTGTTTTAGTTCAGTATAGCTAAAACGATTTAGTATAGTCAAAACAGTTCAATAAACAGTGCAGTTCAGTACGGTAAAATAGTTCAGTTCAGTTTGGTAAATCATTCAGTTCAGTTTAATCAAAATACGGTCGTCAAATAGCAGTAAACAATATCAATAGAGACTAGGCAGGTGAATTCCGTAATAGTAGGATTCAGTCAATAACAGTACAGTCGACATATGGCCATAGTCAGTGACCCTGCGCCTCACGGGCCAAGTGTGCACGAGTGTTATACGCCTTAGGGGAGATGGGTCAGTCCAGCCCGTCGGCCAATCAATATACTTTAGTTCAGTTCAGTTCAATAGTTCGAAGACTTATACACGGTACAACGTACTCCATGTGTTTCCATATGGTAAAACATACTTCATGGACCCCAGTACAGTACAATATATCTGGGAGTACTTGGGTTAGCCAGGGATTTGCCACCTTAGAATCAGTCATCAACTGGTGCCATATCTCAAAATCTTGTGCGAGCCTTGAGTACAACACTCAGTCAACACCCCGGTCAAGCACGATTTTCTCGTAAAACCAATAGGTGGGTCTGTAATGTTGAAAATGGTTTGAAAATTGAAATTTTGTATACAAAAAGGTGAAAAATAGAAGGTGTGGTGGAACTTCCCAGGGGGTCACCCATCCATGGAATTTCCCCCAACTGAGTACGTTTAACTTTGAAACGCGTGCCAATTTATGCAGTCACAAAAAATCTGAGCCAGCCTATCCTAATACAGTTATAAATAATGGTAGACGATAAATCTTTGAAACCATGCAAATCATGTAATGATATGCTGCATATGGAATTTACGGTCTAACTTAGTCTGTATAGGGTTGTCAGTACAATTGGATTCAAAAGCACTGATATTACTATATCTACGTATCCTACAGTATATATCTAACTGTAAAAAATTAATTAGGTGTTCGTACAGTTATCTCTATAGCTTACAGAAGTCCCTTACCTGGGTATATGTCGATAGCATTATTATCTCAGTACTTCTAGTAAATCAATCCACTAAGCCCCTATTCAGTCCTCTAGAGCTGCAATTAATTACCAATCACTTATTATTATTTCTTATCCAAGGTGTGAGGACTAAGACTCATGGCGAGCATCCTACCTTGACATAGGGTCCATGGAGTACTATGTACCCTGTATGTCACATGAGTACGTTATACCGTGAGTACATGATAAGAATAAATGATGAGTTGACGGCTAGGATTTGACCCACCTCCTGTTACAACAATTGTGAGACCCCGCACACTGAGTACTGTGTAGCCTGAGATCACAGAAAATGAGTTATGATCATACACTAGGAACATGTAGTGGCCTATCTCCTTTCTTGCCAATTGAATTTCTTGAATGAATTACCACATGGTTTTATGATATAATCATGTGAGTTTGTGAATTGTGAAAAGGGTAACCCGAGGGATTGGTGAGGCCCAATTTTCCATGTTTGAAAACATGATGAATGCCATATGATTTTGATTTAAATGCATGGCATGATAAATGTGATTTGTATGAAATTACATGAGAAATGCAGTATTTACGCATATAATGCTAAGGTTGTTGAACTAGCATATTACCAGTTTTATAACTGATGTTTTGTATCTATATATATATATATATATATATATATTGCATAAAACTTTGAGAGAGATGCATGCTATAGATACAAATAGGGTAAGGAAACGATTTCAAGGCATAAGCATTGTATTTTGTAAATAGTGCGATTATCTACTTGCTTGCCTGATTTCCTTACTGAGCTGTGAGCTCACCCCCTTATTATTTCCCTCTTTTCAGAGCATCCACAGTAGGTGGACACAGCTGAGGACTAACATTCCCTGATATCCGCTATAGATCCATTTTGTTAGAGGTATACACACTTGATATTTTGTACTGAACAATGTATAAGCACAACTATGTAAATAAATCTACGGTCGGGATGTATATGTACAGATAAATGTATTAATGTACAAGAGTTTGTATTATAGAAAAGAATATTAAATTCTATATATGTTATAAATGATTGTGAATGGGTAACTAATATCGAATCACAGCCTAACGTTTGATGTGAGAGATGACAAAAGAAGAGGTAAGTGAAATACAAAAAAATTATGGTGAATAAGGTATGTCGAGTGTGGGGGAAGGGCGTGACAAAATGGTATCAGAGCCGTGTTGGTCTGATGTGAATCGATATTAGTAATTAGGAAAAGTATACATCCCCATAGTACTGTACTTTGTTCAGTTACAAGTGTGTATACGAGATGGATATGAGACTAATTAATGATTTTAAATTCAGAGATTTAGCCATTATGGTTAATGGTCACTGTGGCAGAGGGGATAGAGGTAGGGCTCGAGGCTATAGAGTTAGGCAAGAGACCCAAGATGAACTATTAATCCTACTGAGGTACCAAAGAGTACTGAGGCACGTTTCGAGAGACTAGAATGTCGCTTGGAGACCATAGTAGAGATACTGGCACAGACGATGCCATGAGGACAGGGACAGGATGTAAGGACTACGCCTGAGAGGCAGCTGCACCTGATACACCTACACCCCCACTAGTTCAGGATATGCCATCACAGGTCACTACACGACAGGGCGGTAATGTTTTGGGGTATGGTTATGATTTGGACAGACTCCGATAATTCCAGAAACTTAGACCTTTAACTTTTCGTGGGATTAAGGACCTAGTTTTGGCGGAGGAATAGATAGGAGAAATGGAGAAGTTGTACGAATTTTTTTAGTGTACGACTTCAGAGATGGTCGCATTTGTTGCGTTCCTACTGAAGGGGACTGCATAGCATTGGTGGAAGTCCACCCGACCCATTTTGAGATCCTAAAATACAGAGATTAGTTGAGAGATATTTCTAGATGCCTTCAGGAGGCAGTTTGTTTCAGATACGGCTCAGCGGAGGCTGCAGGCCAAATTTTTTAGATTGAGTCAAGGGAGTCATTCAGTGGATGAGTGTGAGACCAGATTTTTATCACTGGGGAGATATGACCCTAAACGCATAAGCAGTGAGACTAGGAAGGTCCGTAGGTTTATCGATGGATTGAGACCAATATTATGGTCTAAGTTAGTTCCATTCGATATTTCTACCTATGATGAGGCAGTGCGCAGGGCACAACTCTATGAGCAAGATTATGAGAGGAATGTCTCAGAGTTTAGAACAGTCGGGAAAGGTAGAGATAGAGATAGAAAGAGACCGATGGGTGACAGTGTTTGAGGTTTCAGTTATCGAGGAGGGAGAAGACTTTTCGGTAAGAAACCAAGGATCAAGGAGGTACAGGAAAAGATTATGATATTTCCTACATACTCGACTATTGCTCCAGCTAAAGGAGTAGTGATTGGAGAACAGAGGCCTACGACTGAGCAGTGCAGTCGATGTGGTAGATACCATGGAGGTAGACCTTATCTTGTTTCTAGTGGTTTATGTTATCGATGTGGGAAGCCAGGCCATATGGCTAGAGTATGCCAAGAGGTGATGGATATTACCCTACAGAAGGGTAGGGAGCCTGAAAGAGCTCCAGCTGATACGTCTGCTCTGAGGAAGAGAGCGACAGTGGAAGAGAAAGGGAAGCAAGTCATGAGATGAGGGCGAGTGCATGCCTTGGACCAAGGAACAACAAATGCTTCATCAGATGTGATTAGAGGTAACATCCTGATATATGATTTGAAAGCACATGTTTTAATTGATCCTGGTGCCATGTATTCATTTGTATCGCCTTCATTTGCATGTAAGTTAGAAAAGCATATAGAGCGTACTCCTTTGAGTAGGATGATGTTGATTAGTACGCCTATGGATAATAGTCAACTGCTAGAGTATGTGTTAAATGATTGTAAGTTAAAAGTAAGGGAAAAGGACATGACAGCATATCTAATACTATTAAGCATGAGTGATTTTGATGTAATCTTAGGAATGGATTAGTTATCATCAAACCATGCTGTTTTAGATTGTTATGTTAAGACAGTTATGTTTCCTAACCCTAATAAGTATGTTGTAAAGCTTGATGCAGAGAAATACAAGTAGTAGTTGTGATTTGTGACTGATAATGTACTATGTTGACTGAAAAATGAATATATTGAAGGTTTTATTACGTACGTGGTTGATACAGATAAGGTACATCTAAAGTTGAAAGATATTCCTGTGGTTAGTGAATTCCTAGATATCTTTCTGGATGAATTGCCAGGGTTGCCACAAAACAAAGAGATGGAGTGCTGTATAGACTTGGTGCCTGGTATAGAACCTATATCGAAGCCACTGTATCGTATGGCCTTAGTTGAATTGAAAGAGCTCAAGAAACAGTTACAAGAGTTGTTGGATAGGGGTTTCATTAAACCGAGTGTTTCACCGTGGAGAGCACCGATTTTGTTTGTAAAGAAGAAGGATGAAAGCCTCTGATTATGTATAGATTACATATTATTGAATAAGGCAACCATCAAGAATAGATAACCCCTTCCACACATTGATGATCTGTTGGATCAACTCTGGGGAGCGCAGGTCTTTTCTAAGATTGATCTGAGGTCTGGGTATCATCAGTTGAGAGTAAGGAGTGGAAATGTGCCCAAGACAGCATTTAGGACCCGATATGGCCATTATGAGTTCTTGGTTATGCCATTTGGATTAATAAATGCTCCCTCAGCTTTCATGGCTTTGATGAATGATGTGTTCAAGCCATATTTGGATCAAATTGTTATCGTCTTCATAGATGATATAATGGTATATTCAAAATTTGAGGAAGAGCATGAGAAGCACCTCAAGATTGTATTGTATACCTTACGAGAGCAGAAGCTATATGCTAAACTCAACAAGTGTGATTTTTGGTTGTCACAGATCTTATTTGGGACATGTTGTGTCAAAGGATCATGTATCAGTGAATCCATCCAAGATTAAGGCTGTAGTTCAGTGGGAACAGCTGAGGACAGTCACCGAGATCAGGAGTTTTTTGGGTTTAGCAGGATACTATCGGAGATTCGTAGAAGGATTTTTGAAGTTAGCTACTCAGTTGACACGTCTCACTTGGAAAGGTGTAGCTTTTGTATGGGATGAAGATTATGAGAAGAGTTTTCAGGAGTTGAAGAGTCGATTGACTACTGCTCTGATTCTTACTATCCCTACCAGTTCAGGAGGATTTTTAATGTATAGTAATGCTTCACATCAGGGACTGGGTTGTGTATTGATGCAGGATGGGAAGGTAGTTGCTTATGGATCCAGACAACTGAAGGATCATGAGAAGAACTATCCGACCCATGATTTGGAGTTAGCAGCAGTAATGTTTACTTTGAAGATATGGCGCCACTACTTGTATAAAGAGAAATTCTAGATATTTACTGACCACAAAAGCCTTAAGTATCAGTTCTCATAGAAAGAACTGAACATGAGATAGAAAAGATGGCTAGGGCTTTTGAAGGACTATGATTGTGAGATACTTTATCATCCAGGTAAGGCTAATGTTTTAGCTGATGCATTAAGTAGGAAGAGCCTTTGGGATGGTATCGTATATGATGGTCAGGGAACATGAGTTGCTAAAACAGTTTACTAGCCTCAGTTTGGGAGTTGTGCCTTCTGATATGTATACCAACTATGTGATTGCTAGTCTACGCTTGGAGTAGGATCTGTTGGGTAAGATCAGACACGCTCAGTAGACTGATCTGTATTGCATTGATGTGATTGGTCAGATACAGAAGGGTAATAGACTGATTTTGAGTTGAGTTCTGATGGACTTCTAAGGTTTAGAGGCAGATTGTGTGTTCTCGAGGGCCCAGAGCTTAGGAGATTGATATTATTGGAAGCTAATTCATCGAGGTACACGCTACATCCGGGGAGCAATAAGATGTACCAAAATCTTTGAAAAGTGTACTGGTGGTTAGGTATAAAGAAAGATGTAGCTGAATTCATGGCGAGATGTCTCGTATGTCAGCAAGTGAAGGTAGAGCATCAGAAACCTGCAGGGTTGTTGCAGCCTCTACCATTACCGACATGGAAATGGGAGCATATCACCATGGATTTCGTGATGGGTTTACCGAGGACCTGGAGGAATCACGATGCGATATAGGTGATAGTTGATAGACTAACGAAGTCAGCCCACTTTTTAGCTATGAGAGCTACCGATACTCTGAGTTCATTGGCAGAACTGTATGTACGTGAGGTAGTGAGGTTACATGGTATTCCAGTGAGTATTGTTTCGGACAGGGATTCTCACTCACTTCACACTTTTGGGAACATTTTTAGGAAGCCATGGGAACCCAGTTGAGTTTGAGCACCGTTTATCATCCTTAGACCGATAGTCAGTTAGAGAGGACCATACAGACTCTGGAGGATATGTTGAGAGTGTGTATGCTGGATTTTAGAGGCTCTTGGGATGATCATTTGCCACTAGTCGAATTCGCCTACAACAACAGTTATCATGCGAGTATCGGGATGGCACCGTATGAGGCTTTATATGGTCGTAGATGTTGTTTCCCTATCGGTTGGGGAGAAGTGGGTGACAGAAAGATTTTTACTCTTGATTTGGTTACACAAGCCTCTGAGGATGTCCGATTAATTATTGAGAGATTGAAGACAGCTCAGAGTAGACAGAAAAGCTATGCTGATAAAAGACGGAGACCACTTGAATTTGCAGTTGGTGAAACAGTATTTCTAAAGGTTTCTCCTTCCAAGGGTATAGTGAGATTTGGGAAGAGAGGTAAGTTGAGTCCTCGCTACATTGGACCCTTTGAGATACTAGACAAAGTAGGAGATAATGCATATAGATTAGCATTGCCATCGGATTTATCGGGAATACACAATGTCTTCCACATTTCGATACTGAGGAAGTATTATGAAAATCCAGATCATGTGATTCGGTATGAGCCATTAGATGTGAGATCTGAGGATTTCAGACATATTTTAATTATTTAATATGAACTTGAAGTATAATTTATTGAGCTAAGTGAATTGGGGTATGATAATTGGAGATTTATATGTTAAGTGTTTAAAATAAGTATGAAGTTATGAGGACAGATCGATCTGGGAGAAGGAGAGATCGATCTGGTGAGTTAAAAATGACAAGGAATAAGGAATTTAAGGAGCAGATCGATCTCCAATGGAAGAGGATCGATCTCCTTATGATTCTTTTTGAGAGAAGATCGATCTCATGAGGAAGAGATCGATCTCCAAATGTTTCTGTTTGGGAGAAGATCAACCTCCCCAAGGCGCAGATCGATCTCATAAAGCCATAAAGAGATCGATCTCACCCCTCGACAGATCGATCTCCTAGGCATAAATTACCCCAAATCGTCCCCAAATTCAAATACAGATCGATCTTATCAAGAGCCAGATCGATCTCCTACCCTCAGTCTATATAAGGAATCCTTGCTTTCTCCTGCAATTTCACTTTCTCTCTCTTTCAACCCCCATTTTCACCTAGCCCTAGCTTTCTCACTCATCTAAAGCACTCATTTTCGTCCAAATTATAGGCTGTGGCAAGAAGGAAAGTTGTTCCTCATCAAAGGGAGAACAACATACTTGGAAATCGAAAGACGAATCGAATCGAGGCAAGAGATAAGCTCTCCACAAGTTTTGGGTAATTTCTAAACTTCGGTCCTTATATTTGAGATGATTTTGGTGATGATAGTTGTTGGCATTGTGTTGAAATAGCTGAAAAATGATTAGGGATTGATGAAATTACAATGTAGTTCGAGTGATGATGATATTTAGCAACTTTGGTAAATTTAGGAATTTTGAGCTATAAATGAAGATTTAGACAATGTGGTGTATTAGCACAGATATTGTGGCATAGGAAATATAGAATGTTGAGGTGTTGGGAGCGAGATTGTGCTTTGTGATGGAGTTATGAGAATTGAGAAATTTGAGGAGTTATGAGCAATTATACTCGATTTTGAGAATTAAGGTTGATGTGATAATGAGTATTGATGTTTTAACATCGTTTGGACAGCTCGAGAGTTCCAGAGTGGAATGCGAGGCTAGTCCATGATACGTGGGAAACAATTGCACTATACGAGGTGCAAAGAGGTAAGGGAAAACTAAACCATTTGTGTATGTGTTTTGATGAATCGTTGTAGCATGAACCATGATTTGAGAATACAAGCATGTTTGGTGTTGTGTTGTGATATAAATGCACACGGTTTTTATAGCCGGTTGGAGCCCATTATTTTATGAGTTTATAAGCTGAGTGTGAAATTGCTTTATAAACCTTTGAGTTTGCGTGAAAAGTAAATTGGGCTCTATGTTAAGGCGATATTGAGATTTGAGAAAATGTGTGCGTGTTTTGCCAGTTGGAACTCGGTTTTAATATATTTTGTGTTGAGTGCACAAATGTTTTAAATGAGTTTTATGAGAGAAAACCATTATGAGTTCTACGTGAAGGCATAACGTTTTATAAGATAATGGCTAATGATTGAGACTTAGGCGTGTCATGTTGAATACACATCGAGCCTTGCTCTGGTAGCATGTAAGACCGATATAGTGGGACGCCTGGGAACCGACCCAGGGACCACAGGCCTTGTTCTGGTAACATGTAAGTCCGATTATTCCTCCGCTTTGGTAGCGTTGGGAGGCCTTGCTCTGGTAGCATGTAAGTCCGATATTCCTCTGTTTTGGTAACGAGAGATGCCTCCGTTTTGGTAACGTGAGATGACCCCCGTTCTGGTAACGCTGGGTGGCCTTACTTTGGTAGCATGTAAAACCGAGAGAGTGGGCCGTCTGGGAACCGACCTAGGGACCACGTGATAGTGTGCATGAGACGAGGCATTGCTCTCGTAGCATGTAAGGTCGGGCCTTGTTCTGGTAACATATAAGTCCAATATACCATGCATACGACCATATTGTCGACGTTCCCTCTATACGAGGATGCCTGGGATGCGCACCCAGAGGAGATTACATATTTGATGTGCCATGACGAGTTTTAATTAAGTTTTATTGCCTAGTCTCGTTTTACACATGAGTTGTGTTTTGTGACCTTGTCACGTGTTATTTACTGAGGTGATTTTTATCACGTATTTTGAGAACAGCCATTATCGCATATATTTACACATGTTTGTGAGTGCTCGATATTGAGCCTTTTTACCTTCATGTTTTCACATGATTTATGAGTTATAAGATGATGATGTTTTGAGAATCTTTCATGCTACGATTTCAAATGAGCTTCATAAACAAATACATATTTGTGATGTGTGATATGGTTTATATAACTGAGTTCCCTTACCCCCCTTACTGAGCGATTTGGAAGCTCACCCTGTTTTCTCTTCCCCCCAGATCGCTTCAAGTGAAGTGAGTTCCCTGCGACGTACGGGTTAGAGGCTAGTGGAGGACTTGAGCTCCAGGCCGTATTTTGTGTACTGAGGTAGATATTTACTATTCATGTACCCAGACTAGAGTTATATTTACAGACACTTATTATACAGTGATACGGGATGTATTAGGATTAATTAACTTGGAATTGAGTAATGTATATAATACAATATATACTATATTATGATGAGATCCTGAGGTATGATAATTATGATGATGTATGACACTGCACAGGAATGCACCCTTAATTGTGAATTATTGAGTAAAAAAGTTTTAAATTAGCCCTATTTTTCGCGCTTCCGGGGCGTCACAGAGTTTTCTTGGTATCAGAGCTTAGGGTGTTTAGTACTGTCAGTGTCGGTTAAGTAAAATAGAATACATCCCAAGTGTCTGTAATAGTCTGGTCATGAACTGAATCTGAGGATTGAGATTTCAATCGATTTTGATATGTACGCGCAGGAGACGAGTTGAGATAGAGAATGAGTAAACGACGAGGTCATTCGAGGAGGTAGGCAGAGTCCCCTCCGCCACCTGTCCCACAACCAGAGAGTCCTAACTCTCGATTTAATCGGATTGAGACCGATGTGAGGCAAGGTTTTGAGCAGATGGCAGCGTTATTCGCGCAACACTTTGGAGTTAATGCCTCGGGTACTACTCCTACACCACCACAATGACCTCCCATACCCCAGTGCCTCCCGTCACTCAGCCTGATGACAAAAGCATGGTCCGACTGAAGGACTTTTTGAAAATGAATCCACCTGCATTTAGGGGAAAGAAGGATCCTACAGAGGCTGAGGAGTGGTTGACGGAGTTGAGAGTTATATTCGATTATCTGGGGTGCACCGATGCTGAGAGGGTCAGTATGAGTGCCTATATGTTGAAAGGGAGAGCTCAAGATTGGTGAGGTACTACCCAGGGTATTTTGATGTCCCACCAGGATGTGATTGGTTGGGAAGAGTTCCAGACAGCCTTTAGAGCCCAATATGTACCACGAGCTGCCCAGAGAAGGAGGCAAGCAGAGTTTTTGAGTTTGGTACAGGGTGACATGTCTGTAAATGATTACGAGAGCCGATTTACCGCTCTGCTGAGATATGATCCAGAGACTTTCAAGAATGAAGAGCTCCGCACAGAGAGATTTGTGTATGGATTGAAGCCCATCATCAGAGATCGATTGATTGGGTTGTGTATTACTGAGTTTGGAGATGCTCTGAGATGAGCACAAGAGAGTGAGAGGGGAATTGAAATTGTACAGTCCCAAAATGAGTTTGGAGCAGTGATTAGGGACAAAGGCAAGAGGCCAGCGATGTCTCAAGCAGATGTTCGGAGAGGTTCCTTCAAGAGAAGAAGGATTGAGGTACAGAATGACAGATTGGAGAGACCCAAAGCTTATCCTATTATCAAGGAGACCCCTCGATATGGCAGGCTGGAGATAAAGGTTTGTAGAAACTGTGGCCGATCGCATGAGGGAAGTTGTACTGGGTCGATCCGTGGATATTTTAGATGTGGTGACATGGATCACAGAGTGAAGGATTGTCCTTAACGTCAGATACCACATGCTCCGGAGCCTACTAGGCAGCAGCCTCAAAAAGTGAATCCCCAGAGACGGGCCACTGCTGCTGAGAAAGGGAAGAAACCTGTGACACAGGGACGTGTGTTTGCCCTGGATAAGGAAACTGCGGACACTTCAGCAGAAACTATAAGAGGTACACTTTCTGTCTGTAATCATAAGGCTCATGTGTTGATAGATCCATGATCCATGCATTCGTTTATTTCAGAGCATTTTGCATGTAGTTTATATTTGAAGTTTAAACCTCTAGAGTATGTACTACATGTAAATACCCCTATGCGTGAATCCCAGAGAACTGAGTTAATCTGTAGAGGATGTGAAATAAAGGTGGGAGATAGAGTGCTGTTAGCAGATCTAATCATGTTGAAATAAAGGTTGGCAACCAATCGAGTGAGTTTAGACTGCTACACTAAGATTGTAACTTTCTCCCTAGCTGAACCTTACAGTGTACGGCTGAGATATTGAGGAAATGAATATGTGAAATTCTAGTAAGTAATTTGAGAATTTTAATATTATTTTGGAGAATATTAAATATGATTGTTCATGTAAAGGTTACGAAACACTCATCTCAGACGATAAGCGGGAACATCCGAGGATTGAGGATATACCTGTGGTGTGTGAATTCCCAGATGTTTTCCCAGATGAGCTGCCAGGTTTGCCACCAGAGAGAGAGCTAGTGTTTCGTACCAGATACTCAATCGATCTCTAAACCTCCCTACAGGATGGCATTAGTGAAACTTGAGGAATTGAAGAAACAACTACAGGAGTTATTGGATCAAGGGTTCATTAGGCCCAATGTTTCACCGTGGGGAGCACCGGTTTTATTTGTCAAGAAGAAGGATGGTAGTCTCAGATTATGCGTAGACTACCGACTGTTGAATAAAGCCACGGTGAAGAATAAATACCCACTGCCCAGGATTGATGATCTACTTGATCAACTAAGAGGGGCCTCAATCTTTTCTAAGATTGATTTGAGATCGGGCTATCACCAATTGAGGATCAAAGAAGAAGATATTCCCAAGACGGCCTTCAGGACAAGGTATGGCCATTATGAATTTCTGGTGATGTCCTTTGGATTGACGAACGCCCCTGCTGCATTTATGAGGTTGATGAACAAAGTGTTCAGAGACTATCTAGATAAATTTGTGATAGTCTTTATTGATGATATCCTGGTATACTCTCGGTCGTATGAGGAGCATGCACAGCAATTGTGGTTAGTACTTCAGATACTTCAAAATAAGCAATTATACGGAAAGCTTAGTAAGTGTGAGTTTTGGCTAAACCGGATAGCTTTCCTTGGTCATATAGTCTCAGAGGAAGGAGTATCAGTGGATCCAAGTAAAGTAGCAGCTGTGCTTAGTTGGGAGAGACCGAGGACAGTTACTGAGGTGCGAAGCTTCCTTGGTTTGGCAGGGTATTACAGAAGATTTATGGACGAATTTTTAAGGATTGCCGCTCCTTTGACTAAACTCACGCGTAAGGAGACTCCATTCATATGGACTGATCAATGTGAGCTCAGTTTTCAGGAGTTAAAAAGGAGATTGACAGCGGCACCTATGTTAACTATTCCTGAGGGATCAAGAGGATTTTCGATGTATAGTGATACATCTCATCAAGGATTGGGGTGTGTGCTTATGCAGCACGGAAGAGTGGTCGTATATGGATCGCGACAGTTGAAAGACCATGAGCGAAATTACCCTACGCATGATTTGGAGTTAGCCGTTGTGGTATTTGCTTTGAAGATCTGGCGACACTACTTATATGGGGAAAGATTCCAGATCTTCACTGATCACAAGAGTTTGAGATATCTCTTTGATCAGAAAGAGTTAAACATGAGACAAAGGAGATGGATGGAACTCCTTAAGGATTATGACTGCGAGATTCTATATCATCCGGGTAAGGCGAATGTAGTTGTTGATGCCCTGAGCAGGAAGAGTATGATATCTGCTATGATGATCAGGGAATGGGATTTATTAGAGCAATTCACCGAACTTCGGATCAGAGTTAAAGAGGTAGAGACCAGATTTTTGGCTAGCTTGCGGATAGAGCCCAGAATCATGGATCAGATTAGAACTGGGTAGCGTAGTGATCAGAGGTTGATAGATATGGTTAGTCAAGCTGAACAGAGTTCGCAGTCGGATCTCACAGTCAGTGAGGATGGATTGTTGAGATTCAGAGGACGGATTTGTGTACCGAACGATGATACCCTAAAGAGACTGATACTGAGAGAATCTCACTGCTCGCGATACACCATGCACCTAGGGAGTACTAAGATGTACCGAGACTTGAGAAAGGTGTACTGGTGGAATGGTATGAAGCGAGACGTGGCAGAGTGTGTGGCCAGGTGTTTAGTATGCCAGCAAGTGAAAGCTGAGCATCGGAAGCCTGGAGGACTACTACAGCCCTTACCTGTACCTATATGGAAATGAGAGCATGTCACCATGGATTTTATTATGGGTTTACCGAGGACCCGAAGAGGTCATGACGCTATATGGGTTATAGTGGATAGACTGACCAAGAGTGCCCACTTCCTTGCAATCAAGAGCACAGATACTGTGGATGCCTTAGCTGAGCTGTATGTCAGCGAGATAGCTAGATTACATGGGGCTCCAGTGAGCATTACTTCTGATAGAGATTCTCGGTTTACTTTCAGATTTTGGACCCAGTTTCAGGAGTCCATGGGATCTCGATTGAGTTTTAGTACCGCCTATCATCCTCAGACAGATGGTCAGTCAGAGAGGACTATTCAGACCCTGGAGGATATGTTGAGGGCGTGTACGATGGATTTTAAGGGATCATGGGATGATCACCTGCCCCTAGCAGAGTTTGCTTACAATAACAGCTATCATGCAAGTATTGGAATGGCACCCTTTGAGGCTCTATATGGTAGGAGGTGTAGATCCCCTGTAGCTTGGGAAGAAGTCGGTGACAGAAAGATAAATGCTCCCGAGCTTGTTGAGCAAGCTGTACAGAGTGTGAAACTCATATGTGAGAGGCTACGGGCTGTACAAGGTAGACAGAAAAGCTACGCGGATGTGCGTAGACGGCCACTCGAGTTTGATGTTGGTGATGCAGTATTTTTGAAAGTATCACCGAGTAAGGGTATCGTGCGATTTGGGAAGAAAGGAAAATTGAGTCCTCGATACATAGGACCATTCGAGATTCTTGAGAGAGTGGGAGAGGTAGCTTACAGATTAGCATTACCCCCACAGATGTCTGGAATACACGACGTCTTTCATGTGTCTATGTTGAGGAAGTACCACCCGGACCCTTCTCATGTTATAGAGTATGACGAGATGGACATACAGGAGGACATGAGCTACACTAAGGAACCCGTCCGGATTCTCGATAAAAAAGAGAAGGTACTGAGAACCAAGAGCATCTCATTAGTGAAAGTTTTATGGAAACATCACTCAAGGGAAGAGGCAACGTGGGAACTAGAGAACCTCATGAAAGAGAAATACCCCCATCTCTTTGACTAGTTGAGTTGAATTTGGAGGACCAAATTCTTTTAAGGTGGGGAGGATGTGAGATCTGAGGATTTCAGACATATTTTAATTATGTAATATGAACTTGAAGTATAATTTATTGAGCTAAGTGAATTAGGGAATGATAATTGGAGATTTATATGTTAAGTGTTTAAAATAAGTATGAAGTTATGAGGACAGATCGATCTGGGAGAAGGAGAGATCGATCTGGTGAGTTAAAAATGACAAGGAATGAGGAATTTAAGGAGCAGATCGATCTCCAATGGAAGAGGATCGATCTCCTTATGATTCTGTTTGAGAGAAGATCGATCTCATAAGGAAGAGATCGATCTCCAAATGTTTCTGTTTGGGAGAAGATCGATCTCCCCAAGGTGCAGATCGATCTCATAAAGCCATAAAGAGATCGATCTCACCCCTCGACAGATCGATCTCCTAGGCATAAATTGCCCCAAATCGTCCCCAAATTCAAATGCAGATCGATCTCCTACCCTCAGTCTATATAAGGAATCCTTGCTTTCTCCTGTAATTTCACTTTCTCTCTCTTCCAACCCCCATTTTCACCGAGCCCTAGCTTTCTCACTCATCCAAAGCACTCATTTCAGTCCAAATCAGAGGTTGTGGCATGAAGGAAAGTTATTCCTCATCAAAGGGAGAACAACATACTTGGAAATCGAAAGACGAATCGAATCGAGGCAAGAGATAAGCTCTCCACAAGTTTTGGGTAATTTCTAAACTTTGGTCCTTATATTTGAGATGATTTTGGTGATGATAGTTGTTGGCATTGTGTTGAAATAGCTTAAAAATGATTAGGGATTGATGAAATTACAATGTAGTTGGAGTGATAATGATATTTAGCAACTTTGGTAAATTTAGGAATTTTGAGCTATAAATGGAGATTTAGACAATGTGGTGTATTAGCACAGATATTGTGGCATAGAAAATATAGAATGTTGATGTGTTGGGAGCGAGATTGTGGTTTGTGATGGAGTTATGAGAATTGAGAAATTTGAGGAGTTATAAGCAATTATGCTCGATTTTGAGAATTGAGGTTGATGTGATAATGAGTATTGATGTTTTAACATCGTTTGGACAGCTCGGGAGTTCCAGAGTGGAATCCGAGGCTAGTCCGTGATACGGGGGAAACGATTGCACTATACGAGGTGCAAAGAGGTAAGGGAAAACTAAACCATTTGTGTATGTGTTTTGATGAATCGTTGTAGCATGAACCATGATTTGAGAATACAAGCATGTTTGGTGTTGTGTTGTGATATAATTGCACACGATTTTTATAGCCGATTGGAGCCCATTATTTTATGAGTTTATAAGCTGAGTGTGAAATTGCTTTATAAACCTTTGAGTTTGCATGAAAAGTAAATTGGGCTCTACGTTAAGGCGATATTGAGATTTGAGAAAATGTGTGCGTGTTTTGCCTGTTGGAACTCGGTTTTAATATGTTTTATGTTGAGTGCACAAATGTTTTAAATGAGTTTTATGAGAGAAAACCATTATGAGTTCTACGTGAAGGCATAACGTTTTATAAGATAATGGCTAATGATTGAGACTTAGGCGTGTCATGTTGAATACACATCGGGCCTTGCTCTGGTAGCATGTAAGATCGATATAGTGGGACGCTTGGGAACCGACCCAGGGACCACAGGCCTTGTTCTAGTAACATGTAAGTCCGATTATTCCTCCGCTTTGGTAGCGTTGAGAGGCCTTGCTCTGGTAGCATGTAAGTCCAATATTCCTCCATTTTGGTAACGAAAGATGCCTCCGTTTTGGTAACGTGAGATGACCCCCGTTCTGGTAACGCTGGGTGGCCTTGCTTTGGTAACATGTAAGATCGAGAGAGTGGGCCGCTTGGGAACCGACCCAGGGACCACGTGATTGTGTGCATGAGGCGAGGCATTGCTCTGGTAGCATGTAAGGTCGGGCCTTGTTCTAGTAATATATAAGTCCAATATACCATGCATACGACCATATTATCGACGGTCCCTCTATACGAGGATGCCTGGGATGCGTACCCAGAGGAGATTACATATTTGATGTGCCATGACGAGTTTTAATTGAGTTTTATTGCCTAGTCTCGTTTTACACATGAGTTGTGTTTTGTGACCTTGTCACGTGCTATTTACTGAGGTGATTTTTATCACGTATTTTGAGAACAGTCATTATCGCATATATTTACACATGCTTGTGAGTGCTCGATATTGAGCCTTTTTACCTTCATGTTTTCACATGATTTATGAGTTATGAGATGATGATGTTTTGAGAATCTTTCATGCTACGATTTCAAATGAGCTTCATAAACAAATACATATTTGTGATGTGTGATATGGTTTATATAACTGAGTTCCCTTACCCCCCTTACTGAGTGATTTGGAAGCTCACCCTGTTTTCTCTTCCCCCCAGATCGCTTCAAGTGAAGTGAGTTCCCTGCGACGTACAGGTTAGAGGCTAGTGGAGGACTTGAGCTCCAGGCCGTATTTTGTGTACTGAGGTAGATATTTACTATTCATGTACCCAGACTAGAGTTATATTTACAGACACTTATTGTACAGTGATGTATGGGATGTATTAGGATTAATTAACTTGGAATTGAGTAATGTATATAATACAATATATACTATATTATGATGAGATCCTGAGGCATGATAATTATGATAATGTATGACATTGCACAGGAATGCACCCTTAATTGGGAATTAATGAGTAAAAAGTTTTAAATTAGCCCTATTTTTCGTGCTTTCGGGGCGTCACATTGGAGCTCAAAGATTATTTGACATATGTAGAGAAACTGATTCGGCTACTGGATAGGAAGGAGAAAGTCTTGAGGAATAAGACTATCGGGTTAGTGAAGATTCTCTGGCAGCATCACACTTCAGAGGAAGCTACTTGGGAGCTAGAGAGTTTGATGCGAGAGAAATATCCCCATTTGTTTGTTGAGTAACTTGGTTCTAATTTGGAGGACCAAATTTCTTAAGGAGGGGAGGATTATAAGACCCTTAAAATCATATGTAATACCCCTACTTCTGTAAACTTCCATTTAAGTATGTAAGGTGTATATGGATTATGAAATGAATGTACACAAGTTTTAATGTATATAAACTATGAAAGGATGTCATTTTTAAGCCTTAAAGATAATTGGATGAGAAAATGACTATAGCAACAAAATATATGAAGTTTGGTGTAAGTTACTGCAGAAAACTGCAGTAAAATCTGGGAAATATGAGTGAGATATCGATCTCATGGGATGAGAGATCGACCTGGAAGAGCCAAAAATGCTCTTGTTCGAGCAATGGAACAGGGGCAAATCGATCTCCAATAGAACCAGATCGATCTACTAAGCAAATTGTGAAAAAAGAATCGATCTTTGGAGGGCCAAATCGATTTCCTTAACCTACTGACTTGGAGAAGATCGATCTCATTTGGAGAGAAAATTGATCTCCTTAAGGTTCTGTGTTGTTCAGATCGATCTCATGCTTGGAAGCAGATCAATCTCATTGGAGAGCAGATCGATCTCATAAAGACAATTCTGTAAATACTAGGCTTCTGCACTTTAGTTTGTACGAGAGAAACTATTCCATTCAATACCAAAAGTGTAACCTAACCCATAAACACTAGGAAACTTCAGTTTGCAATCAGTTTTGAGTCAGATATAGTTTAGCAAAGTTGTTCTTGGCAAAGAAGAGAACAACATACTTGGAAACAAGAGATTGAAACCAAGGATTTCAAGAGCAATGAGGATTTATACAATTTGGTGGAAAAGGAAGGAAACCTCAACTAGATAAGATTTAATGTACCAAGTTGATATATGTTAAACTAGGTGTATTGATGAGTTTATTGATATATATATATATATATGAATTGTTGAAAATGAAAGAATCATGAAAAATGAACATGACCTAGCTTTTGACATGAAAGTGAGAAAGTTATGAGGAAATGGTGTTAACATGGATTTAATGATGGATTATGCATGTAAGGAAGATTATAAAGTAATGTTATGAAATGTATATATTGGAAATAAGGAGAAATAAATATAGTTATATGAAAAAATGTGGTATAATACCATATTGGGAGAAAATCATGAAAATGATGTGTTAAGATGTGATTTGAGAAATGAAATGAGTATATTACAATATACTAATGCAAATAACTATTATAGGTTTGGAGAATCACATTGAAGCTGATCGGACTGCGAGAGTAAGCAGAACCGAGGAAGAGAGGTCACTTGACCTAATCCGAGGTAAAGGAATTTCATGAGTAGCTAGAGATGGCTCCATGTATTTTGAATAGCATTTTGATATTTTATGTTATATGAATTCCCATAAATAGGCATGATGTTGTGATAGGAAACTAAAGATGGATAAGTTGTGTTTTATCCAAACGACAAGGGCGAAAATACCTAAGAAGCATGTTATAACCAAAATTCATGAGTTGCATGATAGTATGGCAATTGTTTTCTTTTATATGTGAAAACATGCACATTTGAGTGCTTATTTGATTTAAATAGCCATCTATCTGGTTTTATGTGAAAACCATAAGTGCTAGATAATATTCGCACTATATTTTGATATATGCGTCACATAGTACTTGAGTGTTTACTCGTACTAGATTTTAAATGCAATTTATGCATATTAGAGTATTGGGAGCTATGCTCATACTCGAGTTTTATATGACCTAGTGCTGGGAGCCTTCCTCGCACTATAGTACATTATGTGATATGGTCGTGTTGAGAGTTTTACTTGCACGTATCAGTTTTGAAAAAAGCATGAAACAGTCGTGTTGGGAGCCTGTACTAACTGTGTGTCGCACCGATATATATATGCTCACACGTGCAATATTTTGAGATATGGCAGAGGGCTATCAAAATAACCCATAGGCGTTAGGACTAAAACTCACGGCGAGCATCCTAACAATGAGGTAGACCCGTAGTATGAGGACTAAGACTCATGGTGAGCATCCCGACTACGAGGCATATCCAAGGTGTAAAGACTAAGACTCATGGCGAGCATCCTACCTTGAGATAGGGTGTAAGACCCGTGTTTTTGGATGCAAACTTTATGAAATCATGAGTATGGTGATGTATTTACAATTTAAAGCATAAATGATGTAAGTCCATGGATTCGATGTACATACTTGTAACATGAATTTGTAATGTACACACAAGTTTCATTTTATATTAATATGGAGAAATGGACTTTTATAAGTGATGAATGTGATTGGAACTCAAAATGAGTAGTGTGGTAAAATGGAATGAAGTTGTACTTCCATTTAGCTTGGTGTGGTATACCTTTGGCTATACAATGAACACACACAAGTTCTAATATGTATAAGGTATGAATGGATGCCATTTTCAAGTCTTAAAGGTAACTGGATGAGAAAATAACTATGGCAGCAAATTGAGGACGTTTTGTGTGAAGTTACTACAAAAAACTGCAGCAAAATCTGGAAATATGAATGTAAGATCGATCTCATAGGATGAGAGATCAATCTGAAAGAGTCAGAATGCTTTTATTTGAGCAATGGAATAAAGTAGATCGATCTTCAATAGGGCCAGATCGATCTCCTAAACATTATGTAATGAAAAGATCGATCCTCAAGCATACAGATCGATGTCTTTAGCTCTCTGGTTGGAGCAGATCGATCTCAAGCTTCGACAGATCAATCTCATGCTTGAAAATGTCGTGAAAAAGAGGGATTTAAGGGGACCAGATCGATCTCCTCCTAGTGCAGATCGATCTCATCAAGTTATTTCTATAAAAAAGGCACTGAAATCTGTAACTTTCGGGAAACAACATCATCATTTCCATTTCCAACCCAAAACCATGGTTTTATCTCTCTGAAATTAGCCATTTCCAATGAGAATTGAAGGGGAGCTATTAGATACAAAGTTGTTCATCTTAAAGAAGAGAACAACATAGTTTGGAACCAATGTCCCATTATTTGTATTGAAGGAGCAAGGAGCATTTCCCATTTGGAGCAAAAAGAGAAACTAGATTTGGTAAGTTTCTAATACTCCAGCCTAAGTCCATAGTTTATTTATTAACTTTGGAGTTGATATTTATGGATAGTGATGGTTACAAACTACCTAAGATGTATTTGAATAAGTTAGACCTAGAAAATGGAATTAGTTTAGTGTAAGAAAGTGTAAATTGAATGAATTGATGAAATGGTGGGCATACTAAGTTGTTATTTGAGTAAGGTGGATGGTTTGAAATGGGTAAATGAAGCTACATTGTGGATTGATTGAATTTACAGAAATGAGTATGTAATATGTTTGATAAATGCCATAGTGAGGAAAATTGATGAAATAGGAACACTGTGATCTTAATATCGATTTGTTATCGATTAGGTATAAATAAATAAGCCTAAAGGAATCCATAGATTCGCGATATGAATAGAGAGATGAAACGAGGCCTTATAAGTGTTAATAGAGGCTATAGATTGAATTGACCATATCAAGCACAAGGGTTACGTTGTAGTGGACTAAAATAATGTGAAATACAATTATGTGCAGTTCTGGAGAGATCGGTGGAGATGAATCGAACTGCACGAGTATGCAGCTTTAAGGAAGTAAAATCTCGCGACGCGATTTACAGGGAAGGGAATTCTGTAAGTATATAGAGATAGCTGCTCGTATTTTTTTGGGTATATAGGGCTTTGGAAACGTGCATGAGTTTATAGAAATTTGTTTGACGATGTATGGAAGTAACTATGAGTATTTGTATGAGATTTGGTTGTTGAAATGGTATTATAAAGAAATGGGATAGTAAGGCTAATAATTGCATAAATCAAATGTTTTAAATGTTTTCACAAAACATATTACTTTGTTTTAAGCAAATTGATGGATAGGTTGGCTAGTGTTTGAATTATGTTGTGTAATAGTACATGTGAGGTGCTAAATGTGTTTTGAGATTGGTTTTTGAATGTTTATGAGCCGCCTATCTTGTTTATGTGAATTAAACCGTGCTGGAGCCTAGCTCGCACTGGATATTGATGTTTTCACATGTTTGAAACGTGCTAGAGCTTAGCTCGCTCTTTGGTTTGATCTATGATAATGTTTTATAAACCGTACTGGAGCTTTTGCTCGTACGTGGATTTCGAGTGGATTTCTTATGCATATAACCGTATTGGAGCTATGCTCGTACGTGGGTTTCTTCATTTTTTATGCATAACTGTCGTACTAGAGCGTTGCTCGTACAAAGTGATTTGTTTATGATGCATGAATTCGTACTAAAGCGTAGCTCGTGCAGGTTTTCACACTGTGGTATGTATGATGCTGTGGTGAAGGTAATACGGATTGGTATTAAGGGAACCCAACAGGCCTAACAGACCTCTTGAGTGGGGTGAGGGTGAGGGGCTAGGACTTGGTACTAATCCATTCAGGGAACCTAACAGGCCTAACAGACCTCTTTAGTGGGGTGAGGGTAAGGGGCTGGGACCTGAATCAGGGAACCCAACAGGTGCGAGCAAGGCCATGAGGGGCTAGGACCTGGTATTAAGAGTACTCCCATGTGCACTTGAGACTAGAAGTTTCACTCGGTATGGGGTTGATAAGACCTACTGCAAGCACCCCCAATCCACATTATGGTTCCATGGAGTACGATGTACCGTGTATATCACATGGAGTACGCTGTACTGCGTGGTTGAGATACTGATGAGAAAGTCTGGCGGAGAAGTAACCCACCTTCGTTCCAGCATAATACCCCGCACACCAGGATCCGTGTGGTCTGAGATGATTTACGACATAGTTGGCCAACATAGTCTATGAACTTATAGCGACATGTCTCCTTTGATTTACATAATACCACATGGTTTTAATATATAAGTGCGAGTGCGACTGTCCAGGGTAGATCCAAGGGAGGGGTCGAGCCTTGTGGACTTGATTTGTGAATTGATAATGATGTTTGTGATTTAAGAATTGATGTTGATGGGATTTTATTTATTTAGAAGAGATGTGATTTAAAAAGGAGGTTTTTTAAATGAATTTCCTTTTTTATGAGATTAAATCAGAATAAGCGTGAGACAGTTTTACATGTCAATGTTTCCATGTTTTATATGTCAATTTTACATGATTTTGATACATGATATATATACTCATATGGCATAGTTTTATTTCCTCATGCTCCTATTATAAATGATTTATGCATAGCACTATCAACATGTAGATAGAGTATTTATCTACCATGCTTGTATTATTGCCTTACTAAGCGTGTGGTTGTTTTACTTTTCCCCTCTACAGAGCGTACATAGCAACCCAGTGAGGACTAAGGCGTGGTATATTGGAACATTCGCTGCCATCCATCTCTAAGAGGTATACACATGAAGATTCTTTTTGTATCTAAACAATTGTAAAAGCACAATTGTCATTTGTATCGTAATGTGGGGGATGTAAAAGTTAGAAAACGTGTCATGTGTAACTTAACTGGAACTGAATGGCACTTCTTTTGATTTAATTAAGAATGAATGTTGAGTGATGTTTATTACTGCCTCACAACCCAACTGTGTATCGGTGAGTATGTTCACGACCGGGTAAAGAAATAGGAAAATGCCAAAAAAATTGGCAGTGATTTTTAAACGAATTAGATAAATAGGGTCGTGACAGAGATTGGTATCAGAGCTATGCTGGCCTGATGTGAGTCAGTAATAAATCGTAGTTAAATTACATACCCATATTATTGTGCTTTTGTTTATATATAACTATGTATACCGTGATGGATTGCATCTAATAATGATTATGAATATAGGAAGTTAGGCATTATGCCAATCATGCGCCAAGGTAGAGGGGCGAGAGCACGTGCTAGAGGTCGTAGAGGTAGGCCTGAGAGTTGTGCGAAGCCACAAATTGATCCGGCTCCACAGAACCCTGCTGAGAGATCAGGGGATACTGAGGCTCACTTCGCTAGGATAGAGCGGAGTATAGAGAGCCTAGTGGAGATTGTCACACAGGCACTGGGTACCGGCGATAGACGAGGTCCCGTAGCACAACCTACTACTGGACAGGAAGCTGCAGAGGCAGAGAGACCTCAGACTGCGAAAACTGCTATTGTTACACCACCTCCAGTCCAGGATACAGCTTCTCCTATCGCTCCACAGCAGAGCGATAGTGATTTGGGTTATGACTGCGAGTTGAGCATATTGCGAGAATTCCAAAGGTTGAAACCTCCAGTGTTCAGAGGGGTAAAGGACCTAGTGAGTACGGAAGATTGGGTGTATGAGATGGAGAAACTGTACAGATTCTTTAGATGTACATCGACTGAGAAGGTAGCCTTTTTCGTGTTTATACTGAAGGGTGAGGCGGAACATTGGTTGTAAACACGTCAAATTTTAATATACTTAATTTTATCAATGAGTAACAATTAAACCACTGAGATTAAAAATGTGTTCTCTTAGTAAATGATTCTACTTAGATTATAGCTAGACTAAGGTATGAAATAGTTCTCCGTGATAGGGCAGTACAAGTACTGAGTTTAAATTAATTCTAATACTATGAGGGAATTTATCAGGTAAATATCTACACATGTATATACATATATATATACACGTATACATACACTATTAAATATATATATATATAATGGCTCAATCATTTTTCCAAAATTGAGAATATAGGTGCATCATATGCATAAGTGTATATGTGTGTGGGTATAACATGTGTATATTTAGACAATTCCGTAGATAGCCATATGAAAGGGAAAATATATATATGTGCATATATAACTATGTGGGAAATGAAATTAAGGGAAACTGTTGTTGTCATGATAAAGAGAAGGATAATTTTAAGACATCATTCGGTAGCCTAGGACATATAGATTGTAAAGAGCAGGTAAACGTGAAAAAAAAATAGAAGAGTCGGGGATTGGCTTCTAAAATGAAGCCAATCCCAAGGATGGTAAGTTACCTAGCAACAATTGAAGAATTGAAAAGAAAGATTGAATTGTCACCATCAGCAGTACAAATACAAAATTAAAAGGGGTAGATATGTTGGGAATTGGAGAGAAAACGTGCTATTAGCAATATAATACAGTAGATTGGGCAGAAAGCTGCATACGTGAAAAGAAATGAAAAATAGACAGAAGCTACAGCGAAAAACGCAAGAAAGGAAATGGAAACTTGGGAACCTGTAAAGGTAAGACGGCAGCAGGATAAAGGAAATGATAGTGATATTTCACAAAAATAAACGCATATAAATATATAAACATTGTATATATATTTATATATATAAAAGTATGAAATGATTGTTGATGTTGCCCTAAACGACAACGGGGTGATTCCTTCCACGTATTGACGTTTCACTAAATGACAAAGAGATGACGTTGATGAAATTTCTTCCACGTGTGCCTCGAATCTCCTGCAAAAACAACGAATATCAGAGAGACGCAGGGATCTGTCCCTGCACGCGCACTCCGATGATTAAGTTAGAAAGCTGAGTTTCTGTAAATAGGAGAGAGGAAATTCATTTAAGCAGAATCAAAGAGATTTCATTTTTCTGTCCCTTCTTCTGAGTACTTACCTGGTGTATTTATAGGTTTCTCCTGGGTCGGATCGGGTATCACGTTCAATCCGGGTTTGAGGGCGTTTCGGGTCTGAGGCCCAGACGCGTGTCTGGGCTGCGACAGAGTCATTAGATACTCTATCGCGACTTGAAGCTGGATGACTTGCAGGTGAGTTCGACAGGCGGCATAGTTTCCGTGAACCTCTGCGGCGTCTCTGCGGTAGAGCTCTGTCGTAGTGCCTGCGGTAGAGCTCTGTCGCGCTAAATGTGTTAGAGGTCTATCGCGACCTACTATGTCACATAGAGACTCTACGACAGAGTCTCTATCACTTTAGAGACTCTGTCGCATGAGAACTCTATCGCCTAGGGACTCTGCCGCCAACGGTCTCTGGTTGGTCGATCCTTGTACACGTGGACTTTGATGATAGGACCACTATCAATTGCTCCCCACTCTTTGGTAAGAATATTTCCTGCGAAAGAGGATCCTTGATTCACCGTTCCTGGGCCTGTACGGATCCCTGATTCGCTGTTCCTGGGCCTGTGCGGATCCCTGATTCGCTGTTCCTGGGTCGGTGGGGATTCCCGCATGCGCGTTGACGTAGCCGCACCTCTATATATACAGGGTCCCTTTTCTCACAGTGGCCACTGAGTTCTCTCGCAAATACCACTCTGCCGTAGATCCTTTCAACACTCTATCGCACCTCTGTCGCCACTCTTCTGAATCTCTGTCGCCAGTCTGTCGTATCTCTCTCGCGTGAATATCACCGTGCCGCAAGTCTATCGCGAGGTTCAAAACTCTGTCGCCCTGTGCTTTTTGACGTTCTTCTGTTTCTCCGTTAGGTAAAACTCTGTCGCCATTTGTTCTTGATTTTTCTCGAACTTTCAAGAAATGGCTGGCCACGGTGTAGGGAAGCACATAGATCTAGGAGTCAAGTCGACTTTGAAGGCAGCCGACATTCAAGACCTTATGTCTAGGTTCCCTTTGCCTGAGGGATACTTATATAGACTTCCAACCCCTCAGGAAAGTGACATACGTCGTGTGTCCAACGGGATAGTTATTTTTAGGGCAGCCTTAGAATTAGGACTCCGTTTTTCATTATCCGATTTTGGGGCTTCTTTCCTTAGGGCGTATAGGATTTCCCCTGGACAACTGCATCCTCACGCATGGATGCAATTAATAGGGTTTACCGTGCACTGCCGCCTAAGGGACGTTTCTCCGTCTCTTCCCCTTCTTGATGTATTTTTTAGGTTTCGAGGCAGCCCCGGCTTAGTCCCTTATTCACTTCAGCGGGTGTATATGCCTGGATTTGAAAACAGGTTATTCGAAAAGCCCGCTAATAAGGTGCACGGTTTCGAATCGGAGTGGCTTATTGTAGAGACGCCTGGGGGCCTGGATTTCCCCACTCGTTGGGGGACTAGGCGTGAAATCCCCAAGGGCCCTCAGATTTCTACACTTAGAGAACAGTTATCCCTGGACTTCAATAAGTTACTAGTTGATCGTCCCATTAGTCTTGACAGTCTGTTATCAAATGAAAATTTGATATCAGCTGGCTGGGGTGTAGGTTCCGTCCCTATTGTCGGCCCTTCTGTTCCTTCTTCGAATCCTTCATCCCCGAGTCCCCCTGAGTCAAACCCTGAACCGTTAAGGCCACAAGAAGATATAGGAAGCACAAACGTAGAATCCAGTTCTGACAGTGAGCCTTTAGCTGACTTAAATGATTGGGGAGGATTCGGTTCAACCTTCATGGTTCTACCCGACGACGATATGATAAACATAGAGTCCCTTCAGGAGCATTTTGAATCTCCTGATGGTAACTTTTTACACTTTTTATTGTTTTGCTGGTTTTGATGATATTTTTGACCACTTATTTGTTCTCTTTCTTTTGCAGAAATGAGCCACTTTCGACGATCTCTGGCGCGTCAAGTCTCCGAGGGCGGTCCGTCTAGTGATCCCACAAGAAAGAGGCCCCGTTTAGCTGACGATGTTCTTAGCGAGGCACCGGTACCGCCTCAGTTGCCTCGAGCTCGGACCCCACCTGTTTCTAGGCAAATGATGCCCCCTCCTCCTCCGGAACAAAGAGATCCCACCCGAGATAGAGGGAGAGTTCCTTCTTCGTCACGGGGGGCTTCTGGTTCATCTGGACGATCTCATTCCGAAGAGCGCGCTGAATGCAACATAATTTCGTCCCAGCGAAAGAACCGGAGGCACTTGTATATCGAGTCGTCAATGGGGACTAGGCCAATTCTCCCGAGGATGGGCCCTATTGATGGGAGGTCCTACCCTGTGGACGGTGGTTATATCATGAGGGGGGCCGAGTTTCAGGTTTACCTGAGAATTCGAGACAACGATACCTTGAACTCTCCCGGGGTGGCTTCTCGACTGAGTTGGGCCACTATTCTCCCGAGGGACGAGGCTAGAATATTCAGGAATTATCCGGAGGGAGAAGACTTGGCTGATATGGAAGCGATAAGGGTAATTTTCATATTCTTCTTCGTTTAACTTCTTTTTGCTGTGCTTTTGAGTTTGACTTTTTGTATTTCTTTTCAGCTTGCTCAGAGGACCGTGGCCAATAATGCTCAACACCGAGCCTATCGGGAGCGAGCTGACAAGGAGATCCGGGAGTTAAAGGATAAGGTCATGGAGCTGTCAAATACCGTTAACAACTTATCCGGGCTCCCAAACATGGTGCGGAACTCAGAAGAGCAGCTCTCGAAGGCACGTCAAGATTTGGACCAGGCCAAGGGGGATCTTACCGTTAAGGTGGCTCGGTCTACGAAATTTCATGAAGATCTTCTTGAGGCCCAAGCCGAACTGGATCGCATGCAGTCCAAATACGGGCCCTTGATCGATCGTAATCAGGAGCTCGAGTAGTATGTCGCCAATCTAGAAAGTCGGGCTACTCCTTCTCTAACTCAAATGGAGATTGATAGCATCAGGGAGGAAGCCGTGAATGAGTACCGCCTTTCTAGGGATTGTTTGAGGTGAAATGAGGATTTTTCGAATCCATATGTGAAATATGGATTTTACCTTGCCCGATCCTGGTTGGAGAAGTCTAGGGAAGGCGAAGAATTCCCCGAGCTCCAATATACAGAAGAGGCGATGCTATTCGAGGCCCCTGATTGGACTAAGTACGAACCCGGGGCTGAACCTGCGGATGAGCTTTTCAAGAGGACTACCCAGGATGATCTTGAAAACCTCACCGGTCCTTGGGAGCCTGTGAACCTAGACGATGCTCCCGAACCCATTGGTGCCCTCCTCGACTTGGAGGATGGCCAGCAGTCTTTAGGGAGCGAGGGTCTGTCGGCAGTTGATTCCCAGCCTCCTCCCGCAGATTGAGCTGTTGTTTTTGTTTTTCTTTTCTGAATATTTTGTTATTTGTTGTAATTTTGATTTTTTGCTTTTGTTGGATGTACTCGTAAAGACGTACTTGTAATTTTCTTGAATGAAATGGAATCCAAATTTTATTCATGCTTCGTATCGCATTGCTCTTCTATTTATCATTTACCATCCTTTGTCTGTTTGTTTGTTTTGCTTGTATATTTGTTTTGTTCATTCGTGTATGCTCCCCAATTCTTGATGGAAAGAATTTTTAATATAAACATACCATTTTCTGAGGTCCGATTACTATGACGCGAATGCGTCTTCTGTTTTTACGGCCTTTATGTTTCCATTGCCTGGCCACAGTGGTGCATAGTACCTCAGGCTCTTACGGCTCATCTGATTGTACGCCTGGCCACAGTGACACATAGTGCCTTAGGCTCTTACGGCTCTTCTGATTATACGCCTGGCCACAGTGACGTATAGCGCCTCAGGCTCTTACAGCTCGTCTGATTATACGCCTAGCCACAGTGAAGCATAGCGCCTCAGGCTCTTACGGCTCGTCTGATTATATGCCTGGCCACAGTGACGCATAGCGCCTCAGGCTCTTACGGCTTGTCTGATTATACGCCTGGCCACAGTGACGCATAGCGCCTCAGGCTCTTACGGCTCGTCTGATTATACGCCTGGCCACAGTGATGCATAGCGCCTCAGGCTCTTACGGCTCGTCTAATTATACGCCTGGCCACAGTGACGCATAGCGCCTCAGGCTCTTACAGCTCTTCTGATCCTCTCACAAGACTTAGATATATAAAAGCTGGAGATGTATAACAAAAGAACAATTTGCATAATGATTGGATAATAGTATCTTATGACAATGTAAACAAATCGCAATAATGCGAGAATATAACGTTCAAGAAAGAAAATATAACGATTAGTTCAAATACAGTTTTAAGTGATTGGAATTCCATGTTTTTCCTATTTTCTTCCCTTGCAGGGTTTCTAGGATGCAGGTATCGGGCCCAATCTTATGTTTAATTCTGAATGGACCTTCCCAATTAGCTCTAAATTTCCCATCTTCCCTCAAGGCGTTCGTGATATGCAACTTTCTGAGCACCAAATCTCCCTCGGACATTGGTCTATCTCTCACCCGACTATTATAGTAGTTGACCACCCTCTGATGATAGGATGCCAACTGAATAGCCGCGGCTTCTCTATGCTCATCCAGTAGATCTAGGCTTTCCCTTAGTGCTTGTGAATTCTCCTCTTCTACTAAGGGCACCATCCTGGGTGACAGTGCTCCAATTTCCACGGGGATCAATGCTTCAGCGCCGTATACGAGGCTGAACGGCGTTTCTCCGGTCGACACCCGACTAGTGGTACGATATGCGCACAAAACACTAGGCAATTCGTCCACCCATGCCCCCTTAGCTTTGTCTAACCTGGTCTTTAGTCCGTGAAGAATAGTCCGATTGCTGACTTCGGCCTATCCATTAGCTTGAGGATATGACACAGAAGAAATCCTTAGCTGAATGTTGAGGCGCTTGCATAATTCACGGAAGGCATTACAATCAAATTGCTTTCCATGGTCAGTATTTAAGATGCGTGGGATTCCGAACCGACAGATAATGTCTTTCCATACCATTGCCTCTACTTTCTTCTCTGTGATTGTAGCTAAAGGCTCCGCTTCAATCCACTTTGTAAAGTAGTCGGTGGCAACTAATAGGAACTTTCTTTGGCCCGTGGCTAATGGGAAAGGCCCTAGAATGTCCAACCCCCATTGTGCGAATGGAATTGGCTGTATCGTACCCTGGGAGGGAGTTACTAGGGCTGTCGTTATTGGTGCAAACCTCTGGCATTTGTCACACCGACGGGCTTTGTCCATTGCATCTTTTTTCAATGTCGGCCAGTAGAATCCCGATCGCAGTATCTTAGCAGCAAGGGCTCTAGCTCCTAAGTGTTCACCGTAAATTCCTTCGTGTACTTCGGCTAGGACGTAATTTGCTTGTTCTGGCCCCAGACACTTTAACAAGGGTGATGAATATCCCCTTTTGTACAGTTCCCCGTTGATTAGCGTGAACTTCGCCCCTTGTATCCTTAAGCGGCGAGCCTCGTCCTTATCTTGGGGAAGTGTACCCTCGGTGAGATAGTGTTTGAATGGGGATCTCCAGTCATTTCCAATTTCAATGTCACAGACTTCGACCTCTTCAATACTAGGCCGTTCGAGCCTCTCCACTTTCACTATCCTTGCTCCTGTCTCATTAGAAGAGGCTAGCTTGGACAATGAATCTGCATGTGTGTTTTCAGACCGATTAATTTGTATTAGCTGGAAGCTCTTAAAAGCCTAAGCCAGAGATTGGACTTTCTTTAGGTAAGGGGCCAGCATTGGTTCTCGAACCTCATATTGCCAGTTAAACTGGTTTACCACCAATTGAGAGTCACTATGAGCTACCAAGTGGTGAACCTGCAGCTTTTCTGCCAGCCTCATCTCGGCTATCAAAGCCTCATACTCCGCTATGTTGTTTGAGCTGGGGAACCCAAATCGTAAGGAGTATTCCAGGGATTTCCCTTCTGGCGATACCAAGACTACACCTGCTCCGCTTCTATTTGCACTTGATGCCCCGTCGACATACAGTAGCCATGGTTAAGTTTCCCTTCCATTGCTGTCGCTCGGGCTTGTGCATTCTACTATAAAGTCTGCTAGAGCTTGACCCTTAATAGCCTGCCTGGGTTGGAACGTGATATCATATCCTCCAAGTTCCACGGCCCATTGCACTAGTCTTCCTGAGTGTTCAGGCTTCTGAAGGATTTGCCTCAACGATTGATCCGTCAAGACAGTGATGGGGTGTGCCTGAAAATAAGGGCGCAACTTACGCGAGGCCATCACGAGGGCTAATGCTAGCTTTTCAGCCAGCGGATAACGGGTCTCTGGGTCTAACAGTACCTTGCTCACATAGTAGATGGGGCGGTACACTATTTCGTCCTTCTTCAGTAGTACCGCGCTGACGGCGAAATCACCGACCCCCAAATACATATATAATTGTTCCCCTTCCAAAGGTCTTGTCAATAGAGGTAACTGCTTCAAATATTCTTTGAGGTCTTCAAAAACTTTTTGACAATCTTTCATCCATTCAAAGTTCTTTCCTCCCCGCAGAGTTTTGAAGAATGGCAAGCTCCTTTCTGCGGACTTTGACAAAAAGCGATTCAAACCTGCTATCCTGCCGGTCAACCTTTGGACCTCTCTCACGGTGGTTGGGGGTTTCATGTCGATAACCGCCTATACCTTTTCAGGGTTTGCCTCGATACCCCTATCAGTGATCATGAAGCCTAAGAACTTTCCTGATCTCACCCCGAATGAGCACTTTTCGGTATTTAGTTTCATATTGAATCTCTTTAGTACCTCGAATACCCTGGACATCTGATGAGCGTGAGACTCTCCCACTCGGCTCTTGATGATCACATCGTCCACATAGGCTTCCATGGTATTTCCCAGAAGATTTTTGAACACTTTGTTCACCATTCGCTGATATGTAGCTCCAGCGTTCTTTAAACCGAACGGCATTACCTGATAGCAGTATGTTCCGTCGTCGATTATAAAAGAAGTCTTCTCTTCGTCTTCTGGGTGAAGCATAATTTGGTGATATCTGGAGAAGGCGTCTAAAAAACTGAGGATTTCATATTCGGACGTTTCATCCACCAGCCTATCTATCCGAGGTAAGGGTATGAATCTTTAGGGCAGGCTTTATTCAGATCTGTGAAATCTACGCACATTCGCCACTTCCCACTGGATTTCTTCACCATTACTACATTGGCCAGCCACTCAGGGTAGTAGACCTCCCTAATGAATCCGACCTCTAAGAGTTTATTCATTTCTTCAGTGATTGCCTTTTGTCTTTTCGGGGTAAAATTCCTCTTCTTCTGCTTGACGAGTTTGTGCCCTGATGAGACATTAAGCTTATGGCAAATCACTTCGGGATTAATCTCGGGCATGTCAGCCGGGGTCCAAGCGAAAACATCCGAGTTCCTCCTTAAGCATTCAACTATTTCCCTCCTTACTTGTTCATTCAGCTGAGTCCCGATGAATGCCTTCTTCTCTCCATCCCCCCTGATTAACTCAATGGCTTCCATTTCCTCTACAGGCTGAGGCTTGGGCGGGTCATCTATGCACAGAGTCTCCTTTCTCTGCACTCCCTTGCTAGCGGTAGAAGCGATATAACAAGTGCGGGCCCTCCTTTGATCTCCTCGTACTTGCCCAACTCCGTTGGGAGTAGGGAACTTCATTAACAGGTAACAAGAGGATATCACCCACCTCATATCATTCAGTACGGGTCTTCCTAGGATCATGTTGTAAGCAGCTGAGGTTGACCTCACTACTATGAACAATACCTGTCGGGTCACATCCTTCGGGTTTTCTCCTAGGGTCACAGGCAACTCTATGGATCCGACCACCTTCACCCTTTCACTAGTAAATCCGTACAGTGGCGTCATAACAGGTCTTAACCTATCTTCGGATATGCTCATTTTCTCGAAGCAATTCCAATAGATTAGGTTCACCAAACTCCCGTTATCAACTAGGGTTCTACTCACCGGATGTTTTGCCACTACTACGGATATTACCATGGGGTCATCATGGGGCATGACAATGTCATCTTTGTCAGCCGGAGTGAACATGATAGGTTCTTCATCCGCTTTCTCCTCCATTACAACATTAACCTGATACGCTTGCCTTGCGTAGCTCTTACGGGAAGCAGAGGAGCTTCCCGCCATCGATTCCCCTCCTGCAATAACATTTATTACCGGGGCGGTAGGTTCATTGTTCGGCTGATTGCCTCGGGGGATCATAGGCCTAAACGCTTCATTCCTTGGCCTATTTCTTTCGTTATCATTATTTTGCACATTTCGCGGACGGTCATTCCTTCGATCGCGCGGAGGATAACGGGGCCTTTCACTTCTCCATAGGAAGCGGTTGATTTTCCCCTCTCTAGCTAGTCTTTCTAGCTGATCCATCAGGTCTCTGCATCTCTCCGTGGGGTGACCGTGAGCACAATGGAATTCGCAGTAGGCATCAGAGTTTCGTCCTACATCTCCAATCTTTTTCTTGGGGAATTCCAACAATCCTGCCCCTTCGATAGCTGCTAGTATCGCGGTACGAGGCTCATTCAATCTGTTATAACCTTCATACCTGAGCCTAGGGGCCTTGTCCGATCTGGCGGGTCTTGGAGAGCTTCTCTCGGGTACATCTCTTTCTCTCTTTTTTCCTTCCCTTGTCTCCCGTGGAGGTACCATCCTCATTACTTCTTCCTAAGCCACATATTTATTGGCTCTGGCAAACAGGTCAGAAAGTGTCACCGGCTGGTCGAGGGAGAGGGATTCTTGCAACTTTTCAGACCTCGTCCCTTGCAACATTGCAGACATGGCTACTGCTACCGGTAGATCTTCAACCTCTAAGGTTGCATCTCGGAAACGATCTACGTAGCTCTTCAATGATTCTTTATTCCCTTGTTTAAGAGTGAGTAGGTAAGTAGCGTCCTTCTTTCTCTGGCTATTGATCATGAAGACTTGCAAAAATTCATATCGCAATTGGTCAAAGGATGAGATGGAACCTTCGCTCAACCCATTAAACCACTTCAGAGCGTGCCCGGACAATGTGAGTGAAAAGGCTTTGCACATAATTTCGTCTTCCCATCCATGCAGCAACATGAGGGACTCATAACTCTGTATGTGGTCGTAGGGGTCTGCTTTGCCTGTGTAAGTGGCCATAGAAGGCATCTTGAACTTCTTCGGTAAAGGTTTGTTCATGATTTTCGGACTGAACGGAATCCTCCTTTTTTGACTATCATCCGGAGACACCGGTTTTCTCTTTTCCAAAATCCTTTTAACAACTTTCTTCACGTTTTCTGACCCTTGAACCGAGTATGCTCCCCTCCCTTCGGGTCTAGAAGAGTCCGACTGGTAAGCACCCCTTCCAGCCCCTTCCATTCTGGGATTTGACCTTGTGCCTTCCACGCACTCTCGAGGGTAAGGACTCTTCTGTCTTCATCGCTCCCCGGATGTATGATCTTCTAGCTCATACTCCTACTCTACTGGAGAAGTACTGCGCCATGCTGGAGAACTCTGAAGTCTGCGGTCCGTGGGTGAACTCTGCCGCCTATCTGCTGCGGGTGAGCTCTGCCGTTTGCGATTCGCGGGTGAGCTCTGTCGCCTATCTGCTGCAGGAGAGCTCTGAAGTCTACAGTCCGCGGGTGAACTCTGCCGCCCGTCTGCTGCGGGTGAGCTCTGTCGTCTGCGATCCGCAAGTGAGCTCTGCCGCCTATCTGCTGCGGGAGAGCTCTGAAGTCTGCGGTCTGCGGGTGAGCTCTGTCGCCTCGGGTCTGCGGTAGTATTCACTTCCCGTAACCCTGTCATAGGGTGATTCCTTTGAAATGCGGTAGAATTTGAAATCAATCCAGTGGCAGTATTTTGCGCTCCTTCCCTTTGTCCAGCATTCACCATGGTGGAGGGTTCACCTCTCTCGTAGGTCTGCCTTGGGATGTTTTCCCCCACCATCTGCTGCACTTCAGGGGGTAAGCTAAACTGTGGGAGAGCGTCTCTGAAAAAGTTCACCATAGCCTTCAACGCTGTCGTCGTCTCCTCATTTTGATGTTTCAGCGTCTCAAATTCCTCCAAAGAAACTGAGGCCCTTCTAACGTCCTTTTCCTTATGCCTCCGTCCTTGCTCTGACCTGACAGGGGGACTTACAGAATTCTGCTCCCCTGTCTCCTCTGCTGCTGTAGAACATGTCCTCACCATTTTAATAGGGAATCTGGCTTTTTGTTTCGATTCTCACAGACGGCACCAATTGATGTTACCCTAAACGACAACGGGGTGATTCCTTCCACGTATTGACGTTTCACTAAACAACAAAGAGATGACGTTGATGAAATTTCTTCCACGTGTGCCTCGAATCTCCTGCAAAAATAACAAATATCAGAGAGACGCAGGGATCTGTCCCTGTACGCGCACTCTGATGATTAAGTTAGAAATTTGAGTTTCTGTAAATAGGAGAGAGGAAATTCGTTTAAGCATAATCAAAGAGATTTCATTTTTCTGTCCCTTCTTTTGAGTACTTACCTGGTGTATTTATAGGTTTCTCCCGGGTCGAATCGGGTATCACGTTCAATCCGGGTTTGCAGGCGTTTCGGGTCTGAGGCCCAGGCGCGTGTCTGGGCTGCGACAGAGTCATTAGATACTCTGTCGCGACTTGAAGCTGGATAACTTGCGGGTGAGTTCGACAGGCGGCAGAGTTTTCGTGAACCTCTGCGGCTTCTCTGCGGTAGAGTTCTGTCGTAGTGCCTGCGGTAGAGCTCTGTCGTGCTAAATGTGTTAGAGGTCTATCGCGACCTACTGTGTCGCATAGAGACTCTACGACAGAGTCTCTATCGCTTTAGAGACTCTGTCGCATGAGAACTCTATCGCCTAGGGACTCTGCCGCCAACGGTCTCTATTGCCCCTCCTAACTGCCACGTGGCTTATATTGCATCTGACACGTGACGGTCTCTGGTTGGTCGATCCGTGTACACGTAGACTTTGATGATAGGACCACTATCAATTGTAAACGAGCATAAGCAAGGGGATGGCAGTGACTGGGCAGAGGAGTTTTCACTGGAGCGAGAAGGGTGATGGAGGAACATGAAGACAGAGACAGTGCATCTCTGTTTCACTTGCTGGAAACGGGGGCACGTGAGACGAGCTGAGACCGGGAGGAAACCAACGGAGGCAAGAAACTTCGCAGTGGAGAACCTAACGTGAAATAAAATGAGGATGAGAAACTAGCTACCCGAGAGCCTGAAGCTGTGAGTGAAAACAGAGGTGTGCATAGGAGACTGGGTTGAAGCAAAGAGAAACCGAGAACCTGAAAACCCAATAAAAAAAAGATTGAAAGAAATTTCTATTGGAAATAAAAAGAAGAAGAGCGAAAATAGGAGAGGAAGGAAATTGAGTAAGCAGGAGGAGATCAAGAGTATGTAGGGAGGAAACCGAGAGTACACAGGGGCGTGATCAAGAGGCAGAAACTCAGTTGGAAAGCAGAGAAGCAAAAACCACCGTTGAAACCTTTCGCTTTTATGGATGATCACGGTGCCGCCGGTATTAAGTGGAAAAGTTGAGGCAAGAAGAGAGAAGGGAAACAGTCAGATCTGTATTGAAAGAATGAAGGAGGCAGTACCGAGAAGAAACTGAAGCAGGGACCGACAATGAAGTGCTGAAGCAGAGCTATACTGCGGCTGTTTCAGGGACCGATTTGGGCGGTTTAAGTCAGTCACTACCTTACTATTTAAAGACTGAATTGGATGATGAAAAGAAAATGGTTGGAGCTGAGAGAGAGGCTAGAACGGAAAGATGACTATAGAGAGAAGTTAGAGCAGAAAGTAAGCAGAGACGGAGACGAGGTAGAGTGAACCGAGACAGGAGAGGAATGGCACCGGAGCTGGCAAGTTTGTGAGATGATGGCCGAGTGAAGTAGAATGATGAGGTGATGGCAACGTGAGCCTCTGGAGAAGTTGAGGGTGATGAACAGTATCGGGGTGAACGTGAAGAAGAAAGAAAATAGTGAAAAGAAGAAAGGGCGGGAAAAAGAAAAACAATTCAAAAAAAGGGGATGAATAGTAAAAAAGGGAAGAAAAGAAAATAATATATATATATATTTTTATTAATATATATTATAGATAATAGAGAAACAATTGGAGAAGGAAAATTAGTGTACTAAATTTGAAAATCCGGGGAAAAAAGCTTCGACCGAAATAACCCGAGTGGATCGGATTCGTCGACTCGTTACGTCGAGACAATCGAGGACCGCAGACAGACACCGATGTAAGAAAAATTCTTGTCGCTGCTAGAGATAAATATGCGTAATTTTCGTATATTTGTAGATATGAAATTTAGGTTGAATTTCACAGTACCGAAATTATCGAAAAGACTAGGTTGAACCTTATGACTGAAAAATTAGTGATTTTACCTTAGTTGAACAATCAAAATTTTACGGATTAAATTTAAATGATTTGCAGAAATTACGGTATGACTTGAATTCTATTTAATTATTGAAAATCTTAAATTTTGAATTTTCATAAACTGTTTTCTGAGATTTTTTCAAAAAAAAAAGGCTAGTCAGCCTGTTTTGAATGATTTCATAAAACAAATGAATTTATATGTGATTTAAGGAAAAACGATCTGTTATAAAATTATTCTGATGAAATGTGCTGGAGCGCATACTGACTGTGTGTCGTACGGTCCGTCTCGTACTGATTTTGAGATAAAGGCGTTGGTGAGATCATGCTGCACTTCTGTTCAATATCTGTATCTGTATCTGTATCTGTGGTCCACGAGTACGATGTACCGTGTTTCTGATTTTGTTTCTGGTCTTTCGACATTCTGATCTGTGAGAACTTTAGGTAGCTGACCACTCCCACGGCGATTGACATCCCAGCACACCTAGCCCGTGATTTGTCCGAAGTCACCGACATTGGCCAATAGTCATTTCTGATATCTGATATAGCATGCATACCTTGTCTCGTCTATTTGAAAATATTTATTGAGTTTGTTTGCTTGAACTGAAATATCTGGGAATCTATTTGTTTTGCTACTAAGAAACTCTGAACTTCCTGGATTTATAACAGTAGTTAAATGTATTACTAATACATATTTTGTTTCTGAAAAATCTGTTTCTGGTATTTGTGCTTTTGTCGATACTAAATCTGTTTTCTGAATTCTAAAATCTGGTATATGAGAAATTACCAAATCATCTGTATACTTTGTGAAAATATTTCGGATTTGGTAAATATAAATATATATATATATATATTACATAGGTAGTATATTTATCTACCTGCTATGGAGTTTTTCTTACTGAGCATGTTGAGCTCACCCCCTTACTTTCCTCCACAGAGTTCCTCTGTAGCTGGGATCGCTTCCGTTAGTAAGGCATTCCGCATAGTTAAGATTTCGTAGAGCGTATTTTTGCATCAAGGGTATACCTAATTGTAAGAAATTCTTTTGTATCTAAAATTATGTAAGTACAGTAATGCAATACAAGATGTGTCTGGGGCATGTGAACATATTCTATTTAAATTTGTTACTGCGAAAAAAATTAATCACACTGAACACTGTTCTGACCAAATATCAACTTGTAGCCTAACAAAAAAAATGTCTGTAAATTCGGGACGTTACATAAATGGTATCAGAGCAAGGTTGGTCTGATACGAGTCGATATTAAAAGTGAAAAAGACTTAGAAAGTTCACATCCCCGGCATTACTGTACATTGTTTAGATACAAATGGGTATACCTAACTGCGTTTTATGGAAAATTATGTCAGTGAATGAAGGGAAACTGATAGATATAGCTGATTAGTATTATAGCCACATTGGCAAAGGGAAATGAACCATTCCTCGAGGCCGTAGAGATAGGCTCGAGAGGTGTAATGAACCCTCGTCTTAGTGTATATCTTATAGTTTCAATGAAAATTTTGAAGTTCGCTTCGTAAGATTTGAACGGGACATGGAAACGATGATGATATTATTGGGTCAAGTGATAGTGGCCCCGTGATAATGATAATGATTAAGGTGTGACTAAGAGAACGACCGAGTTAATTTCGAAAGATGGTACACTATTATATACTGGAGTCAAAATTCAAATGTGACAAAAAACTGGAATAAATGAATTGAAAGAATTTATATGGATTCGTTAGGTACGATTGTAAACCTAATAGAGGCAACTTCAGAAGTTTAAGCCTCCGTTTTTCAGTGGACTTAAGAAATCCAATGATTATGAAGATTGGATAAGTGAGACAGAGAAATCCTATAGAATTTTATAGTAACTCTACCGAGAAGGTTTATTTGCAATTGTTTGGTAAAGAATTAGGAAAGTTACACAAATTTTTAGAGTGCGCTACTATAAAGAAAGTAGCCCTTGTAGCATCAGTACTGAAATGGAAAATCGAACTCGGAGGGAAGTTTCTCGATTTAACCCGAGAGCCAAAAATTAGAGAAATACATGAGAAATGTTTTTGGAGGCCTTTAGACGGCAACACATTCTGGATGAAGCATATTGGAAATTATAATTGAAATGATTGAATCAGACATGTGAAAATGAGTCCGAGAATGAACATGAAATTAAAAGAGTATAAATCCGGATAAGTCGAAGAAGTCCAAGAAACTTGTAAGAGGTACTAAGATCCTTCATCGAGCTAAGTTAGCTCCATTGGATGTTATTTTAAGGAAGCAGTGTGCAAGGCGCAACTGGGATGATATGATATGTATATTTTGAGGTTATTAAGAAAATAAAAACGTAAAGAGAGTGACAGATAAAATGATGTACTAAGGAATCAGTTAGAGTGATAGAATAAAATCACTGTAACTGAAAAGATAAATTACAAAACTAAAAGTATAAGTGAAGGTCACAATGCTTACATGATTGATAAGTTAGGGTGTGTTCGGAGTAAAAAGACACCCCGGTAGACTGAGGGATTTTCGACACATATTCGGATGATCTATCAGAATTACCACTAAAATTGGAAGATGAAGTTTGAAATTGATTTAGCAGTGGTATCGAATTAATTATTCAGATCACTATACTAAATGACTTTGACTAAATTAGAAATGATGAAAAAGCAATTACGAGGACTATATGAAAAGAGGATTATAGACTGAGTGACCAACTTGGGAGTGTATTGGTGTTAATTTTTAAGGAGACTCAGAGTCTTCTGGGTCACGTTGTATTAAGAATGGGTGTCAATTGGAATTCCCAAAACAGAGGTTATATACCAGCGAGAAAGACCTAAGTTATTAAGAGGATTCAGAATTGTAAGAATATAAAGAGATTTTGGAACATGTAATACATTTTGAATCTAAGAATTGAAATTTATGTATACTTACGTTTCGAATACAAGACTCAATTTGAGTAAGAAAATGATTTTGTTCTAATTGATAAATGAAATAAGATAAGTGTTGAAGCGTGATAAATTATGAATGCAAGTTATAATGGAACAAGAGGTGCATACAAGGTAAGAATATCTATGGTATGTGAAATGAATTCGAATTAAGTGATATGAATTGAAAATGAATTACGACCAAGGATAAATGAGAATATCGATAAATTTTGGTATCCTACCTCTGATTAGGATTAAATCTTGAACCTTTATATCCATAACCACTTTATATGGTCAAGTCTGATGGCTAATAAAAGTATTTCAAAATATCTCTCCGACTGAGAGATTTGATAGCGTCTAGAAGTACCTATGACCCATAAATCAAAATTGACAGTCGTAATATTCGCATTTGAAGTCAAGATACCATTATTTGTGCGGTGAAGAATTATAGAATCCTATTGATCAAGAAGGTTTAAATATTAAATATCACAAAGGCCGTCTAATACAAGAAAAAGGGAATGACTCGGGTTTATGCTTTGAGCATAAGTGATTTCGAAATGGCATTATGTATATTGGTCAGGAACATGAGTTACTGAATTATTGGTGGACCTCGACTTGAATGTGGTCCTTCCCTAACACTGACATTCGTTACATGGTGGCTAGCCTGAGAGTTAAAACTGGACCTGATTGATCGAATCGAATAGGCACAGCGAAATGATAAATACTGCATTGATGTGGCTGGTCAGATCCAGATGGGTGTTGTAACTAGCTTGAGTTTTGGTACTGATAATTTATTAAGATTTAAAAAAAAAAAGAATTGTGTACCAAATGATTTATAGTAAAAGGAATTGATGTCGTCAGAGATTCATTTACAGAGATATACCCTACATTCAGAGAATAATGGGAATTATCAAATCTCCTGAAAGTATATTGACAATCAAATACGATAGGAGAAATAATTGAAATTGTGATTAAATGTCTCATAGGTCAGTAGGTTAAGGTAGGGCACCAAAAGCCTACGAGATTATTACCAATGAATTGAAAGTATATGTCGAAAATTTCAAGGCTCCTGGAAGGATAAAATTGCCAAATTGGCAAAGTTACACATAATATCAGATAACATTCAAGTATCGAGATGATACCGTATGAAGTGTAGTATGGTCAAGAATGTCGTTCACCGATTTGATGGAAACAGTGGGTGAAAAGAAGGTAATTGTTTCCTATTTGGATATGCAAGTTTCTAAAGATATTCAATTAAATTGTGGAAGGGTGAGAACAACTCAGAACACGTAAAAGAGTTATGCTTACCAAAGATGATGGTCCTTGGGATTTTCAGTAGGAGATTCGGTGTTTTTGAAAGTTTCACCTTCCAAATATATAACAAGATTTGGAAAAGAAAGGAAAATCGAGTCCCCGATACATTGGATCTTTCAAGATCATAAATCGAGTGAGAGATGAGTTAATAGATTGGCGTTGCCGCCAGAATTTTTGAGTACCCACAGTGTCTTCCACGTTTCAATGCTTCGTAAGTATCATCCAGATCTAACGCGTGTGGTAAAGTATGAACCGCTAGAGCTGAAAGAGGATATAATCTATGTGAAGAAACCGATTCGAATCTTGGACAGGAAGGGAAATCCATTACGGTCTACGACAATTTTTTTGGTCAAAGTTTTGTGACAGTATTACACTTGGGAAGAGGTCTCGTGCGAATTAGGAAGTTTAATGTGGGAGAAGTACCCACATCTGTTTATGGACTGATGTACTTTAAATTTAGGGACCAAATTTCCTAAGGTGGAAAGAATGTAAACACCTCAAATTTTCATATACTTAATTTTATCAATGAGTAACAATTAAACCACTGAGATTAAAAATGTGTTCTTTTGGTAAATGATTATACTTAAATTATAGCTAGACTAAGGTATGAAATAGTTCTCCATGATAGGGCAGTACAAGTACTGAGTTTAAATTAATTCTAATACTATGAGGGAATTTATCAGGTAAATATCTACACATATGTATATACATATATATGTACGTATACATACACTATTAAATATATATATATATATATATATATATATATATATATATAATGGCTCAATCATTTTTCCAAAATTGAGAATATAGGTGCATCATATGTATAAGTGTATATGTGTGTGCGTATAACATGTGTATATTTAGACAATTCCGTAGATAGCCATATGAAAGGGAAAAAAATATATATGTGCATATATAACTATGTGGGAAATGAAAGTAAGGGAAACTGTTGTTGTCATGATAAAGAGAAGGATAATTTTAAGACACTATTCGGTAGCCTAGGACATATAGATTGTGAAGAGCAGGTAAACGTGAAAAAAAAAAAAAATTAGAAGAGTCGGGGATTGGCTTCTAAAATGAAGCCAATCCCAAGGATGGTAAGTTACCTAGAAACAATTGAAGAATTGAAAAGAAAGATTGAATTGTCACCATCAGCAGTACAAATACAAAATTAAAAGGGGTAGATAGGTTGGGAATTGGAGAGAAAACGTGCTATTAGCAATATAATACAGTAGATTGGGCAGAAAGCTGCATACGTGAAGAGAAATGAAAAATAGACAGAAGCTACAGCGAAAAACGCAGGAAAGGAAATGGAAACTTGGGAACCTGCAAAGGTAAGACGGCAGCAGGATAAAGGAAATGATAGTGATATTTCACAAAAATAAACGCATATAGATATATAAACATTGTATATATATTTATATATATAAAAGTATGGGAATGATAAAAGAGGAAGGAATGGATCGCCTGTCCCAAGTAAACCAACTCCTACCTTACGCACTGTTGGAAACAACGGTAGAAGCTGGTTGAACGATGTCCACTCAAGGCAATAAATGGTGGCGTCTGGTGGAAGAAAGAAGAGGAGAAAAGATGGGAGGAAACAAATAGGAACTGGATTTGATCTGGGAACTGAAGTGATGAAGGACCGGCGAAGAACAAAATGGAATGTACCAAACAGAGAATTGGAAAAGAATGGGGAGGGACAACAAACTGAAGTGGAAAGAAAACATGACGTGATAGAAGAAGAAGAAGAAAATGGGCCAAAGAGAAACTTGAAACATGATGAAGGGTGGTAGAGACAAGAAAACAAAGGAAACTCTGAAGCTGCAGCCGAAAGGATGAAGTGTAGGAAACGAGCATGAGCAAGGGGATGGCAGCGACTAGGCAGAGGAGTTTTCACTGGAGCGAGAAGGGTGATGGAGGAACATGAAGACAGAGACGGTGCATCTCTGTCTCACTTGCTGGAAACGGGGGCACGTGAGACGAGCTGAGACCGGGAGGAAACCAATGGAGGCAAGAAACTTTGCAGTGGAGAACCCAACGTGAAACAAAGTGAGGATGAGAAACTAGCTACACGAGAGCCTGAAGTAGTGAGCGAAAACAGAGGTGTGCATGGGAGACCGGGTTGAAGCAAGGAGAAACCGAGAACCTGAAAACCCAAAAAAAAAAAAGATTGAAAGAAATTTCTATTAAAAATAAAAAGAAGAAGAGCGAAAACGGGAGAGGAAGGAAACTGAGTAAGCAGGGAGGAGACTGAGAGTATGTAGGAGGAGACCGAGAGTACATAGGGGCGTGATCAAGAGGCAGAAACTCAGCTGGAAAGCAGAGAAGCGAAAACCACCGTTGAAACCTTTCGCTTTTATGGATGATCACGGTGCCGCCGGTATTAAGTGGAAAAGATGAGGCCAGAAGAGAGAAGGGAAACGGTTAGATCTGTATTGAAAGAATGAAGGAGGCAGTCCCGAGAAGAAACCGAAGCGGGGACTGGCAACGAGGTGCTGAAGCAGAGCTGTACTGCGGCTGTTTCAGGGACCGATTTAGGCGGTTTAAGTCAGTCACTACCTTACTATTAAAGACTGAATTGGATGATGAAAAGAAAACGGTTGGAGCTGAGAGAGAGGCTAGAACCGAAAGATGACTATAGAGAGAAGTTAGAGCAGAAAGTGAGTAGAGAGGGAGACGAGGGAGAGTGAACCGAGACAGGAGAGGAATGGCACCGGAGCTGGTAAGGTTGTGAGATGATGGCCGAGTGAAGTAGAATGATGAGGTGATGGCAACGTGAGCCTCTGGAGAAGTTGAGGATGATGAACAGTATCGGGGTGAAAGTGAAAAAGAAAGAAAATTGTGAAAAGAAGAAAGGGCGGGAAAAAGAAAAACAATTCAAAAAAAAGGGATGAACAGTAAAAAAGGGGAAGAAATGAAAATAATATATATATATATATGTAAGACCCGAATTTAATTAAAATACAAAAAATTAAATAAGAAAAGATGGGAGAAGTATGAAGGAAGCCGAGTTAAATTAATCCCGAACACGTGTAAGGGCAAAACGGTCAAAATATCGAAAGCCGGTATAATTTCGATAAAGAAATTTAATTAAAAATATGGATTTGAGAAATCTTGATCAATAAAGATGAAATAAATTTATTTTGGGTTAAATTGATCAAGATATTAATTTATTGAAATTAATCGGGATTAATTGGAATTTTTAGTTCGAAAAAAAATAATCCCGAAAATAATCGAAAAATATATCGAAAAGTCACCCGGGATAATATCCCGAAAATACGGGGAAATTATACCCGAAAAAGAGGTTAAAATATAATAAATAAATTAAATAAAATAAAATTAATTAAATTAGAATAAAATAATAATTTTAAGAGATATTTTAGGTATTTTAATGTATTTTAATGAATAGTAAAATAATTAAAATAAATAAAAATAATAATAATAAAATTAATAAAACAAAAAAAAAAAGAGAATTGGAAAATGTTATCGGGGAGAGAGAAAGTGAAGCAGTAAAGGAAACGGAAATGGGAGACACGCGTGGCCGACCGACGAGCCACCACCGGCGACCTTTGACCTCCGACGAAGGGCCGAGCAGCAAGAGGAGAGGCCGGCGAAGCTATTGGCGCCGGCGACGCGCGCTAAGGAGGTCGGAAACAGCCGAACGGAGGGAGAGAAGCCGCGGGGAAAAACGGAGTCGGTACCGGCGATCCACGGCAGCTGGAGGCGAACGGCGGGTACCGGTGTGATCAGGAGGAGGAGCCGGTCCTTTTGAGATCGGTACCGGCCGACGAAACCGTCGGAATCCGGCGAAAAACGAAAGTGAAGCCGCGGGAAAAGAGTTGGCCACCGGCGACGAACGGCGATGATCCGGCCGAAAACCGAGGCCCGATTTCGAGAGCCCAGGCGACGGCGGTGCTTTTGAGACCGATAGCACCCGACGAGACGGCGGGAATCGTCGGCGGTGGCCAAGAGGAGGAGAATGGGTCCGACGGCCGAGGGAGAAGAGCCGGACCGGTGGCGTTCCGGCGAGCTTGACCCAAACCGAGGCCAGATTCGTGATGCGGACGACCCAGCGGAGCGATTGGCGGTGGAAGCCGGCAGAGAACCGGCCGAAAAAGGGGTGAACCGGCGGTGAACCGGTCGAACCGGAGAAAACCGGCGGTCTGAACCGGTCCGAACCAGACTGAACCGGTTCAGCCAAAAAGAGGGGAAAAAGGAGAAAAAGGGGAAAAAGAAAAAGAGGAAAAATTGGAGAAAATTCCTGTGATGCAATCGAGTTTCGGGTAAGTCGATAAGCGGTCAAATTGACCCGATTTAAATTTGAAATATTTTATTTAATTAATTATCGACTGAAAGTTTACCTGAAAAATATATTTAATTGTGTAGCTCGACGATTGGCATCCACCGAGGGCTCGAGACAGCCTCGAGTTACGGACTAGCATGGAATCTCGGGTAAGTGACCCCTATTTACGACAATTACCTCGTTATGCGTGATATTGATTTAATTTCCGCATAAATTGAATTGAATTATGGAAATTTAGATAAATTGTCGTAAATAATCGATTTAGCTATTCAAGAATTAGAACGAGGCCCGATAAATTATTGGTGGGCCCAATGAGCCCAATAGGCCTCGATAAAGTGAAAATTAAGTGAAAAACGGGCTTAAGGCCGATTAAGGCCCATTAAGGTGCAATCGGGCCCAATAGGGGTAAATGGGCCTAGCGATTTAAATTAAGCCCAGAAAAGATTAAATACGATTAAATTGTATGTTATCTGACCTGAGGAATATTAATACGCAGTTCCGGACATTGGATTGGAAGCATAACGGACTGCGCGACGAGACAACAGTGGAAAAGAAAAGGTCAGACTCGACAGAAAATTAAGGTAAGGGAATTCTGCGGACTGCTAGAGGTAACTTTACGCAATTTTAAATTCATACGCAGTCCTTTAAAATTAACTGAAGGGTCTAGAGGTCGAAGAACAATTTTAGTGCCCCGAATGGGCAAAATTACTAAAATACCCTTGTTAAGGGTAGAATCTAAAAATTTAGGAAAAATTGGGAGGAGCAAGGACAAGAGGTTCTTGCTCATTCTGGAGGTGTTTTGATGCATGCATGAGGAGGCTGGCTCACCTTGAAAGAAAATGCACAGCATTGCATACTTTCAACGTGATATTGTTTTGAAAACTGTTTTGAGGAAACAGAGCCGCCTACGTGTTTTTATTGACATGTGACGTGCTAGAGCTCAGCTCGCACGATGTTGTCGATTTGTGTGATGCACGCATTAGTGCTAGAGCGAGAGCTCGCACTAGAGTTTTACATGCATAGGTGCTAGAGTACAACTCGCGCCAGATTTCATATGCTTTTTCGAGACAGGGTGCTAGAGTTTAACTCGCACCAGATTTTATAAGATTTTCATGTGATTTATATACAGAGTGCTGAGCTTAGCTTGCACTAGTTTTACCGGATTTGTGGAGTAGCGCTGTTTGCCCTTGGAGTCAGCCAAAAGGCCCAACAGGCTCAAGAGACCTCTTAGGTGGGGTGAGAGTGAGGGATGAGGTTGGCGGCCTTGTGGGGATGTAAAGTGGGCTCTGCCAGTTTTATTTGAGTTGATGAGAGTGCTGAGCATCGCTCGCACTGATTTTATGAGAACATGCGATGAGCCGTGCTTGGAGCATCGGGTAGAATGTGTGTCACCGATTTAATAGGCTCGCACGTGCGTTTTGAGACATGGCATGAGTATTGAGAAACAAAACCTCTGTGGGAAGCAGGCCAATTGGGCTGGAGTACCTAGAGATATTATATGGGTTCACGGAGTACGATGTACCGTGTAAGTAGCATGGAGTACGATGTACCGTGTTGTATCTTCGGATACGGCATCTCCGGATGCAGCATCTTCGGATGCCGGGGATCGGATAAGACTGACGGGATGGACTGACCCACCTCCCGGGCGGTTCCCGATCATGGTGAGAACCCGCACACTAGGATCCGTGTAGCTGAGGAACTCCCGAGGACAGATATGGCCATAGTCCTAGTTATTGCCATTATACAGATATTGCCTCGTCTCGCATGTCGACGATTTCGATGATTTAAACTGGGTTTTTTTAAACTAAATTTGCATGATGGTATTTCCATGCTTTTCAAACCCACGTGCGATGTAAACCGTTTTCATGGTTTTGTGTGAGTCAGGATCACCCGCAGGAGGGGTTGAGTCCTGACTTTATTGTGAAAATTTTAATTGAGAAAGAAATAATTTGTAATAATTGCATGTTGATTTTCCGTGCAAATATGTTTTACATAACATCATAACGCATATCATTGCTTTAAAATGTGTGGAGAAAGGGTGGTTTATTCATGGTACCATGTTCATGTAGGTAGTATGGTTACCTACTTGTTCGTAGGATTGCCTTACTGAGCTTGATGTGCTCACCCCTTTCATTTTCTCCCACAGATAATCTCCAGTTGAAGTCGCGACGACTCAGTGCTGCATTCCGGATATCCGCTGCTGCCCATCAACATAAGGTATATATACACTTGTACATATTGTATCTACATAAGCATAGCACAGTAATATGTTTGTAAGTAACTTTAGGGGATGTATAAATAATATAAACAATTATAAATGACTGGAGAATAAATAAGTTAGATGGTAATTGAATGGTGGGAGTGGCATTGACGCACAGCCCAATTATTAGTGGAGTGTTGGTCACGATTTGAGGACAGGTAAGAATGTAAGTAAGAAAATAATAAAAAGCGAAAAATAAACTCTGATTTTTAGGTAGTTTGGGTCGTGACAATATATATATATATATATATATATATATATATATATATAATAGAGAAACAATTGGAGAAGGAAAATTAGTATATTAAATTTGAAAACCCGGGGAAAAAGGCTCCGATCGAAATAACCCGAGTGGATCAGATTCGTCGACTCGCTACGTCGAGATAATCAAGAACCGCAGACAGACACTGAGGTAAGAAAAATTCTCGTCGCTGCTAGAGATAAATATGCGTAATTTTCATATATTTGTAGATATGAAATTTAGGTTGAATTTCGCACTACCGAAATTATCAAAAAGACTAGGTTGAACCTTATGACTGAAAAATTAGTGATTTTAGCTTAGTTGAACAATCAAAATTTTACGGATTAAATTTAAATGATTTGCAGAAATTACGGTATGACTTGAATTCTGTTTAATTATTGAAAATCTTAAATTTTGAATTTTCATAGACTGTTTTCTGAGATTTTTTCAAAAAAAAAAAGGCTAGTCAGCCTGTTTTGAACGATTTCCTAAAATAAATGAATTTATATGTGATTTAAGGAAAAACGATCTGTTATAAAATTATTCTGATGAAATGTGCTTGAGCGCGTACTGACTGTGTGTCGTACGGTCCGTCTCGCACTGATTTTGAGACAAAGGCGTTGGTGATCATGCTGCACTTCTGTTCTGTATCTGTATCTGTATCTGTGGTCCACAAGTACGATGTACCGTGTTTTTGATTCTGTTTCTGGTATTCGGACATTCTGATCTACGAGCCGTTTGGGTAGCTGATCACTCTTACGACGATTGACATCCCGGCACACCTAGCCCGTGATTTGCCCGGAGTCACCGACATTGGTCAATAGTAATTTCTGATATCTGATATAGCATGCATGCTTTGTCTCGTCTATTTGAAAATATTTATTGAATTTGTCTGCTTGAACTGAAATATCTGGAAATCTGTTTGTTTTGCTACTGAAAAACTCTGAACTTTCTGGATTTATAACAATAGTTAAATGTATTACTGATACATATTTTGTTTCTAAAAAATCTGTTTTTGGTATTTGTGCTTTTGCCAATACTAAATCTATTTTCTGAATTCTGAAATCTGGTATATGAGAAATTACCAAATCATCTGTATACTTTGTGAAAATATTTCAGATTTGGTAAATATAAAATGTATAGATATATATATGTATATATATATATATATATATATACACATATATATTACATAGGTAGTGTATTTATCTACCTACTATGGGGTTTTTCTTACTGAGCATGTTGAGCTCACCCTCCTTACTTTCCTTCACAGAGTTCTCTGTAGCTGGGATCGCTTCCATTAGTAAGGCATTCCGCATAGTTAAGATTTCGCGGAGTGTATTTCTGCATCGAAGGTATACCCAGTTGTAAGAAATTCTTTTGTATCTAAAATTATGTAAGTACAGTAATGCAATACAAGATGTGTCTGGGGAATGTGAACATATTCTATTTAAATTTGTTACTGCGAAAAAAAATAATAACACTGAACACTGTTCTGACCTAATATCGACTTGTAGCCCAACCAAAAAATGTTTGTAATTCGGGTCATTACATTGGTGGAGATCCACCGAGGCTATTTTGAGGGCCAGACACTCAGAGATCACCTGAGAGGTATTCTTGGAGGTCTTCAGGAGGCAATACATCCCAGCCACCGCACAGAGGAAATTACAGATGGAATTTATGAATTTGGTTCAAGGGAACCGCACTGTGGACGAGTATGAGTCAAAGTTTATGTCTTTGGGGAGATATGACCCAAATACTATGGGTAGTGAGACCCGAAAGATTCAGAAGTCGTTGATGGATTGAGATTGGCCATCCGAACTAAGCTAGCCCCATTTGATATTCAGACTTATGAGGAGGCTGTGCACAAGGCTCAGTTATGCAAGCAAGATTTTGAACGGAATGCCTCCGAGCTGGGGAAGATTAATGTTAGAAGAGACAGAGATCAGAAGAGATCCGGGATGGATAAATTGACCAAGAGGGGAGGCTAGAGATTTTTCGAGAAGAGACCTAAGATCGAGGAGGTGCAGGAGAGAATTGCTAGACTTCCCATGTACCCGACTTTGACTGCACCGAGGGATATGACTATTGGAGGACCACGACCTACTATTGATCAGTGTAGGAGATGTGGCAGATATCATGGGACTAGACCATGTCAGGGGCCCCCTATTTTGTGTTTTAGGTGTGGGAAGCCCGTACATATTTTGAGATACTATACAGAGATAATTGAGACTGCCCCGCAGAAGAGCAAGGAGCCAGAGAGAGCTCCAGTTGAGACAACTGCCCTATGGAGAAGGGCCACAGTTGAAGAAAAGGGGAAACAAGTAGTGGGCGTGAGCATAGGAAGAGTGCCGCTGGACCAGGACACTGTGGACGCATCGACGGATGTGATTAAAGGTAGCATCCGAATCTTTGATTTATAAGCATTGGTATTATTTGATCCTGGTGCCACGCATTCCTTCATATCGCCTTCCTTTGCACATAAATTATTGAAGTATGTGAAACCAGCCTTGTTGGATAAAATGTTGATGATTTCCACACCCATGAATGATAGTCAATTGATTGAACATGTATGTAGAGATTGTAAGTTAAAGATAGAGGGAAAGGATATGACAGCCAATTTAATTTTATTGAATATGAATGATTTTGATGTAATATTGAGAATGGATTAGTTGGCTACCAATCGGGTTGTTATGGATTGTAATGCCAAGTCATTGGAGTTTTCAAGATTAGACAATCTTACTGTAAACTTTGATGAAAAGAAATAAATATAACCATGATAAATGAAAAGAGTATGATTTTGTTTAATCTGTTTGAGAGATGAATTTATTTAATTATGATGAATACTGATGTGATGGTTTATGTCACTAATGGTGGAAAGAATGATGTGAAGGGTTCATTGCCTACGTGGTCGATATAGTTGAGGCACACTCGAAATTAAGGGACATATAATTACGGATTATCCTGATGTCTTTTTGGATGAATTACCAGGACTACCACCTAAAAGAGAAATGGAATTTTGTATAGAGTTAGTGCTTGGTACAGAGTCGATATCGAAACCACCATATAGAATAGCACCGATTGAGTTAGAAGAGCTAAAGAAACAACTGCAAGAGTTACTAGAGAAGGGGTTTATAAGACCGAGTGTCTCACCTTGGGGAGCACCAATATTGTTTGTAAGGAAGAAGGATGGAAGCCTCTGACTGTGTATAGATTATCGGTTGTTGAATAATGCCACCATTAAGAACAAGTACCCCCTTTCATGTATAGAAGATTTATTGTATCAGCTCTGAGGAGCTCAAGTATTTTTTGAGATAGATTTGCGGTCAGGGTATCATCAGTTGAGGATACAGAGTGGAGATGTACCCAGGACAGCATTTCATACCCGTTATGGCCACTACGAGTTTTTGGTGATGCCATTCGGATTGACGAATGCTCCTGCAGCATTTATGACACTGATGAATGATGTATTCAAGCCATACCTGGACACATTTGTGATAGTGTTCATTGATGACATATTAACCTATTCCAAGTCCAGGGAAGATCATGAGGAGCATTTGAGGATAGTTCTACAGACCCTCCGAGAGAAAGAGTTATATGCCAAACTCAGCAAGTGTAATTTTTAGTTAGAGTAGATCTCATTTTTAGGCCATGTCGTGTCGAAGGATGTGGTATCAGTGGATCCATCCAAGATAGAGGCAGTTGTACAGTGGGAACAGCCCAAGACAGTTACTGAGATCAGAAGCTTTTTGGGATTGGCAGGGTATTATCGGAGATTTGTAGAGGGTTTCTCCAGACTAGTTACTCCACTGACATGCCTAAAGCGGAAAGACGTTAAGTTTGTGTGGGATGAGGCATGTGAGAGGAGTTTTGAGGAGTTTAAGTGTCGATTGACTATTGCTCCGGTTCTCACCATTCCTACCAGCTCAGGAGGATTCTCGGTGTATACGAATGCATCACACCAGGGACTGGGTTGTGTGCTTATGGAGGATGGGAAGATAGTTGCCTATGGATCTAGATAGTTGATAGATCACGAGAGGAACTACCCGACACATGATTTGGAGTTGGCGGTCGTGGTGTTTGCTTTGCAAACTATAGAGAGAGATTTCAGGTTTTCACAGATCATAAGAGCCTTAAGTACCTGTTCTCATAGAAAGAGCTGAACATGAGACAGAGGAGTTGGCTCGAACTTTTAAAGGATTATGATTGTGAAATCATGTACCACCCGACTAAGGAAAATGTAGTTACCGATGCTTTAAGCAGGAAGAGCCTAGGGTTGGTGTCATATATGATGGTACCAAAACATGAGTTGTTGGAACAAATTGTGAACCTCGGTTTGGATGTATCCCCACCTAGATCAGAGAAAGTTGAGATCATGGCTAGTTTGAGACTAGAGCCATAGTTGATTGGCCATATTCGGCAGGCTCAGCAGAGCGATCGACAGTGTATTGATTGGTTGAGTCAGATACAGGCAGGTGTGGGTATGGATTTTGAGCTGAGTACATAAAGAGGGATTTAAAGGGACCTGATCGATCTCCTCCTAGTGCAGATCGATCTCATCAAGTTATTTCTATAAAAAGGGCGCTGAAATCTGCAACTTTCGGGAAACAACATCACCCTTTCCATTTATAACTTAAAACCTAAGTTTTATCTCTCTGAAATCAGTCATTTCCAGTGACAATTGAAGGGGAGCTATTAGATACAAAGTTGTTCATCTTAAAGAAGAGAACAACATAGTTTGGAACCAATGTCTCATTATTTGTATTGAAGGAGCAAAGAGCATTTCCCATTTAGAGTAAAAAGAGAAACTAGATTTGGTAAGTTTCTAATACTCCAACCCAAGTACATTGTTTATTTATTAACTTTGGAGTTGATTTTTATGGATAGTGATGGTTGAAAACTACCTAAGATGTATTTGAATAAGTTAGACCTAGAAAATGGAATGAGTTTAGTGTGAGAAAGTGTAAATTGAATGAATTGATGAAATTGTGGGTATGCTAAGTTGTTATTTGAGTAAGGTGGATGATTTGAAGTGGGTAAATGAAGCTACATTGTGGATTGAGTGAATTTACGAAAATGAGTATGTAATATGTTTGATAAATGCCATAGTGAGGAAAATTGATGAAATAGGAACACTGTGAGCTTAATATCGATTTGTTATTGATTAGGTATGAATAAATAAGCCTAAAGGAATCCATAGATTCGAGATATGAATAGAGAGATTAAACGAGGCCTTATAAGTGTTAATAGAGGCTATAGATTGAATTGACTATAGCAAGCATAAGGGTTGCATTATAGTGGACTAAAATAATGTGAAATACGATTGTGTGCAGTTTCGGAGAGATCGGTGGAGACGAATCGAACCGCACAAGTAAGCTGCTTTAAGGAAGTGAAATCTCGCGACGCGATTTACAGGTAAGGGAATTCTGTAAGTATATAGAGGTAGTTGCTCGTATTTTATGGGTATATAGGGCTTTGGAAACGTGCATGAGTTTATAGAAATGTGTTTGATGATGTATGGATGTAACTATGAGTATTTGTATGAGATTTGGTTGTTGAAATGGTATTATAAAGAAATGGGATAGTAAGGCTAATAATTGCATAAATCAAATGTTTTGAATGTTTTCACAAAACATATTGCTTTGTTTTTAAGCAAATTGATGGATAGACTGGCTAGTGTTTGAATGATGTTGTGTAATAGCACATGTAAGGTGCTAAATGTGTTTTAAGATTGGTTTTTGAATGTTTATGAGTCGCCTATCATGTTTATGTGAATTAAACCATACTGGAGCCTAGCTCGCACTGGATATTGAAGTTTTCACATGTTTGAAACGTGCTGGAGCTTAGCTCACACTTTAGTTTGGTCTATGATAATGTTTTATAAACTGTATTGGAGCTTTTGCTCGTAAGTGGATTTCGAGTGGATTTCTTATGCATATAACCGTACTGGAGCTATGCTCGTACGTGGTTTTCTTTATGTTTTATGCATAAATGTCGTACTAGAGCGTTGCTCGTACGAAGTGATTTGTTTATGATGCATGAATTCGCGCTAGAGCCTAGGTCATGTAGGTTTTCACACTGTGGTATGTATGATGTCGTGGTGAGGGTCATACGGATTGGTATTCAGGGAACCCAACATGCCTAACAGACCTCTTGAGTGGGGTGAGGGTGAGGGACTAGGACTTGGTACTAATCCATTCAAGGAACCCAACAGGCCTAACAAACCTCTTAAGTGGGGTGAGGGTGAGGGGCTAGGACCTGAATTAGGGAACCCAACACGGGCGAGCAAGGCCATGAGGGGCTAGGACCTGGTATTAAGAGTACTCCCACGTGCACTTGAGACTAGAGGTTTCACTAAGTATGGGGTAGATAAGACCTACTGCAAGCACCCCCGATCCACATTATAGGATCGCGGAGTACGATGTACCTTGTATATCACATAGAGTACGATATATCGCGTGGTTGAGATACTGATGAGAAAGTCTGGCGGAGAACTAACCCACCTTCGGTCCAGCATGATACCCCACACACCGAAATTCGTGTGGTCTGGGATGATTTACGACATAGTTGGCCAACATAGTCTATGAACTTATAGTGACCTGTCTCCTTTGATTTACATAATACCACATGATTTTAATATATAAGTCTGAGTGCGCCTGCCTAGGGTAGATCTGAGGGAGGGGTCAAGCCTTGTGCACTTGATTTGTGAATTGATAATGATGTTTGTGATTTCAGGATTGATTTCGATGGGATTTTATGTATTTAGAAGAGATATGATTTAAAACAGAGGTTTCTTAAATGAATTGCCCTTTTTATGAGATTAAATGAGAATAAGCTTGAGACGGTTTTACATGTCGTTGTTTCCATGTTTTATATGTCAATTTTACATGATGTTGATACATGATATATATATATATACTCATATGGCATAGTTTTATTTCCTCCTGCTCCTATTATAAATGATTTATGCATAGCACTATCAGCATGTAGATAGAGTAGTTATCTACCATGCTTGCATTATTGCCTTACTGAGCGTGTGATTGCTCATCTCTCTCTACTTTCCCCCTATACAGAGCCTACATAGCAGCCCAGTGAGGATTGAGGCGTGGTATATTGGAACATCCGCTGCCATCCATTGCTAAGAGGTATACACATGAAGATTCTTTTTATATCTAAACAATTGTAAAAGCGCAGTAGTCATTTGTATCGTAATGTGGGGATGTAAAAGTTAGAAAACGTGTCATGTATAACTTAACTGGAAATGAATGACACTTCTTTTGATTTAATTGAGAATGAATGTTGAGTGATGTTTATTACTACCTCATAGCTCAACTATGTATCAGTGAGTATGTTCACGATCGGGTAAGGAAAAAAGAAAACGTGAAAAAAATTGGCAGTGATTTTTAAACGAATTGGATAAATAGGGTCGTGACAAAGGGTCTATGGAGTACTATGTACCGTGTATGTCACATGGAGTACGTTGTACTGTGAGTACACGATGAGAATAAATTGTGAGCTGACGGCTAGGATTTGACCCACATCCCGTTACAACAATTGTGAGACCCCGCCCACCGAGTACTATGTAGCCTGGGATCACGAAAAATGAGTTATGATCATACACTCAGAACATGTAGTCGCCTATCTCCTTTCTTGCTAATTGAATTTCTTGAATGAATTACCACATGGTTTTATGATATAAACATGTGAGTTTGTGAATTGTGAAAAGGGTAACCCGAGGGATGGGTGAGGCCCAGTTTTCCATGTTTGAAAACATGATGAATGCCATATGATTTTGATTTAAATGCATGACATGATAAATGTGATTTGTATGAAATTACATGAGAAATGCAGTATTTACGCAGATAATGTTGAGGTTGTTGAACCAACAGATTACCAGTTTTATAACTGATGTTTTGTATCTATATATATTTTACATAAAGCTTTGAGAGAGATGCATGCTATAGATACGGATAGGGTAAGGAAACGATTTCAATGCATAAGCATTGTAGTTTGTAGATAGTGCAGTTATCTACTTGCTTGCCTGATTTCCTTACTGAGCTGTGAGCTCACCCCCTTATTATTTCCCTCTTTTCAGAGCATCCATAGTAGGTGGACATGGCTAAGGACTGACATTCCCTGATATCCACTGCAGATCCATCTTGTTAGAGGTATACACACTTGATATTTTGTACTGAACAATGTATAAGCACAGCTATGTAAATAAACGTACGGTCGAGATGTATATGTACAGATAAATGTATTAATGTACAAGAGTTTGTATTATAGAAAAGAATATTAAATTCTATATATGTTATAAATGATTGTGAATGGGTAACTAATATCAAATCACAGCCTAACGTTTGATGTGAGAGATGACAGAAGAAGAGGTAAGTGAAATGCGAAAAATTTGTAGTGAATAAGGTAGGTCGCGTGTGGGGGAAGGGCGTGACAAATATCAATATGACAAAATATCTCATGTTATTAAAATCATATTATATTGTCATAGTGTATTTTATACATTAATATACATACAAATATACATGTATATTTTATTTAATTTATTTCTAAAAATATACATGCACTTCATATTTAATTCTTTAATTTCTCAAAATATTTTTTCGATGATTCTGAGATAAATTCCTGAAGTGGAGAAAATTTCGGGTCTTACAAATCACAAGAAAAAAATCAACAGATCCTCACCACTTGAGGAGATGGTGTCGCGATACTGTGAAATGGTGCCCTATTAGAGAGAGAGCTTTGATATGCATAAGAACTAAAACCAAGATCAAATATAGAGATCCCCAAACCCAAATCAAAACAGAAGACAAAAACTTAGCAGCCGAGAAAGTCTGTGAGAGAGGGGAGGCAAGAGCGACCGAGAGAATCTATGAGAGGGAGAGGCTCGAGGGTAGCTGTGAAAGGGAGAGGGAGAGGCAGAGGGTGGTTGTGAGAGAAAGAGAGTCAGTGATAGGGTAAAATAGGACAAAAAAAATTTTCACACTAGGAATTTGAAAATACCTCAAGATCCGGAGGTAATCCTTTTACCCCGGATTTTTCCCAAATCGAGTACTATAGGTAAAATCAAATTGCTGTCAAGGGGGAAAATAACTGAACCAAACGACGAAATTGATGGTTGTCGAAACCAACAATATTAAATAACTTGCTCAAATAATTAATTAGTAGTATAGGGAGCAAGGTCGTGTCCCAAGAGAGATTGATTAATTCCGATTTACTCTTCTGCAAGTAAAAGGAAAATAAAACAAGAGGGGTTTGAAAGTTTGAATTAACTAAAATAACAAAACTTAATATGAAAGAAAACAAAATTGAGTAGAAGAATTCAATAATTTGAGAAATCCAACCCAAGGAGTAATTTTCAGATTTGGTTCGGTAAGTTGATCATTGATGCAAGATAATTTTTCTTAATCCCAACTAAACTGGTTATGGTTGTTGGTACGACCTAACAACTTATCTCTTCTTACTGCTTTGACAATCAGGAAACGTTCTCTAATTGCTGCTCTTACCAATAAACAACCCTAGATACGATCTTAGGATTTAATTTACCAATAGCTTTGAATACTAAAGAGACTACCAATTCTAATTAACAAACACACATGTAGGTTTATTTAAATTAGATCTTATAATCACATAACAAAGACTAAAAACCAGAATTGTAATTAATCTTGTTACTTACCACTTGTTATTGAAACAGCCAAACAATTACGAATTTAGATATTTCAATTGGATGTATATTACCTTGTGAATGAATCAATAGGCCTTTTTGAAGCAACCACAAAACAATAATAATAATGAAGTGCAGAAATTTTAAGAATAGAAAAGATGAAAGAAAATAGATAAGAACAATTAGATCTCACAACTTATAAACCAAATCTTTAATTATCCTTAGATTGGAAAGAGAGTTTAGCAACCCATGAATATTGGGTAAAAGCAGTAAAAATATTTGTACATGAAAATCTAATAATCAAAAGTCTCCCTAACCTAGATCTTTAAGAGCCTATTTATAACTAAAAATAGAGATAAGAGTCCTACTCCAAGTTGGACTTAAAGTCCTTACATTTAATTAAAATAATAATCCTATAAAAAGTCTTCAAAGTAATTAAAAAAAAGTCAAATCTTTGGAGGAGAGAGAAAATCATCGTATTGGATGCTTAGGCGAGAGTCTCGCCTAAGCCTTGACCTGTCTCTGTCCAACATATTGAAGTCGCATGTCAAGAAGATCCTTAGGCGAGAGTCTCGCCTAAGGCTGCATCCGATTCTGCCTTTGGAAGAAAAACTGCTTAGTGAAGGGAACCTTAGGCGAGAGTCTCGCCTAAGGCTGCACCCAACACTGACTTGGCTTAAAAACTGCACAATCAATAAGACCCTTAGGCGAGAGTCTCGCCTAAGGCTGCACCCAGCACTGACTTGGCTCCTATTCATCATTTCTCATTTCTTCTTCATGATTTCCCTTGTTCCAAAATCTTTCTAAATCATCCTTTTATCCATCAATTCCATGAATTCCTACAATTATTCAAGAATGATCAATTATCCATAGATTAAGTATAAAATTCATACAAAACCATAGGAAATCAAGGTAAATTAAGTGCATAAATAATGACTTATCATATACCCCCACACTTAAACTTTGCTTGTCCTCAAGCAAACATTAGTTCAAACTTTATAACCTTCCATTCATCTATGCTCAACTTTAACCCATCCAAAACATTTTAGCATGCATAAAAATATTAAGTTCATGTGAATTCTCACCGATAACATATAATGATAATCAAATCAAACTTAAAACACATAGATTTTAGCACCCTCACAAAGGTTTCACTAGTTACACTCAAAGTGTTTCGGTTTATCATTTGATCACTCAAGTCAATGCATAGAAAGTTCTTACCATAAGCTTGCCATTAAATCACATCTCTTCCTCCTTCAATGGGACAAGATACATAAATCAAGAGCGTAAAAGGGTGTAATGGGGCTTGGGTAAGGTATGTCAAGGCTATTTCGGTTTAGGGGAATCAGAATAATTCAAACATAAACATAGGAGACTTACTTGAAATTCAATCATTCTTCTTGCTTTTTTTTTATTTTTATATTTTTTTCTTTTTTTTTATAAGATTCATATCTTCTTTCTTTTCATCTAGGAAGAATCGATCATTAATGAACATGGGTTATACAAAACAATCTTTTTCCCAATGAATTTAAGTCTCCTATATCTAAGTTCAAATAATTTCCAATTCAAGGTTCAAAATATGTTTGGATAAAAACAAGAAAAGGGATTTCATTGGCTTGTAATGTGGTTTAAGAATAAATAAAAGGCTTAAAGCTCAAAGGGGTTCACTAAAGGTCCAATAAAATGTAGGTTAACAAGAAAAAAGGGGCAAAATCCAAAAGGGTTTAGTCCTAATGCTCTTATTTTTGATCAACATATCATATTCATCAAAGTGGTTGATAAAAACATGTATAACATGGCAAGTTCTAGAATTACTAACTATGCATTTCAATCATACATAAAGGAATAAAGAGCATGATGTAATGAATGCTCATTAGGCTCAAATAAGGGTGTAATGTGCTAATCTATGTGTTTGTTCATTCAATTCAATAATCATAAGCATCAAGATGAAAATTCAAAATAATTTCGCATACAAGAAGATCATAATTTCAGTTCGAGGATGAGTATAAGAAGATCATAAATTTCACAGATGGCAATTTAAGAAAGAACACATGCTCACTAGTGAACTAAGATCATCTTAAATAAGGTTTTGTAGAGATTTGATCAAATCAAACAAATAGGAAATAAAACCAACTTCCTAAACACCCCCCCCACACTTTGATGGGACATTGTCCCCAATGTCACAAATGCTCAATATTTAAAAATTTAAAAAGACAAAGGAAAAGGAATACTCCCCTGAGGTTATTGAGCATCAGAAGCCATGGTGGCTTACTGTGGTGGTGGTGGTGGTGGGAACGGTGGGGTGAAGCCCATATGTGCATAAAATGCCAATTGATTTTGCTCCATCTGAAATTGGTTTTGCTGCATTTGGTGTTGATCAAAAGCCAATTGTGAAACTTGGTTCCGTAGATCGGTGAGTAGTTCGGAGGTTTGATTTGACTACCCCACATCGTCATCTTCTTGTTCATGAACAGATGGAATTATTCTTCTGGCCCTCTTCTTATAATGTCTTGGACCTTGGAAACTGAATGTTATATTGTCATTTTTCCTTATAAGATTTTGGTGAATTAATGATCGGATGTCTAGTGGTTGCATCTGTCCTGCTACGTGAAGTAACGTGTCATTTGGATCTAACAAACCTGCATGAACAGCTTAAGCAGTAATCATAAAACCAAGAATCAAAGGCTTTTTGGAATCTCCTACACTGTTAAATTGAGAAGCCAACCAATATCCTAAGTTAACCTTAAGACCTTTTGACATACACCAAAGAAAGTAACTTTCGACCTTAGTTAAAACAGCCGCATTTGCTACTCTACCAGAAAAAGTATAGGCTAAAAGCCTATGCATGTATTGTTGAGCAGGTTCTTGAAATTCACTATCAGTGGTGTGACTGGGGTCATAATACTTGTCAGGTTTCCCTGTCAATTCATTTCTATAAAATTGCATGGCATCAAAATTAAGATCATAATCACAAAGGCTGCTAAGGTATTCATCACTTTCAGCAAATTCATTGGTAATAAGCCCCAAAGCAATATTAAATTGAGTTATAGATAACTCAAATCTCTTGCCCATGATCCTAAAGTTCACTACTTTGGGAGTATTAAGGTTGTACTCCTCCGGAGGAGTGTATTTATAAGTTGCGTAAAACTCCCTGCATAGTTCGGTATAAGTATGACAAGTAATTTCAAAGAATGGTCTCCAACCTATGTTGTCAATATAAGTATGAATTTTTTCTCAAATCCCTAAGATTTTCAAGGTTGGTTCATCGTATCGCTTACCCGATACAATTGTTTTACCACATAAATTCTCATACCTTTTCTGTTCAATTTTTGCAGTGAAGTCTAGGTTACCATGTAGATTGGCCTTGGGTAATACCACATTTATCCTTGATACTCTTGCCCTTTGTTGACGGGATGGTGATGGTTGGCTTTCACTCATTTCCTGCAACATATTGATCAATAAATAATCTCTCTTGCTTAGCATAAATTAATCCAATTTCTCACCCTAATTCACACATTACCTTTCATCATTCATCTTAGTACATACTATGAAATTTTCTAAAATCATACCAACATATGAACAAGCCAAAATAATGAAAATTTAAAGCATTATTCATAAATACAAAATCAAAAGCAAAATATGAAAAGAATAATTACTTATCATATTTGTTTTCATTTTTTTTTTTTTTTGCGTTTTCATGGTAGATGAGAGAAAAAAGGGTATGAAATGCTTACCTTAGATGATGAGAGATCTTACAATATGAAAAAGAGGAATGGGTTTTGTGTTTTTGGTTTGAAATATGGAGAAATTTTATGTTTTTGGTAAAAGGGTTTGTATGAAATTGAGTTTTGGGTGAAAATGGGAAAATGGGGGAAGGGATGAAGAGTAAAACAGGAGAAAGAGAGAGAGTGTCGGGATCCTAAAAAATTTTTGGCTTTAAAAATTTATTTATTTAATTATTTATTTATTTTTTTGGTTTTGGAGGACACCTTAGGCGAGAGTCTCGCCTAAGGTGTTACTCAGATCTGGAAAAAAAAATTTTTTTTTTGGATGACACCTTAGGCGAGAGTCTCACCTAAGGTGTTACTCAGATCTGTAAAAAAAAAAAATTTATTTTTTTATTTTTTTAGGACACCTTAGGCGAGAGTCTCGCCTAAGTTGTTACTCAGTTCTGTAAATTTTTTTTTTAAACCAAAAAATATAATAAAAATTGGGTTGCCTCCCAACAAGCGCCTTTCTTTAATATCTTTGGCTAGACGTTGTTACCTCTCATTCGTACTTAGGATACTCTAAATCAATTAGATCAACCTCATGTACTTGAAACCCTTCATAAAAAGGCTTCAAAAGATGACCATTAACCTTAAAAATCTTACCCGTATCCATACTTTGTATTTCAACTGCACCATGAGGAAAGACGTTAGTAACAACAAAGGGCCCTAGCCATCTAGAGCGTAATTTTCCAGGAAATAACTTAAGCCTAGAATTAAAAAGAATAACTTTCTGACCATCAAAAAATTGTTTCCTGGAGATCATTTGATCATGAAAGCCCTTTGTCTTATCCTTGTAAATCTTAGAATTTTCATATGCATCATTTCGGAGCTTTTCCAGCTCTTGTAATTGAAGTTTTCTTATTTCACCGGCTTCATTCAAGTTCATATTGCACTGCTTGATTGCCCAATAGGCCTTGTGCTCCAATTCTACGGGAAGATGGCATGATTTTCCATAAACAATGCGATAAGGAGACATACCTATGGGGGTTTTGTAAGCCGTTCTTGTCACGACCCAATTCCATTCTCTTTAATCGAAAATCACTAAAAAATTTTCGCGTTTTACTGTTACCTTACCCGGTCGTGAACTAACTCACCACACACTGTTGAGCTGTGAGTCAATAATAAACTCCGCATCTCATTCATTCTCAGTTAAATAAAACGACGTCATACATTTGCATTTAATCTTGTACTTATACAAAAGCATGTTTTAATGACATCTACATCCCACAATTCAAAAGAATACTGTGCTTTTACATTGTTTAGATACAAAAAGAATTACTATGTATATACCTCTAAGCGATGGAGATGCAGCGGAGTCCAAAATACCACGCCTCAGTCCTCACTAGGCTACTATGCACGCTCTGTAGGGGAAATAGAGAGGGATGAGCAACCACACGCTCAGTAAGGCAATAATGCAAGCATGGTAGATAACTACTCTATCTACATGCTGATAGTGTTATGCATAAATCGTTTGTAGTAGGAGCATGAGGAAGTAAAACTATGCCATATGAGTATACATATATATCATGTATCAAAATCATGTACATTGGCATATAAAACATGGTAAAAACATCATGTATAAATCAACTCATGCTCGATGTCATTTAAATTCATAAAAAGGGCAATTCATTAAGAAACCTCCTTTTTAAACCCACGTCATAAAACTCTTTCTCAACACATACAATCTCATCTCATCACATCAATTCACAATCACAACCTCATTTTCATTTCACAAATCAATTCCATGAGGCTCGACCCCTCCTTCGGGTCTACCTTAAACAATCACCAATCACACTTAGAGATTTAAAATCATGTGGTAGTAAGTAAATCAAGCAAGGAGACAGGTTACTATATCTCAAGTGACTACGTTGGCCAATTGTCACATATCATCCCAGACCACACGGATCACGGTGTGCGGGGTATCATGCTGGTACGAAGGTGGGTTAGTTCTCCGCCAGACTTTCTCAATTCAAGTAACCACCACGCGGTACATCGTACTCCATGTGATATACACGGTACATCGTACTCCGCGGACCCATAACAAGGTTGGGGGTGCCTGCCGTAGGTCTTATCTACCCCATACCAAGTGTAACCTTTATAGTCTCAAGAGCGTGTGGGAGTAACCTCAATACCAGGTCCTAGCCCCTCATGGCCTTGCTCACCCCTGTTGGGTTCCCTGATTCAGGTCCTAGCCCCTCACCCTCACCCCACTCAAGAGGTCTGTTAGGCCTGTTGGGTTCCCTGAATGGATTATGTCAGGTCCTAGCCCCTCACCCTCACCCCACTCAAGAGGTCTGTCAGACCTGTTGGGTTCCCTGAGTTAATCCGTATCTCTCACCACGGCCTCATACATACCACAGTGTGAAAACCAGCGCGAGCTATGCTCTAGCGCGAATTCATGCATCAAAACCAATCACTTCGTATGAGCAACGCTCTAGTACGGCATTTATGCATAAAATATGAAGAAACCACGTACGAGCATAGCTCCAGTACAGTTATATGCATAAGAAAAACCACTTAAAAGTAAAAAATTCCGTTTATAGAAGAAGCTGCTAATCTTTCTCCTTCACCTGACCACAGAACTAATCAATCAACCTTGACCTGGACTTCCCATCTTCCCCACTTGATTCAGCTTGAAAGCGGAAAAGAAGCGACTTGAACACATCCTTCAGCGGGAAGCCCGATGGAATGCTTTCACGCCCTAAGAAGGAGTCACGCAAAGAGAAGAGGTTGCTTCGCTTCCTAAGAATTATTCCTATTCCTAAACCTAAACTTGCTCACTACCCTTACTGAGACGGCTAACAACCGTCTTAAAGTGAGATTTGAATTCAGTTTTCTCCTTCGACTGAGAAAGTTTCTCTTTCGGCTGAGCCTTTGGTCGAGTCCCTATTCTATAGGATATAGTTTCAAGAGCCCTTGCTATATAGACACTTTGTTGCAAACAATCCCATCTGTCTATTTTATATGCATAAGAAAAACCACTTAAATCCAAGTACGAGCGTAAGCTCCAGTACGATTTATAAAACATCATCACAATTCAAATCAAAGTGCGAGCTAAGCTCAAGCATGTATCACATAAGTGAAAACATAGAAATCCAGCGCAAGCGAGGCTCTAGCGCGATTTATATCATGCAAATACGATAGGCGGCTCATACACAATCAAACAATCCCGCCAACCGGGTTTAGCACTTCACAAATGCTTTTTCCACAACATCAATAAACGCTAGCCGACCCATCTACAAGCTTGCTTAAAACCAAGCAATTTCATTTTGAAAAAACATCAAAACATTAGATTTATGCAATTATTAGCCTTACTATCCCATTTCTTTACAATACCATTTCAACCACCAAATCTAATACAATTATTCATAGTCACATCCATACATCTTCAAAACACATTTCTATAAATCCATGCACATTTCCAAAGCCCTATATACCCACGAGTTCAAAATACGAGCAGCTACCTCTATATACTTACAAAATTCCCTTACCTGGAATCGCGATGCGTGATTCCACTTCCTTAAAGCTGCTACTCGTACCACTCGATTCGTTTCCAACGGACTCTTCGAGACTGTACAAAATCGTATCTCGCATTATATTCGATCCATATAATATGACATCGTGCGTTCACTATAGTCAATTCGACCTATAGTTTTCTATTAACGCTTATGAGGCCTCGTTTCATTACTTTACCCATAACTCGAGTCTATAGATCTTCTTAGGCCTATTAACTTATTTCGAATCGATATTAAATCGACATTAAGCTTATAGTATTCATATTTCATGAATTCCCTCACTATGGCATTTTATCAAGCATATACATACTCATTTTCATAATTCCACTTAAACTCACATTATAACTCCACATAACCATTCCAAATCATCCACATTACTCATTTAACTACTTTAGCATGCCTATAAACCACCAACTCCCCAAATCACACTCTCACACTAGAGGCATTCCATTTTCTAGGTCACATTAGTTTCTAACACAACCTAGGTGTTTCCATCCATACATACTCATGCCAAACAACTCCAAAATCAATTAAATAGACAATGTACTTGGATTGGAGTGTTAGAATCTTACCAAATATGATTTTTCTTCTTGCTCCAAATGTCAATGCCCTTATCTCCTTCAATACCCACAATGGGATTTTGGGTTCCAACTATGTTGTTCTCTTCCTCAAGATGAACAACTCAATGTCTAATGGTCTCCCCTCAATTATTGCTGGAAATGACTGATTTTAGAGAGAGAAAGTTAGGTTTTTGGGTTAGAAATGGAAGATTGGTGTTTTTCTCGAAATTTTCATATTTTCAGCCCTCCTTTTATAGAAATAGCTTGAGGAGATCGATCTGGTCCAAGAGAAGATCGATCTGGTCCCCTTAAATCTCTCATTTTCATAAAATTTTTAAGCATGAGATCGATCTGTCGAAGCATGAGATCGATCTGGTCCCAAACAGAGAGCTAAGGAGATCGATCTGGGTGCTTGAGGATCAATCCTTTCATTACAGAATGCTTAGGAGATCGATCTGGCCCCATTGGAGATCGATCTGCTCTATTCCATTGCCCAAATAAGAGCATTCTGGCTCTTCTAGATCGATCTCTCATCTTATGAGATCGATCTGGCCTTCATACTTTCCAGATTTTTTGCAGTTTTCTTGCTGTAACTCACACCAACACATCCTTAATCTGTTGGCATGGCCATTTTCTCTTCCATCCACCTTTATAACTTGAAAATGGTATCCATTCATACCTTATGCATTGAAACTTGTGTGCATTCATTGTATATCCAAAAGTATCACATTCCAAACTAAATGGGAGCTCAACTTCATTCCATTTTACCACACTGCTCATTTTGAGTTCCAATCACATTCATCACTTACAAGAACTCATTTCTTCATATTCATACTCAATGAAACTTGTATGTACGTTACAATTCATATTACACATACGTACATTGAATCCATGGACTTGCATCAATCATACTTTACATTACAAGTCCATTCATATTCATTACACATTACAACTATACATATACGGGTTCTCACAGTTCTATATGCCTATAGTGCATCTTCAAGTCTTGTGCTCCAATCCTTTCTATTTGGGTTCACTGTATTTTCGAGGATGGACTTGATTTCTCTGTTTGACACTTCAGCTTGACCATTTGTTTGAGGGTGATAGGCGGTAGATACTCTATGAGTTACATGATATTTCTTCATTAGTGCTTCCACCACCTTGTTGCAAAAATGGGTTCCTCTATCGCTTATTATTGCTCTCGGTGTCCCGAACCTAGAAAAGATGTTAGATCTGACAAAATTGACAACAGCTTTAGCATCGTCAGTTCGGGTTGCCTTAGCTTCAACCCATTTCGAAACATAGTCCACAGCAAGCAAGATATAAACATGGTTATTAGAAACAGGAAAAGGGCCGATAAAGTCAATACCCCATACATAAAAAATTTCACAGATTAGAATAGGTGTTAAAGGTAATTGATCTCTATGTCCTAGACTTCCTTTTTTTTGGCACTTCTCACAGGTTTTACAAAACATATAAGAATCTTGAAATAATTTTGGCCAAAATAATCCACATTCAAGTACCTTGCGTGCTGTTCTCTTTGGATCGAAATGTCCACCACATGCATATGAATGGCAAAAATTTAAGATAGAAGAGATTTCATGGTCAGGCACGCATCTTCTAATGACTTGGTCAGCATAATATTTCCACAAATAAGTTTCATCCCAAGCATAATACTTAGCATCTCTTTTTATCTTATCTTTTTGAGATCTAGACAATGCATTATGCAAAATTCCTGTAGCTAAAAAATTAGCAATATCAACATACCATGGTCTTGTTTCCTGAATAGAAAAAAGATACTCATCTGGAAATTCATCTTTAAGAGGTGAAGGTTCTTCGCTTGTGATGAGTCTACTAAGGTGATCAGCCACCAGGTTTTTGACTCCCTTCTTATCCTTGATTTCTATATTGAACTCTTGTAGCAACAATATCCACCTGATGAGTCTTGGTTTTGCTTCTTTCTTTGAGAGTAAATACTTGAGGGCTGCATGATCAGAATAAATAATCACTTTAGCTCTTAGTAAATAAGAACAAAATTTTTCTAAGGCAAAAACAATGGCTAGAAGTTCTTTTTTCGTTGTGGAATAGTTGCTTTGTGCACTATCAAGGGTTCGTGAGGCATAGTAGATGACATGTGGAACTTTCTCCTCTCTCTGTCCAAGTACAGCTCTTACTGTGTAGTTACTTGCATCGCACATGATTTCGAACGGTAGATCCCAATTTGGAGGTTGGATGATAGGCGTGGTAGTCAACATGTCTTTGTGTTTGTCAAGTGCCTTTTGCATGTCTCATCAAATTCGAATGCTACGTCCTTTTGTAGTAGTCGACATAGGGGTTGAGTGACCTTGGAGAAGTTCTTAATAAACCGTCTATAAAATCCTGCATGTCCAAGAAAAGAGCGAACTTCCCGCACAGATGCGGGGTAAGGCAAAGATTTTATCACTTCTATTTTTGGCTTATCCACTTCTATCCCCTTAGAAGATACTATATGCCCCAGAATAATACCTTGATCAACCATAAAATGGCATTTTTCATAATTTAAGATAAGGTTACTTTCTATGCATCTATTGAGGATTTTAGTGAGGTTAGCTAAGCATTCGTCAAAGGTATTCCCATGAACAGTAAAATCATCCATGAACACTTCTATTATATCTTCTACATAATCAGAAAATATACTAACCATACATCTCTGGAATGTGGCTGGGGCATTGTATAGACCAAAGGGCATGCGCTTGTAAGCAAAGGTCCCAAATGGACATGTAAAGGTAGTCTTTTCCTGATCTTCGGGTGCCACCGAAATTTGATAGAAACCTGAATATCCATCAAGACAACAATAATGAGTTTTACCTGCCAATCTTTCAAGCATTTGATCAATAAAAGGGAGAGGCAAGTGGTCTTTTCTTGTAGATGCATTTAACTTCCTATAATCTATGCAAACTCGCCACCCGTTTTGAATTCAGGTAGCTACCAACTCACCATCCGGGTTTTGTATAACCGTTATACCCATTTTCTTTGGAACCACTTAGACTGGACTTACCCATTTGCTATCCGAAATTGGATAGATCATACCTGCATCAAGTAGTTTCAAAATCTCCTTTTTAACTACTTCCATCATTGGTGGGTTGAGTCTTCTTTGTGCTTGCCTAGTAGGCTTACATTCCTCTTCCATAAGGATCTTGTGCATGCAAGTTGTTGGGCTTATTCCCTTGATGTCTGCTATTGTCCATCCAATAGCTTCCTTGTATTCCCTATCACCTAAGAAAATATATTTGAGGTGTTCTGGAAGAGTTTTCAATTCTAAATCTGGTGCCTGCACAATAGAAGGAAGAAGTTTTGTATGAGATAATGGCAATTGAATGTGAGAAACATCAAACCTCATCGTGCTCAGTGATCCTAGCTCTTGGATCGTTTCCAATAATTCTGGTTCCCATGCAAACTTCTTCTCCAATCTCTTTGAATCCTCAAGCGTGAGGTGCCTACTCAAAACAACCTTCAATTTATCCTCATCACAAATGTTCAAATACATGTCAGTTAAAGGATCAATAATATCTAAAACAAAAACAGAAGACATATCTCTAGGGTATTTCATGGCATTTTATATATTGAATTTTATAACTTCTCCATCAAATTCCATAGTAAGAGTGCCATCGTAAACATCTATTTTTGTTCTAGAGGTTTTGAGGAAAGGTCTGCCCAATAGAATCAAAGATGTATCATCTTCCTCCATGTTTAAGACATAAAAATCTGCTGGGAAGATTAAATCATTAACCTGCACCAAAACATCTTCTAACACTCCTTCGGGATAAACGTTAGATCTATCAGCCAATTGAATTATCACACCAGTATTTTTCAATTTTCCCGTAGTCATAGACTTGTAAATAGATAATGACATGACATTAATTGAGGCTCCTAAATCTAACATGGCTTTTTCGATCTTTAAATTGCCTATTTTACATGGGATAGTGAACATACCTGGATCCTTGCATTTGGGTGGTAATTTTTTCTGGAGGATTGCAGAAACATTCTCTCTCATGTTCACATATTCATTTCCCTTAAGCTTCATCTTATTGTTGCATAATTCCTTGAGAAACTTGGTATACTTTGGAACCTGTTTGATAGCATCTAATAAGGGAATATTTACCTCGACTTTTCTGAAGGTATCTAGAATTGCCTTCTCTTCCTCTTCTTTTTTGGATTTTGACTTTGGAGGAAAAGGAGGTATTATCTCTGGTATCTTCGTGCTCCCTTCAGTGGTCGTTTCAGATTTAAGTTGAGGTGATTCAACTCCTTTTTTCGTTTCTTCACCTTTGGTGCTATGGGTTCGGATTTGAGGTTTTTTCAGTTTGGTTCCACTTCTCAAGGTGATTGCATTTGCGTTTTGCTTAGGGTTGACTATGCTTTGTGATGGCAATCTTCCTTGGGATTCTAGCTTGCTTACTGATGCGGCTAGTTGGTTCACTTGATCTTTTAATTCCTTGAGATTGGACCTTGTTTCCTGTTGAAATTTTTGAGTACTATCAGCTAGGGATTTAACAATCTCTTCAAGAGACGTACCTGAATTTGATGATTGTTGCATTTGTTGAAGAGGTTGTCTAGGTTGGTAGTTTTGGTATTACGGTCTTTGTCCATAATTGAAGTTTGGATGATCCCTCCATCCTGGATTGTAAGTATTAGAGTAGGGATCATATTTTCTTTGGGATAGCCCTTGGTATCCTCCAACCGCATTAGCATGCTCTTGTGAATCTTCTTGAAGTGTAGGACACATATCGGTTGGATGTCCACTAGCACAAATTCCACATATCTTGGCTTGTTACATGTTTCCCACTCCTAAAGCAAGTTGCTGCACAATAAAGGTTAGATTAGCAATTTGATTATCAACTGAAGATGTACTTACCTCATTCACTCTTCTAGGCACATCCTGTCTAGTCCCGAATTGTTGAGAATTTGCAGTCATGGTGGAAATTAAATTCCTAGCTTCGGTGGGGGTTTTATTGACTATTGCTCCTCCACTAGCAGCATCCATCATTCTTCTTTCCATTAGCAAGAGTCCTTTATAGAAGTATTGGATGAGTAGTTGTTCAGAAATCCCATGTTTTGGGCAACTGGCATAAAGTTGTTTGAATCTTTCCCAATACTCATGAAGATTTTCGGTATCTCTTTGCTTGATTCCACATATCTCCCTTCTTATGTTTACGGCCCTAGAAGCTGGAAAAAATTTATCAAGAAAGCATCTTACCATATCAGTCCATGTTGTAACCGAACCTGGAGGAAGGTAGAATAACCAATCCTTAGCTCTATCTACGAGTGAAAACGAAAAAGCCCTAAGCTTGATTTGATCCTCCGTAACAGCTTGGCTTCATGCTGGAGCAAACCACATGAAATTCCTTGAGATGTTTATGAGGATCTTCATTTTCCAACCCATGGAACCTTGGAAGAAGGTGGATCAGTCCGGATTTCAGTTCGAATTCTGTTTGTAAAGCAGGATATTGAATACATAATAGTTGTTGATCCAAAGCTGGAGCGGCGAGTTGTCTAAGAGTTCTCTTTTGATTGTTGTCCATCTCTCGCTCGGATTCAGAGTCACTTGTAAAGTCTAATGGAAGATTCAATCCTGGTGATGATGAAGAGTTTTCTTCGTGCTTGCGATTTCTAGCTTCTTTCTTAAGTCTTCTTTCAGTCTTCCTGATGTCAGGATCGTATGGAATTAATTCACCTGTACGAGAGGAACGAAGCATCAAAATAAATCAAAATTAAGTTTAATCTCCCTGGCAATGGCGCCAAAATTTTGATGGTTGCCGAAACCAACAATATTAAATAACTTGCTCAAATAATTAATTAGTAGTATAGGGAGCAAGGTCGTGTCCCAAGAGAGATTGATTAATTTCGATTTACTCTTCTGCAAATAAAAGGAAAATAAAATAAGAGGGGTTTAAAAGTTTAAATTAACTAAAATAACAAAACTTAATATGAAAGAAAACAAAATTGAGTAGAAGAATTCAATAATTTGAGAAATCCAACCCAAGGAGTAATTTTCAGATTTGGTTCGGTAAGTTGATCATTGATGCAAGATAATTTTTTTTAATCCCAACTAAACTGGTTATGGTTGTTGGTACGACCTAACAACCTATCTCTTCTTACTGCTTTGATAATCAGGAAACGTTCTCTAATTGCTGCTCTTACCAATAAACAACCCTAGATACGATCTTAGGATTTAATTTACCAATAGCTTTGAATACTAAAGAGACTATCAATTCTAATTAACAAACACACATGTAGGTTTATTTAAATTAGATCTTATAATCACATAACAAAGACTAAAAACCAGAATTGTAATTAATCTTGTTACTTACCACTTGTTATTGAAACAGCCAAACAATTACGGATTTAAATATTTCAATTGGATGTATATTACCTTGTGAATGAATCAATAGGCCTTTTTGAAGCAACCACAAAACAATAATAATAATGAAGTGTAGAAATTATAAGAATAGAAAAGATGAAAGAAAATAGATAAGAACAATTAGATCTCACAACTTATAAACCAAATCTTTAATTATCCTTAGATTGGAAAGATAGTTTAGCAACCCATGAATATTGGGTAAAAGCAGTAAAAATATTTGTACATGAAAATCTAATAATCAAAAGTCTCCCTAACCTAGATCTTTAAGAGCCTATTTATAACTAAAAATAGAGATAAGAGTCCTACTCCTAGTTGGACTTAAAGTCCTTAAATTTAATTAAAATAATAATCCTATAAAAAGTCTTCAAAGTAATTAAAAAAAAGTCAAATCTTTGGAGAAGAGAGAAAATCGTCGTATTGGATGCTTAGGCGAGAGTCTCGCCTAAGCCTTGACCCGTCTCTGTCCAACATATTGAAGTCGCATGTCAAGAAGACCCTTAGGCGAGAGTCTCGCCTAAGGTTGCATCCGGTTCTGCCTTTGGAAGAAAAACTGCTCAGTGAAGGGAACCTTAGGCGAGAGTCTCGCCTAAGGCTGCACCCAACACTGACTTGGCTTAAAAACTGCACAATCAATAAGACCCTTAGGCGAGAGTCTCGCCTAAGGCTGCACCCAGCACTGACTTGGCTCCCATTCATCATTTCTCATTTCTTCTTCATGATTTCCCTTGTTCCAAAATCCTTCTAAATCATCCTTTTATCCATCAATTCCATGAATTCCTACAATTATTCAAGAATGATAAATTATCCATAGATTAAGTATAAAATTCATACAAAACCATAGGAAATCAAGGTAAATTAAGTGCATAAATAATGACTTATCAGAAATCAAATGACGAAAAAAAAATTATGGGGAATCTAAAATTCCCCCAACCAAACGACCCCTAAAAGCCTTTTTATCTCTCTATTCTCTCACCGAACGCCAACTGTCAGACCGTCGTGCTTTTTCGCCCCTATTGAAAATGTGTCTCTTTTTGTGCACTGCTTGGGCTCTCGAGTTCGGTGACGGTCCTGGCTTCTCATTCTCATCGGATCCTCACAGATTTAGCGTTTGTTGAGTTTATGATGTTATGATTTGAGGTTTTATATCTGCTTGTGGCACAGCGGCTATTGGGTAGGGGAAAGGTCACATGGTATTGGTGAGCATAGGGGTTTTTTCTTGTGCTGGTGAGTTCTCGGGTTGGGAGCTCTTGATGTCTTCTGTGTAGGTGGGTTCTCGTGTAAATGGTGATGGTGGCGTTTAGGGTTCTAGGTGGTTCAAGGTGTGATGCTTTCTATGTGGGGGACATTTTTTGTGTGTGGGTTTGGCTTTGGTATGGAAGCTGTCTGAGTGTTTTAGGTTACCGTATGGTGTTTTTTTTGCTCTTTTCTTGCCACCAGTTTCTGTTTACAAGGCTTATGTGGCCATCCCCTTCATAGCATCTGGATGAGGCGGTTGATGCAAGTGGTGGTCGTAGAGGTTTAGGCTCGGGCAATTCTGTAAGACAATTTAGGCGATGATAGGTTATGATGGCTATGTGCAACTTGCCATTTTATTATTTTTATCATTTTTGTTATTATTATTTTTTTTTGTAATTCTTCGATTATTTTACAAACAATTTTTACAGGTAAAGGGGTTGATGATGACACTGTTCTAAAACCCCAAAAACTAAAATTATATTTTATTATTATTATTTTTAAATAAATTTTCTTTTTAATTTTCAATATTTTTTATTTATTTTTGTTATTATATCTCAAAAAGAAAATGAAAGGAAACTAAAATAAAATAAAAAATAAAAATGAAAAAGGATATTGAACCTAGATTGAACCTTGTCCAGAATTCTCACGGGAGTCTTTAAACAAAATCGTACTCATACATGGGACTTGTTGAAATAAACTGGTTTATCTTTTGATCAAATCAAATTAAATCAAATTCAAAATTAGGAAGCTATTAGACTATTTTGAATTAAATACCGAATTAAAAGTTGCATCTACATAAAAAAATTAAAACCTTTATAAAATGAAGGCTACAACCATGATTCATGAGATAAAAAAATGGTGGCTGATATGATGAACAAAAGGGCTAAAACAGATGATGTCCGAAATACAAGGAGTTTAAAACATAAAAACATGCAATAATATAAAACATGAAATCAGCAAAAGCAATTTATTCTTGCGAGCATTTATAATCCAATAATCATCCAACTAACAGAACCCAAATTATTACTAAGAACATACGAGTCATATGCCAATGATCCTTTTTTTATCAGGGAATAAATGAAAATAAGCCATGCATCCTTAATTCTCATACACATTGGACTTGATTTTTAGCAAAACAGTAAAAGACTCGATAAAAACAAAAATAAAAGATTTGATACCAGATTTTTCAATTGGTGAATCTTGACTAGCTTGTTGCAATGATTGCAGTAAGTCATTAGTAAATTGGACTTGCTGCAACAATTCCATTGGATCATTTTGTTGTGAGACAAATGAAGGTTGCACAACATTAGCATTAGAAGCTGGGACTTGCTCCTAAATAATGTTCCTCATTTTACCTTTCCTTCCTGGTGCCATCCTGAAACGTATAGAAAAAGAAATCGTAAATGATCATATATTATTTAGTAAAAGCAAATAGAAAAGGAACTAAAAACATTAAAACAGTAATTACCTTGATGGGACAAAGATGTTAAAGAAAGTTCATAAACATAATACAAACATGGTTACAATTAAAAACAAGTAAACAAGATAAATATAAAGGGCTACAACATCTGATCTATGTCAGTATCACAATCAAATTCATTATCTTCAATGCCATATTTAAGCCCTTCTTGATCATCTTGATCAGATTCCTTGATGCAAGCATCATCAGCTATTTTTATTGTTTTTTTACACAAACTCAGAATCAATGACATATGGAGCAATATCATCCCTATGCAGCAGTCTCTTATTTTCCTCAATTTGTATTCTCCTATCACTTTTCTACATTTCAATCTCTTGATCTATTTGATCTTCATCCGTGTCAAAACGTCACCAATTTCCTCATGTTGCATCTCTGGAACATCATACAAGTGCCTATAATGAAACTTTTGTACTACTCTCCAATCTTTCCCTAACTTGGTATCATCCAAGTAAAAAACTTACTTCACTTGAATTGATAAAATAAACGGGTCATTCTCATACCAATATTTGTTAACATTAATACTTATTAAATGACCATCTTTATGGATTCTTTTCCTTTTATCATCAAGGTCAAACCACTTGCACCTAAATAAAAGAACTTGACAATCTTTTATGTAGTCTAACTGAATAATATCAGTTAAAACACTGTAAAAGTCAATTTTCTCCTCTTCATGATTTCCTTCAACCATCACACCACTGTTTTGACTTCTCTAATGGAAATCGCGCTCTTTTGTGTAGTACCTAACCTCATTAACAATGCAACTTGTGTACTTTCTGACACGTCTATCATGACCACATGCTAAAGAATATAACTCAGCAAAAATTTCAGATGAACCTTGATCTCGCAACAATGAAACCTATCATTAGGAAAAAAAATCATATAAATATTATTAGAATGATTTTACATTGTTTAGTATCATTGACTTTTTAATATTTACTTACATGTCTTTTAAACCATAAGGGAAATTGCTCTTTATGCATTTCTTCGATAGATGACCCACTCTGTAACTCAAGCTCCATTTTACGCTTTCTAGAACATAATAAAATAATTAAAATAAAAGTTAGCTTAGTTGGAAATCTTTAGCTTGCGTTAATAATTTATTATTAAAAGAAAACGTCTTACTCCAAATATGGTTCAACTTCATCACAGTTGTTCAATATGTACCATTGCATCATTTCAAACTTCCTTTGACAAGACATCATATTTTGATGCTCCAAAAAGACGAACACTTCTTGAAAAAACAGCTAACGTTTTCTCATTCATTTCTTTCTCTCCATTATAGTTTCTCTCTTCTCGATTAAATTTAGTCTCAATCCTAGAGAGATACATAGAACAAAATTGTAAGACCCGAATTTAATTAAAATACGAAAATTAAATAAGAAAAGATGGGGGAAGTATGAAGGAAGTCGGGTTAAATTAATCCCGAATATTTGTAAGGGCAAAATGGTCAAAAGATCAAAGGTCGGTATAATTTCGATAAGAAAATTTAATTAAAAATATGGATTTGAGAAATCTTGATCAATAAAGATGAAATAAATTTATTTTGGGTTAAATTGATCAAGATATTAATTTATTGAAATTAATCGGGATTAATTGAAATTTTTAGTTCGGAAAAAATAATCCCGAAAATAATCAAAAAATATATCGAAAAGTCATTCGGGACAATATCTCGAAAATACAGAGAAATTATACCCGAAAAAGGGTTAAAATATAATAAATAAATTAAATAAAATTAAATTAATTAATTTGGAATAAAATAATAATTTTAAGGGATATTTGGGTATTTTTAAGGTATTTGAATGATTAAAATAATAAAAGATAAATAATAAATAAATCTAAAAAAAAAATCAGAAGTTTTAGTCGGGGAGAGAGAAAGAAACGGAAGAAAACGGAAGCCGTGATCGGGGGAAGAGGCCGGACGACCACCGGCGACCCCTGTCCCAGGCCGCCTACCGGGAAAGGAAGCCTGACGCCAGGCGAACCTTCAGCCACTGGAGACGCGCCGTTTTGAGGCCGGAATCCGACGAAAAACGGAGGAGAAGCCGCGGGAAAAGAGATGGCCACCGGCGGCGAACGGCGGCGATCCAGGCGGAACCGAGGCCCGATTTCGAGAGCCCAAGCGACGGCGGTGCTTTTGAGATCGATAGCACCCGACGAGACGGCGGGGATCGTCGGCGACGGCCAAGAGGAGAAATGGGTCCGACGACCGAGAGGGAGAACAGCCGGACCGGCGGCATTCTGGCTAGCTTGACCCAAACTGATGGCAGATTCGAGATGCGGACGGCCTTGCGGAGCTACTGGCGGTGGAAGCCGACGAAGAACCGACCGGCAAGGTGGTGAACCGGCAGTGAACCGGCCGAACCGGAGAGAACCGGCGGTCTGAACCAGTCCAAACCGGACTGAACCGGTTCAGCCAAAAAGAGGAGGAAAAAAGGAGAAAAAAGGGAAAAAAAAGAGAAAAAAATTGAAAAAAATTTTTGTGATGCAATCGAGCTTCAGGTAAGTCAATAGTGGTCGAAATTGACCCGATTTAAATTTTGGAGTATTTAATTTAAGTAATTTTCGACTGAAAACATACCCAGAAAATTGTGAAATTATGTAGCTCGACAATTGGCATCCAACGAGAGCTCGAGATAGCCTCAATTTACGTATTAGCATGGAATCTCGGGTAAATAACCCTTATTTACGATAATTACCTCGTTATGCGTGATACTGATTTGATTTCCGCATAAATTGAATTAAATTATGGAAAATTTAGATAAATTGTCGTAAATATTAAATTTAGCTATTCGAGAGTTAGAACGAGGCCCAATAAATTATTGGTGGGCCCAATGAGCCCAATAGGCATCGATAAAGTGAAAATTAAGTGGTAAACGGGCTTAAGGCCGATTAAGGCCCATTAAGGTGCAATCAGGCCCAAAAGGGGTAAACGGGCCCAATGATTTAAATTAAGCCCAGAAAATATTAAATACAATTAAATTGTATAATATCTGACCTGAGAAATATTAATACGCAGTTCCGGGCATTTGATTGGGAGCATATCGGACTGCGCGACGGGACTACATTGGAAAAAAAAGGTCAGACTCGACAGGAAAATAAGGTAAGGGAATTCTGCGGACTGCTAGAGGTAAACTTTACGAAGTTTTAAATTCATTTGCAGTCATTTAAAAATTACCTGAAGGGTCTAGAGGTCAACTAATAATTTTAGGGCCCCGGATGGGAAAATTACCAAAATACCCTTGTTAAGGGTAAAATTTACAAAGTTAGGAAAAATTGGGAGGAGCAAGAACAAAAGGTTTCTGCTCATTCTAGATGTGTTTTGAGGCATGCATGAGTAGGCTGGCTCACCTTGAAAGAAAATGCACAGCATTGCATACTTTCAACGTGATATTGTTTTGAAAACTGTTTTGAGGAAACAGAGCCGCCTACGTGTTTTTATTGACGTGTGACATGCTAGAGCTCAGCTCACACGATGTTGTCGATTTGTGTGATGCACGCATTAGTGCTAGAGCGAGAGCTCGCACTAGAGTTTTACATGCATAGGTGCTAGAGTACAACTCGTGCCAGATTTCATATGCTTTTTCGAGGCAGGGTGCTAGAGTTTAACTCGCACCAGATTTTATAAGATTTTCATGTGATTTATATACAGAGTGCTGAGCATAGCTCGCACTAGTTTTACCGAATTTGTGGAGCAACGCTGTCTGCCCTTGGAGTCAGCCAAAAGGCCCAACAGGCTCAAAAGACCTCTTAGGTGGGGTGAGAGTGAGGGATGAGGTTGGCGGCCTTGTGGAGATGTAAAGCGGGCTCTGCCAGTTTTATTTGAGTTGATGAGAGTGCTGAGCATCGCTCGCACTGATTTTATGAGAACATGCGATGAGCCGTGCTTGGAGCATCGGGGAGACTGTGTGTCACCGATTTAATAGGCTCGCACGTGCGTTTTGAGACATGGCATGAGTATTGAGAAACAAACCTCTGTGGGAAGCAGGCCAATTGGGCTGGAGTACCTAGAGATATTATATGGGTTCACGGAGTACGATGTACCGTGCAAGTAGCATGGAGTACGATGTACCGTGTGGTATCTTCGGATACGACATCTCCGGATGCAGCATCTTCGGTTGCCTGGGATCAGATAAGACTGACGGGATGGATTGACCCACCTCCTGGGCGGTTCCGTTCATGGTGAGAACCCGCACACTAGGATCCGTGTAGCTGAGGAACTCCCGAGGACACACATGGCCATAGTCCTGGTTATTGCCGTTATACAGATATTGCCTCGTCTCGCATGTCGACGATTTGATGATTTAAACTGGGTTTTTAAACTAAATTTGCATGATGGTATTTCCATGCTTTTCAAACCCACGTGTGATGTAAACCATTTTCATGGTTTTGTGTGAGTCAGGATCACCCGCAGGAGGGGTTGAGTCCTGACTTTATTGTGAAAATTTTAATTGAGAAAGAAATGATTTGTAATAATTGCATGTTGATTTTCCGTGCAAATGTGTTTTACATAACATCATAACGCATATCATTGTTTTAAAATGTGTGGAGAAAGGGTGGTTTATGCATGGCACCACGTTCATGTAGGTAGTATGGTTACCTACTTGTTCGTAGGATTGCCTTACTGAGCTTGATGTGCTCACCCCTTTCATTTTCTCCCACAGATAATCTCCAGTTGAAGTTGCGACGACTCAGTACTGCATTCCGGATATCCGCTGCTGCCCATCAACATAAGGTATATACACTTGTACATATTGTATCTACATAAGCATAGCACAGTAACATGTTTGTAAGTAACTTTAGGGGATGTATAAATAATATAAACAATTATAAATGACTGGAGAATAAATAAGTTAGATGGTAATGGTATGGCGGGACTAGCATTGACGCACAGCCCAATTTGTTGGTGTCAGGACCCCAGTTTCAATCCTCAACTTTATCCAAAAATCACTATAAATTTTTCGCATTTTAACTTACCTTTTCTCTCTTCACTGGTTGGGCTGTGATTCGATGTCAGAGTCTTCACTTACCATAATATTCATTCTCATACATACATGTCAATATATTAATTCTGACTGTAGTTGCTTTTATTATACATCTAATACAAATACATTCCCCAAACTATATAATGTATACATCACTGTGCTGTTTCTATGTTTAGATACACAACTGTACATAATAAGTATACCTGATGAATCGATAGGAACTAGTAGTGGACTCTGGGACACTCTCCCGTGATAACTCTCGATCTACTGACGCTCTGTAGAGAGATGTAAAGAAAAGGGGGTGAGCATAACGCGCTCAGTAAGGAATTCAGGCAAGCAAGTAGATATCCACACTATCTACTCAAAATAGTGCTATGCCTTGAAAACATTTATTTCCTTACTTACTTTAAAAGCATGTCTTGAAATATAATAAATATGTACTTGTACAGAATAAATCTCATGTACAGAAATCATGCTTTATTTCTCAAAAGTAGGCATGTAGTGCAACACAATGCATTTATATATAAATCATGCCTTTATGTAAATCATGCCATGTATATTTAAATCACATATAAATATGGCATCAAATGATTCACAACACAAATCGGAGTCCGACCCATCCCTCAGGTCTATCCGCAGTTTAAAGAAATCAATCAATGTGATATAACATGTGAGACTCTGTGGTTTATGCAAATAGTATCCTGGATTATGATCATATCCGAAAAGAAAGTGATCCCAAGCCACATAGATCTAGATGTGCGGGGCCTCACTGCTGTAACGGGAGGATGGTCAGTCCAATGTCAACCGCCAGCTACGTAACACACGGTACAGCGTACCTCGTGCCACTCAGACACGATACAAAGTACCCCCGTGGACCCGTTCTCACGGCCAGAGTGCCTACCATAGGACTTAGCTCTCACTCCCGTGGAACTCATCAACATCACAGTCAGGGTGCCTAACATAGGTCTTAGCCCTCGTGCCTGTGGAAATATCATAACACGTCTATACCAACCTCATGCGGATATCCTCTCTAGCTATGACACACAGTCACGCAAGGTCTCAAGCATGGGTTTCAACATGTATTACATATCACATACAGTGTGCGTCTTGAGTGCGACTCACAGTCGTCACTCCGCTCAACACTGTTTCACATCATAAAACTCGACTCTAGTGCGAGCACTCTCTAGCAACTAGGTCAATGCATAGTTTATGTATTAAATCAAGTACGAGCAATAGCTCCCAGTACTATGCTATGCACAATATCAAAATCAAGTACGAGCAATAGCTCCCAGTACTATGTCATGTATAAACCATGAAAAATCGAGTACGAGCAACGCTCTAGCACTCTGTCATGCATATATTATTCAAAGCTGAGTACGAGTAAAACTCCAGTACTTTATCATGCAGGTCATGAAAATCTAGTGCGTATCAAATGCAGCACTAATATTATGTGGAAAAACACATGAATCCCAGTGCGAGCTGTGCTCTAGCACGATTCATTCTCACATAATATGATAGATGGCTATTTAAAAAGGGATTGTTTATAAAACATCAAAATCAGTACTCAAAGTGTGCTTAAGTCATATCGACTTTAAAATCATTAGCCCATCTATTTATTTTCATGCTAATAACAATTAAACACTCACAATTGCATTTTCCATGCTTTTTGCAACTTCTCACAAAAGTTGACTTTTTGACTAACTAGGGGCAAAAACGTAATTTGCCACTATCGGGTCGCAATAATTATTATTCACTTTCTCTGACCCTCAGAGTTTTTAAATGAATGCAGAAGCAGTTGAAAATACGTGCAGGTATCTCTAACTACTCGCAAAAGTCCCTTACCTCGGATCACGTCAAGTGACCTCACTTCCTCGGTGCTGCTCAATCCCGCAGTCCGATCAGCTCTCGATGTAACTCTGGAGCTGTAAATAACCATTCCTCAGGTTAATTATAATTTTCCTACTGTATTACACATTAATACAGTTTAATTTCCCTTAATGGGCCTTAAAATCCTTAATGGGCCTTAACCGTATTAAGCCCGTTTTCCACTTATTATTTCTCTTCATCAGGGTCTATCGACTCATTGGGCCTATCAATACCCATTGGGCTTTATTCCAAGCTCTTTGGATAGCCCGTATATCATTTACGACATTTAATTCAAAATTCCAATTATAATTCACTAAATACGGAATTTAATCCGAAATGCGTAAATTAAATCTTAAATACGCATAAATCACATAAATTGTCGTAAATGAGCTTTACTTACCCGAGATTATGCGATAGTACGCAAATCGAAGTTCGATCGGGCTTCCGTTCGGAATTTATCGTCGAACTGCACAATTTATTATATTTAACTCCGGGTCAATTTCCGATTAAATATAATTTAAATAAATTCATCGGAAATCAAATCGGTCACTTTTGATCTCGTATCGACTTACCCGAAGTCCAGTGAAATCCCAAAAATTTTCCTTTTCCTTTTTCTTTCTTTTTCCTCTTTTTCCCCTTTTCTCCTTGGCTGAACCGGTCCGGTCCGGTTCAGCACAGAACCTTCTTCACTGAACCGCCGACCGGTTCAGGCATCTTTTGGCCGTGCCGGCCTATTCCGGTCGATTCCCGACGCTTCACCACCGCAGTTCGGCGCGCCTAAGCCTGGGCAACACTCGGCTGGGCTTGATCGGGACCAAGCACCGCCGGTTGCCGCCGGATTCCTTCTTTTCCTCCGCGGCTTCTCCTCTTCGATTCGCCGGCGTCCGGCGTCGGTGGATGGCGTGACCGGTGCCGATGGGTGCGCACGGTCCTGCTCTTCCTTTCCAGCCGCTTGGCTGGCCGTGGGGTGGCCTGTGCTCGCCGTCCGGTGGTCTTCTCCCTCGGGTCGGCTTGCTTCCGTTTCTCTCCAATTTTTTTCTCTCTCCCCGCGTCCAAATTCAGATTTCCCTCTTTTTTTTTTATAATATATTTTTATTATTACTTTACTATAAAATAATAATAAAAATCCCATAAATATCCCATAAATATCCCAAAAATATCTCCAAAAATCATATTAAATTCATTTAATCCGTAAATGAATTTATCAGTCCGATTTTACCTTTTCGGTATATTTTTTCACTATTTTTGGGCTCATTTTCCGAGGTAAAAATTTTGATAAATTCTAATAAATTTATATCTTGACCAATTGGGTTCGAAATTAAATATTTTCCTCGATTTTGATCAAGATTCCTCAATTTCATATTTTTAATGAAATTCTCTTATCAAAATTATACCGAATGTCAGTCATTTGACCGTTTTACCCCTGCACTCGTTCGGGAATTAACTTAACCCTTATTTCGCTATTATGTAGCTTACATGCATTTTTAATTTCTCAAATAGTCGATTGCATGATAGTAAATACTCTTCTTATGATTCAACTATAATTACATAGTGTTCATACACATAGGAATCATAAGGTACAAGCTACAAAAATCCGGGTCTGACAATCCTCCCCCACTCAGAAAATTTGGTCCTCCAAATTAAAACCAAGTCAGTCCTCAAATAGGTGAGGGTACTTCTCTCGCATCAGACTCTCTAGCTCCCAAGTAGCTTCCTCTGAAGTATGATGCTGCCAGAGAATCTTCACTAATCCGATGGTCTTCGATCTCAATACCTTCTCCTTCCTATCCAATATCCGAATCGGTCTCTCTACATATGACAAGTCCTCTCGGAGCTCCAAAGGCTCGTAACTAATCACATGTGACGGATCCGGGTGATACTTCCGAAGCATCGATATGTGAAAGACGTTGTGGACACTTGATAAGTCCGGTGGCAATGCCAACCTATACGCCTTATCTCCCACTCGATCAAGTATCTCAAAGGGTCCAATGTAGCGAGGATTTAGTTTCCCTCTCTTCCCAAATCTCGCTATGCCCTTGGAAGGAGAAACTCTCAGAAATACGGATTCACCAACTGCAAACTCTAGTGGCCTACGTCTCCTGTCAGCGTAACTCTTCTGTCTGCTCTGAGCTGTCCTCAGTCTCTCTACTATCAAGCGGACATCCTCAGATGCTTGCGTAACCAAGTCAGGAGCGAAAATCATACGGTCACCCACTTCTTCCCATCCAATAGGGAAACGACATCTACGGCCATACAAAGCCTCATACGGTGCCATCCCGATACTCGAATGATGACTGTTGTTGTAAGCGAACTCGGCTAGTGGCAGGTGGTCATCCCAAGAGCCTCGATAGTCTAGCACACATGCTCTCAACATGTCCTCCAGAGTCTGTATAGTCCTCTCTGACTGACCATCTGTTTGAGGATGGAAAGCGGTGCTCAAACTCAACTGGGTTCCCATGGCTTCCTGAAAATGTCCCCAAAAGTGGGATGTGAAGCGGGAATCCCTATCAGAGACTATGCTCACTGGTACACCGTGTAACCTCACTACCTCGCGTACATACAGTTCTGCTAATGAACTCAGAGTATCGGTAGCTCTCATAGCTAGGAAGTGGGCTGACTTCGTCAGTCTATCAACGATCACCCATATAGCATCGTGATTCCTGCGGGTCCTCGGTAAACCCATCACGAAATCCATGGTGATATGCTCCCATTTCCATGTCGGTATAGGTAGAGGCTGCAACAATCCTGCAGGTTTCTGATGCTCTACCTTCACCTGCTGACATACAAGACACTTTGCCACAAAGTCTGCCACATCTCTCTTCATGCCCGACCACCAGTATACCCTCCGGAGGTTCTGATACATCTTGTTACTCCCCGGATGCAACGTATACCTCGACGAATGAGCTTCCGCCAATATCAATCTCCTAAGTCCTGGATCCTCGGGAACACACAATCTGCCTCTGAACCTCAGTAGTCCATCAGAACTCATCTCAAAATCAGTCACGGTGCCTTTCTGCATCTGACTACTAACATCCATACAAAATGGGTCAGTCTGCTGAGCCACTCTGATCCTGTCCAACAGGTCCGGCTCCAAGCGTAGACTAGCTATCACATAGCCTGTATCCATGTCAGAAGGCACGACTCCCAAACTGAGGCTGGCCAACTGCTCTAGCAAATCATGCTCCCTAACCATCATATACGATACCATCCCCAGGCTCTTCCTGCTCAAGGCATCGGCTACAACGTTAGCCTTACCCGGATGATAAAGTATCTCGCAGTCGTAGTCCTTCAGAAGCTCTAGCCATCTTCTCTGTCTCATGTTCAGCTCCTTCTGCGAGAACAGATACTTGAGGCTCTTGTGGTCGGTAAATATCTGAAACTTCTCTCCATACAAGTAGTGGCGCCATACCTTCAACGCAAACACTACCACTGCTAGTTCCAAATCATGGGTCGGATAGTTCTTCTCATGATCCTTCAGCTGTCTGGATCCGTAAGCAATTACCTTCCCGTCCTGCATCAATACGCAGCCCAGTCCCTGATGCGAAGCATCGGTATATACTGCAAATCCTCCTGAGCTGGTAGGGATAGTGAGAATCGGAGCGGTGGTCAATCGACGCTTCAACTCCTCAAAACTCTTCTCACAATCCTCGTTCCATATGAACGGTGTACTCTTCCGAGTAAGACGTGTCAACGGAGCAGCCAACTTCGAAAATCCCTCAACGAATCTCCGATAGTATCCAGCTAAACCCAGAAAACTCCTGATCTCGGTGACTGTCCTCGGCTGTTCCCACTGAACTACAGCCTCTATCTTAGATGGATCAACTGATACACCATCTCTCGATACGACATGTCCCAAAAATGAGATCTGTGACAACCAAAAGTCACACTTGCTGAGCTTAGCATATAACTCATGCTCCCGTAACGTCTGCAACACGATCCTGAGGTGCTCCTCATGCTCCTCCTTGGATCTCGAATACACCAATATGTCATCGATGAAGACGATAACAAACTGGTCCAAGTATGGCTTGAACACATCGTTCATCAAAGCCATGAAAGCAGCTGGAGCATTCGTCAATCCGAATGGCATGACCAAGAACTCATAATGGCCATATCGGGTACGAAATGCTGTCTTGGGTACATCTCCACTCCGAACCTTCAGCTGATGATACCCAGACCTTAGGTCAATCTTGGAAAAGACCTGTGCTCCCTGTAGCTGATCTAGCAAGTCGTCAATGCGTGGAAGGGGATATCTATTCTTGATGGTGGCCTTATTCAACAATCGGTAGTCTATACACAATCGGAGGCTCCCATCCTTCTTCCTCACAAACAGAACCGGTGCTCCCCAAGGTGAAACACTCGGTCGTACAAAGCCCCTGTCCAACAGCTCCTGTAACTGTCTCTTGAGCTCCTCCAGATCAACTAAGGCCATGCGATAAGGTGGTCTCGAAATAGGCTCCGTACCAGGTACCAGATCTATACAGAACTCCATCTCTCTGTCTGGTGGTAACCCTGGCAATTCATCCGGGAAAACATCTGGGTACTCACTGACCACAGTGATATCTGCCAACTCCGGATGTGCCTTATCCATATCTACCACGTACGCAATGAAACCTTGATATGTTGAAGGTTTTCTAAATCAGAAGTCATGTAATAATCATATCTACTCCTTTCATTTATCTTTATTAAACTTTACAACATATCTAGTAGGGTTAGGAAACATAACTGTCTTAGCGTAACAGTCTAAAACAGCATGGTTTGCAGATAGCCAATCCATTCCTAATATTATATCAAAGTCGCTCATACTTAGTAATATTAGATTGGCTGTCATCTCCTTATCCCCTACTCTCAACTTGCAGTCATTATATACATATTCTACGACTTGACTACTATCCATAGGCGTACTGATTAACATCATCATACATAAATGTGTACGCTCTACATGTCTCTCTAATTTACATGCAAATGAAGGCGATACAAAAGAATGCGTGGCACCAGGATCAATTAAAACATATGCTTCAATATCATAAATCAGGATGTTACCTCGAATCACATCCGATGAAGCATCAGCTGTTCCCTGGTCCAAAGCATGTACTCGCCCTTGACCCATCACTTGTTTCCCCTTCTCCTCTGCCGTGACTCTACCTCTCTGAGTAGACGTACCAGCTGGGGTTCTATCAAACTCCCTGCCCCTCTGTGGTGCAGTCGCATACGACAATGGGCAATCTCTAGCCAGATGCCCCTGTTTCCCACATCGAAAACATACTATAGCACCCTGTGAACACGGCCAATCTCCATGGAATCTGCCGCATCTTCTGGACTGATCTGCAGCAGGTCTCGATCCTCCTATCATATTGCCCTTCGCTGGGGCTGCAGTCGGATAAGCAGGAGATCTAGCATATCTATCTCGTGTCCCCTCTATCCGTGATCTCTTACCGAAGGGTTTCTTCTCCCCTCGATAACTAAAATCTCTAGCCGGTCTCTTCTTCTGCAAGTCTTGGCTACGGCTAAACTTCCCAAACTCGGAAGCATTCCTCTCATAGTCCTGCTCACATAGTTGCGCCCTGCGCACTGCCTCCTCATAGGTCACTATGTCCAGCGGAACCAACTTGGACTGTAGCACCGGTCTCAACCCGTCGATAAATCTGTGGACCTTCCTGGTCTCACTATACATAGTATCCGGGTCGTATCTCCCTAGGGATAGGAATCGAGTCTCATACTCGTCCACCGATAAACTCCCCTGGTTGAGTCTCAAAAACTCTGCATGTAACTTCCGTTGTACGGTGTCAGGAATAAACTGCCTCCTAAAGGCCTCCCGAAATATATCCCAAGTGATATCCGTATGTTGGGATCTCAATATAGGTCTGGTGGACTTCCACCAATGTTCTGCGGCTCCCTTTAGTAGGAACGTAGCAAACGCGACCATCTCCGAGGTCGTGCACTCGAAGTATCCATAGAGTTTCTCTAGCTCTGCCAACCACTCCTCAGCAGCTACGGGGTTCTTGACCCCACTAAATGATGGAGGTCTGAACTTCTGGAACTCCCTCAACCGATGCAAGTCACATCCATATCCTAATCCACTGCCACCCGAAACCGGTGGGGGTGTAGGAGTATCTACTGTCCTCTGTGCATCAGCTGTCTGCGTAGGTGTATCAGGGGCAACTGCCTCTCCAGTAGCAGCTCCTGCCTCCTGTCTCTGCCTACCTGGCATCGTCTGTGCCAGTATCTCAATAATAGTCTCGAGACCACGCTCTAATCTTGCGAAGCGCGTCTCGGCACACTCGGGTGCCTCAGTAGCACCTGCAGTCTCATGCGCAGGTAATGGCCTGGTAGCGGCTCGTCCCTCAGGTCTCTCTCCCCGGCCTCGAGCCCTACCTCTCATACCTCTACCACTACGCGTAATTGCCATATAGGCAAAGTTCCTGCATTCATAATAGTGAATTTGTCCATTTCCTATCTAGTATACACAGTTATATCTAAACACAGCACAGTACTATGGGGATGTACACTTTCCTATTTTCTAACACCGACTCACATCAGACCAACCTCTGCTCTGATACCATCCTGTCAGGACCCCAGTTTCAATCCTCGACTTTATCCAAAAATCACTATAAATTTTTCGCATTTTAACTTACCTTTTCTCTCTTCACTGGTTGGGCTGTGATTCGATGTCAGAGTCTTCACTTACCATAATATTCATTCTCATACATACATGTCAATATATTAATTCTGACTGTAGTTGCTTTTATTATACATCTAATACAAATACATTCCCCAAACTATATAATCTATACATCACTGTGCTGTTTCTATGTTTAGATACACAACTGTACATAATAAGTATACCTGATGAATCGATAGGAACTAGTAGTGGACTCTGGGACACTCTCCCGTGATAACTCTCGATCTACTGACGCTCTGTAGAGAGATGTAAAGAAAAGGGGGTGAGCATAACGCGCTCAGTAAGGAATTCAGGCAAGCAAGTAGATATCCACACTATCTACTCAAAATAGTCCTATGCCTTGAAAACATTTATTTCCTTACTTACTTTAAAAGCAAGTCTTGAAATATAATATATATGTACTTGTACAGAATAAATCTCATGTACAGAAATCATGCTTTATTTCTCAAAAGTAGGCATGTAGTGCAACACAATGCATTTATATATAAATCATGCCTTTATGTAAATCATGCCATGTATATTTAAATCACATATAAATATGGCATCAAATGATTCACAACACAAATCGGAGTCCGACCCATCCCTCAGGTCTGTCCGCAGTTTAAAGAAATCAATCAATGTGATATAACATGTGAGACTCTGTGGTTTATGCAAATAGTATCCTGGATTATGATCATTTCCTAAAAGAAAGTGATCCCAAGCCACATAGATCTAGATGTGCGGGGCCTCACTGCTGTAACGGGAGGATGGTCAGTCCAATGTCAACCGCCAGCTACGTAACACACGGTACAGCGTACCTCGTGCCACTCAGACACGATACAAAGTACCCCCGTGGACCCGTTCTCACGGCCAGAGTGCCTACCATAGGACTTAGCTCTCACTCCCGTGGAACTCATCAACATCACAGTCAGGGTGCCTAACATAGGTCTTAGCCCTCGTGCCTGTGGAAATATCATACCACGTCTATACCAACCTCATGCGGATATCCTCTCTAGCTATGACACACAGTCACGCAAGGTCTCAAGCATGGGTTTCAACATGTATTACATATCACATACAGTGTGCGTCTTGAGTGCGACTCACAGTCGTCACTCCGCTCAACACTGTTTCACATCATAAAACTCGACTCTAGTGCGAGCACTCTCTAGCAACTAGGTCAATGCATAGTTTATGTATTAAATCAAGTACGAGCAATAGCTCCCAGTACTATGCTATGCACAATATCAAAATCAAGTACGAGCAATAGCTCCCAGTACTATGTCATGTATAAACCATGAAAAATCGAGTACGAGCAACGCTCTAGCACTCTGTCATGCATATATTATTCAAAGCTGAGTACGAGTAAAACTCCAGTACTTTATCATGCATGTCATGAAAATCTAGTGCGTATCAAATCCAGCACTAATATTATGTGGAAAAACACATGAATCCCAGTGCGAGCTATGCTCTAGCACGATTCATTCTCACATAATATGATAGATGGCTATTTAAAAAGGGATTGTTTATAAAACATCAAAATCAGCACTCAAAGTGTGCTTAAGTCATATCGACCTTAAAATCATTAGCCCATCTATTTATTTTCATGCTAATAACAATTAAACACTCACAATTGCATTTTCCATGCTTTTTGCAACTTCTCACAAAAGTTGACTTTTTGACTAACTAGGGGCAAAAACGTAATTTGCCACTATCGGGTCGCAATAATTATTATTCACTTTCTCTGACCCTCAGAGTTTTTAAGTGAATGCAGAAGCAGTTGAAAATACGTGCAGGTATCTCTAACTACTCGCAAAAGTCCCTTACCTCGGATCACGTCAAGTGACCTCACTTCCTCGGTGCTGCTCAATCCCGCAGTCCGATCAGCTCTCGATGTAACTCCGGAGCTGTAAATAACCATTCCTCATGTTAATTATAATTTTCCTACTGTATTACACATTAATACAGTTTAATTTCCCTTAATGGGCCTTAAAATCCTTAATGGGCCTTAACCGTATTAAGCCCGTTTTCCACTTATTATTTCTCTTCATCAGGGTCTATCGACTCATTGGGCCTATCAATACCCATTGGGCTTTATTCCAAGCTCTTTGGATAGCCCGTATATCATTTACGACATTTAATTCAAAATTCCAATTATAATTCACTAAATACGGAATTTAATCCGAAATGCGTAAATTAAATCTTAAATACGCATAAATCACATAAATTGTCGTAAATGAGCTTTACTTACCCGAGATTATGCGATAGTACGCAAATCGAAGTTCGATCGGGCTTCCGTTCGGAATTTATCGTCGAACTGCACAATTTATTATATTTAACTCCGGGTCAATTTTCGATTAAATATAATTTAAATAAATTCATCGGAAATCAAATCGGTCACTTTTGACCTCGTATCGACTTACCCGAAGTCCAGTGAAATCCCGAAAATTTTCCTTTTCCTTTTTCTTTCTTTTTCCTCTTTTTCCCCTTTTCTCCTTGGCTGAACCGGTCCGGTCCGGTTCAGCACAGAACCTTCTTCACTGAACCGCCGACCGGTTCAGGCATCTTTTGGCCGTGCCGGCCTATTCCGGCCAGTTCTCGACGCTTCACCACCTCAGTTCGGCGCGCCTAAGCCTGGGCAACACTCGGCTGGGCTTGATTGGGACCAAGCACCGCCGGTTGCCGCCGGATTCCTTCTTTTCCTCCGCGGCTTCTCCTCTTCGATTCGCCGGCGTCCGGCGTCGGTGGATGGCGTGACCGGTGCCGATGGGTGCGCACGGTCCTGCTCTTCCTTTTCGGCCGCTTGGCTGGCCGTGGGGTGGCCTGTGCTCGCCGTCCGGTGGTCTTCTCCCTCGGGTCGGCTTGCTTCCGTTTCTCTCCAATTTTTTTCTCTCTCCCCGCGTCCAAATTCAGATTTCCCTCTTTTTTTTTTTATAATATATTTTTATTATTATTTTACTATAAAATAATAATAAAAATCCCATAAATATCCCATAAATATCCCAAAAATATCTCCAAAAATCATATTAAATTCATTTAATCCGTAAATGAATTTATCAGTCCGATTTTACCTTTTCGGTATATTTTTCCACTATTTTTGGGCTCATTTTCCGAGGTAAAAATTTTGATAAATTCTAATAAATTTATATCTTGACCAATTGGGTTCGAAATTAAATATTTTCCTCGATTTTGATCAAGATTCCTTAATTTCATATTTTTAATGAAATTCTCTTATCGAAATTATATCGAATGTCAGTCATTTGACCGTTTTACCCCTGCACTCGTTCGGGAATTAACTTAACCCTTATTTCGCTGTTATGTAGCTTACATGCATTTTTAATTTCTCAAATAGTCGATTGCATGATAGTAAATACTCTTCTTATGATTCAACTATAATTACATAGTGTTCATACACATAGGAATCATAAGGTACAAGCTACAAAAATCCGGGTCTGACAGTTGGTTGAGTGTGGTCACGATTCGAGGACAGGTAAGCAATGAAAGAAAATAATAAAACGTGAAAAAAAAATAACTCTAATTTTTGGGTAGTTTGGGTCGTGACAATTATTATGGTATCAGAGCAGTAATTGGTCTGATGTGTGTCAGTGTCAGTAATTAAGAAATTACATCCCCGTGTTACTGTGATTATTTAGATACAATAGTGTATATCGAGATGGGTTTTGACTAAGAAATGGTTGAGAATACAGGAATGCCTAATATGAGTCGCGTTATATGAGTTAGTGCACGAGGCAGAGGTCGTAGAGGTAGACCTGAGTCTGCTAAGTCGTGCTGAGTTTGACTATGAGAATCAGTATGAGATTGAAATAGAGGCTAATGTTAAGCTTGCCTCACAGAGTCCGACAGAGTGATCGGATAGTATTGAGACACACTTCGCGAGATTGGAGCGGAGTGTGGAGATTATTTTGAGGAGCTAATTGCTCAGATTATGAATAAGATCAGAGGGCGCAGCGGAGCATTGGTGGAAGTCCGCTCGACCCATCCTAAGTGTTAAACATCCATAGCTAAGATGAGAAATCTTATTGGATGTATTTCGGTGACAGGATATCCCGGACATGATTTAAAGGAAAAATTTCTTACATTGCCTAGGAATACTAAATTGATTATGAGTATGAAACTCAGTTATATTCTTTGGTAGATATTATGAAACTCAGTTATATTCTTTGGTAGATATTACCTCGACATTATGAACAAGTGACAGTAGAGATGTCTAAAAGTTCATGAAATGGCTTGACTTTCCAATTAGAGTCCAATTGGCCCCGTGAGATATTACCTATACCGAGGCAGTGCGCAGATTTACAGTTGGGTAAATAAGAACATGAATTGCACGCCTCTGAGATTGGAAAAAGTAGTAAGAGCTGAAATAGAGACAGAAAAGAGAATCAAGAAATGACAAAGATGATAAAACGGGAAAATGGAAATTGGTAAAAGATTTAATTTGACGAGTCATGGAGTAAGATAATTGGTAAGGCCCCAGTGCATCCAATTTTGGCACTCTTGGGGGGCATTGTGACTGGAGGACCCCGACATGCTAAGAAGCAGTGTAGCAGTGTGAGCACTGTAAGCAATGTGAGATGTGTGGTGGATACCACAGAAGGAGGGTCTATACCTACACGGTATTGATGGAAATGGCCGTTAAGTGTGGTAAGACGGACCATTGATTTTGATTGTACAGAGTTGGGCGAGATCGCCCCACAGGAAAGTAAAGAGACAGAAAAACTTCGTTGGTATAGCTGCAACGAGAAGGGAGGCAATAGCCGAAAAGAAAAAGGAAAGTAAGTTGTTGGACGAAGGCGAGAGGATGTTTTGGACCAGGACACTATTGATGTTTCATGGATGTGGTGTAAGATACCACACTTGTTATGAATAATGAAGTACATATGTTCATTGATCCTGGTGCCACACATTTATTCATACCGCCTTCATTCGCATATAAGTGAGTAAAAGGCATGAATGCCTACATCATTGGGCACAATACCGATAAATGAGTACCCCAATAGAGGAGGATTAATTAACGGAATACTGATATTGATATTTTAAGTAATAAAAAGGGGTGCGACAGTTGAAATTAAGGGAGCAAATGATGGTACTTACGGAATGAGTAATGACAAGAGTTTTGCCATGATTGATATACGAAGGAGATGTGTTTTGATCCCAAATACAAGATGTATTGGAGTAAGAGATATATGCTAGGTAAGGAATACCCTTAATATGCGAAGTAATTGAGGTTAAGCAATTAGTAGCGAATATAAATTGTGACCACATAGACTGAGATATAACGTAGTTGTGGTTAAGTCTGAAGGTTAATAAAGGTATTTCAAAATACCTCCCCGCCTGAAGACTTGACAGCGTCTAAAAGTATATATATATAACCTATAACGAAAAATCGATCATCGTAATAGATACCTTTAGCATTAGGATACCATTACTAAGACGATAAGAATATAAAAAAAAAAAAACTCGACAAATCATAAAGGTTAACATAGTAAAATTTAATAAGAGCCGTTAAGATAAGAAAAGGAAATGGCGCAGGTTAGTACCTAAAGACGTAAGCGGTTGAGAAGGATCTTATACGCTTATGCGTAAATAAGTCAAGGATTAGATCGATTTGTAATCATCATTATCGATGATATATTGGGTGTAGCTAAAGTCTAGGGCGATTTATAAGCAACAATTGGGAAATTGCTTTTGCAGATGGTTGCTGCGAGTTCTAAAAGGATATACCTGGTTGACACGTTTAACTAAGAAAACGTGGTCTTGGAATGAGATGATAAATAAGATGATAGATGTGACATGGATTTCGGTGTAGTGAAGTATAAACTGACCACCGTGATTAATTTCACCATACCCAACAGCTAAAGAGGTTTTCAGTGAGTATGGATACCTCAAAATTATGAAGGAGCTGTGTATTGATGTATAATGGGAAGATAGTCAATTTTGGAGTCAGACAACTCCTTGATCGTGAAATAAACTATCTGACCCATGATTTAAAGTTGGCAATAGTATTTGTACTGAGGATATGGTACTATTATGTACATGGTGAGAAATTATGGATATGCACTGATCATAAAGCCCGAGTATCTGTTTTCACAGAAAGAGGCGAATATGAGAATACATAATGGATTAAAGCTTTTGAGAGATTTTAATTGTGAAAATTGTACCACCCAGGAAAGGCTGATGCTTTGAGTAGAAAGAGCCCGGGATGGTACCACATATGATGGTCAGGGAGCGTGAGCTGCTAGAGCAGTTGGGAACCTTGGTAGTGATGTGATCCCTTCTGATGATGACAGTGATTGTGTGACAGCTAGCCTGAGACTAGAACCGGATGAGAGTGCCCGGATTTGACAGGCTTAGCATGATGATCGGCAGGATGTCGATAGTTTGGGTCAGATTCAGAATGGTACAGTGACAGAGTTCACAGAGTATGATTATGATTTACAGAGAGGTTCAGAGACAGTATGAGTGCTCCCCAGGACCACAGTTGGTGAGATAGTAATATTGTCAGAAGCTCACTCTTCGGGATATACAGTGCATACGGAAAGTAATGAATATATATATTGAAATCTTTGAAAAATGGTATTGGTGGTCAGATGTGAAAAGAAATACGGTAGAGTATTAAAAGTCTGCAGAGTTATTGCAGCCTCTACCTATATCGACACGGCACGAAAATGAGAGCAAGTCTCCATGAATTTTATGATGGGTTACAGAGAACCCAGGTGAATTACGAGGCTATTTGGATGATAGTCGATAGAGTAATTAAGTCTACCCACCTTCTGGTTATGAACTCCCCAGATACTCAGAGTATGTATGAGAATTTATGTATAAGAAAGGTTGTGAAACATTATGTAGCGTTCCAGTGAGCATGGTATCATGTAGGGATTCCCGCTTCACTTCCTACCTCTGAGGATATTTTCAGGAATCTATGGGAACTCGACTGAGTATTAGCACAGCTTTCCATCCTCAGACAGATGGTCAGTCAGAGAGGACTGTACAAGTTCTGGAGGATCCGATGAAAGCGTGTGCCCTTGATTTTATAAGCTCCTGGAATGATCAGTTGTCACAAATTGAAGTCGCCAATAGCGACAGTTGTCATTCGAGTATTGGGATAACAAGATATGAGACAGTGTATGGCTGTAGGGGTTGTTCCTCAAATTGGATAAGAAAAAGTGGGTGACAGATAGAAATTATTTTTGACTTTGGATAATAAGTCTCTGAGGATGTTTAGTTAAGGATGAGAGATTAAGAACACCTCAGAGCAGATAGACAAGTATTGGAATTCACCCTTGGTGAATTTCTCTGGTTGAAATGTTTCTTGTCCTAAGAGAATAAGGACATAGCAAACTTTTGGAAGAAGGTAAATTGAGTTGCGCTGGATGAAATATTTTGAGAGATTTGACAAGTGGGAGATAAGACCTGTAGGTTGGTGTTATCACCTGAATTAACAGGCACCCACAATGTGTCCCAACTTTTGATGCTTTGGCAATACTATCCAGATCCAGCATAGGTGATCGAATATGAATTCCAAAAGTTCAGTTTAATGAAAATATAAGTATATTGAAAAGTTGATTCGGGCATTAAACAGGAAAGAGACAGTATTGAGGTTTAAGACGATCTCCCTAATTAAAGTCTTTTGGTAGTAATACACTCCGGAGAAAAGGTCACATAAGAATTTAAGAAGTATGATACGATTGATGTACCCGGAGTTGTATATGGACTCATATGACTTGGTTCTAATTTGGAGGACCAAATTCCTTAAGTGGGGGAGAGTTGTAAGACCCGAATTTAATTAAAATACGAAAATTAAATAAGAAAAGATGGGGGAAGTATGAAGGAAGTCGGGTTAAATTAATCCTGAATATTTGTAAGGGCAAAATGGTCAAAAGATCAAAGGTCGGTATAATTTCGATAAGAAAATTTAATTAAAAATATGGATTTGAGAAATCTTGATCAATAAAGATGAAATAAATTTATTTTGGGTTAAATTGATCAAGATATTAATTTATTAAAATTAATCGGGATTAATTGAAATTTTTAGTTCGGAAAAATAATCCCGAAAATAATCAAAAAATATACCGAAAAGTCATTCGGGACAATATCTCGAAAATACAGAGAAATTATACCCGAAAAAGGGTTAAAATATAATAAATAAATTAAATAAAATTAAATTAATTAATTTGAAATAAAATAATAATTTTAAGGGATATTTGGGTATTTTTAAGGTATTTGAATGATTAAAATAATAAAAGATAAATAAAAAAATCAGAAGTTTTAGTCGGGGAGAGAGAAAGAAACGGAAGAAAACGGAAGCCGTGATCGGGGGAAGAGGCCGGACGACCACCAGCGACCCCTGTCCCAGGCCGCCTACCGGGAAAGGAAGCCCGACGCCAGGCGAACCTTCAGCCACTGGAGACGCGCCGTTTGGAGGCCGGAATCCGGCGAAAAACGGAGGAGAAGCCGCGGGAAAAGAGATGGCCACCGGCGGCGAACGGCGGCGATCCAGGCGGAACCGAGGCCCGATTTCGAGAGCCCAAGCGACGGCGGTGCTTTTGAGATCGATAGCACCCGACGAGACGGCGGGGATCGTCGGCGACGGCCAAGAGGAGAAATGGGTCCGACGACCGAGAGGGAGAACAGCCGGACCGGCGGCATTCCGGCTAGCTTGACCCAAACTGATGGCAGATTCGAGATGCGGACGGCCTTGCGGAGCTACTGGCGGTGGAAGCCGACGAAGAACCGACCGGCAAGGTGGTGAACCGACAGTGAACCGGCCGAACCGGAGAGAACCGGCGGTCTGAACCAGTCCGAACCGGACTGAACCGGTTCAGCCAAAAAGAGGAGGAAAAAAGGAGAAAAAAGGGAAAAAAAAGAGAAAAAAATTGAAAAAAATTTTTGTGATGCAATCGAGCTTCGGGTAAGTCAATAGTGGTCGAAATTGACCCGATTTAAATTTTGGAGTATTTAATTTAAGTAATTTTCGACTGAAAACATACCCAGAAAATTGTGAAATTATGTAGCTCGACAATTGGCATCCAACGAGAGCTCGAGATAGCCTCAATTTACGTATTAGCATGGAATCTCGGGTAAATAACCCTTATTTACGATAATTACCTCGTTATGCGTGATATTGATTTGATTTCCGCATAAATTGAATTAAATTATGGAAAATTTAGATAAATTGTCGTAAATATTAAATTTAGCTATTCGAGAGTTAGAACGAGGCCCAATAAATTATTGGTGGGCCCAATGAGCCCAATAGGCTTCGATAAAGTGAAAATTAAGTGGTAAACGGGCTTAAGGCCGATTAAGGCCCATTAAGGTGCAATCAGGCCCAAAAGGGGTAAACGGGCCCAATGATTTAAATTAAGCCCAGAAAATATTAAATACAATTAAATTGTATAATATCTGACCTGAGAAATATTAATACGCAGTTCCGGGCATTTGATTGGGAGCATATCGGACTGCGCGACGGGACTACATTGGAAAAAAAAGGTCAGACTCGACAGGAAAATAAGGTAAGGGAATTCTGCGGACTGCTAGAGGTAAACTTTACGAAGTTTTAAATTCATTTGCAGTCATTTAAAAATTACCTGAAGGGTCTAGAGGTCAACTAATAATTTTAGGGCCCCGGATGGGCAAATTACCAAAATACCCTTGTTAAGGGTAAAATTTACAAAGTTAGGAAAAATTGGGAGGAGCAAGAACAAAAGGTTTCTGCTCATTCTAGATGTGTTTTGAGGCATGCATGAGTAGGCTGGCTCACCTTGAAAGAAAATGCACAGCATTGCATACTTTCAACGTGATATTGTTTTGAAAACTGTTTTGAGGAAACAGAGCCGCCTACGTGTTTTTATTGACGTGTGACATGCTAGAGCTCAGCTCACACGATGTTGTCGATTTGTGTGATGCACGCATTAGTGCTAGAGCGAGAGCTCGCACTAGAGTTTTACATGCATAGGTGCTAGAGTACAACTCGTGCCAGATTTCATATGCTTTTTCGAGGCAGGGTGCTAGAGTTTAACTCGCACCAGATTTTATAAGATTTTCATGTGATTTATATACAGAGTGCTGAGCATAGCTCGCACTAGTTTTACCGAATTTGTGGAGCAACGCTGTCTGCCCTTGGAGTCAGCCAAAAGGCCCAACAGGCTCAAAAGACCTCTTAGGTGGGGTGAGAGTGAGGGATGAGGTTGGCGGCCTTGTGGAGATGTAAAGCGGGCTCTGCCAGTTTTATTTGAGTTGATGAGAGTGCTGAGCATCGCTCGCACTGATTTTATGAGAACATGCGATGAGCCGTGCTTGGAGCATCGGCGAGACTGTGTGTCACCGATTTAATAGGCTCGCACGTGCGTTTTGAGACATGGCATGAGTATTGAGAAACAAACCTCTGTGGGAAGCAGGCCAATTGGGCTGGAGTACCTAGAGATATTATATGGGTTCACGGAGTACGATGTACCGTGCAAGTAGCATGGAGTACGATGTACCGTGTGGTATCTTCGGATACGACATCTCCGGATGCAGCATCTTCGGTTGCCTGGGATCAGATAAGACTGACGGGATGGATTGACCCACCTCCTGGGCGGTTCCGTTCATGGTGAGAACCCGCACACTAGGATCCGTGTAGCTGAGGAACTCCCGAGGACACACATGGCCATAGTCCTGGTTATTGCCGTTATACAGATATTGCCTCGTCTCGCATGTCGACGATTTGATGATTTAAACTGGGTTTTTAAACTAAATTTGCATGATGGTATTTCCATGCTTTTCAAACCCACGTGTGATGTAAACCATTTTCATGGTTTTGTGTGAGTCAGGATCACCCGCAGGAGGGGTTGAGTCCTGACTTTATTGTGAAAATTTTAATTGAGAAAGAAATGATTTGTAATAATTGCATGTTGATTTTCCGTGCAAATGTGTTTTACATAACATCATAACGCATATCATTGTTTTAAAATGTGTGGAGAAAGGGTGGTTTATGCATGGCACCACGTTCATGTAGGTAGTATGGTTACCTACTTGTTCGTAGGATTGCCTTACTGAGCTTGATGTGCTCACCCCTTTCATTTTCTCCCACAGATAATCTCCAGTTGAAGTTGCGACGACTCAGTACTGCATTCCGGATATCCGCTGCTGCCCATCAACATAAGGTATATACACTTGTACATATTGTATCTACATAAGCATAGCACAGTAACATGTTTGTAAGTAACTTTAGGGGATGTATAAATAATGTAAACAATTATAAATGACTGGAGAATAAATAAGTTAGATGGTAATGGTATGGTGGGACTGGCATTGACGCACAGCCCAATTTGTTGGTTGAGTGTGGTCACGATTCGAGGACAGGTAAGCAATGAAAGAAAATAATAAAACGTGAAAAAAAAATAACTCTGATTTTTGGGTGGTTTGGGTCGTGACAAAAATGTTAAGCATTCACTAGAAGTATAAGCCTCTTCTATACTTCCTTCAAGACGAGCTTTATTTCGTACATACGTCTTAAGTTTTCCTAATAACCTATTAATAAACAAATAAAACTTTATTAGATTCATTACTTTGACTAAATGCTTTAATAATTAAATTAGTTAAAAATTACAACCTTTCAATGGGATACATCCAGCGATAATGCACAGGTCCTCTAAGCATGATCTCATTTGGTAAGTGTACAGCCAAATGCACCATCACATCAAAAAATGCTGGGGGAAAAAATTTCTCCAACTTACACAAAATAATGATAATATCTACTTGTAAATCTTCTACATCCTTCTTCTTTAACGTCTTACAACATAATCTTAAAAAGAAATTACCTAGGTCATCCAATGCTTGAAAGACATCTTTGGTACAAAATTCCTAATAGCTACTGGCAGTAGTCTTTGTAAAAGAATATGGCAATCATGGCTCTTCAATCCTGAAATCTTACCATCACTTACATTAACACATCGTGAGATGTTAGATGCATACCTATCAGGAAACTTCACTGATTTTAGAAAGTCACAAACTTTCTTACTTTCCTCTTTTGATAAAGTGTAGCATGCATGAGGCATTAAGTAAGAACCATTTGGAAGTTTTTTTAAGTGTAGTTCTTTCTTTATTTACATATCCTCTAAATCTAACCTCGCATTTATTGTATCCTTTGTCTTCCCTTCAATGTTCAACAATGTTCCTAAAACATTATCACAAATGTTTTTCTCAATGTGCATGACTTCAAGATTATGTCGTAAATTTAAAGTTTGCAAATAAGGCAGCTCAAAGAAGATGCTCTTTTTAGTCCAATTCAATTCCTCAAGGGTACGCTTTCTCTCCCTCTTGTTTGGGTGCTTTCCAAAATTGATATCTTTCACAGCCTCTAATTGTTTTAACAACTCACTCCCTGATAAGTCCTTAGGCTTTTGCCTATTTTCTATGCTACCATCAAACATTTTGCTTTTACGCCAAACATGGTTAGGAGGAAAATAGCGGCGGTGATACATATAACATATTTTATTTCTTAACTTTCTGAAGGAGCATCATTGTTACAAATAGGACATGCAAAGTATCCTTTTGTACTCCAACCTGATAAACCCCCATATGTGAACCCCACAAATTTCCTACGTTTAACTAAATTATATAAAAATGGAAATAATATATATTAATAGAAGTGCGAATATTCGTTGTAGGGCTCAAGGACTATAGGAACCGAGAAGCCTGTGAATGACCGGGAACCCGAAGATACAAGAAGTGATAAGGCGAATGTGAGTATGGAGGGATTAGAGAATTTTAATTTGTTAAATGGAAAATTGTTGATGTAAACACTTGTATCGAGAATTTATGAAGAATGATGGAGTCCCGATACTATTTCATTTTCGGAATAAGGAAAATTTCATGGAAGGCATGATATTATGTTTTTGGATAAATTATATAAGAAAATGTATATATGTAGATATATACATAGGTGAATATGTATATATACATATATACTAGACATTTAAATAAAAGAATAATAATATATAAAGCATATATATATATTATTTAGGGTATAGTATTTAATATATAGTATTAACAATAAATAAATAAAACATGAGACAAATAAAAAAAATGATGAAGTGAAATAAAAGGAAATGAGATGAATACAAAACAATAATACAAACATTAAACAAAAAGACAAACAAACAAAAAAATAATAACACAAAATAAATAAAACAAATAATATATAATATACATATACTAATATCATATATATATATATATATATATATATATATTAATATATTATATATAATTAATATATATGTATAACATAGCATGTACGGAATTGGCTTAGAAAAGCCAATTCCGTCTGCTATGTTTTCGAATTGGGAAACATAAACAGAGAAAGGCTCAGCTGGGCGGGAGAAAGAGCAGAAGAAAAGAAGAAGAAGAGGAGAAAGGAAGGAGAGATGATCGGCTGGAGAAGAAGAGCTTGGTCGGTGAGGAAGAAGAAAAGAGAAAGAAAAAGAAAGAAGGAAGGAAGCTGATCCTACCGAGAGAGAAAGGAAAGAAAGAAAAGGAAGCTGTCCAGCCGAGGGAGGAAGAAAGAAAGGAAGAAAAGAAAATAGAGGGACTGCTGGCCGAGGAAGAGAGGAGAAGAAAAAGGGAAGGAAGGGAGGAGAGGAAGAAGAGGAGAGGGCTGGAAATGGAGCTGGAACCGAGAGAGGCTAAAACTGGAGCAGACCGAGGCTGAGGGTTGATCGGGGGAAGCTGGATTCGAGGATGTGCAGGGGAGGTTGAGGAAGAAGGAGAACCGAAAAGCAGAAAAACGAAGCTGGAAATGAGGGCTGGAACAGAGGCAAGGGAGGAGGAAAAGAAACAGAACCGGGACTGAAGAGAGGCAGAACCGAGGGAGAAGGAGACCAATTTGGATCTGGAATGGTGAGCTGAAGAAAGGGGCTGGAACCGAGAGATGAGGGAGAAACCGTGAGGCAGTGAAGAAGACAACAACAGCTAACCGAGGGAGAAAGAGAGGGAGACCGAAGGAGGGGGTGAAACCGAGGGGCAGGGGATAGGAAGAAGGAGCCCGGGGCTGGAGATTGAAGCAAATCAAGAAAGAAGAAGAAGAAGAAGGGCTGACCGAGAGAGAGAGAGGAGAAAAGAAAAGGAGGAAAGAAAAAAAAAGGGGGTAAGATATTTATGTAATTTCTTATAGACAAATATATAAATGTGGTAGTATATATAAGCATGTTAGTGTAGATTGGAAGAGACAAAAAAAAAAGGGAGAAAAGGTAAATTTAATTTACATATATACATGTATGAATATATATGTATACATGCTTGAGATATAGGCTTGGTGTGTATTAAGGTGTGTGAAATGAAAAGGAAGGGAAAAGAAGTAAAAAAAAAAAATCTATATGTATATATGTATATTTAATTTTACATGTATATACATATGTGATGGTATATAAGTATGATAAGGTAAGTTAAATTAGAGGTGAAATAAAAATAAAAATGGGAGAGATGTGAAATAGACAAATATATATATATATATATATATATATATATAAATGTATATATATATGTGATGAGGAATAATGAGAACAAGTAATAATATATATATATATATATATACATATATATATATATATATATTTGGGCATATACATGTAGGTATATATATAATGAATGGATATGCTAGTATTTGTACAAAATGTGTATGCATATGTGAGAAGGAAAAATGGAAAACAATGATAATATATATATATATATATATATATATATATATATTTATTTAGGTGCATATACATGTGGGGGTACGTAAGATGAATGTGTGCTAGTATATGTATATACAAAGAATGTATATATATGAGATAGGAAAACATGAAAACATTAAAAGTATATATATATATACATATAGGAGTGTATATATATAATTATGCGTATATACATGTGGATGTATATAATAAAGGTATATGTTAATACTTGTAGGTACAAGATATATAAATAGTGAAGAAATATATAAACGTGCGTGTTGGCCTAAGGATATACAATAATACGTACACACGCAGTAGTAACGATAGGTTACGATTTTAACGCAAGCGGACAATTCGCATGAATAGAGTGCTAAGTATAGAATTGCGATGTAGGTGATTGTAGAAGGAATTAAAGGAGGTACTAGGAGACGTCACAATCCGAATTCGAGATACCCGATAAATCGAGGTAAGGGGTATTATTTAACTTAGTTCTGATAATGTATTTTTGTGTCACCAATAAATGATTTTATGAAAGAGCATATGATTTGAAGTGATTTATCAATACTTTTATACTTGTGAAACTGTTTACGATGCATGTTTTAATTTATCGAAATATTTTCTGAGTACTTTTCATATTGTGAAATGAATTTCCTAAGGTATGAAGTGTATGGATGTTTTACATTATTTATGTTTTTATATCCATACTGTTAAAGAAACTTCGACAATTTCAAAAGTATTTAAGAAAAGAAATTGTTTTCGAAAGGGGATTGTGGGGACCACCTCTTGAGTCCTACGGGAACGAAGTGCCACATAGTCTTTCTGTTTTATGAAAGAGTTTTCAAATTACAAGGAATTTGATTTTATCACTCAATATGAGTTTATGGGTTATAAAACCCAAGAAAGATTTTGAAAACTCTGTTTTGAGACTATAGGCTTCATGCATGGTTACTTCTTGTGGTGTTCCGGCTACACCACTTGGGGTGCCGGTACGTTGGCCCCTTTAGCACTTGACTCAACCTATGTGGAAGATGTCGTGCTACTGGTGGTTTACAATGATATTTTGGTAGTATCTCGTGCCCGCGTAGCACGGATGAATGTTCCCCGCACGGTGAGTGCCACAGGTGCCCGTGCCCTAGCTATGTGCTAGTATATGATAAGAAATAAGAAGATACTACCCCTATTTATAATTATTATTGCTGTACGAACCTGATCCAGTCTATAGCCCCCCTTACCATGGCCATAGGTATGATGACTCTCCACGGAGAATGACACGTATCGCATGACTTAGTTATAGCCTAGTCTCCTCGATTTGATTATGAAAATCGACTATGATGAATGAATATGTGTTTTCATAATTACGAAATATTCATGAAATGTTTACGAAATGATTATGAATTATTTATGAAATGTTTATGAAATGATTATGAAATATGCATGAAATGTTTACGAAATGACTATGAAATATTCATAAAATGTTTATGAAATGATTTATGAAATGTTCATGAAAGGTTTATGAAAAGTTGCAAAGCGGTTAAGTATGTGATTTGTTTGAAAGACACGCATGCTTTATGACGATTACGCATGAAATGGAAGTTTATGTATTGCATTAAATTTCGTTCTATGAACAATTTCAAATACTTTTATATATCAGAATTGCTTTAAGAATATTATCTTACTGGGCTTTTCCCCAAAATCTCACCCCTCTACCTTCAGATCATTTGCAGTGTATTTATAGACGTTACCTGCCGCATACACGACGTAGGCTCGTGGGAAGAGCTACCATAGGCTACTTTTTGTACACGCAGAAAGGTATACATTTACATTCCTGTACCAGACATATCTGTACTCACAGACACATATAATAGAAATAATTTGTCGGGATGTAATTTATAAGGAAAACGATGTAAAGAATATGATTCTTGGGATTAGGTTTTAAGAGGATTGATATTAAATCGATATGGATGTATTAATTTGTAAATGTGGATTGGGAAAGTATGCTTGGTAGTTGTGGATATTTAGGGTTGTTGGAAAGCATGCTTGGTAGTTGTGGATATCTAAGATTTTCGAAAAACAACTGAATTACAGGTGGGTAGGCTCATATATAAGCCATTATGTTGCCGAAATTTCTATCGGCCATATAAGCTAAAGTATGAAAATTAATTATAATTACGAGTAAAGAATTAGGAAAAGTATTTTGACACTGCACAAGAATACAACCTAAGTGAATAAGGGAATAAGTGGGTAATTTAAATTCAAAAAAAAAAATTTATTCCGATTTTCAAGGGTCAAGAGTCGTTACACCATAGGCGGGAAAGTCATTTATAGTCCATAGAATTGTAGCATGCATTTGAAAATATTCCTTCTTATAAGCATCATAAGTTTGAACCCCACTTTCCCATAGATCTTTCAACTCATCTATCAATGGTCTCAAATAGATATCAATATCTTTTCCTAAAAAGTTTCGTCGAGGAATAAGTAATGACATCATCAACAAATGCTCCTTCATACATTTCCAAGGTGGAAGATTATATGGCATAATCACAATGGGCCACATGCTATAGGTAGAGCTCATTATCCTAAAAGGGTTAAAGCCATCAGTTGCTAGGCCAAGTCTAACATTACGTGGATCTTGTGCAAACCAATCATTTTCCCTGTTAAAATCTTTCCAAGCATCCCCATCTGCTGGATGTCTTAATGTATCATCATCAACATGTTTTTCTTCATGCCACCGCATATCTTTGTTGTTTTCTTAGACATAAACAATCTTTGGAGTCTTGGTTTTATAGGAAAATAACGCAAGACTTTCCATGGAATTTTCTTGTCAATAACCTTCCACCTTGATGTCCCACATGTAGGACAACTTTGTCTATTTTTAAATTCCCCCCAAAATAGAGCACAATCATATTTATAAGCATGAATTGGCACATAGCTAAGTCCTAAGTCTCTCAAGGTTCTTGTTGCCTCATAATATGAAGAAGGAATTGTACTGGTGGGGAAAGCCTCCCTCAACAGTGCTAATATCATATTTACTGCCTTGTTGCTCATTTGGAAATACACCTTTATGTGAAACAATTTTACAATAAAGGACAACCTAGACATATTACTATATTTAGGAAAAAAGCCATTTTGTGCCTCATTCAAGAGGTTGTTGAATTTTTCAGCTTCTTCCTCACCTAAATTAGAATTAAAATTAAGATCATCTTCATCCACTCCAGGGAAAACATCTTCTAATAGATCATGCACTCCGTCCTCCAATACTTCCTCACTATCTATCGTTCTTTCATAGGAATTAGCATTAGCTACATTTCCAAAAGTAGGCATTGTGAAATCAAATTTGTCACAACCCAATTCCAGGTGTTCTTCATTCGTACAATTACTACTTACGATTGGGCTGTGAGGCGATGCAATTACTAATATTTCATAAGTTTTACTGCGAAATATTTAAAATTTTAATTCACACTCCCAGGTGTGTATAGATATACAAAATCATTTGTATAATAGTTTTTCTTTACATAACATCTCTATAAAACTATTACATTTCCAAGGTATAACTGTGCGATACAATATATTAGATACAAAATACTCATGTGTATACAAATCTTATACCTTTGCAGATTGTGGGAGCTATCTAACACAAAAGGATCTAGAGACCACCACTTTCCTACTTCTCAGTTCCTGGAGGGGGAAAATAGTGGGATGAGCAAACCACAGCTCAGTAAGGAAATGTATGCTAGCATGTAGATATCGTACTACCTACATAGCCCATGCATGTATGAAACAAAACCATGTTTTCATTATAAATGGAAATGTCATCGGAAAATGCAGTAAACATATTTTTCATTTAGCATTTTCATGAATACAAATATTTAACATTTCCACTTAAAACATGTTTCATAAAACAGTGCTCTCACGGCACAAGTGATTAAATTAGAGATTTATCAAATACACAAGAATCTCTTTCTTGTCTCAATCATTTCTTTTTCCTCAAATCTCTTTTTTTCTGAGATTGTCTCTGTTTCCTCGAATCTCTGAGACAGGTATGAAATTTTTCGACAATCAACTATCCACGACATATGACCATAGTCAGTGATCCCAGGCCTCACTGATCAGGTGTGCACAAGGCATCACTTCACCTGAAGGGGGATGGGTCAGTCCTACCCTCAGGCTCATCTCAATCAACCTCATCTCCTCATATATTCATGGTATAAGGTACGTCATGTGTCATCTACGCGATACTCGTACTCACATGCACCCAGCACGGTACATAGTATACCAACGAACAACCACACAGTACTACGTACGACCGTGGACCCAAGTCCATACTCCAACTTCGAAGGACTTTTCATCCTGAATCATGTCTCATATACTAGGCGAGCAAGCAGCGTGACACACAGTCATCGCAAGGATCCAGCGCGGTACAATTTATCGTTGAGGCCCAGCCCGTTCATAGGCCTTCGACTGGCATCCCCTTGGGTCCCAAACCCCTAGGTTTACCTCAACTCAGTAAAAACAGGTGCGAGCAAAGCTCCAGCACTTTCTTAAAACCATCGTGCAAGTTAAACTTCAGCACAGCACATCAAAAGCATAGAATCATGTGCGAGCTAACAGTCCAGCACATAGTCAAGTTATTAAAACGGGTGTGAGTTAAAGCTCCAACACCAATCTCATCTCAAACCCGATAGGTGGCTATTTTCTTTTTTAAACTGAAAACATGTTTATTTATGCGGCATGTCTTTCCATGCTAAAACATGTAAAACTAGCCAACCTATCATTATCATTTCTCAATCACCACATCAGTACAAAATTGAGAAAACATTGAAATCATGGATATCATGCTATTTCCTTACCCCATCCCATTTCTCAATAAATATATATCATAGTACATTTCATGCTCCATATCATTTCATAGAATCATAGTATCGTACTAATTCTAGTAATATATATATATATGAAATTACCGTAAAATACGTACAAACATCTCTATAGCTAACACATAATCCCTTACCTCGAATCGCGCTCGTATTTCCTTTGTCACGTACGCTTCGTTCGTGATCCGGGTTAGCTGTGTTCCACGTTCTTCCGGGCTACACGTACAATCATCAAGTTATTTCCTTTTTCCTCTTCTAAGCCTCTACATTTTCATTTATTTATTTATTCATACTCCTCAAATCCTTCAAATCACATTTCACCTTTCCACTAACATCATTTTATCATCTATAATGCTTTCCATCATTTTTCCATGGATTTCCTCTTTATAAATCTCCCTTAATACTACTCACCTATCACTACATTCATCTTTCATATCAACATTTCTCATCTCAGTCAACCCATAAATACCTAGAACCCACATTTAGAAGCTTGAAGGTTGAAGAGTTTACCCTTTTACTTAGTCAAACTTGTGGTAACGATAACTCCTTCTCTTGATCACACCAATGTATGATTTTTGAATATGTTGTTCTCCTTTCTTCAATAAACAACTTTCCCTTCTTGAGCTCCTTCAGATTCTGACTGCAAGGTAGTAATTTTTAGAGTGAGAAAGCTTGAGTTTTTTGAGAGAAAATGGCAGGTGAGGTTTGGTGGGAGAAGAATTCGGAGTTTTCATCTCAATCTCGTGCTCTTTTTATAGATGCAGAGACATGAGATCGATTTGGCCCTTGTGGAGATCGATCTCTGCAAGGTTTGGTAGTCATTTTTACCAAACATAACCACTACAAGACCGATCTTCTTCCATGATGAGATCGATCTGTCGAAGGCACTTTTCTTCTTGGAGATCGATCTTCCCCTTGTAGGAGATTGATCTTCTCTTTACAGAACCCTTAAGGAGATCGATCTGTCGAGTCTTGAGATCGATCTGTTCTCAAACAGAGAGTTAAGGAGATCGATCTTCTTACCTTAAAATCGATCTTCTCATTACAGAATGTTCATTAGATCGATCTGGCTCCATTGGAGATCGATCTGTCTCGCCCCATAGCTCAAAATAAGGTCATTTTGGCTCTTCCAGATCGATCTCTCATCCTATGAGATCGATCTGACCTTCATATTTTTTAGATTTTCTGCAGTTTTTCTGTAATAACTTCACCTAAAACACCTTAAATTTGCTGCCATAGTCATTTTCTCATTCATCCATCTTTGAGACTTGAAAATGACATCCAACCATACTTTGTACACATTAAAACTTGTGTGTAATCCTTGCATGACCAAATATATACACAATATATAGCTAAATGGAAGTGCATAACTTATGCAATTTCATTCCATTTTACTCTAATACTCATATTCCCTTCCACTCACATTCATTATATGTCAAAGTCCATTTCTTCATTTTCATACTTAATACAACTTGTACGTACATCACAACTCTTATTACAAGCGTGTACATTAATCATATGGACTTTTCATCACATATGCTTCACATTACTAGTACATTACAATATTTCATAATTTCGTTTACATATGTTCAAGGTTAAACCTATACGGGGTCTCACAAGATTGCTCACCATGATAAATCCAATTGGTGTAACTTTCTAATATACCATTTAAAAGCAAATGATCTTGTACCTCATCTTGAGTTCTAGTAAAATAATTTAAGCAATCTCGACAAGGACAACGAATTTTACATTGTTCTCCCATATTGAGACGTACAGATTTCATGAAAGTTGAAACTCCCAAAACATACTTGTTAGAATATTTGGACTCCATCATCTAACTTTTATCCATGTTAATAGGCTGTTCCTAAAATAATTTAAACATCAAACATAAAACCCTTTATCAATTTAATGAAATAATATTCAAAGAAAAATTATAATTCAAAAGCTCTAACCAAGCCATAAAACCTTTAACCCTGAATTACTTCAATAAGTAATATTAAAGACGTCAAATTATGCGAATAATAATTTTTGAACGTACTCCTAGTATAATTTAAAATCATTAGTCTCTAAACTAAATTTGAGTCTGACGTTTGGATAGCTAATTTAGGTGGCACAAAACTTTTGTATATTAAATTGCCCTTGATGATATAGATCAGCTAGCAATATAAACAATTAGGAATTAATTAGTGGCTGCAAGTTGGAAGACCTTTCTAGGATGGGGTCATGCAGAGTTCATAAGTCAAAACCATGCATGGAATATATATTTACTATTTGAAATCTAATTATGCACCATTTAAAAGGAACAGAGATAATACTTGGGCAGGAGGTCCAGATTCCACTTACAAACTTTACAACATTGACATTTGACATCTTCTTTACAAATTCATCAACAAATTAGCTCTAATTTATAAGCCTTTCAAAATATACAACCCTTTTCATACGGAGATATTATATGCAATTAAAAAATAGAATTTGAGTATCGACTCAAACGATTTTATTTTCATTTTTTAGAGTTTGAGAGTCTTCCAATTTCAATGTTTGAATATCAAAATTTGCATTTTCTATTCTTAAAACTTGCAGGATAATATTTTTAAAATTTTATTATCAAAATTATTTTTTTAATTAGGAATAGTATTTTATATTTTCAAGTATGTCACAGATTTTTTCTCGTATAAGTTATAACCTAAAAGATCCATGCATTTATAAGTATTTAAGGGGCAAAACAGAACTTAATTAAATGGTTTTCCTATTTTATTATAACCTCTCTCAAGTCTTAGTCGGATAATGAAGAAAGTAAGAAAAAAGAGTGGATGATGAAAGTTTGAAGCATTCTAAAGATAAAGATCAAGCAGCTGATGGTTGTGCCTTGTGTATATATAAAACAGTATCTCTAAGTATCCCAATAAAGCCATGTGGCAATGGCGTGAGGTTTTGGCATTACAGAAGGTTCTGTACCGACAACTTCTCTAATAAATAAGAGAATAAAATCTCCACTATCCTAATCAAGAACCTAAGTTTTCCCGAGTTATTTTGTATGAGTCTGGTAATCTATGTATTAAGTATGAAATTATTAACCTATGTTAGCATATATTATTTCTATTCATTTTATAATAATGATTTTAAGCTTAAGAGATGACGAATAAAGTTTTTTTTTTAACTTCATGTGTTTAAGTTTAATTTAATATTGTTATTATGGTTGAAAAAAAATTGATCGACATCTTTTTATGTTTGGAACAAATTAAATTATAATCTTAAAGTTCTTTTTCAACCCAAAAAGAATATGTTTGGCATGTTTTATTGGCGACAAAATGTTAGATTTTGTGGCATTTAAATACAATATTGAATTTACCTATAATGAGAACTAGTAAAGTTAAAATGAAGAGATCAGCAAACATAGAAAAATTTAATGTACTTTTCTAGTGCTTCACGGGGTCAATGGAGTTGATAAATGAATGCGCCCCTATTTGTTTGCCAAAGCTTCCAAATATTGAATTATTGAATTGCCCTTGATAATATTCAGGAGGAACATTGCTAAAACCAACTCAACCTAATACATCGTCAAATTGTTTATCGATGATTCAGAATTAGTTTTTATTTTATCATAAAGAAATGAATAGAAGTAAAAGCTAGACCACCTGATGACAGAGGCTCAAATACCATAGGACATTTGAGAGCTCTCCAAGTAATTGTTAGGCTGCTTGTCAATTGATTAGGCCTAATAAGCTTAAACACAGTTTAAACACAATTTGTACATAAATTTGACAACAACTAAAACATATTTTTTTGTGACATGTTAATTTTAACATGATATTGTATATGTTTAATATTACATAAATACGATTTAACAAAACATGAATACGGATTATATGCTCTCACTGTCATAAACCACAACAAGTAAAACATACAGCCAACAGAAGCTACACAGTATAGACAAACACATATACTGGACATAATAGAACAAAGAAACAAGAGACAAGAAACAAGAGACAAAATAGAGCAATAAAACAATACAAAGATTTCCAGAGACAGGCGTAAAGATTCTATGCATAAGAACATAAAACTCATAAGAAAAAAGACATTGTCGAAAAGAGATAGCATCATGATAAAAAAAAAAAAAAACAGAGCAACCAAATCATAGAATCAAACAAAGAGAAAACTCATGAAAGATAAAAGGATTACAAAGTGGTAATAATCAGGACAATATATACACGCACCTTGACTAAGAAAATGAAATTCAGAGGTTGGATAAGCAGGAGCTCCAAGGTACACTGCCAAAGAGGGTTAAGTCGAGAGTAAGAAGATGAAGAGTTACATAGTTTCTGCAAACGATTTTTTGGGAGGGAAAGGGAATAGGAAAAAAAACTAAATAAATAAAGGGAAACGGAATAGGAAAAAAAAACTAAATAAATAAAGTCAATGTTAAAATATTTTATTAGGGAAAGGGAATAGGGAAAGTATTTTATTAAGGTAATGTTAAAATATTTTATTTCTTAAAATAAAGTCAATGCTTGTGTTAGTACTTTAATTCAATGAAATAAATAAATAAAATAATTATTTAAAAAAGAAATTATAGATAAAATTTCTACCTCCCAAGCATATGGCAAGCACATTTCCTTTCCACAACGGGCCGTAAGGGGGGCACCCCTTTCCGGCAGAAATGCAGAAGTTGGGGATGGTATAGCTGCCTGGATTCTGTCTAACCCTTCAGCTTCATCCCGTACTACGCCTCCTGCAAACAAAAGCATCAAGAAGAAGATCCTCAAGTCGCTCCCTATGGACACTTTCTCAGTTGATTCCTCTATGAAATTCTTTGATTACGCAATTTGCCTAACGGAGTTCGTAGTAGGGGATGAAATCTGGGTGCTGCCTCAGTGCGGTCACGGGTTCCACGCCCCCTGCATTGAATACGTGTCCCTGAGCTGTATATGCCCCGAAAAAGCAACCAACGCGTGATCGGGGCCACGACCCACATCAGGTACTCGAATCGCCCTCTCCAGCACCGGAACCACCTCATCGAACCTACCCAGGCTGCAATATATCACAGCCAGAACGTGCAAGCTCATGGCCAGATCCAAGCTGGGCTCGCCTTCCATGACGCATCTCTCGAACGACTTGGTGGCTCAAATCGTATAGTCCAAAGCCTTACTAGGACCCTCGCCAAAAGCGATAATGTCTCAGATCAATTTAAGTAAAAAAGGGTCGAGATTCGGATTGTCGAGTGAGGAATCATCCAAGTTGGGTGACTCGGGTGGAGGTTTCTTTGCAGAGCGGGTTGGGGAAGGCTTAGATCAGGAATGGGGAAGGAGATGGAAGTTTTTATTAGGAGTCCTCGATGGATTAAGCGGCGATGGCTCAAGTAAGGGGATTGGAGCTCTTTGATGTTGATGCTTGAGAAGAAGCTGTGGCACTGACCTGACTGAATTGGAATAGAAGGAGTGGAGCTGCTATTGAACCTACTATGAGGTTTTTTGGTTGGTTGAGGAAGAGAAGTAGAAGTGGACAAAGAAATCTGGAGCTCGTATTTAGATCAGAGGACGCTTATCCCAGGCAGGCAGCAGCAGAAGGTTGGACTAGAGTTGAACAATAACTCGTGAGTGTCAGATGCCCAGATCCAGCCAGGTTCTATTGATCATGTCCCCTTCCCAACAGTTATACCTTGTCTTGGGGTGAGGCTAGCAGGCATTCTCTCATCCGGGCAAGCAACGTCCTTCTAGTCAGGTATGGTGACCTGATCCAGTCGATGGACCAAGACTTGCCGATCGAAAACAAATCAGTGGGGCCATGCCGACTGAATACAAATCAGACTAGGTACCTGATTCACGCATCTCAAAATGAAGAAGAAAGCACTAAAAGACTATGCTCTTGGAGGAGGACTGCCGCAGATTCTGGTAGTTGCAAGATGATCTCTTGGAATTATTTGGGTAAAATGTTAAAATCTGAATTATCTTAAGTGAATTTAATAAAATAGAAGTTTCAATACTTTTAAATTAAGTCAAAAATTCTTTAATTTGATTTTTAAGAGATTATACCAATTTCAGTATGGCTACTAATGTCTTTTGAATGACAATAGACTAATTGATCTTTCGGCAGTCTGATTTGGACCAACTGACTCCCTTGCATTTGAATGGGAAGGGAAAAAAATTAAAGTGCTCTTCTACCTTTAATATTAAATTTTTTGATTATTTTACTATATATATATATATATATCAATTTTTAATAATTATTTTATTATTTTCAATTTTGTTAGAGCGAATCACATTCGCACTATCATTAAAGTTAAGCATGTTAGCAATTTAGCTTAAAATCAATTAATTATAAGTGAGGAGATTCAATTTAAATTTAATAAAGATATTTTTAAAGATATTTTTTATTTTAGCTTTTATAATAGTCATATTTATCGATATCATATGTATTATACGATATGATTCAATTCATTACAAAATCAATATATATAGCCGATTTTTAGCATAATTAATAGGTTTGTTGATAAATTTCCAATCATGTATATTTGGTGACAAAATTTGAAGCAAAATAATTAGTGACGCTTTTATAGTAATCCTTCACATTTGAAGTGCTTATTTTATGATGAAAACAAAAATGTCACCGAAATTTTAAAAAAAATCACGAAAATATTAAAGTATGTACATTTAGGGATAAAACTTGACGCCAAATATTTAGTGACGTTTTTACGATAACATCATGAAAAGTAATTCGTCACATAAAATGTTTTTTTCCATGATGAAAACACAAACGTCAGCAAAAATTAAAAAAAAAAGTGATAAAAAAATTTTCCACAAATTATATTTTATTATAAAATTTGGTGTCAAATATTTAGTGACACTTTTACAGAAATGGGACGTTATATAATTTGTCACATATAAAGTGTTCATTTATGACAATAAATTAAATCGTCTCCAAAAGTAAAAACACGAAAATTCCCTCCATTTATGTTTAATGAATTAATTTGGTGCCAAATATTTAGTGACACCTTCATGTGACGATTGTCTATATCGTCCTAGAAAATAATAAAATAATGAAAAACCGTGACGAATTATATTATTCGTCACGTATGATATAGTTTACTAACAAAATTTAATGCGTCATATAAAACAATCGTCACAAATTGTCAGATTTGTTGTAGTGCTTGAATAATATTGATAAATCTGTACAAAATTGAGTGTTTATGGCTGCCCTTCTTTGTCAATTCCTAAGCATCAGGAATATGACAAAAACATAGACTCTGACTTTGGATTTCAAGGGATTCATTTGGGAATTGCTCCCATAATAGGGTTTTGAAAAACTTTTAGAAGATACATCTCTTCAAAAGAGTCGTTCTTCAAATGGTAATTCTCTTTAGTAGAGGTTTTACAAATTTTTTGAAAATGTGTCTCCTTAATAGAAGTACTGTAAAAGATGATCCCCATTAATAGAGGAATAAAGTGAGATCTTCATCGGTGAAGTGAGATGAACCTTCTCAATGGAGGTATGAGAATGATGATCCTCATTAGTAGAGGAAAGAAATGAAATAAATCTCCTCAGTTGAGGTATGGAATGAAATGAACCTCATCAACAGGGGCATTAAATGAATTGAACCCCCCTCAATAAAGGCAAGAAATAAAATGAACCTCATCAGTAGATATATAAAATGAAACAAGTGTTGAAATTAATGGCTTATTAGCCTAGTAAGGAATCCCACATTGGAAAATCACAAAGGGAGAGAAAGAGTTTTGGCTTATAAATTGAGGCCTGGGCTAATAGGTTAGATATCCCTGAGAGAAATATAAATAGCCCATATATTTGTATTTTGGCTTTTCCCTATTAGTTTCTGGATTTTGCAATTGTGTCCAGATTTTGTAATAATTCTATTTTGGAATTAGTGAAGGTTTTCAGCAGCGCCCGTGGACGTAGGTAATTATACCGAACCACGTAAAATCTTGTGTTTTTCTCTTTTCTTCCTTTACGCTTTGCATTTGATCATTTGTTTTTGTCTGCTTCAATAATTAGTAGTTATAGTTGTATTTTATGCTTCCGCTTGTGCACAACAATTGGTATCAGAGCTCTTGGTTGTCGTAGTATGCTCTGTGGTTGCAGCGTTGTCTGATCCTCCACAACTCTATTTATACCGTGTACGCCAGAACTGAGATAAAGTGGTAGTGCATGTCTAGGAAGGCTCTGGCTAAGGAAAGACTTGGTATTTAAGTGTGTCCTGGTGACCCACCTCTCTTTCCTGGGAGCTGACCTGGTGTACTATTCACGTAAGTTGTGTTCTCTATTCTAGTATACGGTACTATTTAGAGTGTCACATCGTTTTGGTATACGGTTAGTATACATTTGGGAGAATAGTTTGAAGCAGAAATGACAGCATCAACAAAAATTGAAGTGGAGAAATTTGATGGTCGAAATAATTTCGGCTTGTGGCAAAGTGAAGTTAAGGATGTCTTGTGTCAACAAGATTTAGACATCACTCTGGAAGAAAAGAAACCCGATGAGGTCAAAGAAAAAGATTGGGAGAGACTGAATGCAAAAGCATGTGGGTTGATTCGTTCATGTCTCTGCAGAGAACAGAAGTATCCATTCATGAAGGAAACTTCTGCCAAAATATTGTGGGAGGCGCTGGAGAATAAATATATGAAGAAAAGCAACGAGAATCGGCTTTATTTATTGAAGAGGCTATATCGCCTTCAGTTGAAATCAGGTATGAATATCAGTGATCACATCGATGAATTCAACCGTTTGTTAGCTGATTTGTTGAATTTGGATGAAACCTTCAAAGATGAGCAAAAAGCTATGCTGCTAATAGGATCTCTTCCTGATGAGTTGGATCATTTGTGCATTACACTTATTCATGAAAAGGAAAAATTATCCTTTGAAGAAGTGTGTGCAGCTTTGCTTAATTATGAAATTCGAAAGAAAGATCAGAAAGAGAATAGGGATGAATCAGCAGAGGCGCTCGTAGTTAGGGGACGAAGCCAAAGCCGAAGACGAGAAAGTAGGGGAAGATCACGTTCGAAGAAAAGACCTGATAAAGATGAATGTGCCTTTTGTCATGAGAAAGGGCATTGGAAGAAAGATTGTCCGAAGCTGCAGAAGAAAGATAAGGGTAAGGGCAAAGCTACTTCTGATGCATATGTAGTCGAACATATTAATGATGATTTCGCGTTGATCGGTCAACCATCCACATCTGGAAGTAATGAGTGGATTTTGGATACGGGTTGTACTTATCATATGTGTCCACATAAGGAGTGGTTCTTCAACTTCGAAGCACTAGAAGGTGGAGTTGTTTTCATGGGTAATGATAACTCATGTAAAACTTTGGGGATAGGTTCAATCCAGTTAAAGAATGATGATGGATCAACTAGAGTTTTGACTGAAGTTCGATATGTACCAGAGTTGAAGAAGAATCTCATCTCATTGGGAGTCTTAGAATCTAAAGGCTATGGGGTAATTATTCGAGATGGAGTTTTGAAAGTTGTGTCTGGTGCTTTGATGACTATGAAAGGCACAAGGAAGAATAACTTGTACTACTACAATGGTTGTACAGTTACTGGATCAACAGCAGCAGCTTTAGAGAAGGATGTTGATTCAGATTCGATCAGGCTATGGCATATGCGCTTGGGACATGCAGGTGAGAAAGCCTTAAGCAATTTGGTGAATCAAGGCTTGTTGAAAGGAGCAAAGACCTACAAGTTAGATTTTTGTGAGTATTGTGTTCTGGGAAAGCAGACGAGAGTGAAATTTGGGGCTGCAATTCATAATACGAAAGGCATTTTGGATTATGTCCATTCTGATGTTTGGGGACCTACCAGGACAGCATCTATGGGGGGTAAACATTATTTTGTCACATTTGTTGATGACTTTTCCAGAAGAATTTGGGTGTATACGATGAAGACGAAGGATGACGTATTTGAGATTTTCATTAATTGGAAAAAGATAGTGGAAACTCAGACTGGAAGAAAGATTAAGTACCTCAGAACAGACAATGGAGGTGAATATAGAAGTGATCCTTTTCTGAGAATTTGTCAAGATGCTGGCATTGTACGTCATTTCACAGTCAGAAACACACCGCAACAGAATGGGGTGGCAGAACGCATGAACCGAATGTTACTGGAGAAAGTTCGGTGTATGTTGTCCAATGCTGGGTTGGGCAAGGAGTTTTGGGCTGAGGTAGTGACTTATGCGTGTCATCTCATTAATCGGTTACCATCAACAGCAATTGATGGTAGAACTCCATTGGAGGTTTGGTCTGGAAAACCTGTTAATGATTATGATTCTTTACATGTATTTGGGTGTACTGCGTATTATCATGTAAAAGAATCTAAGTTGGATCCGAGAGCTAAGAAAGCTATTTTTGTGGGGATTTCATCAGGGGTAAAAGGATATCGTCTGTTATATCCAAATTCGAAGAAGATAATATTTAGTAGGGATGTTACTTTTGATGAATCTCCTATGTTGATGAAAAAAACAGATGAGAATGCTGAGGATATTCCGCAACAGGTGGAGTCTACATGGAAACAGGTGGAGTTTGAGTCAACAATTAATCCAGTTAAAATTGTTGAAAATGAGACTATTGAAGATGATGAAGAGGTTTCCGCCCAAGAACCTCTACTGCAACAAGAATCAATTGCAATGAATAGACCAAGAAGGGAGATTTGCAAGCCTGCTCGTTTTGTTGATATGGTGGCCTATGCACTTCCAATTGTAGACGATGAAGTTCCTTCCACTTATAGAGAAGCAGTCCAATGTTCTGAAATAGATAAGTGGAAGAATGCTATGGATGAAGAGATGCAGTCTCTTCGAAAGAATGAAACTTGGGAGTTAGCTCAACTACCAAAAGATAAAAAGGCAATTGGGTGCAAATGGGTATTCACAAAGAAAGATGGATTTCCTAACAATGAGCATGTCCGCTACAAGGCAAGGTTGGTGGCTAAAGGCTACGCTCAAAGGGAAGGAATTGATTACAATGAGGTATTTTCTCCAGTTGTGAAACATTCTTCCATTAGAATTTTGTTGGCCTTGGTAGCTCAGATGAATTTGGAACTAGTTCAACTTGATGTAAAAACTGCATTTTTACATGGAGACTTGGCGGAGGAAATCTATATGACTCAACCAGATGGATTCAAGGTTGTTGGAAAAGAGAATTAGGTTTGCAAACTGAAAAAATCGCTTTATGGCTTGAAACAGATGGATTCAAGGTTGTTGGAAAAGAGAATTGGGTTTGCAAACTGAAAAAATCGCTTTATGGCTTGAAACAATCTCCGAGGCAGTGGTACAAGCGATTTGATCAGTTTATGATGGGTATGAGGTACACAAGAAGCAAATTTGACAGTTGTGTGTATTTTCAGAGGCTACATGATGGTTCTTTCATTTATCTGCTCTTGTATGTTGATGATATGTTGATAGCTTCGAAGAATGTCGAAGAACTTGAAAGGTTGAAGACTCAGTTGAATAAAAAGTTTGAGATGAAAGATTTGGGTGAAGCAAAGAAGATACTAGGTATGGAGATTAGTAGAGATAGAGGAAGAGGCAAGGTTTGTTTGAATCAGAAGCAATATTTGAAGAAGGTATTACAACGTTTTGGCATTTCAGAGTAGTCGAAACCTGTAAGTACACCACTTGCCCCTCATATGAAGCTTAGTGCATCTTTATCTCCTAGTACAGATGATGAACGAGAATATGTCTCGAGTTCCATATGCTAATGCAGTTGGTAGCCTGATGTATGCTATGGTGTGTACGAGACCCGACATTTCACAAGCAGTTGGAGTTGTGAGCAGGTATATGCATGATCCTGGTAAAGGACATTGGCAAGCCGTGAAATGGATACTGCGGTATTTGTTGAAAACTATAGATATTGGTTTGGTCTTTCAGAAGGAGGACTCACTTGGTCAGGTGGCAATCGGATACGTTGATTCAGATTATGCTGGTGATTTAGATAAGCGTCGGTCAACTACTGGATATGTGTTCACTCTTGCAAAAGCTCCAGTAAGTTGGAAGTCTACCTTACAGTCAACAGTTGCTTTGTCTACAACAGAAGCAGAGTACATGGCGTTAGCAGAGGCTGTAAAGGAAGCAATTTGGTTACAAGGATTACTGAAAGAATTGGGAATGGGACAAAAGAATATCACTATTCATTCGGATAGTCAGAGTGCCATTTATTTAGCAAAGAATCCAGTATTTCATGTTCGCACTAAGTATATTGATGTTCGATATCATTTCGTGCGGGAAATTCTGACTGAAGGGAAGATTCTCTTACAGAAAATTGGGACTGCTGACAATCCCGCAGATATGATGACCAAAGTGGTGACAGCAATCAAGTTCAATCATTGTTTGAACTTGATTAATGTTTTGAAAGTCTGAGAGATATATTTGAAGGCATTGCTGAAGGCTAATTCGCCAAGGTGGAGATTTGTTGAAATTAATGGCTTATTAGCCTAGTAAGGAATCCCACATTGGAAAATCACAAAGGGAGAGAAAGAGTTTTGGCTTATAAATTGAGGCCTGGGCTAATAAGTTAGATATCCCTGAGAGAAATATAAATAGCCCAATATTTGTATTTTGGCTTTTCCCTATTAGTTTCTGGATTTTGCAATTGTGTCCAGATTTTGTAATAATTCTATTTTGGAATTAGTGAAGGTTTTCAGCAGCGCCCGTGGACGTAGGTAATTATACCGAACCACGTAAAATCTTGTGTTTTTCTCTTTTCTTCCTTTACGCTTTGCATTTGATCATTTGTTTTTGTCTGCTTCAATAATTAGTAGTTATAGTTGTATTTTATGCTTCCACTTGTGCACAACAACAAGCCTCCTCAATAAAGGCATGAGATGAAATGAACCTCCTTAATAGAGGCATGAAATAAAATGAACCTCATCAGTAGAGGTACGACATAAAAAAACCTCATTAGTAGAGGTACGAAATGAAACAAACCCCCTCAATAGAGGCATGAAATGAAAGTGATGATCCTCATAAAAAGAGGAATGAAATAGAAATTTTCATCAACAGAGGTGGTGATATTTTTAGAGCCCTAGTATAACAAATTTCTATTTGTTAGTAATTTCTTTTGGTTTTCTGACAACAAAATTTGTCATCTGAAGGACAGGGAAAAACATTTTAAGTATACAATCCAAGTGGTCCTAATCATTACGATGTCCTACTTAATTAGATTGGGTTTCTTATTGATAAAAGATTAGTTTAGATTTTTAGCTAATAAAAGATTAAATTGGATTTCCAGCTGATAAAAGATCAAATTGGACTTTTAGCAGATAAGAGATCAGATTGGATTTTCAACTGATGGAAGATCAAATTGGATTTTCAGCTGATAAGATCAGCTTGGATTTAATTATTATCAAAATATGACCAGGCTATTAACAGTAATTCAGTAGTCTGATGAAGTTTAGGGAAGTTCATGAGAGAACATAATTCTTTCTCACGAATTCTTGAATAAAAGATGCTTATGAAAAGATTTCATGTATGAGAATAAGACCAATGTCATCCAATTCTAATTCTGGTAAATAGATCAGAAGCCTACTTGTATTTTGTATCTTCACCGCTTTTTTTTTATGCTATGTTCATAAAACTTCGATTTGACAACTACTTGGTCTTAAGGCCTCCACGTATAGTGAGCTCATTACCCCTAATCCTCTTAAAGCCCCAGATTTTTATTTTTCTCATTTTTTAATGCAAGTAGGGCAAATTATGATTTGTTCAGACTTGCTCCAACTTTAATAGCAAACGCAATGCATTTTATGATTTCTCAATCCACACAAGAGAGAGAGACAAGAAAAATGGTGAAAAAGAAAGAAAAATGTTGAGAGAGAGAAAGGAAAAGAAATGGTTCCTGCGAAATCAGACGATAGGTGTTTTATTATTGACCAAGAGAATTATTGTCGTGGAATTTGGGTTACAAATATTACAAGAATTGGAAAGCAAAATTCCAGGAGAGGTTGCGCCCAAATGAAGAATACTCCAGCAATCTTTATGCAACTAATTCCAACACCTTTTCATGTTTTCAATTTAGACACCTCATTCATGACTCACTTCGCTTCCTTTTTGAGGTTTTCAATTCAAGCTACCTCTTTTTTTTACATATATACGTTTTGTTCATTCATTTTTCTTATATGGAGTCATTATAATCCTCCTCTAGCCTTGTTGTCGTCTTCTATCTAGCCAATATGAAGCTCTATTATAAGCATAACATCTTTCTACAATATCAGAGTTTATTGGGTTACGCAAATCATCCTCATCCATTTGTGTCAGAATCAGTGCCCTTCTTGAAAAAATCTTCTTTACCACATAAAAACCTTCCCAATTCGGTATCCACTTTTCTCACCCGGCATGCTGATTGGGCATGATTATTTCAAAACTAGCTCCCTTTCACTGAAGCGCCTAGGTCAAATTCTTATCATGAGCTTGCATTATTCTCTTCTGATACATTTGATCATAACACAAGGCCGTGGGCATGTTCTCCTCTATAAGATTTAACTGCTCATATTGGGTCCGAACCTTTTCAGCTTCTTCTAACAATGCTTCCATCAAAACTCTCAAAGATGGAATTTCGACTTCTACGGGCAACACGACTTCCATCCCATAAACTAACAAGAAAGGAGTCGCCCCGGTGGAGGTACGTACTATGTCCTGTACGCATGCAGGGCGAAATACAGTTTCTCATGCCAGTCCTTGTAAGTGTCGGTCATTTTCTCTAGTATTATTTTGATATTCTTATTTATCACCTTTACAGCTCTGTTCATTTATGGACGGTATGGGGCCAAATTTTGTGCTTGATCTTGAATTGATCGCATAATTTCTTCATCATCTTATTATTTAAGTTGAGAGCATTGTCAAAGATAATTCTTTCAGGTAGTCCATATGGACATATTATTTCTTTCTTCAAGAGCGTGTTATGCTGACATTAGTGGTTGCCTCAACGCATTTGGTGAAGTAATCGATCATCACGAAGATGAATCAATGTCCGTTGGATGCCTTAGCAGTGATGAGCTTGATCACGTCCATTCCCCACATAGAAAAGGGCCATGGAGGCATTAACACATGCAATGGCAGTGGGGGAGCATGAATCTTGTCAGCGTAAATCTGGCATTTGTGACAACATTTAGCATAATTAATGCAGTTTTTCTCCATCATCATCCAATAGTATTCAACTCCCATTACTTGCTTGGCCATATTATGACCATTTGCGTGTACCCTGCATATTCCGTCATGCACTTCTTCAAGAATTCTCTTTGCTTTGGATGAATTTACGCATCCTAGCATCACCTGGTCGTGGTTTTTTTTATACAAGATATTGCCATCAACGAAGAATCTCATAACCAGCCTTTTGAAGATTGTCTTGTCATTTTTAATGCTTGTTCTGTATAACACCGATGTTTAAATTGCATAATGTCATGGTACCAAGGTCGTCCATCTGCCTCTTCCTCGGTACTAATGCAATAGGCAAGAGAGTCTCATATGCGTATTTTAATGGGTTGGACTTTTACATCAGTCTCCACTTTGAACACTGCGGAAAGCGTGACCAATGCATCAACGATTTTATTCTCTTCCCGAGACAGGTGTTGGAATTGTATTTTGTTAAATTGCTAGATCAGTGCGGTTATATACTTCTGGTACTAGATAAACTTAGGTTTCTCGTCTCCCATTCTCTTTTTAATTGATAGTTTACCATTGCAAAGTCCTCATAAAAACTTTAGTTCTTCAATTCCCTTTTCAATTGCGGCTTGTAATCCCATTTCACAAGCCTAATATTCTGCCATATATTGGTGCAAGGAAAATTCAACCTCGCTTGTAAAGATAGTACCTTCCTTTCGGGGATATCAACACTGCCCCTATACCATGCCCCAGTGCGTTCGAGGCATGATCAAAGAACATCATCTATAACTCTTTATTTAATTCTTCAATGTCAACATAGGCAGTGGCCATTATGTCCTCATCAGGAAAGTCTAATTTTATGCGTTTGTAGTCATCGACATCACGTTCTACAAGGAAATCGGCTATGGTGCTACCTTTAACTAACTTTTAGGCCACATACATAATGTCATATTTAAAAAATAAAATTTGCCATTTGGCCAATCTTCCATTAAAGATGGTTTCTCAAATATGTACTTGTGTAGGTCTAACTTTGCTAGGAGCCAAGTCGAATAATATAACATTTATTGTCTCAACCTCCAAGCTATCCAAGCTGGTGCACGACACATTTTTTCTATCGGAGTATACTTGGCCTTACAATTAGTAAATTTCTTGCTTAAATATTACACAGCTTATTCTTTCTTTCCCGTATCATCTTGCTGTCCCAACACGCTTCCCATGGAATTCTCTTAGATGGTCAAGTACAATATGAGAGGCCTTCCATCAACTGGGGCCAATATATGTGGGTTTGATAAATACTCTTTTATACTCTCGAAGGCTGCTTGGCATTTTTCATTCCAGCTACAAGAATTTTGTTTACGAAGCAACTTAAAGATGGGGTCGTATTTATGTGTCAATTCCGATATGAATCAGGAGATGTAATTCAAGCTCCAAAAGAATCCCCTCACTTCTTTCTGTGTGCAAAGTGGCAACAGGTTTCGGATTGCAGTTATTTTGTTTGGATTGACCTTAGTCCCCTTCTCACTAACTATAAATCTAAGGAGTTTCCCCGACTTGACACCAAAGATGCATTTTGCTGAATTTAGCTTAAGCTGAACTTTCGTAATCTTTCGAACAGCTTTTTAAGATTCACAACATGGTCTTCCCTTTCACAGGATTTTGTGATCATATCATTCACGTACACCTTTATCTCTTTTTGCATCAAATCATGAAATAATGTCATCATCACCCTTTGGTAGGTGACACCAACATTCTTCAAACCAAAAGGCATGACTCTACAACAAAACATTCCCCAAGCTATAATGAAGGTAGTTTTTTTCTATGTCATCCAGAGCCATTTTGATATGATTATAAACTGAGAAACCATCCATGAAGAGAACATGTGATGATTGGCTGTGTTGTCGACCAGTGTATCAATGTGAGGCAACGAAAAATTATCTTTGGGACTTGCTTTATTCAAATCCCTATAGTCCATGCACATTCGTACTTTTCGTCTTTTTTAGTATCGGTACTGTATCAACTACCCCTTCAGAATATTTAGCCACTTTCAGAAATTCGACATCAAGCTGTTTCTTCACTTCTTCATTCATCTTTAATAATAGTTTAGGCTTCATGCGCCTGAGCTTTTACTGTATGGGTTTGCATCATGCCTTTAGCGACAAATGATGTTCCACAATGTCCGAACTCAAACCTAGCATGTCTTGATAGGACCATAAAAAAACATCCATAAATTCATGGAGGTGTTCTATCAACCTTTTTTTCTCTATAGGTGATAATGTGATAATGATGTGCCTATTTTTACTTTTGTTCCTAAGTTAATGACATATGTACCCTTTTTATGGGGTTCAATAGGTTTTTTATCATGTTGAGGTAATTTTAATAAGTTTGGGGGTAGATCATAATCATCAGTCTTTCTTATCGTCGAGTTCATTAACATGAATTATATTCCCAAAGTTAATCATCGGATTATTGTTAAAATTACCTTTATACTTATTATCTGGGCATCTGAGAGATTTGAATAACATAGTTGATTGTGCAAGAAAAATAATGGTGAAATGAAGAGAGATAAATAAAAATGTATTGAACATGTTATTTTATTTGAAAAATAAGTGCCTACAATGCCTCTTATGATAATCTTAGACTACTACATTACTTTTTAGAATACTTAGTAATCAAAGGGATCCCTATTGCAATCGACTCTGCATTTAATAAGGCTGGGTGCTTCAGACGGAATGTTGCATCATCTGTTGACTGTCCAAAAAACTCATGAGAAGGAGCCCCTTTCATTGTTTTTGGTGAATTAGGATGGACACATCCCTTAGAGCAAAAAGTCTCGTACAGATGTGGAATTAGCATTTGCTCTGGCTCTCATCTCAAACCATAGGGCCTTCTCCTTCTTCCTTTTATGATTTTATCTATGTCTACATCTTTAGCTTTATATTCGAGACCAAACCTTTCTTTTGTCTCTAGTACTTGCACAGGCCTTCTAATCCCTTGGAGGTGTTTTCCTGACCCGCTTTTGACACGGCATCCTTTTCCAAGTGTTTACTTAACGACAATCTTAATGGCGACAAATAGCCTTAGGGTGGGTAACTTTGATCCTTCCCGTACATAGGTTGCACTTACAACTTCGAAAGACTTGAAAGAGCATTCTTTAGTTTCCTCAGCTGCCTTGATGTAAGGAACTGAGAAAGGCTTTGCAAAATTAACAAATTTTCCTCTCTAGAAATAGAAACTTGATGATTTTTCGCGAAAAACTTTACTTTTTGGTGTAATGATGAAGGGACCACGTCAGCCATATGAATCCACAGCCTTCCTAACAAGAAACTGTATGATGGAGAAATATCCATCGAAATTGAATGGAAAAGGAGCAGGGTCCAATGCTGATGGGAATTTCGATATCTCCTACCACCTTTCTTTTTGATCCGTTAAATGCCCTTACGACCATATTACTACCCCGCATGTAAGACATGTCAACAAGCATCTTCAATAATGTGACCATAAGCATTACATCGATTGAGGAGCTATTATTAATTAAGACTTTTGTGAAGTGTGGCATTTGCATTTAGTAGCAATGCTATGGGCCTTTGTACCACCTCATCCTTCAGAAGGGATTTCATCGTTAGTGAATGATATAAAATTTGTCGCAATAATGCTTCTTGTTAAATAATCCATGCTCTCAATTCGATATATTTTGCGGCACGTATGATTGGTTTAATACCTTAAGAAGAGCATTTCGATGTGGTTCTAAATTCAACAGTAGTGACAGCAATGAGATTTTCGTTGGGGTTTTCTTCAATTGTTCCACTATGCTATATTCACTATGTTTAATCACTTTTAGAAACTTCCTCACATCTTTCTCTGACACAAGCTTTTGACAGTTCTCTTCTTGCCCCTCGAGTTGCAAGGTTTGCTCTTTTTCCCTACTTTTTGCTAGGTCACTTGTTTCTCATTCTTTCATTTTCCCCTTTCAGATTCTTTCAAGCATTTTCAATGTATAACACCTCCCACTTTGTTCCATTCCCCCTATTCTAGATATGTTCGCAATGCTTGGCTCTGTTAGAGCATTGTCTTTGGTATTATTTGGTCTTGCTATCATTACCTTACAATTGTATTCTTACGAAACCGTTTTATTTCTCTGATAGAAAAAAGAGCTGGAAACTTTGATCGTTATTATGGGTGGGTCAAAACTTAATTCTCTGTTTACTAATGTATAACCAGAGGCCCCTCTTGAATAGCGTGACATCCTAAAGGTTCTACTGGAAGGGCATTTATAAATCCTCTATCTTCCTCTACATAGAATTCTATTAAGTAGGAGTCCATCATGCTTTGAATTAACTCTCGAAACTGAGGACAGTGTTGACTGGAGTGCCCTTTGGCTCTTGAATGATATTCACAAGACAAGTCAAGGTCGAACTTACTTGGTGGGAGTTCAAAGCCCAATGACTTAGGTTAGATCATTCTAGTCTTGACAAGAGCGTCAAATACTTAGCTCGTCGAGGTCTCGATGTCGTTCACATTCTTTTTACTCGACTTTTTACCCCGATGTCTGCCATGCTCACGAGGCCCCACTATGGCTTGGCAATGGGCTCGCGTTTACACTCGGCTGTGAATCTTTCACAAAAGATAATTTCCTGACCTTGATTAAATCTTGAGCGGTGCAACTTTCCATTAAATGACAAATTCACAAAATGGTAGTCACATCGGGCATTAGGGTCGTACTATTTGGGAAATGCTGGTTTCATTGGTTCTTTATAGAGAGCTGCAATCAAGTGCCCTTTGACTAACTAAGGAAACAAGTTTGTATAAAACATGAGGGGATAAGATCTATTCGCATCTTGTCATTATCCTTTTTTTTTTTGGGTGGTTGGTTAACAATAGGACTGACGATTTATTAAGGCAGCCGAACTGGTTGCTGAGGTGGATAACATATTGGTAGAAGATAAGTAAGGTGAAACATTAACCGTAGTTATGAAATATGATTTATTTCTGGGTTTTGAACTTGGTATGGTGGTAAATGTTGGGGTGAACAAGGTGTAAAATTTTGGTATCGGGGTCTAGAACAAGTCACTACCTGAGTCTTAGCTTCTTTCCTACTTACTACGCCAGGCTTTTTGGAATCGCCTCCTTTCAGCTTCCTTAATCGCACTTTTTATGATTTCCCCTGGTGATCACCATATCTCAAAAATTCTTTGGGGCGTTCCCTATCATCCTTTCATAATAAAGAGCATTCAGGGTGTTGATGAATAGGACTATTGTCTCCTTTTTCTATTAGAGGGGATTGGAGTTGTACCGCGACATCCCTCCATCGCTTGACATATTCTATGAAGCTCTCATTTGCTTTTTCTCCATGTTTTGTAGGGACAGTCTGTTCGGGGCCATATTTACAACATATTTATACTGGGTAATAAAAGCCCGAGCTAAATTGTTCCACGAGTGGATACGAGTTTGCTCTAGCTGCACTGCACATACCACCATGCAGCCGAACCGGTAAGGCTGTCTTCGAACACTTGAATCAATAATTTATCATCATGGTTATGAGCAACCATCTTCCGAAAATATATTGTGATATGGGTAATGAGGCATTTAGACCCATTGTATTTCTCAAACTTTAGGTTTTAAACTTAGGGGGAATAACCACATCTGGTACTAAACAGAGTCTTGTGGCATCAATGGACTCATAAAAGTTCATTCCCTCAACAGCCCACAATCTTTCTTCCAAAAATTTCAACATTTTAGAATCTCAATCGTCTCTCTTATCTGGTATTTGTGGCTTTCGTTTCTAGTCTCTTAAATTCTACTGGATTAACCACCTAAACCAAATTGAAGTGTTAAGGTACCAATGTCAATGCCATTACATAATATGGTTGTTTGGTGATAGCCAACGTATTTGTTGGAACAAATGTGTGATTACTAGGGTATGTGTGCCTTAAGAACTTTAGCTAAAAAATGGAATTGATCCCGTTGGATGATGGGGGTCTGCATTTTCTGGATGAGGGTCAGTTTCTTGAGAAGAGTCTCTTGCTATATTTTTGCCTTTGTTCATTTTGATCAACATATCCATTAAAGCAGCCAACTGTATTTTCATTTCTTCTTGGCCCTGCTCAAGTGTCTCTATCCTACGTGTCTGATGTTTCTCCATTGCTTTAAAGCATGACCTAGTATTGCAATAATAAAGGGGGCTGCCTTGAAACTTTGCTTGCTGGCATTATCTTTGGATCTTTTTTACCATAAAGAGATCAATTAATGAATGTTCATTATCGACTTTGTTTTTTTGCCTATTTAAGAATGTATTCTATAAAGAGAAGTATCAAACCACTGATGTGATGACAAGTATGTATGTATGTATGTATGTATGTATGTATGAAAAGAACGATTTGTCATACAGTGATCGTTGACTAATTGTCCGATCAAGATTGAACAAGCATCTCATAACCCTTTCCATGCAGAGAAACTCCCTTAAATAATTCCATAGCTTTTTACAGACATACAAAAATTTCTTGAATTAAACTGAAGAGGGTCTATAATAAGCTTTTAAAAAATTATAAGTACCACAAACATTATCCAAACATACATATAGTAGCTCTAGGCCATAGTTATACCAAAATTTCTTGAGTTAGACTCAATAGGGCCTAGATTCGGACATACATTACTAACATAACCTTAGGCTTTAACTATACCAAAATTTCTTGAGTTAGACTCAAGAGAGCCTAAATTCGGATTTCATAAAACGTTATCCAAACATAAATTAGTAATATAATCTTAGACATCTATTGTAGTTATAAATATGCTTCAAGCTTACCCATGAAGTCTTTGATCTGTCGATACTGGTCTTACACGTCATTCAAAAGACGTAACAAATGATAACCTCTATCTCCCAATGGACAAGCTTCCACCTTAATCTCTTGTATTGTCCTCTCCATTACTTTTGTTGTTGCTACAGCCATACTCATTTGGTGGAACAAATATCTTAAGTGTTCTTCCTTCAGCAAGTATGTGGGAACTGAGAATTTTGTATACCCAGTTATGAGAATTGTAATTTGGTGTATGTAATTATGATATGTTAATGTACACGCAAGTTTTAAATATGATTCAGTATAAGAGAATGAGGTCTTTAAGTCTTGAATGTGTATGGATTGAATTATGGACTATGGGGTAGATTTCGGAAAGTTTTACATTGAGTTTATGCAAATTGATACAGCAGTAGTACAATCTGTGAAGGCTAGATCGATCTCTAAGGATGAGAGATCGATCTCATGGCTCCAGAATGCAGGAAATGTGCAAGAACTGATAGGTAGTCACTGCGCTAGTAGGTGGATGTGTGGGGCAATACGTGGATGTGTGGGGCGCCAGTAGGTGTTGCGCTCAGTAGCCACTGCGCTAGTCGGCCCAGGGGGCCCATCGATGATGGGTGTTGCCTGTGGAGGCTAGTGGGCCTTTGGTGCCGAGTGGGCCTTCACTGCTGGAGTGGCCTTTCCACAAATCTTCTTGAAAATGAGTGGATTTAGAGAGAGAAAACTAGGTTTTTGGATTGAAAATGGTAGAATGAGGTTTCATCCCGAATTCTGTAGATCCAACTGCTTCTATTTATAGATTTAGCTTAATGAGATCGATCTGCCTTGGGTGGAGATCGATCTGGTCCTTTTAAAATCTTTTTTTTTTCATGACATTTAAAGGCAGAGAGTTGAGGAGATCGATCTGCTTCAACCCGAGAGCTAAGGAAATTGATCTGCTTGCCTTGAAATTGATCTTCTCTTTACAGAATGTTTAGCAGATCGATCTGGCTTTGGAGATCGATCTGCACTGTTCGTATTGCTCGAATAAGAGCATTCTGGCTCTTCCAGATCGATCTCTCATCCTGTGAGATCGATCTGGCCTTTATATTTCCTAGATTTTCTACAGTTTTCTACAGTAACTCATACCAAACAATCCTAAATTTGCTGCCATAGTCATTTCCTCAACCAGTTACCTTTAAGACTTAAAAATGGTATCCATTCATACTTTATACACATTAAAACTTGTGTGAAATCTTTGTATAACCAAAGGTATATAATATAAACTAAATGGAAGTGCACAACTCATGCAATCTTCATTCCATTTACCACACCACTCAAAATTCAATATATTTACATTCCACTCACGGAAATATCCTTCTTACACTCACTATAAACTTTAAAACTTGCGTGTATTCATTTCACAATCCAATATACACACATACAAGATTATACATATATGGGGTCTCATAGTATACTTTTTCTCTTATTGCCAGACATCCTATATAGCATAGAGAATAGATGTAAAGAATATTTTGGGATGTCATCTAAGTAAGTATGTATGTAAAGTTGTAAATGTACAGTTTATAGAATAAATGTACTTTCAAAGGTATACAGAAGTCACTATATATTATGAAATAAGATTAAAAGTGACTGCTGTGGGATATAAACTGTGTTTTAAACTTTGCAGGGAGGTAAGTTCATAAATACGACATAATGTCGGCGAAATTTCATAAAATGAAAAGGTTAAGAATCGACACTGATGGGAATGCAACTTAATTAAGAAAAAGAAAAATTAGCCTATATTTCTACGTTTCTTGAGTGGGACAAGTTTACGTGATATCAAAACAAAAGTTGTCTAGTACTGTCAGTGCCAACTAGTTAAAGTTCGATCATATCCCAATTGTTTATACTCATTTGGTTATAAAATGAGTATGCATGTTAGAGTTATGACTAAAACTTTGGTTTACATGCAAGTAACTGATCACTAAACGATGAGCGAGAGATGTGGTCACCCACGGAGGCAGGCACAGCCCTCTCCACCATTTCCCCTTCAGCTTGAGAGCCCTAATACCAGGATGATGAGGCTCGAACAAGGTAGGAAAAGTATGAGAGAGGGATTAAGTGCACTTACCGCTATGTTTGCCCAGCAGTTCGGGACAAATTCTTCTGGTACTGGTGCTACTACACCCCCACGTACTCCCCCACCTCCTCCACCACAGGCTCCTTCGATAGCCCTAATTCCTCCACCTACAATCCCTGAGCCTAGAGATGACAGAGATACTCAAAGACTACGAGATTTTTTTTGGATGAGCCCACCAGAGTTTACAAAAGTTAAAGATCCGGTTAAGGCCGATGAATGATTATTGGATAATGAGACAACCTTCCAGTATTTGGGCTGTACAGGCAAAGAGAGGGTAGCTATGGCCAGCTATATATTGAGGGGCCAGACCAAGTTGTGGTGGATGGCGACACAAACCATTTTAACAAACAGTCAGTTGGATATTTCCTGGGGTGCATTTCTGGATGCATTTCGAACACAGTATATTCCACGGTAGCTCAAAAAAAGATGTAGACAGAATTTTTGAATCTGGTTCAGGGTAGTATGACAGTGGATGAGTACGAGACCCAGTTCACTATCCTGATGAGGTATAACCCAGAGACAGTTAGGGATAGTTCACCGAGCTCAATATCAGTGTTGATAAAGTTGATGATAGGTTTATGGCTACCTTACAGATTGAGCCAGGTATCTTGGACCAGATCAGGTCAGAGTAGAGAAATGATCAGAAATTGTTGGATATGGTTAGCTAGGCTAAAAAGAGATTGCAGTCAGACTTCTCGGTCAGTAATGATAGACTGCTAAGGTTTCGAGGTCGTATTTGTGTTTAACATGATGATACCTTGAGACAAAGAATTTTGAGTGAGTTCTATTGTTCTTGATTCACCATGCACCTATGAAGTACTAAGATGTGCCATGATCTACGTAAGGTGTACTGGTGGATTGGAATGAAAATAGATATGGCAGACTTTTTGATTAAATGTTTAGTCTGCCAGCAGATTAAGGTTGAGCACCAGAAGCTAGTAGGGCTGTTTAATCCATTACCGGTGTCTACATGAAAATGAAAATGTATCACTATGGATTTTATTATGGGATTACTGAGGACCCAGAGGGGACATGATGTAGTCTGGGTGATTGTGGACAAACTGACTAAGAGTTCCCACTTCCTCGCCATTAAGAGCATAAATACCCTAATGCTTTGGCAAACTTGTATGTTCGAGAGATTGCACGATTGCATGAGGCTCCCGTGAGTATTACAATCGATTGGGATTCTAGGTTCACGTCCAACTTTTGGACTCATTTTCTAAAAGCTATGGGATCCCAGTTACATTTGAGCACTACCTATCATCCTCAGACTGACAGTCAGTTCGAGCAGACTATTCAGATCCTAGAGGACATGTTGAGGGCATGTGCATTAGAATTTAAATGTTCATGGGATGATCAATTGCCTTTTGCAAAGTTTGCCTACAATAATAGTTACTATGCCAGTATTAAAATGACGCCATATGAAGGTCTATATGGAAGAAGGTATAGATCCCAATAGCATGGGAAGAAGTGGGTGACAGAAAAATACTTGCTCTCGATATTGTTGAACACGTAGCTAAATGTGTTAATCTAATTTGTGATAGATTGAGGACAGCACAGAGTAGATAGAAGAGTTATGTTGATATGGGAAGACATCTTCTAGAATTTTAGGTTGAGGACTTTGTATTTATAAAAGTGTCTCTGATGAAAGGTGTCATGCGTTTCGAAAAGAAAGGGAAGCTGAGTCCTCGCTTTATTGGTCCATCTGAAATATTGAAAAAAGTGGAAGATGTTGCCTATAGACTTGCTTTACCCCATAGCTGTCTGAGGTACATGATGTTTTCCATGCTTTTATGTTGAGGAAGTATCATCTGAACCTTTCTCATGTTATAGAGTCTGAACCGTTGGACATAAAAGAAGATATGAGCTATGTTGAGCAATCGGTTCGGATTCTTGATAGAAAATAGAAGATACTTCGATCTAAGACAATTTTCTTAGTGAAGGTTCTCTTGCAACACCACTCAACAGAAAACGCTATGAGGGAGCTAGAGAACCACATGAGAGAAAAGTATCTTCAATTGTTCGATGAACATGCCTGAATTTGGAGGACTAAATTCCTAAAAGGTGGGCAGAAATATGAAACCCAAATTTTTTCGTTTCACTATTTAGTTAGAAACTAAAAAGCAATTAAGATACTCAGAATAATATTATGTAGACCCGGAACAACTAAAACACTCGGGTTAGTGTAAGACCCGAATTTAATTAAAATATGAAATGAATGAGAATTCGTGAAGGGAAGTCGGGTTAAATTAATCCCGAACATGTGTAAGGGCAAAACGGTCAAAAGACCGAAGGTCGGTATAAATTTAACGAGAAATAATTATTAAAAATAAAGGATTAAAGAATTTCGATCAATAACGAAGAAATAATATAGTTCGGGTTAAAATTGATCGAAATATTAAATTATAAAAAAATTAACTAAGATTTTTGCTGCGAAAAATAATCCCGAAAAATAATCGAAAATTATACCGGGAAGCCGAAATAATACCGAGAAATTAATTTATAGACTAAATGATTAAAAATACAATAAATAAATTATATTAAATTAATTTATTTGGAATAAATTAATAGATTTTTTTTGTAGATATTTTACAATATATTTGAATATTTTAATGAATATTTTAATAATAAAACAAATTGTTAAATAAAATAATAATTGTAAAAAAAAAGGGAAAATCTGTAAAAACGATCGGGGAGAGAGAAAGAGAAGAGAGAAACCGAGGATGCTGCGCGTGGCCGACCGAACCACGGCCACCGACGATCGTCACCCTCCGACGAAGTGCAGAGAAGGAAGAGGAGAGGCCGGCGAGCTAGATGGCACCGGAAACGCGCCGTGCGGAGGTCAAAAATCGCCGAACGGAGGAAGAGAAGCCCGCGGGGAAAACGTCGTCGGTCCCGGCGATCCACGGCAGCTGGGCTCGAACGGCGGGCACCGGTGTGATTCGGCCAACCCCGACCCCAGCCGAACACTCCCCTAGTGCAGACGAGTCGAATGGCGCGAGAACCGAGCCGAGAATCGGCCGAAAACGTCGTGAACGGCGGTGAAATGGTCTGAACCGGTACGGATCGGTTCAGCAAAGGGGTGAACCGGGTTGAACCGGTTGAATCGGACCGGGTTGAATCGGGTCTGAACCGGACTGAACCGGTTCAGCCAAGAAAGAAGGGAAAAAGGGAGAAAAAGAGAAAAAAAAGAAAAAGGGAAAGAATTTTCGGGGATACACCGGACTTCGGGTAAGTCGGTAAGAGGTCAAAAGTGACCAATTTGACTTTCGAAAAATTTATTTAAATTATATTTAATCTGAAAGTAACCCGGGATTAAATATATAATTGTGCAGTTGTACGACAAAGCCCGAACGAGAGCCGATTGAGCTCCGATTTTTGTATCCCGCATTATATTGGGTAAGTACATTTTAATTTCGACAATTAGAATCCTTTAATACAGAGTTTTGATTATTTTACGAAATTTATGGATTAATTCTGTATAAAAAGAATATTAATCGGATTTACAACGTAATTACCGTAAATGGTATACGGGCTATCCAATGAGTTTGGAACGAAGCCCGATAATTATCGGTAAGCTGAATAAGCCCAAAAGGCCTCGATAGTGTAAAAAATTAAGTGGAAAACGGCTTAAGGCCGATTAAGGCCCATTAAGGTGCAATCGGGCCCAATAGGGGTAAATGGGTCCAATGATTTAAATTAAGCCCAGAAAATAGAAAATACAATTAAATTGTATAATATCTGACTTGAGGAATATTGATACGCAGTTCCGGGCACTGGATTGAGAGTAGATCGGACTGCGTGACGTGACATCAGTGGAAAGGTCAGACTCGACGAGAATCGAGGTAAGGGAATTTTGTAAGTGCATAGATATTCCTATACATATTTTGAGGGTATTTACAGGGCTTAGAATTTATCTAAGTATCTAGTAAACGAAATAATAATTTTTACGAAAATCGGGGCTTAGATAAATAAAGGAAAAAGATGATTTTGCCCCTAGGAGTAAAATTTACAAAAAGGGTAGTAAGGCAGGTAAATTGCATGATTTCATGTTTTTAATGCTTTATATGAATATATTGCTTTGATTTAAGCAAATATACATATAGGTGGGCTGTTGATTTCGTGAATTTTACGAAAGGGTACCGGTTTGTACCGGTTACTATTTTAAAAGATGTTTTATTAAAAGTGAGCCACCTATCGTATTTACATGACTAAAAGAGTGCTAGAGTCTTACTCGCACTCAAGTTTACTGATTTATTCTCATGAAAAGCCGTACTGGAGCATTGCTCGTACGAGAAATTTGTGTGTGCACAAAATCATGCTGGAGCTTCGCTCGCACGAGATTTTAGATATCATGATATGCATAGCGTGGTGCTGGAGCTTCGCTCGCACTAGACGTGAGTTGACATGCATATAGTCGTGCGGAAGCTTCCTGTAGACTGTGTGTCACAGAGAGTTGAGATGCTCGCACGCATACTTTGAGACATGGGTTGGTTATCGACATAGTATTGGGGTGGATAATACCTACGGCAGGCACCCCCAGACTATGATATGGGTCCACGGAGTACGCTGTACCATGCAGTCATGATGACTCTATGATGTTACTTGATATTCTGACGGGTAGGACTTGACCCCACCTCCCGTTGCAGTTGTGATACCCCGCACATTGGGATCCGTGTAGCATGGGATCACAGGGACATAGTATGGTCATAGTCCTCGATTTTTCATACAGTAACCTACATGCCTCACATGATATCATACGGTCTAGATAGACCAGGACAAACCCGATGGAGGGGTAGTCCCGATTTGTGTTTTTAAAAGAGATGTAATTTGATGAATCAAGGTATTCCCGAGAGATGGGTTTGACCTTGATGAAGTTGTTTTATAATGAAACAAATGAGTTTTAAATGTGATGAATTTATGATGAAACAAATAAGTTTCAAAGTGATGAGTTTTGTGATTAAACAAATGAGTTTTAAAGTGAAGAGTTTATGATAAAATAAATGAGTTTTAATGTGACGAGCATGAGATGTCATACATGATGATTTTTCATGTGTGCTTGATATGTCGATTTCATGATTTCTTGTATATGATATATACATACATGTGGCATTGTTTTAATCTTACCTCATGCTCCCAAAGTAAACGATTTTTACATCATGACATTATCAGCACGTAGATAGTATAGTTATCTACCTGCTTACATCTTACTGAGCACGTTTCGCTCACCTTTTCATTTTTCACCCCACAGGGTATATTCAGTAGAAGAGAGCGACAATAGTCTCGCATCTCGGTTATCCGCTGCTTCTTAGCAAGACCAGGTATACACATTTGTATAATTTTGTATCTGAACATATAGATGCACAGTACTGTATATGGATTTAATATTGGGGATGTATTTTGTTTAAATAAATTGATATGTGAATGTGAATATGAAAATGGAATGGTAAATAGGTGAGAGGTTACTAACACCGAATCATAGCCCAACTGTTTAGTAGTGTAACTGTTCACGACGGGTGAGGAAATGAAAAAGCGAAAAATTTGTAGGGATTTTTAGGTAATTTGGGTCGTGACAGTTAGTGGCATGGAGCTCAAGGCATAAAAATCGAGATAAGGTTTTAAGTTCAAATATTTCTCAAGATTGCATGTATAAGTATGTTTTGGTGGTTAGGGGTTGAAACTAAGGTATTAGAAGAGAAAAAATTAGTGTGAACTCGAGTTAGCACTAAATCGAGCAATTGGACCTAGTAAGTGAAATAAATTCGGTATTAGTATTCCAATTATCTCATTTTTAATATATAAACATGTTTGAAATGTGTTCGAACTTATAAAATGTATTTTCGATGTTTGAAAAAGCATTATTCATATTTAAACCGAAAAATCGAAGGAAAAGCCACCTTTTGAGCATTCGAGCATATTTTTCTAACTTGCGAAATGTTTTGGAAAATGTGAATTATAATATGGAAATAGATTTTATAATTTAGTTTTATGTATACGAAATTTGATTATAAGCTCGGTTTTGTTACTATGTGGGTAAATAAGCCCGAAAAAGAATTCATAAGTATCGTTTTGAGAATTAGGCAACATATAGACTATGATATCTATCATGCATGGCCTGTGTGGAGTTTGGACCTTCGTGCTGCATTCCTTATAACGCATTGCACACATTTAGTCTTTTGTGGTGCATGTTTAACCGCATCGGGTATTGTGTAGGCATTCGGTGCCTTATCGTCCATCACTTCGTGCATTGTTTGTTTGATCCTTAGTGGCGTAGGGCGCTATACGACCCTGTTCCAGTCTACAGTCCCCTTACCATGGCCATCAGTATTCTGTTTGTTTGTCTCCCTCTTCGAAGGTTGAGTTTATATGATCATGACTTATGTTTGCTATCTGTAATTGCCTAGTCTCTAGTGTATGTTCAGTATGACTTCGAAAGAAATGTGATAACTTTGTGATAAGTGAAGTTTGTTATTCGAAATGTGTTCGACTTACTTGTTTTAAGATAAGTCTGTTTTTGATATATATATATATATATATATATATATATATATATATGCTTACCAGTGTGTGCATAAAAGCATCATGTTTTCGTAAGCTTTGATATTAAGACTGCCTTAAACGCATGTCTTACTAGGCTTGAAGAGCTCACATTTTTCTCTACTTTTACAGACTATCTGAAGTGATCACTGTCCACTCCTGCCGTGTAATTGAAGTAGGTTGGTGGACTCGCTACTTTCCCCAGGCTACCTACAGTACACGCTACGGTATACTTTAGCTTTTATTGCCAGACATCCTGTATAGCATAGACAATCGATATAAATAATATTTTAGGAAGTAATCTAGGCAAATATGTATGTAAAGTTGTAAACGTACAGTTTATAAAATAAATGTACTTTTAGGGGTATTACAGAAGTCACTATATATTATGAAATAGGATTAAATGCGATTGCTGTGGGACATAAACTGTGTTTTAAGCTTGGCAGGGAGGTAAGTTTATAAATACACTGTTATGTTGGTGAAATTTCGTAAAAAGAAAAGGTTAAGAATCGACATTGATAGGAATGCAACTTAATTAGAAAATTAAGAAAAAGAAAAATTAGCCCATATTTCTACGTTTTTGAGGCATGACAAATTGTAGGGCCGAATCTATTTGTATTATGAGTATATGATTATGTGGAACAAGCACTTATTTGGTGATTTTAGATAGAAGGTATGAACTTATTTCCTCAAATTTACTAAGTTGATGCATTAAATAAGGTTTAAGTATTATGATTTATTTTGTAAATGTATGGTTATTAAGAATTATGTCCTGAACTAAGATACGAACTTAGAATGAGATATGGATGAATTAAATCAAAGCATTAAAGGTTTAAGGATAGCAAATAAATAAAAGAATTAAAGTTACATAAATTATCAAGGTAGGAACTTGAGGCGATAAAAGGAAGGATCGTGCAAGAGCATGCACAACCCTAATGCAATTCAATAAATTGGGAGCCTACTAGACATGATTCATACAAGGTTTAAGGAGATATTGGAAGGAAGGAATTAAATAACATGAATAAAGGCTGATCACGAGCTTACAAAATAACTTAGTCAATTTGACGCAAACCTTGGGTTTATGGACTTCAAGCTTGCCAAATAAAGTCCTAATTAATTTGACATAAAAATATGATAAAGCTACGATGTAAATGAGGCAATTAAGCGATGAAATAAGGATTGAAAGTAAGGCTTAAAGGTTGGATGAATAGCTTAAACTGATAAGAAAAAATTTGTCAAAATCGAGAGCACCAAGAGGGAATCAAGCTTAAATTTTAATTTATTTTGAAGAAATTAATTAATGACATGTGAGGCTATTATATGAGACTTATTAAATATTAAATATTTGAATAAATGGTAAAGAAATGCCAGAAAGAAAACCAGCACAAGAAGGTTGGAAATTAATTAAATAATTAGCCATTACAATTCACCTACTCCCACGATGAACTTAAGTGTTATTAATTAAGATAATTCCATATTTATGTGCTTAAATCCCTACCAACCACCACAATGGACTTTAACATATATTCAATATAGATTATTGGTATTATGAAGTCCACATTCAGCCTTTATCTTCTTCATTTTCATGACACAAATAGAAAAGAAAATAAAAGAATAGAATAGTGCTCCAGCAGTTGACATGAACATGGGAAATGGAATAAGGAATTTTTTAGGCCAAGAAGAGTGAGATCTAGCCTTGGGTCCTTTGACATCTTTTCTTCATATTGAGAGAGCTACAACATAAATATTTTTTAAGGTTTTTGGAGATCATTTTCATGCCAAAATAGAAGGGAGAAGTAGAACTGCTTCTGGTCGAAACATCCCTGTAGAAGGGAGAGAAGGGTTTTTTTTTTTTTTTGTTTTTTTTAGCATCCAAATGTAAGAATTAGTTCTTGGTCCTTTGGGACCAATTCTTCCTCTATACAAGGGCTACAACATATAATTTTTTAATATTTTTTCGAGTCATTTGGGTTGTGAAATCTGCCAAAAACTAAAAGTGGACAAAATTTATCCTAATGAGAGGTAAGGCCATAGTTTGAGTTTACTATTTTGGGGTTTATAAGCATGATTGTCTGAGATGATTTGAGGTTGATTTTGAGTATTTTATTACAGCTTAAACCTTAGAGGATAATAGTGATTTGGGTTTGGTTCATGAGCAAAGGAGGGTAAGAAGCTTTTCATTGATTTACTTTGGTGTTAATGGATGTATTTAGTAGATGAATTGATGAATTGTTTGCTGATTTAGTTAAAACCCTTTTTAGAAACGCAAATTAGGGTTTTAGTCTTGAAGGTTATTTAGGGTTATGAGTATTCTAATTTGGGGTTTAAATGTTGATTAAATTGGTTATGTTAAACAAGTGAGGCCAACTTAGGGTTAGAGACTAGAGGTATTATTAAGGATCCCTAAGGTTATATTATATCAACCTTGGCCATTTGGGATTAAGGGCCTAAACTAAGGCCAATGATTACGTATAAGGTTGACTTAGGTTGTATTAGAACTAATTAATGTATTAAGAATTAAAAGAGAAATGCTAGGATTCAAGAAAACATATTTGGATTTAAGTAAAGAACCTAAGGTAATTGGTGTGTATTGATGAAATTGTAAATGTTTTGGATTAAATTAAGTTAATTAAGATAACTTATGATGTTTATAATGAGGTATAATCAAGAGTATGTAGAATGAGTAATTCAGCTAAGTAAGCAATTTAAGGGAAAAATATGATAAGTGACAAAAAGGGGCAATATGTAAAGCAAGCAAATGGAAGTAAGAATCATGCTTTTGGAATTGTTCGGTATGATATAAAGAATTTAAATAAGTTTGGAATTGATTTGGACAATTGGTATGGCATTGTAGCTGAAAGACATCTAGAGAGGGATGGAGTAGGCTATATATATATATATACATATATACATACATATATATATATATATATATAAATATACATAGCTTTATCTAGATTAGAGGCCATATTTGGAAAGTCCAGACTGCCAATTAGGTAAAAAATGCATGCTAGAGACATGGGTGTCTCCTGACCAAATCAAGCAATTGGTTTCATAAATCATTGTTTTATTTTCAAGAATTTTCCATTCGATTTAATCATTATTATTAGATTTAAGTTCAATCAATTATTATAACTCGGAATTTTTGAAATTTGATTTGACTTAAGCCTTTTTAAAAGTTTTTAGCCTAAAATATATATTTCAAGCTCTTTTGGCATAATTCATGCATAAGACCATGATTTTTTATTTTTGATAAACGTGAGACTTGAAAATTCGTCCGATTTAAAATATTTATAAGAATCCCACTAAATGCATTAAAATTATTTATTTGAGAAATTTCATAATTTTAAATATAATTTGATAATTTATGTCTTTAACTTACTTTTAAATGAGATATTTAAGTATTTATATTCTTCACCTTTAAAAGGGATTTTAGCATGGTTTTCTAAGTGGGATGGTCGGACAATTTGAAAAGTCTAATGTTTGGACAAGTTTGAAAGATTTGATTTTAGTGGATGAATATCCAAGCTTGAATATACGATATTATGATTTAAAACAAGTATGATTCCTTAGGATAAATATCCCAGTTATTATGTATTATATTGTCACGACCCTTTTTATCATTTTTAACCGAAAATCACTATAAATTTTTCGCATTTTTCCTTTCCTTACCCGGTCGTGAACAAACTCACCACTACACAGTTGGGCTGTGAGGCAGTAATAATCATTCTTTACCATTCACTTTCCAAATAAATCAAAAGTATTGTTATATATATCCAAATATTAAGTGGTATGTTCATACATACTAAGTGTTATGACATTTACATCCCCCATATTACAAATTCAAATGATCACTATGCTTTTACAAATGTTTAGATACAAAAAGAATCTCTGTGTATATACCTCTAGGTGATGGAGATGCAGCGGATGTCTCAACAAAATGCCTTAGTCCTCACTGGGCCACTATGTACACTCTGTAGAGGGGGAAAGTAGAGAGGGATGAGCAACCACACGCTCAGTAAGGTAATAATGCAAGCATGGTAGATAACTACTATCTACATGTTGATAGTGTTATGCATAAATCATTTATAATCAGAGCATGAGGAAAACAAAACTATGCCATATGCATATACATATATCATGAATTTAAATCATGGAAATTGTCATATAAAACATGGTAAAATCATCATGTACAAATCATCTCATGCTCTTCAATTGTCCAATCTCATAGAAAAGGACAATTCATTTAAGAAACATCCTTTTGAAATCACATCTCTTTCTCAAATACAAACAATCCCATCACAATTCATTTTCTCAATCACAGACATCATTATCATTTCATAAATCATATCCCACAAGGCTCGACCCCTCCCTCGGGTCTACCCTGGATAGTCAAAATTGCACTCAAGTATCAAGCCGTGTGGTATTATGTAATAAGCAAGGAGACAAGTTACTACATCTCAATGGACTTTGTTAGCCAACTATGTCGTAAATCATCCTAGACCACACGGATCCCGGCGTGCGGGGTATCATGCTGGAACGAATGTAGGTTAGTTCTCCGCCAGACTTTCTCATCAGTATCTCAACCACGCGGTACAGCGTACTCCATGTGATATACATGGTACAACGTACTCCGCGGACCCATAACATGGTTCGGGGTGCCTGTAGTAGGTCTTATCTACCCCATACCAAGTGAAACCTCTAGTCTTAAGTGCACGTGGAGTACTCTTAATACCAGGTCCTAGCCCCTCATGGCCTTGCTCGCCCCTGTTGGGTTTGCTGATTCAGGTCCTAGCCCCTCACCCTCACCCCACTCAAGAGGTCTATTAGACCTGTTGGGTTCCCTGAATGGATTCATGCCAGGTTTTAGCTCCTCACCCTTACCATACTCAAGAGGTCTGTTCGGCCTGTTGGGTTCCCTGAACACCAATCCGTATTACCCTCACCACGGCATCATACATACCACAGTGTGAGAAACCTGTGCGAGCTACGCTCTAGCGCGAATTCATGCATCATCATCAAATCACTTTGTACGAGCAACGCTCTAGTACGACATTTATGCATAAAACATGAAGAAATCCATGTTTGAGCAAAAGCTCCAGTATGGTTTATAAAACATCACCACAATTCAAGTCAAAGTGCGAGCTAAGCTCCAACACGTTTCAAACATGTGAAAACATCAATATATAATGTGAGCTAGGCTCCAGCATGGTTTCATTCACATAAAACAGGATAGGCAGCTCATAAACAACCAAAGCATTCACAAACCCATGCTTAGCACCTCACATGTGCTATTTTACGAAACGTTCAAACATTTTCCAGCCTATCAGTCAATCTGCTTAAAACAAAGCAAGGTGTTTTGTGAAAATATTCAAAACACGTGATTTATGCAATTATTAGCCTTACTATCCCACTTCTTTATAATACCATTTTAAACAACCAAATCTCATACGAATACTCGAAACAATTTCCATACATTGTCAAACATATTTCTATAAACTCCTGCACATTTTCAAAGCCCTATATACCCACGAGTTCAAAATATGAGCAGCTACCTCTATATACTCACAAAATTCCTTTACCTAGAATCGCGACGTGTGATTCCACTTCCTTAAAGCTGCTTACTCGTGCGGTTCTATTCGTCTCCAACGGGGTCTCCAGAATTGCACATAAACGTATTTCACAACATTTTAGCCCATTATATTCCAACTCTTGTGTTTACTATAGTCGATTCAACCTATAGTCTCTATTAACGCTTAGGAGGCCTCGTTTCATTACTCTACCCATAACTCGAGTCTATGGATCCTTTTAGGCCTATTAACTTATTGCAAATTGATATTTGATTAATACTAAGCTCATAGTGTTCATATTTCATTGATTTCTTCACTATGGCATTTATCAAGCATTTTCATACTCATTTTCCATAATTTTCCCAAACTCACAATGCAACTCCGTTTAACTATCTCAAATCATCCACATTACTCCAATAACAACTTAACATAATCCTTAAATTGTCAACACATCAAAATCACACTTTCTCACACTAGATTCATCCCATTTTCTAGGTTACCCTAGTTCCATCTTAACCTAGGTAGTTTTCACTATCAACACACATGAAATCAATTCCAAAACCATTAAATAGACAATGTACTTGGGTTGAAGTGTTAGAAAAACTTACCAATCTAGTTTCTCTTCTTGCTCCAAAGGGGAATGTTCCTTGCTCCTTCAATACCAACAGTGAGGTTTTGATTCCAAACTATGTTGTTCGCTTCTTTAAGATGAAAAACTTTGTATCTAATAGCTCCCTTTCAATTCTTATTGGAAATGACTGATTTTAGAGAGATAAAATCTAGGTTTTGAAGGTTGAAATGGAAAGAATGGTTTGTTCCCGTGATTTACAGATTTCACTGCTCTTATTTATAGGAATTTCTTAATGAGATCGATCCGTCGAAGCATGAGATCGATCTGGTCCTCTTAAATCCCTCATTTGCATGCAAATTTGAATGCATGAGATCGATCTATCGAAAGCTTGAGATCGATCTGTCTTAGGTAGTAGCTTAAGGAGATCGATCTGCTTCCTGGGGAGATCGATCTGCTCCAACCTGAGAGCTAAGAAAATTGATCTGTTTGCCTTAAGAATTGATCCTCATTTTATAGAATGTTTAGCAGATCGATTTGGCTACATTGGAGATCGATCTGTCTTGTTCTATAGCTCAAATAAGAGCATTTTTGGCTCTTCCAGATCGATCTCTCATCCTATGAGATTGATCTGGCCTTCATATTTTTCAGATTTTCTACAGTTTTTCTGTAGCAACTCACTCCCAAACATTCTTAATTTACTGCCATAGTTATTTTCTCATCCAACCACCTTTAAGACTTGAAAATGCCATCTATTCATACCTTATACACATTAGAACTTGTGTGTATTCATTGTATAGCCAAAGGTATACCATACCAAGCTAAATGAAAGTATAACTTTATTCCATTTTACCACACTACTCATTTTGAGTTCCAATCACATTCATCACTTATAAAAGTCCATTTCTTCATATTCATATAAAATGAAACTTTTGTGTACATTACAAATTCATGTTACAGGTATGTACATCGAATCCATGGACTTACATCATTTATGCTTTATATTGTAAATACATCACCATACTCATGATTTCATAAAGTTTACATCCAAAAATACGGGTCTTACATTCCTCCCATCCTTCAAGGAATTTGGTCCTCCAAATTAGAACTAAGTCACTCTTCAAAAAGTTGGGGGTACTTCTCTTGTATCAAGTTCTCCAATTCCCATGTTGCCTCTTCCACCATGTGATGTTGTCAAAGAACTTTCACCAAGGGAATTGTCTTTGTCCTCAACACCTTTTCCTTTCTGTCCAATATCCGAATCGACTTATCCACATATGTCATACTATCGTTGAGCTCTAACGACTCATATCTTATCACATGTGCCGAGTTCGGGTGATACTTCTAAAGCATAGATATGTGGAAGACGTTATGAACATTTGCCAAGTCTGGTGGCAATGCCAACCTATACGCCTTATCTCCCACTCTCTCAAAAATCTTGAAGGGTCTGATATATCTAGGGCTCAACTTGCCCTTCTTACCAAACCTCATAATACCCTTCGAAGTTGAAACTCTCAGAAATACCGACTCACCCACATAAAACTCTAGTGGTCCCCGTCTCTTGTCAGCATAACTCTTTTACCAGCTCTGAGTTGTTTGTAATCTCTCACACATCAATTAGATGTCCTCAGATGCCTACTGCACTAAATTCGAAGAAAAAATTTATCTGTCACTAACCTCTTCCTATCCAATGGGGGATCGACATCTGCATCCATACAGTGCCTAATAGGGTGCCATCCCGATACTCGAATGATAGCTATTATTATAGGCGAACTCTGCTAACTGCAGGTGATCATCTCAGGAGCCTCCAAAATCCAGCACACACACTCTCAACATATCCTTAAGGGTCTGTATAGTTCTCTTTGACTGCCCATCTGTCTGAGAATGAAAAGCAGTGCTAAAGCTCAAATGGGTCCCTATCACTTCCTGAAAATGTTCCTAGAAATGGGAAGTGAAGCAGACATCCCTATCAGAAACAATGCTCACTGGTACACCATGTAGCCACACTATCTCTCGAACATACAGGTTCACCAACTGACTCAAAGTATAGATAGCTCTTATAGTTAGGAAATGGGAGGACTTAGTTAACCGATCCACAATAACCCATATGGCAACATGACCTCTGCGAGTCCTTGGCAATCTAGTCACAAAATTCATGGTGACATGCTCTCACTTCCATGTTGGTATCAGTAGAGGCTGCAATAATCCTATAGGCTTTTGATGCTCTACCTTCACCTAATGACAAACGAGACATTTAGCAACATATTCAGTAATGTCTCTTTTCATTCCAGACCACCAATAAACCTTCCAAAGGTTTTGATACATCTTGGTACTCCTCGGATGTATCATGTACTTTGATGAGTGAGCCTCTGATAAAATCAGTCTCGGATCCTCAGGAACACATACTCTGTCTCTGAACCTCAATAAGCCGTCTGTGCTCAGCTCAAAATCAATACCCACACCTCTCTGTATCTATCTCAGCTAATCGATACACTGACGATCGTTCTGCTGAGCCTGCCGAATACGACCAATCAACTCTTGCTCCAATCTCAAACTAGCCATGATCTCAAGTCTCTTTGAACCAGGTGGGGTTACATCTAAACTGAGGCTCATAAATTATTCCAACAACTCGTGTTCTCGTACCATCATATAAGACACCAACCCGAGGTTCTTCCTACTCAAAGCATCGGCAAACACATTTTCTTTACCCGGGTGGTACATGATTTCACAATCATAATCTTTTAAAAGCTTGAGCCATCTCTTCTGTCTCTTTTGACACTAATCTTCCTAAGCTCGGAGGCATTCCGCTCAAAATCTTGCTCGCATAACTGAGCCTTGTGCATAGCCTCCTCATAAGTCCGAATATCAAATGGGGCTAGTTTAGTCCGGATGGCCAATCTCAATCTATCAACGAACTTCTGGATCTTTTGAGTCTTACTACCCATCATGTCCAGGTCATATCTCCCCAACGACATGAACTTGGACTCATACTCATCCACAGTGCGGTTCCTCTGAACCAAACCTGAAGGCCTCCAAAAATATCTCTAATGAAATCTCAGAGTGTCTAGCACTCAAAATTGCTTCGGTGGATCTCCACCAATGCTCTGCCTCACCTTTTAACATAAACATGACAAAGGCTACCTTCTCAGCTGGTGTGCATCTGAAGAACCGATACAGTTTCTCCATCTCATACACTCAATCCTCCATAATCACTGGGTCCTTCACCCCTTTGAACACTGGAGGTTTCAACCCTTGAAATTCTTACAACCTGTTCAACTCGCAGTCATACCCCAAATCGCTATCGCTCGACCGTGGAGCGATGGGAGAAGCCGTATCCTGCACTGGGGGTGTCACCGTCTCAGTAGTCTGAGGTCTTTTGCCTCTACAGCTGCCTGTCCAGTAGTAGGCTGTGTTGCGGGACCTCGTTTATCACCGACACCCAATGCTTGCGTGACTATCTCAACTAGGCTCTCTATACTCCGCTCTATCCAAGCGAAGCGAGCCTCTGTATCCCCTGATCTCTCAGTAGGGTTCTGTAGAGCCGGATCAGTTCATGGCTCCGCACGGCTCTCAGGCCTACCTCTACTGCCTCTAGCACGTGCTCCTATGTAAGACCCCTTATATGTATGGTTGTAACATGTGTAATTGGATCAATGAATGCTAATGGACTTGTAATGTAAAGTATAATTGATGTAAGTCCATGGATTCAATGTACATATGTTTAATATGATTTGTAATGTACATACAAGTTTCATTGTGTATGAATATGAAGGAATGAGTTCTTATAAGTGATGAATGTGAATGAAACTCAAAATGAGTAGTGTGGTATATGGAAGGAAGTTGCATGAATATAAATGCTTTCATTCGGTTTTATATAGTATACCTTTGGATATACAAGGAATGCACACAAGTTTCAATGTGTATAAGGTATGAATGGATGCCATTTTCAAGTCATAAAGGTGGATGGATGAGAAAATGAGTATGGCAGCAGATTAAGGATGTTTTGGTGTAAGTTGCAGCAGGAAAACTGCAGAAAATATGGAAAATATAAAGGTCAGATCGATCTCATAAGATGAGAGATAGATCTGAAAGAGCTAGAATGCTCTTATTTAGGCAATGGAATAGAGCAGATCGATCTCCCAAGGGGCCAGATCGATCTCCTAAACATTCTATAATGAAAAGATCGATCCTAAGCATACAGATCGATCTCCTTAGCTCTCTGTTTGGAGTTGATCGATCTCAAGCTTCAACAGATCGATCTCATGCTTAAAATGTCATGAAAAAGAGGAATTTAAGGGGACCAGATCAATCTCCTCCTAGTGCAGATCGATCTCCTCAAGCTATTTCTATAAAAGGAGTGGTGAAAATCTGAAAATTTTGGGAAAACAACATCACCCTTCAATTTTGTACCCAAAACCTAAGTTTATCTCTCTAAAATCAGCCATTTCCAGTAAAAATTGAGGGGAGGCTATTAGGTACCAAGTTGTTTATCTTGAGGAAGAAAACAACATAGTTGAAAACCCAAAATCCCATTATTGGTATTGAAGGAACTAAGGACATTATCATTTGGAGCAAGAAGAGAAACCTGATTTGGTAAGTTTCTAAGACTTTAATCCAAGTACATTGTCTATTTTATTGATTTTTGGGTTGATTGACATGTAAATGGATGATTAAAACCGGTTAGGTAGTATTGGAACACATATAACCTAGAAAATGGAATGCCTTTAGTGTGAGAAAGTGTGATTTGAGGAGTTGGTGGTTTATGGGTTATGATAAGTTGTTATTTGTGTAATGTGGATGATTAGAAATAGGTAAATGAAGCTACATTGTGGGTTTTGTGAATTGATGAGAATGAGCACAGGTAGTGTTTGATAATATGCCATAGTGAAGAAAATTTATGAAAAATGAACGTTATGAGCTTAACATCGATTTAATATCGATTTGGAATGAGTTAATAGACCTAAAAGAATCCATAGACTCGAGTTATGGGTAGAGTAATGAAATGAGGTCTCATAAGCGTTAATAGAGACTATAGACCGAACCAACTATAGTAAACACGAGAGTTGGATTATAATGGGCTAAAACATTGTGGAATACGTTTATGTGCAGTTTTGGAGGGTTCGTTGGAGACGAATCGAACCGTACGAGTAAGTAGCTCTAAGGAAGTGGAATCATGCGTCGTGATTCCAGGTAAGGGAATTCTATAAGTATATAGAGGTAGTTGCTTGTATTTTGTGGGTATATAGGCTTTGGAAATGTGCATGAGTTTGTGAAATGTGGTTGACAATGTATGGAAATTGCTACGAGTATCTGTATGAGATTTGGTTGTTTAAAATGATATTGTGAAGAAATGGGATAGTAAGGCTAATAAATTACATAAATCAAGTGTTTTGAATGCTTTCACAAAACATGTGTTTTGTTGTAAACGAATTGAAAGATAGGCTGGCTATTGTGGTTTGATGTTTTGTGATAGCACATGTGAAGTGCCAAATATGTTTTGAGATTGGTTTTGAAAGCTTATGAGCCGCCTATCATGTTTATGTGAATTAAACCGTGCTGGAGCCTAGCTTGCACTGAGTATTGATGTTTTCATATATTTGAAACATGCTGGAGCTTAGCTCACAACTTTGGTTTGAAACTATGATGATGCTTTATAAATCGTACTGGAGCTTTTGCTCGTACGTGGATTTTAAGTGGTTTTCTTATGCATATAACTGTACTGGAGCGATGCTCGTACGTGGTTTCTTCATATTTTTATGCATAAATGCCGTACTAGAGCGTTGCTCGTACGAGGTGATTTATTTTGATGCATGAATTCGTGCTAGAGCGCAGCTCACGCTGGTTTTCACACTGTGGTATGTATGAGGCCGTGGTGAGAGTGATACAGATTGGTGGCCAGGGAACCCAACAGGCGTAATAGACCTCTTGAGTGGGGTGAGGGTGAGGGGCTAGGACCTGAATCAGGGAACCCAACAAGGGTGAGCAAGGCCATGAGGGGCTAGGACATGGTATTAAGAGTACTCCCACGTGCACTTGAGACTAGAGGTTTCATTCGGTATGGGTAGATAAGACCTAATGCAGGCACCCCCAACCATGTTATGGGTTCGCGGAGTACGTTGTATTGTGTATATCACATAGAGTACGATGTACCACGTGGTGGTTACTTTATTTGAGAAAGTTTGGTGGAGAACTAACCCACCTTCGTACCAGTATGATACCCCGCACACCGAGATCTGTGTGGTCTGGGATGATATGTGACATAGTTGGCCAACATAGTCAGTTGAGATATAGTGACCTGTCTCCTTGCTTGATTTACATAATACCACATGGTTTTGAATACTTGAGTGTGATTTTGACTGTCCAAGGTAGACCCGAGGGAGGGGTCGAGCCTTATGGGATTTGATTTGTGAAATGGTTATGATGTTGTGATTGTGAAATGATTTGATGGGATTTTATTGTATTGAGAATGAGATAATCAAAAAGGATGTTTCTTAAGCGAATTGCCCTTTTTATGAATTTGATGATGAATGAGCATGAGATGATTTGTACATGATGATTCTACCATGTTTTATATGCCAATTTCCATGATTTTAAATTCATGATATATGTATACTCATATGACATAGTTTTAATTCCTCATGCTCCTATTATAAATGATTTATGCATAACATTATCAACATGTAGATAGAGTAGTTATCTACCATGCTTGCATTATTTCCTTACAAAGCGTGTGGTTGCTCATCCCTCTTTATTTTCCCCCTCTACAGAGCGTACATAGTGGCTCAGCAAGGACTGAGGCATTTTGGTTAAGACATCCGCTGCATCTCCATCACTCAGAGGTATATACATAGTGATTCCTTTTTGTATCTAAACAATGTAAAAGCACAATAGTCATTTGAAATGTAATTATGGGAGATGTAGATGTCAAAAATGATATTTTGTATAAATGAATGATTAATGTTCAAATGTATGACATCACTTTTATTAACTGAGAATGGACATTGCGAGTGAATTATTATTGACTCACAGCCCAACAGTGTAGTGGTAAGTTTGTTCACGACCGAGTAGGGAAAGAAATAAATGCGAAAATTTTATTGAGATTTTCGGTAATAAGAGGATAAAAAGGGTCGTGACATTCTGCCCCTCTACCTCTATGCGTAACAGGCATTCTGCCTAACTTCCTGTATTTACAATTGCTTATTAGACTCAATCCATCATGGTATACACAGTTATATCTAAACAAAAGCACAGTAATATGAGGAAGTATTTTCCTACGTTTTATTACTGACTCACATCAGGCCAACTCAGCTCTGATACCAATCTCTGTCACGACCCTTTTTATCCTTTTTAATCGAAAATCACTAAATTTTTTTTACATTTTTCCTTTTCTTTCCCGATCATGAACAAACTCACCACTACACAGTTGGGCTATGAGGCAGTAATAATCATTCTTTACCATTCACTTTCCAACTAAATCAAAAGTATTGTTATATATATCCAAATATTAAGTGGTATGTTCATACATACTAAGTGTTATGACATTTACATCACCCATATTACAAATTCAAATGATCATTGTGCTTTTACAAATGTTTAGATACAAAAAGAATCTCTGTGTATATACCTCTAGGTGATGGAGATGCAGCGGATGTCTCAACAAAATGCCTCAGTCCTCACTGGTCCACTATGTACTCTCTGTAGAGGGGTAAAATAGAGAGGGATGAGCAACCACATGCACAGTAAGGTAATAATGCAAGCATGATAGATAATTACTCTATCTACATGCTGATAGTGTTATGCATAAATCATTTATAATCAGAGCATGAGGAAAACAAAACTATACCATATGCATAGACATATATCATGAATTTAAATCATGGAAATTGGCCTATAAAGCATGGTATCATTTACAAATCATCTCATGCTCATCAATCGTCCAATCTCATAGAAAAGGGCAATTCATTTAAGAAACATCCTTTGGAAATCACATCTCTTTCTCAAATACATTCAATCCCATCACAATTAATTTTCTCAATCACAGACATCATTATCATTTCACAAATCATATCCCACAAGGCTCGATCCCTCCCTCGGGTCTACCCCATACAGTCAAAATTGCACTCAAGTATCAAACCGTGTGGTATTATGTACTAAGCAAGGAGACAGGTCACTACATCTCAATGGACTATGTTGGCTAACTATATTGTAAATCATCCCAGACCACACGGATCCCGGTGTGCGGGGTATCGTGCTAGAACGAAGGTGGGTTACTTCTCCGCCAGACTTTCTCATCAGTGTCTCAACCATGCGGTACAGTGTACTCCATGTGATATACACGGTACAACATACTCCGTGGACCCATAACATGGTTGGGGGTACCTGCAGTAGGTCTTATCTACCCCATACCGAGTGAAACTTCTAGTCTCAAGTGCATGTGAGAGTACTCTTAATACCAAGTCCTAGCCCCTCATGGCATTGCTCGCCCCTGTTGGGTTTCCTGATTCAGGTCCTAGCCATTCACCCTCACCCCACTAAAGAGGTCTGTTAGGACTGTTGGGTTCCCTGAACACCAATCCGTATTACCCTCACCATGGCATCATACAAACCACAGTGTAAAAAACCTACGCGAGCTATGCTCTAGCGCGAATTCATGCATCATCATCAAATCACTTAGTACGAGCAACGCTCTAGTATGACATTTATGCCTAAAACATGAAGAAATCCACGTACAAGAAAAAGCTCTAGTACGATTTATAAAACATCACCATAATTCAAGTCAAAGTGTGAGCTAAGCTCCAGCACGTTTCAAACATGTGAAAACATCAATATACAGTGCGAGCTAGGCTCCAGCACGGTTTCATTCACATAAAATAGGATAGGTGGCTCATAAACAACCAAAGCGTTCACAACCCATGCTTAGCACCTCACATGTGCTATTTTACAAAACGTTCAAACATTTGCCAGCCTATCAGTCAATTTGCTTAAATCAAAGCAAGATGTTTTGTGAAAACATTCAAAACACGTGATTTATGCAATTATTAGCCTTACTATCCCACTTCCTTACAATACCATTTCAAACAACCAAATCTCATACGAATACTCGAAACAATTTCCATACATTGTCAAACATATTTCTATAAACTCATGCACATTTCCAAAGCCTTATATACCCACGAGGTCAAAATAAGAGCAGCTACCTCTATATACTCACAAAATTCTCTTACCTAGAATCGCGACGTGTGATTCCATTTCCTTAAAGCTGCTTACTCGTGCGGTTCAATTTGTCTCCAACAGGGTCTCCAAAACTGTACATAAACGTATTTCACAACATTTTAACCTATTACATTCCAACTATTGCATTTACTATAGTCGATTTGACCTATAGTCTCTATTAACGCTTAGGAGGCTTTGTTTCATTACTCTACCCATAACTCGAGTTTATGGATCCTTTTATGCCTATTAACTCATTCCAAATCGATATTAGATCGATACTAAGCTCATAGTGTTCATATTTCATTGATTTCTTCACTATGGCATTTATCAAGCATTTTCATACTTATTTTCCATAATTTTCCCTAAACTCACAATGCAACTTCGTTTAACTATCTCAAATCATCCACATTACTCCAATAACAACTTAACATAATCCTTAAATTGTCAACACATCAAAATCACACTTTCTCACACTAGATTCATCCCATTTTCTAGGTTACCCTAGTTCCATCTTAACCTAGGTAGTTTTGACTATCAACACACATGAAATCAACTCCAAAACCATTAAGTATACAATGTACTTGGGTTGAAGTGTTAGAAACTTACCAATCTAGTTTCTCTTCTTGCTCCAAAGGGGAATGTTCTTTGCTCCTTCAATACCAACAGTGAGGTTTTGATTCCCAACGATGTTGTAACTTCTTTAAGATGAACAACTTTGTATCTAATAGCTCCCCTTCAATTCTTACTTGAAATGGCGATTTTAGAGAGATAAAATCTAGGTTTTGAAGGTTGAAATGGAAAGAGTGGTTTGTTCCCGTGATTTACAGATTTCCCTGCTCCTATTTATAGGAATTACTTAATGAGATCGATCTGTCGAAGCATGAGATCGATCTGGTCCTCTTAAATCCCTCATTTTCACCCCAAATTGAATGCATGATGTCGATCTGTCGAAAGCTTGAGATTGATCTGTCTCAGGCAGTAGCATAAGGAGATCAATTTGCTTCCTGGAGAGATTTGTCACGACCCTCAACTTACCAAAAAACATCCAAATTTTTTGCATTTTCATGCATCATTTATTATTCGTCCTTTCCCGATCATGAACAGCTACTCTTCTCAACAGTTGGGTTGTGTGTCCATGTCTACCTCATCCATCCATAACCATTTAATTTGCAATATAGTTTTAGAAGAAAGCACTTTTATAAATACATCCGAGTTACTGTCTACAAGTGTTTACATTGCTTTACATCTCAATGTATACATACAAAATGCTATTGTGATATATCTAGTTTAGATACAAAATAATTCAAGTGTTTATACCTTTAGCGATAGGATGCAGCGGATACCAAAAGGAAAAAGCCTCCAGTCACGCTCAATCTATACTCAACACTCTGTAGAGAGGGGGAAAATAAGGGGGTGAGCAAACCACACGCTCAGTAAGGCAATCATGCGAACAGGTAGATACTGCACTATCTACGTGATTGTGATGCCATGCTCAAAAGCATTTAGTTCATCATTTTATCTCAAAACATGAGTGTATGATTGTGTTAATGGTATGTAAAGCATTCATGCTATTAAAATCCAGTGCACAATTCAATTCAAAGCATGGTATAAATCATCATGCATAATTCACAATAAAGCATGGCATTAACCATCATGCGTTTTCTCAAATAAGCATCATGCATTTTCTTAAATAAGCATGGCATTAACCATCATGCATTTTTCACAATAAAGCATGGCATTAACCATCATGCTTCGGTGCACTTTAAACCATTAACAATCGATATCTCAAAACAATTCAACACTCATCAAGTCTCAGCCCCTCCCTCGGACTGTCCTGACCCACAAATCATTTCAAAACATGGATTTATTCTCAAAGCAATAGACATGTGAGATAGGCAATTCAATAAAAGGTAATAACCTCAAGGTCTATGGCCATAACTTGTGGTACTGGCTACACGGATCAGGTGTGTGGGATATCTCCACTATCTGCTTCCACTTTGGAGGTGGGTCAAATCCTGCCCGTCGGTCCATAGTAGATCTCGTCCGAAGACGACATATCACATCTCAACACGGTACAACGTACTCCATGCTACATGCACGGTACATTGTACTCTATGGACCTAATCAACACATCATATCACGCCACAACTCAAAATACATGTGTGAGCCTATTTAATCGGTACAACCTCTTGTCTACCTGAAGCTCTTAACACGGCTATCAACATGTCAAAATCACAAATGCATGTGCGAGCCTATTTAATCGGTGCGACACCCAGTCTGCACGAAGCTCCAAGCAAGGCAACAAATAAGGTGGGTATCTAGTGCGAGCTAAGCTCTAAGCACCATGCCAAACCAGTATGAAATCCATGTGAAAACTAGTGCGAGCTAAGCTCTAGCACTCATGTGTATAAAACACGTCAAATCTCATGCGAGTCATACTCTAGCACGCTTTTATTCTCACGAAAGCCATGTAGGTGGCTCATTTCTTTGCAAAGTGTGGTTAACAAACCAAAACAACTCATTTCTTTTGCAATTCATTACAAATGCTAGCCAACCTACCAATCACTTGCTAAAAAGCAATAAAACGTGATTTTCAAAGCAATATGCTTTTGTGTTCATGCACATTTCTCAAACACCCAACTTTTTCCCTTCAATCACCCAATTTCATTTCCTAACATCTAATGCATTCTAGCAAATCATTTACGCACCCAAATTGCACATAGATATCTCTAAGAGTCCACACAATTCCCTTACCTTGATTTACTTGGTGTGACTCTTTTCCTCTTAGCTTCTCACGCTCTTGGCTCAACTCTCTCCGGCGTATCCTCAGAAGCTGCAATTTATTCATCATACGTTCGAGTTAGTATTGCTAACTCTTATTCAACTATACATTCCACCCAATGCCTTAAACGCTCATCTTACCTCTTTTGGGTAAGCCTCTCTATTCATTCCATATTATTATCTTAAAATTATCTCCTCAACACCATTATCATCTCAAGATATCCGATTCATCATTTATTCCACCACATTTCACTTCTCACACTAGCCCATTTCTAGGTTATATTCATTTGATGGCATTCTATGTAGTTCTACCCACAATGTGCACACCCAAATCAACTTCATAATCATCAACTAGACAAATATACTTGGATTTGTGCACTAGAAACTTACCTCTTTGGATTTCCTCTTTACTCCAATTAGAAATGCCCTTTGTTCATTCAATCCAACAAATGGAGGAATGCCTCCAAACTATGTTGTTCTTCTCTTTGATGTGAACAACTTTACCTCTAATAGTCTTCCCTCAAATCTCCTTGAAAATGGTTGGATTTAGAGAGAGAAAACTAGGTTTTGGGCTGGAAAAGGAAGGAAATGGTTTTGTCCCGAAATCTGTAGATTTTTAATGCCTTTTTTTTTTTTATAGAAATAGCTTGAGGAGATCGATCTGGTCTCCTTAAATTCCTCTTTTCCATGGCATTTTAAGCATGAGATCGATCTGTCGAAGTTTGAGATCGATCTGCTCCAAACAGAGAGCTAAGGAGATCGATTTGTGTGCTTGAGGATTGATCTTTTCATTACAGAATGTTTAGGAGATCGATTTGGGTCCCTTGGAGATCGATCTGCCCTATTCCTTTGCTCAAATACAAGCATTTTGGCTCATCCAGATCGATCTTTCATCCTATGAGATCGATCTGGCCTGCATAATTTCCAAATTTTGCTGCCGTTTCCTATAGAAACTTATACCAAAACATCCTTAATTTGCTGCTATGGTCATTTTCTCATCCAATCATCTTGGAGACTTGAAAATGGCATCCATTCATACCTTACACCTATTGAAACTTGTGTGGAAGCTTTGTATAGCCAATGGTCCATGATATAAACTAAATGGAAGTGCACAACTTATGTAAATCTTCCTTCCATTTTACTACACTACTCATATTCTATTCCATTCACATTTTTCACATGTTTAAGTCAATTTCTTCATACTCATTTATAATGTAACTTGTATGTACAATCACAACTCTTATTACAAGTGTGTACATAATCTTATGGACTTACATTACATATACTTCACATTACGAATGTATCATCATACAATTATACATATACGGGGTCTCACATTCTCACCCACTTAGAAAATTTGATCCTCCAAATTAGAATTAATTTAATCCGTGAATAACTCAGGATACTTCTCCCGCATCAAACTCTCCAATTCCCATGTGGCTTCTTCTACAGTGTGACGTTGCCAAAGGACTTTTACCAAAGGAATTGTCTTTATCCTCAACACTTTATCTTTCCTGTCCAATATTCAACCGGCTTCTCAACGTATGTCATACCCTCATTGAGCTCCAAAGGCTCATATCTTATCACATGTGTCAGGTTCGGGTAATAGCTCCTTAACATGGATACGTGGAAGACGTTATGCACACTTGCCAACTCTGGTGGCATTGCCAATCTATACGCCTTATCTTCCACCTTATCAAGTATCTCAAATGGCCCTATATACCAATGGCTCAAGTTTCCCTTCTTCCCAAATCTCATAATTCCCTTCGAAGGAGAAACTTTCAAGAACACCGACTCACCCACATCAAACTCTAGTGGTCTCCGTCTCTAGTCAACATAAATCTTTTGCCTGCTCTGAGCTCTCTGTAACCTCTCACATATCAATTGGACGTCCTCAGAGGCTTATCTAACCAAGTCGGGAGCAAAGATCTGTCTGTCACCAACCTCTTCCCATCCAATAGGGGAACGACATCTACGCCCATACAATGCCTCATATGGTGCCATCCCAATACTCGCATGAAAATTGTTATTATAGGCGAACTCTACCAGTGGCAAATGGTCATCCCAAGAGCCTCCAAAATCTAATGCACACGCTCTCAACATATCCTCCAGGGTCTGTATAGTCCTATCTGATTGACCATCTGTCTGAGGATGAAAAGCGGTGCTAAAACTCAACTGGGTCCCCATCGCTTCCTGAAAATGTTCTCAAAAGTGGGAAGTGAAGCGGGCATCCTTATCAGAAACAATACTCACTGGAATTCCATGTAGCCTCACTATCTTGCGCACATATAGGTTTGCTAACTGGCTCAGAGTATTGGTAGCCTCATAGCTAGAAAATGGGCTGATTTCATCAACCAATCCATAATCACCCATATGGCATCATGACCTCTGCGGGTCCTCGACAATCCCATCACAAAATCCATGGTGACATGCTCTCACTTCCAAGTCGGTATCGATAGAGGCTGCAATAACCTTTCAGGCTTCTGATGCTCTACCTTCACCTACTGACAAACGAGACACTTAGTAACATATTCAACAATGTGCTTTTTCATCCCAGACCACCAATAAACCTTTCGAAGGTTTTGATACATCTTAGTACTCCCTAGATGTATCGTATACTTCGATGAGTGAGCCTCTATCAAGATCAATCTTCTAATCTCTGCAACATCAGGAACACATATCCTACCTCTGAACCTCAATAACCCATCTGAACTCAACTCGAAATTAGTCTCTGTGCCCCTCTGTATCTGCCCAATAATATCACTGCACTGCTGATCAATCCGTTGAGCCTGTCGAATTCGATCTACCAGATTTGGTTCCAACTACAGGCTAGCTATCATAACACCACCATCAGCACTGGGTGGGGTCACATCTAAACTGAGGTTCGTGAACTATTCCAACAGCTCGTGTTCCCTAATCATCATAAATGATACTATCCCAAGATGCTTCCTACTCAATGCATCAGCAACCACATTTACTTTGCCCGAGTGGTATAGGATCTCACAATCATAATCTTTTAATAGCTCGAGTCATCTCCTCTGTCTCCTGTTCAACTCTTTTTACGAGAACAAGTACTTAACTCTTATGATATGTGGAGATCTGAAATCTCTCACCATAAAGATAGTGGCGTCATATTTTCAATGCAAACACTATGACCGCCAACTCCAAGTCATAGGTCGGGTAGTTCCTCTCATGATCCTTTAACTGTGTTGATGCATAGGCTACTACCTTTCCATCCTGCATCAATATGCAGCCCAGTCCCAGATGTGAAGCATCCGCATACACCGAGAAACCTCTTGAGCTGGTAGGAATGGTGAGTATCGGAGCTGTAGTTAACCTCCTCTTCAACTCCTCAAAGCTTTCCTCACACTTATCGTCCCACACATAATCAACATTTTTTCTCGTGAGACGTGTCAATGGAACAGCTAACCTCGAAAATCCCTCTACAAACCTTCGATAATACCTAGTTAAACCCAGGAAACTTCGGATCTCTGTCACTGTCTGGGGTCTTTGCCACTGTTTCACTGCCTCAATCTTTGATGGATCCACTACCACTCCATCTTTCGATACTATGTAACCCAAAAAAGAGATTTGTTCCAACCAAAAGTCGCACTTACAGAGTTTAGCATACAACTTCTTCTCTTGAAGGGTCTGTAGCACTATCCTTAGATACCTCTCATGCTCCTCTTTAGATCTTGAGTACACAAGTATATCATCAATAAATACAATAACAAATCGATCCAAATACTGGTGGAATACCTCATTCATTAATGACATAAAAGTTACGAGAGCATTCGTAAACCCGAATGGCATAACCATAAACTCATAATGTCCATACCAGGTGTGAAAAGCTGTCTTAGGTATATCTCCACCTTGTATCTTCAACAGATGGTACCCTGATCTCATATCTATCTTGGAAAAGATCTGCGCTCCCTTAAGCTGATCCAACAAGTCATCGATGCGTGGAAGGGGATATTTATTCTTGATAGTGGCCTTATTCAACAATCGATAATCTATACACAGTCAGGGGCTTCCATCCTTCTTCCTTACAAACAGAACCGGTGCTCCCCAATGTGAGACGCTCGGCCTGATGAATCCCTTCTCCAGTAACTCCTGCAACTATTTCCTTAATTCTTCTAACTCAACTTGAGCCATTTCTTTACCTCCTATTCTCATCTTACAATCTCTATATACATGCTAAGTCAATTGACTATCATTCATAGGGGTAGATATCAACAACATCTTATCAAGCAGTGTGGGTTTTACATGCTTGAACAATTTACATGCAAAGGATGGCGAAATAAAGGAATGCGTGAACTAGGATCAAACAACATAAATGCTTCTAAATCAAAGATTTGGATGGTACCTTTTACCACATCCGAAGATTGATCCGTAGTGTCCTGGTCCAGCGCTTGCACTCGCCCTCTACTTACACCCACTGCTTGCTTCCTCTTTTCCTCGGCTGTAGCCCTCCTCTTCAGAGCAGCTGTCCCAACTGGAGCTCTCTCTGGCTCCTTGCCCTTCTGTGGGGCTCTCTCTGTTATCTCTGGTCAATCTCTGATTATGTACCCTAGCTTCCCACATCTGAAGCATACTACCTAAGGTCCATAGCATGGTCGAGTTTCATGGTACCTGCCACACTTGCCACACTGTTCCGTAATAGGCCGTGGCCTTCCAATCACAACTCCTTTAGCTGGAGTAATGGCCAGATACATGGGAGTATTAATTATCCTCTCCCGGATCTCATCAATCCTCGACCTTTTTCCTGAGAATCTCTTGCTTCCCTTATAACTGAAGCCTCTATCCATCACTGGTCTTTTCTTATCTCTGTCCCTCATCTTGCCACTCTTTCCAAACTCTGAGGCAATCCTATCAACATCTTGTTCACATAATTGCGCCCTGCGTACTGCCTCTTTATAGGTTGGTATATCCAGAGGAACTAGTCTATACCTAATGGTCGGTCTCAATCTATCCATAAATTTCTACATTTTCTTGGCCCATTACTCATAGTATTGGGATCATATCTGCCCAGGGAGATAAAGGTCGTCTCGTAGTCATCCACTATCCTACTCCCTTGGGTCAGCCTAAAAAATGCCATTTTCATCTTTTGCTGTGAGTATCCGGAATGTACTGTCTTCGGAAGGCCTCAAAAAACACATCCCAGCAGATCTCTGTATGCCGGGCTCTCAAAATAGGCCTGGTTTCCACCAGTGTTCTGCTGATCCCTTCAGCATAAAAGCGGCAAATGCTACCATCTCGGTGGTAGTGCACTCGAAGAACCCATACAACTTCTTGATTTCACTAATCCAATCCTCAGCTGCCACTGGGTCTTTAATTTCGCTGAAAGACAGCGGTCCAAACTTTTGGAATTGCCCAATCTATCCAAATCACATCCATATCCCTAACCTCTACTGCCTGGTGTAGGAACCGACGTAGGCACATCCTGTGTGGTGGGGTATCTATCGTCTGTGACCTCTGGGCTTCCCTTGCCCATGCCTCAGGAGTTGCCGTCTGCTTAGCATAACCCTGTGTAGCGGGACTCTATCTACCGCCAACTCTAGGTAAGGATTGGGTGACCAACTCCAATATCATCTCAATGCTCCCCTCAATCCTCGCGAAGCGAGCCTTAGTACTCTCGGGTCTCTCCTCTGGACCTTGTGGAGCGTGCTCAACCTCATCCTCCACTTTAATATCATTCTGAACCTCATGTGTTTTTGGCTCAACATTACCCCCAGGCCTACCTCTACAACCTCTAACTTGCGCCCTCGCCCCTCTACCACGACTAGTATTAGGCATAATTACTCAATTCCCTACATTCACAACCAATTACTTAGTCAACCTATCAACACATACACAATTGTATCTAAACAAGCACAATAACATGAGGATGTAATTTTTCAACTTATTAAGTATTTTAGACACGACTCATGTCAGACCAACTCGAGCTCTGATACCAACTTCTATCACGACCCTTAACTTACCAAAATATGTGTAAATTTTTTGGATTTTCATGCATAATTTATTATTCGTCCTTTCCCGATCGTGAACAGCTACTCTCCTTAACAGTTGGGCTGTATGTCCATGTCTACCTCATCCATCCACAACCATTTAATTTGCAATATAAATTTAGAAGTAAACACTTTTATAAATACATCAGAGTTACTGTCTACAAGTGTTTACATTGCTTTACATCCCCAATGTATACATACAAAATGCTACTGTGCTATGTCTAGTTTAGATAAAAAATAATTCAAGTGTGTAGACCTTTAGCGATGGGATACAGTGGATACCAAAAGGGAAAAACCTCCAGTCACGCTTAATCTATACTTAACACTTTGTAGAGAGGGGGAAAATAAGGGGGTGAGCAAACCACACGCTCAGTAAGGCAATCATGGGAATAGGTAGATACTGTACTATCTACGTGATCGTGATGCCATGCTCAAAAGCATTTAGTTCATCATTTTATCTCAAAACATGAGTGTATGATTGTGTTAATGGTATGTAAAGCATTCATGCTATTAAAATCCAGTGCACAATTCAATTCAAAGCATGGTAGAAATCATCATGCATAATTCACAATGGCCTTAACCATCATGTGTTTTCTCAAATAAGCATAGCATTAACCATCATGCATTTTCTCAAATAAGCATGGCATTAACCATCATGCATTTTTCACAATAAAGCATGGCATTAACCATCATGCTTTGGTGTACTTTAAACCATTAACAATCGATATCTCAAAACAATTCAACACTCATCAGGTCTCAGCCCCTCCTTCGGACTGTACTGACCCACAAATCATTTCAAAACATGGATTTATTCTCAAAGAAATAGACATGTGAGATAGGCAATTTAATAAAAGGTAATAACATCAATGTCTATGGCCATAACTTGTGATACCGGCTACACGGATCAGGTGTACGGGATATCACCACTATCTGCTTCCACACGGGAGGTGGGTCAAATCCTACCCACCGGTCCATAGCAAATCTCGTTCGAAGATGACATATCACATCTCAACACGGTACAACGTACTCTATGCTACATGCACGGTACAACATACTCCATGGACCCAATCAACACATCATATCGCGCCACATCTCAAAATATACGTGTGAGCTTATTGAATCGGTGCGACCTCTTGTAGACCCGAAGCTCCTAATACGGCTATCAACATGTCAAAATCGCAAATGCACGTGCGAGCCTATTTAATCGGTGCGACACCCAGTCTGCCCGAAGCTCTAAGCACGACAACAAATAAGGTGGGCATCTAGTGCAAGCTAAGCTCTAAGCACCATGCCAAAACCAATATGAAATCCATGTGAAAACTAGTGAGAGCTGTGCTCTAGCACTCATGTGTATAAAACACGTCAAATCTCGTGCGAGTCATACTCTAGTACGCTTTCATTCTCACGAAAACCATGTAGGTGGCTCATTTCTTTGCAAAGTGTGGTTAACAAACCAAAACAACTCATTTCTTTTGCAATTCATTACAAATGCTAGCCAACCTACCAATCACTTGCTAAAAAGCAATAAAATATTATTTTCAAAGCAATATGCTTTTGTTTTCATGCCCATTTCTCAAACACCCAATTTTTTCCCTTCAATCACCTAATTTCATTTCCTAACATCTCATGCATTCTAGCAAAGCATTTAAGCGCCCAAATTGCGCACAAATATCTCTAAGAGTCCACACAATTCCCTTACCTCGATTTACTTGGTGTGTATCTTTTCCTCTTAGCTTCTCACGCTCTTGGCGCAACTCGCTCCAGCGTATCCTCGGAAGCTGTAATTTATTCATCATACGTTCGAGTTTGTACTGCTAACTCTCGTTCAACTATACATTCCACCTAATGCCTTAAATGCTCATCTTACCTCTTTTGGGTAAGCCTCTCTTTTCATTGCATTTTACTATCTTAAAATTATCTCCTTAATACCATTATCATCTCAAGATATCCGATTCATCGTTTATTCCACCACATTTCACTTCTCACACTAACCCATTTCTAGGTTATATTCATTTCATGGCATTCTATGTAGTTCTACCCACAATGTGCATACCCAAATCAACTTCATAATCATCAACTAGACAAATATACTTGGATTTGTGCACTAGAAACTTACCTATTTGGATTTCCTCTTTACTCCAATTAGAAATGCCCTTTGTTCCTTCAATCTAACAAATGGGGAAATGCCTCCAAACTATGTTGTTTTTCTCTTTGATATGATCAACTTTGCCTCTAATAGTCTTCCTTTAAATCTCCTTGAAAATGGTTGGATTTAGAGAGAGAAAACTAGGTTTTGGGTTAGAAAGGGAAGGAAATGGTTTTGTCCCAAAATATGTAGATTTTCAACGCCTTTTTTATAGAAATAGCTTAAGGAGATCGATCTGTACAAGGAGGAGATCGATCTGGTCCCCTTAAATTCCTCTTTTCCACGGCATTTTAAGCATGAGATCGATCTGTCGAAGTTTGAGATCGATCTGCTCCAAACAGAGAGCTAAGGAGATCGATTTGTGTGCTTGAGGATCGATCTTTTCATTACAGAATGTTTAGGAGATCGATCTGGCTCCCTAGGAGATCGATCTGCCCTATTCCTTTGCTCAAATACAAGCATTTTGGCTCATCCAGATCGAACTCTCATCCTATGAGATCGATCTGGCCTGCATAATTTCCAGATTTTATTGCAGTTTCCTGTAGAAACTTATACCAAAACATCCTTAATTTGCTGCCATGGTCATTTTCTCATCCAATCATCTTTGAGACTTGGAAATGGCATCCATTCATACCTTACTCCTATTGAAACTTGTGTGGAATCTTTGTATAGCCAATGGTCCATGATATAAACCAAATGGAAGTGCACAACTTATGCAAATCTTCCTTCCATTTTACCACACTACTCATATTCTATTCCATTCACATTTTTCACATGTTTAAGTCCATTTCTTCATACTCATTCATAATGTAACTTGTACGTACAATCACAACTCTTATTACAAGTGTGTACATAATCTTATGGACTTACATTACATATACTTCACATTATGAATGTATCATCATACAATTATACATATACGGGGTCTCACAAGATCGATCTGCTCCAACCTGAGAGCTAAGGAAATCGATATGTTTGCTTTAAGAATTGATCCTCATTTTACAGAATGTTTAGTAGATCGATCTGGCTCCATTAGAGATCGATTTGTCTTGTTCTATAGCTCAAATAAGAGCATTTTTTGCTCTTCCAGATCAATCTCTCATCCTATGAGATCGATCTGGACTTCATATTTTTCAAATTTGTTTACAGTGTTTCTGCAGCAACTCACACGTAAACATTCTTAATTTGCTGTCATAGTCATTTTCTCATCCAACCACCTTTAAGACTTGAAAATGATATCCATTCATACCTTATACACACTAGAACTTGTGTGTATTCATTGTATAGCCAAAGGTATACCATACCAAGCTAAATGGAAGTACAACTTCATTCCATTTTACCATACTACTCATTTTAAGTTCCAATCACATTCATCACTTATAAGAGTCCATTTCTCCATATTCATATAAAATGAAGCTTGTGTGTACATTACAAATTCATGTTACCATTATGTACAACGAATCCATAGACTTACATCATTTATGCTTTACATTGTAAATACATCACCATACTCATGATTTCATAAAGTTTACATCCAAAAATACGGGTCTTACATATATTTTGTTCATCGAGTTTTTGGCACCATTGTCAGGGATTTATTCTAAAGTTTATTCAAATTTATTTAGCTACATGTTATTTTAGTTATTATTATTATTATTATTATTGGTAAACCAATTAATTTTTTTATTTCTTTAAGTAGTGAATTTTAGGTCGAAGATCGCTATAGCAAGAGTTATTGCCCATCAGTGATCAAATTTATAGAATTGATAGGAAGAAGAAAGCACAACAAAGAGAAATAGTTGCATTTAACATACAGTTACAACTTGATGGTTGTCCTATATAGGATTTTGCACGTCCTACCGTTGGAACATCACCATATGCATTGTTCTCAATGATGTGGCTAGGAATTATGAGCTTAAAAATATTCATTTGAATATGCTTCCATCCTTTTATGGTGCTATTTTTGAAGATCCTTTAACTTTCATTCGTGATTTTTATGCAACCATTTAAACTTTTCCCTTGCAAGGATTGATTGAGACCATTTGTGAATGAGATGTTTTCTTTACACATTGAAGATGCCGCAAAGATGTGGTTTATGTCATTAACCCTAGCTTCACTTCATACATGGGATGCAGTGTATAATAAGTTTATAAGTAAATTTTATTCGCGTGCCAAAACCATTGAATTGAGGGGTAAGATTGTCACATTCACACAGGTGCATGGTGAAGCATTCTATGAGGATTGGGAATGCTTTAAATTGCTATTGATTCAGTGTCCACACCATTAGTACCCATTAGAGTTGCAAAATCAATTCTTTTATGATAGACTAACTTAAAGTTGTCAAGCCATAGTTGATAATGCTGTTGAAGGTGCTAAGGGAGAAAGGATTGCACAAGAGACTTATGAACTTTATGAAATACTTGGAGCTAATTCACAATAAAAGAGTGCTAGAGGTAACTTTAGAGGTTTTTATGAGATTAATATTAATATTGAGTTGACTATGCAGGCTTCAGAATTAACCAAGCAAATGAAATCTATATGCACTATGAGGATGGGTCAAAGAATGCCAGCTTCCAATGAGGTATGTAAAATTTGTGGGATTCATGTTCATGTTACTAATACTTGTTCTTTTAGAGAAATGTTTCTAGAATTTATGGAGCTAGCCAATATGAGGAGTTCATATAGCTCGCGAGTTAGGAATGATCCTTTTTTCAAATTCGTACAATTTGGGTTGGAGAAGTCATCCAAATTTTTTATGGAGTAATGACCAAATCCACAATCAAGCTAGCTTATCTTTCCAAAACCCACCATTAGAAGAAACTTTGCAAAATTTTATGCAAGTTAGTCAAAAGAATTAGCTGAGCAATGAACAATGATTTAACAAGTGGCTTCTTTATGGACATTAGAGGTCTAAGTTGGTAAAATTACTGAGGCATTGCAAGGCCATAGTCCTTGAAAATTTTGAAGTCAGTTTGAGCAAGCCAAAGCAATTACTGTACTAATTGTCAAGACCCCTTTTACCTAAAATTGCTACAAAATTTTCGCTTTTTCCTTTCCTTTCCCAATCGTGAACATTCTCACCACCAAACAGTTAGGCTATGAGTCAATATTAGTCACCCTTTACCATCTACCATGCCATCTATCTTTTTATTTATTCAAAAGCAAACACGTATACTTTATAATTGAGGTTCTATACTTGTACGTGTTTACTAATATTTACATCCCCTATATTATATTCCAAAATGATTACTGTGCTATTACATGTTTAGATACAAAATGATACCAGTGTGTATACCTCTCGGTAATGGGAAGCAACAAATACCAGGATGCAAGTCCTCAGCCAATCACTAACTACTGTGTAAGTTCTGTAAAGGGTGGAAAGTGAAAGGGATGAGCTCACTAGCTAAGTAAGGCAATAATGCAAGTAGGTAGATAACTACACTATCTACGTGCTTATAATGTCATGATATAAAATCGTTTACATCTAGAGCATGAGATAGGACTAAAATGATTCCACATGTATATATCTATCATATAAAATAAATCATGAAATTAGGCATATAAAACAAACATGGAAAAATCATCATGTATGAAATCTCATGCTCGTCACGTTAAAACTTATCAATTTCATCATAAACAGTTACGTTAAGGGTAAACCCATCCCTCGGGAACACCTTGATCCATTAAATCGCATCTCAATTAAAAAACATAAATTGGGGCATCACCCCTCCTTCGGGCCTGCCCTAGTCTATTCAGACTGTATAATATCATGTGAGGCATGTAGGTTACTGTATGAAAAATCGAGGACTAGGACCATGCTATGTCCCTGTGTTCCCAGGCTACACGGATCCTGGTGTGCGTGGCATCACAACGGTAACGGGAGGTGGGGTCAAATCCTACTCCCCAGAATATCAGGTCAGATTAGTTAATCGTCATGACTACACGGTACAGCGTACTCCGTGTAATATATACGGTACAACGTACTCCGTGAACCCATATCATAGTTTGGGGATGCCTTCCGTAGGTCTTATCCACCCCATTCTATGTCGATAACCAACCCATGTCTCAAGGTACATGTGCGAGCATATCGTCTCTCTTTGACATACAGTCTACAAGAGGCTCCAGCACTGCTCTATGCATGTCACATCATGTCTAGTGTGAGCGAAGCTCCAGTATGATGCCATGCATATCATGATATCTAAAACCTCGTGCGAGCGAAGGTCCAGCACGATTTTGTACACATAAAAACATTTTTGTACGAGCAACTCTCCATTACGGGTTTTTATGAGAAATAAATCAGTAAAATTTAGTGTGAGTAAGCCTCCAACACTCTTTTCGCTCATATAAATATGATAGGTGGCTCAATTTTGATAAAAAAACATATTTAAATTCACAACCAGTACTTAACCTGTACCATTTCGTATAAATCATGAAATCAACAGCCAATCTATGCTCAAATTTACTTAAATCAAAGTAATACATTCATATAAAACATCAAAACATGATAATCATGCAATTTATTAGCCTTACTACCCTTTTCGTAAATTTTACTCCCAACGGCAAAATCATTTTTTTCCAGCGACGCCCGATTTTTGCAAAAATTATTATTTCATTTCTAGATACTTTAGGAAATTCTAGGCCCTATAAATCCCCTCAAAAATACATATAGATATCTCTAAGCATTTACAAAATTCCCTTACCTCGAATCACGTCGAGCGTGTAGCTAAATTCCACTGTCGGAAGCTTGTCCAATCTGATTTGCTCCTAATCCAGTCTCTAGAGCTGCAGATAATTATTTATCACGTCAATTTAACCCAATAAATATAATTCTCACTTTTACTACAGTTGATTTAACTAATTGGGCCAATTTACTCTTATTGGGCCCGATCTCACCTTAATGGGCCTTAATCTATTTTAAACCTCTTTTCCACTTACTATTCACGTTATCAATGTCTATTAGGCTTATTGGGCCCATCAACACTTATTGAGCCTCGTTTTAGGTTATTTAGATAGCTCGTACTATTATTCACGACAATTGATTTCAAAATTCCCAAAAAAAATTCATTTTATATAAAAATAAATCCGTAACTTATAAGATAAATTTCTAACGTGTAATATTACACAAATTGTGGTAAATGAGATTTACTTACCCGAGATTTTACGTAGGTACGAAATGTGAGGCTCGATCAAGCTCACGTTCGTCGTCTATCGTCGAGCTACACAAATGTATATTCAACCCGGGTCAATTTCGGTCAAATATAAATTTAAATAAATTTTCCAAAAATTAAATCGATCAATTTCGACCACTTATCGGCTTCTCCCCAACCCGAAGCATCACTGGAATTTTTTCCTCTTTTCTAACTGAACTGGTTCGGACCAATTCAGCCCATTCCCTTCAGCTGAACCGGTCCGAACTGGTTCAGCATTGTTTCCCTCCGATCTGGCGTCGACGACCGGTTCTTCACCGGTTTTCACCTCCAACTGCTCCGTCTGGCCGCGCGACACATGGGTTTGGTGGCGATCACAGTTGGACTGGCCGAAAAGTGGCCGGTTTGGCCCATTCTTTCCTCGACGTCACCTCTCATTTTATGTCTCGTCGATCTACTCCTCTCGGCGTCGCCGATGGTCACCGCTTTCTTCCCTGGGTTAGCCGACATTGCTCCTCACATCCCCTCTGGCCGGTTCTCTCCCTTCCCTTCTCTTCTTCTTTCTCTCTTCTTCTCTCCTTCTATTCGGTTTCATTTCCTCTATTAAGAAACGCTATGGTCGGTGGGATATTTTCCCACCGATTTCATCCTTTTTTTATTTAATATATATAATATAATTTATTATATCTTATATATATTTTAATATAAAATATTATATAATAAAATATCTTTAAATACAATACACTATTATAATATTTTATAGTAAAACATCTACATACATATATATATTTATTTATTTCATTTATTTCTACATATATATATTTATTTATTTTATTTTTTATTTTCCCAAAATTATTATTTTTTCCATATTTCGAGATAAATTCCCGAGGTGGAGAATTTTCGGGTTATCCAAAGAAATTCATAACTTGATCAATTAGACTTGGAATTTAATTATTTCTTCTTTATTGATCAAGATTACATGAATCCATGTTTATAATAATAACTTCTTAAAAATTGACACCGAGTTTCGGGTCTTACACTAATAAGCAGTAAAGTTCTTGATAATAAGGTGAATTATGATGAGACTTTAACTTTACTTACAGGTGATGAAATTGCAAGGAGGAAGCAGCAAGAGGAACTCTTAAGAGGTAGTACAAAGGAGGACATTGGGGAAACAAATCAAAGTGAGGAGTCCAATTGTCATGACCCATTTTTACCTAAAATCACTACAAATTTTTCACTTTTTCCTTTCCTTACCCGGTCGTGAACATTCTCACCACCAAACAGTTGGGCTATGAGTTAGCATTAGTCACTCTTTACCATCTACTATGCCATCTATCTCTTTAATTAAAGACAAAGACGTATACTTTATAAATTGAAATTCAATACTTGTATGTGTTTACAAATATTTACATCCCTCATATTACATTCCAAAATGGTTACTGTGCTATTGCATGTTTAGATACAAAATGAACACCAATGTGTATACCTCTCGACGATGGGAAGCAGCGGATACCAGGATGAAACTCCTCAGTCCCTCACTAGACTATTGTGTGCGCTTTGTAGAGGGGGAAAATGAAGGGGATGAGCAACCACACACTTAGTAAGGCAATAATGCAAGTACGTAGATAACTACACTATCTACATGCTTATAATGTCATGATATAAAATCATTTATATCCAGAGCATGAGGCATAATTAAAACTATGCCACATGTATATATATATATCATGTACTGAAAACATGAAAATAGGCATAAAAACATGGAAAATCATCATGTAAAACATCTCATGCTCATCACAATAAAACTCATCAGAAAACCATCTCTCAGGGTTTAACACCTTATCAAAACATAGTAAAACTCATCACAAACAACATATCATCCTTTAAAACATCCCACAAGGTTCGACCCCTCCCTCGGGTCTATCTTGGATAACACAAATCGCATATAGTGAATATAAAACCATGTGATATCATGTGAGACAGGTGGTCATTATATATATAATCGAGGACTCTGTTGGCCAACTATGTCACTATCATCCCAGACCACACGGATCCCGATCTGCGGGGTATCCTACTGTAACGGGAGGTGGGTTAATCATAACCACCAAACTTTCAAATCAACAACATTACCACACGGTACAACGTACTCCAAGTGATTTACACGGTACAACGTACTCCATGGGCCCATATCATGATCGGGAGTGCCTGTCGTAGGTCTTTTCTACCTCATACTGTGTATAACCGACTCAGTCTCAAGTGCACATGCGAGCATCTCATCCGTGTAACTAATAGTTTACAAGAGGCATCCAGCACGACTCGAGCAAGTATCTCATCTGTGTGACACATAGTCTACACGAGGCATCCAACATGACTCATTACATATCATAGTGTAAGAAGCCCAATGCGAGCAAAGCTCTAGCACGATTTCATGCATAATCGGTAAAAATCCTCATACGAGTAATGTTTTAGTATGATTTTATGCAAAATAAATAATGGTAAAATCATGTACGATGCAAAGCTCCAATACCGTTATATGTATAAGAAAAAAATGAAAACCAACGTACGAGTGAAAGCTCCAGTACGACTTGCATGCATCTCATCTAAAAAATATGGTGCGAGTTAGGCTTCAGCACGTTTCATGCGTATTAAAATATCGAAAATGAGTGCGAGCAAAGCTCCAGCACGATTAAACTCATATGAATCTGATAGGCGGCTCTATTTCAACAAACACGCTTAAAACCAACGTTAGCACTTGACTCGTACTATTTCATGAAGTTATGAAATCAAATAGCCAGCCTATCTATCATTTTTGCTTAAATCAAAGCAATGTATTTCATAAAAATATCAAAACATGACATTCACGTAATTTATTAGCCTTACTACCCTTTTCGTAAGATTTAATTCCCAAACAAAATCATCTTTTTCATCTAAATCTAAAATCGTTTGTACAAATCATTATCTCTTTTCTAGATAACCAAGAAATTATAATGCCATGTAAATACCCTTAAAATACATGCAGCTACCTCTAAATACTTATAGAATTCCCTTACCTGGAATCGCGTTGAGTGATTCCACTTCCTCGGAGCTGCTCGATCGTGCAGTTCGATTCGCTTCCAATGAAATCTCCAGAACTGTACGAAATTACTTATCACGTCAATTTAACCCAAAATAGTACAATTCTTGCGTTTACTATAGTTGATTCGACTTATTGGGTTCATTAACATTTATTGGCCCTTACTTTCTCTTAAGTCCATTTCGATTGTACTAATCATTTCTCGAGAATCTATTAGACTCATCAAGTCTAATAATTCATATTAGGTCGGCATTAAGCTCACAATGCCTTAAGTCCATCATTTTCCTTCACTAAGGTATTTCATCATACACCTCTTATGCACATTTCATAATTCCATCAAATCCTATTAATTGATTCCCCAAAATCATCTAAAAATCATGTATTTAACATCTCTATCACCATAGTATAATCATTTCATCAATAAATCCACTATAGCTCACTTTCTCACACTAACCCATTTTTAGGTCATAGAGGATTTATCATACTCTAGGTAGTTTCAACCAACAATACATACACCAAATAACCCATAACAATGCATAGATAAACATACTGGAAGTTGGTGTATTGAGAACTTACTTAGCTTATACTATCTCACTTGGCCAAATCTTAAGGGAAGACTTTGCTCCTTCAATCCAACAACTTGAATGTTGATTCTAAACGATGTTGTTCTCCTCATCATAAGGAACAACTTTGCTCAAATAACTTTTCTTCTAATCTGGTAAGGAGGTGATGATATTCTAGAGTGAGAAAACTAGGTTACTTTATGAAAATGAAGGGATGTTTGATGTTTTGATGGAAGAAGACTTGACTGTCGGGGCCTTTTTATAGAATTGGTCTTATGAGATCGATATCCTAGGGTGAGAGACCGATCTTCCCTTACTTTGAACTCCTTCAGAATTCGACATACAGGTTAGGGGATTGATATGCCTCTTGGGATGGGATCGATTTGCTCATGGGATGGGATCGATTTGCTCATGGGATGGGATCGATCCTTGCCTGGCAAAAGACTTTTGTCTCGACCCTCTTTCGCGACCTTTTACCTTAACACCTACCATTTATAGTTGGGCTGTGAGTCAAATCCAATCCATATCTTACTCATTTATAGTTTAGTTAGTGTAATTAAACAAATTGAAATAGAAACTGGACTTTTATAACATATGCAGAAGCGTTTACATCAATTCCTATTAACTATACATCCCCCTTTTTTTTGTACAACACATTACTAGACTGTGCATTAATTTACAGGATACAAAATTTCTCTTCAGATCATCACATAGTGTATACCTCTCTGTACGGCTGGATGACTAGAGAATACCGTAGCAGGGACGACTGCAGTACTCACTACTGAGTAGTATCTGTGGAGGAGGAAATAAGGGGGTGAGCATAATGCGCTCAGTAAGGAAAATGTGCAAGCAGGTAGATAACTACACTATCTACATGATAAAATACATACTCCCATTTCCTTATAAAATAATATGCATGTTCTTTAAATCAATTTCCATCAATGCGAAACCATTAATTCGCCAGATGGTTATGTGCATATTCACACAGTTTATCATACAAAACAACTGAGTTTAAAACTGCACACAGTTCACACTTGAAATTACTTTACACACCGTAAACACATAACTTCACGTAGATCATCTTTCAATACCACACAGGTTTACACACAGATATCACACAGATCTCACATAGTTATCACACAAATAGTCACGACACATCGTACCCCATGGCTAACACTCACGGTACGTCGTGCTCCCATGGATCCTTATCACCAATTTCTATTGTTTCAAAATCACGTACGAGCTCTCGAGTGAAACACACAATATCCTCAAAGCATCAAACACTTATTTACTTTCTCAAAATCCCTTTGAAAACAATGTGCGAGCAGGGCTGGTCAATCTACCTTTGCCTCTCATGCTCAGCACGACTCCACACAGTAAAGAAATAGAATAGCTCCTTTGACTAAGTATGAGTGAGAGGGTAACTCCCTTCGATCACTCTGTCTACACATTTCATACAAGTGGTTAAAATCAGAGCCTGTCTATTATTGTTCTTTTTCAAAACATTTGAGAAATCTCTTTTTGCAACAATCATAGAAGTCATGCAACGCTTGCTTATCGACTTATTTTCATACGTAGTTTTCTTCTAGATATATCGATATCTATCTATTATCACATACAATTCATACAGCAGATAAGAAAACATACGTATAGTTATCTCTATAGCTTACATAAGTCCCTTACCTCGAATCACGCTTGAATCTTTTTCTTTAATTCCACTAGCTTGTGATCCAGTCTTATCAACTCCACCTTTACCCGTAGCTGAAATTTTACATCACACACATCAGTATACTGTCATATACTTTATTTCAAATGTATGATATTCAAATCGATGCAATTGGCCTTTTATATCTCATTTGCCCTTTTATGCGTTAGTGGACTTTATCCTCTTACAAGTCCATTTTGAGTCTATAACTCGTTTCCAAGAATCCCTTAGACTCCTCGAGTCTATCGATTCATCTTAAACCGGTATTACACTCTTAATACCTCAAGTTCATGATTTTCTCTTCATTGTGGCATTTCATCAAACACCACATATAGTCAATTTGAGCTACTTTTGTTTCTAGCACATGAACTTCATCAAATCATTTTAGAAGCATCTATACATGCTTAATAACATCTAGGCATGCTTAAATCATCATCAAATCCATGCCTACTCAATAACTCTTCATTTCAGCTCATTTAGCCATTTTCTAGGTCATGGATAGTTTAGCACTTCTAAGATGTTTCAACCATTAATCTATATACCAATATACACATACAAGTAAATATATTAACATATATGAGATTGGGACATTGAAATCTTACCAATCTCAGCTTTTCTCTACTTAGCACACTTTGGGGGAACAACTCCTTCTCTCCCTTAAATGGATCACCTCAGCTTCTAGCTTCCAACTATGATGTTCTTCTCCACTCTATGAACAACTTTGATGAAACAAAGTTGCCTCCAACATCTATGGAATGTGTTTATAGTTTAGAGGGGGATTTAGGTCACTTGGTGTCAAAATATGGAAAGGTTTTGGTTTTTCCCATGAAATATAGGTCAGCAAATCCTGTTTTATAGAAATTGCCTTGATGAGATCGATCTACTACCCTAAAAGATCGATCTTCTCAGCAGTTTTCCTCTTGAAACTGACCTTCCAAGCTCAATGAGATCAATCTGTTCCTAGCATGAGATCGATCTGCACAACATAGAACCTTAAGGAGATCGATCTTCTCTTGCATGAGATCGATCTGTTGCAAGTCAGTAGCTTAAGGAGATCGATATGGTTCCATTGGAGATCGATCTGCCCTGTTCCATTGCTCGAGCAGAAGCAGTTTTGGCTCTTTCAGATTGATCTTTCCTCCTTCTGGCATTCATATTTTCCAGATTTTACTGCACTTTTCTGTAATAACTCACACCAAACATACTTGATTTTGCTACCATAGTCATTTTCTCATTCAACCATCTTTAAGGTTTGAAAATGACATCCATTTATCCTTTATGCATTTTAAAACTTGTGTGCATTCATTGTATAACCAAAGGTATACAATATATATCAAATGGAAGTATAAAGCTTTATGAAACTCATGCAACTTCCTTCCATTTTACCACACTACTCATTTTGAGTTCTATTCACATTTATCATTGAGAAAAGTCCATTTCTTCACATTCATACATAATGAAACTTGTGTGTACATCACAAACTTATATCACAAGTGTGTACATCAACTTATGGACTTATATCATTTATGTTTCACATAGTATGTACATGTATATACTTATGCATCTTATAAGGTTTATATACGAAAATACGGGTCTTACATTCTCCCCTCCTTAAAAAGAATTTGGTCCACCAAATTAGAACCAAGTTAATCTTCAAAAAGTCGGGGGTACTTCTCCCGTATCAAGTTCTCGAACTCCTAAGTTACTTCTTCCGAATGATGGTGTTCCCAGAGAACTTTAACAAGCGAAATCATCTTGTTTTGTAACACTTTCTCTTTCCTATCCAGTATCAAGATTGGTCTCTCGATGTAGGTTAAATCATCTTTGAGCTCCAATGGCTCATATTGAATCACATGACTTGGATCTGGATGGTACTTTCGAAGCATTGATACGTGGAAGACATTATGAATGCTTGCCAATTTCGGTGGCAACGTAACTCTATAAGCTTTATTTCCTACATGCTCTAGTATCTCAAACGGTCCGATATATCGAGGGTTCAACTTACCCTTCTTATCGAACCTCATAATCCCTTTTAAGGGAGACACTTTCAAGAATATCGAGTCACCAACCCTGAACTCTAGTGGCCTGCGTCTTATGTCAGCGTAGCTTTTTTGCCTGCTCTAAGCTATTCTCAATCTCTCACATAGCAACTGAACAACCTCATAGGCTTGTTGTACTAAGTTAAAAGCAAACATTTTCTTCTCACCCACTTCTTCTCGACCAATTGGGGAATGACACCTTCTACTGTACAAGGCCTCATATGGTGCCATCCCGATGCTTGAGTGATAACTATTATTGTATGCGAATTCGACTAACGGTAGGTGATCATCCTAGGAGTGTTTAAAATCCATAACATTTGCCTTTATCATATCCTATAACGACTATATGGTTCTCTCTGATTGACCATTGGTTTGAGGATGGAAAGTAGTACTGAAACTCAATCAGGTTCCCATAGCTTCTTGGACTTGTTCCCAAAAGCTCGAAGTGAAACGGGAATCCATATCTAATACAATGCTCACTGGAACACCATGTATCCTCACTATTTCCCGTACATACAGCTCTGCCAAACTACTCAAGGCATCTCTAGATTTCATGGCTAGAAAGTGGGCTGATTTCGTCAGTCTGTCAACCACTACCCAGATAGCATCATGGTTCCTCTTAGTCCTTGGCAATCCCATGATAAAATCCATGGTGACATGCTCCTATTTCCATGTCAGTGCTGGTAGAGGCTGCAATAACCCTGCAGGTTTCTGATGCTCTACCTTTACTTGCTGACATACCAGACATCTTGCCACAAACTCTGCAATATCTCTTTTCATTCCTGACCACCAATACACTTTTTGGAGGTTCTGGTACATCTTACTACCTTCTAGATGCAATGTATATCTCGATGAATGAACTTCTGTCAATATCAATCTTTTTAATTTTGGGTCATCGGGAACGCAAATCTTGCCTGTAAACCTCAGTAGGCCATCATCACTCACAAAGAAATCGGCCACATCACCCATATGAATCAGTCTTGCACGATCCTCACACAGTAGATCAGCATGCTGAGCCTGGCGTATCCGGTCAATCAAATTCGGTTCCACTCGCGTTCTAGATATCACACAGCCATTGTCAACATCAAGAGGGTCTATATCCAACCTGAGGTGAGCAAACTGCTCGAGTAGTTCATATTCCCTGACCATCATGTGCGATACCATTCCAAGGCTCTTTCTACTCAGGGCATCAACCACAACATTAGCCTTTCCTGGATGGTACAATATCTCACAATCATAATCTTTCAGAAGCTCTATCCATCGTCTCTGCCTCATATTTAACTCTTTTTTGTGAAAACAGATATTTAAGGCTCTTATGATCTGTATACACCTGAAATTTCTCACCGTATAAGTAGTGGCGCCATATTTTCAATGTAAATATAACAGTTGCCAACTCTAAATCATGGGTTTGGTAGTTTCTCTCATGGTCCTTAAGCTGTCTGGATCCATAGGTTACTACCTTCCCGTCCTGCATCAACACACAGCCCAGTCCATGACCTGAGGCATCTGTGTACACTGAGTAACCTCCTGAACTGGTGGGTATGGTAAGACTAGGTGCGGTGGTCAGTCTATTCTTTAGCTCGCAGAAACTTTTCTCATATTTATCATCCCACTTAAATGCCACATCTTTTCGAGTGAGACGTGTTAACGGAGCAGCCAGCTTAGAGAATCCTTTGACAAATCGTTGATAATAACCTACTAAACCCAGGAAACTTCAAATTTCTGTAATCGTCTTGGGTCTATCCCACTGTATCACAGGCTCTATCTTAGATGGATCCACTGATGTACCGTCTTTCGAGACTACATGACCCAAAAACAATATCTCACACAGCCAGAAATCACACTTGTTCAGTTTAGCATACAACTCCTGATCTCGGAGGGTCTGTAACACTGTTCTCAAATGCTGCGCATGCTCTTCCCTGGACTTCGAGTACACCAGTATGTCATCTATAAAGACAATCACGAATCTATCCAAGGATGGCTTAAACACATTGTTCATTAAAGCCATAAACGCTGCAGGAGCATTCGTCAATCCAAATGGCATAACTAGAAACTCATAATGGCCATAATGGGTCCTGAACGTTATCTTGGGTACATCTCCACTCCGAATCCTCAACTGATGATACCCAGACCTCAGATCAATTTTTGAAAAGATCTGTTCTCCCTACAACTGATCCAATTGATCATCAATCCGTGGAAGGGAATATTTGTTCTTGATGGTAGCCTTGTTCAACAACCGGTAGTCTATACATAATTAGAGACTCCCATCTTTCTTCTTTACAAACAGAACCGGTGCTCCCCAAGGTGATACACTTGGTCTGATAAACCCCTTGTCCAATAGCTCTTGCAACTATTTCTTTAGCTCCTCAAATTCCGCTGGAGTCATTCGATACGGTGGTTTAGATATCGTTTAGTTCCAGACACCAAGTCAATACAGAATTCCATCTCTCTATCTGGTGGCAATCTTGGTAATTCTTTCGAAAAGACATCGGGGAATTCTCTCACCATAGGGATGTCAACCATATCCGAATGCACCTTATCCAAATCAACCACATAGGCTATAAAACCTTCAACACATTACAATCATTTTTTATTAGTAAAGCATCCATCATTGGGTATAATTTACTATTTCTTTCATTTCTTTGCAAAGCTTACAATATGCTTCTCAGGGGTAGGAAACTTCACTGTCTTAGCATAACAATCTAAAACAACCTGGTTTGCGGCTAACCAATCCATTCCTAATATTACATCAAAATCTCTCATGTATAATAGAATAAGATTGGCTAACATCTCCTTCTCCCCTACTTTCAACTTACAACCGTTACAGACATACTTGGTCATTACATTCTCTCTAAATGGAGTACTTATAAGCATTACCCTACCTAAAGGTACAGGTAGTACATGTTCTATCAATTTACATGCAAAAGTAGGCGATACGAATGAATGCGTGGCACCAGGGTCAATCAAAGCTAATGTTTTAAAATTAAAGACTAGGATGGTACCTTTTATCACATCCTTGGAAGTCTCAGCAGAAGCCTGGTCCAAAGCAAACACTCACTCATGACCAACAACTTGTTTCCCTTTCTCTTCAGCTGTGGCTTTCCTCTTAGGTATAGGTGTCTCAATCTTAGCCTTCTCTGGTTCTTTGCCCTTCTGTGGTGCTGTATGTACCAACTCTGGGCATTCATGAGCTATGTGCCCAGCTTTACGACATTTATAGCATACTCTCGTCACAGGGCATGGTCTACCCCCATGATATCTACCATACATCCAACATTGTTCGGTGGTAGGTCTGGGTCCACCAATAACTATGCCTGTGGCCCTCGATGTTGGAGAATAAGTTGGATACACTGGAGGTTTCACAGACCCATCTTGCATCTCCTCAATCTCAGGCCTCTTACCGAATAACCTTTGGCCTTTTCGAAACTCTCTATCATCAATCGATCTCTTTCGATCTTTATCTTTGCCCTTACCACTCTTACTCAACTTTGAGGCATGCAACTCTTAATCTTGTTCACACAGTTGAGCTCTGCGTACTGCCTCATCTTAGGTGGTAATGTCAAACGGAGCTAGTCGAGCTCTGATTAAAGGTCTCACTCCCTCAATAAACTTTGGGACATTTTTGTCCTGATAGTTCATCATAACTGTGTCATACCTGTCCAGGGATGTAAATTCAAACTTGTACTCATCTATTGTTTGGTTCCCCTGAGTTAACATCAAAAATTCTATCTGCATCTTCCTTTGTGCAGTGACTGGAACATATTGCCTTCTGAAGGCATCTAGGAATATATCCCATGTCACAACCAGGTGGCTTGCACTCAAAATCGGCTGTATGGCTATCCAACAATGCTCGACTTCTCTATCTAACACAAAAGCTGCAAAGGTGACCTTCTCGGTGTCAGAGCAATGGAAAAACTGGTAGAGCTTCTCCATACCACGTATCCAATGCTCGACCAACACTGGGCTCTTCACCCTACTAAAAGAAGGTGGTCTGAACTTCTGAAATTCCTTCAGTCTACCTAGATCACAGTCATAAACTCCCTCTCCACCAACCTATTGTGGAACTACAGAATCATCAACTGGTGGGGGAATGTCCTGAACTGGGGGAGGTGCAGGTATCTCTGCCTCTGCAACCTGCGGTTTTGATACAGGCTGTGCTGGTTCATCTCGCTTAGGTGCAGCAGCCTGACCAATAGGGTTTTCTTATCTACCCTCCATTCTGGCCATAGCCTGTGTAAACATTTCCATCACTGTGCCTACACTGCGCTATTATGGCCTCAGCGTCCTCACTAAGCTCAGGTGGATCTCTACGAGAACTAGACCCATTACGCCTCTCGGGCTCATCTCTATGCCCATGAGAGCGTGAACTCTCTCCTCTACGACCACGTCGTCTATCAGACATCCTGCACAATAACAAGTATCTCAGTCAAAATTTCTAGCTTGGTATAAACATTTGTACCCTAATAATGCACAATACTTGAGGGATGTATAATTTCCTAATTATGGATATGATTCACATCAGACCAACTCAACTTTGATACCATTAATTCTGTCACGACCCTCTTCCGCGACCTTTTACCTTAACACCTACCACTTACAGTTGGGTTGTGAGTCAAATCCAATCCATATGTTACTTATTTATAGTTTAGTTAGTGTAATTAAACAAATTGAAATAGAAACTGGACTTTTATAACATATGCGGAAGCGTTTACATTAGTTCCTATTAACTATACATCCCTTTTTTTTGTACAACACATTATTAGACTGTGCATTAATTTACAGGATACAAAATTTCTCTTCATATCATCACATAGTGTATACCTCTCTGTACGGCTGGATGACTAGAGAATACCGTAGCAGGGACGACTGCAGTACTCACTATTTAGTAGTATATGTGGAGAAGGAAATAAGGGGGTGAGCATAATGCACTCACTAAGGAAAATGTGCAAGCAGGTAGATAACTACACTATCTACATGCTAAAATACATACTCCCATTTCCTTATAAAATAATATGCATGTTCTTTAAATCAATTTCCATTAATGTGAAACCGTTAATTCGCCAGATGGTTATTTGCATTTTCACACAGTTTATCATACAAAACCACTGAGTTTAAAACTGCACACAGTTCAGACTTGAAATTACTTTTCACACCGTAAACACATAGCTTCACGTAGATCATCTTTCAATACCACACAGGTTTACACTACATACTCGATTCACATAGATTACATATAGAAAATACTTTATACTTTGTAAATTAGTTACATGTTGAGACATAAATCATGGGTCATCCCATCCCCAGACACATAACAAAAGAGGATGTTTGTCACCTCACACAATAGTGACAATATCGTATCACACAGATATAGACTTGTGCAACTTTTGCTGACTTATGGCCATAGTCGGATTCCAGGCTACACTGATCAGGTGTGCAGGAACCCCATGCTTAGGGAGGCGGATCAATCATCCCTTCAACATCACACAGATATCACACAGATAGTCAAGACACATCGTACCCCATGGCTAACGCTCACGATACATCATGCTCCCATGGATCCTTATCATCCATTTCTATTATCTCAAAATCACGTACGAGCTCTCGAGTGAAACACACAATATCCTCGAAGCATCAAACACTTATTTACTTTCTCAAAATCCCTTTGAAAATAATGTACGAGCAGGGCTGGTCAATCTACCTTTGCCTCTCATGCTCAGCACAACTCCACACCGTAAAGAAATAGAATAGCTCCTTTCACTAAGTATGAGTGAGAGGGTAACTCCCTTCGATCACTCTGTTTACACATTTCATACAAGTGGTTAAAACCAGAGCCTGTCTATTATTGTTCTTTTTCAAAACATTTGAGAAATCTCTTTTCGCAACAATCATAGAAGTCATGCAACGCATGCTTATCGACTTATTTTCATAGGTAGTTTCTTCTAGATATATCGATATCTATCTATTATCACATACAATTCATACAGCAGATAAGAAAACATACGTATAGTTATCTCTATAGCTTACATAAGTCCCTTACCTCGAATCACGCTTGAATCTTTTTCTTTAATTCCACTAGCTTGTGATCCAGTCTTATCAACTCCACCTTTACCCGTAGCTGAAATTTTACATCACACACATCAGTATACTGTCATATACTTTATTTCAAATGTATGATATTCAAATCGATGCAATTGGCCTTTTATATCTCATTTGCCCTTTTATGCGTTAGTGGACTTTATCCTCTTACAAGTCCATTTTGAGTCTATAACTCGTTTCCAAGAATCCCTTAGACTCCTCGAGTCTATCGATTCATCTTAAACCGGTATTACACTCTTAATACCTCAAGTTCATGATTTTCTCTTCATTGTGGCATTTCATCAAACACCACATATAGTCAATTTGAGCTACTTTTGTTTCTAGCACATGAACTTCATCAAATCATTTTAGAAGCATCTATACATGCTTAGTAACATCTAGGCATGTTTAAATCATCATCAAATCCATGCCTACTCAATAACTCTTCATTTCAGTTCATTTAGCCATTTTCTAGGTGATGGATAGTTTAATACTTCTAAGATGTTTCAACCATTAATCTATATACCAATATACATGTACAAGTAAATAGATTAACATATATGAAATTGAGATATTGAAATCTTACCAATCTCAGCTTTTCTCCACTTAGCACACTTTGGGGGAACAACTCCTTCTCTCCCTTAAGTGGATCACCTTAACTTCTAGCTTCCAACTATGTTGTTCTTCTCCACTCTATGAACAACTTTGATAAAACAAACTTGCCTCCAACCTCTATAGAAAGTGTTTATAGTTTAGAGGGGGATTTAGGTCACTTGGTATCAAAATATGGAAAGGTTTTGGTTTTTCCCGTGAAATGCAGGTCAGCAGATCCTGTTTTATAGAAATTGCCTTGATGAGATCGATCTAGTACCCCAGGAGATCGATCTTCTCAGTAGTTTTCCTCTTGAAACTGACCTTCCAGGCTCAATGAGATCGATCTGTTCCTAGCATGAGATCAATCTGCACAACAAAGAACCTTAAGGGATCGATCTTCTCTTGCATGAGATCGATCTGTTGCAAGTCAGTAACTTAAGGAGATCGATCTGGTTCCATTAGAGATCGATCTGCCCTGTTCCATTGCTCGAACAGTAGTAGTTTTAGCTCTTCCAGATCGATCTTTCCTCCTATGAGATCAATCTGGCATTCATATTTTCCATATTTTACTGCACTTTTCTGCAGTAACTCACACCAAACATACTTGATTTTGCTACCATAGTCATTTTTTCATTCAACCATCTTTAAGGTTTGAAAATGACATCCATTTATCCTTTATGCATTTTAAAACTTGTGTGCATTCATTGTATAACCAAAGGTATACAATATATATCAAATGAAAGTATAAAGCTTTATGAAACTCATGCAACTTCCTTCCATTTTACCACACTACTCATTTTGAGTTCTATTCACATTTATCATTGAGAAAAGACCATTTCTTCAATTCATACATAATGAAACTTGTGTGTACATCACAAACTTATATCACAAGTGTGTACATCAACTTATGGACTTATATCATTTATGTTTCACATAGCATGTACATGTATATACTTATGCATTTCATAAGGTTTATATACAAAAGTACGGGTCTTACAACTTTAGAGATCGATTTGGCTTTGGGAAGAGATCGATCTTTGCTAGCCAGAAGCATATCAAGATCGATTCGCTTAAATGAGGTATCGATCTCCCTTTTACAGAATACTTTGGTTCTGCATTTCGTGCACAATGAGATCGATCTCCCCTTGCACTAAGATCGATCTCCCCTTGATCTGCAGCATTCCAGTTGCAACTTTCCTAGATTTTAAATGGTAACTTGCATTCACTTGCTTCAATACCCATTTTACATTTCATTCTTTCTTAGAACTTAAAATTATCCATTTCTTATGATTCACGTATTATGTAACTTGTATGTACCACGCGAAATCATAAAAGGTACATAGAACTTATTGGCCATGTATTATCCATTAGAGTTTGAGTCCTTATATTAGTCTAAAGGATTTAAATTCCATTCATTAACTATGTGGCCACTTCAGCCCTTACTTAGCCTTTACATGTATTCATAAGTATTCATGCATTCTCTTTGTAATTTCATTCACATTTTTATTATCAAAATCATCCGTTTTGTAATTCCATTAACATATAATAAGATCATACATAGATGGGGTCTCACAAATCTCCCCCTTTAAAGAAATTTAGTCCTCTAAATTAGAACTAAATCAGTTCGAGAACAACTCTGGGTATTTCTCTTGCATCATACTCTCTAACTCCTAAGTAGCTTCTTTCGAAGTGTGATATTGCCAAAGAACTTTCACTAAGGGGATTGTCTTCGACCTCAACACCTTCTCTTTCCTATCTAATATCTGAATCGGTCTCTCGACATATGACATGCTCTCACTGAGCTCCAACGGCTCATATCTAATAACAAGTGTGGGATCTGGATGGTACTTTCGAAGCATAGAGACATGGAAGACTTTATGAACACCCGTTAGCTTAGGTGGCAACGCTAGCCTATATGCGTTATCTCCAACTCTATCAAGTATCTCAAATGGCTTGATATACTGAGGGATCAACTTACCCTTCTTATCGAACATCATAATCCCTTTCGAGGGAGAAACTCGTAAAAATACAGACTCACCCACAGTAAACTCCAATGGTCTCCGTCTCCTGTCAGCGTAACTCTTTTGTCTGCTCTAAGCTGTCTGTAACCTTTCACAAATCAGTTGGACGCCTTCAGAGGCCTGTCTCACTAAGTCAGGAGTAAAACTCTGTCTATCACCAATCTCCTCCCATCCGATAGGGGAACGACATCTATGGCCATACTATACCTCATATGGTGTCATCCTGATACTCGCATGATAATTGTTATTGTAGGCAAGCTCGGCTAGTGGTAGGTGATCATCCTAGAAGCCTCTAAAATCTAACACACCCACCCTCAACATATCCTCTAGGGTCTTTATAGTCCTCTCTGACTGACCATCTGTCTAAGGATGGAAAGCGGTGTTAAAACTCATCTGGGTCTCTATTGCTTCCTTGAAACGTTCCCATAAGTGGGAAGTGAAGAGGGCATTTCGATCAGAAACAATTCTCACTAGAACACCATGTAGTCGAACGGGCTGACTTCGTCAACAGATCAACAATTACCCGGATGGCATCATGACCTCTGTGGGTCCTCGGTAAACCCATCATAAAATCCATGGTGATGTGTTCTCACTTCCATGTCGGTATCGGTAGAGGCTGCAATAACCCTGTAGGCTTTTGATGCTCCACATTTACCTGCTGATAGACGAGACATCTAACGACATACTCAGCAATAACTCTCTTCATTCCAGACCACTAATAAATCTTCTGAAGATTTTGATATATCTTGGTACTCCCCAGATGTATCGTATATCTCGATGAGTGAGCATCTGATAAAATCAATCTCCTGATCTTTGGATCATCGAGAACACATATCCGACCTCTGAACCTCAGCAATCCATCTGAACTCAAATCAAAATCAGTCTCTGTACCCTTTTGTATCTACCCGATAACATCACTGCACTACTGATCAATCCACTGAGCCTACCGGATACGATCCACCACATCTGATTCCAATCGCAAGCTAGCTACCATACAACCACCATTAGTATCAGGCGGGGTCATATCTAAACTGAGGCTTGTGAACTTTTCCAACAACTCATGTTCCCTAATCATCATATAATATGCCAACTCGAGGTTCTTCCTGCTCAAGGCATCTGCAACTACATTCATCTTACCCGGGTGGTACAGGATTTCACAATCGTAATCCTTCAGGAGCTCGAGCCATCTTCTCTGTCTCATATTTAGCTCCTTCTGTGAGAACAGATATTTAAGGTTTTTGTGATCCGTAAATACAAAAAACTTCTCACCACAGAGATAGTGGCGTCATATCTTCAACGCAAACACTTTGGCCACCAACTCTAAATCATGAGTCGGGTAGTTCCTCTCATGATCCTTCAACTATCTGGATCTATAGGCAACTACCCTCCTATCCGGCATAAGTACACAGCCCAGTCCCTGGTGTGATGTATCCGTATATACAGAGAAACCTCCTGAGCTGGTAGGAATTGTGAGAATCAGAGCAGTGGTCAATCGACGCTTAAGCTCCTGAAATCTCCTCTCACATGCCTCGTCCCGCACAAACTCAACATCGTTCCGCGTGAGATGTGTCAACGGAATAGCTAGTATGAAGAAACCCTCTATAAATCTTCGATAATAGCCTGTCAATTCCATCAAACTTTTGATCTCAGTGACTGTCCTGGGCTGTTCCTACTGAACAACTGCCTCAATCTTGGATGGATTTACTGATACCCCATCCCTCGATACAATATGGCCCAAAAATGAGATCTGCTCCAACCAAAAGTCACACTTCTTGAGCTTGGCATACAATTCTTTCTCTCGGAGTGTCTACAGAACTATCCTTAACTGCTGCTTATGATCTTCCCTGGACTTGGAATAAACCAATATATCATCAATAAACACTATCACGAACTGGTCCTGGTATGATTTAAACATATCATTCATCAAAGCCATAAACGTTATGGGGGTATTCGTTAATCTGAATGGCATAACCAAGAACTCATAATGGCCATCACGGGTACGAAATGCTATCTTAGGTACATCACCACTCTGTATCCTCAAGTGATGGTACCCAGACCACAAATCTATCTTATAAAATACCTATGCTCCCTAAAGCTAATCCAACAGATCATCAATACGTGGAAGAGGATACTTGTTCTTGAAAGTAGCCTTATTCAATAATCGATAACCTATGCACAGTCAGAGGTTCCCATCCTTATTCCTCACAAATAGAAACAAAGCTCCCCAAGGTGAGACACTTGGTCTAATAAACCCTTTCTCTAATAACTCATACTATTGTTTCTTCAGCTCCTCTAGCTTAATAGGAGTCATTCTGTACGGTGGTTTAGATATCGGCTCTTTACCAGGTACTAACTCTATAGAAAACACCATCTTTCAATCCGGTGGTAATCTTGGTAGATCATCCGGGAAGACATTAGGAAATTCTACAACCATTGGAATATCTCTCAATTCTAGACGTGCCTTACATGTGTCAACTACGTATGCAATGAACCCTTCAAATTATCTTTTTCCACCGTTAGTAACAAAAGTCATCATATTAACATGCATGATTAACAAGCAAATTTATCTCTTAAGTATCATGAATTAAAATTATACTCTTCTCATTACAATAATCATATTCCATCATTTCTTTTCAGCAAAACTTACAGTAAAGCTATCTATCCCTGAAAACATTACTGTTTTAGCGTAACAATCTAAAACAGCATGATTCGTAGACAACCAGTCCATTCCTAAAATTACATCAAAATCACTCATAATCAATAGAATAAGATTGGTTGTCATCTCTTTCCCCCTTATTTTCAGCCTACAATCCTTATATACATGTTCGGTCAATTGACTATCATTCATAGGTGTTGAAATCAAGAACATTCTATCTAATAATGTAGGCTTGACATGCTTCGACAACTTACGTGCAAATGAAGGCGATATAAAGGAGTATGTGGTACTAGGAGCAAATAACACAAATGCTTCTAAATAAAAAATTAAGATAGTACCTTTAATCACATCCGTTGAAGCGTCCGCAGTGTCTTGGTCCAATGCATGCACTCGCCCTCTGCCAACCACCTGTTTCCCTTTTTCCTCAACTGTGGCTCTCCTCCTCAGAGCAGAAGTCTCAACAAGAGCTCTCTCCAGCTCTTTATGTGAGACCCCATATACGTATGACTTTATTATATGATAATGGAATGATAAGACATATGACTTTTGTATCATGTAAATGTGAATGGATTGCAAATGGGATAAATGAGTATCATGAATGTAAGTAAAGGTTCAATAAGGGCTGAAGTAGCCATAAACTAAACGAATAGAACTTAAAGCATTCAGACTGCAGATAAGGATTTAAAACATGAAATGATAATGCATAGATTGTGAATTTTGTGTATCTTTTCTAATTCCAAGCAATACACACAAGTTTCATAACATAAAAATCATAAGGAATGAACCTTTCCATGCTCAAAGTGTGAATAGATTGCAAAATGACTAGTGAAGTAATCAAACATAATTTTTTCCCTTGAAAAACTGGAGAATTTACAGCAGGAAGCCTGCAGATGAAGGCCAGATCGATCTCTTATTCAAGGCAGATTGATCCCTTGTGCAAGCAGAACAATTTCAAGTGAATCTACTAAGGCCAAATCGATCCTTCCATTGAGCAGATCGATCTCCCCCATGAGCAGATCGATATGCATTTGATTCTGTCAAGAGCAGATTGATCTCTCCCTATGAGCAGATTGATCTCCTCAAGCTTCTGCCATGAAAGGATCGATCTCTTCCCTAAAGAGCAGATCAATCCCACCCTTCATGCTTAAACATCCCAATAGTTCAGAAAACCAAAGAAGGATCGATCTTCACCCTAGCAGATCAATCTCCTCACTCTCATCCTATAAAAACCCGACGACCAAACTTCATTCTCTAACAAATCAACCATTCCCCTCCATTTTTACCCAAAAATCAAGCTTTCTCTCTCTAGAGTACATCCCCTTCCAAAAAGATTTGAGAAAAAACTATTAGATCCAAAGTTGTTCATTATGAGGAGGAGAACAACATAGCTTGGAGCCAACATTTAACTTGTTGGATTGAAGGAGCTAAGGAGTCTTCCAACTTTGGACAAGAGAAAAGTTAAGCTAAGTGAGTTTTCTATACACCAACTTTAAGTATGTATATCTAGATATTGTTGTGAGTAGATTGGTGTATGAATTGTTGATAGAAAACTACCTAGAATGTGATGAATCAATCATGACCTAGAATGAGTTTAGTGTGAGAAAATATGATATGGTTGATTAGATGATGAATGGATTATACTAAGGTGTCAACAAGGTTATATGCATGATTTTGAGATAGTTTTGTGAAATAAGCTTATGAAATATGGTGAGATGATGATATGTGCATAAATGATGATGTAGAAATGCATGAACGAATGGGAAATTATGGATAAACATCTATGCCAAGTGTTGATGAGTTACTAAGTGAGTTGCTAGCTAAATTGAATAGGAATGGCATAATGAAGGCCAAATGTAATAATGGGCCAAACTTGATGAAATAGGCTCGATAAGATATACTGATTGGTTGAAGCCAGAACATGAGCTATCGATATTGACTCATATAATTAATGAATGTTGCAACTCCTGAAGATATATCCGGAGCAAATTGAGCCTAATCGCGAGAAGCGAGAAAGGAAGAAGGAGTTACTTCTAAGTTAATCGAGGTAAGGAAATTATGTTAGCCCTAGAGGTATCTGTATGCACTTTCGAGTGCATGAGTGATTTCTTAAAGTGTCTAAGGGCCCTAAAATGAAATAAATGTTTGAAGGGTAAAAGAAATTAGAGAACTTTGAGAAATGTTCATGAAAAGCAAGAACATGATGTTCTTGGGTTTTTACTGCTTTTTAGAATGCGAATTGGTAGGTTGGCTAGCATTTTAAATGATTTGTATGAAAAATAGCTTGATTTGGTTTTATAACCATGCTTTGTAAAGAATGAGTGACCTACATGAGTTTGTGGAAATGGAACGTGCTAGAGCATTGCTCGCATGAGATTTGACATGTTCACACATGCATTAGTGCTGGAGTATAGCTCGCACTAGAATTTTACATGCATGAGTACTGGAGCCTAACTCGCACTAGTTTTCACATGGATTTTTATGGTATTGTGCTGGAGCCTAGCTCGCACTGATTTTCATACCGATTTTGACATTGTACTAGAGCATTGCTCGTACTAGATGTCCATTATACTTATTGTCATGCTTGAGACTACTCGCACGTGGTTTTATGACATGTTGAAAGCCGTGCTGGGAGCTTCGGTTAGGCTGTGTACCACATCAATTAAATAGGCTTGCACGTGCGTATTAAGATGTGGCAATGTATGATGTGATGATATGGGTCCACGAAGTACGTTGTACCATGCAAATAGCATGGAGTACGTCGTACCGTGTATGATGTGATATATATTATCTTCGGACGATGAATATTCTGCTATGGACCGGTGAGTTGGACGTGAACCACCTCTTGTGCAGAAGCAGATAGAGGTGATACCCCGCACACTAGGATCCGTGTAGCCTAGGAACACAAAGGATATGGCCATAGTCCTAGTTATTACCCTTATTGATATTATATACCTATCTCACATGTCTATTGATTTATAATAAATCCATGTTTAAAACATTTTTATGGGTCAGGACAGTCCATGGGAGGGGCTGAGTCCTGATGAATGGTGTTTTGTATTGAATTGTGTTGGATTTTGGAATGCTTTTTAAGTGCACCTTGCATGATGATTTTTCATGCTTTAATTACTACTCGTGCATAATGATTTTCCATGCTTTGTTTAAGAATTGTGCACTGATTTGAATAGCATGAACTACTTTACATATCATGAACACGAGCATGAACTGATATGTTTTAAGTATGACAAATAACTGTATGGTTTAAGCATGACATCACGATTATGTAGATAGTGCAGTTATCTACCTGCTCATATGATTCCCTTACTGAGCGCGTGGTTTGCTCACCCCCTTATTTTTCCCCCTCTACAGAGCACTTACAGTAAAAAGAGGGCGATTGAGGTTTGGATTTTGGTGTCCGCTGCATCCCTTCACACAAGGTATACACATTGGTATAGTTTTTGTATCTAGTCATGTCAAAGCGCAGTAATATTTTTGAATGTAATTTTTGGGGGGATGTAAAGGATTGTAAACACATGTAAACAGTAACTCTGATTTAGAAATACAAGTGTTTACATTTAAATGAATTGTAAATTGAAATGACTTAATTTGGATGAGATTTACACTGATACATAGCCCAACTGTTGGTGATGTAGCTGTTCACAACCAGGTAAGGTAAAGGTAAAGAACAAACGATAAGAAATAGATCAAATAATAAATGAAAAATGAAAAACTTGTAGTGGATTTTCGGTGGAATAAGGGTCGTGACACTTTGCCCTTCTGTGGGGCAATCTCAATCATCTCTGGGAAATACGTCATGATATGCCCTAGCTTCCTACATTTGTAACACACTTTAGGGGTCATCGGATAAAGCCTGGTACCATGAAGTCTACCACATCTCCTGCATTGCTCAGTAGTAGGTCGTGGTCCCCCAATGACTATACCCCTCGATAGAGCTAAAGCTGGGTACACAGGAGGTCTAGTAGCTCTCTCATGTATCTCCTCAATCTTCTACCTCTTCTCAAAGAGTCGTCCTTCTCTCCTGATCACTTTATCCCCTCCGGATCTCTTTCGATCTCTATCTCTAGATCTGCTGACCTTTCCCAACTCTACAACACTCCTCTCAAAGTCTTGCTCACATAAGTGTGCCCTGTGTACTGCCTCCTTATAAGTGGGATGTCAAACAGAGCAAATCTAGATCTGATGGCTGGTCTCAATCCATCGATGAACTTCTAGACCTTTCGAGTCTCACTGTACAACGTATCCGGGTCATACGTCCCCAAAGTTATGAACCTCAGCTCATACTTATCAACGGAGTGGTTCCCTTGAACCAAGGATATGAACCTCAGCCTCAGTATCCCCTGGTCTCTCAACAGGGTCCTGTGGAGCCTGATTAGTCGTGGCTCTGCATGGCTTTCAGCCCTACCCCTACGACCTCTAGCATGTTAACTCGCCCCTCTAACTTGGCGAGTGACAGGCATAATGCCTGAATTCCTGCATCCATATCCATTTATTACTCTAATCCCATCTCGATATACACAGTTATATCTAAACAAAACACAGTAATACGGGGATGTAACTTTCCTACGTATTAAGACTGACTCATATCAGGTCAACTCAGCTCTAATACCAATCTCTGTCACGACCCATTTTTACCTAAAATCACTACAAATTTTTCTCTTTTTCCATTCTTTACCCGGTCGTAAACATTCTCACCACTAAACAGTTGGGTTATGAGTCAACATTAGTCACTCTTTACCATCTACTATGCCATCTATCTCTTTAATTTAAAGACAAACACGTATACTTTATAAATTGAAATTCAATACTTGTAAGTGTTTACAAATATTTACATCCCTCATATTACATTAAAAATGGTTATTGTGCTATTACATGTTTAGATACAAAATGAACACTAATGTGTATACCTCTCGACGATGGAAAGCAGCGGATACCAGGATGCAACTCCTCAATCCCTCACTAGACAACTGTGTGCGCTCTATAAAGGGGGGAAAATGAAGGGGATGAGCAACCACACGCTCAGTAAGGCAATAATGCAAGCAGGTAGATAACTACACTATCTACATGCTTATAATGTCATGATATAAAATCATTTATATCCAGAGCATGAGGTACAATTAAAACTATGCCACATGTATATACATATATCATGTACTGAAAACATGAAAATATGCATAAAAACATGGAAAATCATCATGTAAAACATCTCATGCTCATCATAATAAAACTCATCATTAAACCATCTCTTAGGGTTTAACACCTTATCAAAACTTAGTAAAACTCATCACAAACAACATATCATCCTTTAAAACATCCCACAAGGTTTGACCCTTCCCTCGGGTCTACCCTGGATAAGACAAATAGCGTATAGTGAATATAAAATCATATGATATCATGTGAGACATGTGGTCATTATATATATAATCGAGGACTCTATTGGCCAACTATGTCACTATCATCCCAGACCACACGGATCTCGATGTGCGGGGCATCATGCTATAACAAGAGGTGGGTTAATCATACCCGCCAAACTTTCAAATCAACAACATTACCACACGATACAGCGTACTCCAGGTGATATACATGGTACAACGTACTCCATGGACCCATATCATGATCGGGGGAGCCTGTTGTAGGTCTTATCTACCCCATATCAAGTATAATCGACTCAATCTCAATTGCACGTGCGACCATCTCATTCGTGTAACTAATAGTATACATGAGGCATGTAGCACGACTCGTACTAGAATCTCATCTGTGTGACATACAGTCTACACAAGGCATCCAAGACGACTCATTACATATCACAGTGTGAAAAGCCCAGTGTGAGCAAAGCTCTAACACAATTTCATGCATAATTGGTAAAAATCCTCGTACGAGTAACACTCTAGTACGGCTTTATGCAAAATAAATAATGGTAAAATCATGTACGATGCAAAGCTCCAGTACCGTTATAAGTATAAGAAATAAATGAAAACCCACGTACGAGCGAAAGCTGCAGTGCGACTTGCATGCATCTCATCTCAAAAATATGGTGCGAGCTATCCAGCACGTTTCATGTATATTAAAATATCAAAACCCAGTGCAAGCAAAGCTCCAGCACAATTAAACTCATATGAATCCGATAGGCAGCTCTATTTCAACAAACACGCTTAAAACCAAAGTTATCACCTGACTCGTGCTATTTCATGAAGTTATGAAATCAAATAGCCAGACTATCCGACACTTTTGCTTAAATCAAAGCAATGTATTTTATAAAAATATCAAAACATGACATTCATGCAATTTATTAGCCTTACTACCCTTTTTGTAAGATTTAATTCTAAGACAAAATCATCTTTTTCATCCAAATATGAAATCGTTCGTACAAATCATTATCTCTTTTCTAGATAACCAAGCAATTATAATGCCCTGAAAATACCCTCAACATACGTGCAGCTACCTCTAAATACTTATAGAATTCTCTTACCTGGAATCGCGTCGAGTGATTCCACTTCCTTGGAGTTGCTCAATCACGTAGTTTGATTCGCTTCCAATGAAATCTCCGGAGCTGCACGAAATTACTTATGACATCAATTTAACCCAATATAATACAATTCTTACGTTTAATATAGTTTATTCGACTTATTGGGTTCATTAACACTTATTGGGCCTTACTTTCTCTTAAGTCCATTTCGATTGTACTAATCATTTCTCGAGAATCTATTAAACTAATCAAGTCTAATAATTCATATTAGGTCAACATTAAGCTCACAATGCCTTAAGTCCATCATTTTCCTTCACTAAGGTATTTCATCATACACCTCTTATGCACATTTCATAATTCCATCAAATCCTATTAATTGATTCGCCAAAATCATCTCAAAATCATGCATTTAACATCTCTATCACCATAGTATAATCATTTCATCAATAAATCCACTATAGCTCACTTTCCCACACTAACCCATTTTTAGGTCATAGAGGATTCGTCATACTCTAGGTAGTTTCAACCAATAATACATACACTAAATAACCCATAACAATGCATAGATAAACATACTTGAAGTTAGTGTATTGAGAACTTACTTAGCTTATTCTTCCTCACTTGGCTAAATCTTAAGGGAAGACTTTGCTCCTTCAATCCAATAACTTGAATGTTGATTCCAAACTATGTTGTTCTCCTCATCATAATGAACAACGTTGCTCAAATAACTTTTATTCTAATCTGGTAGGGAGGTGATGATATTCTAGAGTGAGAAAACTAGGTTACTTTATGAAAATTGAGGGATGTTTGATGTTTTCATGGAAGAAGACTCAACTGTCGAGTCATTTTTATAGAATTGGCCTTATGAGATCGATCTCCTAGGGTGAGAGATCCATCTTCCCTTGCTTTGAACTCCTTCAGAATTCGACATGCAGTTAGGGGATCGATCTGCCTCTTGGGATGGGATCGATCTGCTCATGGGATAGGATCGATCCTCATCTGGCAGAAGATTTTAGAGATCGATTTGTCTTTGGGAAGAGATCGATCTTTGCTAGCTAGAAGCATATCTAGATAGATATGCTTAAATGAGGGATCGATCTCCCTTTTACAAAATGTTGTGGTTCTGTATTTCGTGCACAATGAGATCGATCTCCCCTTGCACTAAGATCGATCTCCCCTTGATCTACAACATTCCAGTTGTAACTTTTCCAGATTTTCAATGGTAACTTGCATTCACTTGCTTCAATACCCATTTTGCATTTCATTCTCACTTAGAACTTAAAATTATCCATTTCTTATGATTCACGTATTATGTAACTTATATGTACCGCTTGAAATCATAAACGGTACATAGAACTTATTGGCCTTGCATTATCCATTCGAGTTCGAGTCCTTATATTAGTCTGAAGGATTTGAATTCCATTCATTAACTCTATGGCCACTTCAGCCCTTACTTAGCCCTTACATGTATTCATAAGTATTCATGCATTCTCTTTGTAATTTCATTCACATTTATCTGATCAAAATCATCCGTTTTGTAATTCCATTAACATATAATAAGGTCATACATATATGGGGTCTCACACCAATCCATCTGGTGATACTTTTAAGTTACACAAGGCACCACGACCTTATGTTCTTTCGATTCCATTTTCAGGCTGACTCAAGAAAAGAAATTTGGATAAGTCATTTTTTGACATATATAATATTTTGTCCAAGTTTAATGTGAATTTACCTTTGCTTGATATGATTAGGAACATGCCATCTTATGCAAAGTTTTTTAAGGAGTTAATCACTGGCAAGCTTTAAGTACGAGTCAAATGAAAAGGTAGTGGTTTTAGAAACAGTAAGTGTTGTACTTCAAAGAAACTTGCCACCTAAATTAAAAGATCTCAGGAGCTTTGACATCAATATTACGATGGAATGATCAAGGAAGGAAAAGTCTATGTTAAATTTGGATGCAAGCATTAATTTAATGCCTTATTCTGTTTATTTGAAATTGGGATAAAAGGAACTGAAACCTAGCAGAATGTATATACAACTTGCTGATCACTCAATTAGATATCTTAGAGGCATTGTGGAGGATTTTTTTTATGTAAATTGATAAACTAATTATTTTTGTTGATTTTGTAGTGATGGATATGGAAAGACAGACAAATAGTGAGAATATGCTACCTATTCTGATTGGATGACCATTTATGGCTATGACTAAGATAAAAATTTGCATTCAAAGTGGCAAATTGACCATAACAATCTTGGATGAAATTGTGGAATTTTTTATTTTTAATTCTATAAATTTAACTATAGATTCTATTAAGTGTTTTGCAATTGATGTTTTAGACTCAATTGCTCAAATTTTTCATAGAATAAGACCGAAGAGATTAGGGATGATGATGTTAAGAATAAGACAGTTTTCCTTATGATATGGTTAGGATGGAAAATAAGAAAAAAAGAGCTAGTTTCAAAGTGAAGTGTACCGTTTGATAAGTTTTGAAATGTGAATCGAATAAGTTATAAGAAAGAGTGATCGAATATGAATGCGTCAGACATGCATTGGAATTCAGTCTCTATATATAATTACCTATGTGTTTGTGTGATTTACTTACTGAGCTCATCAAGTTCACCTCTTTATTTTTCATCACAGGTTTGACTAGAGCTGCATTGGCATCGACATCAGTATCAGTTTCAAAGTTAATGCTTTAGAGATCTTGCAACTCATATCGATATATGTTTATACTGTTTAATTGGATTTATTTTTCATCACATGCATTATATTATTTAATTGAAAGTTAACTATCATGTTATGAAATGTAAAGGAATTAATATTGACAATAAGGTCATTTGTTATTATTGATAAAGTAAATATAAAATCAACTGCCTTGTGGATATAAAATGTTACACTTCATTCTTTGCAGGTTGGGTATGATAAAACAGAAGTCATTATATTGCAGAAATTTTATTGAAATTTGTAATAACATCTTGGCTTAATAAATGAAAGTTAATAAAAATAATCAGATTAGGACTTTAGGTTCAAAACCTTAAATTGAGCTAGGTAGTTTGAGACCTAGAAATATTATAAGATTGTATTCACATGACAAACAAGTGTTAAAAGAAAAATGAAAAAAATTTAACTCAAATTTTTATACTTTCGTAATAAGTTACCGAAAAGTCACGTCCTTTAGGTCGTGACAATTAACGCCTTTGGTGTTTAAGCTTGGAAAAAAGGAACTATCATGGATAGAGCTAAAGAGAAGAGTGGAAGAAAATATATGAGTTAGTCGATAGGTTGAGAAAAAGTAGTGTCCCGTTTTAGTGAAAATTAGACTAATTTTTTCTTTTCCTTACCTATGTTTGTCGACAATCAGTGTAGCACCTAATCTCTTTTGTTGATTTTATTAATCAACTCTGTTGTGATTTCCTAGCCCAATTCCTTTCATCAAACCTTTTTGCTATAAAAGCCAATCCATACCATTTAGTATCTTTACTCTTTAACTTATTTAAACTTTCATAAACTCAAATCTTTCCTAACTTAACACTTTTCTTAAGTTTCCTTAAGTTTTAGCTTAAAATCATAGCTTAGATATTCCCATAGACTTTTTTAATCATCCATTACCGTAATTCATACTTTAAACATTTTACATTCATCCTTAATATCACTTCATTCATTAAACTGATCAATACAACCATTCATATATAAAACCCCCAAATTCATCAAAGCACAAATCTTAAATTATCATCCCATAAATTATTTCAAAAGTCTACCTTAGCAAATCAATACATCTTAACGCCAATGTCAACATTTAATTATCTTAGAATTTTTTGAAATCATACCTTGTAGAGAGAGAAACCCTAATTTATCTCTATAAGCTTTCCACTCCAACAACCACCTTCAAACCATAAATACTCATCAATACAACTTTCAATAACCATAAATAAACTATACCCACCAACGTAAATCCAAAGTAAAAGCTTTCTACCTTTGTTCTTCCCTTTTGAGCCAAAGCCCTCTTTTTCTTCTTCAGTTTCTCCCTTTTCTCTAAATCCAATCACACCCTATAACTTGTATTTTTGAGTGATAGAGGTAGAGAGTGAGAGTGGAGTCGACTTCCTCAGCCTTTCTTTTTTTGTCGCCTTTTCTTTCTCTTTTCCTTTCTCTTTTCTCTTTTTCTTTCTTCGGTTCTTTTAATCTTCATCATGTTTCTTGAGTCTTTAAAACCCATTTTAAGTCATCAAACAACTAGAGATCAATCTTGTAACGACCCGAAGGCTATAAATTCGGTTCTTTTAATCTTCATCAAGTTTCCTGAGTCTTTAAAACCCATTTTAAGTCATCAAACAACTAGAGATCGATCTTGTAACGACCCGAAGGCTGTAAATTCTTAGTAATTTATTGCGGAAGTGTAAAAATCTTTACTAAATTTTTCATTTTTCTTTCCATACTTGTTTGTCATATGAGTACAATCTTACATATTTCTAGGTCTGAACTACCCAGCTTGGTTTAAGGTTATGAACCTAAGGTCCCAGTCTAACTTCTTATTGACTTTTGTAATCATTTTTTAATTTAACATACATCTCGACACATACACTGAAAGGTAATCTATTTGAAAAAGTACAATTAAATAGTGTAAATAACTATATCGATATGAGTTGTGAGATCTCGAAACGTTTACTTCGAAGCCAATACTGATATCGTTGCCATTGCAACTATAGTCTGAACCTGTGATGGAAAGAAGAAGGGGGTGAGCTTTGGGGAAGCTCAGTAAGTAAACCACACAAGCACAAAAGTAATACCATACATGATACTGAATTTCTAATGCATGTCTAACACACTTCCATTCGACCATTCCTTATTACCACTTATCCGAATCACTATCCAAAACTTATCACATTTTGAAACATATCTTGTTCCAAAACATACTTTACAATTAAAACTTATCGAAAGTCATACTACTCTTAGGTTTAGGGGCTAGTCTGCTATCTAGACGTTGTCAAGTTTTCAGGCAGAGATGTATTTTGAAATACCTTAATTAGCCATCAAACCTGACCACCCAAAATATAAGCATCAGGGTTCAAAATTCGAATCATAGTCGAAAGCAGAAAACCAAAGTTTATTATAATCTTTATTCATCCTTCAGACACAACCATTGTAACGGCCCAGCCCAGCCGGCCATGGCTACCTTTGTTGGGCCTACAACATCGGCTGCCGTGACATCAACTGCTATTTACATCGTTAGTCATCTGTATTATCCGCTTTGAAAGCCCCACAGGCCCCTCGCGGTTTTATCGAGGTAAATACCCTAATTCGCATCCCCAAAGGCTTGAACCTAAGACCTTAAAGTCTTAGTTCTTGTACTCCTAGTACCACTGAACCAAAATCTCTGTCAAGACCCTCTTCATTAAAAATCGCTAATTTTTTTTTGCATTTATTCATTTAATTTACCCTGTTGTGAACAGTTCACCACACAAAATAGTTGAGCTATGATTCGGAGCCAATTACCTCTTACCATACGCGATATCACATAATATATATATATATGATATCTATAGACATTTAAATTACTTACATTAACTTCACTAATTAATATATGTCTACAAATGCTTACATCCCCCAAATTTACATTTCCAAAAATATTGTTGTGTTGTACTTGTTTAGATACAAAACGATAATAATGTGTATACCTCTCAGCGATGGGCAGCAATGGACATTGGGAGTGCAAGTCTCTGCTCGCTCTCAACCACTATGGAAGCTCTATAGGGACAAAAAATGAAAAGGTGACCAACCACACGCTCAGTAAGAAAAAAATGTAAGCAGGTAGACAGCTACACTATCTACGTGCTTATAATGACATGATATCGAAATCATTTATATCTTGAACATGAGGTAGATCAAAACCATGCCACATGAATATGTATATAATATATGAAACATTCATAAACTCGGACATGATAATAAATGGAAAATCAACGCATAAATCAACTCATGCTCGTCATATCAAAACTCATTGCCATTCATTTAAATCAAATCTAATCCCGCCCTACGGGAATACCCTACGCATTGAATCACATTTCCTTTTATACAAACCAAATCACGGGTGTCACCTCTCATTCGGGTCTACCCAAGTATATCAATAAAACATAATAGCAAGTGAGGCATGTAGGTTACATTTCAGAATAAATTGGGAATAATGGCCATGTATAAAATCCCTGTGATCCCAAGCTACGCGGACGCCGATGTGTGGGGCATCACAACTGCAACGAGAGGTGAGGTCAGCCCTACTCGTGCAATAACTTAACCAACTAGTCATACAGACTACACGGTACAACATACTCCTTGTGACATACATGGTACAACGTACTCCGTAGACCTATACAGTCTGAGGGTGCCTGTCATAGGTCTTAGCCCACATAACTATTTATCGAGGGTACCTGCCATAAAACTTAGCACCACCATGGTTCGGGGGTGCCTGCCAGAGGTCTTAGCCGCCCTATACCAAGCCGATAACCATTTCATGTCTCAAAATATGCATACTTACATCATCTCACTGTGAAACACAGTCTACATAAGGCTACAGTACGGTTTTCTATAAAACATGTCAAATCTTCGTACGAGCAAAGCTCCAATACGACTTTCATGCATAGTTAACCATTAAAACTAGTGCGAGTAGAACTCCAGCACTATCAGTATAAATCAAAGCATTACATTTTGGTAAAAACATTAAATTCATGGAAATCCATGCATTTTTGGATCCTCACTACCCCTTTCATAAAATTCCTACCAAAGTAAAACTTATATTTCCTTTCTTATTTTTGGAACCTATCACAAAAATTCTTAATGCATTATTAGATAATAGGAAAAATTTACGCCTTATAATTCCCCTCAAAATACGAATAGCCACCTCTAGGCACTTACAAAACCCTCTTACCTCGAATCACGTCAAGCGTAGTACAAGTTTCACCATTGGAAGCTTGTTCAATCTAACTTGCTCCTAATCTGGTTTTTGGAGCTGCAAACATTCATTAATCACTTTATCATAATTGATACATTTTATCGAGCCTTATAGTGTTAAGCTTGATCCTCTTTCACATTCGGTCGACATTGTGCTGTTCCTAATAAATTTGGCTAGTAACCTATCTAGCTATCAAATCAACCACTTGATTTGTATGCTTAATCCTTAGTTTCTCCATTCATTTATACATTTAACAATTACTATATATGCACATTTCCTCACTTTGCCCCATCCCATAATTTACTTTCACAACCTAATCTCAAAATCATGCATATAACATTCCTAACACCTTAATATAACCTATTCATCATCAACTCAAGCATATTATATCTTCTCACACTAAATCCATTTTAGGTTATGCTCATTCATTACATTCTAGGTAGTTTTAATCATCAATACATACTCTAATCCACTCATAACAACAACTAGATAAATATACATAGAGTGGGTGTATTGGAAACTCACCTAACTTGACTTTCCTCTTTTCCAAATTTGGAAGACTCCTTGGCTCCTTCAATCTAATGAGTTGAATGTTGGTTCCAAGCTATTTTGATCTTCTCCTTAAAATGAACAACTTGGCTCTAATAGCTTTTTCTGAATTCTTTTTGGAAGAGGGTGTATTCTAGAGAGAGAAAGCTTGGTATTTTTTGGTGAAAATGGAATAGGTGTGTTGGTTTGGTGAAGCAAAGGGTTTTGTCATGGGGTATTTATAGATTGAGAGTGATGAGATCAAGCTACTAGGGTAGGAGATCGATCTTCCCTTGGTTTTTAGCTATCAGATTCTCAGTTTGAAATGGGAGAGATCAATCTGCTTATTGGGGAGAGATCGATCTTGGCTTGGCAGAAGCTTGAGGAGATCGATCTTCTCCTGGGGAGAGATCGATTTACTCTTGACAGAATCAAATAGAGATCGATCGACACTTAATAGGGGATTGATCTCTACTAGGCAGAGGCAAATGCAGATCGATATGCTCATTGGGGAGATTGATCTGGCTTTGACAGATTCACTTGGAATTGTTCTGCTTGCACAAGGGATCGATTTGCCTTAAATTGGAGATCGATTTGGCCTTCATCTGCAACCCTTATGCTGCATTTTTTTTCAGATTTTTCAAGGTTAAATTCTTATTTCTTTGCTCAAATACTCATTTTTCATTTTAATCCCACTTAGAGCATGGAAAGACTCATTTCCTATACTTTTCCTATTATGGAACCTGTGTGTATTGCTTGGAAACTAGCATGGATACACAAATTCACAATCCATGCTTTATCATCTCGTGTTTTAAGTCTTTATCTCCAGTCCAGATGTTTTAAGTTCTATTTGTTTAGTTTGTGGCCACTTCAGTCCTTATTTAACCTTTACATGCATCCATGATACTCATTCATTCTCATTTACAATTCATTCACATTAGCATGATCCAAAATCATCTATCTTATAATTCCATTAACATATAATAGTGTTATACATACATGGGGTCTAACAATCTCCCCCATTTAGAAAATTTGGTTCTCCAAATTGGAACCAATATTAGTCCGTGAACAACTCAGGATACTTTTCCCGCATCAAACCCTCCAACTCCCATGTAGCTTCTTTTTCAGTATGGTACTGCCAAAGGACTTTCACTAAGGGGATCATCTTCGATCTTAACACTTTCTCCTTCCTATCCAATATCCAAATCAGCTTCTCGATATACTCTATCTTATCACATGTGCCAGATCTAGGTGGTACTTCCATAACATAGAGATGTGGAAGACATTATGAACGCCTGCTAGCTCTGGTGGCAATGCTAGTCTATAGGCCTTATCTCCCACTCTGTCCAATATTTCAAAGGGTCCAACGTAACGAAGACTTAGCTTTCCTTTCTTTTCGAACCTCGTTATACCCTTGGAAGGCGAAACTCGTAGAAATACTGATTCACCCACTACGAACTCCAACGGTCTCCGTCTCTTGTCAGTGTAACTCTTTTTTCTACTCTGAGCTGTTTGTAACCTTTCACAAATCAATTGGATGTCCTCATAGGCTTATCTCACTAAGTCGAGAGAAAATATCAGTCAGTCACCAACCTCTTCCCATCTAATAGGGGAACGATATCTGCGGCTTTACAAGGCTTCATACGGTGCCATCTCGATACTCGAATGATAAGTGTTATTATAGACAAACTCTACGAGTGGCAAATGGTCATCCCAGGAGCCTCCAAAATCTAATGCAAACGCTTTCAACATGTCCTCCAGGGTCTGTATCGTCCTATCTGACTGAACATCTGTCTGAGGATGAAAGGCTTTGCTAAAACTCAGTTGGGTCCCTATCGCTTCCCGAAAGTGTTCCCAAAAGTGGGAAGTGAAGCGGGCATCCCGATCAGAAACAACACTCATTGGAACACCATACAACCTTAGTATCTCGCGCACATATAGTTCCGTCAGTGTACTTAGAGTATCGGTGGCTCTCATATCTAGGAAATATGCTGACTTCATTAATCTGTCCACTATCACCCAAATTGCATTGTGTTTCTTGCGGGTCCTAGGTAAACCCATCACGAAGTCCTTACTGACATGCTCCCATTTCCAAGTCGATACAGGTAGAGGTTGCAATAGCCCTGCAGGCTTTTGATGCTCTACCTTCACTTGTTGATAGACGAGACACTTTGCCACATAGTCAGCCACCTCTATCTTTATCCCTGACCACCAATACACTCTCTGGAGATTCTGATACATCTTGTTACTTCCCAAATGCAATGTATCATTCGTGGAATGAGCCTCTGACAAAATTAACCTCTTGATCTCTGGATTATTGGCAACACATATCCTACCCCTGAACCTTAGTAAACCATCTGAACTTAGCTCAAAATCAGTCTCTGTGCCCTTCTGTATCTGCCCGATAATATCATCGCATTGCTGATCAATCTACTAAGCCTATCTGATATGATCCACCAGATCCAGTTCCAATCGCAGGCTAGCTACCATACAACCACTATAAGCATCAGGTGGGGTCACATCCGAATTGAGGCTCACAAACTGTCCCAACAGCTCGTGTTCCCTAACCATCATATATGACACCAACCCGAGCTTCTTCCTGCTCAATGCGTACATGATTTCACAATCATAATCCTTCAAAAGCTTGAGCCATCTTCTTTGTCTCATATTCATCTCCTTCTACGAAAGTAGATACTTGTGGCTCTTGTAGTCCGTAAATATCTGAAATTTCTCACCATATAGGTAGTGGTGCCATATTTTCAAAGTGAGCACCACTGCTGCCAACGCCAAATTGTGGGTCGGGTAGTTCCTCTCATGATCCTTCAACTACCTAGATCCATAGGTGACTACCTTTCCATCTTGCATCAGTATACAGCCTAGTCCTTGGTGGGATGCATCCGTATATACAGAGAAACCTCCTGAGCTAGTAGGAACGGTGAAAATCGGAGCCGTGGTCAATCGACGCTTAAGCTCCTAAAATATCCTCTCACATGCCTCGTCCCACACAAACTCAACACCCTTTCGCGTGAGACGCGTTAATGAAGCGGCTAGTCTAGAGAAACCCTCAACAAATCTTCAATAATACCCTGCCAATCCCAAAAAACTTCTAATCTCCATAACCATCCTGGGCTGTTCCCACTGAATAACAGCCTCAATCTTGGATGGATCTACTGACACCCCATCCCTCGATACAACATGGCCAAGAAATTAGATTTGTTCCAACCTACTGAGTTTGGCATATAACTTCTTTTCTCGGAGGGTTTACAGAACTATCCTCAAATGCTGCTCATGATCTTCCCTGGACTTGGAATAAACCAATATATCATCGATAAACACAATTACAAATTGGTCCAGGTATGGCTTAAATACGTTGTTCATCAACGCCATAAATGTTGCGATGGCATTCGTCAATCTGAATGGCATAGCCAAGAACTCATAGTGTCCACAATGGGTACGAAATGTCATCTTGGGTACATCTCCACGCTGTATCCTCAATTGATAGTACCCTAACCGCAGATCTATCTTTGAAAAGACTTGGGCTCCTCAGAGCTGATCCAACAGATCATCAATGTGTGGAAGGGGATACTTGTTCTTAATGGTAGCCTTATTCAACAATCGGTAATCTATACACAGTCGGAGGCTTCCATCGTTCTTCCTCACAAACAAAATCGAAGCTCCCTAAGGTGAGACTCTCAGTCTAATAAACCCCTTCTCCAGTAACTCCTACAACTGGTTCTTCAGCTCCTCCAACTCGATCAGAGCCATCCTATACGATGGTCAAGATATCAGCTCAGTACCAACTCTATACAAAACTCCATTTCACGATCCGGTGATAGTCCTAGTAGATCATCTGAAAAGACATCAAAAAATTCTACCACTATTGGAATGTCTCTCAATTCCGAACGGACCTTATCTGGATCAACCACGTATGCAATGAACCCTTCACATTATTATTTCCACTGTTAGTAACATAACTCATCCTTAAAATTAGACTTATCAATTCCAACATAGAAATTTATCCATTTTGCTTATAATAAATATTACTTCCATTACTTTTCAATGAAATTTTATAGTACATTTTTCAGTAAACTTACGATAACACTTTCTACCCCTAAAAACGTTGCCGTCTTAGAAAAACAATCTAAAAAAACTAGATCAATCAATCCATTCTAAAAATTACATCAAACTCATTCATATTCAACATAATAAGGTCGGCTGCCATCTCTTTTCCCCTATCTTTAGTCTACAATCCCTATACACATACTTAGTCAACTGACTGTCATTCATGGGCATAGAAATCATTAACATTCTATCTAATGATGTAGGGTCAACATATTTTGACAACTTACATGTGAATGAGGGAGATATGAAAGAATGCATGGCACCAGGATCAAATAACACAAATGCTCCTAAGTAAAAAATTAGGATAGTACCTTTAATCATATCCGTTGATGCATATGCTGTCTCCTGATCTAGTGCATGCACTCGCCCTCTGTCGATAACTGCTTCGCGTTCTCTGCGACGGTGGCTTTCCTCTTCGGAGTAGAAACCTCAGCAGGAGCTCTCTCTGACTCCTTGCCCTTCTGTGGAGTAGTCCCCATCATCTCGGGGCAATCCTGTACAAAATGCCTTGGCTCCCCACAATGATAGCACACTACCGAAGACATCAGACAGGGCCTGCTACCATGATATCCGCTGCATCTCCTACATTGCTCAGTAGTCGGCCGTTTCCCCCCAATAACTACACCTCTTAGTGGCGGTGCTAAGGCTGGATATACTTGAGGCTTCACCGTCCTCTTATGTACCTCTTCAATTTGAGGTCTCTTATCAGATAATCTCTGACCTCCTCTCCTGATTAGCATATCAGTTCTGAATCTCTTTCGGTCTCTATCTTTGCCTCTACTGATCTTCCAAAACTCAGAGGCATTACGCTCAATGTCTTGCTCACATAGCTGTGCCTTGTGCACAGCCTCCTCATATGTCAGGATATCAAATGGGACCAATCTGGACCTAATGACTGGCCTCAATCCATCAATGAATTTGCTTGCCATCCTCGTCTCGCTGCTCATCGTATCTGAGTCGTACCTTCTCAAAGATATAAACCTCGTCTCATACTCGTCTATAGATCTATTCCCCTAAGTCAACCCAATAAACTCCATCGGTAACTTTCTTTGAGCAGTGTCCAAGACATACTACCTCTGAAAGGCCTCCAAAAATACCTCTCATGAGATTTTAGTGTGTCGGGCTCTCAAAATCATCTTGGTGGACTTCCACCAATGCTCTGCTGCTCCTTTCGACATGAATATGGAAAAAGTGACCATCTCTATAGTGGTGCACTCAAAGAACCCATATAAATTCTCAATCTCGCTCACCCAATCCTCAGTAACCACTGGGTCCTTCACCTTACTGAATGATGGCGGTCTAAATTTTTGAAATTATCGTAATCTCTCCAAATCACAACCATAACCCCACACTCTACTACTCTACTATGGAGCAATAGGTGATGCTATATCCTGAACTGGTGAGGGTGTATCTACTGCCTGTGGCATCTATACCGGCTGTGTAGGTGTATCAGGTGCAGCTGTCGATCCAGCATCAATAGCTTGGGTAGCTGGGCCTTGTCTCTCTTCAGCTCCCTACATAGACTGAGCGACTAGCTCTATAATAGTTTCCAAACTCCCCTCTAATCTAGCGAAGCGTGCCTCAATATCCCCTGGCCTCTCAATAGGCTTCTGCGGGATCGACTCAGTCTGTGGTTCTGCATGATTTTTAGGCCTCCCTCTATGGCCCCTAGCACATGACTTCGCCCTTCTACCACTACGTTTGACGGGCATAATGCCTAACCTCCTACATCCATATATATTCATTAGTATAACCCATTTGATATACACATTTATATCTAAACAAAGCACAATAATATGGGGATGTAAATTCTCTTATTACTAACTCTGATTCATATCATGTCAACTCAGCTCTGATACCAATCTCTGTCATAACCCTCTTCATTAAAAATCACTAAAACTTTTTTTGCATTTATTCATTTTGTTTACCCTATCGTGAACAGTTTCCCACACCAAACAGTTGAGTTATAATTCAAAGCCAGTTACCTATTACCATACGCGATATCACATAACATATATATAGGATATCTGTAGACACTTAAATTGCTTACATTCACTTAATTAATTAATATATGTCTACAAATGCTTACATCCCCTAAATTTACATTTCCAAAAATATTGTTGTGTTGTACTTGTTTAGATACAAAATGACAACAATGTGTATACCTCTCAGTGATGGGCAACAGCGGACACTGGGAGTGCAAGTCTCTGCTCATTCTCAACCATTATGGAAGCTCTGTAGGGACGAAAAATGAAAGGGTGACCAACCACACGCTCAGTAAGGAAATAATGTAAGATGATAGATAGCTACACTATCTATGTGCTTATAATGACATGATATTGAAATCATTTATAGCTTAAACATGAGGTAGATCAAAACCATGCCACATAAATATGTATATAGTATATGAAACATTCATAAAATCAGACATGATAATAAATGGAAAATCAACAGATAAATCATCTCATCCTCGTCATATCAAAACTCATTGCCATTCATTAAAATCAAATCTAATCTCGCCCTTTGGGAATACCTTGGGTATAGAATCACATTTCCTTCTATACAAATCAAATCACGGGTGTTACCCCTCCTTCGGGTCTACCCAAGTCTATCAATAACACATAATAGCAAGTGAGGCATGTAGGTTACATTTCGAAATAAATTGAGAATAATGGCCATGTATAAAATCCTTGTGATCCCAGGCTACGCGGATCCCAGCGTGCGGGGCATCACAATTGCAACAAGAGGTGAGGTTAGCCCTACTCGTGCAACAACTCAACCAACTACTTATCAAGACTATGCGGTACAATGTACTCCTTGGACCCATACGGTCTGAGGGTGTCTGCCATAGATCTTAGTCCACATCATTGTCAGGGGTGCCTGCCATAGTACTTAGCCCACATGATTGTTTATCGAGGGTGCATGCCATAGCTTTTAGCCCCACCATGGTTCGGGGGTGCCTACCATAGGTCTTAGCCGCCTTATACCATGCCGGTAACCATTTCATGTCTCAAACTGTGACACAGTCTACAGAAGGCTACAGCACGATTTTCTATAAAACATGTCAAATCTTTATACGAGCAAAGCTCCAGTAAGACTTTCATGCATAATTAACCAATAAAACTAGTGCGAGCAGAACTCCAGCACTATCAGTATAAATCAAAGCATTTCATTTTGGTAAAAACATTAAATTCATGGAAATCATGCATATTTGGATCCTCACTACCCCTTTCATAAAATTCCTACCAAAGTAAAACTTATATTTCCTTCCTTATTTTTGGAACCTATCACAAAAATTCTTAATGCATTATTAGATAATAGGAAAACTTCGCGCCCTATAATTCCCTTCAAAATACGAATAGCCACCTCTAGGCACTTACAAAGCCCCCTTCCCTCGAATCACGTCGAGCGTAGTATAAGTTCCACCGCTAGAAGCTCGTTTAATCCAACTTGCTCCTAATCGGTCTCTGGAGCTGCAAACATTCATCAATCACTTTATCATAATTGTTACATCTTATCGAACCTTAAAGTGTTAAGCTGGATCCTCTTTCACATTTGACCGACATTGTGTCGTTCCTAATAAATTTGGCTAGTAACCAATTTAGCTATCAAATCAAACACTTGATTTGTATGCTCAATCCTTAGTTTCTCCATTCATTCATACATTTAAAAATTACCATATATGCACATTTCCTCACTTTGCCCCATCCCATAATTTGCTTTCATAACCCAATCTCAAAATCATGCATATAACATTCCTAACACCTTAATATAACCTATTCATCATCAACTCAAGCATATTATATCTTCTCACACTAAATCCATTCTAGGTTATGCTCGATTCATTACATTCTAGGTAGTTTTAATCATCAATACATACTCTAATCCACTCACAACAACAACTAGATAAATATACATAGAGTGGGTGTATTAGAAACTCACCTAGCTTGACTTCCTCTTTTTCAAATTTGGAAGACTCCTTAGCTCCTTTAATCCAATGAGTTGAATATTAGTTCCAAGAAATTTTGATCTTCTCCTCAAAATGAACAACTTGGCTTTAATAGCTTTTTCCTAATTCATTTTGGAAGAAGGTGTATTCTAGAGAGAGAAAGCTTGGTATTTTTAGTGAAAATGGAAGAGGGGTTTGGTGAAGAAAAGGATTTTTTCGTGGGGTATTTATGGATGGAGAGTGATGAGATCGATCTGCAAGGGTATGAGATAGATCTTCCCTTGGTTTTTAGCTATCGAATTCTCAGTTTGAAATGGGAGAGATCAATCTGCTCATTAGGGAGAGATCGATCTTGGCTTGGCAGAAGCTTGAGGAGATCGATCTTCTCATGGGGAGAGATCGATATGCTCTTGATAGAATCAAATAGAGATCGATCAGCACTTAATAGGGGATTGATCTCTACTAGGCAGAGGTAAATGCAGATCGATCTGCTTATTAGGGAGATCGATTTGGCTTTGGTAGATTCACTTGGAATTGTTCTGCTTGCACACCGGATCGATCTAGCCTTCATCTGTAGCCTTTATGCAGCATTTATTTTTCAAAATTTTTAGGGGTAAATTCTTATTTCTTTCCTTCAATACTCATTTTTCATTTTAATCCCACTTAGAGCATGAAAGACTCATTTCCTATAATTTTCATGTTATGGAACCTGTGTGTATTGCTTGGAAACCAGAATGGATACATAAATTCGCAATCCATGCTTTATCATCTCGTGTTTTAAGACTTTATCTCTAGTCCAGATATTTTAAGTTCTATTTGTTTAGTTTGTGGCCACTTCAATCCTTATTTAACCTTTTCACGCATCCATGATACTCATTCATTCTCATTTACAATTCATTCACATTAGCATGATCTAAAATCATCTGTCTTATAATTCCATTAACATATAATACTATCATACATACATGAGGTCTCACAACCATTTCTAAAATCATATCACTTAACCCGAATCATGTCACATATCGAAAACATCTCTTATTCAACATATAACTTGTATTCAAAACTTATAACAATTCAAAACTTGTCTTATTTCAAACATCATTTATATCGAACATATTTTTCCTTATTTGGAATGGGTCTCACATCCGAAACATATTCACATTTGAAATATAATCCTTATATTTGAAACATATTTCATATTTCAAACTCTTTTCGTATTTCAAAACGTATTTCTTATTCTAAAACATATATCTTAAGTCAAAACATATCTCACACTATCTTTTGCTAACTATTCTAACCCGTTAGCAGAGACACCACTGACTATTATATTCCTTCAGTTAGAACTCCATCATTAACTATTATCATCCCTATTAGCAGGGCAACCATGTGTTTATTTCACATCGTTAGGATGTTGTAAGACCCAAAAATTTCTATGTAATGTTTATGATTTTCGAAATGTATAGATATGTTACAATATATATATATATATGAATCATAAGAAATGGATGTTTTTAAGAGCTAAGTGTAAATAAAATGCAAAATGAGTATAGAAGGAATTGAGTGGGAGTTTAACTTTGAAAAGTTGGGAAAAATTACAGCTGAAATGTTGCAAACACATGACAGATTGATCTCATTGCAAGGGGAGATCAATGTCATTGCCTTGAAATACAATGTCAGGGCATCTGCAAGAGGGAGATCGATCCTTCACTCAAGTAGATCGATCTCAAGTTGGTTCTGTTTGGACCAGATCGATCTCTAGTTACCTCTGGATGGGCCAGAGTGGTCTCTGAAGCCTTCTGCCTGGCTAAGATCGATCCCATCCCGTGAACAAAGATCGATCCTATCCCTTTGAACAGATCGATCTCAACTTGAGCAGATCGATCTCATGCAAACAGGCAGATCGATCTCCTACATGTATTGTCAAATCTAGAAGGAATCCAACCAAGGGCAGATCGATCTCCCACCCATAGAGATCGATCTCATAATTCTTTTCCTATAAAAACTCATTAGCTGAACTTGCATTTCATGAAAACAACCCATTCCCTCTATTTTTAACAAGTGACCTATCTTTCTCACTCTAAAATCACCACTTTTCAATCAGTTTTGAGAGAAGTTCATTTGAGCAAAGTTGTTCCTAGTGAGGAAGAGAACAACATAGTCAAAGATTGAAAGCTGAAACCTTAGATTGAAGGAGAAAAGAGATTTTCCCCCAATTTGGTAAAAGGAGGAAAAAGTCAAGCTAGGTAAGATTTCAATACACCATCTTCTACTATGTTAATCTAGACATGTTGATGAGTGATTTGGTGTATACAATGTTGGCTGAAATGTTCATTTACATGCTTAAACAACCATGACCTAGATTGGGCTTAGTGAGAGAAAGTTGAAATGGCATGGAGTTTATGATTATTTGAGCATGTAGAGATATTAATAAGCATGTATAGATGATTTTAAGATAGTTTTGTGAAATACATATGTTGGAAAAAGATGATGGTTGAGAATGGGCATGTGAGGTATATTATGAAATGCCATAGAGAGAAAAAAATGATGAACTTAAAGCATTGTGAGATTAATGTTGGTTCAATATGAATCAGTAAACTCGAGGAGTCTAATGGATTCTCAAGAAAATAATAGAACGATCAAAATGGACATGAGGGAGAGTAATGTCCAATAAGACGTAATGAGGCTAAAATTGGTGTAAAATGTATGCATTGAATTGAACTTAATGCAAGTGAAAATAAATCATATTGAAGTATATTGATGAGAATTGTAAATCATTGTAGCTCATGGAGATATAATTGGAGCCGACAAGACCGGATCACTAGCATTGGAAATCAAGGAAAATGATTCGAGCGTGATTCGATGTAAGGGATTTATGCGAGCTATTAGAGATAGTTATGCGTATGTTTCTTACCTGTTGTGTGCAAATGAATGCTATAAAGTATATAGTTATTGATATATCTATGTAAAAGCTAGGTGATAAGAAGAAGCTTATATGCATGAATTGCATGACTTCAATGTCTTGTTGTAAATAGATGTTTTTCAAGTGTTTTGAGAAAAAATAATAATAGACTGGCTCTCATTTTAGTAATGTGCATGAAAAACTCTTAGCGAGTGATTAAAGGGAGATTTCCCTCTCACTCATACTTAGTGAATGGAGCTATTTATTCCTTTTCTGTGTGAACTTGTGCTAGAGCTGAAGTGGCAATGGTAGAATTACCAGCCTAGCTCGCACAACCTTTTAAAAGGGCTTTGGAGAAAAGAAAGAGGTGCTAGAGCTGAGTGAAGTTGTGTGATCCACTGGAGAGCTTGCACTAGATTTTGGGAACCATGTAGAGCCATCCAGTACCGCTAAGTGATCTTACTTTGATTATGCTCGTATGTGACCCCCTCGATTTAAAGAGATGGGACAAAACCGTGCTCGATGCCTTAGGTATTGTTGTGTGATCCCATACCGAGTTGCTCGCACATGGTTTTATAAACTTGTTGTGTGATGAGTAAAATCATGTTGGAGCCATCGTGTATTGCTGAGTGATCTTGCACAGACTTGCTCGCACGTAAGTTTGAGACAATAGAAATGGGTGATAAGGATCTACAGGAGCACAATGTACCGTGAGCATTAGCCATGAAGTACGATGTGTAGTGATATCTTAGTGATTCTGTGTGGGCTGAAGGGATGGTTGATCTGCCTCCCCAAGCATAGGATTCCCGCACACCTGATCAGTGTTGCTTGGAATCCGGACTATGGCCATAAGTTCTTTTATTTGTGTGATATGACATTTTGTCACTACTGTGTGAGGTGACAAATATCCCCCTGCTATGTGATACAGGGTGATATGATATCCCATACTATGTCCCATGTAAATTGATTTACTAAGAAATTTGCAAGTACAAAGAGATTATAAGTGTGTACTGTGTGAAATGATAAATGAAGCTGTGTGGTTTTTAATGATTGAGATGTGTGATTCTGTGTGAATTGATTATGCATATGCATATACCTATCTAGCGAATTAATGGTTTCACAGTGATGGAAGCTATTTTCAAATAAATGCATATGTTTTATAAGGAAAATAAATGCTCATATTTTAAGCATGTAGATAGTGTAGTTATCTGTAAGACCCGAATTTAATTAAAATACGAAAAATTAAATAAGAAAAGATGGGGAAAGTATGAAGGAAGCCGAGTTAAATTAATCCCGAACACGTGTAAGGGCAAAATGGTCAAAAGACTGGAAGTCGGTATAAATTCGATGAGAAAAAAAAAATTAATTTAAAATAATGGATTAAGAAATCTTGGTCAATAAAGGTGAAATAAATTTATTTTGAGTTAAGTTGATCAAGATATTAATTTATTGAAATTAATCGGGATTAATTGGAATTTTTAGTTCGAAAAAATAATCCCGAAAATAATCGAAAAATATATCGAAAAGTCACTCGGGACAATATCCCGAAAATACGGAGAAATTATACCCGAAAAAGAGGTTAAAATATAATAAATAAATTAAATAAAATTAAATTGATAAATTTAGAATTTAATAATAATTTTAAGAGATAGTTGGGTAATTTTAATGTATTTTAAGGAATAGTAAAATAATTAAAATAAATAATAATAATAATAAAATTAATAAAAAATAAATTAATGAAAAAAAAAGGGCTGAAAACGCGAAAATCGCGAAAATGAGAAACGGAAAACGAAGCCCGAAACCGAGGAGAGGCCCGACCACCGTCCGGCGGCCAACGGCCCGACCAAGGGCCGGAAAAGAAAGAGGGGAGGCCGGTGATCTCAATGGTACCGACGGTGCAGCCTACCGACGCCGGAGGAAGCCGATCGGAGGAGAGAAAGGCCGCGGGAAAGAAGCGGCCACCGGCGGCGAACGGCGGCGATCCGGCCGAAAGCGAGGCCCGATTTCGAGAGCCCAGGCGATGGCGATGCTTTTGAGACCGATAGCACCCGACGAGGCGGCGGGAATCGCCGGAGACGGCCAAAAGAGGGAGACGGGTCCGACGGCGAAGAGGAGAACAGCCGGACCGGCGGCATTCCGGCGACGTTGAGGCGAACCGAGGCCAGATTCGAGCTGCGGACGGCCTTGCGGAGCGATTGGCGGTGGAAGCCGGCGGAGAACCGGCCGGCAAGGTGGCGAACCGGCGGTGAACCGGCCAAACCGGGGTGAACAGGCGGTCTGAACCGGTTCGAACCGGACTGAACCGGTTCAGCCAAAAAGAGGAGAAAAAGGGAGAAAAAGGGAAAAGAAAAAAGAGAAAAAAATTGGGGAAAATTTTGGTGATGCAATCGAGCTTCGGGTAAGTCGATAAGCGGTCAAATTGACCCGATTTAAATTTGGAATATTTTATTTAATTAAATTTCGACCGAAAAGTTTACCCGAAAATGTAATTAATTGTGTAGCTCGACGATTGGCATCCACCGAGGGCTCGAGACAATCTCGATTTGCGGACTAGCATGGAATCTCGGGTAAGTGACCCCTATTTACGATAATTTTCTCGTTATGCGTGATATTGATTTAATTTCCGCATAAATTGAATTAAATTATGGAAATTTAGATTAATTGTCGTAAATATTAAATTTAGCTATTCGAGAATTAGAACGAGGCCCGATAAATTATTGGTGGGCCCAGTGAGCCCAATAGGCCTCGATAAAGTGAGAATTAAGTGAAAAACGAGCTTAAGGCCGATTAAGGCCCATTAAGGTGCAATCGGGCCCAATAGGGGTAAACGGGCCCAATGATTTAAATTAAGCCCAGAAAGTATTAAATATAATTAAATTGTATGTTATCTGACCTGAGGAATATTAATACGCAGTTCCGGGCATTGGATTGGAAGCATATCGGACTGCGCGACGAGACAACATTGGAAAAGAAAAGGTCAGACTCGACGAGAATCGAGGTAAGGGAATTCTGCGGACTGCTAGAGGTAACTTTACGCAATTTTAAATTCATACGCAGTCCTTTAAAATTAACTGAAGGGTCTAGAGGTCGAAGAACAATTTTAGTGCCCCGAATGGGCAAAATTACTAAAATACCCTTGTTAAGGGTAGAATCTAAAAATTTAGGAAAAATTGGGAGGAGCAAGGACAAGAGGTTCCTGCTCGTTCTGGAGGTATTTCAACGCATGCATGAGTAGGCTGGCTCACTTTTAAAGAAAAATGCATAGCATTGCATATCTTAATTGTTGTGATTTCTGTGAAAATTATTTGGAAATAACCGAGCCGCCTACATGTTTTTATTTACATGTGACGTACTAGAGCTCAGCTCGCACGATGTTTGATTTGTGTGATGCATGCATTAGTGCTGGAGCGAGAGCTCGCACTAGAGTTTTACATGCATAGGTGCTAGAGTATAACTCGCACCAGATTTCACATGCTTTTACGTGACACGGTGCTAGAGTCTAACTCGCACAAGATTTTATAAGATTTTCATACAATTTATATACAGAGTGCTGAGCATAGCTCGCACTAGTTTTACTGGATTTGTGGAGTAGCGCTGTCTGCCCTTGGAGTCAGCCAAAAGGCCCAACAGGCTCAAAAGACCTCTTAAGTAGGGTGAGAGTGAGGGATGAGGTTGGCGACCTTGTGGAGATGTAAAGCGGGCTCTGCCAAGTTTACTTGATTTGATGAGAGTGCTGAGCATCGCTCGCACTGATTTTTATGAGAACATACGATGAGCCGTGCTTGGAGCATCGGGTAGACTGTGTGTCACCGATTTAATAGGCTCGCACGTGCGTTTTGAGACATGGCAACGAGTATTGAGTTATGAAAACCTCTGTGGGAAGCAGGCCATTTGGGCTGGAGTACCTAGAGTGATATGGGTCCATGGAGTACGATGTACCGTGTAAGTAGCATGGAGTACGATGTACCGTGGGGTATCTTCGGATACGGTATCTTTGTGATACAGGGTATCTTTGGATACGGTATCTTTGTGATACGGGGTATCTTTGTGATACGGTACCTTTGTGATACGGGGTATCTTCGGATACGGCATCTTCGGATGCGTGAGATCGGATAAGACTGACGGGTTGGATTGACCCACCTCCCGGGCAGTTCCTGATCAGGGTGAGACCTCGCACACTGGGATCCGTGAAGCTAGAGGGACTCACGAGGACATATTGGCCAGTCCTGGTTATTACCGGTATACAGTATTGCCTAGTCTCGTATCTTGTATATATATATACGTATGTTTTCGATATCGATGCTTTTGAGAGACTCAATTTCCATGGTTTTGTGTGAGTCAGGATCACCCGAAGGAGGGGTCGAGTCCTGACTTCATTGTGAAATTTTAAATGGGAAAGAAATGATTTAAAATGAATTGCATGTTGAATTTTCCGTGCAACTTGATTTACATAACATCATGACGCATATCATTTGTTTTAAAATGTGTGGAGAAAGGGTGGTTTATGCATGGCACCACGTTCATGTAGGTAGTATGGTTACCTACTTGTTCGTAGGATTGCCTTACTGAGCTTGATGTGCTCACCCCTTTCATTTTCTCCCACAGATAATCTCCAGTTGAAGTCGCGACGACTCAGTGCTGCATTCCGGATATCCGCTGCTGCCCATCAACATAAGGTATATATACACTTGTACATATTGTATCTACATAAGCATAGCACAGTAACATGTTTGTAAGGGACTATAGGGGATGTATAAATAATGTAACAATTATAAATGACTGGAGAAGAAATAAGTTAGATGGTAAATGTATGGTGGGACTGGCATTGACGCACAGCCCAATTATATTAGTGGAGTGTGGTCACGATTCGAGGACAGGTAAGAATTTAAGTAAGAAAATAATAAAACGCGAAAAAATTAACTCTGATTTTTGGGTAGTTTGGGTCATGACATTATCTACCTGCTTTCATATTTTCCTTACTGAGCGTGTTAGCTCACCCCTTTATTTCCTCCTCCACAAATTCTACGCACTAGTGAGTTGTTGCAGTCGTCCCTGCTACGGTGTTCTCTAGTTCCTAGCAGTACAGAGGTATACACTTATATGAGAAAAATTATGTATCTTGTAAATTAATGCATAGTATAGTTATCTTTTGTACGAAAGGGATGTATATAATAGAAACTGATGTAAGCGTTTCCACATATTTATAAAAGAACAATTTCTATTTCATTAAATGAATTTTAAATTATGAATGGATAAGAAGTGGATATGGATGTTGACTCACAGCCCAACTGTTAATAGTAAGTTAAGTCACGGGAAGAGGGTCGAGACAGATATGTTCTAGGAACCATACTTATGTTGATAAAATATTTTCGAAACTATCTTTCATACTTTAAAACATTTTTCAATTTTTCATAATACATTTCATATTTCAAAACACTTTTCAAGCATGTCCTGAAATTCGAAATACATTTCACATACTTACTATTGTAACTCGTAATCGGGAAAACATATTGAAAGTCATTATTTACATGCTTTCAAAACTTTTCATACTTACTTTATTCAAATCACATAACCTTACTCGGTTATTGTAGCAAAACCACATTTACTTACTTACTTTGAAATAAAACATTCATACATACTTACTTACTTAGTCAAATTTCACATACTTACTTTAATAAAGCTTACTTTTGTAATTCAAATCATTTATATACTAAACCATGGAGACTAGGCATATCACTATTACTATCATATGGGTAATCACTTCTTCGCTTCATCCTCAAAAGAGGGCATCCTCCGAAAAGGAAACAGAATACCCATAGCCACGGGACCTGTTAACTGGGCTAGAGTCGTACAACATCACATATAATGCCACATAGGCAGACATATAAGTGCCACATAGGCGACATGATAGTCACATAGAATTACGCATGTGATTGTCAAGGTCCAGCCCATTCCTAGGTCGTCGGCTAAAATTCCCTTGGGTCCCTAGATTGACCTCCATTTTGTCCCTAACTCATATGCTATAATGCCTTAGTCTCAAAACATTCTTATCATGTTGATATCACTTCCACTTTATTTGTACAAAAGCTTACGAAAATCATCTCTTAAAAAAACACATACATGTTGGATCCATAATTAATCAAAGTTTTAAATTGTACAAAAACCATGCGAGTTTTTTAAAATCCCATGAAATCATAATGTGTAGTGAAATACAATTTTTAATTCAGAACAAGGTTTGTACAAGAACATATCCTTTTTGATAATCTTATTGTCAATATTTCCACATACTTATATCCCTTAAGATCCTTGAACATCATTTATTCCTTGCCCTAAGACTTGATTTAATTCGTTCGATGTTATCTTATATCAAAAGGGATTAATTCGTACCATATTCATATGTCCAAAAACGATTTTCAAACCATATATTTTGATATCTTATTTACAGGATTCGATAATTGGATCATACAATATAAATGTCGTTCACAATTATATTCTAATAAAGACTTTACCTTCGTAGATATAAGTGAGCTGAAACTACCCCTAAAACTAGGGTGTTATCTATGTTCACAGATCTGAAAGTCCCCAGTCCTAGTGTTTAACCCAAATCGAAACCTGTCACGACAAAGTCGGACAAGCCAAACTATCTGTATAAGAGTCGTAAACTTTAGGTTGTCTCCAAATACTTAACTAGAACGCCTACAACAATAAATCTTCAAAAATCGCAATTCCACAAGTCATATCACAATTGAGATGGAAAACAGTTTATGCTTAAATCTGAGAATACTAAGCATAAGTTAAATAAGTCTTATGCTCCAATTAGTCCAAACGATACGAATGAGATTATACAGATAAAATTTTTACAAACTTTTAAATCTCCTAAGAAATGTCGTGCAATGATTTTAATGTACTAAAATCATCGCAAAGTTTGAAAACATGTCAAAACAATTCGAAATCGCATTTTCGATAGCATATAGGTCTTAATTCGAAATACCGATAATTTATGAAATTTCTGCGATAAGACCGGGTAACAATTGCTCATTACCCAGTTTGCAAAGCAGAGAATAAGGTATATCCTCAATCCAATTGATTCAATTCATTTCCTATTTTAAATTGATTCTAAGGTCCACATTCGTCTTCAGATAATTCACACAATCATTTACGATAGCAGATTTTCAATTCCAAAATATAAAGCAATTTATACCGGATAATTTCGTAAGTTAGGCAATTTAATTTTAACTCGTATAATTATATTAATCGTAGCAAGAGAGGTTCATTTACCTGAGATTCATGATGACACGTAAATTGAGGCTTGATCGAACTCACGTTCATCACCTATTGTCGCGTTACACATTTACATATTTAAATCGGATTAATTTCGATCAAATCTAAGTTTAAATAAATTTTTAAAAAAATTGAAACGGTCAAATCTGACTGCTTACCAGTCTATCGTTAACCTGTGGCATCGTCCAATTTTCTCCTCTTTTCCTTTTTTTCTATTTATTTCTTCTTCATTTTTATTCTTTCATTTTTTTTGGTTGACCGGTTCGGACCGGTTAAGCATATTCCTTTCCACTGAATCGATTTGAACCGGTTCAGTTGCTATTTCGCCAGTTAGGGCGTTCATCAGCCGGTTCTCCACCAGTTTTCACTTCCAGCAGCTCCATCTGGCCATACGACTTGTGGGGTTGGCTACAGTAAGCCTGGGCTGGCCGGAATGGGACCGGTTCGTACCTTTTTCTTCTTCGACGTCGTTGCCTCTTTCTCTTTATCGATCTCCGCCTCTCTGCGTCATCGACAGTCGTCGTCTCCTCCTTTGTGCTAGCCAGTGCCAACTCATTCTTCCCCTCCGACCGATCCTTTCTCTTTCGTCTCTCTTTTCTCTCTCATTTTTCCCTTCGTTTCTCGGTTTCGTTCTCTCCTCTGTTTTGTTAACAGAGGAGAGAAAGGAAGGGGTCGGGCCTCTTTTCCCCACTCCCTTCCTTTTTTATAATATATATATATAAAATAAATTATATATTTTTTTATATAATATATTATATAATAAATATCTTATGTATATAATATATTATTATAGTATATTATATACAAAATATCCAAATATAAATTTATTTAAATCAATTATATATATTTATTATTATTATTATTTGAATACATTATTATATATATTTATTTAATATATATATATATATAGGTAACTTTTTTTCTGGGAATATTATCCCATAATTCTGAGATAATTTTCCAAGGTGGGAAAATTTTGGGTTATCACAGATCCCTTCATCAGGGGGATTGATCCTCTCCCTTTAAAATTCTTTTTGGAGGCATTTTATGCAGAGGGGATCGATCCTCTTAGGGAAGGGATAGATCCTCCTGTGCATCGCTATTCCTTTTTACTTTCTGCCAATAAAGGATCTATCCCTTAGGTATAAGGGATCGATCCTTTGCTCCTTTACTGTACGAATATGGCTTTTACCAATTGGGGATCAATCTCCTAATGTAAGAGATTGATCCCTTGGCTTGGAACATCATTTTTTTTTTATGTTTAAACCCTAAAAATACTCAACTTTTAACTCTTAACTTCATCCAATCCTTTAACATCTCAAAAGTCATGCCACAGTACATTAATATACACATTTAAATCAACAATATCACATTTACAACATCTCATGTGATCCAAATCCTTAATTTCCACTTAATACCTCATACATGTATAAAAGCAATAAAAGTAATTCCTCTTAACTTCAATTTCATAAAACATAGACTCATAAGGCATCCATGACTCTTACAGATATATCCAATAACTCATAACATCCATATATTACACAATCAACTTATTTAACAGAGTATCGAGCTTATATAAGGAAAAATTAGGGTTTTACATCCTCCTTACCTTAGAAAATTTGGTCCTTTAAATTTCTTGGGCAATTCAAAATAGGTGTAGGTATTTCTCCTTCATCAAGCTCTCTAGCTCCCATTTAACTTCCTCATAGGAGTGGTGTTACCAGAGAACCTTGACCATTGGAATCGTCTTTGACCTTAACACATTTTCTTTCCTATCCAAAATTCAGATTGGTTGCTCATCACAATAGAGATACTCTCTAATCTCTAACTGTTCATACTCAATAACGTGGGGGGATCCGAGTCGTACTTCTAAAGCATGCATATGTGAAAGATATTGTCCACTCCAGATAGCTATAAAGGTAATGCTAACTGGTATGTTACATCTCCCACTTCATCTAAGATCTCGAATAGCCCGATAAACCGAGGACTTAACTTCCTTTTCTTTCTAAACCTCATAATCCCTTTAGATGGTGAAACCTTCAAGAATATTGAATCACTCATTGCGAATTCCAAATCCCATCTCCGAGGGTCAACATAATTCTTTTGTCGACTTTGAGTTACCTTAAGTTTCTCACAAATCAATCAAACCTTCTCAGAAGCCTGTTCAACTATCTCAGGAGCAAACACTTTCCTATCACCAACCTCTTCCCAGCTTATTAGAGATTTGCTTCTCCTTTCATACAAAGTTTCATATAGAGCCATTTCAATGCTGGAATGGTAGCTATTATTGTATGCAAATTAAGCTAATGGTATATGACCATCAGTTTAGGGATGGAAGGCTTTGCTAAAGCTCAATCAAGACCTCCTAGCTTCTCGAAACTGCTCTTAAAAATAAAAAGTAAACTTGGAGTCTTTTATCTAAAGTAATGCTTATTGGAACTCCATGGAGCCTTACTATCTCATTGACATATAGATCAACTAAGGCACTAAGAGTATATGTAACCTTAATGGCTAGGAAATGTGCCAACTAATTCAGTTTATCAACTATGACCCAAATTGCATCATGATTTTTCTAGGTCCTCAACAAACCCATAATAAAGTCTATAGTTATGTGCTCTCATTTTCACGTCAGAATAGGTAGAGACTTAAGCAATCTTGTTGGTTTCTAATGCTTTACCTTAACCTGCTAACACACAAGACACTTAGCCACATACTTTGCTATATCTCACTTCATATCAATCCCTCGATGCATTTTGTGCAAGTTATGATATATTTTGTTGCTCTTTGGATGCAGAGTGTATCTAGAGGTGTGGCCTCCATCCAAAAATAATTTCTTTAGGGTCTCATCATTCGGTACACAAATCTGGCCATGGAGCCTCAAAAGTCATTCATTGCCAATCTCAAAATCTAGCCTTTAATTATGTTCAATCTTTACTACCGTTTCCACACAAAACTGATCATCCCTCAAAACTTGTCTAATCTGTTTCATCAAATCAGGTTCAATCCTCAAATTGGCCATTGTACAATCAGTGCTAAAAGGAGTCTCCTCCAACCACATACTTGTCAATTGCTTAAGCAACTCATGCTCTCTGATCATCATGTAAAAAATTAATTCCAAGTGCTTCTTACTAAGCGCATCCACTACCACGTTAGCCTTACCCGGGTGGCATAGTATCTCACAATCATAATTCTTTATAAATTCCATCTATCTTATTTGCTTCATATTCATTTCCCTCTGAGAAAACAGATACTTGAAGCTTTTGTGATCAGTGAACACCTAGAACCTTTCTCCATACAGATAATGCCACCAATTCGTACGGCTAGTTCCATGTCAAGAGTAACTACCTTCATTGTTGCATGAACACACAATCTAAACCCTGCAATGAGGCGTCATTGTAAACTGAAAAAGCCCTTGAACCATTTCAAATGGTCAGATCGATACCAATGTCAACTTCTGCTTGAGCTCTTGGAAACTACGTTTACAACCATTAAACCATTCAAACTTCATATCCTTCCTTATGAGCCTTGTCAATGGAGGAGCTAACTTAGAGAACCTTTCCACGAAGCGCCTATAGTGCCTTGCAGGTCCCAAGAAGCTTTGAATCTCCATCACATTCTGGAGTTGTTCACACTTTAGAACTGCATCAATCTTATACAGATCCACTGATACCCTATCTTTCGAAATGATATGACCAAGGAATGCAATCTATTCCAACCTAAAGTCACACTTATCCAACTTTGCATACAACTTCTTATCTCGGAGCGTCTGCAACATAATCCTTAAATGATCCTCATACTCCTTTCGAGACTTATACTAAACCAAAATATCATTGATGAATATAATCACAAAATTATCTAGGTACTGCTTAAACACCTCGTTCATCAAGTTCATGAAGGTACGAGTGCGTTTGTTAGACCAAATGGCATCACTAGGAGTTCTAAGTGGCCATATCGTGTTCAGAAGGCTATCTTAGGGATATCCTCCTTCTTGAACTTTAGTTGATGACACCTCGATCTTAGATCAACCATAGAGAACATCGTGACACCTCATAATTGATTGCACAGGTCATCGATCCTTGGGAAAGGGTACTTGTTCTTGACAATAGCCTTGTTCAACAGCTGGTAGTCAATACACAAGCTTAGGCTACCATTCTTCTTCTTTACAAACAGATATGAAGCACCCCAAGGTGAGACGCTCGAGCGTATAAACCCTTGTCCAATGACTTTTGGGCCTACTTCTTCAGCTTTTACAACTCTACTAACGTCATTCTATAAAGACACTTGGATGTGGCCTTAGTTTCTGGTACCAAATCAATGGTAAACTTCAACTCCTTATCTGGTGGTAATCCAAGCAATTCCTTGGGAAAGATATCTGAAAAATCTCATACTACTAGAATCTCTTGAAGCTCTATATGCTTTCTTCTAGTATCTTCACATAAGCAAGATAACCTTCATATCAATATAGCTCATAAGACTTCATAAAACAAAACACCAATCTTTATTTCTTACTTTTAAAAACTCACAGCATAATTATCGGGTGAGGAAAAGGTTAGAGTCGTAGTGTAGTAGTCTAAACTTACACGATTGGCAACTAACCAATCCAAGCCTAATATCACACAAATCCATGCATACATAACAAGATTAGACCAGCTGCTGAATCCTTATCTTCTGCCCTTAGGTTACAATCTTTATATACTAGGTCAGTCATTTTGGATTTTCTCATGGGAGTACTAATGTGTAAGAGCTGACCTAGGGGTGCAAGCTCTATATGCAACTTATGTGTAAATGTCAATGATACAAGAGAATTGGTAGAACCTATATCAAACAAGGCTAAAACTTCATAACCATAAACCTAAATCTTACCTTGAAAGAGGTCTGGAGAGGCATTGACAGACTCCTTGTCCAGTGCGAAGACTTTACCCTGAGCTATAGGTTTATTAGCTTTCTCTGTTGGGGTAGCTCTTCTCTGCTCAGTTGGTCTTGCAGCCTGTCCCTGAATAGGCTGTATTGTAGTCTATCTTGGGGTAAGCTTAGGCTGTTGGTAGTCTCTAATTCAATGTCATGTATATTTATAATTGAAACAGTTGCCCGATGCCCAGTAGCAAGGCCTAGTCCTATGGTCCTTACCACACTCCTTACAAACCCTCTAAGAACAAGTGGCAAGACAGGTTTGTGACTATCAATTTAATCTTGACCCCTTTAGTAAGGCATCTACTGTCGGAAGATAGCTTGCCATTATCCTTACCTCGAGCCCCATAATCACCTTTATGGAGCTTATAGTCCTGCTCCACTAGTTGGGCCATTAGGATGGTGTCATCATAGTTGGTGATGTTGAATGGAGCTAACTTGGCCTTGATGGCCGACTTCAACCCTTCCAATAACCTCTCAACCTTTTTCTCCTTACTCTTAAAGGTGTCGAGGTCATAGCAGCTCAAAGCTGTGAACTTGGACTCATACTTGACCACAGACAGTAACCCCTATGTCAAGCTCAGAAACTCCGGTAGACACCTAATTTTGTCTGAGTAATTTTACAAACTATAAAAAATGAAAAAAATAAAAAAAAAACAAGTAAACTCTTTTGGTCAAACCTTTTAGCCCTAAAATCCCATGCAAGCCATGCGATTCCCACGCAAGAACTTAAGCTAAACCCATGCAAACCATGCACCATGCTACCTTATTAAAACCCAAACCCATATTTACTTCTCAACCAAATCTTAACAAAACTAAGCAGAGTTGAACTAAATACTGGTTTCCAAAATGATGAGAATAAATCAACATATAAAAGGAAAAAAAGCTGTCAAATAAAATATGCCTAATATGCCATGAAAGCAGCCTTGATTGAAGGAAATTAATAGAGGAAATTTGCTACCTTGAGAGACCAGAAGAATGCCTATAAAAGGCCAAGGTAGAGAGCGATGAGGATACAGAGAAATAGTAGAAGAGAAAAATGGAGAAAAAAATGAGAGTCTGAAATAACAAATTTATCTGCAGGTTTTTTTATTGTTCTTCATTTTGGTTCACTACATCGCTCCCTATTGATTTCCTGCCTAGCTCAAGCCTTCACATTGCTTGTGTCTCCTTGTCGCACACCATCTTCGTCCTATCTCTACTCTAACCGAACGCATCGTCTACGTCTCAACATTCCTTATCAACTCATTGTCTATCATCCCTACTCACGCTATCTTCATCGCAAAAGCCATATCGCTATGCCACCATTTCTCTTTGCTTCGATCAGTCCTGCACTGCATCTCCATAATCACGTATCCCCAGCTGTAAACCGTCATTGCTTATAATCCACTACCATCATGCCTTTGTGTTCTATCTCTACTACATCGATACTGTATTATTGCACTGTTTTTCTGCTACGTCACCTTAACTATCGTCCTACCATTGTGTACTCTGTCTTCCTACACCGCCATTCTGTTGCTCCTTGCTTCCTGCTTCTACTGTCGGTGCCACCTACTGCCTTACAATTGTTGTGTCATCTCAGCACTCTTCTCATGCAGTTTTGCTACTGCTTGGCTTGTTGCATATGTGGATTATTTCTGCCATCAACTTGCTACACTACCACCTTACTAATCTTTTGCGATGAGTTGTTGTTTCCTTTGTTACTGCTGGTGGTTGACATAGCTGATTTGCTACATTGCTGGGTGTAAAATGCTTGTTGTTTTCTGCCCACTCCTTTGTTGCTACTCTTTCGGTTAGCAGTTTAAAAGTAAAAGGCTATCGGTTAAGAGAAGGAAGAAAAGAGCCCTGCTCAAATGACATAGTTTGGCTTGAAATAAAAAATAAAAAAATTTAATAAATAATAAAAATATTTTTCTAAAATTAGGGATTTATAAAAACAGTAAATGATTTTTTAAAATGAAATATTTATAAAATGGTGAATAAGGGATAATTCTGATGATAGATTTCATAGAAATCAAAAGTAGTGATTCTTTGATAATCCTTAGAATCAAAATAAAATGCATCCATTACCAGCATAATACGATACTTAAGTAATTTTGATTTTGTCTCGATTTCAAAAATTTTTACAATCAATTTTGAAATAAATAAATTTAAAATAGATAATAATAAAGACAAGTAAAATAAATAAAAGCAGACAAATGAAACATACATTTTATAGTGAATTTTCGATGATGAGATTTCTTAGTGTTATGAATAATATTTCGAATGCCATTTCAGCTAATTATATTAGGACACGTGGCATATCTGAGGAGGATCTGGCATAATAAGACATTTTAATAAAAGAGGACAAAAGTGTAATTACGAAAAGAGGAAACTCCCTATAAATAGGGATCAGGTATGATTTTTCAAACCAGATGATAATTTCCTACTGAAACTCTGTCAAAATTATTCTCTGACTTTAGCATTGGAGTGAAAACACAGGGAAAAACTTCTTGCATCTCTCTAATCATTTCCTTTTTTAGCAGAATATTTTGAAGTACGTGTGACAAAGATCGAGGTAGAAACGTAAGCAGTACGTGATTGTTGATAGTGACAGCAACAATTGGTGCCGTATGTGGAAAATCGAGCAAAAAGTCATTCTGACACAATGATACAGACACGTTCGACAGCAGTCAAACACGAGGATATTGAAGACATGGCGGTTTCTCCCATGACGGGTGGCGGAGAAGCCGCAAGGGTGCAGAGCGAAGCCAATATGATGGCGATTCCCATCACGAAATTCGAAGCAATGCGAAAACAAGGAGAAGAGACTATCCAAGCTCTACAGACAATGGTGGACCTATTCAAAGGTGGCTTCTCACATGTGAATTTGCCACCATCCGTCCAACATTTGGTAGGAGAAAGGCAGAATCTGCGGGATGCTGAGGGTATGTCGCCATTCCTTCCCGACGTGGAGAATGCGGCAAGCATGCCGTGAAATATCCCAGGCGTGGAGCATGTGGCAAGCATGCCACGAAACCTTCCTGGCGTGGAGCATGCGGCAATCATACCGCGAACCTTCTTGGAGTGGAGCATGCGGCAAGCATGCCGTGAAACCTTCTTAGCTTGGAGAATGCGGTAAGAATGTCGCGAAACCTTCTTGGCATGGAGAATTCAGCAATCATGCCACGAACCCTTCCTGGCGAAGGCATGCAACGGTCCAATTAGAGCTTTGAGGGAGAATCGCAGTGCGCAGCGATTTGTTCTTGGCAGTGGAGACCACCCCGACCTTGCAGACATTCCAGGCACTGGAGATACTCGCGAGTAGGGAGACCTAGGCATCATGACATGAACTCCTTTGGGAATGGCGAACCCTGGTGGTATCCCGTATGACATTCATGACGCGAGAGGTACAGTCAGCCCCATGCAAGACCCTATCGGAGCAGCCGAGAGAGATTTGTTACATGAGGCTACAATAAACCTTATGCAGGAGGCTGCAGGAAGGGTGAGACGCCAAAGTGGAGGACATCAAGGTGTGGAGGGACCAAAGCGTCATAGAATGAGATATTTAGTACGGGAAGTTAATGGAAGTTGGAGACGTCGGAATATGGTGAATCTCGAAAGTCCCAAAGGCGTGGACTCTGGATACATAGATGAGGAAGAGGCCAGAGTAGCTGGATCCCTGCCCGAGAGAAGAAGATCGGAGATGGATCCAACTTGGAATCCTAGAACTACAATAGTAAATTATAATCAAGCTGAATCAGTCGCACAGGACACTAACAACATGAAGAAAATGGTGGAACGTATTCTGGAAGAAAAGATGTTGGTTTCAATTGAAGAAAATTAGAGAAGGAGGATTCCATTCAGTGCAGTTATTATGGGAAAACCATTACCCCCGAAGTTTAAAATGCCTCAGATAACAGCATATACGGGAAGAACTGACCCTTATAACCACATTCAAAACTATGAGTCACTGATGCTGTTGCACGGATGGGAGGATGAAATTATGTGCAGAGCATTCTCCCTAACCTTAATCGGTTATGCACTAAAGTGGTTCAACAGTTTGCCAAAGGGTCTATTTCATCTTTTGATCAACTACGGAATGAATTCCTACGGGCCTTCATGATGAACAGTAAAAAAAGGAAAGATGCTACTTATCTGTTAACCTTGAAACAAGGAAATAGAGAGCCACTCAAGAGTTATATTGACCGATTTCGTGATGCCACACTGGAGATTCGAGATTTACAAGTTGGAGTAGCAGTGACCGCTATGTTGCAGGGAACGAGGTCCGAGAAGCTACAGGAGTCATAATCTCTGGATCAGCCAACAACGGTATCATATTTCTTTTCTAGGGTAAAAAAATACATTACTCGGGAAGAAGTGATGAGGACAATCTTAACAAAAGATGCCAGAGATGAAAGGAAATGGGAGAGGGAGACGAATGACAAAAGTATTGGAAGGCTGGACAAGCCGAGTAAAGATCCCAAGTTAAAATACTTTGCTTATACGCCCTTCATTGAGTCATGAGCTTCAATATTGGCAGCAATAGAGAGGATGGGATTCAATTCCCTAGAAAAGTTAAAGGGAACTTGGGGCGGGACCTGAGGTCCTATTGTAGTTTTCATGCAGCTTATGGCCACTCGACTGAGAAATGCCGAGATCTAATGAACCAGCTAGAGAAACTGGCCAAGGAGGGGAGATTAGATCATTTCTTACGGAATCAGAACCTTCCTCGGGGAGAAGAAGATCGTAGATGGGGAGACAGGCGCTTTGATAATAGGGGGAATGTAAGGAGAAACGAAGAAAGAAGAAATGAAGTGAGACCAAGAGAGCACAAGAATTGGGAGGTTGACAATGAACCTACTGGAGCTGCTATTAATGTAATCTCTGGAGGAGAAGGAAGAGCGGGTGACTTATCGGCCTCAAGAAAGACTTATACTAGACAAGCATATAAGATTCATTCTGTTATGAAAGTTGACAAGAACGAAGAGGCAATTATGTTCACGCCAACCGATCAAGGGGATGTGATTATTCCCCTTGATGACCCCATGGTCATATCGACAGTAGTGGCTAAGCACCCGATGAGTCGGATTCTGGTAGATAATGGGAGTTCAGTAAATCTTATCTATTGGAATTGTTTCGAAAAAAATGAATTTGAGCGAAGATCGGCTTAAACTAGTAACTACTCCACTATTTGGTTTTGCGGGCGAGAAGGTAAAAGTAGCCAGATCCATTGAGTTGCCTGTTACCTTGGGAGAAAGTCCTAGATGTGTGTCAAGGTAAGTTCTATTTATGGTGGTAAGATCAACTTCCTTGGCCTACAACATTATCTTTGGAAGATCACTGTTGAATGATATGAAGGCTGTACTTTCCCCTTGTTATTTGCTAATGAAGTTTCCCACGCCGGAAGGAACAGGACAAATAAGGGGAGATCAAAGGAGGGCGAGAACATGTAATGTTGCATCCACAACATGTAAGGGTTTGCAAAGAAAGGAAACCCTTACCATTACTGAATCGCCCAAGCCTAAGCCAGTGGAAGAATTAGAGGAAATTACGTTGGTAGTTGATGATGAGGATAAGAAGTTGTACATTGGAAGCCAACTAAAATTCGAGGCTAAGGAAGAGTTGGTAAGATGTTTGAAGGACAATGCTGATATTTTTGCATGGACCCATGCTGACATGCCTGGAATTGATCCCACAGTGATCTGCCATGAGCTCAATGTGTTGCCTGGAACTAAACTTATCAAGTAAAAGAAAAGAACTTTTGCCCTGGAAAGGCAGCAAGTAATAGAGGAAGAGATCGAAAAACTGCTTGAAGCAGGTTTTATTCGAGAAGTTCTATATCCAGATTGGTTGTCAAACATGGTAATGGTGAAGAAAGCTAATGGAAAATGGATAATGTGCGTAGATTTTACTGATCTAAATAAGGCATACCCAAAAGACTCATACCCATTGCCTCGAATCGACAAATTGGTGGATGAGACTACTGGGTACGAGTTACTTAGCTTTTTGGATGCCTTTTATGGTTATCATCAGATTTCAATGTATCCGACAGATGAAGAAAAAACATCTTTTATTACAGACAAGGGCACATATTGTTACAGAGTGATGCTGTTTAGCTTGAAAAATGCAAGGGCTACATATCAATAGATGGTGAACAAAATATTCAGGGATTTGCTTGGAAACACCATGGAAACTTATGTAGACGACATGATTGTAAAGAGTAAAGTAGGGGAGTCTCATGCCTCGAGACTATCCAAGGTCTTGGTAGTATTGAGGAAATATGACATGAAGTTTAACCCCAATAAGTGCTCCTTCGAGGTTCAATCCGAAAAATTCTTCGACTTCATGATAACTAGTCGAGGGATTGAGGCTAATCCTGAAAAGGTCCAAGCCATTCTAGATATGAAACCCCTAGTGACCCTCAAAGAAGTGCAAAGATTAACGGGGAGAGTAGCTGCTCTGAATCACTTTTTGTCAAAATCAGCAGAGAAAAGCCTACCCTTTTTCAAGACACTTCGAGGTGGGAAGAACTTTTAGTGGATCGAAGAATGTCAAAGGGCCTTTGAGGAATTAAAAGAGTATTTGAGAGCGCTCCCATTGCTCTCAAGACCCTTGACTGGGGAGCAATTGTTTGTATATCTGGGTATAGGAGATAAGGTAGTGAGCGCAGTGCTTTTGAGGAAGACCTCCGACGGAGATAAGCCGATTTATTATGTGAGTAAAGTACTCTTAGATGCTGAGACACGATATCCACAAGTTGATAAAGTGGCTTTATCACTTGTCACAGCTGCAAGAAAGCTGCATCCTTATTTCCAAGCATATCCCATTGTGGTATTGACAGATCAACCTCTAAAACAAATACTACAAAAGCCTGAACATTCAGGGTGATTGGTAAAATGGGCAGTGGAGCTCAGTGAGTATGACATCAGCTTTCAGCCACCCCAAGCCATCAAAGTACAAGCATTGGCAGATTTCATAGTCGAATATACTTATCGAGAAGATTCAACAGAATAGGAGACAGCATGGTGGAAGTTATTTGTAGATGGAGCATCCAACCATCAAGCAAGTGGAGCAGGTATTGTGCTAGAGTCGCCGGAAGGAAAAATGCTTGAGTATTCCCTATGCTTCAATTTCCTTTGTTCTAATAATTTGGCTGAATATGAAGCTCTAATCGGGGGTAAGAAGTTGGCAAAGGAGCTCCGGGTGAAAAAGTTGTTGGCTCATAGTGATTCTCAGCTGGTGGTCAATCAGTTTAATGGATAATTTGAAACTTGGGAATCCTCCCTTGTCCCGTATCTGCAGAAGGTCTAGACTTTGGCCCAATAATTTGATAAATTATAGCTCACCCAAATTAACCGATCAAAAAATAATCAAGTTGATGCTCTGTCTAAACTGGCGTCTTCTAAAGAAACAATTGGAAGATTAGTAAAAATAGAGAGGCTAGAGAGGCCTAGTATAGATAAGGATGATGTACTAGAGATCAAAGTTGGCGAAGATTGGAGGACCTCGATCAAACGATACCTAGTGGAAGGGATTCTCCCGGAAGGTAAAGAAACTGCTCGAAAGACCAGAATCCAAAGTGTAAGATTTGCTTTAATGAATGGGGAGCTTTACAAGAAAGGGTTCACCATGCCACTATTGAAATGCCTTAGTCCAAAGTAAGCGAATTACGCCTTAGCTGAGGTTCATGAAGGAATATGTGGAGAACACTTAGGAGCTAGAGCCTTGGTAGCAAAAATACTCAGAGCGGGGTTTTACTGGCCAACGTTAAAGTAAGATGCAGCCGACAATGTATAAAAGTGCGACAAATGTCAAAGGTTCGCTCCCTTAACAGCTGCACCAGTAACAACACTCCAAAGCATCTTTCAACCAACACCATTCACTCAGTGGGGATTGGATATACTGGAGCCTTTCCCGATGGCCACAGAGCAGAGGAAGTACTTGTTAGTAGCTACGGATTATTTCACTAAGTGGATAGAAGCCGAGCCGCTAGCATCAATCACGGAAAGGAAGGTCGAGGCAATGGTGTGGAAAGACATAATCTACCGTTTTGGGATTTCGAGGATTTTGAATGCTGATCATGGAAAACAGTTTTACTGGGATGCTTTTCTAAAATTTTTGTAAAGGACTTGGTGTTCAACTGATGATCTCATCAGTATCATACCCACAAGCCAATGGTCAAGCTGAGGTCAGCAACAGAACCATACTGCATGGCCTTAAGACTCGTCTTGACAAGGCAAAAGGAGCTTAGGTGGATGAACTTCCCAGCACCTTGTGGGCGTACAGAACTACTAGTCGGGTATCGACGGGGGAGACGCCATTCAGTTTGGTGTATGGGACAGAAGCACTAATTTCAGTTGAGATAGTGGCTGTTTCTCCAAGAATAATTCCTTATGTACATGAAGAGAACTCCCAAGGCCTTAGGGAGGATTTGGACTTACTTGATGAACAACAGGATTTAGCAGCCATACATCTTGCAGCTTACCAACAAAGGGTGGCTCGTTATTACAACTCAAAGGTGAAAGATAGACTTCTCCAAGAAGGAGATTTAGTATTGTGAAAAACAGTCATCACCAACGCTCAGAGAGAGGATGGTAAATTCAGAGCAAATTGGGAGGGGCCATACAGAGTCAGGAAGATGATTGGACCCAGCAGATGCATCCTAGAGAATCTACAAGGCAAGGAGATGTCAAAAACATGGAACGTTAACCATTTAAAGTCTTATTTGCAGTGACAATCTTTTATTGATTACTTATTCAACTTTCTTTATAATTTATTGTTCGCAGGAAAACAATTTATTGTTTCATGAATGACGATATTACATTGTTCATCAGGATTTTTCTTTTTAACTATCTTAATTATGTACAACGAAGGGCTTGAAGCGAAAAATGCGTGAGGTAAGCCACGCACTCAACAAACGAAGGGCTTGAAGCGAAAAATGCGCGAGGTGAGCCATAAAAAAGTGGTGCAAGGGCTTTAAGTGAAAAATGCGTGAGGTAAGCCACGCACTCAACAAACGAAGGGCTTGAAGCGAAAAATGTGCGAGGTAAGCCATAAAAAATGGTGCAAGGGCTTGAAGCGAAAAATGCGCGAGGTAAGCCACACACTCAACAAACGAAGGGCTTGAAACGAAAAGAGCGGGAGGAAAGCCACGAACTCGAATCAAAAGGGCACGAAGTAAGCTATGAAAAATGGTGCAAGGGCTTGAAGCAAAAAAAACGCGAGGTAAGCCACTCATTCGAATCGAAGAGACGCGAAGAGATCTATTAAAAATAGTGAAAAATGCTTAAAGCAAAAAAGGCGCGAAACAAGCCATAAAGAAAATCACACCATAAATATATGAATACCAATAACAAACCATACTTCATGTATATATATATATATAAAGAAAAAGGAGAGGCAACAACAAATATGAAAGATAAAAACACGCCTAAAATCTACTCCTTTGCAATTGGGGAAGCACCTCCGCTGGGAGAGTCAAGATCTTCATCATCCAAATCTTCTAGTGCATCAATTACTCCTTTCGGTCAACGAGGCTCCCAAGGACCCGAAAGATTAGAAAGATTGTCGTGAGCCCCCTTCTCCATGTATGTGGCAAAGTCCTCACCGTTAGGCTCATAGTCGATCCAGTCTAAGAATTCATTTGTATATTGTTCCACTCGCTTGGACCATTGCAGTTAGGAACAGGATTCACTGGATCTCTCTTTCTCCAACCAAGAGTGTGCCATATAAAAGCCATATTTCATTAAAGTAGTAGAGAATAAAACTTTCTTGTCGTAACAATCTTGTGACAGACGATGCTCTCTAACAGCCTCAAAATGAATTTGATCACGCACCTTTGGGTTAACGGTGGAAGACTGAGCTTCTTGACGCAACTTCAAATTTTCCTCTTCCAGCTTGCTAAAATTAGTTTGAAGGTCTTGAAGTTAAGCAAGAATAACATCATAATTAGACTTGAAAGAACTCAACTCTTCACTGGTGACAGCATGCTCTCTTTGAAGGCGGATGAGCTCAAGATTCAATTCTTCCTTTTCCTTCTTCAATCTGTCAACACGTTCGGGGAGCCTTATGTATTGGCTCCTCTCATTCTGCCATTCAACCCTTTCAGCTCTTAATCGGGTAAGTTCAACATCAGTATGAGATCGATAGGCTCTATGCCACGCATTGTTGGTAATCACTTATTGAGCGGTCTAAAATTATCAGCAAATATCAAGATAAAATTAACGAAGAAGGAAACAATAAAAAAGATAGAGAAATACCTGCATAACCAAGTAATCGGACTGATCTTAAGAAGCAGTGAAATTTCTAAATAACTCCGCCTCGTCCCGAGGAAGAATGGTTGACTATCCCAGGCGAGACGCTACTCATGGATCATGGATTGAGTCATTGTCATTCACACCAAGATAAACAATAAAGATCTGTCCTCAAATGACTGCGCCACCATCTACTTGGTATCGGGATGTGTTCAGATCCGCTATCTGTGGAAGCACCGGAGCATCTCGCAGGACCGGTTCAATATGTAATAATCGCCGGTCAATACGCGAAGGACGAGTAAGGTTGCACTCTGCCCTATTCCTCCGATGATGTTCCTCTAAATTGGGATCAAGAGTGGGAGCTTCTACCGCAGGTTGTTTACCCCTACCCTGAGAACCCGATGCTTCATGATGTGGCGAAGAAGGGGCAGGGGGGATCTTGATCTATCATCTCGAGCTCGAACTCGAGAAGAAGTTTCCCTAACCTGCCCAGAAACTTGTGGATGCCTTCGCTTTTACGGACGAATAGTTTTAGGAACACTCTTCGGTTCATCTCGCTGAATAAAAGCCCTTTCGAGTATACTCGTTCCTGAAAGAAAAGAAACCAAAAAGAATCAGAATGATCACTTAAGAAATGAACAATTATGTGTACATGTGAATGCAATATGAAATCACCCGAATTAAGATAAGCATCAAGGGAATGAATGTTAGCCAAACTTTCATCGGAAGGGAAATCTAGAAAAGGGCTTCCAAAAGCTTCCCCTTGACCCCATTCCAAGTTTTCATCAGAATTTCCTTCAGAGGACTCGGAAGGATTCCTCACACCTTGACCCTCTTCCACAATAGTAGAAGGCAAGATGGGTGCAAGTACAGAAATGGGAACAATGGAAAGTCGCCCCCAGCCAGCAGCAGTTATATTCTCTGGAGTTAGTAAAGATGACAAAGTACTTCCATCATCTACTTGTAGTTGGGAGATTAAGGAGCTATATAAATGTCTTAAGTCAGAAGGGCGACAAACGTTAGGGGGATCGTGAAGACACCAATGGGTGGGAATGTTTAGAGATGGCGAAAACTCAATAATAACCCAATCTGAAGCATAATTATGCAACTTAGATGGTAGTCTTTCGAAAAACTTGCTACTTTGTCCTACCCCACCAACCCTATGAATACTAAAGCAAGTCGAGTTCGGGACAATACGAACTCAAAAAAATGAACTAAACAAAGGAACAGTAGGCGTAACACCACATCTATGGCATATGATTGAAAACCCGACCACCTGTGCCCATCCATTAAGATGAAGTTGAGCGGGAACTATACAGAAATGCTGGAGAAAAGCAACTCCAAAGTCAGGTAAGGGAAAACGAAGTCTGAACTCTAGCGAAGCTAAGTGAACGGGAATGCCACTACTGACTGCTTGAGGGGAGCATTCCCTATCAGTTGGAAGTCTATAAAAATAATCCTCAGGCACAGGAAAATTATTACGAATGAGCTCAAGGTCAGATTCCCTAAGTCTAGAAAGGGAGCCCAAATTTAATTGTTTGTCGGTACCTCTTCTAGCCATCAGAAGTTACCGCGAAGGGGACTGAATGTCGCGAAGTGTAAGTTACCGCGAAGGGTGACTGAATGTCGCGATGTGTAAGTTGTAGCAAAGGGTGACTGAATGTTGCCAAGTGTAAGTCACCGCGAAGGGTGACTGAATTCCGCGAAGTGTAGCTTGTCGCGAAGGGTGACTGAATGCCATGAAGTGTCAGTTGCCGCGAAGCGTGACTGAATGCCGTGATATGTAAGCTTCCGCGAAGGGTGACTGAATGCCGCGAAGTATAGCTTGCCGCTAAGGGTTACTAAATGCCGCGAAGTCTCAGTTGCCGCAAAGGGTGACTAAATGCCGCTATGTGTAGCTTACTGCGAGGGGTAATGTTGACGCGAAAGATAGCTGCTTGCCAATAACAAAAGCTTGTCGCAAATATCTATGGGTTGTCGAACTGAAAAACAGAGTGATTGCATGAAATGAAACGAAGCAGCGATCCCGCGTCAATATATAAGTACCGCGGGTCGCACCAATCGCAATGTGATGGCTGCGCTGACCTAAAAAAAATTATAAATGTACTCTTTTGCTTATCAGTAATTTATTCACAAAAGAGTGGGGAGCAATTGTTATGAATAATATTCCGAATGCCATTTCAGCTAATTATATTAGGACATGTGGCATATCTGAGGAGGATCTGGTATAATAAGACATTTTGATAAAAGAGGACAAATGTGTAATTACAAAAAGAGGAAACTCCCTATAAATAAGGATCAGGTATGATTTTTCAAACCAGATAATAGTTTCCTTTTGAAACTCTGTCAAAATTATTCTCTGACTTTAGCATCGGAGTGAAAACGCAGGGAAAAACCCCTGCGTCTCTCTGATCATTTCCTTTCTTGGCAGAATATTCTGAAGCACGTGGGACAAAGATCGAGGTAGAAACATCAGCAACACGTGACTGTTGATAGTGACAACAACACTTAGAAATCACAAGTACTGATTCTTTGATAGTTTTTAGGATTCAAATAAAATTTTTAAATGTTACCAGTGTATTAGAATATTTAAGTGATTACATTTCGATATCAAAATTTTTTTATTTTATAAAATAAATTACTTTTTCAAAAAATAATATTAAATGAAAAACAAATAATATATAAATAAATAAATAAAATATAAATTTTACCTCATATGATGAGATGTTACAAAATTCACAAAGACTGATTCTTAACCGATCTCTAGGTGAGAAAAGTTCACTAATTATTACCAGAAGTATTGGAATATTTAGTGTAATTTTCAATAAAATGGATCAATTTTTAAAATAATAAAATAAATAAATAAATTTTAAAAAATAAAAATAAAATATTTGTGTGCATCATATCCATCCATGTAATTTTTAAAATAAGTATGAATCTGCCAAAGATGAGATTCTATAAAAATCAGAAGTAGCAATTTTTAAGAAATATTAAGTGAGAGAATTATTCGAAATGCTACCAAAATTATTAGAGTATTTCAATATAGTTTTTAATACAAAAGATTCTCATTTATTTCTAACTAAAAACAATGATAAAATTTAACTTTTTAAATAAAGAAAATAAATAAAAAACAAAAACTTGGTTAAAAAATAATAAAAAGAATTCTTTTTAAATATTGAATTATGACCATTTAATTCAGATGAAAGGATATCACATGATTAAAATGGTACCGTTTTTAAACGAGTGTTGTGGGGGTGCTAATCCTTTTCCACACGTAATTCAACTCTCGAACCCAAACTTTGTTTTCACAGACCAAAAATCATCTTTTTAATAAAACTTAATTAATTTTAATACTTTGTTAAGAAGATAAATGTTTTTAGGTGGCCAATCACACATAGTCAAAAAAATTGGTGGTGACTCCCTTTGTGTTTTCAAAATTGTCTATGATCGAGTCCACAGACCAAATCCTTATGACAACTGGGCGACTCCACTATGGACTTTTAAGAGTCGAACCATTAATTAATCATGTTTTATACCAAATCTTAGTTTAATGGTCTTAGCAAATACTTAATAAGATTTTCCACACAAATAATGAAAACAAAACAAAACAAAAACAGAAATTGATTCATTCTCATTATTTTCATTTTTGTTAAAGATATGTTGTCTTTTATGTTTGGTTTATTCCTCTACATGCATGAATATTCATTTACATAACATGAGCTCTATACCTAGGCTTCGTCCCTTTAAGAGGGACTAGAGTGCGTTTGCTTTTCGTGAGGTGATAACCTCCGTAATGGCAATCAAAATACCCCCACTTAAATTGAACCCATTCCGTTTGTAAGATATAATGGGTGAGGATTAAGGTGCCTTATTTGGGAACCTTATATGCTTTAGAAACTTAAACCAAACATGTTGTAAGCTATAGGGAAGCTATTCTATGAGCCATGCTAGGTTTTTTTTCCCTAAGGATTATCTGAAATTAAGACACATGAAGGAGTATTTTGGATATATTGTTTTTCTCTAAAAGGTTAGAATTTTAAAAAAATAAATAAATAAAAGAAAAAAAGGAGTCATCACACTCCAAAGAAAAAAAAGATAAAAATAAAAGTGAAAAATTCATCATGGCGTAAAGGAAAATATTTTGTTTATTCATTTGAGCATGGCATATTCATCATGGCATCATCACATAACATGGAGTATACATGTCTTTTTGGGTTATAGGAGTCGAGGACATGAAAGATGAATTATAAGCTCGAATTATTGCTTTGGAGAATAATCAGGAAGAATTTAAACTAGAGATGTGAGAGATGAAAGAGAAGCTTGCAAAAATAATGAAGATGGTAGAAAGTCTGGGAAAGATGAAAGTGGTTTATTCTCAAAGGTGTTCGTCACTTCCAACTAAACCACATGTTGAATCATTAGCATGTGAAGACCAATTGAATAGTCATGAGACTGCTTGTCAAGATAATGTTGATACTCTAAATAGTCGAAGTGAGGATCCAGTGGTATAAAAGGCATGAAAAATGATAGAAAGGTGATGAAGGAGCTTTATAAACTTATGCCTAAAACAAAACCATATGGCCTTTTAGAACCCATATCAATTTGGCTACAATTTAACCTTTATTCTCGCCTTAACTGTGAGATCTGAGAATTTTGTACATATCTAAATTATGTAATGAGAACATGAAGTGTAATTGAATTGAACTAAATGTGATGTACCCCTATATTGAGATGGTATGGAATGAGATCTTTAAGTGATGAATGAGTTATGAATGGTAATTTAATAAATGGAGTAAACTATGGCCATTATATATGGAGATTTTATGTTAAGTGTGAAATAATGAGGCCACATCAATCTCAGAGAAGAGAGGATCGATCGGGTAGGCCAAAGAGACAAGGAATGAGAAAATTAAGTGAGCAGATCGATCTCCTTATGATTCTGTAATGAAGAGATCGATCTCATGAGGAAGAAATCGACCTCATGAAGCATTCTGTAAGGAGAAGATCGATCTCCTCAAGGAGCAGATCGATCTCATGAAGCATTTTGTAAACTAGAGACCAATCTCATAATTGGAACAGATCGATCTCATAAAGCCATTAAGAGATCGATCTCTCCCCACGACAGATCGATCTCATAAAGCCATTAAGAGATCGATCTCACCCCACGACAGATCGATCTCCTAGGCATAAAATTACCCCAAAACATTCTCAAATTCAAATGCAGATCGATCTCATCAAGGACTATATCGATCTCTTACCCTCGGCCTATATAAAGACTCATTTGTTTTCCTAGAAATCAATCTCTCTATCCCAAATTGCCATTTTTGAACCCTATTTTTCTCCCCCCTCCAAAACACCTATTTTCGTCCAAATCAAAGGTTGTGGCATGAAGGAAAGTTGTTCCTCATCAAAAGGAGAACAACATACTTGAAAATCGAAGGACGGATTGAATCGAGGCAAGAGTTAAGCACTCTACAAGTTTTGGATAATTTTCTAAACCTCGATCTTTAATTTTGAAGTAATTTTTGGTGATTGTGAGCATGGGTATTGTGATGAGATAGTCAGGAAATGATTAGGGATTGATGAAACTATGATTTTGTTGGAGTAAGGATGTTATTTTACAATTGTGGTAATTTTGGGAATTATGGCTATAAATTGGAATTGAGACAATATGGTGAATTTAGCATGGAATATGGTATAAGAAACGTGGAATATTGAGGTGTAGTGGATGAATAAGTGAATTGTGATAGACTTATAAGAATTGAGTTAATTGAGGTGTTAATGAGAATATGAGCAAATGTGTGCTCAATAATATGATTGAGTTGGGTTATTGATGTTTTTACATCGTTTGGATAACTCAGGAGTTTCAGAGAGGAATGCGAGACTAGTCTGTGATACGGGGGAATGATTGCACTATACGAGGTGTAAAGAGGTAAGAGAAAACTTAAACTCGTTTGTGTATTTTTTTTATGTTAATTGTAGCATGAAAAGTGATTTGAGCAAACAAGCATGTTTTTATGAGTTGTGAATGAGTAGTGCACACGATTTTATAGCCAATTGGGGCCAAACTTTTATGAGTTGTAAACTAAGCGTGAAAATGTTTTACAATCATTTTGTGTTTAAAACGTGAAAAGAGATTTGGGCTCTACGTTAAGGCGTACTGAGATTGAGAAATGTGTGCATGGTTTTGCCGGTTGGGACTCAGTTTTAACATATTTTGTGTTGGGTACACAAATGTTTTAAATGAGATTTATGAGAAAAAACTATTATGAGTTCTACGTGAAGGCAAAACGTTTTATATGATAATGGCTAATGATTGAGACTTAGGTGTGTCATGTTGAATACACATCGGGCCTTACTTTGGTAGCATGTAAGTTCGAGCCTTGTTCTGGTAACATATAAGTCTAATTATTCCTCCGCTTTGGTAGCATTGGGGGGCCTTGCTCTAGTAGCATGTAAGGTCGGGCCTTGCTCTGGTAGCAGGTAAGTCCGATATTCCTCCGTTTTGGTAACGAAAGATGCCTCCATTTTGGTAACGTGAGATGACCCCACGTTCTGGTAACATTGGGTGGCCTTGCTTTGGTAGCATGTAAGACCGATAGAGTGGGCCGCCTGAGAACCGACCTAGGGACCACGTGACAGTATGCATAAGGAGAGGCATTGCTCTGGTAGCATGTAAGGTCAGGCCTTGTTCTAGTAACGCGTAAGTCCAATATACCATGTACACGACCATATGTCAACGTTCCCTCTTATGAGGATGCTTGGGATGCGCACCCAGAGGAGATTAATTATGATGTGCCATGATAAGTTTTATATGAGTTTTATATGAGTTTTATTGCCTAGTCTCCTTTTTATACATATGAGTTCTGTTTTGTGGCTGTGCCACGTGCTTTCTATTGAGGTGATTTTTATCACGTTTTAATGAGAAAAGCCATTATCGCATTCTGATTTCCACATGCTTGTGACTGTGATTTGTACTGAGTTATGTACACTCATGTTTTACATGATTTTAGAGAAATGAGATGAGAATGATGTTTTAATGAGTTCATGCTACGTTTTAATTGAGTTTTAACTACGAGATAAAATGATTGTGCTGTGCAAATGATTGTTTCATTTATGAGTCCCTTACCCCCTTACTGAGCGATTTAGAAGCTCACCCTATTTTCTCTTCCCCCCAGATTTCTTCAAGTGAAGAGAGTTTTTCCTACGACGTACGAAGTAGTGGCTAGTGGAGGACTTGAGCTCCAGGCCATATATTGTATTTGAGGTATAATTTATCTTTTCATGTACCCAAACTAAAATTGTAATTATAGACACTTGCTGTACAATGATGTATGGGATGTATTAGGGTTAATTAACCTTGGATTGAGTAATGTATATTTTATGAAATATAATTATATAATGATGAGATCCTAAGGTATGATATGTATGATGATGTATGACACTGCATAGGAATTCACCCTTTATGGTGAATGATGTGAAAAAGTTTTAAATTTGCCCTATTTTTTGCGCTTCCGGGCCGTTACATTAACCTCTTTTAGTTACCCACCCAGACATTTGAAACAGGGTCTCCTAATTATGAATAGCCTTCATATTTTGATCCCTATTTGAATCAATAACTTCACCCTGCTCACATTTGACCACCTTTTCTGCTAGTCCCTAGATTCCAAACATTTACAACATTATTAAATGCCTCTTTTAAAAATCGAGTTGTCTAAAAACAACCCAAGAAGAAAAATGCATAGAGATCGACCCCATTCCTATCAAATATGGAGAACTTTAGCTCACTTACTTCAAAGGCACCTTGTTGCTCCTATATTTTTAAAACCCTTGAAACCCCCTACCCAGAGTGGTATGATCCGAACACAAGATGTGGCTATCATACAGGAAATGTTGGGCATACTATCAAAAATTGTATTGCTCTCAAGTTTAAGGTGCAGTCACTCTCAATCTATAGAAATCCCACAAAAAAACCCTATTTTTTCAACAAACCAACACACCTCTTCCATTTTTACCCAAAATACCAAGGTTTCTCTCTCTAGAATACACCCTCTTCCAGAAAGAATTGAGGAAAAGCTATTAGTGCAAAGTTGTTCATTGTGAGGAGAAGAACAACATAGCTTGGAGTCAACATCTCATTTGTTGGATTGAAGGAGCAAAAAAGTCTTCAAACTTGGAAAAGAAGTAAGTCAAGCTAAGTGAGTTTCCAATACACCAACTCTAAGTATATTTATCTAGTGGTTATTGTGAGTAGATTGGCGTATGTATTGATGAATGAAACTACCTAGAAGGTAATGAAACAAGCATAACCTAGCATGAGTTTAGTGTGAGAAAATAGAATGTGGTTGATTAGATGATAAAAAGGATTATATCAAGTTATTAGTGAGGTAATGTGCATGATTTTGAGATGATTGGATGAAGCCACATTGTGAGATTAGTCAAGTGAATAAAATGTGCATAAATGGTGTTGTAAAGAATGCATAAATGATGGAAGATTATGGATAAACATTTATGCCAAGTGTTTGGTAACCAAGTGTGTTGCTAGTTAAATTGACTAGAAATGGCATAATGATGACCAAATGTGATAATGGGTCAAACTTAATGAAATAGGCTCGATGAGATATATCGATTAGTTGAAGTTTGAATATGAGTTATCGGTATTGACTCATATGAATTATGAATGTGTGTAGCTCTAGAGGATACATCTGGAGTAAGTTAAGCCAAATCGTGAACAGTGGGAAAGGAAGAAAGAGTTGCTTCCAAGAGAATCGAGGTAAGGGAATTGTGTTAGCCCTAGGGATATCTATACGCCTTTCGGGCGCATGGGTGATTTTTAACGTAGCTAAGGGTCTTAAGACGAAATGTTTGTTTGAAGGGTAAAGAATTGGGTTTTTGAGAAATGTGCATTAAAAGCAAGAGATTGATGCTTTGAAATCCCTTTTATTGCTTTTTAGCATGTCATTGGTAAGTTGGCTAGCATTTGAAATGATTTGCACAAAAAGTAGCTTGATTTGGTTTCATAACCCTGCTTTGCAAATAAAGAGCCACCTAAGAGTATTGTGGAAATGAAGCGTGCTAGAGTGATGCTCACACGAGATTTGACGTGTTTTATACGTGCATTAGTGCTGGAGTGATGCTTGCACTAGATTTTTACATGCATCAGTGCTGGAGCTTAGTTCGTACTAGTTTTCACATGGATTTTATAACATTGTGCTGAAGCCTAGCTCACACTAGTTTTCATACGAGTTTTGACATGGTGCTGGAGCATAGCTCGCACTAGATGTCCACTATACTTGTTGTTGTGCTTGAGATTTACTCGCACGTGGTTTTATGACATGTTAGGAGCTTTGCTGGGAGCTTTGGGTAGGCTATGTACCATGCCGATTAAATAGGCTCGCACGTACATATTGAGATGTGGCAGTGTGTGATGATATAGGTCCACAGAGTACATTGTACTGTGCAAGTAGCATGGAGTACGTTGTACTGTGTGTGATATTATATATATGTCGTCTTCGGATCATGGATTCTGCTATCAACTGACGGGTTGGACGTGACCCATCTCCTGTGCGGAAGCAGATAGAGGTGATACCCCGCAAACTATGATCCGTGTAGCCTAGGATCATATAGGATATGGACATAGTCCTAGTTATTACCCTTATTGATATTTTATGCCTATCTCACATGTCTATGTTAAATGAGAAATCCATGTTTTGAAATGTGTTCGTGGGTTAGGAGAGTCCATGGGAGGGGCTAAGTCCTGACGAGTGATGATTTTGTATCGGTTTGTGTTAAGATTTGAAATGCTTTATAAGTGCACTTTGCATGATGATTTACCATGCCTTGATTTCCATTTACGCATGATGATTTCCCATGCTCTGTTTTGAGAATCGTGCACTGATTTTATTAGCATGAATTGCTTTACATGGCATGAACACAAGTATGAACATACTATTTGGAGTATGACAAATAAATGTGTGATTTAAGCATGGCATCACGACCACGTAGATAGTACAGCTATTTACCTGCTCGCATGATTGCCTTACTGAGCGTGTGGTTTGCTCAACCCCTTATTTTTCCCCTCTACAGAGCACTTACAGTAGATAGTGGGAGACTGAGAATTGGATTTTGGTATCCGCTGCATCCCATCACACGAGGTATACACATTTGTATAGTTTTTGTATCTAGACATGTCAAAGCACAGTAATATCTTTAAATGTAATTTTGGGGATGTAAAAGATTGTAAACATATGTAAACAGTAACTCTAATTTAGAAATACAAGTGTTTACATTTAAATGAATTGTAATTTGAAATGGTATGATTGGATGAGATTGACACCGATACACAACCCAACTGTTAGAGGTGTAGCTGTTCACGATTAGGTAAGGTAAAGGTAAAGAACAAAAAATAAGAATTAGATTAAATAATAATCTATAAATGAAAAATAAAAGAATTTGTAGTGGATTTTTGGTGGATTGAGGCTCGTGACAATCGATCCTATCCCCTTGAGCAGATCGATCTCTTGCTTGGATTTTCAAAATTCTGAAGGAGTTTAAGCAAGGGGAGATCGATCTCCACCCCTTGGAGGTTGATCTCATAATGTGAAATCTATAAAATAAAAAAGCCCGACAATCCCTGCCTTCTTCCTCAGACATTCACAACTTTTTCATTTTTAGCAAAGAAAAACTAGTTTCTCACTCTAGATGCCACCTGTGAGACCCCGTATATGTATAGCTGTATATAGGAACATAGAAATGTAAATGAAATCATAAGTAGGATGATACATTTGTAATGTGATGTATATGCAATGTAACTCCATAAGATAATGTACGCACTTGTAATAAGAATCGTGATTATACGTACAAGTTGCATTATCAATGAGTAGTGTGGTAAAATGGAAGGAAAGACTTACATAAGTTGTATACTTCCTGTGACGGCCAACCTCTGCCCGGCCAACCCCTGCCAACGGCCATGGCAACCAAGCCCAGGTCCACTGACCCGTAAGGCCCATCGACAACGTTGGTGGTCTAACAACGGGTGGTCCAACAACGCCAGCAACATCCACGTATTGTCCGCTTTGGGCCGAGGCCCGCACGGCTTTGTTTCATTCAGGGAAATTCCCCTCAGAACGCGTCCTCGGAGGATCGAACGAGGGACAACACCCTTAGTTCTTGCACTCCTGATGCCAATGAGCCAACTTGGCTCAATGGCATCAGGAGTGCAAGAACTAAGGGTGTTGTCCCTGGTTCGATCCTCCGAGGACGCATTCTGAGGGGAATTTCCCTGAATGAAACAAAGCCGTGCGGGCCTCGACCCAAAGCGGACAATACGTGGATGTTGCTGGCGTTGTTGGACCACCCGTTGTTAGACCACTAACGTTGTCGATGGGCCTTGCGGGTCAGTGGACCTGGGCTTGGTTGCCATGGCCGTTGGCAGGGGTTGGCCGGGCAGGGGTTGGCCGTCACAATAAAAATGCGCGTTTTTATGTTGGCTCATTGGCATCAGGAGTGCAAGAACTAAGGGTGTTGTCCCTGGTTCGATCCTCCGAGGACGCGTTCTGAGGAGAATTTCCCTGAATGAAACAAAGCCGTGCGGGCCTCGGCCCAAAGCGGACAATACGTGGATGTTGCTGGCGTTGTTGGACCACCCATTGTTAGACCACCAGCGTTGTCGATGGGCCTTGCGGGTCAGTGGACCTGGGCTTGGTTGCCACGGCCGTTGGCAGGGGTTGGCCGGGCAGGGGTTGGCCGTCACACTTCCATTCGGGTAATATCGTGTATATTTGGTTATACAAAGATTGCCTACAAGTTTTAATACGTGCTAAGTGTGATTGGATGGCATTTTTAAGTCTCAAGGAGGGATGAATGAGGAAAGGACTATGGAGGTAAATTGAGGAAGTTTTGAATGAAGTTGTTGCAGAAAAACAGCAGGAAATATAAAGGCCAGATCGATCTCATAGGATGAGAGATCAATCTAGAAGAGCCAGAATGCTCTTATGTGAGTAATGGAATGGAGCAGATCGATCTCCAAGAGAATCAGATCGATCTCCTTAGCTCTCGGGTTGGAAGCAGATCGATCTCCCCTAAGACCAGATCGATCTCCTTAAGCTTCTGTTCGACAGCAGATCGATCTCAAGCCTCGACAGATCGATCTCCTGCCTTTAAAATGTCTTAGAACAGAGGGATTTTTAGAGGACCAGATCGATCTCCACCCAAAGAAGATCGATCTCATCAAGTTAAATCTATAAATAGGAGCAGTTGGATCTGCAGATTTTGGGATAAACCATTTCTTTTCACTTCAACTTAAAAACCTAGCTTTCTCACTCCAAAATCCAGCCATTTTCAGTAAGATTTGAGGAAAAGCTAGTAGAGACAAAGTTGTTCACGTCTAAGAGAAGAACAACATAGTCTAGAGGCATTTCTCCATTTGTCGGATTGAAGAAATAGAGGGCATTTCTAATTGAAGCAAAGAGGAAATCCAAGGAGGTAAGTTCTAGTGCACAAATCCAAGTACATTGGTCTAGTTAATAATTATGAAGTTAATTGGGTGTGCACCTTGTGGGTAGAACTACCTAGAATGGCATGAAATGAATATAACTTAGAAATGGTCTAGTGTGAGAAAGTGGAATGTAGAAGTGTTAATGATGAATGAGATATCTTGAGAGGATGATTATGTTGTGGGCATGGTTTGGGTATGTTGATATTGGGATAAAATTATGAGATTTACCACAAGGGGTAAAATGTGTATTTAAGACATTGGATAAATGCTTAGTTGAATAAGAGTTAGAAACGTTAACTCAAGTGTTTGATGGATGAATTTCAGTTTCGGATGATACGCCGGAGCAAGTCAAGATGAGAACGCGAGAAGCGTAGAGGAGGATAGTTGCACACAAGTAAAGCGAGGTAAGGGACTGTGTGTTAGCTATAGAGATGTTCATGCGTATTTTTTGGCAATTTCATAGATATATTGCTAGAATTAATACAATACTATAATTCTATGAAATGATACGGAAGCATGAAAAGTACTATGATATATATATGTATTGAGAAATGGGATAGGGTAAGGAAATAGCATGATATGCATGTTTTCAATGTTTTTCTCAATTTTATATTGATATTGATAATTGAGAAATGTTGATGATAGGTTAGCTAATTTTACATGTTTTAGCATGAAGAGGCATGCTGTAAGAATAAACATGTTTTGACTTTTAAAAAGAGAAAATAGCCATCTATCAGATTTGAGATGATATTTGGTGTTGAAGCTCTAGCTCACACCCATTTTAATGACTTTGACTATGTGCTGGAGTGTTAGCTCGCACTTGTTTATATGCTTTTGATGTGTCGTGCTGGAGTCTAACTCGCACGATGGTTTTGAGAAAGTGCGGGAGCTTTGCTCGCACCTGTTTTATTCAGTTGAGGTAAACCTAGGGGTCTGGGACCCAAGGGGATACCAGTCGACGATCATTTGAACGGGCTAGGCCTTAACGATAGATCGTATCGCGCTGGAGCCTTGCGATGACTGTGTGTCACGCTGCTTGCTCGCCTGGTATATGAGACATGGTTCAGGATGAAAAGTCCATCAGAGTTGGAGTATGGACTTGGGTCCATGGTTGTACGTAGTATAGTGTAGTTGTCCGTTGGTATACTATGTACCATGCTAGGTGCACGTGAGTACGAGTATCCCGTAGATGACACACGGCGTATCCTTACCGTGAGTATGCGAGGAGATGAGGTTGATTGCGATGAGTCGAAGGGCAGGACTGACCCATCCCCCTTCAGGCGAAGTGATGCCCTGTGCACACCTGATCAGTGAGGCCTGGGATCATTGACTATGGCCATATGTCGTGGATATTTGAATGCCGAAAATTCCATGCCTGTCTCAGAGATTCGAGAAACAGAGACAATTTCAGAAAAGAAAGAGATTTGCGGGAAAGAGTGATTTGAGAAAAGAAAGAGATTTTGTGTTTTTGATAAATCTCTAATTTCACATTTGTGCCGTGAGGGCACTATTTATGAGCATGTTTTAAATGGAAGCTTGATATATTTGATCTAAACGAAAATGCTATTGAGAAAAATATGTTTAAATGCATTTTTCGTATGATATTTCCATTTATAATGAAAACATGGTTTTAGTTTATACATGCATGGGCTACGTAGGTAGTACGATATCTACCTACTAGCATTCATTTCCTTACTGAGCTGTGGTTTGCTCATCCCATTATTTTTCCCCTCCAGGTACTGAGAAGTAAGAGAGCGGTGGTCTCTAGGTCTTTTGTGTCAAACGGCTCCCACAATCTGCAAAGGTATAAGATTTGTTTACACGAGTATTTTGTATCTAATATATTGTATCGCACAGTTATATCTTGGAATTGTAAACAGTATTATGGGGATGATATGTAAGCACATGGTATTTATACAATTGATTTTGTATATCTACACACACACCTGGGAGTGTGAATTAAAGTTTTAAATCTTCCGCTGTAAATGAATGAAATTTAGTAATTGCATCTTCTCACAGCCCAACCGTATTAGAGGAAGTATGGATAGAAGGGTTCCCGAAAGTGCGGTGTGACACCACCCTTTCCAAAAAGATTTGAGGAAAATCCATTTGAGCAAAGTTGTTCATTTTGAGGAGGAGAACAACATAATCTAAAACTAGAAGTTGAGTTGATCGATTGAAAGAGAAAAAGGATTTTCCCTAAATTTGTAACAAATGAGAAAAGTCAAGCTAGGTAAGACTTTAATGCACAACTTCTAGTATGATAATCTAGACATTTAGATGATTTGATTTGGTGTATACATTGTTGGCTTAAATGTTCATGTACATGCTTAAACAACCATGACCTAGAATGGGTTTAGTGAGAGAAAGTTGAAATGGCATGGAGTTAATTATGGTTTAAGCATGTAGAGATGTTATTAAGCATGTATAGAGGATTCTAAGATAACTTTGTGATATACATATGTTGGAACGGATGATGATTGAAAATGGATATAAGAAGTGTTTGATAAAATGTCATAGAGAGCAAAAATTATGAATTGGAGGTATTGTAAGGCTAATGTCGGTTCAATATGAATCAATAGACTCGATGAGTCTAAAGGACTCTCGAGAAACGAATAGAACAATCAAAATGGACTTAAGAGAATAAAAGGTCCAAAAGATGTAATAAGGCCAAATTTGGTGTAAAATGGCCCCATGCATTGAATTGAAATTCATGCGAATGAGAATTGAGTATATTAAAGTATACTAATGCGAGTAGCAAATGCTTGCAGCTCCTGAAGATTTAATTGGAACTGATAAAGTCGGATCACAAGCATTGGAAAACGAAGGAAAGTGATTCGCACGTGGTTCGAGGTAAAAGATGCAACCGTTTTATGCATATGTATTCCTTACGGATGAAAATGCTTTGGTAGCATGAAAATATTTTATTAATGAGCATGTGTTTTGAGAAAAGCGTTTAACTTGAGATTTATTACTTGAGTGTATGTTTTGCTGGTTTGAGCTTAGTTTTGTGATTTGAGTTGTAGTGAACAAATATACTTTATGATTGAATGAGATTTATAAAGCAAAACTAATATGAGCTCTATGTGAAGACAAAACTATTTTTTTTAGACTGAGACTCTTCATGATATCTGCACATCGATGTCTCCACTTTGGTAGTGTGAGATGCCTCCACTTTGGTAGTGTGAGATGCCTCCGTTTTGGTAACGAGAGATGCCTCCATTTTGGTAACGAGAGATGATTCCCTCGTTTGAGGATGCCCTCGTTGAGGATGATGTGATATGATACTTGCTTTCATGACATTTATAATATTCCTAGTCTCTATAACTGTTTTGAGATAATGATGTTTTGACGAATTGTGATTTTTATCACGTGTTTATAATTATGTGAAATTATTCCATTATTACTCTTATGCTTTGATAATGATTGTGAAATCTCATACGCACTCCTTACTGAGCGAGTTGAAAGCTCACCCCTTCATTTTCCTCCCCCCACATATTGCTTACAGAGAGTGATAGTACCTGCTGCGAACGTGACATAGGCTGGTGGACAAGACTCTCCCCAGGCTATTGCTTGTACACACGAGAGGTATAATTCAATTCATTTTGTATCCAGACAATTATGTAACGCAGACACTTATATTTAAGTAACGTTAGGATATCAGTATGATATATGTATGATAAGTGGATTTCTTTTGACATCATATTATTTGGTTAAGAGATTGTGGATGTTTGAATGATCCTCGGGATATTTGGTTGAAGAGGTTGACTGACACTGTACAGGAATGCACCTCGAGTAGGAAGTTTAATGTAAGAAAATTTTAAATTAGGCCTATTTTTCGCACTTCCGGGCTGTCACAGGAAAACTTTAGAGAATATGCCCAAAGGTGGAAAGATGTTGCTATCTAAGTCCACCCACCCTTCACAAAAAATGAAATGTTGACTTTATTTCTTACCACTTTCAAGGCACAATATTATGACAAGATGATTAGGAATGCTATAAAAAGTTTTTCCAACATGGTAACTTCAGTAGAAATGATTAAGAGTCCAATTGAGAATGGAAACATTAATGTAGGTAGTGTAATGGAAGACGAAACACAAGCTGTGTCATTTGAGAGATAATTCTCTAAAAGCTTTGCCTCATACCCTTCTTATTTACCTTGCCCACCATACCATCCAACCATGAACAACAACTCCCAAGATCCTTATTTTTGTCAGCCAATACCACCATTTGGGTTTCAAGCAAACTCATATACCCCAATAGCTACACAAGTTCCTGTTTTTACAAATAGACCTGTCAACTAACCAGTGAACAATAAAAAAAGGCTAAGGAATAGTCAAAGAAAGATTCCAATCTCAATATTCGATCTATTGCTTTTCTAGTGAAAAATCAATACCTAATCTTTATACCTTTGAGAATAGCTCCAAACCTTTGGCTATGAGCTATGACCCAAGTAGTAGATGTGATTATCACATAGGGGCAATTGGTCACTCCACAGAAAAATGAAAGCAGTAGAAAGAAAGGGTTGAAGAGCTCATGATGGTAGAATCTTGACTTTGGAACTTATGGAACATTGGAATTCCACTTTGATGTGGAAAGATTCATTTTGAGATTTCAAAATTTATACTTTGTTGGAAAAATGCTTGTTAATAATAGTTTGTTTGAGCTTAAGTCCTTACATAATTTATTTTCCCCTTACGATAATGCTCTTTTCTTCACATTAATAAAAAATGATCGTAAGGAAGTTGGTGATTACCATTAAGTATGAACACTTTAAGTCATTTCATGATCATGAAAATGGGATATAAGTTTTGAAAACTCCACAATCTTATTAGCTAGGATAAAGTTTCGTATTTTTGAAAATCAATTTGTGACATTCTCTTAAAGATTCTGGATTCTAGTAATTCGATATTTGGCAAGGTCATACTGAAACTTGAAATACAATACCTCCCAGAGTCCTACACAAATCTTAAATTCATCACTCCCTTGCTCTCGAGATTATCATTTGTTCATGCTTTGGGACAATTTGAGGAACCAAAGTTTTTTTTAATTCATATTACAATACCTTGAATTGTGCAAAACCTTTTTCCTTGAATAAAATGGTGCAAGAAAATGAATTTTGTCATATTGAGGTATTGCATTGCAAAAAAATAAAAAATAAAAAAAGAATACAAGTGAAAAAATGATTGATTATGATACCATGCAGATGTGATATTTGAATAATTTCAAGTACCAAATTTTTACCTTGAGAATTACATTTTAATATAAGTCTATTAATTTGATATGACAAATGGCCATCTTTCATGCTTCCATTTTCTTAAAAAAAAAAATTCAAAATCATCCACTTACTACCCTTTTTGAGCCTAATAATTTCTTTCTAAATGAACTTTAACCAAGGATCACCCTCCACACTGGGGTATGTGTAGAACAAAAGGATTGTTTCAATGAAGATGAATGATCTAACTCTATTCCTAAAAGCCAAACAAGGTTTATTGTGTTGGGGAATGAGTTTGAAGCAAATTAACTTCAAAATTGTTTAAAAAAAAGAAGGAAAGGAAAAGAAAAATGAAGAAAATAAAAAATGAAAAAATGATGAATAAAGGAGAACAAAGAGAAAGTTTAGAAGGGAAAGGACAGATGTCCAAGGGAGAAAGAATGATCCTTGGTTTGATTTACCTCAAATATATATGTTGGGCCTATTTATCCTTTATTTCATAACCTTGAACCTTGGTCTACATTACGTGCCTAAAAGTCCATTTTTTATCAAATGTAGGTACTTATATTGAAAAGCTCTTATTTAGGAAATCATTACTATAATCTGGTTTTGAATGAAATTCAAGATCTCAAATGCATGGTAGAATGATTAAAAAAAAGAGTAAAAGCTCTAGGGTCAAAAACCAAAACGGGCAGTCTAGAGCTAAAAAAAAATCAAAATATAGAATTGGCAATGCAACTCAGGCCTTAACAAGGTCAATAATCAAAAATATTGAAGGAATGAAAATTTAATGAACAAATCATCTTTGGAAACCTTTGAGATACCCCAAGGATTTTTAGAGTCACTAGAATACTTGAGCTTTATCTTGAAAGTTTGAGCAATTATTCCTCCTTTTTCTATAAAAACCATGGACCCATTGTAATTAATAGTGTGAGCCATTTTTCCCTTGTGCCTCCTCTTTCTTCGAAAACCTTAAACTCATCGTAATTGATAGTTTGAGCCATTGATCTTGACATTTGTTAGATTGCTATTATTCTAGAATCTAAGAGATTGTTAAAAAAAAATGTTTTTGAGCCTAAAAAAGATTTTTTTTAAAAGAGTAAAACATCTCTCAAACTAAAATAATGATGTAGCAAACCATTTTGTCCAGCTGGAAAAGATCCAGTTAGGATTTTATGTTATTCATCTTGAGAAGCAATCACCAATTTTTGAAATGATCAAATGTCACATGTGAAGATTTGATCAATTTTCACATGGAAAATAGTTATGAGGAGAACTTTTAGCTGTTCGTCAAAGGGCTATGACGATAGTACAAACATAGAAAAAAGCTTTTATGATATTTTAGGGCAAAGAAGATGTGAAGAACACGGGATGTTATGTGTCTCTTTAACAAGAAATGGGGAGGATGCACATGATAATGAGTGTCATAAATACATAAATATTATCATGGAAAATTTTCTCTTAAAAGTTTGAGATTAAGATAAGTTTTTCAGCTAAATGCCGAAAATAACTATCAATCAAGACTTTAAAGATTATGTACAACTATGAAAACAAAGGAGAATCAGATTGACACATGAAATTGTTCATATCTAATTTGAATAGTACCATGTTCAGGAATTCAACTAAGGATAAAGCATGACAATTTTTGTTTCGCAGTTGAATTCATTTTCTAAAATGGGTTAAGCCTTGGTATAGAGACAAGGTATTAGTTTTAAATTAAACTCATTCTCTAAAATGAATCATGCCTTGGTATGGAGTCAAGTTAAATTTCAAGTCCTCCAGGCATAATTCTCATGTCCTTCATACCTAATTTTTAAGACCTCCAAGCATAATGGTTTCAAAGTCGAATTCATGGTAAATTTCAAGGTCAAATACATTCTTAAAAAAAATAGAGCGAGAGAGAGTCGAGTCTTAGTATGAAGTCAAGGTATTTGTTTCAAATCGAACTCATTTTTTTTTTAAATGGATCAAGCCTTGGTATAATGTCAAGGTATATTCAAGTCCTTTGAGCACAATTTTCAAGTCCTCTAGAAAAATTTTTAGTCCTCTAAGTACCATTTTCAAGTCCTTAGGCAAAATTTTTAAGTCCTCTGGGCATATTGTGTTTTAACATCGAATACATTTTTCTAATGGGTTGAACCTTGATATTGAAGTCAAGGTAGTGTGTTTTAAAATCGATCCATTTTTCCTCGGTATTGAAGTTAAGGTATAAAAGTTTTAAAATCAAATCCATTTCTTTAAGTGGGTAGACCATTGGTATGAAGTCAAGGAATCACATTTAAAATTGAGCCCACTTCTCTCATGGGTCGAGTCCTAGTATGGAGTCAAAGTTTTATTCTTGAGAATCAAATTTCAATGTTTCAAAAACAAATGTTTGGATAAAATTATCGTCTTAGTCTTTGCCTTGTTCCTAATTCTCAGCAATGTGCAAAAAGGGCAGCTGTAGACACTTAATTTTGTCGGATCAATTTTAAAAGTTATAAAAAAATTTAAAAAAAACAAATAATTAAAAAGATAAAGTCAACTCTTTTGACCAAACCCTCTAGCCCTAAATCCCTGTGTAAGCCATGCAATTCCCATGCAAGAACTTAACCTAAACCCATGCATCATGTGTGAGACCCCATATATGTATAACTTTGTATATATGTGTAAATGGAAGTATAATATGGATGACTTTGGATCAAGTAATTATGAATTCATAAGTGATGTAAAGTCCATAAATTAAATGTACACACTTGTAATAAGAGATTTTGATTACATACAAGCTTCATTAAGTATGAATATGAAGAAATGGACTTTTGTATGTGATGAATGTATGTGGAATAGAATAAGAGTAGTGTGGTAAAATGGAATGAAGTTGCATAAGAGGTGTGAATCTTTATGCTTCCATTTGGTTTTGTATTGTATACCTTTGGGTATATAATGAATGCACACAAGTTTTAATGTGTATTAAGTATGAATGGATGTCATTTTCAAGTCTTAAAGGTAACTGGATAAGAAAATGACCATGGCAGCAAATTAAGGATGTTTGGGCGTGAGTTGCTGCAGAAAATCTAGAAAATATGAAGGTCAGATCAATCCCATAGGATGAGAGATCAATCTGGAAGAGCCAAAATGCTCTTATTCGAGCAATAGGAACAGTGCAGATCGATCTAAAATGGAGCCAGATCTAAACATTCTGTAATGAGAGGATCGATTCTTGAGGCAAACAGATCAATTTCTTTAGCTCTCAGGTTAGAGCATATCAATCTCCTCTCTAGCCAGATCGATCTCCTTAAGCTACTGCCTGAGACAGATCGATCTTGAGCCCTCGATAGATCGATCTCATGCCTTCAAAATGTGGTGAAAAATAGGGATTTTAAGAGGACCAGATCGATCTCTACCCAAGGCAAATCACTCTCATCAAGCTAAATCTATAAATAGGAGCAGTTGGATCTACAGATTTCGGGAGTAACCATTTTCTTTTCCATTTCTAACCCAAAAACCTAGTTTTCTCTCTCTAAATCCACTCATTTTCAAGTAGATTTGAGGGAAGGCTATTAGACGCAAGTTGTTCATATCAAGGAGAAGAACAACATAGCTTGGAGGCATTGCCTCATTTGTTGTATTGAAGAAGCTAGGAGCATTTTCATTTAGAGTGAGAAGGAAATCCAAAGAGGTGAGCTCTAATGCACAAAACTAAGTACATTTGTGTAGTTATGGATTTTGAAATGATTTGGTGTGCATATAAATGGTAGGACTACCTAGAATGCAAAGGAAACAATTATGACCTAGAATGATTCTAGTGTGAGAAAGTGAAATGTGTTGGAATTAATAATGAATGAGATATCTTAAGGTGATAATGGTGTTGTGAGTATGACTTTAAAATTGTGCTATAGAATGAACTGTGAGACTTACACAAAAAGGGGTAAAATGAACATTTAAGGCATTGGGTAGAATGCATAGTTAAATGAGAGTTAGCAACACTAACTCGAGCGTTTGATGAATGAATTGCAGCTTCTGAGGATACATCGGAGCGAGTTGAACCAAGAGCGTGAGAAGCGTAAAAGAAGAGAGTCGCACCCTGAGTAAATTGAGGTAAGGGAATTGTGTGGACTCTTAGAGATACATGTGCACAAGTTGGGCGCTTAAATGTTTTGCTAGAGTGCATGTGACACTAGGAAATGAAATTGGGTGATTGAAGGGCAAAGAGTTGGGTTTTTAGAAATGTGCATGAAAACAAAAGTATGATGCTTGGAAAACCTTGTTTTGTTCCTTTTAGCAAGTGATTGATAGGTTGGCTAACATTTGAAATGATTTGCAAAAGAAATGATTTGATTTGGTTGATAACCATGTTTTGCAAAGTCATTTGTCACCTATATGGATTTCGTGAGAATGAAAGCATACTAGAGTATGACTCGCACGAGATTTGATGTATTTTCATATGCATGAGTGCTAGAGCGTAGCTCGCACTAGTTTTCACATGGATTTTATGATGTTGTGCTAGAGTGGAGCTTGTACAGACTTTACACTAGTTTTGGCATGGTGCTGGAGTATAGCTCGTATTAGATGCCCACCATACTTGATAGCCGTGCTAGGAGCTTCGGGTAGATTGGGTGTCACACCGATTAAATAAGCTCACACGTGCATTTTTTAGAATTGGCATGTTGATAGCCATGCTAGAAGCTTCGGGTAGACAAGAGGTCGTACAAATTAAATAGGCTCGTACGTGCATTTTTGAGATGTGGCGTGAAATTATGTGTTTATTTGGGTCCACAGAGTACGTTGTACCATGCAAGTAGCATGGAGTACGTTGTACCATGTTGAGATTGTGATATACCGTCTTCGGACGATGTTAAATCTGCTATGGACCTACGGGCTGGACATGACCTACCTCTTGTATAGAAGCAAATAGTGGTGATACCCCGCACACCTGGTCAGTGTAGCTTGGGATCACAGGATATGGCCATAGTCCTATGTAAGACCCGAAATTAAATCGTAAATTTTATGAGGTAGAAAAATGTTCACAAATTTAAAGGAACGGGATTCGGATAGGAGGTAAGAATTTAAAATGCGAAATGAGTGAGTATTCGTGAAGGGAAGTCGGGCTAAATAAATCCCGAACACGTGTAAGGGCAAAACGGTCAAAAGACCGAAAGTCGGGATAAATTCGATAAGAAAATTTAATTTAAAATAAGGATTTAGAATATCTTGATCAATAATGAGGAAATTATATAATTTTGAGTCAAATTGATCAAGATCTGGAATTTTTAGAAATACCGAAAAGTCACCCGGGACAATGTCCCGAAAATACGGAGAAATTATACTGGAAAAATGATTAAAAATATAATAAATAAATTAAATTAAATTAATTTATTTAGAATAAATTAATAGATTTTTGTAGATATTTTACAATATATTTGAATATTTTAATGAATATTTTAATAATAAAACAAATTGTTAAAAAAAAAATCAGAATCAGAAAATGAAAACTATCGGGGAGAGAGAAGAACCAAGGAAAACGGAGAAGGAGACCCGCGCGTGGCCGACCGAAGAGCCACCACTGGCGACCTTTGACCTCCGACGAAGGGCTGAGCAGCAAGAGGAGAGACCGGCGAAGCTATTGGCGCCGGCGACGCGCGCTAAGGAGGCCGGAAATCGCCGAACGGAGGGAGAGAAGCCCGCGGGGAAAACGGAGTCGGTACCGACGATCCACGGCAGCTGGGGGCGAACGGCGGGTACCAGCGTGATCAGGAGGAGGAGCCGGTCCTTTTGAGACCAGTACCGGCCGACAAAACCGCCGGAATCCTCCGGATCGGGAGGAGACAGCCACGGGGGAGAAGGAGGAATTCGTCGACGATGGTCGCGTTTCGACCCCAACCGAGGCTCGATTCTGAATGCCCAGGTGTAGCCGAGCCGAACGGCACCGAAATCGCACCGGGAACCGGCCGGACGGCGTCGAAATGAGCAAATGGGGATTGAACCGGTCGAACCGGCCTGAACCGGCCAAAACTGAACCGAACCGGACGGAGCTGAACCGGCGGTCTGAACCGGTCTGAACCGGACTGAATCGGTTCAGCCAAAAAGAGAGGAAAAAATGAGAAAAAGAGGAAAAAGAAAAAGGGAAAGGATTTTCGAGGATACACCGGACTTCGGGAAAGGATTTTCGAGGATACACCGGACTTCGGGTAAGTCAATATGAGGTCAAAAGTGACCGAATTGATTTTTGAGAAATTTATTTAAATTATATTTAATCGAAGAGTAACCCGGGATTAAATATAATAATTGTGCAGTTCGACGATAAAGCCCGAACGAGAGCCGATTGAGCTCCAATTTTCGTATTCCGCATTGTATCGGGTAAGTACAATTTAATTTCGGCAATTAGAGTCCTTTAATACAGAGTTTCAATTATTTTACAGAATTTAATGATTAATTCTGTATAAAAGGAATATTAATCAGAATTACAACGTAATTACCGTAAATGGTATACGGGCTATCCAATGAGTTTGGAACGAAGCCCGATAATTATTGGTAAGCTGAATGAGCCCAGTAAACCCGAAGAAGGGATTTAAACAGTATAAACGGGCTGAAAATGGGTCGAGGCCCATTAAAGTGCAATCGGGCCCAATAGGGATAAATGGGCCCATTGATTTAAATTAAGCCCAGAAAGTATTAAATACAATTAAGTTGTATAATATCTGACCTGGAGAATATTGATACGCAGTTTCGGATATTTGATTGAGAGCAGATCGGACTGCGCGACGTGATATCAGTGGAAAGGTCAGACTCGACGAGAATCGAGGTAAGGGAATTTTGTAGGTGCATAGAGATAATTATGCGTATTTTGAGAGGGGATTTACAGGGTTTAGAAATTTCTTAAAGCATCTAGAAATGAAGTAATAATTTTTACGAAAATCGGGGCTTAAATAAATAAAGGAAAATGACTATTTTGCCCCCAGTTAGGAAAATTTCAAAAAGGGTAGTAAGGCTATGAAATTGCATGAATTTCATGATTTTAATGTTTTATATGATTATATTGCTTTGATTTAAGCAAATATACACATAGGTGGGCTGTTGATTTCGTGAATTTTACGAAAGGGTACCGGTTTGTACCGGTTACTATTTTAAAAGATGTTTTATTAAAAGTGAGCCACCTATCGTATTTACATGACTAAAAGAGTGCTAGAGTCTTTCTCGCACTCAAGTTTACTGAATTATTTCTCATGAAAAGCCGTACTGGAGCATTACTCGTACGAAAAATTTATGTGTGCACAAAACCGTGCTGAAGCTTCGCTCGCACGAGATTTTAGATATCATGATATGCATAGCGTGGTGCTGGAGCTCCGTAAGCCTGTGACCTGGTGTGGGGCAGGCAGCAGGATGCTCACATAAACGCACTAGACGGGAGTTGACATGCATATAGTCGTGCGGAAGCCTCCTGTAGACTGTGTGTCACAGAGAGTTGAGATGCTCGCACATATACTTTGAGACATGGGTTGGTTATCGACATAGTATTGGGTTGGATAAGACCTACGGCAGGCACCCCCAGACTATGATATGGGTCCATGGAGTACGATGTACCGTGTATGTCACACGGAGTACGCTGTACCGTGCAGTCATGATGACTCTACGATGTTACTCGATATTCTGGCGGGTAGGACTTGACCCCACCTCCTGTTGCAGTTGTGATACCCCGCACACCGGGATCCGTGTGCCTGGGATCACAGGGACATAGTATGGCCATAGTCCTCGATTTTTCATACAGTAACCTACATGCCTCACATGATATCATACGGTCTGGATAGACCAGGACAAACCCGATGGAGGGGTAGTCCCGATTTATATTTTTAAAAGAGATTTGATTTGATGAATCAAGGTATTCCCGAGAGATGGGTTTGACCTTGATGAAGTTGTTTTATAATGAAACAAATGAGTTTTAAAGTGAGAGTTTATGATGAAATAAATGAGTTTTAAATGAGATAAATTTATAATGAAACAAATAAGTTTCAAAGTGATGAGTTTGTGATTAAACAAATGAGTTTTAATGTGACGAGCATGAGATGTCATACATGATGATTTTCCATGTGTGCTTTATATGTCGATTTCATGATTTCTTGTATATGATATATACATTCATGTGGCATTGTTTTAATCTTACCTCATGCTCCGAAAGCAAACGATTTTTACATCATGACATTATCAGCACGTAGATAGTATAGTTATCTACCTGCTTACATTATTGCCTTACTGAGCACGTTTCGCTCACCCTTTCATTTTCCACCCCACAGGGTATATTCAGTAGAAGAGAGCGACAATAGTCTCGCATCTCGGGTATCCGCTGCTTCTTAGCAAGACCAGGTATACACATTTGTATAATTTCGTATCTGAACATATAGATGCACAGTACTGTACATGGATTTAATATTGGGGATGTATTCAGTTTAAATAAATTGAATGGTAAATAGGGGAGAGGTGACTAACACCGAATCATAGCCCAACTGTTTAGTAGTGTAAAGGTTCACGGCGGGTAAGGAAATGAAAAAGCGAAAAATTTGTAGGGATTTTTAGGTAATTTGGGTCGTGACATCCTAGAGGAGATTTCCCTTATTATATTGCCTATCTCACATGTCTATTGCTTTATGAATAAATCCATGTTTGAAATACTTTGTGAGTCAGGACAGTCCGAGGGAGGGGCTGAATCCGGACAAGTGTTGATTTGTTTGAGATGAGAAAGCATGTTAATGGTTTTAAAGTGCACTTATGCATGATGAGTTTTCCATGCCTTATTTATGAAATATGCATGATATTTAATGCCATGCTTTGTATTTGAATGGTGCACTGAATTTTTATAGCATGAATTGCTTTACATGCCATTAACACAAGCATGAACTCATGTTTTGAGATGAAATAATGAAATGCATGGATTTGAGCATGGCATCACGATCACGTAGATAGTGCAGTATCTACATGTTCGCATGATTACCTTACTGAGTGTGTGGTTTGCTCACCCCCTTATTTTCCCCTCTCTATAGAGATTTGAGTATAGACTGAGAGCGACTGGAGGCTTTCCCTTTTGGTATCCGCTGTATCCCATCACGTAAGGTATACACACTGATGTAATTTTGTATCTAAACTTTCTACAGCAGAGTAGCATTTTGTATGTAACTATTGGGGATGAAAAGCAATGTAAACAACAACTCTGATTTATTTATATAAGTACTTACTTCTAAATTTTAATGCAAATGAAATTGTTATGGTTGGGTGAGGTAGACATTGACACACAGCCCAACTGTTGAGAGGGTAGCTGATCACGATCGAGGTAAGGTAAGGACAAAAAATAAATAATGCACGAAAAGCAAAAAATTTGTGACGAATTTTGGTAAGTTGAGGGTCGTGACACCATGCTACCCTATTAAAACCCAAACTCATATTTACTTCTCAGCCAAATCTTACCAAGACTAAGCAAGTTGACCCAAGGAGTGGCTTCCAAAATGATGAGAATGAATCCGCATATAAAAGGAAAAATAAAACATAAAAATATGTCTAATATCCCATGAAAGCAGCCTTGATTCAAGTAAATTAATAGAGGAAATTTGCTTCCTCATGAGGCTGAAAGAATGCCTATAAAAGGCCAAGGCAGGGAGCAATGAGGATGGAGAGAAAGAAGGAAGAAAACAAAATGGAGAAGAAAAAAGGAGAGTCTGAAAATAAAAAATTTGTCTAAAGGTTTTTTTTTTTAACATTTTTTCATTTTGCTTCACTACATCGCTCCCCATTGATTTCATGCCTAGCCTGAGGCTTCATACTACTTCTATCTCCTTGACACACACCATCTTCATCCCATCTCTACTCTAACCGAACCCATCGTCTACGTCCCAGCATTCCTTATCAACTCACTGTCTATCATCCCTGCTTACGCCATCTCCACCGCATAAGCCCTGCATCGCTACACCACCACCGCTCCTTGCTCTAATTGGTCATGCGCTGCATCTCCATCATTGCGCATACCCTTCTGTACACTGTCACTGCTCATCATCCATTCCAATTCCTCCTCCCTGTTCTATCCATACAGCATCAATACTGCACTGTGCATAGTTTCTCTGTTGCGCCACCTTGCCTATTGTCCTACCCCTGTGTAGTCTGCCTTCTTACACTGCCACTCTGCTGCTCCTTGCTTCCCACTTTACTGCCAATGCCATCTACTGCCCTGCTATTATTGTGTCGTCTCGGCCCTCCTCTCATGTAATTTTTGTAAGATCTGTAAATTTCTATGTAATATTTATGATTTCGAAATGTACAGATAAGTTGCATTACATATGAATCACAAGTAATGGATGTTTTTAAGCTCTAAGTGTGAATGAAATGTAAAATGAGTATAGAAGCAAATGAATGGGAGTTTAACTTTGGAAATCTTGGAAAACTGCAGCTAGAATGCTGCAGAATGCTGGGCAGATCGATCTCATTGCAAGGGGAGATCGATCTCTTTACCTTGAATTGCAATACCAAGACATTTTGCAAGAGGGAGATCGATCCCTCACTTAAGCATATCAATCTCAATTTACCTCAGCTTGATAAGATCGATCTCCTCCCATAGGCAGATCTATCTCTAGTTACCTCTGGATAGGCCAAATCGATCCCTTCTTACGACCAGACCGATCTCTAAATCATTTTGCCTGAACTAGATCGATCTCATGCTATAGGCAGATTGATCTCCTGCCTACAATTGACATTCTTTTGGAGGAATTTAAGCAAGGGGAGATCGATCTCCACCCCTTGGAGATCGATCTCATAATGCGAATTCTATATAAAGCCCCACCATTGGAGCCTTCCTTCCCTAAAACATCAACCACCCTTCCATTTTACCAAAGAAAAACCTAGTTTCTCACTCTAGAATACCACCCTTTCCAAAAGGATTTGAGAAAAAGGCTATTGTAGTAAAGTTGTTCATTGTGATGAGAAGAACAACATATCTTCGAATCAACATTTAACTTGAAGGATTGAAGGAGCAAAAGGTCTTCCAATTTCGGGCAAGAGAAAAGTCAAGCTAGGTGAGTTTCCATTACACCAACTCTAAGTATGTTTATTTAGATGTTGTTAGGAGTTTATTGGTACATGTATTGTTGGTTGGAACTACCTAGAATATGATGAACTAACCATAGTCAAAAAATGGTTTTAGTGTGAGAAAGTGAACTATGGATTGAATTAATGATGGAATGAATGTACTATGGTGATGGTGATGTTATATGGATGATTGTGAGATGGTTTGGTGTGATTAACTAATGGAATTTGATAGAGTTGAGAAAATGTGCATCTAGGGTGTTTAAGAAAATACATGAATAAATGGATTAAACTAAAGCTATCAGACGTTTATTTAATACCGAAGGAACCCGGTTTATAAACCGGATAAGTGAAAAATCGAGAGAATAGAGGAATTAATCAATAAGGGTCTGAAAGACCCCATTTTAGATTTGGATGAATGGAAGTGTGAAGTAGTGGTATAATGAGCAATTATTGATGATTTGATGTTATTTGGACAGCTCGAAAATTTGACTCGTGAGTCGGAGCTAGTTCATGAAACTGGAATATTGCACCACCCAAGATGCAAGAGGTAAGGGATGCAACCTTTTATCCATATGTATTTCCTTACTGATGAAAACGCTTTGGTAGCATAAAATGAGTTTACAAATGAGCTTACATATTGGGAAAAGTGTTTGATTTGAGATTTACCACTTGAATGCATGTTTTGTCGGTTTGAGCTTGTTTTGTGATTTGAGTTACTGGTGAACAAATATATCTTTTATCTAAAAGAGATTTATGAAAAAAACTATCTTGAGCTCTACGTGAAGGCGAAAACTATTTTCTACATAATAATGACATGTGATTTTTGAGACTAAAAGGCTTGTCATGAAAGTTACATATCGGTGGATACCTCCACTTCGGTTGACGCTGAGGCTTTGCTAGGCCCGAGTCTTACCATGCCTCCGTTTTGGTAACGAGAGATGCCTTCGTTTTGGTAATGTAAGATGCCTCTGTTTTGGTAACGTGAGATGTCTCTCTTTTGATAACGAGAGATGCCTCCGTTTTGGTAACGTGAGATGCCTACCCTGGTAGTGTTGAGATATTTTCACTTTGGTTGATGCCAAGGCTTTGCTAGGCCCAGGTCTTACCACAGGTAGATGATTCCCTTATTTGAGAATGCCCTCATTGAGTATGATATGATATGATGTGATGTGATGATTGCTTTCAAGACGTTTATACTATGCCTAGTCTCCATAATTATTTCGAGATATGACGTGTTTTTGAAATGAGATAAAGATGTTTTGATGAACTGTGATTTTAATCACGTATTTATAATTATGTGAATTATGTCATTATTACACTTATTCTTTAATGATGATTTTTAAAGCTCATATGCACTCCTTACTGAGCGTGTTGAAGCTCACCTCCCTTTCTCCTCCCCCCCACAGATTATTTACAGTGAGCGCTGGCACCTGCGGCGTACGTGACATAGGTTAGTGGACGAGACTCTCCCCAGGTTATTGCTTGTACACACGAGAGGTATAATTCAATTTATTTTGTATCCAAACAGTTGTGTAATGCAAACACTTGTAATTGAGTAATATTAGGATGTAATCAGATTGGTATTAGTAAATGAATGGAGAAGTAGACTTCTTTTGATGTCATGATATTTAATTAAATAAATGTGGATGTTGAGAGATCCTTGAGATATTGATTGATGAGATAGAAAGAAGTTAACTGATATTGTACAGGAATGCAACTCGAGTAGAAAGTTTAATCTAAGAAAAATTTTAAATTAGCCCTATTTTTCATGCTTCCGGGCTGTCACAGATTTGGTGGTATCAAAGCAAAGGTTACCTAGTACTATCAGTGTTGAGTAATTAGAAATAGATTACATCCCAAGTGTCTATGATTGTTTGATTATGAATTGAATTTAACGGTTAAAATAATAACCGATGTTTGATGTGTATGCGCAGGTGCGTAAGAGATAAGATATGAGGGGGAAACGGGGTCATCCCCAAAGGCAGGCACAACCACCTCCACCACCTGAACCACAGCCTGGGAGTCCTAACTCTCAAATTAATCGACTGGAATAGGATGTACGACAGGGGTTTGAACAGATGGCAGCACTATTTGTGCAGCATTTCGGGGCTAATGCCTCAGGTACCACACCTACCCCGACTCCTACACCACCATAGGATCCGCCCCCACCTCCTATATAGACTGACCTAGTGCCACCTGCCATTCAGCCTCCGGCACAGGCCAGGCCTGATGATAGAAATATAGGCCAGTTGAAGAACTTTCTTAAGATGAATCCGTCGGCATTTAAAAGGGTAAAGGGTCCAACAGAGGCGGAGGAGTGGCTAACAGAGATGAGGATACTTTTTGACTTTTTGGGATACACTCATGTGGAGAGGGTTAGTATGGGTACCTACATGCTTAAGGAACAAACACGATGTTAGTGGAATACCACCCAAAGTATATTGACAGTCATCCATCCAGTTATCATTTGGGAGACTTTTTAGTCGACCTTCAAGACCTAGTATATCCCTCGCTCTGCCCAGAGGAAGATGCAAGCAAACTTTCTGAATCTAGTACAGGGCAGTATGACAGTCGTTGAATATGAGAATCGATTCATCGCCTTATTGAAATATGATCCGGAGACTGTCAAGGACGAGAAGCGCCGAACAGAACAGTTCGTTTATGGGCTGAGACCAGCCATTCGAGATAAATTGATGGAGCTCTGCATTACTAAGTTTAATGAGTCTCAGAGACGGGTACAGGAAGTTGAGAGGGGACTAGAGTTTATACAGTCCCAATCTGAGTCTAGAGTGATGACCAAGGATAAGGGTAAGAGACCTGCAGTTGCCCACACCAACTTCAGAAGGGGTCCTGTTAAGAGACAAATGGTCGAGAGACCTAAAGGGAGAGTTGATAGACCCGGAGTTCCTCTCATTATTATGGAGACCCCTCAAGGTGCCAGACCTGACACTAAGACCTGTAGAGACTATGGTCAACTGCATGAGGGTACCTATTTTCGGGTACTATGAGGATGTTTCAGGTGCGGAGACATGGGTCACAGGGTGAAGGATTGCCCTCAGCCACAAAGACCACATCCGTAAGAGCCTCCTCAACAACAACCATAGAGAGTGATCCCCCAAAGATGGGCCAGGGCTGTTGATAAGGGAAAGAAGCCTATCAATGAGGGGCGTGTATTTGCTTTGGATAAGGAGACTGCAGACACTTCATCCAAGGCTCTACAAGGTACACTTCTTATCTGTAATCATGAGGCTCATGTATTGTTTGACCTAGGGTTCATGCATTCCTTTATTTTAGTACACTTTGCATGTAAATTGAATTTAGAGCCTGAATCCCTAGCTCATATTTTACATGTAAGTACACCCATGCGTGAATCGCAGACGACTGACATGGTGTGTAGAAAGTGTGAGATTAAGGTGGGAGATAAGGTAATGTTAGTAGACCTAGCTTTATTAAATATGTGTTGTTTTGATGTGATTCTAGGGATGGATTGGTTAGCGGTCAATCGCGTGAGTTTAGACTATTACACTAAGACTGTAACTTTCTCCTTACCTAAAAATTTAATGTACGTTTGAATGTTAAGGAATGAAAATTTGTGAAGATTTTTATGAGAAATCTTATTGATATAATTATGATTTCTTGAAAATGCTGATTAGATTATTGATGTGAAGGTTACATCGCACTCATCTCTGATATTAATCGGAAACCTCCGAGGATAGAGAACATACCGGTAGTATGCGAGTTTTCGGATGTGTTTCCAGATGAGTTACTAGGTTTACCACCGGAGAGAGAGCTAGAGTTCAATATCGAGTTAGTGCCAGATACCTAGCCAGTCTCTAAACCTCCCTATAGGATGACATTGGTTGAATTGGAAGAGTTAAAGAAACAGTTGCAAGAACTGCTAGACCAGGGTTTTATTAGACCTAGTGTGTCACCATGGGGAGCTCCAGTTTTGTTTGTGAGGAAGAAAGATGGTAACCTCAGATTGTGTGTAGACTGTAGACTACTGAACAAGTCTACGGTAAAGAACAAATACCCATTACCAAGGATAGATGACTTGTTTGATCAGTTGAGAGAGGCTTCTATATTTTCTAAGATTGACTTAAGATCGGGCTATCACTAGTTAAGAATCAGGAAAGAGAATATTTCGAAAACGACTTTCAGAACTAGGTATGGCCACTACGAATTCTTAGTGATGCCCTTTGGTTTGACGAATGCCCATCCTGCTTTCATGAGTTTGATGAATGAGGTATTTCGAGACTATTCGGATCAGTCTGTGATAGTCTTCATTGATGATATCCTTATATATTCTCGGTCCCAAGAGGAACACGCACAGCATTTGAGGATTGTGCTTCAGATACTCCAAGACAAACAGTTGTATGGAAAGCTCAGTAAAAGTGAGTTTTCGCTGGATCGGATAGCTTTCCTTAGCCACATTGTATCTAAGGATGGAGTGTCAGTTGATCCGTCCAAGGTAGAGGTTATATTTAATTGGGAGAGACTGAGGACAGTTAAAGAAATTCAGAGTTTTTTTGGGACTTGCAGGATATTACAGGAGGTTTGTTGAGAGATTCTCTAAGATTGCAGGTCCTCTGACTAAGCTTACATGCATGGACGTTTCGTTTATGTGGTCGGATCAGTGTGAGCAAAGTTTCTAAGAGCTTAAACGATGATTGACTACAGCACCCATTTTAACATTTTCGAGTGGATCTAGAGACTTTACAGTATATAGTGATGCTTCCCATTTGGGTTTGGGGTGCTTACTCATGCAGCATAGAAGAGTAGTCACTTAGGGATCACGTCAGCTGAAGGACCATGAGCGAAACTACCCCACGCATGATATGGAGTTAGCCACAGTGGTGTTTGCATTGAAGATATGGTGACATTACTTATATGGGGAAAGGTTTCAGATCTTCACTGACCATAAGAGTCTGAAGTATATCTTCGACCAAAAAGAGCTTAATATGAGGCAGAGACGATGGATGGAGCTCCTTAAGGACTATGACTGTGAGATTTTATATCATCCGAGGAAGGTGAACGTAGTTGCTGATGCCTTGAGCAGAAAGAGCATGGTTTCTGTTATGATGATCAGGGAATGGGATCTATTGAAACAGTTCGCCGAACTCAGGATAAGAGTTGAGGAAGCAGATGTTGGATTTATAGCTAGCCTACGGATAGAACCCAGTATTTTGGATCAAATTAGAACTGGACAGAGAAGTGATCAGAAGCTACTATATTTGGTTAGTCAAGCTGAGAAGACCCCGCAGTCAGATTTTACGATCAGTGATGATGGATTGTTGAGGTTTAAGGGTAGTATTTGTGTCTTGAGCAATGATACCTTGAAGCAGCAAATTTTGAGGGAGTCTCACTGTTCCCGTTACACCATACACCCAGGTAGTACTAAGATGTATTAAGACCTGCGTAAGTGTATTAGTGGAGTGGTATGAAATGGGAAGTGGCAGAATTTGTGGCCAAGTGTTTGGTGTGTCAACAGGTAAAAGCTAAGCATCAAAAGCCCGGAGGATTACTTAAGTTCTTGCCAGTGCCTAAATGGAAATGGGAGCATATCAGCATGAACTTTATCATGGGATTACCGAGGACCCGGAGAGGTCATGATGTAATATGGGTAATAGTAGACAGATGAACTAAGAGTGCCTACTTCCTTGCCATCAAGAGTACAGACACCTTGAGTGCCTTAGCTGAGCTATATGTCAGAGAGATAGCTGGACTGCATGGGGCCCCAATGAGTATTACATCTTATAGATATTCTAGGCTTACTTCCAGATTTTGGACTCATTTCTAGGAAGTCATGGGATCTCGGTTGAATTTTAGTACCGCCTATCATCCTCAGACTGATGGTCAGTCCGAGCGGACTCTACAGACCGTGGAGGATATGTTGTGGGCATGTACGATGGACTTTAAGGGATCATGGGATGATCACCTGACCCTTGCTGAGTTTACATACAACAATAGTTGTCATGCAAGTATTGGTATGGCACCTTATGAGGCTTTGTATGACAGGAGGTGTAGGTCTCCCATAACGTGGGAAGAAGTGGGTGACAGGAAAGTAATTGCCCCCGACCTTATTGAGCAGGCAATTCAGACTATAAAGATTATTTACAATAGATTACAGGCTGCTCAGAGCAGATAAAAGAGTTACGCTGATGTGTATAGATGGCCACTTGAATTTCAAACTGTAGATTTTATGTTTCTTAAGGTGTCTCCAAGTAAGGGTATTATGCGTTTCAAGAAGAATGGAAAGTTGAGTCTTCGTTTTATTGATCCGTTGAGGTATTAGAGAGAGTAGGAGATGTTGTCTATCTATTAGCTTTGCCCCCGCAGCTTTCCACGATTCATAATATCTTCCACATCTCGATATTGAGGAAGTATAATCTAGATCCCTCCCATGTCATCGGGTATGAAGCATTAGACATCCGGGGAGACATGACCTATGTGGAAGAACCTGTCCGGATCCTCGACAAGAAAGAAAAGGTACTTCAGACAAAGAAAATCCCATTGGTAAAGATTCTCTGGAAGCACCACTCAACCGAAGAGGCAACTTACGAACTCGAGAGCTTAATGAAAGAAAAGTACCCCTGACTTTTTGAGGAATGACTTGGTTCTAATTTGGAGGACCGAATTTCTTTAAGGAGGAGAGGAATGTAAGACCTGTAAATTTCTATTTAATGTTTTCAGAATGTACAGACAAGTTGCATTACATATGAATCACAAGTAATGAATGTTTTTAAGCTCTAAGTGTGAATGAAATGTAAAATGAGTACAGAAGCAAATGAATGGGAGTTTAACTTTGAAAATCTGGGAAAACTGCAGCTGGAATGCTACAAAATGCAGGGCAGATCGATCTCATTACAAGGAGAGATCGATCGCATTACCTTGAATTGCAATGCCAGGACATTTTGCAAGAGGGAGATCGATCCCTGACTCAAGTAGATCGATCTCAATTTACCTCGGTTTAGACAAGATCGATCTCCTCCCATAGGCAGATCGATCTCTAGTTGCCTCTAGATAGGCCAAATTGATCCCTTCTTAAGACTAGACCGATCTCTAAATCATTCTGCCAAAACCAGATCGATCTCATGCTATAGGCAAATCGATCTCCTGCCTACAATTGTCAAAATTTTGGAGGAATTTAAGCAAGGGGAGATCGATCTCCACCCATTGGAGATCGATCTCATAACGTGAATTCTATATAAAGCCTTACCATTTGAGCCTTTCTTCCCTGAAACATCAACCACCCCTCCATTTTACCAAAGAAAAACCTAGTTTCTCACTCTAGAATACCACATTTTCCAAATGGATTTGAGAGAAAGGCTATTTTAGTAAAGTTTATTGTGAGGAGGAGAACAACATATCTTGGAATCAACATTTAACTTAAAGGATTGAAGGAGTGACACGCCCTAAAGGTATTGTCCGCAAGTGCACGGGTCGTACAAGTAATAATGGGATTTAAGTCCCGAGTTATCGTCCCTCAGAGAAGTAAGTTAGCCTAATTAATTACCGGTTAATCTTACCCTATGGTATATCCTAGCAAATTATGAGATTAAGGTAGTGATCTACTAAGGCTAATTAAGAGTACTGAAATAATAAAACTATAAAATAAACTAAATAAAACCGAACAAAATTACTTACAGTGCTCCACGCACTTAAAATCAAAAGCCTACAAAAGAAATTAAAATAGTTAAAACTAATTAACGTAAATAAAATGCAAATATGAGAATAAAGCAAGATTAATTAAACTAAAATTAACAATCCTAAAATGCAGTAATACTACTTAATCAAAATGAAATTTAAACTAACTTAAGATTTAATGAAATAAATTTACCCCTAATTTAACTCTAAATGAACACTTAATTAACTATCAACCTAATTAAAACTAAGTTCTAAACCATTAAACAAAAATACTAATCATGCAATTTAATCAAAGACTCTAAACTAAGCTAACAAATTAAATAGGAATTAAACTTAACTAACAATGCATGAAAATGAGTTATTAACCATTATGCACTAGCCAAACAACCCTTAACAATTTAAACCAGCCAATTATCCCTCCCTTTACTGTTCACGTCTTCACCAAATTTGCGTTTCCATTATTCTCGGCTTGCTCGATGTTCTCGGTTTTATCCTGATCTTCAAGTGTCCAGGATTCATCCGTGGCTTCTACTCCAGATGCTGCTACTCCCAGCTGTACACTGTACCATGCACCTCTCAGCTACCTGCTCCAGGTGCTTCGGGTGATGTCTACTCCTACTCCTGGCACCGTTCCTCAACCTGTCCTACTTTTTTCGCTTCTGTAAAATACACCCGCATTCCTTAAGTCGGCACCCAGCAATTTACAACAACCTACAGTACCTTTCCTCTGTTCGGGACAACCAGCATAGAACTACCATCTGCTTCATTCTCTGCAAAGTAAAACACACAGCAGATGCACAACAACCATTTCCTGCAACCAAGAACAACAGAGGAACAGAACAGAATTAAAATGAGAAATATAGATAACCCGAGAGAGATAATATTGCAAGGAAAGAAAATAAATTAACAAATGCCACCCCAGCAAATACCAAGCTTCGGTACAATGAAGCAACGCAAATATGCAGAAAAACAAAAAGAAGTATGATGAACAATAGTGAAATCTTAGGACAGAGCATAACAGAGGATTGATTGGCTGCTGGTTTAGTTCTTTGTTACCCTTCAGTTGTCGAACACCCTCTCTCGGTATTACACATGATCATCTCCATGAAAGCAGGACTTAAGATGACAATACCGAAAAACAAAACAAAATGCTAAATCAGTAATGCAGAGAAATGAAAGACATGAAAACAGGAGACTCCATGCTACGGTTTCTTTCAATTTCTTCTCCTACTGTGTTCCACTCTTCCAATATTACCAATCGATACACAGAATTATTCCAACATATTAGATCGGCAATAATGAGTCAGAATATCATGATCGACATTGATTATTAAAGCTTTGCAAATGCTTTATACTACAACCGAGAATGGGTCAAATAAAACTTATAGCAAAAACAATGATGGTGACGGGATAAGTAAATTAAAATGATAAAGAAACATCTCTAAGCAACAATACTGATAAACTAAAAACAAGAATTCTTCATCATAAACTGAATTGAATGAAACAGTAACTATCAAGAAAAGAAAAATGGAAGCTAGAAAAAAATACTATGAGGCCAAATCATCCAAAAAACAAGGGGAAAAAAAAAGACTTTTTAAGTTAACCTAAAAATAAAACTATTCTAACCTATTTTCCCCCCTTTACATTTGTCATCATTTTCTATTTATATACACATTTAGGGGTACAATTGTAATTTTTCCATTCTAGATGAGTTGGCATTGTTTGGCCACTTGTCTTCACACCATTGGCTCCTTGAAAAATAATATTTCCATGTCATCTGTCTTTTTATCCAATTGGATGTGCTAGGCTCGTGTTGTCTGCGTGGTCCAATCTCGATTTTAGCTCGATTCTGATCCATTTTCTACCGAAATATTCAAAATTCATCCGGATTTAATTTATCTGCAAACATGAGAATTTTAATTAAATAAAGGGGATAATTAACAAAATAAATTGGGGATTTAAATAATTAATTAGGAAATTAAGCACAAATAATTCTAAAAATATAGAATTATCACGCCCCCAAACTTGAGCTTTTGCTTGTCCTCAAGCAAAACAAAACAATTGTAGGAATGACACGTACAAAACACAATAATTTCTCCAATATTATCCTCAATGAAAAAGTACAGACTATGAAATCAAAGAGTCACAATTATAAGTCTAACACTCAGAATCATTCAATCATAAGTCCTAACCCAAATTGGACTCCTCGTGAGTGTGTGAAAAATGTCAAAGTCACTTCACAGTACATTATCCGGATTAGATTGTGCAAACACAGTGAATGCAAAGTCAATGACATGTGATGATTCCCATAAGTTTGCTTTTCACTTCTCTCTCCACTAATATAGTCACACTTAACTAAAGATCAATAGGACTTCATTAAGCTTGTAATATAAGGCTGGGGCTAAGGTATGATAAAGTCGATTTAGGTTTAATTACCCCTTAACATACATTACTTTCAGGATTTTAATGTAAGAGCTCAAATTCCCCCAAACTTATTTATTTCACTAAACATTTTTTATATATATATTTTTCTTCTTTCTTCTTTTCTTTTTCTTTTTTTTTTTATACATACTCTTTCACTATCACTTAATACCCATATAGCTCACAATATATCCTAATGACTTTTCATGCTTTTGGGGTAAGGGATAGGAAAAAAATATTTAAGCTAAGGAAAATAACGCGGGTATATTTACAGAGAAAAGCTTATTTGGCCCAGATGGGTGACTAGGGGTAAAATATATACAAGGAAGGCTAGAAAGGCTCAAACGATCCAAAGATGGCCTAAATCATCTCCCTAATTAAGTGTGATCTAATATTTCTCCTCGAGATTAGATCAAACAAATTCTAGAATATGATACACACAATCAACTAAACAAATGCAATCCTAAGTCCACATAAGCTTTCTCTGGCCAAATATACAGATTCATGACATGACAAGTGCTTAAGATGAAGAAATCACAATCAAAATCAAGACAAATTCAAGAATTCAACTTCATGCTTTTCCTATAATCATGCTTCTTAGTCAATCAAAATCAGACTTAATCATGGGGTCATATCATCGGAATATGGGAAAACTACATGCTAAGTACTAAATAATCCCAAAATCAAATAGTTTAAACTCAGATTTTCGAAAAAAATTTGAAAAATTTTCAATTTTGCTCAAATTTTCGAAAAATGCTCAAGTGATATCCCCTCCCCCAAACTTAAAGTGCACAATGTGCTCAGTGTACAGATAATATAAGAATTTAAGCTCAAGAATATAGTACTCCCCTATCTGATGTTGATGAACAACTGAAGCTTTAATTGAAAGCGTAAAACTTAGAAAATAAACCTGTAAAATAAACAAAGAAAGAAACAACAGAAAAGAAAAAGAACTATATACAAAAAGTGAAAGAAAAATGAAGCTAATTAGCAGGATCAGAAGTAGGAGGGTCAGCTAAAGTGGTCACAGAATGCTGACGATCAAACCCTCCCCCAAAATAGTGTTTCAATCTGCCCCCATTAACCTTAAAGGGTTGATTCAGGGTCTCATCCATAATTTCAATGGCTCCATAAGGGAATACTTGTGTAATGGTAAAGGGACCTGACCACCTAGACTGAAGCTTTCCTAGAAACAGCTTCAAGCGTGAATTAAACAACAGAACCTGCTGGCCTGGCTCGAAGTGTCTCTCCTTAATTTTCTTATCATGCCATCGCTTAGTCTTTTCCTTGTAGAGCTTGGCATTCTCATATGCCTACAACCTGAACTCATCTAACTGATTAAGCTGTAGCAGCCTCTTCTCCCCTACTGCCTCTAAATTGAAATTCATGTTCTTAAGGGCCCAATAGGCCTTGTGTTCTAGCTCTACTGGTAGATGACATGCTTTACCATAAACAAGCTGATAAGGGGACATTCCTAAAGGTGTTTTGAAGGCTGTCCTATAGGCCCAAAGTGCATCCTCTAACCTAATAGACCAGTCCTTCCTACTTGGGTTCAGTGTTTTCTCTAATATCCCCTTAATTTCCCTATTGGACAACTCTACTTGGCCACTCGTCTGTGGGTGATAAGCAGTGGCTACCTTATGTTTAACCCCATATTTCTTTAACAGCCCATCAAAACTTCGATTGCAAAAGTGGGATCCTCCATCACTGATGATAGCCCTAGGTGTGCCAAATCGTGTGAAAATGTTCTTCTTTAAAAACCTTACTACCACCTTGGCATCATTAGTCGGTAAAGCCATCGCTTCAACCCATTTCGATACATAGTCCACAACCACTAAAATATAGAGATTGTCATATGAAGGAACAAATGGTCCCATGAAATCAATGCCCCAGACATCAAAGAGTTTTACTTCTAAAATATTAGTCAGAGGCATCTCATTTCTTTTGGAAATATTTCCTACCTTCTGACATCTATCACATTTCAGCACAAAAGTAGTGGGCATCCTTAAATAACGTGGGCCAGTAATATCCAGATTGTAAAACCTTGGCTGCTGTCCTCTCTCCTCCAAAATGCCATTCATAATCAGAAGAATGGCAATGTCTAAGTATATCCTCTACTTCTTCCATGGGAGAACACCTTCTCAAAATCTGATCTTTACATTGCTTATATAGGAAGGATTCATCCCAAACATAATACTTGACATCACTCAAACACTTTTTCCTTTGTTGGGCAGTCAAATCAGGTGGCATCACATTGCTTACCAGATAATTTACAAAATCAGCATACCAAGGTAATCTGGAGTGCTCGAAGTAAATAGTTGCTCATCAGGGAAGGATTCATTAATAGCTATACCATCTTCTTTATGTCCACTCTCTAATCTAGATAAATGGTCAGCAACCTGATTCTCTGTACCTTTCCTATCCCTAATCTCCAAGTCAAACTCCTGTAGTAGGAGGATCCATCGAATCAGCCTCGGCTTTGCATCCTTCTTGGAGACTAAGTACTTAATGGCAGCATGATCAGTATATACTACTACCTTAGTACCTATGAGATAGGAGAGAAACTTATCAAAAGTAAATACCACAGCTAACAACTCCTTCTCGGTAGTAGCATAGTTCATCTGGGCCTCATTAAGTGTTTTGCTTGCGTAGTAAATAGCATAAAAGACTCTTCCTTTTCTTTGTCCTAGTATAGCCCCTACAGTATAATCACTTACATCACACATAAGCTCAAAAGGTAAACTCCAATCTGGAGCTATGATTACAGGGGCTGTAACTAATTTTTCTTTCAAAGTCTTAAATGCTTCTAAGTATTTCTCATCAAAGCAAAACACAGTATCTTTCTCAAGGAGATTACATAAAGGCTTAGTTATCTGAGAAAAATCATTAATGAACCTTCTGTAAAATCCTGCATGGCCCAGGAAACTTCGAATTCCTTTTACAGTGGTAGGGGGAGTAACTTCCCAATAATTTCTACCTTAGCCTTATCCACTTCTATCCCCCTAGCAGAGATTTTGTGCCCTAGCACTATGCCTTCTTTCACCATAAAGTGGCATTTCTCCTAATTAAGCACTAAGTTTGTTTCTTCACACCTCCTCAGCACTAGTGCTAAATTCTGCAAACATAAATCAAAGCTATCCCCAAATACTGAGAAATCGTCCATGAAAACCTTAAGAAAAGCCTCCACCATATCATGAAAAATGGCCATCATGCAACACTGGAATGTAGCAGGTGCATTGCATAGGCCAAAAGGCATTCTTCTAAAAGCAAAGGTCTCATAGGGACAGGTGAAGGTAGTTTTTTCTTGGTCTTCTGGGGCTATAGCTATTTGATTGTACCCAGAGTATCCATCCAGTAAACAATAGAATTCGTGACCAGCTAATCGATCTAACATTTGGTCAATGAAGGGTAAAGGGAAGTGGTCTTTCCTGGTGGCCTTGTTAAGTTTCCTATAATCCATACATACTCGCCAACCAGTGACAGTCCTAGTGGGGATGAGCTCATTATTCTCATTCTCGATCACTATCATCCCTCCCTTTTTAGGGACACATTGTACTGGGCTCACCTAGGCACTGTCAAAAATAAGATAGATAATCCCTGCATCTAACCATTTAATGATCTCCTTCTTGACAACTTCTTTCATTACTGGGTTCAATCGACGCTGGTGCTCTATGGATGACCTATACTCCTCCTTCAATAGTATCTTATGCATACAGATAGAGGGACTAATACCCTTAAGGTCAGAGATATATCAGCCTATAGCCTTCTGATGCTCTCTTAACACTTGTAGTAATTTTACTTCATGATCACTGGAGAAAGCAGCAGATACTATTACCGATCGTGTGGAGGATTCACCTAAGTAAGCATACCTAAGGTGTAAGGGTAAAGGTTTGAGTTCTAATGCTGGAGGATCACTGGTGGATTGAAAGATATTTGAAACTAGAATAGATGAAGAATCTAATGTCTCAAATTGGGCAATTTCCTCAAAAAGAGTGACCTCTAATAACTGTAAAGTCTCATAGACCTCACCATCATCTTCACTATACTCTCTAAGATCAATAGATTTCACTAAGGAGGCTTCTAAAGGGTTTAAAGGGTGTGTCTTGGAAAACTCCTCAGTGATGTCCTTATCCACTAAATCCATCCTAAAACAATCGTGAGAGTCATCAGGGAACCTTAGAGATTTGAACACATTAAACTTGACTTCATGATCTTGAACTCTCATTGTTAACTCCCCCTTTTGTACATCTATTAAAGTTCTACCAAATGCTAGGAATGGCTTGTCTAGTATAATTAGGACTTCCCTGTCTTCCTCCATGTCCAACACAATAAAATCTGTAGGAAAAATAAACTTGTCCACTTTTACTAAGACATCTTCAATGACCCCCTTCGGATATTTAATTGATCGATCAGCCAATTGGAGAGTCACTGTGGTGGGCTTGGCATCCCCTATTCCTAACTTCTGATAGATAGACAATGGCATCAAATTTATACTAGCTCCTAAATCACACAGGGCTCTACCAAAGAATAAATTTTCAATAGTGCATGGTATGGTAAAGCTCCTTGGATCCTTGAGCTTGGGGGGTAATCTCCTCTGGAAAATAGCACTACATTTCTCAGTTAAGGTCACTGTCTCGTAATCTTTCAATCTTCTTTTCCTAGAGAGGATATCCTTCATGAACTTCACATAGCTTGGCATTTGCTCTAAGGCATCTGCGAATGGAATGTTGATGTGAAGTTTCTTAAAAACCTCAAGGAATTTTACAAATTGTTGGTCCAGTCTTTGATTTTGAAATCTCTGAGGAAAAGGGACTGGTGGTCTAATTGGAGATGTAGTGAAAACTTTTGTAGTATCAGAGGATAAAGAAGGTTATGACAAAGAAATAAGTAAAGGTGAAGAATTGCCTGGCTTTGTTTCCTTTGCAGCTTGATCTTTTGATTCTTGCTCCTTCTGAGCTGCTTCACTAGAACCTATGGGTTTTCCAACTATGGGCTGGTCAGGTCTGGACTTAACAGGGGGAGTTACTAGCTCTCTGCCACTCCTAAGGGTGATAGCTTTCACATGTTCCTTCCCTTCCCTTTGCCTAACAGGATTGGCTTCAGTGTTACTAGGAAGGGTCCCTTGAGGACGTTGACTAAGAGCGTTTACTATTTATCCTACCTGAACCTCTAGGTTCTTAATTGAAGCTGCTTGATTTTGCAAGATTGTTGTGAACATTTCCTCAAACGAGGGTTTCTTATCAGCTGCTGGTAAGTGCTGGGGTTGTGGTGGTGGTTGATGGACGTAGGATGGATGGGAATGGTTAGGTGGATGATGTGGATACTGTGGTGGTGGGTGGTGAGGATATTGATGCTGTGGTGGTACCTGAACCGGTGGAACTTGAAAACCTGGGGGTCCTACTGGTCTAAAATTAGAAGCTTGCCCTTGGTTTTGCCTCCAAGAAAAGTTAGGATGGTTCCTCCACCCTGGATTATAGGTGTTTGAAAAAAGGGTTGTTCTGTTCCTTAGGGGCAACGTACTGAACCGATTCTAAGTTAAGTGGACACCTATCTACAGCATGGGTACCACTACACAGATCACAAGAGAGAAATGGACTTTGAACAGAAAACACAAGGTTGGGATTGTTGGAAGGATTAGATTGGGTACTGAGCGACTCCACCTTCTTTGTAAGATTGGCGATTTGAGAGGTCAAGGTGGAAAGAGTGTCGAGCTCATATATACCCGTCGATTTCTTTGGCAATTGCCTTTTCGATGATCATTGATAGTTGTTAGCTGCCATCTTATCTAGCAGCTCATAAGCCTCCTGCTCTGTTTTGCACATCAAGGCTCCTCCTGAAACAGCGTCCACTATGGTCCTATTTTGGCTTGTATGTCCATTGTAGAAGGTTTGGACTTGTAACCATAGAGGTAGGCCGTGGTGAGGGCACTTCCTAAGAAGCTCCTTATATTGTTCCCATGCCTCATAAATGGATTCAGAGTCGTATTGGGCAAAGAAAGATATATTGCTACGGAGTCTGGCCATTTTAGAGGGAGGAAAAAATTTGGCTAGAAATTGGTGGGCTAACTCGTCCCATGTAGAAATTAATCCTGGAGGCAGGGAGGTCAACCAGTGTCTCGCCCTATCCCTAAGTGAAAAGGGGAAAAGTCTGAGTATAAGCGCATCATCAGATAATCCATTATGTTAGAACGTGTTGCACAAGTCCAAAAATTGCCCCAAGTGAGCATGTGGGTCATCGTGTGGAAGCTCACTGAACTGTAAAGAAGTTTGGATCATCCGAAGGATGGAAGGCTTAATTTTGAAATTATTAGCAGGGACAGCTGGTGGCCTAATGTCAGTATAATATCCTTCAATCGTTGACATCGCATAATCTCCAACAGTCCTACTTTCCCTATTTTCTGCCATCGTGTTTTGTTACGGAGCTATAAATTTCCTAGAGTCCTTTCGAATTTTCCTAAGAGTTCGTTCAATTTCAGGATCTAGAGGAAAGCAATCAAAACTCCTGGCTCTACGCATGCAAACATCAGAAAGTCCTTAGATTTTTTTTAATTAATTATAAGAAAGTTAACTAAACTAAACTAAGGATCTAAATATTTAAAACCTAAATATTTACAAGCTAGAATCACACCTAAGCATAATTTTACCGATATCAATTAACGACTAATTAAAACTTCCCCGACAACGGTGCCAAAAACTTGACACGCCCTAAAGGTATTGTCTGCAAGTGCACGGGTCGTACAAGTAATAATGGGATTTGAGTCCCGAGTTATCGTCCCTCAGACAAGTTGGTTAGCCTAATTAATTACCGGTTAATCTTACCCTATGGTATATCCTAGCAAATTATGAGATTAAGGTAGTGATCTACTAAGGCTAATTAAAAGTACTGAAAATAATAAAACTATAAAATAAACTAAATAAAACCGAACAAAATTACTTACAGTGCTCCACGCACTTAAAATCAAAAGCCTACAAAAGAAATTAAAATAGTTAAAACTAATTAACGCAAATAAAATGCAAATATGAGAATAACAAAGCAAGATAATTAAACTAAAATTAACAATCCTAAAATGCAATAATACTACTTAATCAAAATGCAATTTAAACTAACTTAAGATTTAATGAAATAAATTTACCCCTAATTTAACTCTAAATGAACACTTAATTAACTATCAACCTAATTAAAACTAAGTTCTAAACCATTAAACAAAAATACTAATCATGCAATTTAATCAAAGACTCTAAACTAAGCTAACAAATTAAATAGGAATTAAACTTAACTAACAATGCATGAAAATGAGTTAATTAACCATTATGCACTAGCCAAACAACCCTTAACAATTTAAACCAGCCAATTATCCCTCCCTTTACTGTTCACGTCTTCACCAAATTTGCGTTTCCAGCATTCTCGGCTTGCTCGATGTTCTCAGTTTTGTCCTGATCTTCAAGTGTCCAGGATTCATCCGTGGCTTCTGCTCCAGATGCTGCTACTCCCAGCTATACATTGTACAATGCACCTCTCAGCTACCTGCTCCAGGTGCTACGGGTGATGTCTACTCCTGCTCCTGGCACCGTTCCTCAACCTGTCCTGCGCTTTTCGCTTCTGCAAAATACACCTGCATCCCTTAAGCCGGCACCCAGCAATTTACAGCAACCTGCAGTACCCTTATTCTGCTCAGGACAACCTGCACAGAACTACCATCTGCTTCATTCTCTGCAAAGTAAAATACACAACAGATGCACAACAACCTTTTCCTGCAACCGAGAACAACAAAGGAACAGAACAGAATTAAAATTAGAAATATAGATAACCCGACAGAGATAATATTGCAAGGAAAGAAAATAAATTATCAAATGCCACCCCAGCAAATACCAAGCTTCGGTACAATGAAGCAACGCAAATATGCAGAAAAACAAAAAGAAGTATGATGAACAGTAGTGAATTCTCGGGACAGAGCAGAACAGAGGATTGATTGGCTGTTGGTTTAGTTCTTTGTTACCCTTTACTGTCGAACACCCTCTCTTGGTATTACACATGATCATCTCCATGAAAGCAGGACTTAAGATGACAATACCGAAAAACAAAACTAAATGCTAAATCAGTAATGCAGAGAAATGAAAGACATGAAAACAGGAGACTCCATGCTACGGTTTCTTTCAATTTCTTCTCCTACCGTGTTCCACTCTTCCAATATTACCAATCGATACACAGAATTATTCCAACATATTAGATCGGCGATAATGAGTCAGAATATCATGATCGGCATTGATTATTAAAGCTTTGCAAATGCTTTATACTACAACCGAGAATGGGTCAAATAAAACTTATAGCAAAAACAATGATGGTGACGGGATAAGTAAATTAAAATGATAAAGAAACATCTCTAAGCAACGATACTGATAAACTAAAAACAAGAATTCTTCATCATAAACTAAATTGAATGAAACAGTAACTATCCAGAAAAGAAAAATGGAAGCTAGAAAAAAATACTATGCGGCCGAATCATCCAAAAAATAAGGAAAAAAAAGACTTTTTAAGTTAACCTAAAAATAAAACTATTCTAACTTATTTTTCCCCCCTTTACAATTGTCATCATTTTCTATTTATATACACATTTAGGGGTACAATTGTAATTTTTCCATCCTAGATGAGTTGGCATTGTTTGGCCACTTGTCTTCACACCATTGGCTCCTTGAAAAATAATATTTCCATGTCATCTGTCTTTTTGTCCAATTGGATGTGCTAGGCTCGTGTTGTTCGCGTGGTGCAATCTCGATTTTAGCTCAATTCTGATCCATTTTCTACCGAAATATTCAAAATTCATCCGGATTTAATTTATCTACAAACATGAAATTTTAATTAAATAAATGGGATAATTAACAAAATAAATTGGGGATTTAAATAATTAATTAGGAAATTAAGCACAAATAATTCTAAAAATATAGAATTATCAAGGAGCAAGAGGTATTCCAATTTCAGGCAAAAGAAAAATCAAGCTAGGTGAGTTTCCATTACACCAACTCAAAGTATGTTTATTTAGATGTTGTTAGGAGTTGATTGGTGTATGTATTGTTGGTTGGAACTACCTAAAATATGATGAACTAACCATAGTCAAAAAATGGGTTTAGTGTGAGAAAGTGAACTATGGATTGGATTAATGATGGAATGAATGTACTATGGTGATGGTGATGTTATATGCATGATTGTGAGATGGTTTGGTGTGATTAACTAATGGAATTTGATGGAGTTGAGAAAATGTACATCTAGGGTGTTTAAGAAAATGCATGAATAAATGCATTAACCTAAGGCTATTGGACGTTTATTTAATACCAAAGGAACCCAGTTTATAAACCGGATAAGTGAAAAACTGAGAGAATAGAAGAAGTAATCAATAAGGGTCTGAAAGACCCCATTTTAGATTTGGATGAATGGAAGTGTGAAGTAGTGGTATAATGAGCAATTACTGATGTTTTGAAATTATTTGGATAGCTCGGGAATTTGACTCGTGAGTCGGAGCTAGTCCGTGAAATGAGAATATTGCACCACCCAAGGTGCAAGAGGTAAGGGATACAACCTTTTATGCATATGTATTTCCTTACTGATGAAACGCTTTGGTAGCATCAAATGAGTTTACAAATGAGCATACTTATTGGGAAAAGTGTTTGATTTGAGATTTACCACTTGAGTGCGTGTTTTACCGATTTGAGCTCATTTTGTGATTTGAGTTACTTGTGAACAAATATATCTTTTATTTAAAAGAGATTTATGAACAAAACTATCTTGAGCTCTACGTGAAAGCGAAACTATTTTCTACATAATAATGGCATGTGATTTTTTAGACTAAAAGACTTGTCATGAAACTCACACATCGGGGGATGCCTCCACTTCGGTTGACGTCGAGGCTTTGCTAGGCCCGGGTCTTACCATGTCTCTATTTTGGTAACGTGAGATGCCTCCATTTTGGTAATGTGAGATGTTTGCCCTGGTAGCGTTGAGATGCTTTGGTTGATACCGAGGCTTTGCTAGGGTCGGATCTTACCACAGGCAGATGATTCCCTCGTTTGAGGATGCCCTCGTTGAGGATGATATGATATGATGTGATGTGATGATTGCTTTCATGACGTTTATATTATGCCTAGTCTCCATAATTATTTCGAGATATGACGTGTTTGTGAAATGAGAAAAAGTTGTTTTGATGAACTGTGATTTTAATCACGTATTTATAATCATGTGAATTATGTCATTATTACACTTATGCTTTAATGATAATTTTTAAAGCTCATATGCACTCCTTACTGAGCGTGTTGAAGCTCACCCCCCCTTTTCCTCCCCCCACAGATTATTTACAGTGAGTGTTGGTACCTGCGACGTACGTGACATAGGTTGGTGGACGAGACTCTCCTTAGGCTATTGCTTGTACACGTGAGAGGTATAATTCAATTCATTTTGTATCCAGACAATTGTGTAATGCAGACACTTGTAATTGAGTAATATTGGGATGTAATCAGATTGGTATTAGTAATTGAATGGAGAAGTAGACTTCTTTTGATGTTATGATATTTAATTAAATAAATGTGGATGTCGAGAGATCCTTGAGATATTGATTGATGAAATAGAAAGAAATTAACTGACACTGTACAAAAATGCAATCCGAGTAGAAAGTTTAATCTAAGAAAAATTTTAAATTAACCTTATTTTTTGCGCTTCTGGACGGTCACAATTTTGCTTGTTCTTGGTAATTTTCCTTTCTATAATTTTGGAGAGTGAGAAAAGTTTTTTTTTTTTTTTTGAGATGTGGTCATTTGGTAACGGGGTTAAAGATATTTAAAATTTTTACAATTTTTACAATATATTTAAAATATATTTAAAATTTCTCGTTCAAAATTTTATTTATTTAAAGGCCAGGCTACCCTTTTGAAAGATTTTAGTCTGAGCTGATAGGAGTCAAAACATGTTGGAGCCCATTTACTTTCGTCCCTGATCAGATGTTTTTGGTGTTTGAGTAAGCGAGAAAAATATCATCATTTTGTAATATTATCTTCCGTTGAATAAGATAACAGTGGGCCATATTCCATTAGGCTTGAGAACTACTAACTAGGAAGATGGGTCAATTTTAAATATTGATCCTTGCTTGCTTTCCCATCAGGTTTTTTGTGGCGTAGCTCACCTCGACAACCTCCTGTCCACCTCAAGTCTAAGTCTAACTCAACACAAAAAAATAAATTCGCATTTTAAGAAGGAAATTCTACAAAATTGAGAAGGCAATTCAGACATCCAGTGGTTGCAAACGCAGCGTTTCGGGTAGAATGTATGTAAATGTAACACTGGAACTGTGTAAGAGAAGAAACAAGTTTCGGGCTATATTATATTTATACATCACTTCAAGTTCGAGGGCTATCCCTGTCAGGGAAACCTAAACCACACAAGTAAGAGAGACAACGGAAAACAAATAACGAAACCTCACGAGCTCCTCTCCAAATTCACAAAAATCCCCTATTTCTTTCTCCTTCAGTTCCAAACAAAAACAAAGCCAAGCAAAACCTCAGATTCCCACTATGATTTAACCTTAAAATTTCCGAATTCCCATAACCCGGACTTTGCCAAAAATCTCCCTCTCTTCTATTTTTATTTACAGGCTATAATACATACGGAGATAGTGTTAATAATAAAAAACCCAATCGCAGCGGTTAGTTCACTGTCTTTCTCGGCAATTGGTCAAACTTCCGCCGCCAGAAAAGTCAATGTCTCTTCGGCTTGTTACCTGTCTTCCAATTTCGAAGGATTCCGTTTCCGGACAAGCCTTTTATATCATTCCTTCGGAATTCGAGTTTCCACTACTTCTTCTCCTTCCGTTGTTCACTGCATGTCCACTGCTACTGGTTAGTTAAATTTTCCTTTGAAATGCTGTGCTCGGCCTCAGGGAATGATATTATAGAGATTATTCGATTTAATGCTTTTGTTGACAGGTTATTTTGTTTGATTTTCAGATGTCCCTACTGTATCTGAAACAAAGTCGAATTTTTTAAAAGCATATAAACGACCCATTCCAAGTGTCTACAACACGGTTTTGCAGGAGCTGATTGTGCAGCAACATTTGATGAGGTACAAGAGGACTTATCGTTATGATGCAGTGTTCGCCCTTGGTTTCGTTACTGTATATGATCAATTGATGGAAGGATATCCGAGTGATGAGGATCGAGATGCCATATTCCAAGCTTATATCAAAGCATTAAAAGAGGACCCCCAACAATACAGGCTTGTTTATTGAGTTCCCATGTTTTCATTTAACCAACAATGATACAAATATTAATTAGCATGGCTTAGAATTTAAGATACGGAGTAGGGAATTTTCTATTAGAAATTAAAAAACTAGGCCAATGAAATCGCACCGAATATACCGTGCTGAAGCTGAACTATTTCTGCTTAGGAAGTTGAATGTGGAAAGGAAATGCTTGTATTTCTTGAGTTCCAACTTCCAAGGTCTGAACTACGGTATTATTCATTTTATGGAATTAAATCTTGAGGTAGCTGAGAAGACGGTATCCTTATAAATTTCATTTGTGTGTGTTGTGCCCTATAGAATTGATGCACAGAAGTTGGAAGAATGGGCCCGTACTCAAACTGCCAGTTCACTTCTTGAGTTTGCATCAAGAGATGGAGAAATTGAGGCGATACTGAAAGACATTGCAGAAAGAGCTGGGGTTAAGGGGAACTTTAGTTATAGCCGTTTCGTTGCTGTTGGGTTGTTTCGTCTTCTTGCGCTGGCCAATGCTACTGAACCTACAGTGTTGGCAAAGGTGGAATCCTCCTTTCCTTATATCTATTGGTTTATTATTGGACTAAGTTCTGAATTACTTACACCTCAGCAAGGGTAGAATTTATCAGGTGCAGACCTAAGAGTCTGAGACACTATTGTAGGATTGTTGGGCAGGATAAGTGAACGCTCATTAAATAAAGCCTTCACCAGAATTAACATTGACTGTACTTGTACTTGCAATAACCTTGGGATAGACAGAGAAAATGACAAGAACTGGATACATCAGAATTCAAAAATGAAACTTGCAATGATAAAAATCTGAGGAACAACTGCACTTGGGATTTTAATTTGTGTAATCTGTACAACAGCTTTGTGCAGCCCTAAATATAAACAAACGAAGTGTGGATCGGGATCTTGATGTGTACAGGAATCTGCTTTCCAAACTGGTTCAAGCGAAAGAGTTGCTCAAGGAGTATGTTGATAGGTAAATTCTATCCTCCTAGTTAACTTTTCGTAGTTAATAGTATTATAACCTATTTCTTTTGCTTGCTCTGTATTCTGTGCTGCATAAGTTCAACAAGATATAGTCAGTCTGTGCTGGAGCATTTACAGTGTAAATTCCTGCTATTGAGCCTCTTGAAACGACAGCCAATTTTTTAACTTACAATCCTTTTGCAGTAACAAGCAATTTTTAGATGTGAACCTCATACTAACTTGAAGACAAATTGCAAATTGGGAAAAAAAAAAGTAAACACTCGGCATTTCAAAGATAGCATGCTAGTAAAAGTTAGACTTACTACAATTTCCTTTTATACCTGAAAACCACTCTTGGAAAATGAATGAAGTAGCCATTTTGGTACCTTCAATTCTAGATTTGTTCAGGACTTGGGATGTTTTCCAAATTCTGGATGTACTTGAAATGCTGTGCACCTTACAGATATGGTTCATCCCTAATCAATTTTAAGCAATTAATGTAATGCAAAGTCCTTGGGTGCTGAATTGTTTTATATGATTATGATGCTGTAATCTAAATTGTTTTTGACCTCCAGGGAAAAGAAGAAAAGAGAAGAAAGGTCAGAATCAGAGAAGTCCAATGAAGCCGTCAAAAAATGTTTGGGTGAACACAGATATGTGGGGCAGTAATTTGATCTGTCTACTGATCTACTCCAATTTGCTTATCATCTTTTCTGACACTACTGCTTCAATCACCTTTTTGTTTGCTCCAAGGTAGAAACAGTAACCTCCATGCTTTAGGCTGTCTATTTATCGAGGGATCCTCATTCATTGTTCTGGTTCAAGCCTTTGAGGTTTTCTAAAAGTTTGGCGCGTTGTACTGATAGCACTTTGAACTTTACAATCCAGTAGTGTATCATATATAGATATGCATTATAAATGCATGTTATTCTTTAAATAAAAATATTAAATATTTCACAAAAATTTCATATGGATATTATTATGTGAATGACACGAGATATCCACTATTTTTTTTTCTTAATGTTTGGCGTGTATCAACTCATTTCCTTTTCCAAACCTAAAGTGTCGAGTATATAATTAACTCTTTCTAAAAAATTAGCATTAAGATTCAAAAGTGTCAAGGATCAAAACAAGATAATCATGGATCAGAGCACAGCAAAGTTCACCAGCCAATACCCTTAATATCTTGTAATTAGGCGTCGAGATCCTCCAGATAATGGCTTCATTAAGATGGCATCATCTGGCTTAAGATGTATAAACGGCAACCTTTACAGCAAATATTGAACAGTCACAGGATAACAAGTGAAATTTTAAATGTTTAACTAAGTTGAGAAATATCAATCTCATCAGGGATTTTGAAGGTGTCGGCTGCGCCAAATTTCCTAAACTCATTTGCCTCATTTCTGGAGTCTTCTTCATCGCCATCATCTTCCTCACCATTATGATGACTGTTTAATGAGGGATCATCATGGACACTTTTAGACCGACAATTTTGGGTTGCAAGCATGTTGACTTGTCCGAGGTGAGAAATTTCAACCACCACTGTATCATCATCTCTTGGCAGTGGTTGCTCCCAGGGTTCCCCGTCAATCCTCATATATGTATGGTCCGCAGCACCTTTGTGAAACTCGAAGCGGATTCGGTGTGCCTAATTGCCACCATGAAACAAATACGGAACATGTAGCAAAGTAATGAATTCAACACAAACAGATTTACACCAATACATCAAATAACATACCATACTACGTAACATTTATACGCCAATTTAACTAATTTCATGTCCTTGTAATATAGGGGAGAAGTAAAATCATTCCTCGGAGAAATTCGTTTTCAGAAAATTTTTGCATTGTTTGGGGAAGAGGGGTGTTAGCACTAATGGAGGGTTTGACTACTGGATTATTCCATGTTTGATTATTACCTGCGCCCGACGAGTTCCATGTCCATTTGGAGCCACCAACACGAGCCCATGCCAAGCATCTCTAAAACCAACAACTTCGAGAAGGCCATCATCTACATAAGGCGGAGTCAGGTCTCTCTGTTAAGTCATTGGGAGAAATATTTCATCAGATTTTTATGAACAAATTAGATAATGTTTCTTAACCGGAAAAAAAAAAAATCATCAAAAGACAGATATAGGAACTCACATCACGCAGTTTTCTGCTATTTGGCGTTCCCCAAGGATTCAGACCCCCAGAAAAGCTGGGCAAGTTGAGACATACAATTGACCTTATGCTGTTAAAATTGGGTAGGCAGGCAGGGGACATAAGTGAAAGAAATTAGAGGCACTCTTGGCTAACTACAGTCAAAGCAATGTTAGGAAATTAAGCAGAAAAATATGAAATAAGCAGCGATTGTCTTACTTGACAAAAGCTCTGTGAACGAAATTTTCATAGTTAAAAGGCATGAATCATCTAATTTACAAGAATAGGGACATGAAACTTGAGAAGATGAAAGAAAGAGACAACGCTTGTTGCCCAAACACCATCAGAACCACATTGACGAGTCTATAATGTTGTTGAAGCTTTCCCAGAAATTTTGGGGGTTGGAACATAGCTGCCAATTTTTGCAGAAAACCATCTTATACCAAAGAAAAGCTGCCATGGATAGCGAGTAACCTCTTTTCTCTTTTCAGCAGAGAACTGTCAGGCCTTTTCTTTTCTCTTATTTAGGTACACTAATCTATTTTATACTTATTCAGTTGTTCTATTTGTCAATAATTTCCAATGCAATAACATAAAATATCAAATATTAACATAACAGATACTATAATCAATAACCCAATCTATCAAGTGGATTGGCATGCTCTAAAACCACTTCTACAGTGATTGAACAAAAATATGCAGATTGTTCAACTTTTCAGCCAATATAAATTTGTTTTCTCAATCATGTGAGGCATATTAGAGTAAGTTTTAATATGTCTTCCAAGTATTGTAATATAGCAGAAAAGAAATGCCAAGAAGAGACAAGTTAAATATCTTGTCACATGCTTCTCTTGAGTTGTTATCAATGTTTATACTCACCATTTCAACCCTATTGCTATATTTTTCCTCTACATTGTGTAATAATGAAAATGCTTGTTACAAACAAATCTTTTTCTTTCACATATGAACAAATAGAATTGTCTAAAGCCAGCAACCTGCATATGACCAAATGTGAATTACCTGTGTGGTATGTGGAGGTCTTGCCATTGACCGTGTTTCTTCATGATTTTAACTTTTGCAAGCTGGGCAACATTCCTGTTGTTTAAGATCATATAAAATTTGCAATTTACTAAGAAAAGAAGCTGAAATTATCTGGTGAGAGATGTTCTACTTTATCTAGCCAACTGTAAGGACCTGGGAGCATAAAATACATTTCTCTACACATATGCCTCAATTGATCTAAAAACAAAAGGCTAAAATTCCATTAGCACAAAGCAGGCGGTATTATAACATGGAACATATCATTAATTTTCTTATTAAACCTTCAGCTTTCCTGTTTTTTCTTTTAATTTATATTTTATTTTCCATTATCAAGAATTAATCTGAAAAAATAAGTCAATCTTCAATGGAAGGAAAATGAATGAAACTTGAACTTGAGCCTATTCTTTAATTTTCTTAAAAAAAAAAAGGAAAAATTACTATTTACGAATAAAAGATAAAAAGCAACCACACTCACTTTGAAGAAGGATGAAAAAGAGAAGCGGCAAACCACCCTTGTGTACAACCAAGCTTTGCATAAGTGCTCTGTTGGAAAGAAAGTAGGGGAACACGAAAACTTCAGTAACCGGCATATCTTCGTGAGGGAGAATTTCAGTCTAAAAGACAAGCAAGATCCAGATAATACACGCACAAAAACACATACCTACTAACATGTATATATTCTATAAAGAGAATTATGACATTATAGAGCACACAAATGTGTATTCAATCACCAAGAAAGGTAGCTGAAAAACACTATAGAGTTCTTTTTTTTTTACCACCATTTTGGAGTTCATAAAAGCCACTTTCATGAAGAAGATTGAAACTGTAGAGGACCAAAATGCAAAAAAAAGAAGGAAAAAAAAAGTAAAAAGAAAAGATGCTGTTGGTGTGTTATCATAGATTTCAAGTAATTCAAATAAAGGCAAACAAACTCTACAAATGGAAATTCAAGCAGTCCATTTTGGCTGCCTGCCACTAATTTCAAATTTTATGTGTTAATCAGCTTCAAATATCTTTCTTAAACACTTCACTTGGTAGTGTTGAACAAAGCGTCTCACCGTCTCTTTGAATTTAGTTTCCACTCTAATAAAGTGAGCAACTTAGATTATGTGTCGACTCCTCAGGCAAGGCCTTTCCTATTATAGTTTACCATCCCAGTTTGGACAGCAGATAAATGCCACCCCTACAATGAGCATTAGTTTTTTGACAAAACAATGCTACTAAAGACGTAATTAATTATTAATTGAACAGCATCTTCAACCATTTGGATATCCTCATGCCATTTTCCAATGAAATTACCCACATGCACTTTACAAGACCACCTGTCTATCAGGCGTCATGTTTGGTTTCTAATTCCTTCAATTTCTTAGTAAATGTTATATATGTTGAAAAACTTACTAAGAAGTTTCTCAGTTACAGAAAGTAACATAATTAATTCTTGAAAAAGATTGTTTGTGAAAAACATTTTCCTCAAAGCTCAAAGAGATTAAGTCTACAATGAAAGCATAAGCTAGAAGTCAATCATGTAACATCCTTAAAAAAGGAAAGCCTTAACGGTTTGGCTGTATGTATCCATTTATCAATCATAGATAAAGCAGGTGACATTAAGAACTATACCTGATTAACCAACTGGTTCTTAAATTTTTCTGGATGCAACTTTCGTTCAGAGTGAAAAGCATAAGATACTTGAGCATCCATTCCTATAGAAAACATTACAATGAAACTAATGAGGGTAACCAGTTATCATATCTTGTCGTGATAGAAACAAATCTGAGTGTACCAGATAACTAGAGGGTGAGAGTAGAAAAATCCGTTCTTTACATTGGATTATAAGATAGTAATGAAAGTGTAAACTAGCTTAGGACGTAAAGTCTTTTGGTGGTTGCACCAGGACTAGGGATCAAATTCTGCCTCTCAATTACAGGAAGAGGAGGGTAACTTGCCCTTGTTTAGCCTAACCAATGGATCCAAAAAGGAAAAAAAAAGGATGAGATAGTAAGATAGTAAGATAGTAAAGACAAACTTTGCTATAGAAACAAAAGGACTCAAAAAACAAGTTTCTCGGAGTTTCAAAACCATAGTTCAACCTGATGTAAAATGGAACTGGACACATAAGGAAACCTAACAATTAATAAAGCTTTTGTTCAATCATTTCTACAATATTACATAGTCTTTACTAGAATTGTTCAATTTTTATCAGGCAACAGAAAGTAAAAGGAACAAGAAAGGGGTTGATTTATCAAATCAGAAAGTATGCCAATTTGCACATTAAAGTTTGTTACAAAATAGATGGGCCTTAAAGGCATATAAGACACTGTAAGAAGATAAAAATAGCCTTATGTTATCAACGCAAGAGTTTGTATACTTCAAAGAAAGTACTTTTACCCATGCTGAAGTAATTCCAGAATCCCCCACAAAATGTATGGTAACCTTCCTGAGGAACAAAAACTTTCAAGTAAGAATGCAAGAAAGTACCAAATATGTTATAATGATTCTTTACACCTATTGAATTTCTTTCATAAATCTCAAGAATCAGGTAGAAAACGTGAACCGGAAGTTCAACCAAAAGTTTCAGGTAGGATTATGTGCTGAGAAACTATTCATACGGTAAGAAGAAAACTTAAAACCATTTGCAATCATAAATAGGTATATGAAGTTTTTAATTGTATGTTACAAGATACAGCCTTAAAATGTTTAAACAAAATGCAGTTTCTTGATTTCAAAAAACAAAAATTAAGACAGAGCAATGTTTCTAAGAAGTCACTGAAGGTAATGTTAAAATGTGTTACCATGTTCAATTCATCTGTTGAAGAGACACGACCGAATGCATGTAAAGAATGTGGTAGCTCAAGAGGTGCAATAGGATCACAGGAACCTTCCTTTGGAGCTCTCATCCTCATGAGAATATGCCAACTGAACCACAGATATGAACATACCAGTAATTATATTAGTCAACCCTTTAATTTAAATGAAAAAACACCAGAAGTATGTTGGAATGAGAATATTTTCCAAAATGAAACATAATATCCATATAGAGACTGAAAAACACAAGTGAAAACAAAAACAATTCTGCACTAATGTAGTTATAGATTGGGCTTTGAGAGTTAAGTAGCATGGTATGCAAAAATGCTTCTTTAAGTTTTATCCTCCTTAAAAGATAGTGCTAGTGAAATGATATAGAGAATCAAAAGAGAAAATAAAAAGTTCTCACAAGGATATATATATTAGGACTGAACTCTGTTTTAGATCCTACATCTTTCCCAGAAGATTTTTGTCAAAATTGTTAAACATTTTAATTTTCCTTGACCTTCCATTTAGAAGTTCCACAGGAAAGATGGAAAATTAATAGATTATGATTCTTCGTTACTGCCTAATTCATAGCACATTAACATGATCAAGGGATAGACAGGAGTGTTTTGCATGTGAATAAATAATGTACATGGAAATTTACACGATAACCAGGTAAAGGAGATGGGAGTATATCACATTACTAAAGGTCCATCACTTAAAGCAAAGTCCCATTTCACTGAAATTGGATATGCAAACCACAATGTGGCAATCAACAGCACTATGCCAAAGCAGGGAGTTCCTGATTTTACAAATGGTACGCTTCATATCGAGCCTGTGTGTATGTGTGTGTGTAGAGAGAGAGAGAGAGAGAGAGAGAGAGAGAGAGAGAGAGAGAGAGAGAGATGAACATGACAACTACATTACTTGTCAATTTTCATTTCCTTTGCTTTCATTACTTGTTGCAAGAATGATAACACGGAATTACGATCAGTCCCAGGATTCTTCCTTCCCTGTAATTTAGAAAACTAAAAGTTAGAAAAGCACTGAATGGCTCTTAGACTAATGGAGATTATTCATAATATACAGTCTTCCAGTAGATTCTCATTGCTAAGTGCCAATCAGGAACTGGAAGAATTTTCGGCAACATTACAAATTTTACTGAAAGGGAGGGCTCTGCTGATACTGTTGGACTAATACTGTGAACTTGCCTCAGGTCCACATTTAGAAGCCAACAAGAAACAAAACTGAGATATAGAAAATTCAAATGCAAGAAAGCCATTTAAAAGTATGCTGCGCCCAAAAAATGACAGCATGACCACTTATTCATTGTCTCATATTGTTGTATGCAAGAAAACATATCAAGACAGTTTGAACCCTCAATCTATACTTGATTACACTAATAAAAGCAAGCAGATACTCACCCAACCAAATGAAAACGGCAGATTGTTTCCAGTTCCCAAAGGAACTGTAGCAATTGGAGGTGGATGTGGCAATTTAAGATCACAAACAACCCCCAGAAGCCAGCCAGCTGTCCCATCACCACCAGCAACCTAAAGAACAAGCTAGATGTAAGCAGTAAAATAAACAAAATATTAAAAATAATAGCTGCGCTGCTGGTTCTCGTTTTTGATAGCCACATGCAAGAAAGACAGGACTGAAAGCTACGAGGGGCTCAACTTACAAGTATTCTTAATCTCTGATGAATCTTTATCGCAATTTCATCTTTTTCTTGTTTCAGCTTCTCTAATCTGATATAAACTCTGTGAAGCACCTTATCAGGGGCCTCTTCCCCCACATCGAAAACCTGAAATTAGTCACACCAAGATCAATCCCAAAGCAAATATCTGAAATCCGAATACGCATCGTGAAAGACTAAAGGTACCTGATGTTCATTGAGGATACTTTTATATGTTAAAAGAAGATCCCCACCCAACAGACCGCCACTTTTGGAGTTGATAAACACTAGCACCGGAAATTTAGGTGCATTGGGAACATCGGAGATATTTGTTTCATCATTAAATATATAAGTAGGGATGTAGAATTCCTTCCAGGAATCGGAGCAAGATTCCGTCATTGTCGGGCCCTACTGCATCATCAAATTATCAATGATTGTCAAAATCAAGCTACAAAAGAATTAGAAAAAAAATATTTAAGAAATAAATAACATAGAAGAATTTGAATTTTTGATCATGGTGCACCAAGAAGAAATTAAAATCATAGAATTATATGATCTCTTATCTAAAGTCCCTGCATAACAGATTTCCAGAAGCTCATTCACTGAACGATAATAACAATGAGATTGATCACAGCATCTTGAGTTGCTTATAAATCATAATTAAATGATTAGAATGGAAAATGTTCAAATCAGGAGGAAAGTTTCTAGCTGAGTCAACTCTCTCGAAATCATAAGTCCAAAAAATAAAAGAAGATAAGTTTCTATTATAACATTCGAATCAGGAATTTTAAAAAACATGAAAAATGTAACAAGGAATCCATTGAAAAAGAAAAAAAAAACAAAAAAGAGAAAAGGAAAAAGAGAAGCAAAATTTAGTCAACTCTATTTAGCAACTATTGAGCTGAAGCTCATAGAAGCTTTCTCGTTGACTGTTGAATGAAAATAAGTGGATAACAACACCAACTAAACAGTATAAACTAAAAAGAGATTCGTTTGCTTACGATTACAAGCTGAAATTTGATTTTAAAAAGAGAGATTAATGAGATACCTGGCAAATGAATCTGAAGAGATCTGGTTTCCAGATATCTTTTCTCTCTTTTCTTTTTTTTTTTTTTTCTTTTTTGAATTTGGATTTCTGAATTAAAAACTTTTCTCGGTTCGTTAACTTGGGATCTGAAATTTGTACGAAACGTTCAAAGAGGAAATGTAAGAGGACAGAGTTGACATGCTAGATTGACTTGTTCGGGATAGATTATTATTATTATTATTATTATTATTATTATTATTAGAGTATAGGGTTACGTTATAGAAAGGAAGGAAATTACTTGGGACATTCATCGTTTGGGATATTTTTGAAGGCTTTGAATCTTCAGTTAATATTATTCCACCAACAATGGAGCCCATGCCTAGCAGCCACAACCATGCACTATGATTCGTTGAGCTAAAAGACTGATAATACGCGCTGACGTCAGATCCCCTTGGCAAGTGTGGGGTGCGGTGTACCGCTGTTACGACTTGCGACAGGTATTCCGCTGCTATTAATATGTTTTTTAATGGAATTCATCCATTTTATTTATTGTAAGATAATACATCAGTGGTCAAGATATTATTTAGTAGTAGGATTGTCCTCTTGCCAGTACGTAGTGATGTAATCGAAACACAATGAGTTATTCGAGTTTCAACTTTATTCGAAATTTTAAAGGATCTTTGGGAATATTTTTATTTTATATTTTGTATTTTGTGTTTTTGTTTTTAATTTTTTTAAAAATAAAAATAAAAATATGTTTGGCGAGTGTGTTTTTTGTTTCCAAAAACTAATAATACAACATAATATTTTAAAAATTGTTGAAAACATAAAAATGATATTTTCAAAATTTTGGAAATGTTTTTAGTACCGTTATCACGCAGTTACTATTCATACATTTGGTTACAGTACCAATTTTAATGATAAAATTTTTTAAATCTTACTTTTGACTTGATTCGAAATGTTGTTATTTTACATTTTAAAACTTTAATCACTTTCTTCAACAAATTCTTGTTAACAAATTTCTGCAACAAAACATCCTATCGAAAAATGTTTTCAAATTTAATAAATTGAAAATAAAGTGAAAATAAAACAAAACAAAACATTTAAAAACATAAAACATAAAATATATAACAATCTCAAACGACCCCTTAGTATTTTATAATCTGTTTGAGTTTGATCGAGTTTTATTTTTTAAATTTGAGTTTGACTCAAGATTAAAATCGAGCTGTATTGAAACTTGCTCGATTAAGCTCGATTATCCAAGCTTGATTTTCCTACTTGGATTTGAGCTCGAAATTATTTTCACATATATAAAAATTATTATTTATTAAATCTAATTAAATATAATATTTTTAATAATAATATTAACAATGATTAATATTCTATACACTACCAGTGAAGTTTTTATACTCTACAAACGATGTTAGAACGATGACACATGTTCTTTAAATATATTAAAAAAATAAAAAATAAAATAAAATAAGATATGTCTCATCATCCTAATCCCGCTTGTGGAGTTAAAATACTCCACTGATAGTGCATAGAATAATTATCTTACTAATAATACAACAAGTCAACAACAATAATAATGAAATCTTTACATAAAAATCAAATTAAACACCACAAAATTCACACACAACAGTGCAACATCACCCTTGTCTGACAAATTATAGTCTTAGTCTCTTACATAATTTTGAAATTATTAAAAAACAACAAGAATAATAACATCACCAAATGAAAACGAAACATGCAGCAACAGCCCAACAAGACCTGGAAAAACAACAATAGTGAAACTACATAAAAAATTTAAACTAATACTATGGTATCAAAAATACATCTTCCAGATAGAACATTTAAAATAGCATTTAGAAAGCAAGCAATGTGTATGTTCAATAAAACAAGCCTCCTTCTCTTTCACTAACTCGAGAATTGCATAATAAGAAATATTATTTGGGTTCACATCACAATTTGCATAATGAAACAACATCGAGAATACTGACTGCATGTTCATTTGCAATAAGATAAAGGAATTCTATCAACTAATGATAAAAGAACACCAAAACAATAACTTAAACTAGCTGAGTAATAAAAAATGCCCAACAAAACAGAGAACCTCAAACTTTCCAGGTCTTCTTCAGCGTTGAAGTCATCACAGCAAACTTAGTTTCATTCAAACCTTAAATGGAACACTTGATGCAAGAGAGAGTCATGCTCACCATTTTATAATTAATGATGGTGAAACAAGACAGAAACCATAGAGACAAAAAGACATAACACATCTATAAACAACATCAAACCAAAGATCTCCAATTCAATGAAAAACTCTTTTGGACTAGCAGTTAAAATCAAGCCAAGAAGAGCAAACAAAAAAGATTGGACAACCCATCAAGCTCATAACAGCAAAATATAATCCAAAGCAAAAATCAGTAATTAACAGAGGGCGTCACTAACAACAGCTCAGTAGTAATAAGTACTAATCCAATCCAATTCAAAATGAAATGAAAATGATTGGTAATAAATAATAAGCTCACTAATATGGAACACTCAATAAAGAAAATGAAAAGTTCAGATCCACGCACCAAGAAGACTCTTCTCGACTTGAAAGTGGAGTGCTACTAACTCTTCAAAATTAAGACCACCAAGCAAGCAAATTTTTGTTACATTTTCAACTTAGAAGCTGGAACAACTAAATTAAAAGAAAGAAATCTAAGAAAATGTCATAAAAAGATAAGAGGTAAGATGATAGGATGTATTAAAAAGAAAAAACAAATTTCTTACTAGTAAGGCAACGACAGTACGTGAGGTTGTCTAGCGTCTGGTCATTGCGTGGGAGTGTCAGATCTGTAATGAGGAGTAAGAAGGAACCCTGACTGGGGTAAGGAAATCTAAGGGGGTATGGAAGACAACACAGGATTTGGTGAGGAGGGGGTCGTGGAACTAGGTGCCAAGGAGGTCGCTGGAGCTAAGGACTGATGATGTGCAGTTGCAATCGCCAAGGACGATATAAGTTGGGACTTAGAGGATGATAAAGGAGAGATGAGGCGCAATGGTTGATTTGTTTAATCTGAACTGAAAATAGAAAGTATTTTAGGGTGTAGGGTATAAATGTCATTTTATAAATATAAGAATATAATAAATATTATTAGAATATTAGAATCTTAATAAGGCTCGTGAGTTACTTGAGTCGAGTATTTGAGTACTTGAACTCGGCTAACTTGATAGCTCGAGAGTTGGAGCTCGAGCTCGGCTCGACAAAATTGAGCTGAGTCTAGCCTAGCTCAAGTTTTTCTTGAGTCGAGCTCGAATAGATTGTCAGTACTAGTGTATTGCTCACACCTTACTCGTACGTAGCGTTATCGCTCTCTAGAAACCAAAATCTGCTAACAAGTTGGCTGCTTTATTAACAGCTATTGGCACACTATTGAAGTCACAAGAAAAAGAAGACTAACATTCTTTGTAGCAGAGATGAGCGGTCCAATTGCAGATAGATTCAATGGTGCATTCTTCAATCTTTAGGCTATAGATGAAGCATTCTCCTCTAAGATGGTTCTATTGAACCCCGTATCCAAAGCAAAAACAATTGCTTTATAAATCAAAATTGCTCCCATCATATGAGGATCTGTGTGATTGTGAGCTAGTATGACACAAGCTACTATAAAAAGTCCGTTAGAATCTCTGATAATAACTCATGTACCACCTTTCATCAGTTTCTAGTCTACCGCCACATCGTAGGTCACCTTATAGTAAGCAGAGGGTGGGGTTTTCCAAGTCGTAGACTTAATTAGTGGAGTTCTAGCCTTGCATTGCACATATATATTCATCAATTCCCTATGATATTGCTTAATAAAACCACAAATACTAGCATACCCCTAGGTACCTCACTATGTAATACAAAATTCCTCTCTGCAATAGTAGCACAACCAATTGTAGCTTGTAATACTCTATGATCTTGAACAAATTCACAATCTATTAATGATCATCAATTGGAATGGAATATGGTAAATTAAATTCAGCTTGAAAAATAGACCAAATATCCTAGACACAATAATAACTTTTGTAAAACATGTAATATTTTCTCTTCAGAAGCACTATACTCAAAAAACAAATAAGGTTTATCTACAAAACCTCTCTGCATCAGATTCTTTATAATAGGGAGAATACTTAAGTAACATTTCTAAAGGAAAATCTACATCTTGGTTGGAACTGGGATCTTCCAGAAGCTTTTTTACCAAAGATAGAATCAGTTATAACAAGAAATTCATCAATCAACATTTTGTACCCATTCCTCATGGAATAATGCCCATCATTTTGTAAACCTCCATGCCAGAGCAGCAACACTAAAATGATTGGTTAATGGAATAGTAATGATACGTTTTGCCTTCTCTGCTTCAAACATATACAGAAGAAAAGACTTTTATTCCAATCTCTTGTGTAAGCATCAATAAGATTTTTTATTTTGAGAGTTATGTCCCAAGTACCTTGTTAAGTTACTGGTAATGCATTTGTTGTGAATGGGCGCCAAGCATCATGCTAGACAAAACATCCTGTCTTATTCCAATTCTCCAAATGAGTCCATGTTTTATCCTAGATTTGTCAGCATAAGGACTTTCGCTAAATGTAGGATGGCCTAATCAACATCTAAGAAACATTGATGTGGGAAGTATTTTTCCTTTAGTACTAAGTATACTAGTGAGTTAGTGTTTCGTAGTACTCTCCAGCATTGTTTAGCAACCATGGCATTATTGAAGCACCAGATATCTTGGAATCCCATACCTCTTTCGTTTTTTCTCTGCATAGTATTTCTTATTTTAGTCGATGCACACTTTTGTGTTGGGTATTTTGTTGCAACCAATAACATGCTAACATCTTATTAAAATAAAATTCATAATGCTTTGGAAAGAGAAAACAACTCATGTCATAGTTTAATGTTCCTTGTAATGTAACATTAAGAAAGACTTCTTTCCCGCCACAGGATAAATGCTTAACACTCAACCCTTGTACCCATGCTGCAATTTGATCGTTGATCTCCCTATAAGCTTGGATTTATTTCTTCTAACTATACTAGGCTATCCTAGATATCTTTTAGGGGAGTAAAAGATATGGATAATCAATAGCTCATAGATATTTTTTTCTGAGAGGGAAACTCATTAGGACACAAAAATAATGAGGATTTGGTGAAATTAATTTGTTGTTCGGATGCATATTCATACCTATTTAGGACACATTTTAGTTATGCAGCTTCTTCGGCCTCTGCTTTTGCAAACAGAAGGCTTTCATCTTCGAAGAACATGATCTTCAATCCCTTCGAAGACTTATGCCCTACGCAGTAATCCTTATCATTGATGCCTAGCTAATAGAGAGGATAGACCTTCAGTACATATTAGAAATAAGTACGGAGATAGAGAGCACCCTTGGCGTAATCCACGTTCTGGGATAATAGAATGAGTTGGTGTACCATTCACTAGCAATGAGTATCAAATAGTCAACACACAGTGCATTACCAAGACCACCCACCAAGGATGAAAATCTAGCTATAACATCAAAGCTTCTAAGAATCTGCATTCAATACAGTCATAAGCCTTACTCATATCAAGTTTTAGAGAAACATAACCATGTTACCCATGCAGCATTTCTTAAATTATCATCACGCTATCAAGGATTGATATTCTTGGCACAAACACATGTCATAACGATTTAAGTCTTAAACCTAAATGCTAGTATGGCTCTATGGAGTCACCATCAATCATTTTTTTAACCCAGGTGTTATTGGTCACCTATTCTCATTTAAGGACAAGCATTGGTCTATGTTACAAACTTAGGGTTCGGGGATATAATTATACATGAGGAAGGCGTTAGCACTCTCATAACGCCTATCTTAGAATGGTACATAATCAATCATGTGTTTTCTTAAAATGGTTTTATTAGAATAATCTATAATTTGTTACCCTTTATCTTATTCTAAATAATTAAATATTAAAAAATTTCTAAGAAACTCTCTATCATTCTGGTGAAGTTTTCTTGAAAATATATCCTCACCTCAATAGTTGTAGCAGCCCAACCCACGAGTGATATTGTCCACTTTAGTGCAATCTAATAGGCCATTTCACAATTTTGAAATGCGTCACTAAGGGTAAGAGCATGCTAAGTCTTTATAACCAACATCTCCTCATGTGCTTAACAGATGTAGGAGTCGCCTAAAGTGCAACACGCTATTGCATCACCCCTCATAGGGACTCGGCATCGTCGTTAAGGTTTGCCCCACCACTAAGCTAAAGGCCAAACGAGACTACTCTAATACCAATTGTAGCAGCTCAGCTCACTTACGATATTATCCGCATTGTTGTAACCCCATGAGCCACCTAATATTTTTAAAACGCATCATTCGAGGTAAGAGTATACTAAGTCTTAATACCCAGCATCTCCTTATGTGCTTAGCTAATGTGGGATTCGCTTAAGATGCAATACTCTAGCAGCCCAGCTTACTAGCAATATTGTCTACTTTGGCGTAACCCAATGGACACGTTTCTAGGGGTAGGACATGCTAAGTCCTTATACCGAGCATCTCGTCTTGTGCTTAGCCGATGTGAGATTCGCCTGAGGGGTAATACACTATCATACCACCCTCCCTCATGGGCGCAAGGAGTCAATGTCCTTGCTTAGGTTTGCTCCACCACCCAAAGCCACACGATATTGCTGTATTTCTAATTGTAGCAGCCCAGCTCATTAGCATTATTGTCTGCTTTATGCAACCCAATAGGCCACCCCACAGTTTTAAAACGCGTCATTAGACTAGAAGCATACTAAGTCTTTATAACCAGCATATCCCCACATACTTAACCGATGTGGGATTTACCTAAGGTACAACGTACTATCGCACATGGAGAGATACTGAGTATAAAGACTTAGGATGTTCCTACCCCTAGTTGCACAATTTAAAACCGTGAGGTAGCCTATTGGGTTACACCAAAGAGGATAATATTGTTAGTGGACTAGTCTACTATAGCCTACCACTCTCCTACTATTCCTTTAGTGACAAAATTTAGAGACAGAGATCAACTTTTTCGACAAATGCACCAACAACGACCTTATAATTTGAGTAGGGTTCTTAGTCGTTAAAGGCTTTTTACGATAGATTTTGAGCATTAGCAATGATATTTTCATTACTAATTTCACAACTGATAGCCCATTTTCTTGTAATGCAAATACCCGAAACTCCAAGATTTTTTTACTATTTTTGTGTTTATATATATATGTATGATGGTATTATGTGGGCAATTTTATGTATTGGCTGTGATGAAGTTGCTTATCTGTGTTTGTTTTAGGGCAAGAATATGTGAGTTTGGGTTTTTTCTTTTTTTAGTATTAACTAGTTGGGTAAAGGTCTAAAGCTGGCAGTGAGGTGATAAAGGGAGCTTCAGGTGGTAAAAGATCTTTATTGAGGACAAGTGCTCTCAATACTTTTAGGAATCTTAGGATTTTTTTTTTCTGAATTCCTTATTTTTCTTTGGCTTGTCTGTATGTTCCAATTATATACATAGACTCGATTGTATCATGGAAAGATTTTATGAAAATCAAGATATGATAATGATTTTTATTCTTTTGATTATTTTTGCCAAAAGTTATTTGATAAAATTGATTTCCTTGATTTAAGATCTTAAAAAATCTAAAAGCTCAACCATATTTCCCTTTTTCTTGAACTTTTCCAAAAATAATTTTTGAAAGTTATTTTACTAAATAATAATAATAATAATAATAATAATAATAATAATAATAATAATAATAATAGCCTTTATGTGACAAGTTAGAATTTTCCCACCCTTAGTAGTAATTTAATATATTTTTGAAAACATTTGAATTATTAAGAATTATTAAGGATTATGAGTATTAGAAAGTTAGAGAATTTATTCATGAGAAATATGGGAATCAAGAAATTATGAGAAAATTATAAATATGAAAATTAAGTGTGACAATTATGAGAATTAAATTTGAAAAATAATTCATTGAATTATTTGGAATTATAGGAACTAAATGAATAAAGAAATTATTATGATTTTATATTTTGGTGATGGAAGTTAAATAATTGGAGGGAATTAATTTAATTGAAGTTATAGAAAAATTAGTTGATGGTTGATAGTGGACATACCTTAGTAAATTAAAGGAATTAATTCTATGAATTAATGTACTTTAGTACCTTACACGGGATCAATTAAATTAATTGGTTGCTAAATAATAAGAACTTAATTAAACTAAGGACTTAAGGTGTCAAATTAAATATATGCTATTGGAATTAGGCCATTGTGAGATTAAATAAAATTTGTAAGGGTTTATAAGTTGTCAATGCATTTCTAGCATGCCCAAAATGTCAATACAAGAAATTATACATTAAAGGGCTAAGAAATAAACCCAAGAAATAAAGGCCTTTTAGCAAAGCTGCCTTGAAAAGCCGGAGTAAGCTTCCAAGGAAGCCATCGGGTGAAAAGGTTTTGGCTAAGGTTGAGCTCGACAAGGGGAAGAAAGAAAGAAAGAAAGAAAGAAAGAAAGAGAAGAAAAGAAAAAGGGAAAAAGAAAGAGAAAGGGAAGGGATGCCAACCAAAGAGATATAGAAGACTGACGATGAGGAAAAGGTAAAGGAGAATGAAAACTGAATGAAAAGAAAAGAAAGATGGGGAAAGAAAAGGAAGAAAGACTAGTTGAACCAAAGAAAACTCAGAGCCACTTCCGGCCAAACCCAAGAAAGAGAACAGAAGAGAAAGGCCATTTCGGCCAAAACTAGGGAGGGAGAGAAAGAAGCCATTTTGGCCAAAGGATGAGAGGGAGAGAAGAAAAGGGTTCGATCAATTAGAGAGGGGGAAGAAGGGAGAGAGAGAAAAGAGTTAGCAAAAGGAAGAGAAAGAAAGGAAGGGCTCACTGTTTTTGCTAATATAACATACTTGGAAGTCCAATGTAACGTACTTGGAAGCGAAATTTTGGACTAAAATCTTCTTTTACTTCTTATTCCTGTCACCACTCAGTATATTTTTTAGTTAGCTTCACTAGCTAATTCGTATTTAGTTCCTTGTTAGAATTAGTCCTATCCCAAGCTTAATGTCCTTTTGATACATTTCATTAACCCAGATGAAGATTATGGTTCTTTCATAAATCATACATAACACTTACATGGTTCACATCTATAACATTTACATCACAAGGTAACATAACATGATAGTTTGCATCCCAAAGGTCGTAATTTACATCCTATATGTAAGACTCGTAAATTTCCATGTAATATTTAGGATTCTGGAATGTACATACAAGTTAAATTATATATGAATCGTAAGAATTAGATGATTTTGAGTGTTATGTGAATGAAATGCAAAATGGTTATTGAATGGATTGAATGGGGGTTTAACTTTGGAAAAATATGAGAAAAATGCAGTAGGAATGCCCCAGATGAAGGCCAAATCGATCTCCTATTCAAGGCAGATCGATCCCTTGTGCAAGCAGAACAATTCCAAGTCAATCTGCCAAGGCTAGATTGATCCCTCATTAAGCAGATCGATCTCCCCAATTAGCAGATCGATCTGCATTTGCCTCGACCTAGCTGAGATCGATCCCATCCTAAACGCAGATCGATCTCGATTTGATTCTGTCAAGAGTAGATCGATCTCCTCAAGATTCTGCCAAGCTAAGATTGATCTCTCTCTGATAAGTAGATCGATCTCCTCAAGCCTCTGCCAAGCAAAGATCGATCTCTCCCCAATGAGCAAATCGATCTCCCCTTTTTAAAACCTGAGAATTTGATGGCTAAAACCAAGGAAAGATTGATCTCTTCACCCTAGCAGATCGATCTCATCACTCTTAATCTATAAAAACCCTACGATAAAACCTCTTTCTTCAACAAACCAACACACCTATTCCATTCTTGCCCAAAATACCAAGCTTTCTCTCTCTAAAATACACACCCTTCCATAAAGATTTGAGAAAAAAAACTATTAGAGAAAAGTTGTTCATTGTGAAGAGAAGAACAACATAGCTTGGAACCAACATTTCATTTGTTGGATTGAAAGAGCAAAGGGGTCTTCAAACTTGGAAAAGAGGAAAGTCAAGCTAAGTGAGTTTCTAGTCACCAACTCAAAGTATATTTATCTAGATGTTGTTCTGAGTAGATTGGTGTATGTATTGATGGTTGAAACTACATAGAATGTAATGGAACAAGCATAACCTAGAATGAGTTTAGTGTGAGAAAATATGATATGATTGAGTTGATGATAAATGGATTATACTAAGGTGTTAGTGAGGTTATGTGCATGATTTTGAGATGATTGAATGAAGCTACATTATGAGATTAGTCAAGTGATGGAAATGAGCATATGAGGTGTTTGATAAATTGCCATAGTAAGGGAAATGATGAACTAGAGGCACTATGAGCTTAATAGCGGCTTAGTGTGAATCAATAGGCTTAAAGAGTTCAATAGACTCTCGAGAAATTAATAGAGCAATTGAAATGAACTTAAGAGAAAATAGAGCCTTATGAGTGTTAATGAAAACTATAAGTCGAATCGACTTTAGTAAACGCAAGAATTTTATTACATTGGATTAAATTGATGTGATATGTAATTTCGTACAGTCCTGGAGATTTCGTTGGAGGCGAATCAACTGCAAAATTGAGCAGCTCTAAGGAAGCAGAATCACTCGATGCGATTCCAGTTAAGGGAATTTTGTAAGTACCTAGAGATATCTGCACGTATTTTGTGGGCGTTTATAGGGCTTTACAAATGCTTGGTTATCTAGAAAAGAATTAATGGTTTGTGTGAACGACTATGAATATATATGATTTGGTTTTGAAGTGAATCTTACAAAAAGGGGTAGTAAGGCTAATAATTGCATAAATATCATGTTTTGACATTTTTATGAAATACATTGCTTTGGTTTAAGTAAATTTGTGGATAGGCTGGCTAATGATTTCATAATTTCATGAAATAGCACGAGTCAGGTGCAAATTATGATTTTAAATGTGTTTTATTAAAACGGAGCTGCTTACCGGATTTATGTGAGTTAAATCGTATTGGAGCTCCGCTCACACTGGATTTTGATGTTTTGACATGTATGAAATGTGCTAGAGCTTGGCTAGCACCCTGTTTTAAGTTATGATGTTTTATAAACGTACTGGAGCTTTAGCTTGTATGTGGTCTTCCATTGATTTTTTATACATATAACAGTACTGGAGCTATGCTCGTACGTGATTTTCTTATTATTTATTATGCATAAAGTCATACTAGAGCATTGGTCATACAAGGAAATTTATTGACAATGCATGAATCGTTGCGAAGCTTAGCTCGTACTGGTTTTCACAATATGATATGTAATGAGTCGTGCTAGATGCCTCATGTTGACTGTGTGTCACATGGATAAGGTGCTCGTACGTGCACTTAAGACCGAGTAGGTTGTACATGGCATGGGGTAGATAAGACCTATGGCAGACACCCCCAACTATGATATGGGTCCACGGAGTACGTTGTACCGTGTACATCACACGGAGTACGTTGTATCGTGAGGTTATGATGTTGATTTAAAAGTCTGGCGTAGGATTAACCCACCTTCGTTCCAGCATGATGCCCCGCACACCGAAATCCGTGTGGTCTGGGATGATAATGACATAGTTAGCCAACATAGTCCTTGGTATATATAGTGACCACCTATCTCACATGATATCACGAGGTTTTGTATACTGAGTATGATTTGTATTGTCCATGGTAAACCCTAGGGAGTGATAATTCTATTTTTTATAGAATTATTTGTGCTTAAATTCCTAATTATTTATTTAATCCATATATTATTTTATTAATAATCCCCTTTATTTAATTAAAATTCTTTAATGTGCAAATAAATTAAATCCGAATGAAACTCAGTCGTTTCAGACGAAATTGGGCTGAAAATGAGCTAAAGGAGACTGGACCACTTCCAATTTACAGACCGAGTCATCAGTCGTATGGACACGCGTGATGCCAGGTTTTCGTATTTTCTTTGCTCCAAAATGATAAGATCGAAGGACACCGTGCCAACCCTCTAGAAGACACACGTCGGACCACATCGCACAACTAATTGGATAAAAAGACTAATGACATGGAAATATCTACTCTGCAGCAAATCAAATGAAGACAAGTGGCCAAACAATGCGAACTCATCTAGGATGAAAATTTACCATTGTACCCCTATGTTTGTGTATAAATAGAACATGATGGCAATTGAAAAATGAAGTAGGAAGTAGGAGGAGGGTAATTAGAGTAGAATTTAGGAGTAGGGTAGAGTAATTTTAGGAGTAGTTTTAGAATAATTTTATTTTAGTTTAAGGTTTTCATTGCTATTTTCTATCTTTCTTTGGTTTTCTTTTAGCTTTCACGTTAATGGCTACAGCCACCATTGTTATTGAACTTTTCAAGCTTCCATGTTATTTTCTTTGAATGAAAAAGTTTAAATCTAGTTGTTGAATTTATCTTTTACTGCATCGATTGTTATTTTCTTTTCTTTGGTAGTTCATTCGGGTTATTAGTTTCGTGGTGTAGCCGAGCAGTGTGAGAGGCTGTCTGTAGCTGGTGACAGTGGCTAAGCATCCTCTCCTTGCTCTGCTGCATCCATTAGCACACTAGGTCCTCTATTCCCTTTGTTTTCAATTCCACTATTTTTACATTAGCAGTTATGAGGAGTCGAGGAAAAGCAAGAGCAAGGAATCGTGGCCTTAGCTTTCGGTTTCATTCCAATCGAATATTCTGTTTACATTGGCTGCTTTAGTCTCCATTAGCATTTTCTCCTTATTGTTGTTGATGTTTATTTTTATCTCCTTTTTAAGAGTCCACTAGCCACCTCTGTTGTACTCTGTTTCAATACTCGTGCACTGTTCATTGAGAGTTGTTTGCTAAAGTTGAAAGTGTTGTATAAGTAGATGGCTAAGGAGTTGCTGGCAGCAGTTTTCCTCATCTTTCCTGCTTCCATTTCCCTTGTTTTAACTTTTTTAAATTAGTTACAGTTTTATGTTGATCCTTGTTGCTAAATACTTTCATTATATTTTATGTTGTCGTTTAGCTTCTGCATTGCTCGTGAGAATCGGGGCTGAGTGAGGCTCCTACGTGAGTGATTGTGTGCAGGAGGCAAGACACGAGCTGGACGAGTGAGGCATGTTGGCTGTGTAAAATCAGCAGATGGACAGCACCGTGGCAGCAGACCGGGACCAGCTCTACCTCTCTATTCTCCCCTGTTCTTTGAGTTATCTACTGTTCATTTTCTTATTTGTCGTTAACTTTTGTTTTCATTATATGCTATATTTCTTGTTTATCTCTTCTGCTTTAAGCCTTCAAGTAACAACTTTTGCTTTTGTTCTATTTTAATTCTTGTTTGTATTGCTAATCATTTAAAATTTTGCTGTAATATTCTGTTTTGCTCTTGCTGTTATGTGTATGAGTGATGGCATGGCGGGTCAGTTTTAGTGCAGGAGCAGACGGACAAAAACAGACCAGCAGCCTGGAGCAGCAGCACGAGACCATGGAACAGCAGCTGAAGCAGGTCGAGGACAGTGGCCTGTGCAGTAGCTTGGACAAACCGTGAGCACTGCCTAGAGCATGACAGATCCGAGAGCAGCCTGGAGCACTTGGAGCAGAGGACAAAACTGTGCAGGTTCAGCAGCAAACTAAGTGTGCAGGACCAGCACAACACTGAGCAAACCAGAACAAATTCTGCTGGAGAAGAACGTGTACAGTGTACACATGCACAATCGGGACCACTTGGTTTTGATGTTGTTTAAGGCCACGTTTGGCCAATGCATTTTAATTATACAATTTATTTACATGCATTTTTTAGATTAGTTAATTCCAATTTAATTTGTTAGCATAAGAAGTTATGATTTTAATTTTATTTTCATGATTAGTTATAGTTCAATTGATTGATTAGTCTAGAATTTAGATTTAATTATGCCAGTAGTTAATTTTTATTTTTATTTTAGTAATAGGTTTACCAATTTAGAATTAATTTAGATTAAATATGTTTCATGCATTTTTAATTTAGTCTTTATTTTCATTAAATTTTAGTTTAGTTTAATTTGCAATTTTTATTAGTTTAATTACATGCATTTTTATTTTAAGTTTGTTTAAATTTTAGTTTAATTAATTTTATTGCTTTATTTTCATTTTTGCTTTTTATTTTAATTGCGTTAATGAATTTTTAACTATTTTAATTTTCTTTTGTAGGTACTTGCCTTTAATTACTCGGAGCTTTGTAAGTAATTTTAGCTCGATTTTATTTTATTTAGTTTTTAGCTTTTATTATTTTCAATACTTTAATTTTAGCCGTGTAGACCACCCATTGCAACTTCATAATTTGCTAGGATATACTTAGGGTAAGATTAACCGGTAGTTAATTAGGCTAGTTAACTTCTCTGTGGGACGATAATTTCGGGACTCAAATCCCATTATTACTTGTACGACCCGTGCACTTGCGGACAATACCTTCAGGGCGTGTCAAGTTTTTGGCGCCGTTGCCGGGGAAGTCTTAATTAGCCATTAATTAATATCGGTGAAATTATGTTTAGGTGTAATTCTAGCTTGTAAATATTTAGGTTGTAAATATTTAGATCCTTAGTTTAATTTAGTTAATTTTCTCCATTTAAAAAAAATAAATTTAAGGACTTTTCGATGATTGCATGCGTAGAGCCAGATGTTTTGATTGCTTTCCTTTAGATCCTAAAATCGAACGCACTCTTAGAAAAATTCGAAAGGACTTTAGGAAATTTATAGCTCCGCTGCAAAGCATCATGTCAGAAAATAAGGAAATTAGGACCGTTGGAGATTATGCAATGCCACTATTGGAGGTTATTATACCGGCATTAGGCCACTAGCTGTCCTTGCTAATAATTTCGAAATTAAGCATTCCATCCTCCAGATGATCCAGACATCTTTACAGTTCAGTGGGCTTCCACACGATGACCCACATGCTCACCTTGGGCAATTCCTGGACTTGTGCAACACGTTCAAACATAATGGATTATCTGATGATGCGCTTAGGCTTAGATTATTCCCCTTCTCACTTAGGGATAGGGAGCGACACTGGTTAACCTCCCTGCCTCAAGGATCCATTTTTACATGGGACGAGTTAGCCCATCAATTTCTATCTAAGTTTTTCCCTCCCTCTAAAATTGCCCAACTCCGTAGTAATATATCTTCCTTTGCCCAGTACGACTCTGAATCTCTTTACGAAACATGGGAAAGATATAAGGAGCTTCTTAGGAGGTGCCCTCACTATGGCCTACCATTATGGCTGCAAGTCCAGACCTTTTACAACAGACTTACAAGCCAGAATAGGACTATTGTTGACGCTGCTACGGGTGGAGCGCTAATGTGTAAAACAGAGGAGGAAGCTTACGAGCTCTTGGACAAGATGGCGGCTAACAACTATCTATGGTCCTCGGAGAGGTAATTGCCAAAGAAGCCAGTGGGTATTTATGAGCTCGACACACTATCTACCTTGACCTCTCAAATCGCTAATCTTACGAAGAAGGTAGAGTCGCTCAGTTCCCAGCATAATCTTTCTACCAGTCCTAATTTGATTTATTCTGTCCAAAGTCCTTTCCCTTCATGCGATCTGTATAGTGGTACACACTCTGTGGATAGGTGTCCACTTAACCTAGAATCGGTTCAGTATGTTGTTCCACTTCAGAAGCAACAGAACAACCCCTTGTCAAACACCTACAACCCAGGGTGGAGGAACCATCATAACTTCTCCTGGAGCCAAAACCAAGGACAAACTTCTAGCTCTAGACCTGTAGAACCCCCTAGTTTTTAAGCTCCACTGGTTCAGGTACCACCACAATCGCAATTTCCATATCACCCACCTCATCAACCATCCCCACCATAATTTCAGCATCATCCATCTCACTTTCATCAACCACCACCACGCCACCACTTATGTAGCCCCAACTCTACCATACACCAACAACTGAGAAGAAGCCTATATTAGAGGAGATGTTCTCAATGATCCTGCAAAATCAAGCTGCTTCAATTAAGAACTTAGAGGTTCAGGTGGGACAAATAGCAAATGCTCTTAGCCAATGTCCTCAAGGGACACTTCCTAGTAACACTGAAGTTAACCCTGTTAAGCAAAGGAAGGGTAAGGAACATGTTAGATCTATCACCCTTAGGAGTGGCAGAGAGCTAGATGAGCCACAGTCAAGTCCCAACCTAAACAGCACATAGTTGAAGAATCCTTAAGTTCTAACGAAGCAGCTCAGAAAGAGCAGGAACCTAAAGATCGGGCTGCCAAGGAAACAAAGCTAGGCACTTCTTCATCTATACCTTCTTCTTCTTCTTCATTGCCTTCCTTGTCCTCTGATTCTACACAGGTTCCCATTACATTGCCTCTAGTTAGACCACTAGTACATTTTCCTCAAAGGTTTCAAAACCAAAAGCTTGACCAACAATTCGCCAAATTTCTTGAAGTTTTTAAGAAACTTCACATCAACATTCCTTTCGCAGATGCTTTAGAGAAAATGCCAAGTTATATGAAGTTTTTGAAGGATATCCTCTCTAGGAAAAGGAGATTGGAAGATTATGAGATGGTGTACTTAACTCGGGAATGTGGTGCAATCATCCAGAGGAAATTACCCCTCAAGCTCAAGGATCCCGGGAGTTTTACCATACCCTGCACTATTAGAAATTTATTCTTTGGTAGAGCCTTGTGTGATTTAGGAGCTAGTATCAATCTAATGCCTTTTTCTATCTATCAGAAGTTAGGAATAGGGGATATCTAGCCTACTACAGTGACCCTTCAGCTAGTTGATCGATCCATTAAATATCCGAAGGGGGTCATTGAGGATGTGTTAATAAAGGTGGACAAATTCATTTTTCCTGCGAATTTTATCGTACTGGACATGGAAGAAGATAGGGAAGTCCCCATTATACTAGGAAGACCTTTCCTAGCGATTGGTAGAACTTTAATTGATGTACAGAAGGGGGAGTTGATTATGAGAGTCCTAGATCAGGAAGTGACATTTCATGTTTTCAAACCTTTGAAGCTTCCTGATGACTCTCAAAAGTGTTTTAAAATGGAGATTAATGAGGATATAAGGCTTGAACATAAGAAATCTGAGAGAAAGAAGGAAGTAGCCAGAGCTCAGGAGGATTTAACTGTTGACATTCTATCACCACTCTGGATGACCCTCCTACTCTTTGCACTGCTGTTGAGTGTTGTGTACTTTAGCTACATTTGAAGTGGCTGAATTTTTCTTTTCACTTTGTATATAGTTCTTTTTCTTTTTCGTTCTTTCTTTCTTTATTTATTTTGCATATTGCTTTTCTAATTTTATGCTTTCAATCAAACTTCAGTTGTTCATCATCATCATCAGAAAGGGGAGTACTTTGTTCCTGAATTTCAATTGTTTTATTATCTGCACACTGAAGACACTGTGCACGTTAAGTTTTGGGGAGGGGATATTACTTGAGCATTTTTTGAAAATTTGAGCAAAATTGAAAATGTTTGTTAAAAGTTTTTGAAAATCTGAGCTTTTGTTTGATTTTGGGATGATTTAGTGCTTAGCATGTAGTTTTTCCATATTCCGATGATATGACCCTATGATTTAATCTGACTTTGATTGATTGAGAAACATGATTATAGGAAAAGCATGAAGTTGAGTTCTTAAATTTGTCTTGATTCTGATTGCGATTTTCTCATTTTATGCACATGTCATGTCATGAATCTGTATATTTTTTAAAGAAAGCTTATGTGGACATAGGATTGCATTTGTTTAATTGATTTTGTGTATCATATTCTAGAATTTGTTTAATCTAATCTCGAGGTGAACTATTAGATCACACTTAATTAGGGAGATGATTTAGGCCATCTTTGGATTGTTTGAGCCTTTCTAGCCATCCCTGTACATATTTTACCCCTAGTCACCCATCTGGGCCAAATAAGCTTTTCTCTATAAATACATCGACATAAATTTCCTTAGCTTAAATACTTTGTTCCTATCCCTTACCCCGAAAGCATGAAAGTCATTGGGATATATTACGAGCTTTGTACATATGGGTATCTGGTGATAGTGAAAAAAATGAAGAAAAAGAAAAAGAAAAAAAAAGAAAAAAAAGAAGAAAGATGAAAAATACAAAAATAGAATAAAATGTTTAGTGAAATAAATAAGTTTGGGGGAAAATAATTTGAGCTCTTACATTAAGATCCTAGAAGTAATGCATGTTAAGGGGTAGTTAAACCTAAATTGACTTTATCATACCTTAGCCCCAGCCTTACATTACAAGCTTAATGAAGTCCTACTGATCTTTGATTAAGTGTGACTACATTAGTGGAGAGATAATTGAAAAGCAAACTTATGGGAATGATCATATGTCATTGACGTTGCATTCACTGTGTTTGCATAATCTGATCTAGATAATGTACTTTGAAGTCGCTTTGACATTTTTCACATACACACGAGGAGTCCAATTTGGGCTAGGACTTATGTATTGAATGATTCTGAGTGTTTGACTTGTAATTGCAAATCTTTGAGATCATAGTTTGTACTTTTTCTTTGAGGATAATGTTGGGGAAATTATTATGTTTTGAACTTATCATTCCTACAATTATTTTGTTTTGCTTGAGGACAAGCAAAAACTTAAGTTTGGGGGGTGTGATAATTCTATTTTTTATTGAATTATTTGTGCTTAAATTCCTAATTATTTATTTAATCCCCATATTATTTTATTAATAATCCCCTTTATTTAATTAAAATTTTTTAATGTGCAGATAAATTAAATCCGGATGAAACTTAGTCGTTTTAGACGAAATTGGGCTGAAAACGAGCTAAAGGAGACTGGACCACTTCCAATTTGCAGATCGAGTCATCAGTCGTCTGGACACACGTGATGCCAGGTGTCCGTATTTTATTTGCTCTGAAACGATAAGATCGAAGGACACCGTGCCAACCCTTTTGAAGACACACGCCAGGCCACATCGCACAACTAATTGGACAAAAAGACTGATGATGTGGAAATATCTACTCTGCAGCAAATCAAATGAAGACAAGTGGCCAAACAATGTCAACTCATCTAGGATGAAAATTTACCATTGTACCGCTATGTTTGTGTATAAATAGAACATGATAGCAATTGAAAAATGAAGTAGGAAGTAGGAGTAGGGTAATTAAAGTAGAATTTAGGAGTATGGTAGAGTAATTTTAGGAGTAGTTTTAGAATAGTTTTATTTTAGTTTAAAGTTTTCATTGCTATTTTCTATCTTTCTTTGGTTTTCTTTTAGCTTTCACGTTAATGGCTACAACCACCATTGTTATAGAACTTTTTAAGCTTCCATATTATTTTCTTTGAATGAAAAAGTTTAAATCTAGTTGCTGAATTTATCTTTTACTGCATCTATTGTTATTTTCTTTTCTTTGGTAGTTCATTCGAGTTATTAGTTTCGTGGTGTAGCCGAGCAGTGTGAGAGGCTGTCTGTAGCTGGTGACAGTGGCTAAGCATCCTCTCCTTGCTCTGCTGCATCCATGAGCACGCTAGGTCCTCTATTCCCTTTGTTTTCAATTCCACTATTTTTACATTAGCAGTTATGAGGAGTCGAGGAAAAGCAAGAACAAAGACCCGTGGCCTTACTTCTATGTTTCATTCCAATCGAATATTCTATTTACATTGGCTGCTTTAGTCTCCATTAGTTGCATTTTCTCCTTATTGTTGTTGATGTTTATTTTTATCTCTTTTTTAAGTGTCCACTAGCCACCTCTGTTGTACTCTGTTTCAATACTCGTGCACTGTTCATTGAGAGTTGTTTGCTAGAGTTGAAAGTGTTGTATAAGTAGATGGCTAAGGAGTTGCTAGCAGCAGTTTTCCTTATCTTTCCTGCTTCTATTTCCCTTGTTTTAACTTTTTTAAATTAGTTACAGTTTTATGTTGATCCCTGTTGCTAAATACTTTCATTATATTTTATGTTGCCGTTTAGCTTTTGCATTGCTCGTGAGAATCGAGGCTGAGTGAGGCTCCTACGTAAGTGATTGTGTGCAGGAGGCAAGGCACGAGCTGGAGGAGTGAGGCATGTTGGGCTGTGTAAAATCAGCAGATGGATAGCACCGTGGCAGCAGACCGGGACTAGCTCTACCTCTCTGTTCTCTGCTGTTCTTTGAGTCATCTACTGTTCATTTTCTTCTTTGTCGTTAATTTTTGTTTTCATTATATGTTATATTTCCTGTTTGTCTCTTATGCTTTAAGCCTTCAAGTAACAACTTCTGCTTTTGTTCTGTTTTAATTCTTGTCTGTATTACTAATCATTTAAAATTTTGTTGTAATATTCTGTTTTGTTCTTGCTATTATGTGCATGAGTGATGGCATGGCGGGTCAGTTTTAGTGCAGGAGCAGATGGACAAAAACAGACTAGCAGGCTGGAGCAGAAGCACGAGACCATGGAACAACAGCTGAAGCAGGTCGAGGACAATGGCCTGTGCAGTAGCTTGGACAAACCGTGAGCACTGCCTGGAGCAGGACAGATCCGAGAGCAGCCTAGAGCACTTGGAGCAGTGGACAAAACCGTACGGCTTCAGCAGCAAATCGAGTGTGCAGGACCAGCACAGCACTAAGCAAACCAGAAGAAATTCTGCTGGAGAAGAACGTGTACGGTGTACACATGCACAATCGGGACCACTTGGTTTTGATGTTGTTTAAGGCTACGTTTGGCCAATGCATTTTAATTGTACAATTTATTTACATGCATTTTTTAGATTAGTTAATTCCAATTTAATTTGTTAGCATAAGAAGTTATGATTTTAATTTTATTTGCATGATTAGTTATAGTTCAATTGATTGATTAGTCTAGAATTTAGATTTAACTGTGCCATTAGTTAATTTTTATTTTTATTTTAGTAATAGGTTTTCCAATTTAGAATTAATTTAGATTAAATATGTTTCATGCATTTTTAATTTAGTCATTATTTTCATTAAATTTTAGTTTAGTTTAATTTGAAATTTTTATTAGTTTAATTACATGCATTTTTATTTTAAGTTTGTTTAAATTTTAGTTTAATTAATTTTATTACTTTATTTTCATTTTTGCTTTTTATTTTAATTGCGTTAATGAATTTTTAACTGTTTTAATTTTCTTTTGTAGGTACTTGCCTTTAATTACTCAGAGCTTTTTAAGTAATTTTAGCTCGGTTTTATTTTATTTAGTTTTTAGCTTTTATTATTTTCAGTACTTTAATTTTAGCCATGTAGACCACCCATTGCAACTTCATAATTTGCTAGGATATACTTAGGGTAAGATTAGCCGGTAGTTAATTAGGCTAGTCAACTTTTCTGTGGAACGATAATTTCGAGACTCAAATCCCATTATTACTTGTACGACCCGTGCACTTGCGGATAATAACTTCAGGGCGTGTCAGGGAGGGGTTGAGCCTTATAGGATTGTGTTTCAAGAAATGGTATCGCTGTTTGTGACGAATTTTGCTATGTTTTGAGAAAGTGTTAAATCCTGTGGGATGTTTTCGTGATATTGTGATGAATTTTACAAATGTTTGGACGGTATGTTATCTATGATTTAAGATGGAACTATGAGTTTTATTATGATGAGTATGAGAAGTTTTACATGATGGTTTTCCATGTTAACATGCCTATTTCCATGTTTTTCAGTACATGATATATGTGTATACATGTGACATAGATTTTAATATTTCCTCATGCTCCGGATATTAATGATTTTTTTGCATGACACTATAAACATGTAGATAGTGTATTTATCTACTATGCTTGCATTATTGCCTTACTGAGCGGTGGTTGCTCATCCCATTCACTTTCCCCCTCTACAGAGTGCGCATAGTAGCCTAGTGAAGGACCAAGGCATTGTATTTGGATATCCGCTGCTCTCCATCGCCAAGAGGTATACACACATGGATTCTTTTTATATCTAAACATGTAATAGCACAGTAATCATTTTGAGTTGTAATATGGGGGATGTAAGTGTTAGCAAACATGTCATGTATAAGTATATGACTTAAACTTTCAAATGTATGTGTTTGCTTTTGATTAATTGAAATATGAATGGTAAATGATGATTAATACTAACTCACAGCCCAACTGTTATTTATGAGAGTTCACGATCGGGTAAGGAAACGAAAAAAAAGGTAAAAAATTTATGGTGATTTTTAGATGAAATGGATGAAAGGTATCGTGATAGAGATTGGTATCAAAGCTGAGTTCGCTTGATGTGAGTCGGTATTAATAAGTAGGAAAAGTTACATCCCCATGTTATTGTGCTTTTGTTTAGATATAACTGCGTATACCGAGATGGAATGAGACTGATATACGGTATGGATACAGGAAAATTAGGCATTATGTCTATCACACGCCGAGGTAGAGGGGCGGATGCACGTACTAGAGGCCGTAGGGGTAGGCCTGAGAGCTATGCAGAGCCGCAGATTGATCAGGCTCCACAGGACCTTGTTGAGAGACCAAGGGATACCGAGGTGTACTTCGCTAGGATATAGTGGAGTATTGAGAGCCTTGTGGAGATAGTCACGCAGGTATTGGGTGCTGGTGATAGATGAGGTTTAGCCGTACAGCCTACTACTACTGGACATACAACTGTAGAGGCAGAGAGGCCTTAGACTACAGGAACTATTACACCACCCCCAGTACAGGATACGGCTTCTCCTATCGCTGCACAGTCGAGTGAAAGTGACTTGGGTTATGATTGTGAGTTAAATAGGTTGCAACAATTTCAGGAGTTAAAACCCCAAGTGCTTAGAGGAGCGAAAGACCCGGTTGTTACTGATGATTGGGTTTATGAGATGGAAAAGTTGTATGGGTTCTTTAGATACAGATCGACTGAGAAAGTGGCCTTTGCCGTATTTATTCTGAAAAGCGAGGCAGAGCACTGGTGGAGATCCACTGTATCTATTTTGAGGGCCCGACACTCCGAGATCACATGGGAGATATTCTTAGAGGCCTTTAGGAGGCAATATATTCCAACCACTGCACGGAGGAAGTTGAGGATGAAGTTTATGAACTTGGTCCAGGGGAACCTCTCTGTGGATGAATATGAGTCCAAGTTCATATCCTTATGGAGGTATGGCCCTGACACATTGAGCAGTGAGGCTGTGAAGGTCCAAAAGTTCATGGATGGACTAAGACCAGCCATCAGATCCAGATTGGCTCCGTTCGACATCCTCACTTATGAAGAGGCAGTGTACAGGGTGCAGTTATGTGAACAGGACTTTAAGCAGAATGCCTCTAAATTTGGAAAGGCTAGTGGCAAGAGAGATAGAGACCGAAAGAGATCTAGGATTGACAGAGGGGTCTGGAGAGGAGGCCATAGACTATTTGAGAAGAGGCCTAAGATTGAGGAGGTACACGAGAGAGCTACTAAACCTTTGGTATACCCACCATTAGCTCCACCGAGGGGTGTAGTAATTGGAGGACCACAGCCTACTACTGAGCAGTGTAGGAGATGTGGTAGATTTCATGGTACCAGGCCTTATCCGACAACCCCTGTTGTGTGTTACAAATGTGGGAAGCCCGGACATATAGCGAGGTATTGTCCTGAGATGAATGAGACCGCCCCACAGAAGGGCAAAAAGCCAGAGAGAGCTCCGATTGAGACAACTGCTCTAAGGAGAAGAGCTACAACTGAGGAAAAAGGGAAACATGCGGTAGGCAGAGGACGGGTACATGCACTAGACTAGGACACCGTAGACCCTTCAATAGATATGATTAAAGGTACCCTCCTAATTTTTGATTTAGAAGCATTTGTGTTATTTGATCCTGGTGTCACGCATTCCTTTATATCGCATTCCTTTGTACATAAGTTGTTGAAGCATGTAAAGCCTACGTTGTTAGATAGAATGTTGATGATTTCGACACCTATGAATGATAGTCAATTGATTGAGTAAATATAGGAATTGTAAGTTGAAGATAGGGGAAAAAGATATGGCAACCGATTTAATTCTATTGAGTAAGAGCTATTTTGATGTAATTTTGGGAATAGAGTGGTTGGCTACAAATCGTGTTGTTATGGATTGTCATGCTAAGACATTGATGTTTTCAAAGATAGATAACTTTATTGTAAGTTTTGTTGAAATGAAATGAAAGAACATGATTATTGTAAATGAGAAGAGTATAATTTTAATCCATCATATTTAAGAGATGAATTTATTTATTAATTATGAATGTTAATGTGATGACTTATGTTGCTAACGGTGGAAAGGATAATGTGAAGGGTTTATTGCATACGTGGTTGACACAAATAAGGCACATCTAGAATTAAAAGTCACTCCAGTAGTTGCAAAATTTCCTGATGTCTTTCCGGACGATTTACCAGGGCTACCCCCTAACAGAGAAATGGAGTTTTGGATAGAGTTGGTACCTGGTACAGAGCCGATATCTAAGCCACCGTATATAATGGCTCCAATTGAATTGGAGGAGTTAAAGAAGCAGTTGCAAGAGTTGCTAGAGAAGGGGTTTATTAGACCGAGAGTCTCACCTTAGGGAGCTCCGGTTCTATTTGTAAGGAAGAAGGATGGGAGCCTCTGACTATGTATAGATTACCGGTTGTTGAATAAGGCTACCATTAAGAACAAGTAGCCCTTCCACGCATTGATGATTTGTTGGATCAGCTTCAAAGAGCATAGGCCTTTTCTAAGATATATCTACGTTCTAGGTACCATCAGTTGAGGATACGGAGTGGAGATGTACCCAAGACAGCATTTCATACCCGTTATGGCCATTACGAGCTTTTGGTTATGCCATTCAATTGATGAATGCTCCCGCAACATTTATAGCTTTGATGAACGATGTATTTAAGCCGTACCTGGACCAGTTTGTGATAACATTTATTGATAGCATATTGGTTTATTCCAAGTCTAGGGAAAATGATGAGCAGCACTTGAGAATAGTTCTGCAGACCCTTCGAGAGAAAGAATTATATGCCAAACTGAGTAAGTGTAACTTTTGGTTAGAGCAGATCTCATTTTTGGGCCATGTTATATCGAAGGATGGGGTATCAGTAGATCCATCCAAGATTGAGGCAGTTGTACAGTGGGAATAGCCCAAGACAGTCAACTGAGATCAGAAGTTTTCTGGGATTGGCAAGGTATTATTAGGGATTTGTTAAGGATTTCTCCAGACTAGCTGCTCCGTTAACACGTCTCACACAGAAAGATGTTAAGTTTGTGTGGGATGAGGCATGTGAGAGGATTTTTCAGGAGCTTAAGCGTCGGTTGACCACTGCTCTGATTCTTACGATTCCTACCAGCTCAGGAGGTTTCTTTGTGTATACAGATGCTTCACACCAGGGACTGGGCTATGTACTTATGTAGGATGGGAAGGTAGTTGCCTATGGATCCAGACAGTTGAAGGATCACGTAAGGAATTATCTGACTCACAATTTAGAGTTGGCGACCGTAGTGTTTGCATTAAAGATATGGTGCCACTATCTCTATGGTGAGAAATTTTAGGTATATATGGATCATAAGAGCCTTAAGTATTTATTCTCGCAGAAAGAGTTGAATATGAGACAAAGAAGATGACTCAAACTCCTGAAGGATTATGATTGTGAAATCATGTACCATTCGGGTAAGGCGAATGTAGTTGCAGATGTTTTCAGCCGAAAAAACCTCAGGTTGGTGTCTTATATGATGTTTGGGAACACGAGTTGTTAGAGCAGTTTACGAACCTCAATTTATATGTAGCCCCACCTAGTATAGATAGATCTGATATTGTGGCTAGTTTGAGATTGAAGCCAGAGTTGATTAGACGTATTCGATAGGCTCAGTAGAGCGATCGACAGTGTACCGATTGGTTGAGTCAGGTACAGACAGGTGGGGGTACTGATTTTGAACTTAGTACAAATGGATTACTAAGGTTCAGGGGCAGAGTATGTGTTCTCAAAGATCTAGAGATCAGGAGATTGATTTTATCAAAGGCTCACTCATCGAAGTATACGATACATCTGAGGAGTACTAAGATATATCAAAACCATCGGAAGGTTTATTGGTGGTCTGGAATGAAAAAGGATATTGCTGAATATGTCGCTAGATGTCTTGTCACACAGTAGGTGAAGGTAGAGCATCAGAAGCCTGCAAGGTTATTGCAGCCTCTATCGGTACCGACATGGAAATAGGAGTATGTCGCCATGGATTTTGTGATGGGTTTTACCGAGGACTCGTAAAGGTCATGATGCCATTTGGGTGATTGTGGATCGATTGATGAAGTCAGCCCATTTCCTTGCTATGAGAGCTATCGATACTCTGAGTCAGTTGGCGAACTTGTATGTTCGAGAGATAGTTCGGTTACATGGTGTTCCAGTGATCGTTGTTTCTGATTAGGATACCCTCTTCACTTTTCATTTTTGGGAACATTTTCAGGAAGCGATGGGGACCCACTTGAGTTTTAGCACTGCTTTTCATTCTCAGACAGATGGTCAGTCAGAGAAGACTATACAAACCTTTGAGGATATGCTGACAGGAGATGGAGACCACTGGAGTTTGCTATGGGTGAGTAAGTATTTTTGCGAGTTTCTCCCTCAAAAGGGATTATGAGGTTTGGTAAGAAGGGTAAGTTGAACCCTTGGTATATTAGACCTTTCAAGATTTTGGAGAGAGTGGGAGATAAGGCTTAAAGGTTGGCATTGCCACCAGCGTTAGCAGGTGTTCATAACATCTTTCACGTCTCTATGCTTCAGAAGTACCATCTGGACTCGACACATGTGATAAGATATGAGCCATTGGAGCTTAATGAGAGTATGTCATATGTTGAGAAGCCGATTCGGATATTGGATAGGAAGGAGAAGGTGTTGAGGTCGAAGACGATTCCCTTAGTGAAAATCCTTTGGCAATATCACACTCTGGAGGAAGCTACATGGGAATTGGAGAGCATGATACAAGAGAAGTACCTAGAGTTGTTCTCAGGTTAACTTGGTTCAAATTTGGTGGACCAAATTCCTTGAAGGATGGGAGGATTGTAAGACCCGTAAATTTCCATGGAATATTTATGATTCTGGAATGTACAGACAAGTTAAATTATAAATGAATCATAAGAATTGAATGTTTTTCAGTGTTAAGTGTGAATGAAATGCAAAATGGATATTGAATGGATTGAATGAGGGTTTAACTTTGGAAAAATCTGGGAAAATACAATAGAAATGCCCCAAATGAAGTCCAAATTGATCTCCTATTCAAGGCAGATCGATCCCTTATGCAAGCAGAACAATTCCAAGTTAATCTGCCAAGGCCAGATCGATCCCCCATTAAGCAGATCGATCTGCATTTACCTCTGCCTAGTTGAGATCGATCCCCTCCTAAACGCAGATCGATCTCCATTTGATTCTGTCAAGAGCAGATCGATCTCTCCCCATGAACAGATCAATCTCCTAAAGCTTATGCCAATCTAAGATTGATCTCTCCCTAATGAGCAGATCGATCTCCTCAAGCCTCTACCGAGTAAAGATCGATCTCTCCCCAATAAGCAGATCGATCTCCCCCTTTTAAAACCTAAGAATTCGATGGCTAAAACTAAGGAAATATCGATCTCTTCACCATAGCAGATTGATCTCATCATTCTCAATCTATAAAAACCCTACGATAAAACCTATTTCTTCAACAAACCAACAAACCTCTTCCATTCTTACCCAAAATACCAAGCTTTCTCTCTCTAGAATACACTCCCTTCCACAAAGATTTAAGAAAAAGCTAATAGAGCAAAGTTGTTCATTGTGAAGAGAAGAACAACATAGCTTGGAACTAACATTTCATTTGTTGGATTGAAGGAGTAAAGGAGCCTCCAAACTTGGAAAAGAGGAAAGTTAAGCTATGTGAGTTTCTATTACACCAACTCAAAGTATATTTATCTAGATGTTGTTGTGTGCAGATTGGTGTATGTATTGATGAATGTAATGGATCAAGCATAACCTAGAATGATTTTAGTGTGAGAAAATATGATATGGTTGAGTTGATGATAAATGGATTATACTAAGGTGTTAGTGAGGTGATGTGCATGATTTTGAGATGATTGAATGAAGCTACATTGTGAGATTAGTCAAGTGATGGAAATGAACATATGAGGTGTTTGATAAATTACCATAGTAAGGGAAACGATGAACTAGAGGAACTATGAGCTTAATACCGGCTTAGTGTGAATCAATAGGCCTAAAGGGTTCAACAGAGTCTCGAGAAATTAATAGAGCAATCAAAATGGACTTAAGAGGAAATAGGGCCTTATGAGTGTTAATAAAAACTATAAGTCGAATCGACTATAGTAAACGTAAGAATTTTATTACATTAGACTAAATTGATGTGATATGTAATTTCGTGTCGTCCCGGAGATTTCGTTAGAGGTGAATCAAACTACAAAATCGAGCAGCTCTAAGGAAGAGAAATCACTCGACGCAATTTTAGGTAAGGGAATTTTGTAAGTACCTAGAGATAGCTGCACATATTTTGTGAGCGTTTATAGGGCTTTGCAAATGGTTGGTTATCTAGAAAAGAATTAATGGTTTGTGTGAACGACTATGAATATATATGATTTGGTTTTGAAGTGAATCTTACAAAAAGGGGTAGTAAGGCTAATAATTGCATAAATATCATGTTTTGACATTTTTTTATGAAATACATTACTTTGGTTTAAGCAAATTTGTGGATAGACTGGCTAATGATTTCATAATTTCATGAAATAGTACGAGTCAGGTGCAAATTATGATTTTGAATGTGTTTTGTTGAAACGGAGCTACCTATCAGATTTATATGACTTAAATCATGCTGGAGCTTCGCTCGCATTAAATTTTGATGTTTTGATATGTATGAAATGTCCTGGAGCTTGGCTCGCACCTTGTTTTAAGTTATGATGTTTTATAAACCGTACTAAAGCTTTAGCTCGTATGTGGTCTTCCATTGATTTTCTTATGCATACAACCGTACAGGAGCTATGCTCGTACGTGATTTCCTCATTATTTATTATGCAAAAAGTCGTACTGGAGCGTTGCTCGTACGAGGGAATTGATTGACGATGCATGAATCTTGTTGGAGCTTAGCTCGCACTAAATTTCACACTGTGATATGTAATGAGTCGTGCTGGATGCCTCGTGTAGACTGTGTGTCACACGGATGAGATGCTCGCACGAGCCGTGTTGGATGCCTCGTGTGGACTGTTAGTCACACGGATGAGATGCTCACACGTGTACTTGAAACTGAGTAAGTTATACATGGCATGGGATAGATAAGACCATGGCAGACACCCCCCGACCATGATATGGGTACACGAAGTACGTTGTACCGTGTACATCACACGGAGTACGTTGTACCATGAGGTTATGATGTTGATTTAAAAGTCTGGCATATGATTAATCCACCTTCGTTCCAGCATGATACCTCACACACCGAGATCTGTGTGGTATGCGATGATAATGACATAGTTGGCCAACATAGTCCTTGGTTTATATAGTGACCAGTTGTCTCACATGATATCACATAGTTTTGTATACTGAGTATGATTTGTGTTGTCCAGGGTAGATTCGAGGGAGGGGTCGAGCTGTCGTGTATTGCTTAGTGATCTTGCACAGACCTGCTCGCACGTGATTTTGAGACAACGAAAATGGGTGATAAGGATCCACGGGAGCATGATGTATCGTGAGCGTTAGCCATGGAGTATGATGTGTCGTGATATCTTAGTGATTCTGTGTGGGCTAAAGGGATGGTTGATCCGCCTCCCCAAGCATAGGGTTTTCGCACACCTGATCAGTATTGCCTGGAATTCGGACTATGGCAATAAGTGTTCTTTCTTCTGTGTGATACAATATTATGTTGCTACTGTGTGAGGTGACAAATGTCCCCCCTACTATGTGATACAACGTGATATAAAATCCCATTATATGTCTCATATTACTTGATTTACAAAGAGATTTGTATGTGTGTTCTGTGTGAACTGATAAATGAAGCTGTGTGGTTTTAAAGATTGAACTGTGTGATCCTGTATGAATTGATGATGTATATGCATATACCCATCTAGCGAATGAATGGTTTCGTATCAATGGAAGCTATTTTCAAAGAAATGCATATGTTTTATAAGGAAAATAAATGTTAATATTTTAGCATGTAGATAGTGTAAATATCTACCTACTTTCATATTTTCCTCACTGAGCGTGTGAGCTCACCCCCTTATTTCCTCCTCCACAGATACTACGTAGTAGTGAGATACTGCAGCTATCCCTGTTATGGTTTTCTCTAGTTCTCCAGTAGTACAAAGGTATACACTTATGAGAAAAAAAATTTGTATCTTGTAAATTAATGCACAGTTTGGTTATCTTTTGTACGAGAGGGATGTATATAATAGAACTGATTTAAACGTTTCCGCATATTTATAAAAGAACAGTTTCTACTTCATTTAACGAATGTTAAATTATGAATGGATAAGATGTGGATATGGATGTTGACTTACAGCCCAACTGTAAGTAGTATGTTAAGTCACGGGAAGAGGGTCGTGACAAGGACTTAAGAGAAAGTAAGGCCCAATAAGAGTATATGGGCACACAAAGTTAAATCGATTATAGTGCAAGTGAAATACAAATAAATAGACTGTATTTAATATGATAAACAATTTTGTGCAGCTCTGGAGATTTCATTGGAAGCGAGTCGGACTGCGCAAACGAGCTGCTCTAAGGAAGTGGAATCACTCGACGCGATTCCAAGTAAAGGAATTATGTAAGTATTTAGAGGTAGCTAGACGTATTTTGAGGGTATCTACAGGGCATTAGATTTGCTTGGTTACCTAGAAAAGAAATAATAATTTTTACGAAAAATTTGAGTATAGGTAAAAAAGATGATTTTGCCCCTAAGAACAAATTTTACAAAAAGGGTAGTAAGGCTAATAAATTGCATAAATATTTGTTTTGATATTTTTTTAATGAAGTGTATTACTTCGATTTAAGCAAATCTACGAATAGGCTGGCTATTGATTTCATAATTTCATGAAATAGCACTAGTCGGGTGTTAACTTGGATTTTGATTGTATTTTGTTGAAAATGAGCCGCCTATAATATTTACATGAGTTTAATTGTGCTAGAGCTTTGCTCGCATTGGATTTTGATATTTTAACATGCATGAAATGTGCTGGAGCCTAGCTCGCATTATTTTTTAAGTTGAGATGCATGCAAGACATACTGGAGCTTTCGCTCGTACGTGAGTTTCACTTACTTCTTAAGCATACAACCGTACTTGAGCTTTGCTCGTACATGATTTTACCATTATTTATTTTACATAAAGCTGTACTGGAGCGTTGGTAATACGAGGATTTTTATCGATTATGCATGAAATCGTGCTAGAGCCTTACTCGCACTGGACTTTTCACACTGTGATATGTAATGACTCGTGTTGGATGCCTCGTGTAGACTGTGTGTCACACGGATGAGATGCTCAGATGAGCCATGCTGGATGCCTCGTGTAGACTATTAGTCACACGATGAGATGCTCACATGTGCACTTGAGATTGAGTCAGTTATACATGGTATGGGGTAGATAAGACCTATGACAGACACCCTCGATCATGATATAGGTCCACAGAGTACGTTGTACCGTGTATATCATATGGAGTACACTGTACCGTGTGGTGATATGTTGATTTAAAGTCTGGTGGAAAGGATTAACCCACCTCTCGTTACAACATGATGGCCCGTACACCGGGATCCATGTGGTTTGAGATGATAGTGACATAGTTGGCCAATAGAGTCCTCGATTATATACAGTGACCACCTGTCTCACATGATATCACATGGTTTTATATACACTAAACACGATTTGTGTTTCCAAGGTAGACCCTGTCACGGCCCTCAACTTACCAAAATACGTACAAATGTTTTGCATTTTCATGCATCGTTTATCATTCGTCCATACCTCAATCGTGAACAGCAACTTTCCTCAATAGTTGGGTTGTGTGTCGACGTCTAACTCACTTCACCATACCAATTCAATTTGCATATTATTCATAAGTAAACACTTGTATAAATGTATATATATCAGAGTTGTTACATTTGTTTACATTGTTTTACATCCCCAATAGTTACATACAAAATGCTACTGTGCTATGTCTAGTTTAGATACAAAATAATCCAAGTGTGTATACCTTTAGCGATGGGATGCAGCGGATTACCAAAAGGGACAAGCCTCCAGTCACGCTCACACTATACTCAAATCTCTGTAGAGAGGGGGAAAATAAGGGGGGTGAGCAAACCACTGCTCAGTAAGGCAATCATGTGAACAGGTAGATACTGTACTATCTACATGATCGTGATGCCATGCTCAAAAGCATTTAGTTCATCATTTATCTCAAAACATGAGTGTATGATTGTGTTAATGGTATGTAAAGCATTCATGCTATTAAAATCCAGTGCACATTTCAACTCAAAGCATGGCATAAATCATCATGCATAATTCACAATAAAGCATGGCATTAACCATCATGCGTTTTCTCAAATAAGTATGGCATTAACCATCATGCATTTTCTCAAATAAGCATGACATTAAACATCATGCATCCGTGCACTTTAAAAACCATTAACAATCAATATCTCAAAACAATTCAACACTTGTCAGGTCTCAGCCTATCCCTCAGACTGTCTTGACCCACAAATCATTTCAAACATGGATTTATTCTCAAAACAATAGACATGTGAGATAAGCAATTTAATAATAGGTAATAACCTCAAGGTCTATGGCCATAACCTGTGATACCGGCTACACGGATCAGGTGTGCGGGAGATCACCACTATCTACTTCCACACGGGAGGTGGGTCAAATCCTACCCGTCGGTCCATAGCAGATCTCGTCCCAAGACGGCACATCACAATCTCAACACGGTATAACGTCCTCCATGCTATATGCACGGTACAACGTACTCCATGGACCCAATCAACACATCATATCAAGCCACATCTCAAAACGCACGTGTGAGCCTATTTAATCAATACGACCTCTTGTCTACTCGAAGCTCCTAACACGGCTAATAAATTATGTCAAAACAATGCATGTGTGGGCCTATTTAATCGATGTGACACCCAACCTACTCGAAGCTCCAATCACGAAAACAAATAAGGTGGGCATCTAGTGCGAGCTAAGCTCCAAACACCATGGCAAAACAAATATGAAATCCATGTGAAAACTAGTGCCTCTAGCACTCATGTGTATAAAACACGTCAAATCTCGTGCGAGTTGTACTCTAGCACGGTTTCATTCTCACGAAAACAATGTAGGTGGCTCATTTCTTTGCAAAGTGTGGTTAACAAACCAAAACAATTCAACTCTTTTGTAAATCATTTCAAATATTAGCCAACCCACCAAATCATTTGCTAAAAAGCAATAAAACATGATTTTCAAAGCATTATGCTTTTGTTTTCATGCACATTTCTCAAACTCCCAACTCTTTGCCCTTCAATCACCCAATTTCATTTCCTAATTTCTCATTCATTCTAATAAAGCATTTAAGCGCCCAAATTACGCACAGATATCTCTAAGAGTCTACACAATTCCCTTACCTCGATTTACTTGGTGTGACTCTTTTCCTCTTTGCTCCTCATGCTTTTGGCTCAACTCGCTCCGGCATATCCTCGGAAGCTGCAATTCAATCATTTAAACCACTTGAGTTAAAGTTGTTAACTCACATTTGACCTCATTAGTCAATATAGCTCATCTTTGCATTTACCAATGCCTTAATCCACATTTTACCCCTTTTAGGTAAATCTCACAATTTATCCACTAACAACATCTTAGAATCATACCACAACACTATTATCACCTCTAGACATCCCATTTCTCATTAATCTCCATACATTCCACTTTCTCACACTAGACCATTTCTAGGTCATAATCATTCCAATGCATTTTAGATAGTTTCTAACCATCCATACTCATGCCAAACAGCTCCAAAATTAATTAAATAGACAATGTACCATAGTTGGGTGCCAACTATGTTGTTCTCCTCCTCAAGATGAACAACTTAGTGTCTAATGGCCTGCCCTTAAATCTTACTGAAAATGGCTGATTTTAGAGAGAGAAAGTTAGGTTTTTGGGTTAAAAATGGAAGGAAATGGTTTTTCTCGAAAATTTCAGATTTTCAACACTCCTTTATAGAAATAGCTTAAGGAGATCGATCTGCACTAGGAGGAGATCGATTTGGTCCCCTTAAATCCCTCTTTTTCACGACATTTTAAGCATGAGATCAATCTGTCGAAGCTAGAGATCGATCTGCTCCAAACAGAGAGCTAAGGAGATCGATCTGTATGCTTGAGGATCGATCTTTTCATTACAGAATGTTTAGGAGATCGATCTGGCCCCATTGAAGATCGATCTGCCCTATTCCTTTGCTCAAATAAGAGTTTTTTGGCTCTTCCAGATCGATCTCTCATCCTATGAGATCGATTTGCCCTGCCAAATTTCCAAATTTTGCTGCAGTTTCCTGCAGAAACTTATACCAAAACATCCTTAATTTGGTGCCATGGTCATTGTCTCATCCAATCATCTTTGAGACTTAAAAATGACATCCATTCATACCTTATACCTATTGAAACTTGTGTGGAATCCTTGTATAACCAAAAGTATACGATATAAACCAAATGAAAGTGCACAACTTATGCAATTCTACTTCCATTTTACCACACTACTCATAATCCATTCTAGTCACATTCCTTACATGTTTAAGTCCATTTCCTCTCATTCATACATAATGTAACTTGTATGTACAATCATAACTCTTATTGCAAGTGTGTATATAAACTTATGGACTTACATTTCATATACTTCACTTATGAACTCATAGTATAACTCCATTTACATTCCTATGTACATATTACAATTATACATATACGGGGTCTCACATTCTCCCCCACTTAGAAAATTTGGTCCTCCAAATTAGAACCAATTTAATCTGTGAATAACTCGGGATACTTCTCCCGCATCAAACTCTCTAATTCCCATGTGGCCTCTTCCATAGTATGATGTTGCCAAAGAACCTTCACCAAGGGAATTGTCTTTGTCCTCAACACTTTCTCTTTCCTATCCAATATCCGAACCGACTTCTTAAAATATGTCATACCCTCATTGAGCTCCAATGGCTCATATCTTATCACATGTGCCGGGCCTGGATGATACTTCCTCAACATGGATACGTGGAAGACGTTATGAACACTTGCCAACTCCGGTGGTAATGCCAACCTATAAGCCTTGTCTCCCACTCTCTCCAAAATCTCGAAGGGTCCGATGTATCTAGGGCTCAACTTGCCCTTCTTACTAAATCTCATAATTCCCTTCACAGGAGAAACTTTCAAGAACACCGACCCACTCACATCAAACTCTAGTGGTCTCCGTCTCTTGTCAGCATAACTCTTTTGCTTGCTCTGAGCTGTCTGTAACCTCTCACATATCAATTGGACGTCCTTAGAGGATTATCTAACCAAGTCGGGAGCAAAAATCAGTCTGTCACCAACCTCGTCCCATCCAATAGGGGAACGGCATCTACGACCATATAATGCCTCATATAGTGCCATCTCGATACTCATATGAAAACTGTTATTATAGGCGAACTCTGTGAGTGGCAAATGGTCATCCCAAGAGCCTCCAAAATCCAACGCACACGCTCTCAATATATCCTCTAGGGTCTGTATAGTCCTCTTTAACTGACCATTTGTCTGAGGATGAAACGCGGTGCTAAAACTCAACTGGGTCCCCATCGTTTCCTAAAAATGTTCCCAAAAGTAGGAAGTGAAGCGGGCATCCCTATCAGAAACAACGCTCACTGGAATTTCATGTAACCTCACTATCTAGCGCACATATAGGTTCGCTAACTGGCTCAGAGTATCGGTAGCTCTCATAGCTAGAAAATGGCTTGATTTCGTCAACCGATCCACAATCACCCATATGGCATCATGACCTCTGCGGGTCCTCGGTAATCCCATCACAAAATCCATGGTGACATGCTCCCACTTCCAAGTCAAAATCGGTAGAGGCTGCAATAACCCTGCAGGCTTCTGATACTCTACCTTAACCTGCTAACAAACGAGACACTTAGCAACATATTCAGCAATGTGCTTTTTCATTCCAGACCACTAATAAGCCTTTCGAAGGTTTTGATACATCTTGGTACTCCTTGGATGTATCATATACTTCGATGAATGAGCCTCTGTCAAGATCAATTTTCTGATCTTTGCATCATTAGGAACACATATCCTACCTCTGAACCTCAACAATCCATCTGAACTCAACCCAAAGTCCGTCTCTGTACCTCTCTGTATCTGCCCGACAATATCACTACACTGCTGATCAATCCGTTGAGCCTGTTAGATTCGATCTACCAGATCCGGTTTCAACTGCAGGCTAGCTATTATAAATCCATTATCAGCATCAGGCGGGGTCATATCCAAACTGAGGTTCGTGAACTGTTCCAACAGCTCGTGTTCCCTGACCATCATGAATGACACCATCCTGAGATGCTTCCTACTCAATGCATCAGCAACCACATTTTCTCTACTCGGGTGGTATAGGATCTCACAATCATAATCCTTTAACAGCTCGAGCCATCTCCTCTGTCTCATGTTCAACTCTTTCTGTGAGACCACGTACTTAAGGCTCTTATGATCTGTATAAATCTGAAATCTCTCACCATATAAGTAGTGGTGCCATATCTTCAGCGCAAACACCACTACTGCCAACTCCAGGTCATGGGTTAGGTAGTTCCTCTCATGATCCTTTAACTGCCTTGATCTATAGGCTACTACCTTCCCATCCTGCATCAATACACAGCCCAATCCCAGGTGTGAAGCATCTGTATACACCGATAAACCTCCTAAGCTGGTAGGAATGGTGAGGATCGGAGCTGTGGTTAATCTCATTTTCAACTCCTGAAAACTTTCCTCACACTTCTCATCCCACACAAATTCCACACTCTTCCTTATGAGACGTGTTAAAGGAGTAGCTGACCTTGAGAATCCCTCTACAAATCTTCGGTAGTAGCCGGCTAAACCCAGGAAACTTCTGATCTCTATCACTGTCTGGGGTCTCTGCCACTGTGTCACTGCCTCAATCTTTGATGGATCCACTGACACTCCATCCTTCGATACTATGTGACCCAGAAAAGAGATTTGTTCCAACTAAAAGCCGCACTTACTGAGTTTAGCGTACAACTTATTCTCTCGGAGGGTCTGTAGCACTATACTTAAATGCCTTTCATGCTCCTCTCTAGACTTTGAGTACACTAGCAAATCATCAATGAAAACAATAACTAATCGATCCAAGTATTGGTGGAATACCTCATTCATCAACGACATAAAAGCTGCGGGAGCATTCGTCAACCCGAATGGCATAACCATAAACTCATAATGTCCATACCGGGTGCAAAAAGCTATCTTTGGTACATCTCCACCTCATATCTTCAACTGATGGTACTCTGATCTCATATATATCTTGGAAAAGACTTACGCTCCTTTAAGCTGATCCAACAAGTCATCGATGCGTGGAAGGGGATACTTATTCTTGATGGTGGCCTTATTCAACAATCGGTAAACTATACACAGTCAGAGGCTTCTATCCTTCTTCCTTACAAACAGAATCGGTGCTCCCCAAGGTGAGACGCTCGGTCTGATGAACCCCTTCTCCAGCAACTCCTCTAACTGTTTCCTTAATTCTTCCAACTCAACTTGAGCCATTCTGTACGGTGGCTTAGATATCGGCTCTGTACCAGGTGCCAAATCTATACCAAACTCCATCTCTCTATCTGGAGGTAACCCTGGTAACTCATCCGGAAAGACATCTGGAAATTCCTTAACCACTGGTATGTCTCCCAATTCTGGACGTGCCTTATCCGTCTCAATCATGTAAGCGATGAACCCTTCATATTATTCTTTCCACCATTAGTAATCATAAATCATCATATTCACACACAAAATTGATAAACAAATTTATCTTTCATACATCATGTATCAAGATTGTACTCATCACACTTATAATAATCATGTTCTTTAATTTCATTTCATAAAATTTACTACAAGGTTGTCTATCTTTGGAAACATCAAAGTTTTTGCATGACCATCCATAACAACATGATTGGTAGCCAACCAATCCATTCCTAGGATCCCATCAAAATCACTCATATTTAATAAAATTAAATCGACTGCCATTTCTTTACCTCCTATCCTCATCTTACAATCCCTATATACATGCTCAGTCAACTGATTATCATTCATAGGGGTAGATATCAACAACATCTTATTAAGCAGTGTGGGTTTTACATGCTTTAACAATTTACATGCAAAAGATGGTGATACAAAAGAATGCGTGGCACCAGGATCAAACAATACATAAGCTTCTAAATCAAAGATTTGGATGGTACCTTTTACCATATCCAATGACTGATCCGCAGTGTCCTAGTCCAGTGCGTGCACTCGTCCTCTGCTCACACCCACTGCTTACTTCCCCTTTTCCTCGGCTGTAACCCTCCTCCTCGGGGTAACTGTACCAACTAGAGCTCTCTCTAGCTCCTTGCCCTTCTGTGGGGCTCTCCCTGTCATCTCTGGGCAATCTCTGATTATGTGTCCTGGCTTCCCACATCTAAAGCATACTACCTGAGGTCCATAGCATGGTCGAGTACCATGGTACCTGCTACACTTGCCACACTGTTCTGTAGTAGGCCGTGACCCTCTAATCACAATTCCCTTAGCAGGAGCAATGGCCGGATACATGGGAGTATTAATTATCCTCTCCTGAATCTCATCAATCTTCGACCTCTTTCTAGAGAATCTCTTGCTTCCTTTATAACTGAAGCCTCTATCCATCATTGATCTCTTTTTCTCCATGTTCCTCATCTTACCAACCTTTCTAAACTCTGAGGCGAATCTATCAACATCTTGTTCACACAATTGCGCCCTGCGCACTGCCTCCTCATAGGTCGGTATATCCAGGGGGACTAGTCTAGACCTGATGGTTGGTCTCAATCCATCCACAAATTTCTAGATCTTCTCGACCTCATTACTCATCGTGTTTGGATCATACCTGCCCAAGGAGATAAAGGTCGTCTTATGCTCATCCACAGTCTGACTCCCTTGGGTCAATCCCAAAAATGTCATTTTCATCTTTCGCTGTGCGATATCCGAAGCGTACTGTCTCCAGAAGGCCTCTAAAAATATATCCCAGCTGATCTCAGTATGCTGGGCTCTCAAAATAGGCCTGGTGGACTTCCACCAATGTTCTGCTAATCCTTTTAGCATAAAAGCGGCAAACGCTACCATCTCGATGGTAGTGCACTCAAAGAACCCATACAACTTGATTTCACTCATCCAATCCTCAGCAGCTACTGGATCCTTAACTCCGCTAAAAGACGGCGATCCAAACTTCTGAAATTACAGCAGTCTATCCAAATCACAACTGTAACCCCAGCCTCTACTAGCCTGTGGTGTAGCAACAGGTGTAGGCATATCTTATGCATGTGGGGTATCTGTCATCTGAGGTCTAGGGGCTGGCCTTGCCCGGGCCTTAGGAGCTGTCGCCTGCTCGGCATCACCTTGTGTAGCGAGAATCTGTCTATCGCCAACTCCAGATAAAGATTGGGTGACCAACTCCACAATCATCTCAATGCTTCGCTCAATCCTCGTGAAGCGAGCCTCAATACTCTCGGGCCTCTCCTCTGGATCTTGTGGAGCGTGCTCAACATCAGCCTCCACCTCAACATCATCCTGAGCCTCGTGTGTTTTCAGCTCAACATGACCCCCAGGCCTACCTCTACGGCCTCGAGCCTGCGCTCTCATCCCTCTGCTGCAACTGGTATTAGGTATATTTACTCAATTCCCTACATTCACAACCAATTACTTAGTCAACCCATCGACACACACACAATTGTATCTAAACAAGCACAATAACACAAGGATGTAATTTTCCAACTTATTAAGTATTTTAGACACGACACACGTCAGACCAACCCAAGTTCTGATACCAAATTCTATCATGACCCTCAACTTACCAAAATACGTACAATTTTTTGCATTTTTGTACATCGTTTATCATTCGTCCTTACCTCAATCATGAACAGCAACTCTCCTTAATAGTTGGGCTGTGTGTTGACGTCTAAGTCACTCCACCATACCAATTTAATTTGCATATTATTCACAAGTAAACACTTGTATAAATATATATATATATATCAGAGTTGTTACATGTGTTTACATTGTATTACATCCCCAATAGTTACATATAAAATGCTACTATGCTATGTCTAGCTTAGATACAAAATAATCCAAGTGTGTATACCTTTAGCGATGGGATGCAGCGGATTACCAAAAGGGACAAGCTTCCAGTCATGCTCACTCTATACTCAAATCTCTGTAGAGAGGGGGGAAAATAAGGGGGTGAGCAAACCACACGCTCAGTAAGGTAATCATGCGAATAGGTAGATACTGTACTATCTACGTGATCGTGATGCCATGCTCAAAAGCATTTAGTTCATCATTTATCTCAAAACATGAGTGTATGATTGTGTTAATGGTATGTAAATCATTTACGCTATTAAAATCTAGTGCAAATTTCAACTCAAAGCATGGTATAAATCATCATGCATAATTCACAATAAAGCATGGCATTAACCATCATGCGTTTTCTCAAATATGCATGGCATTAACCATCATGCATTTTCTCAAATAAGCATGGCATTAAGCATCATCCATCCATGCACTTTAAAAACCATTAACAATCAATATCTTAAAACAATTCGACACTTATCAGGTCTCAGTCCATCCCTCGGACTGTCCTGACCCACAAATCATTTCAAACATGGATTTATTCTCAAAACAATAGACATGTGAGATAAGCAATTCAATAATAGGTATTAACCTCAAGGTCTATGGCCGTAACCTGTGATACCGCCTACACGGATCAGGTGTGTGGGATATCACCACTATCTGCTTCCACACGGGAGGTGGGTCAAATCCTACCCGCAGGTCCATAGCAGATCTCGTCCGAAGATGACACATCACAATCTCAACATGGTACAACGTCCTCCATGCTACATGCACGGTACAACGTACTCCGTGGACCCAATCAACACATCATATCAAGCCACATCTCAAAACGCACGTGTGAGCCTATTTAATCGGTACGACCTCTTATCTACCCGAAGCTCCTAACACGACTAATAAATCATGTTAAAACAATGCACGTGCGAGCCTATTTAATCGATGTGACACCCAGTCTACTCGAAACTCCAAGCACGACAACAAATAAGGTGGGCATCTAGTGCGAGCTAAGCTCCAAACACCATGCCAAAACAAATATGAAATCCATGTGAAAACTAGTGCCTCTAGCACTCATGTGTATAAAACACGTCAAATCTTGTGCGAGTCGTACTCTAGCACGGTTTCATTCTCACGAAAACAATGTAGGTGGCTCATTTCTTTGCAAAGTGTGGTTAACAAACCAAAAAATTCGACTCTTTTGCAAATCATTTCAAATATTAGCCAACCTACCAAATCATTTGCTAAAAAGCAATAAAACATGATTTTCAAAGCATTACGCTTTTGTTTTCATGCACATTTCTCAAACTCCCAACTCTTTTCCCTTCAACCACCCAATTTCATTTCCTAATTTCTCATTCATTCTAATAAAGCATTTAAGCGCCCAAATTACACACAGATATCTCTAAGAGTCCACACAATTCCCTTACCTCGATTGACTTGGTGTGACTCTTCTCCTCTTAGCTCCTCACGTTCTTGGCTCAACTCGCTCCGACCTATCCTTGGAAGCTACAATTCAATCATCTAAACCACTTGAGTTAAAGTTGTTAACTCACATTTGACCTAATTAGTCAATATAGCTCATCTTTGCATTTACCAATACCTTAATCCACATTTTACCCCTTTTAGGTAAATCTCATAATTTATCCACTAACAACATCTTAGAATCATACCACAACACTAGACATCCCATTTCTCATTAATCTCCATACATTCCACTTTCTCACACTAGACCATTTTTAGGTCATAATCATTCTAATGCATTTTAGATAGTTTCTAACCATCCATACTCATGCCAAACAACTCTAAAATCAATTAAATAGACAATGTACCATAGTTGGAGTGTTAAAATCTTACCAAATCTGATTTCTCTTCTTGCTCCAATTAACAATGCCCTTAGCTCCTTCAATACCAATAATGGGATTTTTGGTTCCAACTATGTTGTTCTCTTCCTCAAGATGAACAACTTAGTGTCTAATGGCCTACCCTTAAATCTTACTGAAAATGACTGATTTTAGAGAGAGAAAGTTAGGTTTTTGGGTTGAAAATGGAAGGAAATGGTTTTTCTCAAAATTTTTAGATTTTCAACACTCCTTTTATAGAAATAGCTTGAGGAGATCGATCTGCACTAGGAGGAGATCAATCTGGTCCCCTTAAATCCCTCTTTTTCATGACATTTTAAGCATGGGATCGATCTGTCGAAGCTAGAGATCAATCTGCTCCAAACAGAGAGCTAAAGAGATAGATCTATATGCTTAAGGATCGATCTTTTCATTAGAGAATGTTTAGGAGATTGATCTGGTCCCATTGGAGATCGATCTGCCCTATTCCTTTGCTCAAATAAGAGTTTTCTGGCTCTTCCAGATCGATCTCTCATCCTATGAGATCGATATGCCCTATAAAATTTCCAGATTTTGTTGTAGTTTCCTGCAGAAACTTATACCAAAACATCCTTAATTTGGTGCCATGGTCATTATCTCATCCATTCATTCAGGGTTATGAAAGCACTGTATTTCATAAAAATGTCAAAACATGATATTTATAAACATACCAAGAGTGCAAGAACAAGGGTGTTGACCCGAGTTCGAGCCTCTGGGGACGCGTCCTGGGTGAGCAAAGCCGTGATGGGCTGGAGATGGGCTTGCCCCCCAGACCCAAAAGCGGACAATACGTTGAGTTGCTGAGACCTGTAAGCCTGTGACCTGGTGTGGGGCGGGCAGCAGGGTTCTCACAATAAAACGCGCATTTTATTGTGAGGTCCCGACCCAGCCCAGGCTACACAGGTGCAACCCCTCATGGGCCCTTGGTCCCACTGCTGTGACATCGACTCCCCTCACTCAACCGTATTGTCCTCTTTGGCAGCGCACAGGCCCCTCAAGGTTTTCTTTCGCGTCCCTAAGGGTTCGAACTCAGGACATCATGCCTGATTCGACACCCCGGGTACTTGGTTCTAATTTGGAGGACCCAATTTCTTAAGTGGGGGAGATTTTGTAAGACCCGAATTTAATTAAAAACACAAAATGAATGAGTATTCGTGAAGGGAAGTCGGGTTAAATTTATCCCGAACACGTGCAAGGGTAAAACAGTTAAAAGATCGAAAGCTGGAATAAATTCGATAAGAGAATTTAATTAAGAATAATGGATTTGAGAATCTTGATCAATAACGAAGAAATAATTAAATTTCGAGTTAAATTGATCAAGATTCAGAATTTTCAGAAATACTGAAAAGTCATTCGGGACAATATCCCGAAAATACGAAGAAATTCTACCCGAAAAATGGTTAAAAATATAATAAATAAATTAAATTAAATAAATTTATTTGGAATAAAAAAATTAATTTTTGTAGATATTTAGAATATTTTTGACTAAAATAATGAATATAATAATAATAAACTAATTTATAAATAGTAATAATAATTAAAAAAAAGAATCAGAAAATTGAAATCGGGGAGAGAGAGAGAGTAAGAGAAACGGAGAAGCTAGCCGAAAAAGGGGAGATGATCGGACGACCACCGGTGACCCAGCGGCCAGGCGAAGGGTCGGAAAAGGAAGAGGAGAGGCCGAAGACCTCCCTGGTACCAGCGGTGCAGCCCACCGACGCCGGAGAACGTCGGATCGAGGGAGAGAAGCCAGGAGAGGAAAGGGGAGATTCACGACGACCGGCTCCAATCTGGCTGACCCCACCCCCAGTCGAGGCTTCCTTAGGCCCAGAGGACGCGATCGGTGGTGGTCACGGCTGGCGAAACCGACGGACGGCGTCGAAATCGATGGAAAGAGGGAGAACCACTGACGGTGAAAGGAGAACAGCCAGACCGGCCACTTTTCGGTGGCCTTGAACGAAAACGAGGCTAGATCCGAGAATCGAACAACCCAGCAGAGCCACTGGCGACGAAAGCCGATGGAGAACCGGCCGGCAAGGTGATGAACCGGCCAAACCGGAGTGAACGGGACTGAACCGGACCAGTCTGAACCGGGTTTGAACCGGACTGAAACGGTTCAGCCAAGAAAGAAGGAAAAAAATGAGAAAAAGAGAAAAAGGAAAAAGGGAAAGAATTTTTGGGGATACATCGGACTTCGGGTAAGTCGATACGAGGTCAAAAGTGATCGATTTGAATTTCGAGAAATTTATTTAGATTATATTTAATTGAAAAGTAACCCGAAATTAAATATTAATTGTGCAGTTTTACGACAAAGCCCGAACGAGAGCCGATTGATCTCCAATTTTCGTATCCCACATCATATTGGGTAAGTACATTTTAATTCCGACAATTAGAGTCCTTTAATATAGAGTTCGATTATTTTACTAAAATTATGGATTAATTCTATATAAAAAAAGGAATATTTATCGAAATTGCAACGTAATTATCGTAAAGAGTGTACGGGCTATCCAATGAGTTTGGAATGAAGCCCGATGATTATTGATAAGCTGAATGAGCCCAGTAAACCCGAAGAAGGGATTTAAATAGTATAAACGGGCTGAAAATGGGCTCGAGGTCCATTAAGGTGCAATTGGGCTCAATAAAGTAAAACGGGCCCAGTACGTTAGATTCGATCAGTAAATGTGATATACTGATAAAAATAAGTGAATTAACCCAAAATATGTGGTTATATGCAGTTTCGTAGACTTTGTTGAAGCGCAATTGGACTGAGAGATCGGATATTAACGAGACGAGATAAGTTTATGCGTAAATCGAGGTAAGGGAAGTTTGTAGGTGCATAGAGATGCCTATACGTATTTATTGAGGGGATTTAAAGGGCCTAGAATTTCTTTAAGTATCTAGAAAATGAAATAATAATTTTTACGAAAATCGGGGCTTAGATGAATAAAGAAAAAGATGATTTTGCCCCTGAGAGTAAAATTTACAAAAAGGGTAGTAAGGCAGATAAATTGCATGATTTTCATGTTTTGATGCTTTATATGAATGTATTGCTTTGGTTTAAGCAAATTTACACATAGGTTGGCTGTTGATTTCTTGAATTATACGAAAGGATACCGGTTTGTACCGGTTACTATTTTAAAAGATGTTTTATCAAGATTGAGCCACCTATCTTATTTACATGAATAAAAAGAGTGCTAGAGTCTTTCTCGCACTCAAGTTTATTGATTTATTTCTCATGAAAAGCTGTACTGGAGCATTGCTCGTACGAGAAATTTGTGTGTGCACAAAACCGTGTTAGAGCTTCGCTCGCACGAGATTTTAGATATCATGATATGCATAGCGTGGTGTTGGAGCTTCGCTCGCACTAGACGTGAGTTGACATGCATATAGTTGTGTGGAAGCCTCCTGTAGACTGTGTGTCACAGAGAGTTGAGATGCTCGCACATATACTTTAAGACATGGGTTGGTTATCGACATAGTATTGGGGTGGATAAGACCTATGGCAGGTACCCCAGACTATGATATGGGTTCACGGAGTATGATGTACCATGTATGTCACACGGAGTACGCTGTACCGTGCAGTCATGATGACTCTATGATGTTACTTGTTATTCTGGCGGGTAGGAATTGACCCCACCTCCCGTTGCAGTTGTGATACCCCGCACACCTGGATCCGTGTAGCCTGGGATCACAGGGACAAAGTATGACCATAGTCCTCGATTTTCATACAGTAACCTACATGCCTCACATGATATCATATGGTCTAGATAGACCAGGACAAACCCGAGGGAGGGGTAATGTCCCGATTTATGTTTTTAAAAGAGATGTGATTCAATGAATCAAGGTATTCCCGAGAGATGGGTTTAGCCTTGATGTGATTGTTTTATGATAAAACAAATGAGTGTTAACATGATGAGTTTATGATGAAACAAATAAGTTTTAAATGTGACGAGCATGAGATGGCATACATGATAATTTTTCCATGTTTGTTTTATATGTCGATTTCATGATTTATCTTATATGATATATACATACATGTGGCATCATTTTAGTCATACCTCATGCTCCAAACGTAAATGATTTTTATATCACGACATTATCAGCACGTAGATAGTATAGTTATCTACCTGCTTACATTATTGCCTTACTGAGCTGTTTATGCTCACCCTTTCATTTTTCACCCCACAGGGTATATTCAATAGAAAAGACAGACAGTAGTCTTGTATTTCGGTTATCCGCTGCTTCTTATCAAGATCAGGTATACACATTTGTATAATTTTGTATCTGAACATATAGACGCACAGTACTGTACATGGATGTAATATTGGGGATGTATTTATTTAAAATAAATTGATATGTAAATGAAATAGGAAAATGGAATGGGAAATATGTGAGAGGTGACTAACACCGAATCATAGCCCAACTGTTTAGTAGTGTAACTGTTCACAACGAGTAAAGAAATAAAAAAGTGAAAAAGAAAAATTTACTCTGATTTTTAGGTAATTTGGGTCGTGACAAAAATTCTATTCAAAATATGTATAGCTATCTCTAGCTACTCACGAAATTCTCTTACCTTGGATCACGTCGCGTAACCTCTCTTCCTCGGTGCTGCTCAATCTCGCAGTTCGATAAGCTTCCACTATGATTTTTGAATCTGTTATAATTATCTACGTTAGTATACCGTAATACACTTGTTTCATTTGAAAAACCCAAATTCAATACATCAATCTCATCACTTTCTCTCAATATGGTACTATAACATATTTTTCATATATCTATCTTCATTTCTCCTCATTTCCAATTTATGCATTTCTTAAAACTACCTTACAATCTTCCATACATGCATATTCCATCATTTAATTCATGCCAACACAACTTTCTCATCATTTTCCCATTTTCATGCCAATAGCTTGGTCATGCTCATTTTTCATGATCCTTTTGTTTTTAACAATTTAAACTTATACCAATTAACTCACTAATACACCTAGATTAACATATATCAACTTGGTGCATTAAATCTTACGTAGCTGAGATTTTCCTCTTTTCCTCAAAAATTGGTAAAATCCTCCTTGGTCTTTCAATCTTTGATTCCAACTTCTTGTTTCCAAGTATGTTGTTCTCCTCTTCACTAAGAACAACTTTACTTAACTGAATCTCACTCAAAACTACTTAAAAACTGAAGTTTTCCGAGGTATATAGGTTAGGTTTAACTTTGGTTCTTGAATGGAATAGTGTTTCTCGTGAAAAACTGAATTGCAGAGCCTTTATTTATAGAATTGGCTCTAGGAGATCAATCTGCTAGCCACATGAGATCGATCTTCCCAGCATTTTTCTCCTCAGAAATCGACTTCCTAAACTTATGAGATCGATCTGCCCCTAAACATTAGATCGATCTGCATTACTCAGTACCTTAAGGAGATCGATTTGGCCTTGCAATGAGATCAATCTGTTGCAACCCAAGCCTTATGAAAATCGATCTGCTTCAGCCAGAACTTGCTCAAGATCGATCTGCATCATTGAGGGATCGATATGCTCTTGCTAAGGGATCGATCTGCCTCTTGCAGATACCTTATTTTCGCATATTCAACCTATAAGATCGATCTATATTGCCAATGAGATCGATCTGCTCCCCTTATGAAGCAGTTCTGCTGCAACTTCCATCCCAAAATCACTGGTACATTGGTATTTGATTTACTTAACCCTCCATTTTACATTTCATACACATTAGAGACTTAAATACATTCATTCCTTATGATTTATATCAATTGTGACTTGTTTATACATCACAATTTCATAAAGAATGCATGTTAGTTTACGGGTATTACAATCCTCCCCATCTTAAGAAATTTGGTCCTCCAAATTAGAACCAAGCTACTCTTCAAACAACTGGGGGTATCTCTCTCGCATCAGACTCTCTAGCTCCCAAGTAGTTTCCTCTGAAGTGTGATGCTGTAAGACCCAATTTTATCGAAATTCCTTATGATTCATGTGATGTACACTTCCACATATTGATGGAATCATAAGAAGAGCTTTGACTAAATTAAATTTACAAATGGAATAAAACGAAATATCGGTGAATGTAAGAAATAGGCCAAACGAAAGGGATTGAAATCAAGTTGACAAAAAATAAGAAAAGATAGTGGGTGTATGAAGGAAAGTCAGGTTAAATTGGTTTTGAACAAGTGCAGGGGTAAAACAGTCAAAAGATCAAAATTCGGTATTAATTTGACAAGAAAATTTTATTAAAAATATAGAATTGAGAAATCTTGATCAATAACGAAGAAATAATTAAATTTCGAGTCAAATTGATCAAGATATGAATTTATTGGAACTAATCAAAATTTCACCTCGAGAAATTATCCCGAAAATATTAGAAAAATATATCGGAAAGACAAAATTAGACAGATAAATTAGTTTATTGATTAAATGAATTAAATAGATTATTCTTGAAGATATTTTGGATTTTTAATAATTTTAATTGAATAAAATAATAAAAAAATAAATAAATAATTAAAAATAAAGTAAATGAAAAAAAATGAAACAGAATCGCGAGTCGCGATTCTGTGAAAGAAAGGGGAATGGAAGCAGAAGGAGCGAAGAAGGCCGAGACCCGTGCTTTTGCCGCCACTGGATGGAAGCCACCGAGGAGAAGCCAGACGAAAGGGGTAGCTGAGGCCACCGCCAGCGCTATTAGAGGGAGGAGAGGCGGCGCCGACGAGAGAAATAAGGAAGAGGAGAGAGAAAAAAATCGAGAGAAAGAGAGAGAAAGAGAGAGAACGGAGGCAGATGGAGGCTGAAGGAAGGGAGAGGGCCTCGCCACTAGCCAGGAGGGAGGTCGATTTGCCACTGTCGGGGATAAAACAGACCGAAATTGACGAGAAGAAGAAGCACCACCGATGCTAAAGAGGGGAAAGGCCAAACTGGCCTCATTACCGTAGATCCGAGGGTGGATGCCATCAGATCCGTGCATCGGATAGCCAAACAGACCTGCCGGAGGTGGAAGCCGATGAAGAACCGACCGACGAAGCCCCGAACCGATTAAATCGAACTGAACCGACTGAACCAGACTAGTCTGAACCAGGCTAAATTAGACCGAATCGGTTCAGCCAGAAAAGAAGAAAAAGAAAGAGAAAAAGGGAAAAAAAGAGGAAAAATTGGAAAATAATTCGGTGATGCAATCGAGCTACGGGTAAGTCAGTAAGTGGTCAAAATTGACCGATTTGATTTCTGGGAAATTATTTAAATTATATTTGATCGAAAAATAACCCAGAATTAAATATAAATTGTGCAGTTCGACGATAAATTCCGAACGTGAGCCGATCGAACTCCGATTTGCACACCATCACATAATTTCAGGTAAGTAAAACTCATTTATGACAACAATATGATTATTATGCAATTGGAATTTATTTTACAGATTTCGGATTAATTTTTGCATAAAAATAAATTATATTCGTATTTTTGAATTAATTATCGTAAATGATATACAGGCTATCCAAAGAGTTGGGAACGAAGCCCAATGGGTATTAAGAGCCCAATAGACCCGAAGAAGGGATTTAATAAGTGGAAATAGGTTGGAAATGGGTCGAGGCCCATTAAGATGTAATCCGGCCCAATAAAGTAAAACGGGCCCAGTATTTTAGATTCGATCAATATAAGTGAAATACTGATAAGTATATTAGAACTGACCCAAATACGTGGTTATATACAGCTCCGTAGACTTGGTTAGAGCGAATTTGTATTGAGAGACTCGGTATCATCGAGACGGGAAAAGCTCGCACGTGGTTCCAGGTAAGAGAATTTTATGGACTGCTAGAGGTAACTTTACGTAATTTCAACTTCATTTGCAATCTCTTAAATTATCTGAAGGGTCTAGATTTAAGATAAAAATTTTATTACCTCGGAAGGGTAAATTACCAAAATACCCTTGTGAAGGGTAAAATTTCCAAATTTAGGAAAAGTTAGGAGGAGCAAGAACAAGAGGTTTCTGCTTGCTCTTGAGGTATTTTGACACTTGTATGAGTAGGTTGGCTAACCTTTAAATAAAAATGCACAGCATTGCATATTTTCAACAATGTTGATTTTCTCTGAAATTGATTTGAGAAATATAGCCGCCTATGTGATTTTCTAGAAATGTGATGTGCTAGAGCTCAGCTTGCACGGGTTTTGATTTGTGTGATGCATGCATTAGTCCTGGAGCAAGAGCTCGCACTAGAGTTTTACATGCATTGGTGCTAGAGCCTAACTCGTACCAGATTTTAACTTGATTTTTTTGTAACAGGGTGCTGGAGTCTAACTCGCACCATATTTTACATGATTTTTGTGACAGGGTGCTAGAGTCTAACTCGCACCAGATTTTCACTTGAATTGTTATGATAGAGTGCTGGAGCCTAGCTCGCACTAGTTTTACATGATTTTGATAGAGTGCTGGAGCTTAGCTCGCATGAGATTTTTCTTGATTTTATGAGAGTGCTGGAGCATCGCTCGCACTGGTTTTATGAGAATATGCGATGAGCCGTGCTTATAGCGTCAGGTAGACTGTGTGTCACGGTGATTAAATAGGCTCGCATGTGCGTTTTGAGACAGGGCATGAGTATGGATATGAGATATGGGGCCACGGCTACGTTGTATCGTGCAAGTAGCATGGAGTACATTGTACTGTGCCGAGATTGATTATGTGGCATCTTCAGATGCGAGTGATCGGGTAGGATCAACAAGATGGATTGACCCACCTCTCGGGGCAGTTCTCGATAGTGGTGAGACCCCGCACACTAGGATCTATGTAGAAGTGAGATCAGGAGGACATATGGCCATAGTCCTAGTTATTTGCCTGAGATATACACATACTGCCTAGTCTCGCATGTTGATGTTTTGAGAAACTCGTTTTGTGGATTTTTGTGTGAGTTTGGATCACTTGAGGGAGGGGTTAGATCCTAACTGAGATAAGATTTTGATGAGAATGAAACTGGATTTTAAGCTAAATTTGCATGATGTTATTTCCATGCTATTTAAACCCACGAATGATGTAAATTGGTTTTACATGACATTCATTGTATCGCATGTTACTATTGCGTTGAAAAGCATTTGATTTCATGATTTTGTGTGAGTCACGAACACCCGAGGGAGGGGTTGAGTCCTGACTGTGTGGTGAAATTTTAACGAGAATGAAATCTTTTAAATGGATTTACATGTTGAATTTTTCATGCTCTTTAAAATCCATACGTGAATATGTTTTACATGACATCATGACATCAAGAATTGTAGTATCTATTTTGAAATGTGTGGAGGAAGGGTGGTTTAGGCATGGCCCACGTTCATGTAGGTAGTATGGTTACCTACTTGTTCGTAGGATTACCTTACTGAGCTTGATGTGCTCACTCCTTTCATTTTCTCACACAGATTATTTCCAGTAGATGTTGAGGCAACTGAGTACTGCATTCCTGATATCCGCTGCTGCCCATCATTTTGAGGTATATACACTTGTACATATTGTATCTAAATAAGAATAACACAATAACATGTCTGTAAGTAATTGTCGGGGATGTATTGATAATGTAAACACTTGTAAATGAATATAAAAGAATAAATGAAAAAATTTCATGTGTTTACCTTTTTCTATAATAAGGAATTAAGTTATATGGTGATTGAATGGTGGGACTGGCATTGACGCACAGCCCAATCGTTAGTGGAGTGTGGTCACGATCAGAGAACATGTAAGTATGAAAGAAAAATGAAAAATTTACTCTGATTTTTGGGTCGCGACAAATGGTGGTATCAGAGTGAAATTGGTTTGATGTGTGTTAGTGTTAGTAATTAGGAAATTACATCCCCGTGTTACTGTGCTTGGTTAGATACAATAGTGTTTATCGAGATGGGTTTTAAGTAAGAAATGGTTGAGAATGCAGGAATATAGGCAATATGCCTAATATTAGTCGCAATAGAGGAGGTAGAGCATGAGGCAGAGGTCGTAGAGGTAGGCCTGAGCCTGCTAGTCGTGCTGCGTCGACCTATGAGAACCAGCATGAGATTGAAATGGAGGCTGATGTTGAGCATGCCCCACAGAGTCCGACAGAGAGATTAGACAATATTGAGACATGCTTCGCGAGGTTGGAGTGGAGTGTGAAGAATATTTTAGGAGCTAATTACTCAGAGTATATATGGGATTTGTGTAAACCCCACAAATTTTCTACGTTTAATTAGATTATATAAAAATGGAAATATTATATTTTAATGGAAGTGTGGATGTTCGTTGTAGGGCTCGAGAATATAGGAGTTGAGAAGCCCGTGAAGGACCGGGAACTCGAAGATACAAGAAGTGATAAAGCGAATGCAAGTACGAAAGGATTGGGGAATTTTAAATTGTTAAATTGAAAATTGTTGATGTAAACACTTGTATCGAGAATTTACGAAGAATGATGGAATCCCGATGCTATTTCATTTTCGAAATAATAAAAATTTCGTGGAAGGCATGAATATTGTCATTATGTGATTTTATAAAAAAAAAGGAAGGAAATAAAATGTATATATATATATATATACACACATAGGTATAATATATATATATATATATACTAGACAAATTTAAAATGGATAAATGATGATATATATATATATATATGTGTATATATATGACAAATATATATATATATATGTATTGTAAAGTATAATGTATAAGACATTTAAAATAAAGTGGAAACAAAACAAATAAACAAAAAAAAATAACACTAACACTAAACAAAAAAAAATAATAATACAAATATATCTATCTATATATTAAAATAACATATATATATATTAATATATTAAATATAACATATATATATTAATATAATATATATATATGTATGGTACGGAATTGGCTTTCAAAGAAAGCCAATTCCGTTTCTTCATTTCGAAAGAGGCAGATTAGCTCTGCTGGGCGGGAAGCAAAACAAAGAGAAAAGAAAGGAAGAGAAGGGAAGAAGGGTGTTCGGCTGGAGAAGAAGGGAAGAAGAGGAGAAATAGAAGGGTTGGCCGAGGAAAAAGAAAGAACAGAAGGGAAAAAGAAGGCTGAAGCCAGAAGAAACCGAGAGGAAGAGCTGAAGGAAAGGGCAAACCGAGGCTTCAATTGAAGTGGGCTGAGTTTGAAGCTGAAGCCAGAAACGAGACCGAGGCAGGGGAGATTGAGGATTGAAGCAGGCCGAAGTAGAACAACAAGGATTGGAGTAGATTGAAGGGCTGAAAATGGAGTTGAGTTAGCTGGGTTTCGGTCATGGAAGAAAACAGGGGCTGAACTTGGTAAAGTCGAGATTGAGTGAAGAAGAGAAATAAGGATGATGATGATGGAAGCCTGAAACCGAGAGGCAAGGGGGAAGAAACGAAAGCAGGGGATTGAAGCAAACCGTGAGGGAGAAAGGCATTGAAGCTGAATTGAGGGAGAAACCATGGAACAGTCAAAAATCGAGACTGAAAAGGGAAGAGAACAGAACAAAATTGAAGAAGGCAGGGGAACCGAATGAAAAGGAGAATGATGGAGAACTGAAAAAAAAAAAAAAAAGAAAAGAAGGGGAAATTGAAGAAGAAGACAGGAGCTAAAGAGAGGCGGAACCAAGGGGTGGAGAAGACTGCAATTGGGACTGACCGAGGAGCAGGGGAGGCTGACGGGAGGAGGAAGAAGGCCAAAGGAGTTGAGCTGGAACCGAGACAAGTGAAGGGAGCAGAAATAGCTGGGAAACAGCAGCTAATCGAGGGAGAAAGAGAGGAAGAAGAAGAAGCAAACTGAGAAACCAGGCTAGAACCGAGAGGTTGAGGAAGAAGGGGAAAACAGAAACAGGGCTGGAAAACGTGAAACCCAGGAAGAAAAGCAAGCAAAAAAAAAAGGGAAGAAAGGAGAGAAAAGAGGTAAAAATATCTAATGTATATATGTATATCTAATTGTACATGTATATATAGGTGATTGTGTATAAGCATGATGAGGTAAAGTATATATATGTATATACATGTATGTATATTCATTGTAAATGTAGATAAATGGGTGGTAGATACAAGCATGTTAGTTATAGATTAAATTAGACAAAAATGGAATGATGAAAAGTAGGCAAAGAAATATATATTTGTGATATTGAATAATGGAGACAAGTGATAATATATATATGTATTTATGTGAATAAAAATATATATATATTTTGGTATATACATATAGGTGTGTATAATAAAAGGGTATGTTAGTATATGTACATATATTTGACAAATGAATAAGGAAAGCCAATAATAAAATAATTATGAGCATATACTTAGGTGTATATACATATAGGAGTATATGAAAAATGTGTATATACTTGGGTGTATATACAAATGATTGTATAAAATAAATGTGTTTTAGTATATGTACAAACAAGGACATATATATATGTGATAAGAAAAAAATATAAGACAATAATATATATATATATATATATATATATATATATATATATATATATATATATATATATAGGAGTGTATATATATATATGTATATATATATTAGATGCATATACATATGGGTGTATATAGGATGAATTTGTGCTAGTATATATATATACAAAGAATGTATATATGAGATAGGAAAAGAGTGAAAACAAATAAATAAATAAATAAATAAATATATATATATATATATATATATATATATACACATATGGGAGTATATATATATGTATTTATGTGTAGATACATGTAGAGGTACATAATAAGGTCTATGTGCACATACAAAATAATGTGGTAAGGGAAAATATATAAACGTGCGTGTTGACTTAGGTACGTACAATAATACGTACACACGCAGTAGTAATGAATAGGTTACGATTGTAACGCAATTCGGATAATTCGCACGAATAGGGTGCTAAGTGTACGATTTCGTTGTAGGTGATCGTAGAAGGAATTAAGGGAGGTACTAAGAGACGTCACCACTCAAGCACGGAGATTTCGATAGATCGAGGTAAGGGGATATAATTTAAAACGATAATAGTTACTTTCTGAGTTGTGATTAAAGAATACTTACAAAGACATAAAGTATGATTTTTCATGCATGTTTCTAAATTATATTTCTGATCAAGACTATGCTCTCTATGTTTATGTTTTTGAATAATTGTATATAACTGAATTTAATTTCGGAATATGAGCATGTCTTTTAAAATGATTTTTCGAATAAGATGAATTTATTTCGATATTTTCGTATAAGAAAACTATAGTTGTTATGAGACTAAGGGCCATTTATGTTGCATGTTTACGTTTGTCAATTTCGCCTGTGTGGCGTCTGACTCGCCTGTGTGGCGTTTGAACTCGCCTGTGTGGCGCTTGTATTTCGCCTGTGTGGCGTCTGACTCGCCTGTGTGGCGTTTGAACTCGCCTGTGTGGCGCTTGTATTTCGCCTGTGTGGCGTCTGACTCGCCTGTGTGGCGTTTGAACTCGCCTGTGTGGCGCTTGTATTTCGCCTGTGTGGCGCCTGTAATTCGCCTGTGTGGCGCCTGTAATTCGCCTTTGTGGCGCCTGTATTTCGCCTTCGTGGCGCCTGTAATTCGCCTTCGTGGCGCCTGTATTTCGCCTGTGTGGCGCCTGTAATTCGCCTGTGTGGCGCCTGTAATTCGCCTTTGTGGCTCCTGATTTCGCCTTCGTGGCGCCAGTAATTCGCCTGTGTGGCGCCTGTATTTCGCCTTCGTGGCGCCTGTATTTCGCCTTCGTGGCGCCTGTAATTCGCCTTCGTGGCGCCTGTATTTCGCCTTCGTGGCGCCTGTAATTCGCCTTCGTGGCGCTTGTATTTCGTCTTCGTGGCGCCTGTATTTTGCCTTCGTGGCGCTTGTATTTCGCCTGTGTGGCGCCTGTATTTCGCCTTCGTGGCGCCTGTACCCCGCCTTTGTGGCGTCTGAAATTACCCTTGGGTCCTGAATTCCCTCTACGGAGGATGATCGGGTTATTTTGCCGCTTGATAAATTGGTTATTGCCGCGTGATAAATTCGTTATTGTCACATGATAATTTTATGGCCGATGTAGTCTCAATTTGAAAATTTAAACTCTGTTTTCAGAACCGGATTTGTAGTATGTGATTTGATATGTATTCCTGTTTGGAATTCTGAATGTACGACTAGTTTTACGTAATATCTGTTAAGTTCAAATACCTAAAGATTTACGTTTTGAATATCGATGTTTCTAATTTTCCTTAATCTTTGAATTTTATTATCAGTTTCAGAAAGTATCATCATACGCATTATTATGTTTTATACATATTTATATTGCTAGAATCGTTTTAAATACATCTTCTTACTGGGCTTTTTCCCGAAAGCTCACCCCTCTACCTCCCAGATTATTTGCAGTGATCCGTAGGCACTGCCTGCTGCGTACACGACGTAGGCTGGTGGGGAGAGCTCCTTAGGCTACTTTTTGTACACGCAGAAAGGTATACATTTATATTCCTGTACCAGACATAATTGTATGCACAGATACATATTGAAAATATCAGTTGGGATGTAATTTTGTAAGGGACGATGTAAACATTACTACTTTGGTATAATGTTTTGAGATGACTAGTATTAAATTGAAATGGATGTGTTGAGTGGTAAAGATGAATTTGGAAAGTATGTTTGGTAGTGGTGGATATCTAGGATTGCAAAAAAAAAACAACTGATTTGCAGGTGGGTAGGCTCATATATAAGCCGTTGTGCTGCCGAAATTTTTATCGGCCACATAAGTTAAAATATAGAAATTAATTGTGATTACGAGTAAAGTATTAGGAAAAGTGTTTTGACACTGCACAGGAATACAACCTAAGTGAATAAGGGAATAAGTGGATAAAGTAAATTCAAAAAAAAAAAAAAAAATTTCCCCGATTTTCAAGGGTCAAGGGTCGTTACAATTTGAGGGCGAGTCGGAGTATTGGTGGAAGTCCGCTCGACCCATCTTAAGTGTTAGACATCTAGAGATGACATGAGAAATATTTTGGATGTATTCCGGTGACAGAATATCTCGGACACTACTTAAAGGAAATTACAGATAAAAGTCTTTACTCTGACCCAGAGGAACTGGTTGATTGACAAGTATGAAACTCAATTTATATCCCTGGGCAGGTATTACCCCAACACTATGGGCAGTGAGAGTCGAAAAGCCCAAAAGTTCATGGAAGGGCTCAGATTGTTGATTTGAGTCCGATTGGCCCTATTGGATATCACTACCTATGCCGAGGCAGTACGCAGACTACAGTTCTGTGAATAAGATTATGTGTTGCACCCTCTGAGATTGGGAAAGGTAGTAATGGCCGAAATAGAGACGAAAGAGAATAGAGAATGACAGAGATGTCAGAATGGGAAAAAGGTAGTTTAGTAAGAGATTAGAGTTGATGAGTCACGGGATAAGATGATTGGTAAGGCCCTAGTGTATCCAATTTCAGTACTTTTGAGGGGTATTGCGATTAGAGGACCCCGACCTGCTCCGTAGCAGTGTAAGCAGTGTAGGATGTGTGGTAGATACCATGGAAGTAAGGCCTACACCTACACTTTATTGACTAAAATAGGCATTAAGTGTGGTAAGACGAGCCATTCTTTTAATGATTGCGCAGAGTGGGGTGAGACTGCCCTACAGAAGGGCAAAGAGACAGAGAAAACCCTGTTGATATCTCTGCACCGAAAAGGGAGGCCACAGCCGAAGAGAAGGGGAAAGTAGGTTGTTGGACGAGGGCGAGTGTATGCCTTGGACCAGGACACTATTAATGTTGCATATGATGTGGTGAAAGATACCACACTGGTTATGAATAATGAAGTAATTAATTTAATTGATCCTGGTGCCACACATTGATTCATACCGCCTTCATTTGTAAGTTAGTAAAAGACGTGAATGCCTACACCCTTAGGCACAATGCTGATAGTTAGTACCCCAATGAAGGAGGGTTAACTAACAGAATAATTATGAAGATATTATAAGTTGAAAATGGGGGAAGAAGTATAAGTCAGCTGATTTTATTCAATGGAATATGAATAATTTGAAGTAATATTTGAAAATAAATTAATCGGCTGCAAACTATGTTATTCAGATTTCTATCTTAAGATAGTGATATGTTTACCCCTGAAAAGTATACTATAAGTTTTGACAAGTAATAAAAGGGGTGTAGCGATTGAAATTAAAGGAGTAAATGATTGTACTCACGGAATGAGTAATGACAGAGTTTGTTATAAGTGATATACGAAAAGAGATAAGCTTGGAGATGTGATAGATCCTGAATACAAGATATATTGGAATAAGAGGCATATGCAAGGTAAGAATATCTTTGATATGTGAAGTAATTTAGATTAAGCTATATGTAGTGAATATGAATTGTGACCAAAGATAAGGGGTGGATATGTCCATAACCAGTCCATGTGGTCAAGTCTGAGGGTTAATAAAGGTATTGCAAAATACCTCCCCTCCTAAAGACTTGACAGCGTCTAGAAATACACATAACCTATAAATTGAAATCGACAGTCGTAATATATATATATATATTTAAAATTAGGGTACCTTTACTGGTATGATAAAGAAATATAGAATTCGATTAATCATGAAGGTTTAAAAAAATTAAAATTACATAAAAGTTGTTAATATAAGAAAAATGAAATGACGCGGGTTAGTATCTTGAACGGAAGCTATTTTGAAATGACATTATACGTTTATGCATACATAAGTTAAGGATATAGGTGATTGAAATATTTAGTGGAACTCAACTATGATGAGGTATTTAAACTTTACCTGGACCGATTTGTTATCATCCTCATTGAGGATATTTTTGGTGTATTTAAAGTCCAGGGAAAATTATAAGCAGTAATTGAAAATTGTTTTTACAGATGGTTTATTGAGAGTTCTCGAAATGGACTACTTTGTTGACACGTTTAACTAAGAAAAAGTGGTATTTGAATGGGATGATAAACGCGATAGGAGTTTTGGTGCATTGAAGTATGAACTGACCACCATAATTATTTTCACCATAATTATTTTCACCATACCCAACAGCTCAAGAGGTTTCGCAGTGTATATGGATACCTCAAAATAATGAATGGGCTATGCATTGATGCAAACTGGGAAGATAGTCGATTTTGGATCCAAACAACTCAAGGATCATGAAAGAAACTATCTGACCGATGATTTAGCGATTGGCAGCCGTAGCGTTTACACTGAAGGTATGGCGCCACCATTTATACGATGAGAAATTTTGCGTATGCATTGATTATAAAAGCCCCGAGTATCTGTTTTCACAGAAAGAGTAGAATATGAGAACAAAGAGGGTTAAAGCTTCTGAGGGATTATGATCGTGGAAATTGTACCACCCGGGAAAGGCTAATGTAATGACTGATGCCTCGAACAGAAAGAGCTTCGGGGTGGTATCACATATGAGGGTCAGGGAATATGAGCTGCTAAAGCAGTTGTGAGCCTCAATCGTGATGTGATCCCTTCTGATGATGATAGTGATTGTGTGACAGCTAGCCTGAGATTAGAATCGAATTTGAGTGACCCGATTTGACAGGCTTAGTGTGATGATCGACATGGTGTTGATAGTGTGGGTCAGATTCAGATGGGTATAGTGATAGAGTTCACAGAGAGTAATGATGACTTACTGAGGTTCAGAAATAGTATAAGTGCTCCTAGGACTATAGTAGATGAGATAGTGTTATTGTCAGAAGTTCACTCTTCGGGATATACAGTGCATCCGAGAAGTAATAAATATATCGAAATCTCTGAAAAGGGTATGGGTGGTCAGGTATGAAAAGAGATATTATAGAGATTATAGAGAAGTATCTTATATGTCAGCAGATTAAGGTAGAGCAATAGAAGTTTGCAGGGTTATTGCAACCTCTACCTATATCGACACGGAAAGGGGAGCAAGTTACCATGGATATTGTGATGGGTTGCAGAGGACCTGGATGAATCACGAGACTATCTAGGTGATAGTCGCTAAATTGACTAAGTCTACCCACCTTCTGGATATGAAATCCCCATATACTCTGAGAGTGTAGGCGAATTTATATGTATGGAAGATTGTGGAACATTATATATTTTCCAGTGAGCATTGTATCATATAGGGATTCCCGCTTCACTTCCCACTTCGGGGAATATTTTTTAGGAAGCTGTGGGAACCCGATTGAGTGTTAGCACAGCTTTCTGTCCTCAGACAGATGGTCAGTCAGAGGGGACTGTACAGGTTCTGGAGGATATGATGAGAGTGTGTGCCATTGATTTTATAAGCTCCTGGGATGATAAGTTGCTACTAATTGAATTCGCCAATAATGACAGTTATCACTTGAGTATTAGGATGACTTTATATGAGACATTGTATGGCCGTAGGGGTTGTTCCCCGACTTGGATAAGAAGAAGTGGATGACAGATAGAGAATTGCTCCTGAATTAGTAAGACAAACCTCTGAGGATGTTCAATTGATTTATGCGAGATTAAGAACACCTCAGAGTAGGCAGAAAAGCTATGCTGACAAGTGATAGAAAAGCATTGGAATTCACCGAGGGTGAATCAATAATGTTGGAAGTTACATACCCTTAGAACATAATGAGATTCAGAAAGAAGGCAAATTGAGTTTTGTTAGATTGAATCCTTTGAGATATTGGACAAAGTGGGAGATGAGACCTGTAGGTTGGCGTTACCACTTAAATTAGTAGGCATCCACAATATGTCCCATCTTTTGATGCTTCGAAAATACTATCCGGACCTAGCATATGTGATCGGATATGAGCTCCAACAGCTCATCTCAATGAAAGTATAACGTATGTTGAAAACTCGATTCAAGTATTAAACAGGAAGGAAAAAGTGTTGAGGTTTAAGATGATCTCCCTAGCCAAGTCCCTTGGTCATAGTACACTTCGAAAAAAGTCATATGAGAATTAAAGAGTATGAGGTGATAGACATACCCGGAGTTGTTTAAAGACCCATTTGACTTGGTTCTAATTTGGAGGACCAAATTTCTTAAGTGGGGGAGATTATGTAAGACCCGATTTTATCGAAATTCCTTATGATTCATGTGATGTACACTTCCACATATTGATGGAATCATAAGAAGAACTTTGACTGAATTAAATTTGCAAATGGAATAAAACGAAATATCGATGAATGTAAGAAATAGGCCAAACGAAAGGGATCGAAATCAAGTTGACGGAAAATAAGAAAAGATAGTGGGTGTATGAAGGAAAGTCGGGTTAAATTGGTTCCGAACAAGTGCAGGGGTAAAACGGTCAAAAGATCAAAATTCGGTATTAATTTGGCAAGAAAATTTTATTAAATATATAGAATTGAGAAATCCTGATCAATAATGTATAAATAATTAAATTTTAAGTCAAATTGATCAAGATATGAATTTATTGGAATTAAACGGAATTTCACCTCGGGAAATTATCCCGAAAATATTGAAAAAATATACTAGAAAGACGAAATTAGACAGATAAATTAATTTATTGATTAAATGAATTAAATAGATTATTCTTGAAGATATTTTGGATTTTTAATATATTTTAATTGAATAAAATAATAATAATAATAAATAAATAAATAAATAAATAAAAATAAAGTAAATGAAAAAAAATTTGAAACAGAATCGCGAGTCGCGATTTTGTGAAAGAAAGGGGAATGGAAGCAGAAGGCGCGAAGAAGGTCGAGACCCGTGCTTCTGCCTCCACCGGACGGAAGCCGCTGAGGAGAAGTCGGACGAGAGGGGTAGCTGAGGCCACCGACGGAGCTGTTAGAGGGAGGAGAGACGACGTCGACGAGAGAAATAAGGAAGAAGAGAGATAGAAAAAAATCGAGAGAAAGAGGGAGAAAGAGAGAGAATGGAGGTAGACGGAGGTCGAAGGAAGGGAGAAGGCCTCGCCATCGGCCAGGAGGGAGGTCGATTCACCACCGTCGGTGACAAAACAGACCGAAATCGATGAGAAGAAGAAGCACCACCGACGCTGAAGAGGAGAAAGGTCGAACCTGCCTCATTACCGCCAATCCGAGCGTGGATGCCATCAGATATGTGCATTGAACAGCCAGACAGACTTGTCGGAGGTGGAAGCCGATGAAGAACTGGTCGACGAAGCCCCGAACCGATCGAATCGGGCTGAATCGACTGAATCGGACCGATCTGAACCGAGCTGAACCAGACCGAACTAATTCAGTCAGAAAAGAAGAAAAAGAAAGAGAAAAAGGGAAAAAGAAAAAGAGAAAAAATTGAAAAAAAATTCGGTGATGCAATCGAGCTACGGGTAAGTCAGTAAGAGGTCAAAATTGACCGATTTGATTTTTGAGAAATTATTTAAATTATATTTGATCGAAAAATAACCCAAAATGAAATATATATTGTCCAGTTCGACGATAAATTTCGAACGTGAGCCGATCGAACTTCAATTTGCACACCATCACATAATTACGGGTAAGTAAAACTCATTTACGGCAATAGTATGATTATTACGTGATTGGAATTTATTTTGCAGATTTCAGATTAATTTCTACATAAAAATAAATTATATTCGTAATTTTGAATTAATTCTCGTAAATGATATACGGGCAATCCAAAGAGTTGAGAACAAAGCCCAATGGGTATTGAGAGCCCAATAGACCCGAAGAAGGGATTTAATAGGTGGAAACAGGTTGAAAATGGGTTGAGGCCCATTAAGATGCAATCGGGCCCAATAAAGTAAAACAGGCTCAGTGTTTTAGATTCATTCAGTATAAGTGAAATACTGATAAGTATATTATAATTGACCCAAATACGTGGTTATATGCAGCTTCGTAAGTTGGTTGGAGCAAATTTGGATTGAGAGACCGGTATCATCGAGACGGGATAAGCTCGCACGTGATTCCAGGTAAGGGAATTTTACAGACTGCTAGAGGTAACTTTATGCAATTTCAACTTCATTTGCAATCTCTTAATTTGTCTGAAGGGTCTAGATTTAAGATAAAAATTTTAGTACCTCGAAAGGGCAAATTACCAAAATACCCTTATGAAGGGTAAAACTTCCAAATTTAGGAAAAGTTGGGAGGAGCAAGAACAAGAGGTTCCTGCTTGCTCTTGAGGTGTTTTGACATGTGCATGATTAGGCTGGCTAATCTTTAAATAAAAATGCACAGCATTGCATATTTTCAACAATGTTGATTTTTTCTGAAATTGATTTTAGAAATATAGCCTCCTACGTGATTTTCTAGAAATGTGACGTGCTAGAGCTCAGCTCGCACGAGTTTTGATCTGTGTGATGCATGCATTAGTGCTGGAGCAAGAGCTTGCACTAGAATTTTACATGCATTGGTGCTAGAGCCTAGCTCGCACCAGATTTTAAGATGATTTTTGTGACAGGGTGCTGAAGTCTAACTCATACCAGATTTTACATGATTTTTGTGATATGGTGCTAGAGTCTAACTCACACCAGATTTTCACTTGAATTGTTATGACAGAGTGCTGGAGCCTAGCTCATACTAGTTTTACATGATTTTGACAGAGTGTTGGAGCTTAGCTTGCATTAATCTTATGAGATTTTATGAAAAGCGTGCTGGAGCTTGGCTTGTACAAGATTTTTCTTGATTTTATGAGAGTACTGGAGCATCGCTCGCACTGGTTTTATGAGAACATGCGATGAGCCGTGCTTGAAGCGTCGGGTAGACTGTGTGTCACGCTGATTATATAGGCTCGCACGTGTGTTTTGAGACAGGGCATGAGTATGGATATGAGATATGGGTCCACGGAGTACGTTGTACCGTGCAAGTAACATGGAGTATGCTGTACCGTGCTGAGATTGATTATGTGGCATCTTCGGATGCGATTGGCATCATCGGATGTGTGGCATCTTCGGATGCGAGTGATCGGGCAGGACCGACGGGATGGGCTGACCCACTTCCCGAGGTGGTTCCCGATAGTGGTGAGATCCCGCACACTAGGATCCGTGTAGCAGTGGGATCACGAGGAAATATGGCGATAGTCCTAGTTATTTACCTGAGATATACACATATTGCCTAGTCTCGCATGTTGATGTTTTGAGAAACTCGTTTTGTGGATTTTTGTGTGAGTCTGGATCACCCGAGGTAGGGGTTAGATCTTGACTAAGATAAGATTTTGATGAGAATGAAATTGGGTTTTAAACTAAATTTGCATGATGTTATTTCCATGCTATTTAAACCCACGAATGATGTAAACTGGTTTTACATGCCATTCATTGTATCACATGTCACTATTGCTTTGAAAATCATTTGATTTCATGGTTTTGTGTGAGTCAGGAACACCTGAGGGAGGGGTTGAGTCCTGACTGTGCTGTGAAATTTTAACGAGAATGAAATGTTTTAAATGGATTTGCATTTTGAATTTTCCATGCTCTTTGAAATCCATATGTGAATGTGTTTTACATGACATCATGAATTGTAGTATCTGTTTTGAAATGTGTGGAGGAAGGGTAGTTTTGCATGGCACCACGTTCATGTAGGTAGTATGGTTACCTACTTGTTCGTAGGATTGCCTTACTGAGCTTGATGTGTTCACCCCTTTCATTTTCTCACACAGATCATTTCCAGTAGATGTTGAGGCGATTGAGTACTGCATTCCTGATATCCTCTGTTGCCCATCATTTTGAGGTATATACACTTATACATATTGTATCAAAATAAGAATAACACAGTAACTTGTTTGTAAGTAACTGTCAGGGTTGTATAGATAATGTAAACACTTGTAAATGAATGGAAAAGAATGAATGAAAAAACTCATGTGTTTACCTTTTTTTGTAATAAGGAATTAAGTTATATGGTGATTGAATGGTGGGACTGGCATTGACGCATAGCCCAATTCTTAGTGGAGTGTGGTCACGATCAGAGGACAGGTAAGTATGAAAGAAAAATGAAAAATTTACTCTGATTTTTAGGTCGTGACAGATGCTGCCAGAGAATCTTTACTAACTCGATAGTCTTGTTTCTCAAGACTTTCTCCTTTCTATCCAGTATCCGTATCAGTTTCTCTACGTATGTCAAATCTTCCTTGAGCTCCAATGGCTCATACCGAATAACATGATTTGGATCTGGATGATATTTCCTCAGCATCAAAATGTGGAAGACATTGTTCACTCCCGATAATTCAGGTGGCAAAGCCAATCTGTATGCCTTATCTCCCACTCTATCCAGTATTTCAAAGGGTCCAATGTAGCAAGGACTCAACTTACCTCTCTTTCCAAATCTCGCTATACCCTTGGAAGGAGAAACCTTCAGAAATACTAACTCACCAACTGCGAACTCAAGTGTTCTCTGTCTCTTGTCAACGTAACTTTTCTATCTACTCTGAGCTGTCCTCAATGTTCAATAATCAACCGAACATCCTCAGAGGCTTGTGTAACCAAATCAGGAGCAAATATTTTCCTGTCACCCACTTCTTCCCATCCAATAGGGGAACAACATCTACGGTTATACAAAGCCTCATACGGTGCCATCTCGATACTCATATGATAACTATTGTTGTAGGCGAATTCGGCTAGTGGCAAATGATCATCCTAGGAGCCTCTAAAATCTAGCACACACGCTCTCAACCTATCCTCCAGAGTTTGTATAGTCATCTCTGACTAAACATCGGTCTGAGGATGAAAAGTGGTGCTCAAACTTAACTGGGTTCCCATGGCTTCCTAAAAATGTTCCCAAAAGTGGGAAATGAAACGGGAATCCCTTTCCGAGACAATGCTCACTGGAATACCATGTAACCTCACTACCTCGCGTACATACAACTCTGCTAATGAACTGAGAGCATCGGTAGCTCTTATAGCTAGAAAGTGGGCTAACTTCGTCAGTCTATCTACTATCACCCATATCAAATCGTGATTCCTCTGGGTCCTCGGTAAACTCATCATGAAATCCATGGTGATATGCACCCATTTACATGTCGGCATAGGTAGAAGTTACAATAACCCTACAGGTTTCTGATGCTCTGCCTTCACTTGCTGACATACGAGACATCTTGCCATGAAATCTGCCACATCTCTCTTCATACCTGACCACCAGTACACTTTTCAGAGATTCTGATACATCTTATTACTCCCCAAATGAAATGTGTACCTCGATGAATGAGCTTCCGTCAATATCAATCTCCTGAGCTCTGGGTCCTCGGGAACACAAAATCTGCCTCCGAACCTCAGAAGTCCATCAAAACTTATCTGAAAATCAATCACCGTGCCCTTCTGTATCTGATCAATCATGTCAATGCAATACGGATCAGTCAGTTGAGCTTGTCTGATCATGTCCAACAGATCCGGCTCCAAGCGTAGGCTAACAATTATACCGTCTGTATCCATGTCAAAAGGCATAACTCTCAAACTGAGGCTAGCAAACTGCTCTAGCAACTTATGTTCCCTGACCATCATATACGATACCATCCCAAGGCTCTTTTTGCTTAACGCATCATCTACAACATTAGCCTTACCCGGATGATAAAGTATCTCACAATAATAGTCCTTTAGAAGCTCTAGCCATCTTCTCTATCTCATGTTCAATTCCTTTTGCGAGAACAGATACTTCAGGCTCTTATGGTTGGTAAGTATTTGAAACTTCTCACCATACAAGTAGTGGTGCCATACCTTCAACGTAAACACTATCGCTGCTAACTCCAAATTGTGGGTCAGACAGTTCTTCTCATGATCCTTTAACTGTTTGGCTCCATTAACAACTACCCTCCCATCCTGCATCAATACACAGCCCCGTCCTTGATGCGAAGCATTAGTATAATCTAAAAATCCTCCTGAATTGGTAGGGATAGTGAGAATTGGAGCAGTGGTCAATCGACTTTTCAACTCCTAAAAACTCTTCTCACAATCTTCATCCCATACAAATGCTACACCCTTCCGAGTGAGACATGTCAACGGAGTAGGTGACTTCAAAAATCCCTCAACGAATCTTCGATAATATCTTACTAAACCCAAGAAAATCCTGATCTCGGTAACTATCCTCCACTGTTCCCATTGAACTACAGCCTCGATCTTGGATGGATTTACTGATACTCCATCCCTTGACACAACGTGTCCCAAAAATGAGATATGTGACAACCAAAAATCACACTTATTGAGTTTAGCATACAACTTCTACTCTCGTAAGGTCTGCAATACAATCCCGAGGTGCTTCTCATGCTCTTCCTCAGATTTCGAATATACCAATATATCATCTATGAAGACGATAACGAACTGGTCTAAATATGGCTTGAACACATCGTTCATTAAAGCCATGAAAGCTGCGGGAGCATTCGTCAATCCAAATGGCATAACCAAAAACTCATAATGGCCATATCGGGTCCTAAATACTGTCTTGGGTACATCTTCACTCCTAACTCTCAACTGATGATACCCAGACCTCAGATTAATCTTAGAAAAGACCTGCGCTCCCCGAAGATGATCCAACAAATCATCTATACGTGGAAGGGGATACCTATTCTTGATGGTTGCCTTATTCAACAATCTGTAATCTATACACAATCGGAGGCTTCCATCCTTCTTTTTCATAAATAGCACCGGTGCTCCCCAAGGTGAAACACTCAGTCTGATGAAACCCTAATCCAACAACTCCTATAATTGTCTCTTGAGCTCCTCCAGCTCAACTAAAGCCATGCGATACGATGGTTTCGATATAGGTTTAGTACCAGGCACCAAGTCTATGTAAAACTCCATCTCTTTGTCTGGTGGTAACCTTGGCAATTCATCCGGAAAGACATCTGAAAATTCACTAACCACAGGAATATCTGCCAACTCTGGATGTACCTTATCCGTATCAACCACGTATGTAATAAAACCTTTAACATTTTCATTTCTCAGTCAGCATAGTATATTGTCAATTACAACCATAACTACTACTTTTATTTCTTTTTCATCAAACTTTACAACACATTTTTCAGGGTTAGGAAACATAATTATCTTATTATAACAATATAAAACAACATGGTTTATAGATAACCAATCCATACCTAAGATTACATCGAAATCACTCATACTTAACAATATTAGATTGGCTGTCATGTCCTTTTCCCCTACTTTTAGCTTACAATCATTTAACATATACTCTACTAGCTGACTATTATCCATAGGCGTACTAATCAACATCATCCTACTTAAAGGTGTACGCTCTATATGCTTTTCCAACTTACATGCAAATGAAGGCGATACAAATGAATGCGTGGCACCAGGATCAATTAAAACGTGTACTTCTAAATTATATATCAGGATGTTACCTTTAATCATATTCGAAGAAGCATCGGCTGTCCCTTGGTCCAAGTTATGTACTCGCCCTCGTCCAATAACATGCTTCCATTTCTTTTCTGTCGTCGCTCTCTTCATCGATGCAGATATATCAGTAGGAGCTCTCTCAGGCTCCTTACCCTTCTCTGGGGCCATATTTATAACCTCTTGGCAAACTCTGGCCATGTGTCCTGGCTTCTCACATCTGAAGCACAAATTGCTAGAAACAGGACAAGGTCTACCTCCATTAAATCTACCATATATATTGCACTGCTCAGTGGTAGGCCTCGGTCCTCCAATCACTACTCCTCTAGCTGGAGCTATAGTCGGGTATGCAGGAGATCTACTACTCTTCTTCTGTACTTCCTCGATCCTTGGTCTCTTATTAAAGAGTCTCCTCCCTCCTCGATATATAAAACCTTGGGTACTGTCACTCACCGACCTCTTCCTATCTCTCTCTCTTCCCTTTCCAACTGTTATGAACTCTAAGACATTCCTCTCAAAATCTTGTTCACAAAGTTGCGCCTTGCGCATTTCCTCATCGTAGGTAGAGATGTCAAATGGGACCAATTAAGACCGTAATACTGGTCTCAGTCCATCAATGAATCTGCGGACCTTCCTAGTCTCGCTACTCATGGTTTCAGGGTTATATGTCAAGACCCTTCCTGACTTAACCAGAAACCACTACAAATTTTTTGCATTTTTAACTTACCTTTCCTCTCTTCAATGGTTGGGCTGTGATTCGATGTTAGCTTCCTCGTATACCATATCATCCATTATCATACATACATGTCAATATACTGTTACTGACTGTACTTCTTTTATAATACATGTGAGATTCATATAAAACTAATACAAATACATTCCCCATAATATATATCGTATACATCACTGTGCTGTTTCTATGTTTAGATACATAACCGTACAAAATATGTATACCTGTCGATCGATAGGAATTAGTAGCGGACAACAGGAATACTATCCCTTAAATGCTCTCACTCTATTACTGATGCTCTGTAGAGAGATGTAAAAGAAAGGGGGGTGAGCATACAACGCCCTTAGTAAGGAAATCTGGAAAGCTAGTAGACATCTACATTATCTACTCAAAATAATGTTATGCCTTGAAATTATCATTTCCTTAACTCACTTTAAAAGCATGTCTTTAAATATATATATATATTTATACTTGTACAAATTAAATCCCATGTACAGAAATCATGCTTGCTTTCTCAAATGTAGGCATGTAGTGCAAAATAATGCATCTTTATAATATCATAATACCTTTAGATAAATCATGCCATGTATATTTAAATCACATTAAATATGGCATTTAAATCATTCACATCACAACAATTGGATTTCGACCCATCCCTCAGGTCTATCCGTAAATAAATAAGTCAATCAGGTGATATATCATGTGAGACTCTATGGTGAAATGCAATAATATCCTGGACTGTGGCCATATCCTATAATGGTGATCCCAGGCAACACAGATCTCAGTGTGTGGGGCAGCACTACTGCAATGGGAGGGGGGTCAGTCTACCACAACCGCCAGCTATATCCTCTTCAACTCCATAACACCACATGGTACAGTGTACTCCATGCCACTCACACGGTATAACGTACTCCGTGGACCCTATATCACAGTCGGGGTGCCTGCCATAGGTCTTAGCCCTCAAACCATGGAATAGTATACCACATCTCTAAATCCACATGCGAACCTCTCATAGTGTGACACTCAGTCTACACGAGGAAATCAAGCATGGTTTTCCACATGTATTATATATCACATAAATTACAGTGCGCGACTCACAGTCAACACTCTGCTCAAACACTGTTTCACATCATAAACTCAAACTCTAGTGTGAGTAAACCTCAGTAACTAGGTCATGCATAGTTCATGTTTCAAATCAAGTACGAGCAATAGCTCTAGTACCATGCTATGCACAAAACTCATCAAATCAAGTACGAGCAATAGCTCCAGTACTATGTCATGTATAAATCATGAAGAATCGAGTACGAGCAATGCCCTAGCACTCTATCATGTATCTCATGTAAAATTTGAGTACGAGCTAATCGCTCCAGCACTCTCTCATGCATATATCATATAAAACTGAGTACGAATAATAACTCCAGCACTCTATCATGCATGTCATGGAAATCTAGTGCGAATCACAATCCAGTACTAATATATGTGGAAAATATATGAAATCAAGTGCGAACTTTGCTCTAGCATGATTTATTCTCACATAATATGATAGATGGCATCTTTAAAAAGGGGTGATTTTCAAAACATCATAATCATCACTATAAAGTGTGCTTAATTCATATAAACCTTTAAATCATTAGCCCATCTATTTATTCTTCTGCTAAACAGCAGTAAAACACTCAAAATGGTGGTTTCCATGCTTTTTACAACTTTTCACAAAAGTTAACTTTCTTCCTAACTAAGGGAAAAATCATAATTTACCACTATCGGGTCACAATAATTATTATTCACTTTCTCTAACCCTCAGAGTTTTTAAGTGAATGTAAAAGTAGACGAAAATACGTGCAGGTATCTCTAACTACTTACAAAAGTCCCTTACCTGCAATCATTCGAGAAATTTTACTTTCTCAATGCTGCTCAATCCAACAGTCTGATTTGCTCCTCCAATAATCTCTGGAGCTACATATAACCATTAATGAGGTTAATTATATTTTTCCTATTGGATTTCACATTAAATACAGTCTATTTTCCTTAATGGGCTTTAATACACCTTAATGGGCCTAATTATGCCTTAAGCCTATTTCCATTTTACTATTCATTTTCGTGGGCCTATTGGACTTGTCGGGCCCACCAACTCTTATTGGGCTTGTCCTACACCCATTACATCACATTGGGCCTAAAATAATTGGGCTTCGCCCATTGGACCTCTTGGCCACATGCCATGGCCGAGAGTAATCTATGCCGTCAGTCACACCATGGCATGTCGTCCATGTCCATTTCCTTAGCCAATTCACTTAGGCATTTTCACAAACACTTGGTTGGCAATGTTCGTAAGCATCACATAGTTCATTTTGGCATTTTATCAAACACCTTGATTGCCAACTTAATACATGTATTAATGAATCAAATTGATTAATTCTAACTATACCTTAATCATTAACACATGTACATTAACTCATTTATGCCTTAATATCATATGGACATTCATCAATATTTCACTACTCACTCTCGGCCTAACCATGATCATAGTGATTTCATAAGTTTCAATGCTTAAAACATATACCAATATACTTAAAATCATTCATACATTAACATATATGAATTTGAAAGCTTAAAAATATACCTAGTATTTGTGTTCACATTTGGCTGAAACTTTAGAGTGTCACGGTTTGCACACTATGGCTTATTGATAGCCAATTCCAACCTATGTCACTCTCCTCTCAATTTGGAACAACTTTCATGAAGAATGCAAGTTCCAAATATGCCTAATTCCTAGTGATTTCTAGTGAGAGAAAGCTTGGATAATGTATTTCAATGGTTTCCTTCTTCTAGCCGAGAATGGTATGGTGAAGATGACAATGGTGTGGCTGATTTTATAAGCCATTTACTTAGCCATTAAGCCTTACTTTTCAGCCATTATAATTGACTTCCTAAGGTTTAGTTATGAGTCACCTAATGAGTCATCTAATGAGTCATAGTTAGCTTTAACTATGGTTAGATATTTACCTAATGGGCTTTTCAATTGGGCCCTCGGTTTGGACTTTCTTAATGGGATTTCGGGCTGAAATTTTTACTATACCTCGGGCCTTCTGTTGTCTCAATATTTGGCCTATCAATTGTTCCAACAATTCGGTCTATGGGACCTAAGAATTTCGATCTACGATTAGTATACCTTAATGGGTTTTAAAATCTTCACTTTAGGCCCATTACGTTTTTAACCATTAAATTAAATCCGAAATCCTTCCGCATAAATTTACCTTACTTCCAAGGATGATTATCTTGTATTCTGACTAAGAATATTTTTCCCTAATTTTTTTTCCATACTTGGGTTAATTTTTTAACCATGGTTAGTCAACTATGGTAAAAGTCCACTTTTCTTAACTATAGTTGACTTTTTCCTTAATCATTGACCAAGTTGACTTTTTTTCAAAATTTTAAAAATGTCATATCTTATGTTTTACACTCTTGTCTTTACGTTTTAGCCGTTTTCAGTAGGTAAATACACTCGAAACACCTTAAATACTTTAACTCGCTAAAAAGGTCTATTTTACCTTTTTTAGCTTTTACTCTCGTTCTCTGTGTTCGGAACTAAATCAAACTGCTTTCCTTTATAAGCTCTCTATATTTTCTCATTTTAAGTTCTTATTTTCAGTCTGAATGATTCAGATCCACTCGGTTTAGCTTGTGACTCTTATAGCTCACATTAGGCTTTTATGTAGCTTATGCGTGTTAAATCATTTCACCTACTCTTTAAATCTAGTAAATACTCTTCTTATGATTCAACTATAATAATAGAGTGTTCATACACATAGGAATCATAAGGAACATGCTACATAAAATACGGGTCTGACATTATACTTTCCCAGGCATAAAAATCTGGTCTCATACTCATCTACTGAAAGATTCTCCTGGCTTAACCCCAAAAATTCGACATGCAGCCCTCGCTGAGCCGTATCTGGAACAAACTGCCTCCTGAAGGCATTCAGAAATATCTTCCAACTGATCTCTATATGTCGGGCTCTCAATATGGGTCGGGTGAGCTTCCACCAATACTCTACTGTACCCTTCAGTAGGAACGCAACTAATGCGACCATCTCTGAAGCCATACACTCAAAGAATCCGTACAACTTCTCCATCACTCCAATCCACTCCTCCGCCAAAACTGGGTCCTTAATCCCATGAAAAGTTGGAGGTCCAAGCTTCTGGAATTGTCAGAGTATATCAAGGTCATAACCATACCCCAAAACATTGTCGCCCTGTCATGGATCAACATGAGATTGCTTATCCTGAACCGGTGGGGGTGTAGGTGTATCTGTAGGCTACGGCACATGAGCGGGCTGTGCAGGCATACCAGGTGCAGCTACCTCTCCAGGTGTAGTCTCTACATCCTGTCCCCGTGCTTCTGGCATAATCTGTGCTAGTATCTCCATTATAGTCTCAAGGCGACGCTCAAGTCTCACAAAATGTGCCTCGGTACTCTCGGGTACCTCAGTGGGACCTATAGTCTCATTTCGGGTCTCTAGCCTACCTCAAAGGCCTCGAGCCCTACCTCTATCCCCTCTACCACGGTGAGTAATAGCCATAATAACTAAATTCCTGCATTTGTAATCATTAATTAGTCTAAGTTCCATTTCGTATACACAATTGTAACTGAACAAAGCACAGAACTATGGGGATGTACATTTTCCTAATTACTAATATCGATTCACATCAGACCAACTCCCGCTCTGATACCATTCTGTCACACCCTTCTCTCACACATGACTTATCTAAAATCACCACAAATTTTTCACATTTCACTTACCTCTTCTTCTATCATCACTCCACACCAAATAGTTGGGCTGTGATTCGATATTAGTCACCCATTCACATTCATTCTTAGCATGCATACAATTTAATATTCTTTTCTATAATGTAAGCTCTTATACATTAATATAAATATTTGTACATATACATCCCCGATTGTATAATCATTTACATAACTGTGCTGTTACAATGTTCAGTACAAAACGTTTCAACTTGTGTATACATGGTGTAAGATGGATAAGTAGCGGATCAAAGCCTACAAATCCTCAGCCGTGTCCACCTTCTGTGGATGCTCTGTAAAGAGGGAAATAAAAAGGGGGTGAGCTCACAGCTCAGTAAGAAAATCAGGTAAGTAAGTAGATAACCACACTATCTACAAAATACTATGCTCGTGCCTTGAAATCATTTCCTTATCTATTTGTATCTAAAGTATGCGTCTTGCCTAAAGCTGTTATGCAATATATATATATATATATATAGATACAAAACATCAGTCATAAAACAGGAAACATGTTGGCTTAACAACCTTAGCAGTTTATGCAAAATAATGCATTTCTCATGTAATTTCACACAAATCACAATTTTCTCATGACATTTAATCAAATCAAATAATATGGCATCTTATCATGTTTAAAAACATGAAAATTGGGGTCTCACCCATCCCTCGGGTTACCCTTTATCACACACAAATTCACATGTTCACATTATAAAATCATGTGATAGTTCATTCAAGAAATCTCAATTTACATTGCATGAAATGAAAACGAGATAGGCGACCACATGTTCCGAGATTATGATCATAACTTATTTTTCGTGATCCCAGGCTACACAGTACTCGGTGTGCGGGGTCTCACAATTGCTATAACGGGAGGTGGGTCAAATCTCTACTGTCAGCTCTCAATTGAGAACCTGATCCCGAAGCACACCAGATCCCTTTAGATCCCACTCCCACTGCTAACCAGTCCTATCATAGTACATTCAGGTACTCACAGTACAACGTACTCCATGTGATATACACGGTACACAGTACTCCATGGACCCTATCTCAAGGTGGGATGCTTGCCATGAGTCTTAGTCCTCATACCTTGGATATACCTCATAGTCGGGATGCTCGTCATGATTCTTAGTCCTCATACTATGGGTTCTATTTTTGATAGCCCTCAGCCTTATCTCAAAATAATGCACGTGTGAGCATATAATATCGGTGCGACACAGTCAGTACAAGCTCCAAACACGGCTGTTTCATGCTTTCTTTCAAAACTAGTACGTGTGAGTAAACTCCCAACATGACCATAACACAATGATATAACTCTAGTGCGAGCAATGCTCCCAGCACTATGTCATATAAAAACTCGAGTATGAGCAAAGCTCCTAATACTCTATAATGTTTAATCAATGAAAACTGAGTACGACCAAAGCTCCCAATACTCTATCATGTAAAACTGAGTATGAGCAAAGCTCCCAATACTCTATAATGCATCAATTAATAAAACTGAGTACGAGCTATGCTCCCAGTACTCTAACATGCATAAATCGTATTTAAAATCTAGTATGAGTATACACTCAAGTACTATGTGATGCATATCTCAAAATCAAGTGCGAGTATTCTTTAGCACTTATGGTTTTCACACAAACCTTGATAGATGGCTTATTCAAATCACAATTCACCCAAGTAAATTAAATAGGCACTCAAACGTGTTGTTTTCGCATATACATAAAAACATTAGCCATTCTATCATGTAACTATGAATTTTAGACACAACATGCCTCTAAGGCTTTTTCATCCTATTTTGGGATAAAATCGCACTTTATCTCATTAATTCCTATCACATCATGTCTATTTAACGGAATTCATATAGAATATAATATCGAAATTCTATTCAAAATATGTGTAGCTATCTCTAGCTACTCACCAAATTTTCTTACCTCGGATCACATCACATGATCTCTCTTCCTCGGTGCTGCTCAATCTCGTAGTTTGATCAGCTTCCACTGTGATTTTTGAAGCTGTTATAATTATATACGTTAGTATACTGTAATACACTTGTTTGATTTGAAAAACCCCAATTCAATACATCAATCTCATCACTTTCTCTTAATATGGTACTATACCATATTTTTCATATATCTATCTTCATTTCTCCTCATTTCCAATTTATGCATTTCATAAAACTACCTTACAATCTTCCATACATGCATATTCCATCATTTAATTCATGTCAACACAACTTTCTCATCATTTTCCCATCAGGAGGGTTTGCAGTATATAGTGATACCTCCCACCAGGGTTTGGGCTGTGTGCTGATGGAGAATGGTAGAGTGGTCGCTTATGGTTTAAGCCAGCGTAAGGACCATGAGTGAAACTATCCCATTCATGATTTGGAATTAACTGCAGTGATTTTTGCTCTAAAGATATGGTGGCATTATTTTAATACCCGTAAACTAACATGTATTCTTTATGAAATTGTGATGTATAGACAAGTCACAATTGATATAAATCATAAAGGAATGAATGTGTTTAAGTCTCCAATGTGTATGAAATGTAAAATGGATGGTTAAGGAAATCAAATACCAATGTAATAATGATTTAGGGATGGAAGTTGTAGCAGAACTGCTTCACAAGGGGAGCATATCGATCTCATTGGTAATATAGATCGATCTCATAGGTTGAATATGCAGAAATAAGGTATCTACAAAAGGCAGATCGATCCCTTAATGATGCAGATCGATCTTGAGCAAGTTTTGACTGAAGCAGATCGATTTCCATAAGGCTCAGCTTGCAACAGATCGATGTCATTGCAAGGCTAGATCGATCTCCTTAAGGTATTGAGTAATGCAGATCGATCTCATAAGTTTGGAAAGGTGATTTCTGAGGAGAAAAGTGCATGGAAGATCGATCTCATGTGGTTAGCAGATCGATCTCCTAGAGCCAATTCTATAAATACAAGGCTCTGCACTTCAGTTTTTCACGAGAAACACTATTCCATTCAAGAACCAAAGTTAAACCTAACCTATATACCTCAGAAAACTTTAGTTTGCAAGTAGTTTTGAGCAAGATTCAGTTAAGAAAAGTTGTTCTTAGTGAAAAGGAGAACAACATACTTGGAAACAAGAAGTTTGAATCAAAGATTGAAAGAATAAGGAGGATTTTACCAATTTTGGAGGAAAAGAGGAAAATCTCAACTAGGTAAGATTTAATGCACCAAGTTTATATATGTTAATCTAGGTGTATTGGTGAGTTAATTGGTATAAGTTTAAATTGCTAAAAACAAAAGGATCCTGAAAAATGAGCATGACCTAGCTATTGGCATTGTGATGGTCAAGAATGGTACAGTAGTCAACCGATGCTTTAGCTATTGGAAGATCTACTCACACTGATCATACCACTCAAATGGGGCATCCTTACGTGTCAATCTGGTCAATGGAGCTGCAATCCAGGAAAAACCTTCAACAAATCTCTAGTAGTACCCTGCTAATCCTAGAAAACTCTGAAGCTTCGTCACTGCCATCGGTCTCTCCCACTTCAGTACTACATCAATCGTGTACTACATCAGTACCCATCCTTAGATACAATATGCTCGAGGAAAGCAATTTGATCAAACTAGAATTCACATTTACTAAATTTCCCATATAATTTCTTCTCACGGAGAATTTGAGCACAATCCTCAAATGCGGCTCGTGCTCCTGCTGGGACTTAGAATAGATTAAAATGTCATCGATAAAGATAATAAAAAATCTGTCTAAATACTCTCAAAAGACATCATTCATCATACTCATAAAAGTAGTAGGGGCATTAGTCAGTCCAAAGGGCATCACTAGAAACTCAAAATACTCGTATCGGGTCCTGAAAGCTGTCTTCGGTACATCAACCTCCTTAATCCTCAACTGGTGAAGAACCAATCTTAAATCAATCTTAGAAAACACTGAAGTCCATTCTCAACTGATCAAATAAATCATATATCCTTGACAGGGGACACTTATTCTTTATCGTTGCCTTATTTAGAAGTCGATAGTCTATACATAGACGGCGACTCACATCCTTTTTTCTAACAAATAACACTGAAGCACCCCATGAAGATACACTCAGTCTAATGAACCCCTTATCGAGCAGTTCTTACAACTGTTTCTTCAATTCATTTGAAAAAACATTAGGAAACTGACATACTACAGGAACATCCTGAATACTTGGCGGTTCCTGACTATTATCAGAAATAAAAGCAATGTAACCTTCACAAAAATTTATGTCATCAGAAATATTTTTAACAATATTGACACCTTATAACTTCATAGAACTTTATACCATACGTTTCCTTTCTCATTAACAAAACATACATCAAATTTATCATGTAGAGAGAAGGTTACGATCTTAATGTAGTAGTCTGGACTTACCCGATTGGTATCTAGCCAATCTATGCCCAAAATTAAATCAAAGTCATACATATTTAGTAAAACTAGATCTGCTAACATTATCTTATCTCCTACCTTGATTTCACAATTTTTACACACCATGTCAGTCATCTGCAACTTATGCATGGGTGTGCTTATATGCAACATGTGATCTAGAGGCTCAGGTTCTAGATGCCATTTATGTGCAAATTATGGGGAAACAAAGGAGTATGTGGAATCTAGGTCAAATAAAGCATGTGCCTCATGATTACAGACAGGGAGTATACCTCTAATAGTTTTAGAGGAGGTGTCGGCTATCTCCCTGTCGATGGCAAATACACATCCCTATGAGATAGGCTTCTTACCCTTATCCGTGGCTGCGGCCCTTCGCTGTGAGCTTGTATCTGGGGAGCCTATCGCTCGATTTGCCTTGGCTATTCTTGAAGTTCAGTGGATCTTATCTGTGGACATTCCTTAATCTGGTGGCCCACCTTTTCGCATCTAAAGCAAGCACACGTGACCCAGTGGCAAGGCCCATCATGTGGCCTGCCACAGTTCTTGCATCGTCGAAATTCAATCTTGGAGCCTCAAGTGGTGTCTGTACTATTAATAGGGGTCTTGGGCTTACCAGCCCTCGCCCACGACTCGTCAAACCGCTTTCTCTTGGGCTGATCCCCCCTCAGTTCAAATCAGGATGTCCCTACTCTCTTTCCCTTATCACTGCATTTACTTATGGACTCATACTCTGCTTAAGTCACATCTAGATCTCTCTTAATTTCTTGAGCCTGTCCAAGAGCATCCTTAAAATCTATGACCCAAAGTCCCAGCAATCTATCACGGATCCTTGATCTCAAGCTTGCTAAAATTCTCTGGGTAACTGTCTCGGGGTCGTACGTCATCAGGATGGTGAACTGGTTTTCGTACTCATCCACTGTCATGCAACCCTAAACCAAATTCAAAAATTTTATCTACATCTTTTTTTGAGTCGTGCACAAAATATACTGGGTCTTGAATGTATTAAGAAAGGCATCCCAAAAAATATCTGACCGATTGTTCGCTAAAACTGTCTATGTAGCCATCCACCAAAACTTAACCTGGCCCCTCAACATATAGCTAGCCATAGCCACCCTGTCTCTGTCTGTACACCCCAAATACTGGAATGTTGTCTCGATATCTAGTAACCATCCCTCGGCCTTAATAGGATCTTTAACCCTTATAAACTCTAGGAGGTTTATCCTAAGAAAGTCCCGTAGTCTTTGAGTATCCTTGTCATCTCTAGGTTGTGGGACTGTAGGCAGAGGAACTGGGGCTGCCAGAGGAGCTTGTAGTGGAGGAGGTGGGGGAGTAGGTGCTGGTGTAGTAGCATCGGTACCAGAAGTATTTACGCCGAATTGCTAGGAAAACATAGCGATGAGTGTACTAAGCCCCTTTCTCATACTTTGCATACACTGCTCGAGCCTTATCATTCTAGTATTAGGGCTTTTAGGCTGAAAGGGAGATGGTGGAGGGGGCTGTGCCTACCTCCGCGGACAATCGTGTTTCTCGCTCATTGTTTACTGATCAGTTACCTATGTGTAAACCAAAGTTTTAGTCATAACTTTAACAGATATACTCACTTTATAACCAGACAAGCATAGACAATTGGGATGTAATCTAACTTCAACTAGTCAACACTGACAATACTAGATAATTTTTGCTTTGATACCACATAAAAATGGAGAAATTTGAGCTAATTTTAGCTTAATTTTTTATTTAAGTTGCATTCATGTTAGTGTCGATTACTTAACCTTTCATTTTACAAAAATTCTCCGACATAACGGTTTATTTGTGAACTTACCTCTCTGTAATGTTTAAAACACAGTTTGTATCCTCAACCAGTTGATTTTAACCTCTTTTCGTAATTAACAATGATTCTCGTAACCATTGCATTTTACTATAGTATGATAAATCACTATTCTTTACCAAAATCACTTTGGGGAGAAGTTTTAAAGACAGTGTACATTCTTAATTGAGTTCAAAGTAAAGCAGTATCTAAAATCACATATGAGTTATGGAAAAAAAAAAGCCTAGTATTATGCACTTGCATGTTTGGGGCTGTTTGGTTAAGGCTAGGCCATACAAGCCTAATGAAAGGAAATTAGTCTCAAGAACAATAAGCTACTACTTTGTTAGATACTCAGAAAGATTGAGGGGTTTCAAGTTTTATGATCCCTCAAGTAGATCATTATTCGAGATGGGAAGTGCTAAGTTCATTAAAAATGTTGAATATGGTGAGAGTGTCAAATCTAAGAATCTTATTTTTGAATAAGAACATGTTACTGTTCCTACAGTTGCAATTGAAAATTGATTATGTAGTTATGTTTGACATTGTTCAAGATGCAAATCTAGATTATCAATATGCTTTTGAGTTATCTCCTGCTCATATTGAAGAGCCTGGTCCTATTCAATTGGAAGAGTAACAACAACCTCAATTGAAATTGCCATTAAGGAGATCTTCTAGAGAGAGGAGATCAATGATTTCAGATGATTATATCGTGTATATCCAAGAACATGAGTTTGATATAGGAACGGAAGAGGATCCAACATCTTTTAGTCAAGCCAAATAAAGTGTTCACTCCCAAAAAATGAATAAAGGCCATGAAAGATGAGATGCAATCAATAGAGGACAATGACGTTTAGGATCTTGTCGAATCGCCTAAAAGAGCAAAATCGATTGGTTGTAAATGCATTATCAAAACCAAACAAAATTTGAAAGGCAATAGCGAATGATATAAAACACGTCTAGTGGCCAAAAGTTTCATTCCAAATGAAGGCATTGATTGTAAAGAGGCTTTCTTTCTGGTTTTATCGAAAAACTATTTTAGAATCATTATGGCACTTATAGCTCATTATAATTTGCAGTTACATCAGATGGATGTAAAGACAACGTTTCTCAATGGAGACATTGAAGAAACAATTTACATGGTGCAATAAGAAAATTTTGTGTTAGATAATTCAAAAATCTAATATGCAAATTAAAGAAATCATCTATGGTTTAAAGCAAGCATCCCGTCAACGGTATAAAAAATTTGAGCAAGAAATTACCTTCGTTTTAAAGAGAACATTGTTGATCAATGTATTTATCACAAGATCAATGGGAGCAAGTTGTATGTTGATGATATTATGCTTGCAAGCAGTTATATAGGCTTATTGCATGAAACTAGGAGATTTCTGTCAAGTAATTTTAAAATGAAAGATCTTGGGGATGCATATTTTGTGTTAGGCATACAAATCCATCGAGATCATTCTCGTGGTATATTGACTTATCACGAAAGACATATATCGATAAGATGCTTAGTAGATTTGACATGAAGAATTTTGCATCAAGAGATACACCCCTTATTAAAGGTGATAAATTCAGTTTGCTTCAATGCCTAAGAAATGAGATTAAAAAGAAAGAGATGCAGAAGATTCCTTATACTTCAACAGTAAGGAGCCTCATGTATGCTCAAGTTTGTACACGTCTGGATAGTGCTTATGTAGTCAGAATGCTTGACAGATATTTAACTAACCCCATCATAGATCATTAGAAAATGGTAAAGCGGGTTATGCAGTATGTACAAAGAACTAAAGATTATAGGCTTACATATCAGACGTATTCAAAGATTATTGGGTATTTAAACTCAGACATTGCTAGTTACCTTGATAGTAAAAAGTCCCTTTCTGGCTTTGTTTTCATGTTAGCTGAAGGAGCTGTCTCAGGGACGAGTGTAAAGCTATCATTCATAGTCTTTTCCACCATGGAGGCAGAATCTATAGCTTATTATAAGGCATCAAACCAAGTAATATGGTAGCAAAATTTTATCACTAGACTGTGCATTGTTAATGGTATTAAGAGACCATAGAAAATTAATTGTGATAACAAAGCTGCTGAGTTATATTCTAAGAACAACAGAAACTCATTGAAGTCAAATCATATTGATATTAAGTTTCTTGTTATTAAGGAGAGATTTTAGAGTCTTCAGATATCTATTAAACATATAAATACAAGCTCCATGATTACAAATCTACTTATTAAAGGTGTACCACCTAAGGTGTTTAATGAGCATGTAACTCGTATGGGTGTGGTTCATTTGATGATATACTTGTTTAGTAGGAGTTTGTTGCTTGATATTCATTTGTTATTGAGATATTTTTCTAATTAGACTTAAGTATTGTTATTATTATTTTTGAAAGCTCTGAAGTAAAGTTACATTCTTTCAGCTACAGTTATGCATGAATTTTGAAAGTATATTGTTTAATTCTTTAAGTTATAAAGTATGACAATTTAGGAATAGGCATGTTAAAGGATCATGTTACATGTAATTTCCATGTTGCACATCCATACTTGATCTATGTCATTGATTATATTAATATACATGACCATTGATGGGTTTAGTTACAAAATATATGTAACGAAGATCGCTTCGATCTTATGTTGATATAATTGATGGACCAGATTTCTTAGAGATGTTACTCTATGAAGATAACAAATATTGAGCTCTTAAAGTTATTTTTAAATGTACAATTGTCAAGTGACATATGTGGCCCAAGTGGAAAATTGTAGGGAAATTCTTTATGTAGACCTACATATATCAATTTATTATACAATACTGGCTATCTAATTTATTTAGTTCATTTGAAAGTGATCATATATAGTTTAAGCTATTGGACTTAAGAGCATCTCAATTAGTAAGAGCATTGTAATTTGTAAAGACCTAATATTTTATTTTAATGACGGGCCAAAATAAAATAAAATATGCTAAAGATATAAATAGGTTATGGCCCCCAGTATAAACAATAATATTCTCATTCTCATATCCCATTAGTGAGTGAGTTAAGGTATTCTCTCATAAAGAAATAGATTTAGGTATGTTTCCCATTATTTTTCTTGATGGTTGAACATGAGATCTTATTTATATAATTAAATTTTTTAATAGTAAGTAGTGACGATGCAAGTAAATAAAAGACAACTTTGAGGATGGTTTTACGCAAGGATGGTGCAAGGCTGGTAGTAACCTTGAAGTGGCGTATGTGGTGCTAGCAGGGATGATGGTGGCGATGGCATGAAAAAGGGCGATGGTGTAGTAGCAAAGAATCGAACCTCAACAAGGACAAGGTACACAATTAACTGGTAACAAGGTAGACGTAACAACAACGGTAACAACATAATAAGGCAAGGCAGTAAGTAAAGTGCAGCAGAGTGATGGCAAAGGCAATGGGAAACGAGTCTGGCGAAGTGTGTGGACGACAACAGTGGACGATTCGATGAAGATGGTGTATGTGACAGTAGTAAGGTGGCAACAACAATAGTGAGTTTGAAAAGCAAGATGGAAGCAATATAAGCAAGCTAGTAGCTACTTAACAACTCTAAAAACTAACTTCTTAAAATTAAAGAATTCCTTTTCTTTGTTTCTCTTTGTGTTCCCCCTATCTCTCTATATCTTGGCTTTTTGTACCCATTGTTAAACGTGAACAAAAGGAAAGGAACCATATCCTTTTCATTTAGGCTACCAAATTGTAGCTATTATTAAGGGATTTTCCTTCCCTTTTTAATTTTGATAGATTTTGTTTATGATTCATTCTCATTTTTTTCTTTTAATCACGTCTTTTTTTTTTTTTGAAATAAAATCAACCTTAGTCAACTATTGATTGTTTAAACTTTACATGTGCTTTTATATGGGATTTTAAAGTTTAAGGTTTCAATTTTAAGGTTTTCATGAAAGTGTATAAGGTTTGCATGGGGTTAGGGTTTGCGTGGTGTTTAGTTTATGGTTTTGCATGGGATTTGCATGGTGTGCATAAGATTGTGGGGGGTTTTTAAGATGGGGTTTTGAATTTAAGCTTAGGCTAAGGTCTAGGGTTTAACCAAAAGGTTGACTTGTGTAAGACCCGATTTTAGTTAAAACACAAAATTAAATATGCAAAAGGACTGAACTGAAATTTTTGAACACGTTGAAGGGCAAAATGGTCAAAAGACCGAAAGTCGGTATAAATTCGAGAAGAAAAATTTAATTAAAAATAATGGATTTGAGAATCTTGATCAACAACGAAGAAATAATTAAATTTCGGGTTAAATTGATCAAGATATCAATTTATTGGAATTAATCGGGATTAATCGAAATTTTTAATTCGAAAAATCATTCTGAAAATAATCGAAAAATATACCGAAAAGTCGAAATAATACTAATAAATTCAATTAGGGATTAATTGAATAAATTAATAATTTTCTTAGATATTTTTGACGAATAATAGTATTTTAATGATTAAAATAATAATTAATAATTAATAAAAGAAAAAAAAGAAGAAGAATAGAAAAAAAATCAGAAATTGCTCGGGGAGAGAGAAACGAAAAACGAAGGAAATAGAAGAAAGAAACCGAGGAAGAAGAAGGGACCGGACGGCCACCATCCGGCTGCCAACAGCCAGGCGAAGGGTCGAAAAAGGGAGAGGAGAGGCCGGCGACCTCCCTGGTACCGGAGATGCGCCCTACTGACGTCGGAGAACGCCGGATCGAGGGAGAGAAGCCGAGAGACGAAAGGGGAGATTCCCGGCGATTGGCACCGATCTGACCGACCCCGCCCCCAGTCGAACATTCCCCAGGCGCAGGCGAATTGATTGGTGGCAGCCACGACCGGCGAAACCGACGGACAACGCCGAAAATGGCGGAAAGAGGAAATGGGTACCGACGGCGGAGAGAACAGGCTGGACCGGCCACTTTTCGACGACCTCGATCGAAGCCGACCCTAGATCTGAGATGCGGATGACCCAACGGAGCCATTGGCGATGGAAGCCGGTGGAGAACCGACAGGCAAGGCCCTGAACTGGTCGAACCGAAGTGAACCGGGGTGAACCGGCGGGTCCGAACCGAGTCTGAACTGGACCGAACCGGTTTAGCCAATGAGGAAAGGAAAAAAATGAGAAAAAGGGAAAAAAAAGAGGAAAAATTGAGAAAAAATCTCGGTGATGTAATCGAGCTACGGGTAAGTCAGTAGCGGTCGAAATTGACCGATTTAAATTTTGGAATATTTTATTTAATTAATTTTCGACTGGAAATTTACCCGAAAATTTATGAAATTGTGTAGCTCGACAATCGACGTCAAACGAGAGCTCGAGATAGCCTCGATTTGCATACTAGCATGGAATCTCGGGTAAGTAACCCTTATTTATGACAATTTGCATCGTTATGCGTGCTATAGATTTAATTTCCGCATTAATTAAATTAAATTTTGAAAAGTCGGATAAATTGTCGTAAATAATAAATTGAACTATTCGAAAGTTAGAACGAGGCCCAATAAATTGTTGGTGGGCCCAATGAGCCCAATAGGCCTCGATAATGTGAAAATTAAGTGGAAAACGGGCTTAAGGCTGATTAAGGCCCATTAAGGTGCAATCGGGCCCAATAGGGGTAAATGGGCCCAATGATTTAAATTAAACCCAGAAAATAGGAAATACAATTAAATTGTATGATATCTGACCTGAGGAATATTTATACGCAGTTCCAGACAATGGGTTGGAAGCAGATCGGACTGCGTGACGAGACAGCAGTGGAAAAAGAAAGGTCAGACTCTACAGAAAAAATAAGGTAAGGGAATTCTACGGACTGCTAGAGGTAACTTTACGGAATTTCAAAGTTATATGCAGTCTTTTAAATTATCTGAAGGGTCTAGAAGAAAGTTAATAATTTAGTACCCCGAATGGGTAAATTACAAAAATACCCTTGTTAAGGGTAAAATTTTCAATTTTAGGAAAAATTAGGAGGAGCAAGAACAAGAGGTTCCTGCTCGTTCTGGAGGTGTTTTGACGCATGCATGAGTAGGCTGGCTAACCTTGAAAGAAAAATGCACAGCATTGCATATTTTCAATGATGAAATTGTTTTGAAAACTGTTTTAAGGAAACAGAGCCGCCTACATGTTTTTATTAACATATGATGTGCTAGAGCTCAGCTCGCACGATGTTTTGATTTGTGTGATGCATGCATTAGTGCTGGAGCGAGAGCTCGCACTAGAGTTTTACATGCATTGGTGCTGGAGTCTAACTCGCACCTGATTTTACATGATTTTCGTGATACGGTGCTAGAGTCTAACTTGCACAAGGTTTTATATGATTTTCGTGATAGGGTGCTAGAGTCTAACTCGCACCAAATTTTTCACATGACTTGATGAGAGTGCTAGAGCTTAGCTCGCACTAGTTTTACTTGAATTGACGAGAGTGCTGGAGCATCACTCGCACCCCCCACTGATTAATATGAGAACATGCAATGAGCCGTGCTTGGAGTATCTGGTAGACTGTGTGTCACCGACTAAATAGGCTGTCACGTGCGTTCTGAGATAGGGTATGATATATGGGTCCACGAAGTACGATGTACTGTGCAAGTAGCATGGAGTACGATGTACCGTGTGGCATCTTCGGATGCGTGGTATCTTCGGATATATGTGGCATCTTCGGATGCGTGGGATCGGATAAGACTGACGAGATGGACTGACCCACCTCCCGGGTGGTTCCCAATCATGGTGAGAACCCGCACACTAGGATCTGTGTAGCAGAGGAAATCCCGAGGACACATGGCCAGAGTCCTGGTTATTATCAATATACAGATGTTGCCTAGTCTCGCATGTTGATGATCTTGACGATGATTGAAACTGGGTTTTAAACTAAATGTGCATTGAATCACAGCCCAATTTTTTAGTGGAGTGTGGTCACGATCAGAGAACAGGTAAGCATGAAAGAAAATAACAAAACGCGAAAAATTTACTCTAATTTTTTGGTAGTTTTTGGTCGTGACAACTTGCTTCCAATTTATTTTCTTTTCTTTTCTTTTTCATTTTTTTTATTCTTTTAATTTTTTTATTCTTGATTTTTTTTTGTTTTTTATTTAAAAATTACTCGAACAAAATTAGGTATCTACAAAAACTTTTATGATGTTTTCAACAAAGTCAGAAAATGTGCTAAGCATACACCTTTGGAATGTGGCAGGGGCATTAGATAGATCAAAAGGCATGCACCTATAAGCAAAGGTACCAAAAGGGCACATGAATGTAGTCTTCTTTTGATCCTCGAGTACAATCAAAATTTGATAATAACCTGAATATCCATCAAGAAAACAATTATGATGCCCCATAAACGTGGAAATATGAGTTAATTTTAACTTAATTTCTTATTTAAGTTGCATTTCTCTTTAGCGCCGATTACTTAACATTTCATTTTAACGAAATTTTGTCGGCATAACGGCTTTGTTATGATCATACCTCCCTGAAATATTGAAATTATAGTTTATAATTCTCATAGCAGGCGCTTTTAGTTTATTTTCAAAATTAATAATGGTTTCCTTAACATTTATTTTCATTCCATTTCTTTAATACTTCTAAAGGACCTTTTTATTGAATAGCTGAATAATTACAAACTTTACTTACATACTAATTTAGATTAAATCCCAAAAATACCCTTTGCACCAAAATGTCTATGCTATACTAGATGTCTAGAAATAACACTATGAGTATACCTTATCGTTTACCGGAGGTAGCCTGGGGAGAGTGTCGTATCCACCAGCCTACTTCAACTACACGGCAAACATTGAAATGATCATTGTAGATAATCTGTAAGAGTAGAGAAGAGGGGTGAGCTTTTCAAGCCTTGTAAGAAATGTATTTAAAACAGTCTTAGTATACCAACAAGCGAAAAAAAGACAGAATGCTTTTGTACAAAAATTTTGGCAAATATAAATATATATATATCCAACATATGCTTATTAAAAAAATATAAGTCAAACAACTTCGGATCACATAAATCACATGTCATAAAGTTTATCACTTTTCTTTCGAAGTCATACATAATATATCGTGGAGACTAGGCTAATACACATAGTAAGCATAAATCATGTTCATACAAACTAAACCTCCGAAGAGGGAAGCAAACGAACAAACAAAGTACCGATGGCCATGGTAAAGGGACTGTAGACTAGATCAAGGTCGTACAGTGAAGCGTCCTTCCTAGACGTGTATACCATAAGTGCTCGGGTCGTACAAGTAATAAGGGGAACTGATTCCTAGATTATCATCCCATAGAGAAACACAATGTCACGACCCTTAATCCACCAAAAATCCACTACGAATTTTCATTTTTCGTTTATTATTTAATCCATTTCTTATTGTTTGTTCTTTACTCTTACCTTACTTGTTCGTGAACAGCTACACTACCAACAGTTGGGCTGTGTATCGGTGTCAATCTCATCCAACCAAACCATTTCAATTTACAATTCATTTAAAAGTAAACACTTGTATTTCTTAATCAGAGTTGCTGTTTACATGTGCTTACAATTCTTTACAACCCCAAAAGTTACATTCAAAATATTACTGTGCTATGGCATGTCTAGATACAAAAACTATACAAATGTGTATACCTTGTGTGATGGGATGCAGCAGACACCAAAATCTAATCCTTAGTTGCTCTCTATCTACTGAAAGTGCTCTGTAGAGCAGGGAAATAAGAGGGGGTGAGAAAACCACACCCTCAGTAAGGCAATCATGCGAGCAGGTAGATAACTGTACTATCTACGTGATCATGATGCCATGCATAAAACCAAACATTTACTTGACATACTCCAAAACATCAGTTCATGCACGCGTTCATGATATATAAAGCAATTCATGCTATTTAAATCAATGCACAATTCTTAATACAAAGCATGGAAAATCATCATGCAAAAGTAGTAATTAAAGCATGAAAAATCATCATGTGAGGTGCACTTAAACGCATTTCTTACACATCACAAATCATCACAAAATTCACCATTCGTCAAGATTCAGCCCCTCCTTTGGACTATCCTAACACATAAAACAATTTTAAAACATGGATTTATCATAAATCAAGTGACATGTGAGATAGGCAAATAATAATAAAGGTAATAACTAGGACAACGACCACATTCTCTGTGATCCCAAGCTACACGGATCTTAGTGTGCGGGGTATCACCTCTATCTGCTCCTACACGGGAAGTGGGTCACGTCCAACCCGTCGGTCTATAGCAGATCAAACCTTCATCCGAAGATGGTATATATATCATTTCCATACACTGTACATCGTACTCTATGCTATATTTACGGTACAACGTACTCCGTGGACCCATATCATCACATCGTGTCATGACCCAAAACTACCCAAAAATCAGAGTAAATTTTTTGCGATTTACTATTTTCTTTCATGCTTACCTGTTCTCTGATCGTGACCACACTCCACTAATAATTGGGCTGTGCGTCAATGCCAGTCCCACCAAATTAATTCTTTCTCAGTCATTTATAAATGTTTACAATATTTATACCTCCCCTAAAGTTACTTACAAACATGTTACTGTGCTATACTTATTTAGATACAATATGTACAAGTGTATATACCTTAAATGATGGGCAGCAGCGGATATCCGGAATGCAGTACTCAGTCACCTCAACATCTACTGGAGATTATCTGTGTGAGAAAATGAAAGGGGTGAGCACATCAAGCTCAGTAAGGCAATCCTACGAACAAGTAGGTAACCATACTACCTACATGAACGTGGTGCCATGCATAAACCACCCTTTCTCCACACATTTCAAAACTGATGCAATGATTCATGATGTCATGTAAAACACGTTCGCATGGAAAATTCAACATGCAACTCTTTTTAAATCATTTCTTTCTCATTTAAAAATTTCACAATAAAGTTAGGACTCAACCCCTCATTCGGGTGGTCCTGACTCACACAAAACCATGAAAATCAGTTTACATCACACATGGGTTTAAAAAGCATGAAAATAGCATCATGCAAATTTAGTTTAAAACCCAGTTTCAACCATCGTCAAGATCATCAACATGCGAGACTAGGTAACATCTGTATATTAGTAATAACCAGGACTATGGTCATGTGTCCTCGAGAGTTCCTCTGCTACACGGATCCTAGTGTGCGGGTTCTCACCATGATCGGGAACCGCCCGAGAGGTGGGTCAGTCCATCTCGTCAGTCTTATCTGATCCCACGCATCCGAATATGCCGTATTCAAAGATACCACGTATCCGAAGATACCACGCATCCGAAGATGCCCCGTATCCGAAGATACCACACGGTACATCGTACTCCATGCTACTTGCACGGTACATCGTACTCCGTGGACCCATATCATATCTCTATACTCATGCCATGTCTCACAACGCACGTGCGAGCCTATTTAATCGGTGACACACAGTCTACCCGATGCTTCAAGCATGGCTCATCGCATGTTCTCATAAAAAAAATCAGTGGGGGGTGCGAGCGATGCTCCTACACTCTCGTCAATTCAAGTAAAACTAGTGCGAGCTAAGCTCTAGCACTCTCATCAAGTCATGTGAAAAATCTGGTGCGAGTTAGACTCTAGCACCCTGTCACGAAAATCATATAAAACCTGGTACGAGTTAAACTCTAGCACCGTATCATGAAAATCATGTATATATATATAAAATCTGGTGCGAGTTGGACTCCAGCACCAATGCATGTAAAACTCTAGTGCGAGCTCCTGCACTAATGCATGCATCACCCAAATCAAAATATCGTGCGAGCTGAGCTCTAGCACGTCACATGTCAATAAAAACACGTAGACGCCTCTGTTTCCTTAAAATAGTTTTCAAAACAATTTCATCATTGAAAATATGCAATGCTGTGCATTTTTCTTTCAAGGTTAGCCAGCCTACTCATGCATGCGTCAAAACACCTCCAGAACGAGCAGGAACCTCTTGTTCTTGCTCCTCCCAATTTTTCCTAAAATTGTAAATTTTACCCTTAACAAGGGTATTTTGGTAATTTACCCATTCGGGGCACTAAAATTATTGACTTACTTCTAGACCCTTCAGATAATTTAAAAGACTGCATATGACTTTGAAATTTCGTAAAGTTACCTCTAGCAGTCCGTAGAATTCCCTTACCTTATTTTTCTGTAGAATCTGACCTTTCCTTTTCCACTGCTGTCTCGTCACACAGTCTGATCTGCTCCCAATCCAATGTCCGGAACTGCGTATAAATATTTCTCAGGTCAGATATCATACAATTTAATTGTATTTCCTATTTTCTGAGCTTAATTTAAATCATTTGGGCCCTTTTACCCTTATTGGGCCCGATTGCACCTTAATGGGCCTTAATCGGCCTTAAGTCCGTTTTTCACTTAATTTTCACTTTATCGAGGCCTATTGGGCTCATTGCGCCCACCAACAATTTATTGGGCCTCGTTCTAATTCTTGAATAGCTAAATTTATTATTTACGACAATTTATCTAAATTTTCATAATTTAATTTATTTTATGCGATAATTAAATCTGAAGCACGTATAACGATGTAAATTATTGTAAATAAGGGTTACTTACCCGAGATTCCATGCTAGTATGCAAATCGAGGCTGTCTCGAGCTCTCGTTTGATGTCGATTGTCGAGCTACACAATTTCATAAATTTTCGGGTAAATTTCCAGTCGAAAATTAATTAAATAAAATATTTCAAAATTTAAATCGGTCAATTTTGATCGCTACTGACTTGCCCGTAGCTCAATTACATCCCCGGGATTTTTCCTCAATTTTTTCTCTTTTTCTTTTTCCCTTTTTCTCCTTTTTTTCCTTTCTTTCTTGGCTGAACCGGTTCAGTACGGTTCAGACTCGGTTCGAACCCGTCGGTTCACTCTGGTTCGACCGGTTCAGGTCTTTGCCGGCCGGTTCTCCGCCGGCTTCCGCCACCAGTGGCTCCACTGGGTTGTCCGCAGCACGAATCTGCCCTCGGTTTCGTCCATGGCCGTCGAAAAGTCGCCGGTCCGGCCTCTTCTCTCTTGCCGTCGAAACCCATTTCTTCTTTCTGTTGTTTTCGACGTTTGCCGGCAGTTTCGCCGGTCGTGGCAGCCACCAATCTGCTCGTCTGCGCTTGGGGAACGTTCGACTGGGGGCGGGGTCGGTCAGATCGGCGCCGTTCGCCGCCGATCGGAGCTCTTTCTTCCCGCGGCTTCTCCTGCCGTTTTCGGCCTCCTCCGGCGTCGGTGTGGCGCGTCGTCGGTACCAGGGAGGTTGCCGACCTCTCCTCTTCCATTTCCAGCCCTTCGCCTGGCCGTTGGTCGCTGGACGGTGGTCGACCGGTCTTCCTCGTTTTGGCTTCCATTTTCCGTCTCTTTCTTCTCTCTCCCCGACCAAATTCTGTTTTTTTTCTTCTTCTTCTTTTTTTAACTAATTAATTAATTAATTATTTATTTATTTTATTAATATTTTAATCATTAAAATATTCACAATATTCTACAAATATCTACAAATTTCTTATTTTATTCTAAATTAATTTATTTAATTTTATTAAATTTATTTAATTTATTTTAACCATTTTCGATATATTTTTTGATTATTTTCGGAATGATTTTTCGAATTAAAAATCTCGATTAATTCCAATAAATTGATATCTTGATCAATTTAACCCAGAATAAATTTATTTCACCTTTATTGACCGAGATTTCTAAATCCATTATTTTTAATAAATTTTTCTTATCAAATTTATACCGATTCTCGGTCTTTTGACCATTTTACCCTTGTACGTGTTCGAAAGTTCCATTTCAGTCCTTTTGCATTTTAAATTTCGTGTTTTAACTAAAATCGGGTCTTACACATCGTGCCACATCTCAATACGCACGTGCGAGCCTATTTAATCGGTGTGACACACAATCTAACTAAAGCACCTATCACGGTTCCCAAAATGTCATAAAATCATGTGCGAGTAATCTCTAGCACGACAACAAGTATAAAGTGGACATCTAGTGTGAGCAACGCTCCAGCACAATGTCAAAATCCATGATGAAAACTAGTGCGGGCTAGACTTCAGCACTCATGCATGTAAAACTCTAGTGTGAATATCGCTCCAACACTAATGCGTTTATAAACATATCAAATCTCGTGCGAGCAGTGCTCTTGCACGCTTGTTTCCATAAAACTCGTGTAGGTTGCTCATTTATGTGCAAAGAATGGTTATTAAATCACATCATTCTAGTTTGTTGCAAAACCATTTAAAAGCTATCCAACCTACAGATTCACATGCTAAAAAGTAGTAAAAGACTCAAGAACCTCATGTTCCTGTTTTTCATGAACGTTTCAAAATTCCCCAATTTCCTTTGCCCTTCAAACATTTATTTCCTTTCCTATGACCCTTAAACATTCTAAAAAACTTTAATGCGCCCGAAAACGCGTACAGGTATTTCTAAGAGCCAACAAAATTCCCTTACCTCAATTCTCTGTGAAGCAAGTCCTTCTTTCTTTTCCGTTCTTCGTGATTGGGCTTAATTTGCTCCGGATATATCCTTGGGAGCTGCAAATATTCATTTATCACATGAGTTAATTACAAATAACTCATATTCTGACTTGATCCTAGTCAATATATCTTATTGAGCCTAATTCTCTTCTTAAGTCGATTTCAATTACACTTATCATTTCACCTAGGCCCATTGAGCTCCTTAGGCTCATTATCACTTGTTGGACCGAATTTTAGGTCCATCAACCTCGTCGAATTGATTGAATTCAAGTTTGGCCTACATTCACATTCGACCATGGCATGGGGGTGAACACCCATAATGTCATTCCTAGTCCAATTTGGTTTAGCAAACTCTCTTAGTTATCTAATCAAGCACTTGGTTTGCATTGCTCTAACCTTCGTTCTTCCATTCATTCATGCATTTTCACAAACACCTTATATGCACATTATATAACTTCACCCTATTCCATAAACTTATTTCACAAAACCATCTCAAAATCATGCATATAACATCATTAACACCTTGGTATAATCCATTTATCATTAAAATCCACCATATCTCATTTTCTCACACTAAACCCATTTTAGGTCATGGTTGATTCATCCTAATCTAGGTAGTTTCAACCAACAACACATACACCAATCAACTCCTAACAACATCTAGATAAACATACCTAGAGTTAGTGTATTGAAAACTCACCTAGCTTGACTTTTCTCTTGTCTGAAATTGGAAGACTCTTTTGTTCCTTCAATCCAACAAGTTGAACAATGAATCCAAACTATGTTGTTCTCCTCCTCACAATGAACAACTTTGCTCAAATAGCTTTTTCTCTAATCTTTTTGGAAGGGGGTGTATTCTAGAGTGAGAAAGCTTACTCGTTTTGGGTAAAAATGGAGGAATGGGTTGATTTCCTGAAAAAGAAGGTTTGGTGTCAGGACCCCATTCTCAATCCATGACTTAACCAAAAACCACTACAAATTTTTCGCCTTTTTAACTTACCTTGCCTCTCTTCAATGGTTGGGCTGTGATTCGATGTCAAAGTCCTCGCTTACCACATTATCCATTATAATACATACATGTCAATATATTATTACTGACTGTAACTGCTTTATAATACATGTGAGATTTATATAAAGTCTAATACAAATACATTCCCCATAATATATATCGTATACATCACTGTGCTGTTTCTATGTTTAGATACACAACTGTACAAAATCTGTATACCTAGCGGTCGATAGGAACTAGCTGTGGACTCAGGAATACTATCCCTTGATAGCTCTCGCTCTACTGGCGCTCTGTAGAGAGATGTAAAGAAAGGGGGGGTGAGCATACAACGCGCTCAGTAAGGAAATCAAGCAAGTAAGTAGATATCTACACTATCTACTCAAAATAATGCTTTGCCTTGAAAACATTATTTCCTTAACTCATTTCAAAAGCATGTCTTGAAATATAATATATATACTTGTACAGATTAAATCCGATGTACAGAAATCATGCTTTCTTTCTCAAATGTAGGCATGTAGTGCAAAACAATGCATCTTTATATAAATCATGCCTTTATGTAAATCATGCCATGTATATTTAAATCACAATAAATATGGCATTAAATAATTCACAACACAAAATCGGAGTCCGACCTATCCCTCAGGTCTGTCTGCAATTTAAATTAGTCAATCAATGTGATATATCATGTGAGACTCTGTGGTTAAATGTAAATAGTTACCTGGACTATGATCATATCCGAAATGTGATCCCAAGCAACACAGATCTCGGTGTGCGGGGCATCACTGCTGCAACGGGAGGATGGTCAGTCCACTACAGCCGCCAGCTATACGTAACACACGGTACAGCGTACTCCTCGCGCCCCCATGCACAATACAAAGTACACCTGTGGACCCTACATCACGGCCAGGGTGCCTGCCATAAGACTTAGCCCTCAGAACCATGGAATATCAACATCACAGTCAGGGTGCCTGTCATAGGTCTTAGCCCTCGCACCTGTGGAATATCATACCACATCTCTAATACCCTCATGCTGGCCATCCTCTCAAAATGTGACACTCAGTCACACGAGAATGCGGCATGAGTGGGTAACATGTAAATAATATCACATACAATGCGCGCCCTTGAGTGCGACACACAGTCGACACTAGTGCGAGTAAACCTCCAGCAACTAGGTTAATGCATAGTTCATGTATTAAATCAAGTATGAGCAATAGCTCCAGTACTATGTCATGTATAAACCATGAAGAATCGAGTACGAGCAACGCTCCAGCACTCTGTCATGTATCTCATGTAAAACTCGAGTACGAGCTAATCGCTCCAGCACTCTGTCATGCATATATCATTTAAAGCTGAGTACGAGTAAAACTCCAGTACTCTATCATGCATGTCATGGAAATCTAGTGCGTATCAAAATCCAGCACTAATATATGTGGAAAACATATGAAATCCAGTGCGAGCTGTGCTCTAGCACGATTCATTCTCACATAATATGATAGATGGCTCTTTAAAAAGGGATAGTTTACAAAATATTAAAATCAGCACTATAAAGTGTGCTTAAGTCACATCAACCTTAAAATCATTAGCCAATCTATTTATTTTCATGCTAAACAGCAGTTAAACACTCACAATAATAGTTTCCATGCTTTTTGCAATTTTTCACAAAAGTTAACTTTTTGACTAACTAGGGGCAAAATCATAATTTACCACTATCGGGTCGCAATAATTATTATTCACTTTCTCTGACCCTCAGAGTTTTTAAGTGAATGTAAAAGCAGACGAAAATACGTGCAGGTATCTCTAACTACTCGCAAAAGTCCCTTATCTTGGATCACGTCAAGTGACCTCACTTCCTAGGTGCTGCTCAATCTCGCAGTCCGATCAGCTCTCAATGTAAACTCCGGAGCTGTAAATAACCAGTCCTTAGGTTAATTATCATTTTCCTATTGTATTACACATTAATACAGTCTATTTTCCCTTAATGGGCCTTAATAATCCTTAATGGGCCTAATTATACCTTAAGCCCATTTTTATTTTACTATTCATTTTCATTGGGCCTATTGGGCTTGTGGGGCCCACCAACTCTTATTGGGCTTGTTCTAGGCCCATTACACCTTATTGGGTCTAAAATATTTGGGCTTGGCCCATTGGGCCTCTTGGCCACATGCCATGGCCGAAAGCTATCCATGCCTCGATTTCACCATGGCATGCCATCCATGCCTATTATTTAGCCAATTTCACTTAGGCATTTTCACAAACACTTGGTAGGCAACATTACCAATCATCATATAGTTCATTTAAGCATTTTATCAAACACCTTGATTGCCAACAAATTACATGTATTAATTAATCAATTTGATTAATTCTAATTACACCATTAACATTAATACATGTACACTAATCCATTTATGTCTTAAAATCATATTGACATAAATCAATATCCCATTACTCACTCTCGGCCTAACCCACTTCATTGTGATTTAATATGTTTCAATGCTTAAAACATATATCAACATACTTAAAATCATTCATACATTAACATATATGAAATTGGAAATTAGAAAATATACCAATTGTTGTGTTCACCCTTTGGCCGAAACTTTGGAGCCTCACGGTTTGCACACTATGGCTCCTTGATAGCCAATTCCAACATATGTCACTCTCCTCTCAATTTGGAACAACTTTCATGAAGATTTCAAGTTCCAAATATGCCTTTTTCCTAGTGATTTCTAGTGAGAGAAAGCTTAGAAAACTTTTCGGTTATGGTTTCTTCACTTTGCCGAAAATCAAAGGATGAAGATGATTATGTGTTGGCTGGTATTTATAAGTCCATTGCTTAGTCATTAAGCTAAAAATCCAACCACCTTAATTGACTTCCAAAAAGTTTAGGTAATGGTTATCATTTTAAACTTTGTTACCTTTCATTAATGGCTTTTAACTTATTCACATGGGTTTTCAATTGGGCTTCTCGGTTTGGGCTTTTCCTTTGGGCTTTTGGGCTGAAATTTTTTTCTACCTATTGGGCCTTTAATTGTATTAATATTTGGCCCACAATTTGGCCCATTGGGCTTTCCAATTTCGGCCCACACTTATGATACCTTAATGGGCTTTAAAATTTCCAACTTTGGCCCATTGCGTTTTTAACCATTAAATTAAATTCGGAATCCTTCCGAATAAATTTTCCTTACTTTCGGGGATGGTTATTTTGTATTCTGGCCAAGAATATTTTTCCCTAATTTTTTCTCCACACTTAGGTTAATTTTTAACCATGATTAGTCAACTATGTAAAAGTCCACTTTCTTAACTATAGTTGACTTTTTCCTTAACCTTTGACTAAGTTGACTTTTTCTTAAAATTCTGAAAGTGTCATATCTTATGTCTTACACTCTCGTCTTTATATTGCAACCGCTTCCGGTGGATAATTATACCCGAAACACCTTTTCTCGCTAAAAAGGTTCATTTTACCCTTTGTAGCTTTTACTCTCGTTTTCTATGTTCGGGACTAAATCAAGCTGACTTGCCTTCATGAGCTCTCTATGCTCTCTTATTTTAAGTTCTTATTTTCAGTTAGAATGATTTAGATTTACTCGGTTTAGCCTGTGACACTTATAGTTCACATTAGGCTCTTTATGTAGCTTTTGCGTGTTAAATCATTTCACTAACACTTTAAGTCTAGTAAATACTCTTCTTATGATTCAACTATAATTACATAGTGTTCATACACATAGGAGTCATAAGGTACAAGCTACAAAAATATGGGTTTGACATTTGGCCGTCGGGTTTTTATAGAGCAAGGGTGGTGAGATTGATCTCATAGGGTAAGAGATCGATCTTCCCTTGGTTTTGAACCATCAAAATATTCAGTTTTGTAAGGGAGAGATCGATCTTCTCCTAGTTTGAACCATCGAAATATTCAGGCGTGAAGGTGAGGGATCGATCTGCTCATTGGGAAGAGATCGATCCTTTCTTGGCAGAGTCAAGTGGAGATCGATATGCTCATGGGGAGAGATCGATTTGCTCTATGGGAAGGGATCGGTCCTTGTTAGGCAGAAGCAAATGGAGATCGATCTGCTCCTGGAAGGATCAAATGGAGATCGATCTTCACTTAGGAAGGATCGATCCTTTCAAGATAGAACCAACTAGATTGATTTGCTTGAACAAGAGATCGATCCCCTTTGAATAGGGGATCGATCTGGCCTTCATTTGAGGCATTCCTGCAGCATTTTTCCCAGATTTTTCAAAGGTAAACTCATATTTCATTACTTCAATACTTTGCATTCTAATCACACTTAAAGCATGGAAATGTTCATTTCTTATGATTCACATACAATGTGACTTATGTGTACTACTTGGAATCATAAAAGGTACTTAGAATTCATAGTCCTTGCATTATCATTTCATGTTTTTAAGTCTTTATATTCGGTCTGAGTTCCATTCGTTCAGTCTGTGGCCACTTCAGTCCTTATTTAACATTTACATGGATTCATGGATGTTCATTCATTCTCTTTGCAAATTCATTCAAGCTAAAATCTCTTCTTATGATTCAATTTAACATATGAAAATGTGTTCCATTATATGAATCATAAGGAATACATGACCGAAAGTGGGTTTTACACACAGTCAGCCTAACTAAGTACCAGTTAATTTTACCCTAAGTATATCCTAATAATTATGAATATTAAAAGAGTGATCTACAAATTTTAATTTGAAAATACTAGAAAGCAAGGAAAATAATAAAAACACAAAAAAAGCAAAATAGAGCAAAAATTACTCACAGAGCTCCAAGCAAAATAAAAGCGAGAATCTGCAAAAGAAAGAAAATACTAAAACTCGAATTAATTAGTGTAAATTGACTAAAGATGCAAATATAAGAAAATATAAGTAAAAAATAAATAGATTAAAACTAGAAAATCCTAATATGAAAAAAAAAATTTCATGTGTTTAATCTAATTAAAAAAAGAAAATAAATACAAAATACAAAATACTCTAACCTGAGGCTTAATGAAATAAAATTCTAATAAAAATTCTAAAAATCCCTAAGTATAACTTTAACCCTAAATGCCTAAATTCGTAACCCTAAATTATATATAGCTCTAGATAATACTAAATTAATAAAATGCCTAAATAAATAATAAAATCTATTCTAAATGATGCATGAGAAATAAAATATTTTTAAGCTTTTAAATTTTAAAATGAAAACTATCCTAAAGATACATAAAATGATTCTACCCCTAAACTAACTCTAAATGCAATACATAAGCATTACACTAATATTTTGTTAACATTAAAATCATACTAGTATATACTCAAATCAATAAACAGTTTCCTACAATGAAAATCAACTAAATACTAAATGTATACATGAAAATAATAAGATTAAAATTTCAATTGCTTAAAAACTAAAATTTAATCTAAACTAACATCTAAAGAAATTAAATCTAATAATCTTTAACATATGCAAATTAATTAAACTATTAAAATATTATCTAAACTAATTAAAAGAAGTACTAAATTAAAATAATACTAAACTACTAGTATTAAACTATTGTACTACTGCAACTAAAATAACTAAAAACAGCAGCTACCATGCGTCTCTGCCTCCAGTACCAACATTCCTGCACTGTACTCCCTCATGCTTCAGCAACGTACTCCAGCCTTGCGTTTTTATGCTTGTACTTTTGCTTCAGCAACGTCTCGCACCTTTCTGCCATGCCACGCATAGCAACCTTGCACCTGTTATGCACTGCAATAGTAGCTTTAGACAAAAATTGAAACCAATCTGTCAATTCACAGCCTTGTTGTACCTCTGCTCTCAGCCTTAGCACACAGTCCCACTATGCCCAGCAATAAATCGTAGCAGAGAACAATCACGATCCCAGACAAAATCGTGAACCAGACCATGAAATGCAAAAATAGCCAAAAACTAAAGAGCAGAAAACAAAAAAGGAATAGAAGAAACAGACAAAAAAACACAAAAAGCAATAAATAAAATAACTATGTAAAAATATAAAACAGATTAGTAATTAATTAAAACATTATTTAAAACTATACTATATTGTTCTTGTGCCACCCAATCAGTAATAAAGCAGTAATTAAAATAGAAAACTGAAGCTTAAACAAAAAATATTAATAATAAAAAAGTTGTAAAACAAGGAAATGCAGAAACGCGAAGCAGAGGAGGAAATCCTATTATGTCACTCAACCGATTTCATCCTTTTCTAAACCTAATCTATGATTGAAAAGAGAATTCTACACCTGCTCATAAACCAAGGAAAACAGTGAAGAAAGAATAGCAATAAACGGTGAAGAAAGGTTGTGTCACGCAGCCCTCTTTCTATCAGCCACGCACTGCCATGCCATGTTTCAAGCCACAAGTCCAGCAATAAGCTTACAGAATAGTACAGAAGACAAGAAATAGGGCAGAACAGGGGAACGGGAGGACAGAAACAGCAGCAAAAGAGGGAGCAGAAATAGGATCAAAGTATAGATATCATGATGTAGAACAGAGAAGATAAGAAGAACCCAAACAACACCATGAAAAATTTCAAGTAGAGAAAGATGAAAAGTTCAATGCAGAAAAAGGAAAAAAAGCAGTTTAGTAAAACTAATTCAGAACTTGTATTTTAACCGTAAATTTAAAGAGATTAAAGCAAAAAATAACAAGGAGATAATGAAATAGTAGATTCAATTACAAACAAAGCATGTAAATGAGGAAGAGATGCAGCTGCTGTTACGAACCTAACTTTTCCTATAGTCCAACAATCAACTACAGGAACACCGAAGCAAAAAGGAGAAAGAGGCAAAACAACAAAATAATATAGAGTAGAATGCAACGTTTTAGTGCAGAAAACATAATCGTGGAGGCAGTAAGGGCATGAAGATGACAACATAAAGGCAGGAGGAATAGATTCAAAGCAGTTCAAAATATCAAAACCATAACAGTAAGCTTAAATCCTAATCTAAAGAAACGAAGTAGGAACATGAAAATAAATCAAGTAAAATTAGACTATTATAAAATCTAAAATCTAAATCCATAAAGAAAACTTGAATCATAATGTCACTTGAGTAAACTGGTTTTAAAACTAAATGGAATTCCTAAAGGAAAAAATCTAAGAAATCGAAAGTTACAAACAAAAATTCAATAAAATAAGACAATACATCACTTAAAAGAAAAATACAGAACTTGAGGGATCAGCTGTTGTCACCAGCCATCCACACAACGTAAGACATAATAATAAAAACATAAAAGAAATATAAAACTAACCTAAAAGAAACCTAGACAACAACCTAAAAAAAAAAAAAAACTCCTCTAAAATGTGTCATGACCCATTTTATCCTTTTTTACCGAAATATCGCTACAAATTTTTCGCATTTTTCCTTTCCTTACCCTGTTGTGAACAAACTCACCACTACACAGTTGGGCTGTGAGTCAATAATAATCATTACTTATCATTCATTTTCAAATCAATCAAAAGAAGTGTCATTCATTTAGAAGTTAAGTTATACATGACACGTTTCTAACTTTTACATCCCCCTCATTACAATACAAAATGACTCTGTTCCTTTACATGTTTAGATATAAAAAGAATCCATGTGTGTGTATACCTTTTGGCGATGGAAGTAGCAAATGTCCAAAATGCAACGCCTCAGTCCTCATTGGGCTGCTATGTACGCTCTGTTGAGGGGGAAAATAGAGAGGGATGAGCAACCACGTGCTCAATATGGCAATAATGTAAGCATGGTAGATAGCTACCCTATCTACATGCTGATAATGTTATGCATAAATCATTTATAATAGGACCATGAGGAAATAAAACTATGCACATGTATATGCATATATCATGTATTGAAAATCATGTAAATAGGCATAAAACATGGAAATCTCATCATGTAAAATCATCTCATGCTCATTCTCATTAAATCTCATAAAAAAAGGGAAATTCATTTAAGAAACATCCTTTCCAAATCACATCACCTCTCATCACAAATCTCTTTTCAAATTCCATCACATCTCATCATAAATCAAATTATCATTTCAATATATCACAAATCCCATAAGGCTCGACCCCTCCCTTGGGTCTACCCTGGACAAATCACAATCACGCTCATGTATCTAAACAATGTGGTATTATGTAATATCAAGTGAGGCAGGTCACTATATCTTAATGGACTATGTTGACCAACTATGTCATCAATCATCCTAGACCACACGGATTTTGATGTGCAGGTCATCATGCTGGAAGAAAGTGGGTTAGTTCTCTGCCAGACTTTCTCATCAGTATCTCAACCACGCGGTATAACGTACTCCATGTGATGTACACGGTACAATGTACTCCGCAGACCCATATCATGGTTGGTGGTGCCAGCCGTAGGTCTTATCTACCCTATACCACGCATAACCTACTCAGCCTCAAGTGCACGTGGGAGTATTTTCTTTTGATGTCAGGTCCTAGCCCCTCATGGCCTTGCTCGCCCCTTTTGGGTTCCCTGAACACCATGTTAGGTCCTAGCCCCTCATGACCTTGATCGTCCCTTTTGGGTTCCCTAAACACCGTGTCAGGTCCTAGCCCCTCATGGCCTTGCTCACCCCTTTCGGGTTCCCTGAACACCATGTCAGGTCCTAGCCCCTCATGGCCTTGGTCGCCCCTTTTGGGTTCCCTGAACACCATGTCAGGTCCTAGCCCCTGATGGCCTTGCTCGCCCTTTTTGGGTTCCTTGAATTAATCTGTATTACTCTCAGCACGGCATCATACATACCACAGTGTGAAAACCTGTGCGAGCTAGGCTTTGGCACGATTTATGCATCATCAATAAATATCCTCGTACAAGCAACGCTCTAGTACAATATTTATGCATAAAAAACATGAAGAAACCATGTACGAGCATAGCTCCAGTACGGTTATATGCATAAGAAAACCACTCAAAATCCACGTATGAGCAAAAACTCCAGTACGACTTATAAAATATCAGCACAATTTCAAATTAAAGTGCGAGCTAAGCTCTAGCACGTTTCATACAAGTGAAAATACCAAAATCCCGTGTGAGCAAGGCTCCAGCACGATTTAATTCACATAAACACGATAAGCGACTCGTAATCAACCAAAACAATCTCAAAATCATGACTAGCACCTCACATATGCTATTTCGCAAAGTCATTTAAGCCTATCTGTTAATTTGCTCAAATCAAAGCATTGTGTTATGTGAAAACATTAAAACATGTGATTTATGCAATTATTAGCCTTACTATCCCCTTATTATGAAACTCACTTCAAAAACCAAATCATATATACATACTCATAATTATTCACGCATATCATCAATCACTTTTCTTAAACATTCATGCATTTCATAAACACCCTATATTCACCCACGAGTTTAAAGTACGAGCAACTATCTCTATATGCTCATAGAATTCCCTTACCTGGAATCGCATCGCGTTATTCCACTTCCTTAGAACTGCTTACTTGTGCGGTTCGATTTGTCTCTAACGAACTCTTCGAAACTGTACAAAGTCGTTTACCACATCAATTTGGTCCATATAAAACAACTCTTGTGTTTGCTATAGTCGATTCAACATATAGCCTCCATTAATACTTATAAGGCCTGGTTTTATTATTCTACTCATAACTCGAGTCTATTGATTCATTCAGGCCTATTGATTTACGTTATATCGATATTAAATCGATATTAAGCTCACAATGTTCATATTTCATCAATTTCTTCACTCATCTTATACATTCATTTTCATAAATTCTCTAAACCCACAATGTAACTTTATTTAGCCATCTCAAATCATCCACATTATCTCTTAAACACTCTAGCATACCCATAAATCATCAATTCATTCAACCCATATTTCTCACACTAGACTTATTCTAGGTTTTACTTGTTCCATTGCATTCTAGGTAGTTTCAATCATTAATATACCACCCAATCAACTCCAAAATCAATAAATAGAAAAATGTACTAATGTTGAAGCATTAGAAACTTACCAATCTAGTTTCTCTTCTTACTCCAAATGAAAATGTCCATTGCTCCTTCAATCCAACAAATGGGGCTTTGATTCCAAAGTATGTTGTTCTTCTCTTGGATATAAAAAACTTTGTGTCTAATGGTCTCTCCTTAAATCTTACTGGAAATGGGTGGATTTAGGATTGAGAAAGCTATGTTTTTGGTTGGAAATGGAGAAAATGGGGGTTGTTTCCGTGATTTGTAGATTTCACTACTCCTATTTATAGAAAATGCTTGATGAGATCGATCTGCATTGGAAGGAGATCGATCTGGTCCTCTTAAATCCCTCATTTTCACGACATTTTTAGGGTATGAGATCGATCTGTCGAGGCTTGAGATCGATCTACTTTTAGACAGTAGCTTAAGGAGATCGATCTGGCTAAGGAGGAGATTGATCTGGCTAAGGAGGAGATTGATCTGCTCCAACCCGAGAGCTAAGGAAATTGATCTGCTTGCATTAAAGATCGATCTCTTCTTTACAGAATGTTTAACAGATCGATCTGGCTCCATTGGAGATCGATCTGCCCTGCTCCATTGCTCGAATAAGAGCATTTTTTACTCTTCCAGATCGATCTCTTCTTTACAGAATGTTTAACAGATCGATCTGGCCCCATTGGAGATCGATCTGCCCTGCTCCATTGCTCGAATAAGAGCATTTTTTACTCTTCCAGATCGATCTTTCCTTCAATGAGATCGATCTGGCCTTCATATTTTCCAGATTTTTCTGCAGTAACTCACACAACACTTTCTTAATTTGCTGTCATAGTCATTTTCTCATCCAACCACCTTTAAGACTTGAAAATGGCATCCATTCATACTTTATACACATTAAAACTTGTGTGCATTCATTGTATAACCAAAGGTACACAATACAAAACTAAATGGAGGTACAAAGATCTATGCAACTCATGCAACTTCCTTCCATTTTACCACACTACTCATTTTTCATTCCACACACATTCATCACATACAAAAGTCCATTTCTTCATATTCATACATAATGAAACTTGTACGCACATCACAAACTCTTATTACAAGTGTGTACATTGAATTTATAGACTTTACATCACTTATGCTTCACATTACAAGTACGTTACCATACTTATGAATTCATAAGGTTTACATCTAAAAATACGGGTCTTACAAAATGTCTCATCTTTTTCTTTTTATACACATCAAAATGAGGGTACAAAGGGGAATTTTAATCCTAGATGAGTTGGCATTGTTTGGCCACTTGTCTTCACACCATTAGCTTCTAGAAAAGATATTTCCATGTCATTTGCCTTCTTGTCCACTTGGATGTGTAAGGCGGCATGACTTGTGTCTTCCATAAGGTGGCCAAGGTGTCCTTTGATCTTATCCTTCAAAAGTGAATAAAATATGGACACTTGGCTTCACATTTGTCAAGAAGAATGGTGACTCATGCTACAAGATGAAATGGTAGTGGTCCAATCTCATTTTTAGCTCATTTTCAGTCTATTTTCTACTGAAATGATTGAAATTCATCTGGATTTAATTTATCTGCAAACATGAGAATTTTAATTAAAATGAGGGGATAATTAATAAAATAATATGGGGATTAATATAGTTAATTAAGAAATTAAGTATAAATAACTCTATTTTCATAGAATTATCATACAGCGCCCTGCGCCACTAAGGACCAAAACGAACAATACACGAAGTGGTGGAAATCAAGCACGGAGTGGGCATAATATGCATGACTTGGTTAAACAAGTAATACAAAGGACCAGGCATGCATGATGTGGTGTAAGGCATGTACCACGATGGACCAAACTCCACATGGGCCATGCATGACAAATATCATGGACTACATGTTGCCTTAATCTCAAAACGAAACTCACAAATTTTTTTTTCGACTTATTAACATATTAATAAAATCGAGGTTTATATCAAAATTGTGTATTTATTAAAACTTATTCATAAAACCCATTTCCCTATCAAAACTTGCATTTTCCAAAACATTTTACAGATGCCAGGAAAGTACACTCGGTGGCTCAGTAAAATTAATCTTTCTTTCTATTTTTGGTTTATGCATGAATAGTACTTTCTCAGCTATTGAGTACATTTTACATACACGATCCTACTTCAAACATGTTTGTATATTAAAGCAAGGTAATGAGATACTAATATTGCTTTAAATTACATCCTTTACCTATTGAGTCTTGGGGCTGCACAAAATCGGCGGGTATCGAGCTTGCCTCGATTTGTTTACCAATACCTCGGGCTGCCCAAGACAGTTTCAAAATCATCAGATGATGCCCAAATTCATCTTAGTATACTTAAATTTACATCAGCTTGTATAAGCTTCATTAATTTTGTCTATTTTTATTAATTTCGTTATTTACTCAATTTTATCGTTAAACGTGCCGATTTAAGCTATGTCGATAATTTTTTTCTTTTAACTTCAAACTTATAAGTTTAATAGCTTAAACACTTATTCAAGTCTCTAGACAACACCTTACAACTTATCAACTTGCCAAATTTTCACACTTTTACAGTTTTCACTAATCTAAGCTATAAACCAAACTTTTCGGTATTAAACTAACATTCTACAACACCTAATTCAACCAAATTTCATCTTCCCCCTAACAAATCAAGGCTGGCTAAAATTACACCATACACTAGAAATTATTTCATCAATTTCTACTTCAGCAAAAATTATCCAAAATCATCAAACAACCACATATATCATTATCATCATCATCTTCTAACAACTTCTCACCTTGTTTGAACAACTTTGACCACTCTTTCTTTCTCCAGCAATGATTCTCAACTATAGATATACATGTATACAACTTAGTATCATCAAAAACAAGCTTAAAAACTAGCCAAGAAATCACAAACTTAAGTTTTCTCTTAAATCTGAAACAGGGCAGATTCTACCCCTGTTTTTCTCTCTAGCTTTTCACCTAGAAAATGAACTTATTTAAGGCTGGATTTTTTTATATGATGTAGAAGATTTAGGAAGGAAGAATTTCTTCTTGCCGACTTCTAAAAATGCTTGGATGGGGGTCAAAACATTTGCACAAGGAGAAGCTGGAGAGGACATTTGTGGCTAGCTTTGGGGAAGGGCTTCTTTTTGGTTTCAGGTCGGTTCATGATGTATTTTGGCTTTCCATAAAAGGGCTTTAAATGATCTTAAATATGGTAAAAAATCAGGCTTAAAACCCTTCTGGAAGGCTTTCAAAATAGGCTTTCTTATTGGGTTAGCAGAGTGTTGGGCTTGGCCTGCCAACAACCCTGTTTTCATAAATTCAGTAAAAACTATTTCTAGCCCATTTTCTTTCAAATTTCCACCGTTCATGTGTTATACTAAGTCCCTAGTATGTCCCATAAGCATTTTGGGCTCACTTGTTTAAGAAAAGTTTTCCGTTTGAGCCCATTTTACCTGATTTAGTCATTACCGAGTGAAATTCCTTAAGGTTTTTAGTTTCTTTTAAAATTTAATTCGACTATCGAGATCTTTGTATTTCCACTAAATTTTTATTCCCCAAGTTAAATATACGTTATATTAATTTCTTATGGCCTCAGAATAATTTTCTCAAATTTGGGGAATTTATTTGAAAATTATTTCACTTCCTAGGCCCAATTTCTCGATTTAGTGTTAACTCCAGTTTTTATTAACTTTTTCACTTCCAATACCTTAATTTCACCTTCTAACCACTAAAGCATACTTATACATGCAATCTTTGAGATATACTTAAATTTAAAACCTTACCTCGATTTTCATACCCTGAGCTTCGTGCCACTAATCCAACTGCTTCGGTTATTTCGAGCCTGCATAATATTATTCCAAGTATCTTAATTGCTTTTTAGTTTCCAATTAAATAATGAAATGAAAAAATTTTGGGTTTCACATTTTTTTCCACCTTCTAGAAATTTGGTCCTCCAAATTCAGGTTGGTCCATCAAATAGTTGAGGGTACTTATCTCTCATGTGGCTCTCTAGCTCTCACGTAGTTTCTTCAGTCGAGTGGTGTTGCTAGAGAACCTTTACTAATGGGATTGTTTTGGATCAAAGTACCTTCTCTCTTTTATCAAGAATCTAGACCGGTTGCTCAACATAATTCGTATCTTCTTATATGTCCAACGATCCATACTCAATAACGTGAGAAGGGTCCAGATGATACTTCCTCAATATAGAAACATGGAAGACATCATGTACCCTAGACAACTGTGGAGGTAAGGCAAGTCTATAGGCAACATCCTCCACTATTTCCACTATTTCAAATTGACCAATGAAACGAGGACTCAACTTCCCTTTCTTTTCGAAGCGCATGACACCCTTCATCGAAGATAATTTCACAAATACAGAGTCCCTAACTTGAAATTCTAGAGGCCGCCTTCACACATCAGCATAACTCTTCTGTCTGCTCTGTGCCATCCTTATTCTATTACAAATTAGCTAAACACTTCTAGTTTATTGTTTAACAAGATCGAGAGCAAATATTTTCATATCACCCACTTCTTCCCACGCTATAGAGGATGTATATCTTTTGCCATATAGAGCCTCATATGGTGCCATTCCAATACTAGCATGATAACTATTATTTTAGGCAAACTCTGTGAGGGGCAAATTGTAAGACCCACTTTTATTATCTGTTGATGTATTTCCTTATGATTCATGTGATGTACATTTTTATATATTCAATGAATCATAAGAAGAGCTTTGACTGAAATACAATTTGCAAGTAGAATAAAAATGAAATCTCGGTGAACATCGGAAGTAGCCAAATACGGATCGAAATGGTCATAGGCCAAACGAAAGGATCAAAAATGAAGTTTACCGAAAATGCGAAATTAAATAAGAAAAGATGGTGGATGTATGAAGGAAAGTTAGGTTAATTTGGTTCCGAAACAAGTACAGGGGTAAAACGGTCAAAAGATCAAAATTCGGGATAAATTCGATAAGAAAAAGTTAATTAAAAATAAGGATTTAGGATATCTTGATCAATAATGAGGAAATTATACAATTTCGAGTCCAATTGATCAAGATCCGAAATTTTTAGAAATACTGAAAAGTCACTCGGGACAATATCCCGAAAATACGGAGAAATTATACCGAAAAAATGATTAAAAATATAATAAACAAATTAAATTAAACTAAATTTATTTATTTGGAATAAAATAATAGAATTGTAGATATTTTCAAATTTTTTAGACTATTTTAATGAATATTTTAATAAAAAATAAATTGTTAAATAATAATAATAAAAAAAAAAGAAATCTGGAATCGGGAGAACCCGAAAACAGAAAACAGAAACCGACTGCCGACCCGTGATAGCCGAAGACGATCCCAGCACACCGGCGACCGACGACCCCCGACGAGGCCACGAGGAGGAAGAGGAGAGGCCGACGATCACGTAGACACGGAAACGTGCCGTCAGGTGACCGGAGGACGCCAATCGAAACGAAGGAAAATCGAGGGAGAAACGGGCCGATTCCCGACGAACCACCGTGACTGGGCTTGAACGAAAGCCATCGACGCGTTCAGGGGGAGGAACAGATTCTTTTGAGACCGGTATTGGCCGGTAAGACCGCCGAAAACGCCGACGACGGCAAAGTGACAAAAACGGCACCGTTTGGCCGAAAGGAAAGGGAAGGAAAAGGAGGGAAAAGGAAGGAAAGAGGAAAGGAAAAGAAAAGAAAAGAAAAGAAAAGAAAGGAAAAAGGGGAAAGGAAAGAAAAATTTACCGGGGACGACTCGAGATTCGGGTAAGTTGATCGAGGGTTGAGATTGACCTACGGGTAAATTCTGAAAATTTAATTAATATTTTATTTAATGGAAAATAACCCGAATTTACCTAATTGTGCAACTTTTCGATAAAGCTCGAAACGAGAGCCGATTGAGCTCTGACTTTCATACCCCGCATCGTATCGGGTAAGTATATTTTAATTTCGGCAATATGAGTTCTTTAATATAGAGCTTTGATTATTTTACGGAATTATGGATTAATTTCGTATAGAAAGGAATATTTTTCGAAATTGTAATGTAATTGCCATAAATGGTATACGGGCTATCCAATGAGTTTGGAACGAAGCCCGATAATTATCGGTAAGTTGCATGCGCCCGGTATACCCGAAAAAGGGAATTAATAAAAATAAGAGGGCTGAAAATGGGCCGAGACCCAATAAGGTCGATAGGACCCAATACCTTAAAGTTTGTCAGTAAATGCGATATATTGATCAAGATAATTGAATTGACCTCAACTGTGTGGTTATATGCAGTTACGTACCTTTGGTTGGCGCGCATTTGGGCTGAGAGATTCGGTATCATCGAGACAGGTTAAGTCTGCGCGCGATTCCAGGTAAGGGAATTTTGTAGGTGCATAGAGATACCTATACGTAATTTTGAGGGGATTTTCAGGGTTTAGAATTGCTTAAACTATCTAGAAACGAAATAATAATTTTTACGAAAATCGGGGCATAGGTGAATAAAGAAAAAGATGATTTTGCCCCTGGGAGTAAAATTTACAAAAAAGGGTAGTAAGGGAGATAAATTGCATGATTATCATGTTTTAATGTTTTATATAATTATATTGCTTTGATTTAAGCAAATATGCACATAGGTTGGCTATTGATTTCATGAAATATACGAAAGGGTACTGGTTTGTACCGGTTACTATTTTAAAAAGATGTTTTATCAAGATTTAGCCACCTATCGTATTTATACAAGTAAAAAGAGTGCTAGAGTCTTACTCGCACTCAAGTTTACTGATTTATTTCTCATAAAAAGCCGTACTGGAGCATTGCTCGTACGAGAAATTTGTGTGTGCACAAAATCGTGCTGAAGCTTTACTCGCACGAGATTTTAGATATCATGATATGCATAGCGTGGTGCTGGAGCTTCGCTCGCACTAGACGTGAGTTGACATGCATATGGTCGTGCGGAAGCCTCCTGTAGACTGTGTGTCGCAGAGAGTTGAGATGCTCGCACGTATACTTTGAGACATGGGTTGGTTATCGACATAGTATTGGGGTGGATAAGACCTACGGCAGGCACCCCCAGACTATGATATAGGTCCACAGAGTACGATGTACCGTGTATGTCACACGGAGTATGCTGTACCGTGCAGTCATGATGACTCTATGATGTTACTTGCTATTCTGGCGGGTAGGAATTGACCCTACCTCCCGTTGTAGTTGTGATACCCCGCACACCGGGATCCGTGTAGCCTGGGATCATAGGGACAAAGTATGGCCATAGTTCTCGATTTTCATACAGTAACCTACATGCCTCACATGATATCATATGGTCTGGATAGACCAGGACAAACCCGAAGGAGGGGTAATGTCCCGTTTTATGTTTTTAAAAGAGATGTGTTTTAAAGAATCAAGGTATTCCCGAGTAATGGGTTTAGCCTTGATGTGATGATTTTATGATTAAACAAATGAGTTTTAAAGTGAAGAGTTTATGATGAAACTAATAAGTTTTAATGTGACGAGCATGGGATATTATACATGATGATTTTTCCATGTTGATTTTATATGTCAATTTCATGATTTCTCTTATATGATATACATACATATGGCATCGTTTTAGCCATATCTCATGCTCCAAATATAAACGATTTTATATCATGATATTATCAGCACGTAGATAGTATAGTTATCTACCTGCTTACATTATTGCCTTACTGAGCTGTTTATGCTCACCCTTTCATTTTCCACCTTCCACAGAGCATCTACAGTAGTCGAGAGCGGGTAGAGACTACATCCCTAGTTGTCCGCTGCTCCCATCGTGAATCAGGTATACATATTGTACAGTTTTGTATCTAAACAATTAATAGCATAGTTTTGTAACGAATATAATTATGGGGGATGTAAATATATGAAAACATATGTACATACAGTTGTATAATATATGTACTTATTATTACACTGTTTGAAATTCTAATATGATTACCATGGTAAGAATGATATGATCAATTGGGATAAGAGTCGGGATTATCACTAACTCATAGCCCAACTCGTTAAAAATGGAATTGTCACGAGGAGGTGAGAAGTATAGAAAAAGTGAAAAATTTGTAGTGATTTTGTTAGAACGGGTCGTGACACAAATGATCATCCCATGAGCCTTTAAAATCTAATATACATGCCCCTAACATGTCATATAGGGTCTGAATAGTCCGTTCAGACTGACTGTCGATCTGAGGATGGTAGGCAGTGCTCAAATGTAACTAGGACCCCGTAGCTTCCTGAAAATGAGTAAAGAATCTACAGGTGAACCTGGAATCCCTATCAAATGTAATACTCATGGAAGCCCCATGTAATCATGTAATCTCTCGAACATACAAGTTTGCTAAAGCATTAAGGGAATCTGTGCTCTTAATGGCAAGGAAGTGGGCACTCTTAGTTAGTCTGTCCACAATCACCCAGACTGCGTCATGACCCTTTTGGGTCCTCGGTAATCCTATAATGAAATCCATAGTTATATGCTTCCATTTCTAAGTAGGCCCCGGTAATGACTCATCCATAGCCACAAGTCTGCCATGTCTCTCTTCATTCCAATCCACCAGTACACCTTATGTAAATCATGTTACATCTTAGTACTTTTAGATTCATGGTGAATCGAGAACAATGAGACTCTTTCAAAATTCTCTGTCTCAGGGTTTCATCATTTGGCACACAAATACGACCCCAAAACCTTAGCAGTCCATCATCACTGATTAAGAAGTCTGACTGCAACCTCTCTTCAGCCTGACTAACCATATCTACCAACTTCTGATCATTTCTCTACCCTGACTTGGTCTGATCCAAGATACTGGGCTCAATCTATAAGCTAGCCACAAACCCATCATTAATTTAATCAACACTGATATTGAGCTCGGTGAACTGTACTAACAAATCCTATTCTTTGATCATCATATAGGCCACCATGCCTTTTCTACTGAGGGCATCTGCTACCACATTCGCCTTACCTGGATGGTATAAAATTTTATAGTCATAATCCTTCAGGAGCTCTATCCATCTCATCTATCTAATATTAAGCTCATTCTGATAAAAAAATATACATAAGACTTTTGTGGTCAATGAAGATCTGAAATTTTTCACCATATAAATAATGTTGACATATCTTCAGAGTAAAAATCACTGCAGGTAATTCCAAATCATGAGTGGGATAGTTCTGCTCATGGTTCTTAAGTTGGCGGGAACCATAAGTGACCACTCTACCATTCTACATCAGCAGACAGCCCAAACCTTGGTGAGAGGCATCACTGTACACTACAAACCCTCTTGATCCATTCGGAATGGTTAAGACTAGTACGATAGTTAACTGATGCTTAAGCTCTTAGAATTTCTGCTCACATTAATCAGACAACTCAAAGGGAACCTCCTTACGTGTCAATCTGGTCAATGGAGCTGTAATCCAGGAAAACCCCTCAATAAATCTTCGAGAATACCCTGTCAATCCTAGGAAACTCCAAACCTCTATCACTGTCCTCGATCTCTCTCACTTTAGCACTGCATCAACTTTAGATGGATCAATAGACACCCCGTCCTTAGATACAATATGCTTGAGGAAAGCAACCTGATTCAACCAGAATTCAAACTTATTAAATTTCCCATATAATGTTTCTCACAAAGGATGTGAAGCATAATCCTCAAATGCTGCTCGTGCTCCTCTCAGAACTTAGAATAGATTAAAATGTCATCAATAAATACAATAAAAATATGTCTAAATACTCTCGAAAGACATCATTCATCAAACTCATAAAAGCAGCAAGGGCATTAGTCAGTCTAAAGGGCATCACCAAAAACTCAAAATGCCCGTATCTGGTCCTGAAAGCTACCTTTGGTACATCAACCTCTTTAATCCTTAACTGGTGATAACACGATCTTAAATCTATCTTAGAAAACACTAAAGCCCCTCTTAACTGATCAAACAAGTCATCCTTAACTGGTGATAACACCTCGTCCTTAGATACAATATGCTTGAGGAAAGCAACCTGATTCAACCAGAATTTAAACTTATTAAATTTCCCATATAATGTTTCTCACAAAGGATGTGAAGCATAATCCTCAAATGCTGCTCGTGCTCCTCTCAGAACTTAGAATAGATTAAAATGTTATCAATAAATACAATAAAAATATGTCTAAATACTCTCGAAAGACATCATTCATCAAACTCATAAAAGCAGCAAGGGCATTAGTCAGTCTAAAGGGCATCACCAAAAACTCAAAATGCCCGTATCTGGTCCTGAAAGCTACCTTTGGTACATCAACCTCTTTAATCCTTAACTGGTGATAACACGATCTTAAATCTATCTTAGAAAACACTAAAGCCCCTCTTAACTGATCAAACAAGTCATCTATCCTTGGCAGGGGATACTTTTTCTTTACTATCGCCTTATTCAAACATCGATAATCTACACACAAGCTGAGACTCTCATCTTTCTTTTTGACAAATAATATTGGAGCACCCCACGAAGATACATTCGGTCTAATGAACCCCTTATCCAGCAATTCTTGTAACTGTTTCTTCAGTTCTTCTAATTTGACCAGTGCCATTCGATAAGGAGGCTTAAAGATAGGCTGAGTGTCGGGCACCAAATCAATTATAAACTCAATTTCCCTCTCCGGTGGTAACCTTGGAAATTCATCCAAAAAAACATTGAAAAACTCATATACTACTGGAACATCCTGAATACTTGGTGGGTCCTAAGTAGTATCAGAAATAAGAGCAATATAACCTTCACAAAATTGATATCATCAGAAATTTTCAAACATATAAACACCTTATAACTTAATAGAACTTAATACCATATACTTCATTTCTTATTAACAAAACAAACATCAAATTTATCAAGTAAAGAGAAAGTGACAATTTTAGTGTAGTAGTCTAGACTTACACGATTAGCAGCTTACTAATCCATACCCAAAATTACATCAAAGCCACACATTTTAGCAAAACTAGATCTGCTAACATTATCCTATCTCCTACCTTGATTTTATAATTTTTACACACCATATCAGTAATCTGTAATTCATGCATGGGTGTTTTTATATGTAACATGTGATCTAGAGGCCCAGGTTCTAGATGCAATTTATGTGCAAACTGTGGGGAAATATAAGAATGTGTGGAACGAGGGTCAAACAAAACATGTGCTTCATAATTACAGACAAGGAGTATACCTCTAATGGTTTCAGAGGAGGTGTTGGATGTCTTCCTGTCAATGGCAAACACATGTCCCTGCGAGACAGGCTTCTTACTCTTATCCTTGGCTGTGGCCCTTTTCTGTAAGGCCCGTCTCTAGGGAGCCTATCTCCCGTGTTACCTTGACTGCTCCTGAGGCTCAGTAGGTCTCATCTAAGGACAGTCATTGATATGGTGGCCCATAACTTCATATTTAAAATAAGCACCCATGAGCTAATGGCATGGCCCACCATGCGGCTTATTGTTGTTCTTGCATGGTAGAAATTCAATCCCGAAGCCTCAGGTGGTGTTTGCACTATCAATAGGGGTATTGAACTTCCCAACCCCCACTTGAGGCTCATCTGCCACTGTCTCTTAGGCTGACCCTACCTCATTTTTGGTCTAGATGTCTCTGGTTTTTTCCTATTATTTTCGTCCTTACCCCTATACCCATATAGAGCTTGAGTCACATCAAGATCCATTTCGATCTCCTGAGCTCATCTGAGGGTTTCCTTAAAATAAGTGACCCGGAGTCCCAACAGTCTATCACGGATCCCCAATCTCAAACCTGCCAAAAACCTCTCGATATGACGCTTTGGGTCCCTGACTGTCTCGGGGTCATACCTCATCAGGGTAGTGAACTGATTCTCGTACTTGTCTACTATCATACTACCCTGAACCAAATTCAAAAATTTGTTTGTATCTTTTTTTGGGAAGTGCGCGAAATATACTAGGTCCTAATGCATTAAGGATAGCATCCCAAGAAATAGCTGACTGACTATCTGCTAAAACTATCTGAGTAGACCTTCACCAAAACTTAGCTTTGCCCCTTGTAAGGCTCATAAATTTATATGTATCCTTTATGATTCTTTGATGTACAGACAAGTTACATTTGTTAAGAATCATAAGAAATGAATGTTTTTAAGTTTCAAATGTGAATGAAATGCAAAACGAGTAGTGAAGCAAACGAATATGGATTTACCTTTGAATTTTTTTAGAAAATTACTCAGGAATGCTATAGATGAAGTGCAGATCGATCTCATTAGCAAGGAGAGATCGATTCATAGCTTGAAATATAATGCCAAAGCAATCTGCAAGAGGGAGATCGATCCCTCATTCAAAGCAGATTAATCTCGGGTGAATTATGGTTGAAGCAGATCGATCTTTAAAGGGTTCTGGATAACACAGATCGATCTTTTATCAAGGGCTAGATCGATCTCTAAAACCTTCTGTATGAATCAGATCGATCTCATACCAAGGGGCAGATCGATCTCACCTTCTACAAAGATCAAATTTTAAAGAGTAAACACAGGGCAGATCAATCTCTAACTACTAGAAGATTAATCTCCTAAGGTAATTCTATATAAACTTGACTGTTGCACCTTCCTTCTCTGAGAAACAGAAATCCCCATTAAAACCAAGTGAAAACCTAACTTTTGTACTCTAAAAATCATCACCTATCAATCAGTTTTGAGGGAGATTTATTTCAGTAAAGTTATTCCTTCTGAAGAGGAGAACAACATAGTTGAAAACTAGAAGTTGAAATCAAGGATTGGAGGAGCAAAGTGGATTTTCCACCAATTTGGCAAAAAGAGGAAAAATCAAGCTAGGTAAGATTCAATACACCAACTTCAAGTATGTTAATATAGGTATCTTGGTGAGTTGCTTGGTGTATCTTTTGTTGGCTGAAAACACCTTGAACATGTTAAGTCTCCATGACCTAGAATTTGGCTTAGATTTGAGAAAATGAGAGAAAGTTGATTTGGCATGGATTAAATGATGATTTAAGCATGTAGAGATGTTATTAAGCATGTATATATGATTGTAAGATAGTTTTGTGAATACATATGTTGGAATAGATGAGGAATGAAAATAGGCATATGAAATGTATGGTGAAATACCATAGTGAATGAAAATGATGAACTTCAGGCATTGGGAGATTAATGTTGTTTCAATTCGAATCAATAAACTTGACGAGTCTAATAGGTTCTCGAGAAATGAGTTGTAAAATCGAAATGGAATTAAGAGAGAATAAAGTTCAAATGGATGTAAAAAGGGCTAAATGCATTGATTTAAATTCATGCAAGTGAAAATTAAGTATATTAATGTATACTGATGTGAATGGTTATCTATAGCTTCAGCGCTTATATTGAGAACTGATCGGACTGCGAGGTTTAGCAGCATCGAGGAAGTGAGGTCACGTAACGTGATTCGATGTAAGGGAATTTTTTGAGTAGCTAGAGGTAGCTATACGTAATTCGAATAGAATTTTGAGTATTTAAATCGTAGATGGATTTTTGAATATGGAAAATTTCGATAGAAATTGATAAGGCAAAAATTATGATTTTACCCCAATTAAGGGTAAAAAGCTTAGGAAGCATGTTTGTGACTAGTTTTGACAGTTGCATAGATAGATTTGGCTAATGGTTTCATGTTATATGCAAAAATAGAAAATTATAGTGTTGATTTGATTTAATTGAGTGAATTTCAATTGAAATAAGCCATCTATCGGTTTATGTGAAAACCATTTTGTGTTAGAGTGATACTCGCACTAGATTTTACCAGATATGCATCTCATAGTAGTTGAGTATTCCTCATACTTGATTTTAATGCGATTTGTACATGATAGAGTACTGGAGCGTTGCTCGTACTCAGTTTTATTGATTAATGCATGATAGAGTATTAGAGCATTGCTCATACTCAGTTTTACATGACATAGTGCTGAGAGTATTGCTTGTACTAGATTTATGTGACTTGTGCATGTGGTCATGTTGGAGTTTACTCGCACGTACCGATTTTGAAAGAGATAGCATGAAACAACCGTGCTGGGAGCCTGTGTAGACTGTGTATCGCACCGATTATATGCTCGCACGTGTAAAATTTTGAGATATGGCCGAGGGCTAACTATTATCCATGGTATGATGGCTAAGACCTATGTCAGGCACCCTAACCTTGATATTAGGTCCATGGAGTACTTTGTATAGTGTATGTCACATGGAGTGTGATGTACCGTGAGTACACGATGATATAAAGTTGTTGGCTGACGGTTGAGGATTTGACCCTCCTCCCGTTATAGCAAATGTGAGGCCCCACACATTGAGTACTATGTAGCTTGGGATCACGAAAAAATAAGATATGATCATAATCTCGGAACAAGTAGTCGCCTATCTCACCTTACTGATATTTCTTGTTTGAATTGTCACATTAGTTTTTATAAATTGGGTAGACCCGAGAGATGGGTTAAGCCTTGACATGTGACCTTATGTGTGATATGGGTAACCCGAGGGATGGGTGAGGCCCGGATTTCCATGTTTTTACATGATGATATGCCATCTTTGTTTTGATTTAATTGATATGGCATGATGAAATGTGATTTATAGTAATTACATGAAAATGCAATGTTTTGCATAAATTGCTAAGGTTATTAAACCAGCACGTTTTCAGTTCATACTGATGATTTGTATCTATATATATATATTGGATAAATGTTTCAAGAAAGATACATGCTTTAGATGTAAATCGAAAAGGAAATGATTTCAAGGCATGAGCATGGTATTTTATAGATAGTATGGTTATCTACTTGCTTGCCTTATTTCCTTACTGAGCTGTGAACTCACCCCCTTTTTTATTTCCTCCTCTCTACAGAACGTTCACAATAGTTGAGTACGATTAAGGACTAATATTCCTTTATTCGATGCATACCCATCTTACAAAAGGTATACATATTCAAACGTTTTGTACTGAACAATGTAAAAGCACATTTATATAAACGAATGTACTATCAGGGATGCATATGTACATGTATTTGTATTTAATATATGTAAATTACTTATGAGAAAGAGTACTTATAGTCAATGGATAATTGTATTGACTTATATGCATGCTATAAGATGAATGTGGTTGAGGTGACTAATATCGAATCACAACCCAACGGTTTGGTGTTTGAATTGTGACAGAAGGAAAGGTAAGTAAAATGCGAAAAACATTGTAGTGGATTTTGGTAAGCCACGGGCGGTCGTGACACCCCTCAACATATAACTAGCCATAGTTATCCTTTCAGCATGGGTACATCCCAAATACTGGAATGCCATCTCGATATCCATCAGCCACTCTTCCGCCGTAGCCGGATCCTTAACCCTTGTAAATTCTAGAGTGTTCATCCCAAGAAAGTCTCGTAGTCTTTGAGTAACCCTATCATCTCTGGGTTGAGGGACTGGAGGCTGTGAATCAAGGGCTGCTGGAGAAACCTGTGATGGAAGAGGTGGAGGAGTGGGTGCGGACGTAGTAGAACCAATATCTAAAGTATTTGCCCCAAATTTTTAGGCAAACATGGCAGCGAGTGCACTAAGTCCCTCTCTCATACTTTGCATTGTAAGACCCGTATTTCATATGTAACATTATAACTTCATACGTATGTCTATGTACATGTAAAGTGAGTCATAAGTGATGTAAAGTCCAGAAAATCGTTGTACACCCTTGTAATATGAGTTGTGAATATACACACAAGTTTCATTATTTGTGAATATGAAGAAATGGACTTTTGTATGTGATGAATGTTAGTGAAATGAAAAATGAATAGTGTGGTAAAATGGAATGAAGTTGCATGAGATGCATAAATCTTGTACTTTCATTTAGTTTTGTATTGTATACCTTTGGTTATATAATGAAGACACACAAGTTTTAATGTGTATAAAGTATGAATGGATGTCATTTTCAAGTCATAAAGGTGGTTGGAAGAGAAAATGACTATGGCAGCAAAATTTAAGGATGTTTGTGTGAGTTATTACAGAAAATTGTATCAAAATCTGCAAAATATGAATGCTAGAGCGATCTCATTGAAGGAAAGATCGATATAGAAAAGTAAAAAATGATCTTATTTGAGCAATGGAGCAGGGCAGATCGATCTCCAATGGGGCCAAATCGATCTGCTAAACATTCTGTAAAGAAGAGATCGACCCTTAATGCAAGCAGATCGATTTCCTTAGCTCTGGGGTTGGAGAAGATCGATCTCCTCCCTTAGCCAGAGCGATCTCCTTAACTCTCTGCCTAAAACAGATCGATCTCAAGCCCTTGACAGATCGATCTCATGCCCTAAAAATGTCATGAAAATGAGGGATTTAAGAGGACCATATCGATCTCCACCTAATGTATATCGATCTCATCAAGCCATTTCTATAAAAGGAGCAGTTGAAATCCTCAATTCATGGAAAACAACCCCATTTCCTCCATTTTCAATCAAACTTAGCTTTCTCACTCCTAAATCCACCCATTTCCAGTAAGATTTGAGGAAAGACCATTAGATACAAAGTTGTTCAAATCTAAGAGAAGAACAACATGCTTTGGAATCAAAGCATCATTTGTTGTATTAAAGGAGTAAGGGACATTTTCATTTTGAAGCAAGAAGAGAAACTAGATTGTTAAGTTTCTAATACTCTAGCCCAAGTACATTTGTCTATTTATTGATTTTAGAGTTGATTTGTATGTGTATTGATGGTTAAAACTACCTAGGATGTGATGGAACTAGTGTGAACTAGAAAATAGAATGAATGTAGTGTGAGAAAATGTGATTTGGATGAGTTGGTGATTTATGGGATAATGCTAAGCTGTTATTGAAGTAATGAGAATGATTTGAGATAGTTAAATGAAGCCACATTTTGAGGATAGTCAATTTATGGAAATGAGTATATAAGATGTTTGATAAAATACCATAGTGAAGAAATTGATGAAATATGAACACTATGAGCTTAATATCGAATTAATATTAATTTAGTACGAACAATAGGCCTAAAAGAATCCATAGACTCGAGATATGAGTGGAACAATAAAACGAGACCTTATAAGTGTTAATGGAGGCTATAGGTTGAATTGACTATAGCAAACACAAGAGTTGTGTTATATGGACTAAATTGATGTGATAAACGACTTTGTACAATTTTAGAGAGTTCGTTGGAGACGAATCGAATAGCACAAGTAAGCAGCTCTAAGGAAGCGGAATCACGCTACGCGACTCATGGTAACGAAATTCTGTGGGTATATAGAGATAATTGTTCGTACTTTGAACACGTGGGTGAATATAGGATGTTATAAATTGCATGATTGTTGATATGCGTGAATAGCTACAAGTATTTGTATGGGATTTGGTTTGAAGTAGATTTTATAAAAAGGGATAGTAAGGCTAATAATTGCATAAATCATGTGTTTTGACATTTTACAAAAACACTTTGCTTTGTTTTGAACATATTAACGGATGGGCTGGCTAATGTTTGAATACTTTTGTGAAATAGCAAATGTGAGGTGTTAATCATGTTTTGAGATTGTTTTGAATGTATATGAGCCGCCTATCGGGTTTATCTGAATTAAATCGTGCTAGAGCCTCGCTCGTACTGGATTTTGATGCTTTCACTTGTACAAAACGTGCTGGAGATTAGCTCGCACTTTGATTTGAAATTGTGATTATGTTTTGTAAACCGTACTGGAGATTCTGCTCATACGTAGATTTTCGAGTGATTTTCTTATGCATATATGTGAGATCTGAGAATTTTAGACATATTTTAATTATGTAATAAGAACTTGAAGTGTAATTTATTGAGCTAAGTGAATTGTGGAAATTATATTTGGAGATTTACATGTTATGTGTTTAACCTAAGTGTGAAACTATGAGGTCAGATTGATCTTAGAGAAGAAAGATCGATCTAGTGAGCTAAAAATGACAAGGAAGGAGGATAGTAAGTGAGCAGATCGATCTCCAATGGAAGAGGATCGATCTCCTTATGATTCTGTTTGAGAGAAGATCGATCTCATGAGGAAGGGATTGATCTCCAAATGTTTCTGTTTGGGAGAAGATCGATCTCCTCAAAGAGCAGATCGATCTCATAAAGCCATAAAGAGATCGATCTCACCCCTCGACAGATCGATCTCCTAGGCATAAAATTACCCCAAATTGTCCCCAAATTCAAATGCAGATCGATCTCATCAAGAGCTAGATCGATCTTCTACCCTCCGTCTATATAAGGAACCCTGCTCTCTCCTGTAATTTCATTTTCTCTCTCTTCAAAACCTCATTTTCACCCGAGCCCTAGCTTCTCACTCATCCAAAACACCCATTTTCGTCCAAATCAGAGGCTGTGGCAAGGAGGAAAGTTGTTCCTCATCAAAGGGAGAACAACATACTTGGAAATCGAAAGACGGATTGAATCGAGGCAAGAGATAAGATCTCCACAAGTTTTGGGTAATTTTTAAACCTCGATCTTGATATTTGAGATGATTTTGGTGATAATGGTTGTTGGCATTGTGTTGAAGTAGCTGGAAAATGATTAGGGATTGATGAAATTACAATCTAGTTGGAGTGATAATGATATTTAGTAATTTTGGTAATTTTAGAAATTTTGAGCTATAAATGGAAATTTAGACAATGAGGTGAATTAACATAGATATTGTGGCATGGGCAGTGTAGGATGTTGAGGTGTTTTGAGTGAGATTGTGGTTTGTGATAGAGTTATGAGAATTGAGAAAATTTGAGGTGTTATGAGCAATTATGCTCGATTTTGAGAATTGAAGTTACTGTGATAATGAGTATTGATGTTTTAATATCGTTTGGACAGCTCGGGAGTTCCAGAGTGGAATGCGAGGCTAGTCCGTGATACGGGGGAAAGAATTGCACTATACAAGGTACAAAGAGGTAAGGGAAACTAAACCTTTTGTGTATGTGATTTGTGAACTATTATAGCATGATTTGCAATTTATAAAACAAGCATGTTTGAGGTGTTATGTTTTGATGAGAATGCTCACGATTTTTATAGCCAGTTGGAGCCCAATGTTTTTATGAGTTTATAATTGGGCTCTACGTTAAGGCAATATTGAGATTTGAGAAATGTGTGTGTGTTTTGCCGGTTGGAACTCAGTTTTAAATATATTTTGTGTTGAGTACAAAATGGTTTTAAATGAGTTTTATGAAAGAAACCACTATGAGTTCTACGTGAGGTAAACTAGTTTTATATGATAATGGCTATTGATAAAGACTTAGGTGTGTAATTTTGAGTACACACCGGGCATTGCTCTGGTAGCATGTAAGCCCGATTCTTCACCATTCTGGTAACGTGAGATCCCCCATTCTGTGGCTGTGCCACGTATATTTGTTGGCCGTTGCCACGTGAGATCCCTCATTCTGTGGCTGTGCCACGTATATTTGGTGGCCGGTGCCACATGAGATCCCCCTTTCTGTGGCTGTGCCACGTATATTTGGTGGTCGTTGCCACGTGAAACCCTATTCTGTGGCTGTGCCACGTGTGAATCTAAATCAGTGGCTATGCCAGGTATATTTTGTGGTCGTTGCCACGTGAAACCCTATTCTGTGCTTGTGCCATGTGTGAATCTAAATCAGTGACTATGCCACGTATATTTGGTGGCCGTTGCCATGTGAAACCCTATTCTGTGGCTGTGCCACGTGTGAATCTAAATCAGTAGCTATGCCACGTATATTTGGTGGCCGTTGCCACATGAAACCCTATTCTGTGGCTATGCCACGTGTGAATCTAAATCAGTGGCTATGCCACGTGTGTTTGGTGGCTGTGCCACGTGTATTATTATTACAGTGATTTTATCACGTAAATTGAGAAAGTCATTATCGTATTATTTTCACATGCTTGTTACTGCTCTATACTGAGCCTTTTACTTCATGTTTCCACATGATTTTGAGATATGTGAATGTTGTTTTGAGAACTTTCATGCTATGGTTTTCAAATGAGTATACTGAGTTTCACGTGCAAATAAATATTTTATGATATGCATTATGGTTTATATAACGAGTCCCTTACCCCTTTACTGAACGATTTAGAAGCTCACCCTGTTTTCTTTCCCCCCAGATTTCTTCAAGTGAAAAGGGTTTCCCCGCGACGTACGGAGTAGTGGCTAGTGGAGGACTTGAGTTCTAGGCCATATATTGTGTTTTGAGGTATCATTTATCTTTTCATGTACCCAGGCAATTATTGAAACTACAGACACTTGATGTATAACATTGTATGGGATGTATTAGGATTAATTAACTTGAGATTGAGTAATATATATGATCTAATATATACTATCTAATGATGTAATCCTGAGGTATGATATGTATGATGATGTATGACACTGTATAGGAATGCACCCTTAATTGTGATTTGATGAGTAAAAAGTTTTTAAATTTGCCTTATTTTCTGCGTGTCAAGGCGTGACAGAGCTTTCTTGGTATCAGAGCTTAGGATGTCTAGTACTGTCAGTGTCGATTAAGTGAAATAGAATACATCCCAAGTGTCTGTAATAGTCTGGTCATGAACTGAATTTGAGGGTTGAGATTTCAATTGATTTTGATATGTACGCGCTGGAGACGAGTTGAGATAGAGAATGAGTGGACGACGAGGTCGTTCGAGGAGGCAGGCAGAGTCCCCTCCGCCACCTGCCCCACAACCAGAGAGTCCTAACTCTCGATTTAATCGGATTGAGACCGATGTGAGGTAAGGTTTTGAGCAGATGGCAGCGCTATTCTCGCAACACTTTGGAGTTAATGCATCGGGTACTACTCCTACACCCCCACAAGGACCTCCCATACCCTCAGTACAGATGGACCCAGTGCCTCCCGTCACTCAGCCTGATGACAGAAGTATGGTCCGACTGAAGGATTTTCTGAAGATGAATCCACCCGCATTTAGGGGAAAGAAGGATCCTACAGAGGCTGTGGAGTGGCTGACGGAGTTGAGAATTATATTTGATTATCTGGGGTGCACTGATGCTGAGAGGGTCAGTATGAGTATCTATATGTTGAAGGGGAGAGCTCGAGATTGGTGGGGTACTACCCAGGGTATTCTGATGTCCCGCCAGGATGTGATTGGTTGGGAAGAGTTTCAGACAGCCTTTAGGACCCAATATGTACCACGAGCCTCCCAGAGAAAGAAATAGGCCTAGTTTTTGAGTTTGGTACAGGGTGATATGTCTGTGGATGACTATGAGAGCCAATTCACCGCGCTATTGAGATATGACCCAGAGACCTTCAAGAATGAAGAGCTCCGCATAAAGAAGTTTGTGTATGGATTGAAGCCCGTTATCAGAGATAGATTGATAGGGCTATGTATTACTGAGTTTGGAGATGCTCTGAGACGAGCACAAGAGATTGAAAGAGGAATTGAAATGGTACAATCCCAGAATGAGCTCAGAGCAATGAATAGAGATAAGGGCAAGAGGCCAGCGATTTTCCAAACAGATGCTCAGAGAGGTTCCTTCAGAAGAGGAAGGATTGAGGTGCAGAAGGGCAGATTAGAGAGACCCAGAGTTTACCTTAACATCAGGGAGACCCCTCGAGATGTCAGGCCTGAGCTAAGGTTTTTGCAAAAATTGTGGCCGAATGCATAAGGGAAGTTGTACTGGGTCGATCCATAGATGTTTTAGATGTGGAGACATGGGTCACATGGTGAAGGATTGCCCTCAACCTCAAAAACCACATGTCTTGGAGCCCACTAGACAACAACCTCAAAGAGTGAACCCCCAGAGACGGGCCACTGCTGCATAGAAAGGAAAGAGACATGTTACACAGGGACATGTGTTTGCCCTAGATAAGGAGACCGCTGGCACTTCTGCAGAAACTATAAGAGGTACACTCTCTGTCTGTAATCATAAGGCTCATGTGTTGATAGATCTAGGATCCACGCATTCATTCATTTCTGAGCATTTTACATGTAGATTAGATTTGAAGTTTGAACCCCTAGAGTATATACTACATGTAAATACCCCTATGCGTGAATCCTAGAGAACTGAGTTAATCTATAGAGGATGTGGAGTAAAGGTGGGAGACAGAGTGATGTTAGCAGATCTAATCATGTTAAATATGCATGGGTTTGATGTAATTTCGGGAATGGATTGGTTGGCAACCAATCGAGCGAGTTTAGACTGCTACACTAAGATTGTAACTTTCTCCCTACCTGAACCTTGCAGTGTACGTTTGAATTATTGAGTAAATAGATGTATGGAATTTTGTAAACAATTTGAGAATTTTAATATTATTTTGGATAGTATTAAATATGATTGTTCATGTGAAGGTTATGAAACACTCATCTCAGATGATGATCGGGAACATTCGAGGATTGAGGATATACCTATGGTGTGTGAATTTCTGGATGTTTTCCCAGATGAGTTACCAGGTTTACCACCAAAGAGAGAGTTGGAGTTTACCATTGATTTGGTACCAAATACTCAGCCGATCTCTAAACCTCCCTACAGGATGGCATTAGTGGAACTTGAGGAATTGAAGAAATAACTACAGGAGTTATTGGATCAAGGGTTTATTAGACCCAGTGTTTCACCGTGGGGAGCACCAGTATTATTTGTTAAGAAGAAGGATGGTAGTCTCAGATTATGCGTAGACTACCGGTTGTTAAATAAAGCCACGGTGAAGAATAAGTATCCATTGCCCAGGATTGATGATCTACTTGATCAGCTGAGAGGGGCATCAGTCTTTTCTAAGATTGATTTGAGATCGGGATATCACCAATTGAGGATCAAGGAAGAAGATATTCCAAAGACGGCCTTCAGGACAAGGTATGGCCATTATGAGTTTCTGGTGATGTCCTTTGGATTGACAAACGCCCCTGTAGCATTTATGAGATTAATGAATGAAGTGTTCAGAGATTATCGAGATAAGTTTTAATAGTCTTTATTGATGATATCCTGGTGTACTCTCGGTCGTATGAGGAGCCTGCACAGCATTTGTGGTTAGTAATTCAGATACTCCGAGATAAGCAATTATATGGGAAGCTTAGTAAGTGTGAGTTTTAGCTGGATCGAATAGCTTTCCTTGGTCATATAGTCTCAGAGGAAGGGGTATCAGTGGATCCAAGTAAAGTAGAGATTGTACTTAACTGGGAAAGACCGAGGACAATTACTGAGGTGCGAAGCTTCCTTGGTTTGGCAGGGTATTACAGAAGATTTGTGGAAGGATTTTTCAGGATTGTCGCTCCTTTGACTAAACTCATACCCAAGGAGACTCCGTTCATATGGACTGATCAGTGTGAGCTCAGCTTTCAGGAGTTAAAGAGGAGATTGCCAGTGGCACCTGTGCTAACTATTCTTGAGGGATCAAGGGGATTTTCGGTATATAGTGATGCTTCTCATCAAGGATTGGGGTGTGTGCTTATGCAGCATGGAAGAATGGTCGCATATGGATCGCGACAGTTGAAAGACCATAAGCGAAATTACCCCACGCATGATTTGGAGTTAGCCGCTGTGGTATTTGCCTTGAAGATCTGGCAACACTACTTATATGGGGAAAGATTTCAGATCTTCACTGATCACAAGAGTTTGAGATATCTCTTTGATCAGAAAGAGTTAAACATGAGACAAAGGAGATGGATGAAACTTCTTAAGGATTATGACTGCGAAATTCTATATCATCCGGGTAAGGCAAATGTAGTTGTTGATACCCTGAGCAGGAAGAGTATGATATCTGTTATGATGATCAGGGAATGGGATTTGCTGGAGCAGTTAGCCGAACTCCGGATCAGAGTTAAAGAGATAGAGACTGGATTTTTGGCTAGCTTTCGTATAGAGCCCAGGATCATGGATCAGATTAGAACTGGGCAGCGCAATGATCAGAGGTTAATAGATGTGGTTAGCCAAGCTGAACAGAGTTCGCAGTTGGATCTCACAGTTAGTGAGGATGGATTGTTGAGATTCAAAGGACGGATTTGTGCACCGAAAGATGATACCCTAAAGAGACAGATACTGAGAGAATCTCACTGCTCGCGATACACCATGCACCCAGGGAGTACTAAGATGTACCGAGATTTGAGAAAAGTGTACTGGTGGAGTGGTATGAAGCGAGACGTGGCAGAGTATGTGGCCAGGTGTTTAGTATGCCAGCAAGTGAAAGCTAAGCATAGGAAGCTCGGGGGACTGCTACAACCTTTACCTGTACCTACATGGAAATGGGAACATGTCACTATAGACTTTATTATGGGTTTACCGAGGACCCGAAAAGGTCGTGACGCTATATGGGTTATAGTGGATAGATTGACCAAGAGTGCCCACTTTCTTGCCATCAAGAGCACAGATACTGTGGATGCCTTAGCTGAGCAGTAGGTCAGCGAGATAGCCAGATTACATGGGGCTCTAGTGAGTATTACTTCTGATAGAGATTCCCGGTTTACTTCTAGATTTTGGACCCAGTTTTTGGAGTCCATGGGATCTCGATTGAGTTTTAGTACCGCCTATCATCCTCAGACAGATGGTCAATCAGAGAGGACTATTCAGACCCTGGAGGATATGTTGAGGGCGTGTACGATGGATTTTAAGGGATCATGGGATGATCACTTGCCCCTAGCAGAGTTTGCGTACAATAACAGCTATCATGCGAGTATTGGAATGGCACCTTTTGAGGCTCTATATGGTAGGAGGTGTAGATCCCTTGTAGCTTGGGAAGAAGTCGGTGACAGAAAGATAAATGCTCTCGAGCTAGTTGAGCAAGCTATACAGAGTGTGAAACTCATATGTGAGAGGTTACGAGCTACACAGAGTAGACAGAAAAGCTACGCGGATGTGCGTAGACGGCCACTCAAGTTTGATGTTGGTGACGTAATATTTCTGAAAATATCACCGAGTAAGGGTATCAAGCAATTTGGGAAGAAAGGGAAATTGAGTCCTCGATACATAGGACCATTCGAGATTCTTGAGAGAGTGGGAGAGGTAGCCTATAGATTGGCATTACCCCCACAGATGTCCAGAATACATAATGTTTTTCATGTGTCTATGTTGAGGAAGTACCATCCGAACCCTTCTCATGTCATAGAGTATGACGAGATGGACATACAAGAGGACATGAGCTATACTGAGGAACTCGTCCGGATTCTCGATAGAAAGGAGAAGGTTTAGAGAACTAAGAGCATCCCATTAGTGAAAGTTTTGTGGAAACATCACTCAATGGAAGAGGCAACGTGGGAACTAGAGAATCTCATGAAGGAGAAATACCCCCATCTATTTGACTAGTTGAGTTGAATTTGGAGGACCAAATTCTTTTAAGGTGGGGAGGATGTGGGATCTGAGAATTTTAGACATATTTTAATTATGTATTAAGAACTTGAAGTGTAATTTATTGAGCTAAGTGAATTGTGAAAATTATATTTAGAGATTTACATGTTAAGTGTTTAACCTAAGTGTGAAACTATGAGGTCAGATCGATCTTAGAGAAGAAAGATCTATCTAGTAAGCTAAAAATGACAAGGAAGGAGGATAGTAAGTGAGCAGATCGATCTCCAATGGAAGAGGATCGATCTCCTTATGATTCTGTTTGAGAGAAGATCGATCTCATGAGGAAGGGATCGATCTCCAAATGTTTCTGTTTGGGAGAAGATCGATCTCCTCAAAGAGCAGATCGATCTCATAAAGCCATAAAGAGATCGATCTCACCCCTTGACAGATCGATCTCCTAGGCATAAAATTGCCCCAAATCGTCTCCAAATTCAAATGCAGATCGATCTCATCAAGAGCCAGATCAATCTCCTACCCTACGTCTATATAAGGAACCCCTGCTTTCTCCTACAATTTCATTTTCTCTCTCTTCAATACCCCATTTTCACCCGAGCCCTAGCTTTCTCACTCATCCAAAGCGCCCATTTCTGTCCAAATCAGAGGTTGTGGCAAGGAGGAAAGTTGTTCCTCATTAACGGGAGAACAACATACTTGGAAATTGGAAGACGTATTGAATCGAGGCAAGAGATAAGCTCTCCACAAGTTTTGGGTAATTTCTAAATCTCGATCTTGATATTTGAGATGATTTTGGTGATAATGGTTGTTGGCATTGTGTTGAAGTAGCTGGAAAATGATTAGGGATTGATGAAATTACAATGTAGTTAGAGTGATAATGATATTTAGTAATTTTGGTAATTTTGGGAATTTTGAGCTATAAATGGAAATTTAAACAATGAGGTGAATTAACATAGATATTGTGGCATGGGCAATGTAGGATGTTGAGGTGTTGTGAGCGAGATTGTGGTTTGTGATAGAGTTATGAGAATTGAGAAAATTTGAGGTGTTATGAGCAATTATGCTCGATTTTGAGAATTGAGGTTACTGTGATGATGAGTATTGATGTTTTAACATTGTTTGGACAGCTCGGGAGTTCCAGAGTGGAATGCGAGGCTAGTCTGTGATACGGGGGAAACAATTGCACTATACGACGTGCAAAGAGGTAAGGGAAACTAAACCTTCTGTGTATGTGATTTGTGAACTATTATAGTATGATTTGCGATTTATAAAACAAGCATGTTTGAGGTGTTATATTTTGATGAGAATGCACATGATTTTTATAGCCGGTTGGAGCCCAATGTTTTTATGAGTTTATAATTGGGCTCTTCGTTAAGGCAATATTGAGATTTGAGAAATGTGTGCGTGTTTTGCCGGTTGGAACTCAGTTTTAAATATGTTTTGTGTTGAGTACAAAACGGTTTTAAATGAGCTTTATGAAAGAAACCACTATAAGTTCTACGTGAAGGCAAACTAGTTTTATATGATAATGGCTATTGATAAAGACTTAGGTGTGTAATTTTGAGTACACACCGGGCATTGCTTTGGTAGCATGTAAGCCTGATTCTTCTCCGTTCTGGTAACGTGAGATCCCCCATTCTGTGACTGTTCCATGTATATTTGGTGGCCGTTGCCACATGAGATCCCCCATTCTGTGGCTGTGCCATGTATATTTAGTGGCGTTGCCACGTGAGATCCCCCATTCTGTGGCTGTGCCACGTATATTTGGTGGCTGTTGCCACGTGAGATCCCCCATTCTATGGCTATGACACGTATATTTGGTGGTCATTGCCACGTGAAACCCTATTCTGTGGCTATGCCACGTGTGAATCTAAATCAGTGGCTATGCCACGTATATTTGGTGGTCATTGCCACATGAAACCCTATTCTGTGGCTGTGCCACGTGTGAATCTAAATCAGTGACTATGCCACGTATATTTAGTGGCAGTTGCCACGTGAAACCCTATTTTGTGGCTGTGCCACGTGTGAATCTAAATCAGTTGCTATGCCACGTATATTTGGTGGCCGTTGCCACGTGAAACCCTATTCTGTGGCTGTGCCACGTGTGAATCTAAATCAGTGGCTATGCCACGTGTGTTTGGTGGCTACGCCACGTGCATTATTATTACAGTGATTTTATCACGTAAATTGAGAAAGCCATTATCGCATTATTTTCACATGCTTGTTACTGCTCTATACTGAGCCTTTTACTTCATGTTTCCACATGATTTTGAGATATGCAAATGTTGTTTTGAGAACTTTCATGCTATGGTTTTCAAATGAGTATACTGAGTTTCACGTGCAAATAAATATTTTATGATATGCATTATGGTTTATATAACGAGTCCCTTACCCCTTTACTGAATGATTTAGAAGCTCACCCTGTTTTCTTTCCCCCCAGATTTTTTCAAGTGAAAAGGGTTTCCCCGCGACGTACGGTGTAGTGGCTAGTGGAGGACTTGAGGTCTAGGCCATCTATTGTGTTTTGAGGTATCATTTATCTTTTCATGTACCCAGACAATTATTGAAACTACAGACACTTGATGTATAACATTGTATAGGATGTATTAGGATTAATTAACTTGAGATTAAGTAATGTATATGATCTAATATATACTATCTAATGATATGATCCTGAGGTATGATATGTATGATGATGTATGACACTGTACAGGAATGCACCCTTAATTATGATTTGATGAGTAAAAAGTTTTTAAATTTGCCCTATTTTATGCGTTTTCGGGGCATGACAATATAACTGTACTGGAGCTATGCTCATACGTAGTTTCTTCGTGTTTTTATGCATAAATGTCGTACTAGAGCGTTTCTCATACGAGGAGGTTTATCTATGATGCATGTATTGTGCAAGAGCTTAGCTCGCACAGGTTTTCACACTGTCGTATGTATGATGTCGTGGTGAGGGTAATACGAGTTGGTGTTTACGGAACCCAAAAGGGGCGAGCAAGGCCATGAGGGGCTAGGACTTGACATCAAAAGAAAATAATCCCACGTGCACTTGAAACTGAGTAGGTTACACGTGGTATAGGTAGATAAGACCTACGGCTGGCACCCCCAACCATGATATGGGTCCGCGAGCACATTGTACCGTGTACATCACATAGAATACGCTGTACCGTGTGGTTGAGTTACTGATGAGAAAGTCTGGCAAAGAATTAACCAACCTTCATTCCAGCATGATGCCTCGCACACCGAGATCCGTGTGGTTTGGGATGATTTATGACATTGTTAGCCAACATAGTCCATTGAGATATAGTGACCTATCTCACCTGATATTACATAGTACCACATGATTTTTATCCATAAGTGTGATTGTGATTGTCCATGGTAGACCCGAGGGAGGGGTCGAGCCTTGTGGGATTTTGATTGAGAAATGATAATGATTTGTGATAGAGAAATAATTGTGATGGGATTTTAACGTGGTTTGAGAAAGAGATGAATTTAAAAAGGATGTTTCTTAAATGAATTTCCCTTTTGTGATGAATTTTAATGAGACTGAGCATGAGATGGTTTTACGTGTTGATATTTCCATGTTTTATGCCTATTTACATGATTTCAATACATGATATATGTATATACATGTGGCATAGTTTTATTTCCTCATGCTTCGATTATAAACAATTTATGCATAATTCTATCAGCATGTAGATAGAGTAGCTATCTACCTTGCTTGCATTATTGCCTTACTGAGCGTGTGGTTGCTCATCCCTCTCTACTTTCCCCTCTTTACAAAGCGTACATAGTAGCCCAGTGAGGACTGAGGCATTGTATTTTGGACATCCGCTGCTTCCATCGCCAAAAGGTATACATACAGGGAATTCTTTTTGTATCGAAACATGTAAAGGCATAGTAGTCATTTTGTATTGTAATATGGGGAATGTAAAAGTTAGAAAACGTGTCATGTATAAGTGTATAACTTAACTTTCAAATGAATGACACTTCTTTTGATTAATTTGAGAATGTATGATGAGTGATGATTATTATTGACTCACAGCCCAACTGTGTAGTGGTGAGTTTGTTCACGATCGGGTAAGGAAAGGAAAATGTAAAAAATTTATAGTGATTTTAGGTTAAAAATGATAAAATGGGTCATGATAGAGATTAGTATCAGAGCTAAGTTGGTCTGATGTGACTCAGTAATAAAACATAGGAAAATTACATCCCCATATTATTGTGCTTTTGTTTAGATATAATTGTGTATACCATGATGGATTAAGTCTAATAAGCGATTGTGAATATAGGACGTTAGGCATTATGCCTATTACACTCCGAGGTAGAGGGGCAGGAGCACGTGCTAGAGGTCGTAGAGGTGGGCCTGAGAGCCGTGCTGATCCACAGATTGACCAGGCTTCTCAGAACCCTGTTGAGAGACCAGGGGATATTGAGGCACGCTTCGCTATGATAGAATGTAGTATTGAGAGCCTAGTGGAGATAGTCACACAGGCATTGGGTGCCAGTGATAAAAGAGGTCTTGCAGCACAGTTTACTACTGGACAAGCAGCTGCAGAGGCGAAGAGACCTCAGACTGCAGAAACTGTAACTGTTACACCCCCAATACAGGATACGACTTCTCCCATCGCTCCACAGTCGAGCGACAATGATTTGGGGTATGATTGCGAGCTGAGTAGGCTACGTCAATTTCAAGAGTTGAAACCTGCAGTGTTTAGAGGGGTAAAGGATCCGATTATTACGGAGGATTAGGTGTATGAGATGGAGAAGCTGTACAGATTTTTTAGATGTACATCAGCTGAGAAAGTGGCCTTTGTCGTATTTATGCTAAAAGGCGGGGCAGAACACTGGTGGAGATCCACAGAGTCTATTTTGAGGGCTCGACACTAAAAATAGACAGTACATCCTAGCCATCGCACAGAGGAAATTACGGATGGAATTTATGAATTTGGTTCAGGGGAACTATACTGTGGATGAATATGAGTCGAGATTCATGTCTTTTGGGAGATATGACCCGAATACGATGCGTAGTGAGACTCGAAAAGTCCTGAAGTTCGTTGATGGATTGAGATTGGCCATCCAAACTAAGTTAGCTCCCTTTGACATTCATACTTATAAGGAGGTAGTGCACAGGGTATAGTTATGCGAGCAGGACTTTGAGAAGAATGCCTCCGAGCTTGAAAAGATTAGTGTCAGGAGAGATAGAGATTGAAAGAGATTCGAGATAGATAGAGTGGCTCGAAGAGGAGGCCAGAGATTTTTCGAGAAGAGACCTAAGATTGAGGAGGTGCATGAGAGAGCTGCTAAACCTCCTGTGTACCCGACTTTGACTGTACCGAGGGGTATGATTATTAGAGGACCACGACCTACTACTGATCAATGTAGGAGATATGGCAAGTGATAATTCTATTTTTAATAGAATATTTATGCTTAATTTCCTAATTAATTATTTAAATCCTCAATTTATTTTATTAATTATCCTTTTTATTTAATTAAAATTCTTTAATATGCAGGTAAATTAAATCCGGATGAAACTCAGTCGTTTCAATCAAATAGGCTGAAAACGGGCTATAGGAAACTGGACCACTTCCACTTTACAGCAAATCAAATGAAGACAAGTGGCCAAACAATGCCAACTCATCTAGAATTGAAAATTACCATTGTACTCCTAAGTGTGTGTATAAATAGAATATGATAGCAATTGAAAAAAAAAAGGGTAATTAGTAGTAGAATAGTTTTTAGGGTAACTTTAGGATTTATTTTCCTTATTTTTAAGCTTTCCCGGAATATTTTTTTAGCCACCATCTTTATTTTACTGTTCATTCAATTTTATGAAAAGTTTGTTTTTCATTTCTAGTTTCTTGGTATTTCACATTAGTTAATGGCAACCACTTCCAATTTCTTTTATTCTCGGTTTTGTTAAAGTTTTATTTTCGGTATTTTTATGCTCGATTTTTTTTATGAAAAGCTTATTTATGTTTTTTTATAGTTTGTAGATCACGGTTTAGTGTGGTCCTATTGCTTTGTTTCATTTGATCATTTAGGGTGATGAATCTTCCTTCATTACTGCCTTTCAGTTCTGGTGCTTTGATATGGTTTGATGCCGAGCATTGTTCCATATCAATGGTAATGTGGAATCACAGCAGTAGGAGCAGAAATTGAAGCAACCCGAGCTACTGGATTCACATTGATGTGTTGTACAGTTATTGATAATCTTGTTTTCATTTACTGTTGTTAATGTTACTTCTTTCTTTTCGGTTTTATGCTTATATCTAACACGCCCTGAAGGTATTGTCCGCAAATGCACGGGTCGTACAAGTAATAAAGAGATTTGAGTCCCGAGTTATCGTCCCACAGAGAAGTTGACTAACCTAATTAACTACCGGTTAATCTTACCCTAACTATATCCTAGCAAATTATGAATTCTTAATGGGTGGTCTACAAGGCTAAAATTAAAAGTACTGAAAACAATAATCATTAAAAAATAAAGAAAATAAAACTGAGCTAAGATCTACTTACCGAGTTCCATGCAATTAAAAGCAAATACCTACGAAAATAATTAAAATAGTTAAAATTAATTAACGCAATTAAAATAAAATGCAAATATGAAAATGAAGAAAAAAATTAATTAAACTAAAACTTAAAATAAAAATGCATGTAATTAAACTAATGAAAATTGCGAATAAAAATAACCTAAAATCTAATAAAAATGATAGCTAAATTAAAAATGCATGAAACATACTTAATCTAAATTAATTCTAAATGGAAAACCTTAATTCCTATTGTAAAAAGAAAATTAACTATTAATGAAATTAAACTAAGCCTTAAACTAATAAACTAAGAAAATATAACTAATAAGCAAATTGATAAATAACTAAGCTACAAGTAACAAAAGACATAATAGCACTTAAACAAAATAAAAATAATTACATGAGACTATCATTAAGGACTAGCCAAACGTGGCCTTAGACAACATATTCCAGCAAGTGGTCTCGATTCACTGTGCACGTTTCCTTTTCTTCTTGGCTGCTCCAGGTGTTCCTTGCTATTCTCGGTTCTATGCCTCTGCTCCTGCCGTGCTCCACACCTACTGTCTGCAAACTTCTGCTCCAGGTCAGTGTAATCTTGTTGTCTGCTTGCCCAGCATATCCCTACCGAGCATCACCCACGTACTGCCATCGTTGTAGTTTACTTGGCCTGGGATCAGTTTCGGTCCCAGCTGCCGCCATCCTGCTCGCGTCTGTCTCTGGTACATGCAGTTACCAATTGTTTCACCCGTCCTGCACGGGTCCTCCTGAGCTGATTCTGCTTCAGCAGCGTACATCCTACTTCAGTCCAGATTAATGACGCCTACATCCTGCACCAAAAATAGAACAACAGCAAAGGCAAGATGCGGGTGAAGTGGAAGAGCTTTTGTCACTGGTCTAACAAACAGATCAGCTCCCAACATCATTCTGTAATCAAGCATTACACTGCTCAAACATTCTCAACAAACTGTTTCAGCTAGGGACACCAAGAAAAATTAAATCAGTGAAACAAAACAAAAAGGGAATACGAGGCAAAACCATACAAGCCTAGATCATGCTTTAAGCTAACGATGAACTAAAAACAATATAAGTAAGTTGGATCATAACAGAAACTTGAAGTAGGAAAACCTTAACTGAACATGAAGGATTAGAAACTAAGTTAGGCTTTTAACAACTTCAATAACACTAAAGTAGTTTACTGCAGCAGCTCAATTTTATTGTAACCAAATTAACCATAATATATAGCTACCAAATATTAAGTTAGTGCAGCATAAAAGCATAAAAATAACATGAACAGAGCAAGCAAATGAAAACAGAGCTAAACAGAGGATGAGGTTCATGCTACTGTTACCGTCTGGTCTTAACCCGTGAACCACCATCCAACACCTTCATCCAAGTTGCCGATAAGCTGCTGTTGCAGCAACCTTATATGCATGCTGTAGCAGCCCGAACAGCCAAAACATGCAACGAAAATCAGCAGAAGCCATATAAGCAACTGGGAACCTTGATGGTCGGAAACCTTAACCGAACATGAAAGATTAGAAATGACTGTGCTTGGAGTCTCGGGTTTCCATTATCATGGCACATTCATCTCAACCCCATGGATAAGGATCTTCAATAATGCACAAGTGACAGCATCGTAACCTCATTTGTCAGTCATCATGCAAAATGGTTAAAGAAATGGTAAATGGTTGTAGCTATGCTAATCAATCATACATAAACAGTAAAAAAAAAAAATTAAAACCAAGAACCAACAAGTATATAAAAGCAACGAAACATAACATAAAAAAAATGTGATAAAAGACTATGCTAACTACTAGAATGAGATTTTCATCAAAAATAAAAGCTTGTAAAATTTCAACAATGGTGCCCAAAGAAAAATAAACTAACGAAAATTGCTTTTAAAGAAAACAACAAAGACTATTAAAAACTACTCTACCTACATTATTCCTATTCTACCCTACTTACCGTACTCCTACTCCTACTCTACTTCATTTTTCAATTACCATCATGCTCTATTTATACACAAACATAGGGGTACAATGGTAAATTTTCATCCTAGATGAGTTGGCATTGTTTGGCCACTTGTCTTCATTTGATTTGCTGCAGAGTAGATATTTCCACGTCATCAGTCTTTTTGTCTAATTAGCTGTGCGATGTGGCTCGGCATGTGTCTTCTAGAGGATTGGCATGGTGTCTTTCGATCTTATCGTTTCGGAGCAAATAAAATACGGACACCTGGCATCACGCGTGTCCAGACGACTGATGACTCGGTCTGCAAATTGGAAGTGGTCCACTCTCCTTTAGCTTGTTTTCAGCCCAATTTCGTCTGAAACGATTGAGTTTCATCCAGATTTAATTTATCTACACATTAAAGAATTTTAATTAAATAAAGGGGATTATTAATAAAATAATATGGGGATTAAATAAATAATTAGGAATTTAAGCACGAATAATTCTATAAAAAAAAAGAATTATCAATATCCTGCATTACCTTGTTGTTCTTTTCCTATTTCATTTTTTTTAGTCTACACCACATGGATTCAGCTCTTACTGTATTTCAATATTAGTAGCCATATTGTTTTTATTGCATTTTCTTATGTTGCTGTAGTCCCTGTCCATTTACTGCATTTCATGTTAGCAATTTCTCATTGATCTCACTAGACTCTCTAGCTATTATGTTTTGCAGAAAATGGTGTCCATAGATGTAGTGGGGAGTATCCCTCATTTTACTCTGTTCGGCTCTGTTTAGTTATTAATGTACTGTTCATTGTCTTCATGTGTTGTTATCCAGTTCTAATCCCGGTTTAGCGTTCTGTTTCAAGTTGTTAAATGCTGAACTCCATCACCACTATTGAGCGGCTATGTAGATATTGATAGTTTGCAGCTGAAGGGTGCAAAGTCTGTGTAACCAAGCTCGGGTCCAACCCCTGTCTCCTTGTTCTGTCCCATCTCTAGTTTGCTGAGAAGTTCGAGTGTGTGTGCTGCTGTGTGCTGTTGCAGATTCGGGACTGCAGCATGGTTGCTGATGGGAGAAGCTCGGTGGTCACAACAACTGGTAGACTGAATGCATATCATTGCAGTGGCTGTCCTTGCCGAACCAGAAGAGTGGAATGTTGCTGGTGCTTGTCGGGTGATTCAGTGTACAGAAACTGAGCTTGTAGAAAGGTGGTGCTGAGAAGGGCGTGATCGCTGGTGCAAGCAACGTAGGACAGCACCTGAGTGGTGCATGGCTGAAGCAGGACGTGGCGAGATGATGGCAGGGTTCGGTTGAAGTTTGAAGTAGAATAAGCTGGAGACGTGCTGTTGTTGCAGTTGCAGGGAATGGACATTCACAATCTGCTGAGTGCAGTGCACAGTGGGGGCAGTTGGCAGATTACACATTTCGGCTAAGGCCATGTTTGGCATTCCATTTCTGCATATTTCCATTTTTCATGCATACCTATCATTTTATTTTTATTAGTATTCCTTTTTATTTTAATTGTTAGCTTAAATTATAGACTTAATTTAATTTGCATATTATTGTTCCTTGCTTGTTAGCTTATATTTAGTTTTAATTAAGAATTTAGAATTAAATTTATTATTTAGGTAGTACCTAATTAAAATTAGTAGTAGTAGTATTTTAGGTAATTTTAAGTAAGTTTGCACTTTAAATTGAAAAATTCAAAAATATTTTTCATGCATTATTTAGATTTTGTATTATTGTTATTAATTAGTTAGAGTTAGATTTAATTTAGGATCATTTTATAGGTAGTTAATTTCTTAGTTTGATTTAAGAATATCTTTAGGATTAATAGAAGTTTTATTTTATTAGACTTTAGGTTAGCTTAATTTGCATTTTTATTAAGTAGTTTAATTACATGCATATTTTATTTTAAGTTTGTTTAATTTTAGTCTAATTAATTTTCTTTCTTTATTTTCATATTTTTCATTTTAGTTTATTTGCATTAATTAATTTTAACTGTTTTAATTATCTTTTGTAGGTATTTGCTTTTAATTGCTCAGAGCTTTGTAAGTAATTTTTGCTCTATTTTATTTTCTTTATTTTATAATTTTTATTGTTTTCAGTATTTTTAATTTCAGCCTTGTAGATCACCGACTAAAAATTCATAATTTGCTAGGATATACTTAGGGTAAGATTAACCGGTACTTAATTAGGCTAATCAGTTTCTCTGTGGGACGATAATCCGAGACTCAAATCTCATTATTACTTGAACGACCCTTGCACTTACAGATACACGTCTAGGTCACTTAGAGTGTGCGTAGTCGACTATCAAGTTTTTGGCGCTGTTGTCGGGGAAGATAAATAGCCATTAATTAATATCGGTAAAATTATGCTTAGGTGTAATTCTAGCTTGTAAATATTTAGAGCCTTAGTTAGGTTAGTTAAATTTTCTCTATCTAAAAAAAATTGAAAAATCAAAAATTTTTTTAAAAAAATTATGAGGACTTTGTGATGTTTGCATGCGTAGAGCCAGGAGTTATGATTGCTTTCCTTTAGATCCTGAAATTGAACGAACTCTTAGAAAAATTCAAAAGGATTCTAGGAAATTAATAGCTCCACTGCAAAACACCATTGTAGAAAATAGAGAAATTAGGACCGTTGGAGATTATGTGGTACTGACCATTGGAGAGTATTATATCGGCATTAGGCCACCAGCTGTCCATGCGAACAATTTCAACATCAAGCCTTTAATCCTTCAGATAATCCAAACCTCTTTACAGTTCAGTGGGCTCCCTCATGACGACCCACATGCTTACCTAAGGCAATTCCTGGACTTGTGCAACACTTTCAAGCATAATAGATTATCAGACGACGCATTGAGGCTTAGATTATTCCCCTTTTCACTTAAGGATATGGCGCGACACTGGTTAACCTCCTTACCTCCAAGATCGATTTCTACATGGGATGAGTTAGCCCATCAATTTTTAGCGAAGTTTTTCCCTCCCTCTAAAATAGCCAAACTCTATAGTGACATATCTTCCTTTGCCTAATTCAATTATGAATCTCTTTACGAAAGATGGGAACGATATAAGGAGCTTCTTAGGAAGTGCCCTCATCATGGCCTACCTTTATGGCTGCAAGTTTAGACCTTCTACAGCGGACTTACAAGCCAAAATAGGACCATCGTTGACGCTGCTGCGGGTGGAGCCCTAATGTGCAAAATAGAGGAGGAAGCTTACGAGTTGTTAGACAAGATGGTAGCTAACAATTATCTATAGTCCTCAGAGAGGCAACTGCCTAAGAAGTCGGTGAGTATCTATGAGCTCGACATGCTCTCTACCTTGACCTCTCAAATAGCTAACCTTACGAAAAAAGTAGAGTCACTTAGTACCCAGTATAATCCTTCCACCAGTCCTAATCTTGTTTATTCTGTCCAAAGTCCTTTTCTTTCTTACAATCTGTGTGGTGGTACACACTCTGTAGATAGGTGTCTGCCTAACTTAGAATCTGTTCAGTATCTTGCTCCACCTCAGAAGTAACAAAACAACACATTTTCAAACACTACAATCTAGGGTGGAGGAACCATCCTAATTTTTCCTGGAGCCAAAATCAAGGGCAACCTTCTAATTTCAGACCTGTAGAACCCCCTAGTTTTCAAGCTCCACTAGTTCATGTACCACCATATCATCAATTTCCACACCATCCACCTCATCATCCCCATCCACCTCAATTTCACCACTACCACCACCACCACCACCACCACTTATGCAGCCCCAACTTTACCATGCACCAGCAGCTGAGAAGAAGCCCTCGGTTGAGGAAATGTTCACAATGATCCTATAAATTCAAGCTGATTCAATTAAGAACTTAGAAGTTTAGGTTGGACAAATAGCTAGTACTCTTAGCTAGCGTCCACAAGGGACCCTTCCTAGTAACGCCGAAGCTAATCCTGTTAGGCAAAGAGAGGGTAAAGAACATGTGAAATCCATCACGCTTATGAGTGACAGAGAGCTAGACGAACCACAAGTTAGGTTCAATCCTGTTAAGCCCATAGTGGTAGAGCCCATAAGTTCTAAAGAAGCAGCTCAAAAAGAGCAGGAACCAAATAATCAGGCTACAAAGGAAACAAAGATAGGCGCTTCTTCATCTTTACCTTATTCTTCTTCTTCTTCTTCTTCTTCTTCTTCTTCTTCTTCTTCTTCTTCTTCTTCACAGCCTTCCTTGTCCTCTAATGCTACACATGTTACCACTACATCCCTTCCAGTTAGACCACCAGTACCTTTTCCTCAGAGGTTCCAAAATCAAAAGCTGGATCAATAATTCGCCAAATTTCTTTAGGTTTTTAAGAAGCTTCTCATCAACATTCCTTTTATAGATGATTTAGAGCAAATGTCGAGTTATGTGAAGTTCTTGAAGGATATCCTCTTGAGGAAGAGAAGATTGGAAGATTATGAGACGGTAGTCTTAATTGAGGAATGTAGCACAATTATTCAGAGATAATTACCCCCCAAGCTCAAAGATCCTAGGAGTTTTACCATACCCAGCACGATAGGAAATCTATTCTTTGGTAGAGCCCTGTGTGATTTAGGAGCCAGTATAAATCTGATGCCTTGATCAATCTACCAAAAGTTAGGAATATGGGATGTCAAGCCTACCACAGTGACCCTTCAACTAGTTGATCGATCCATTAAATATCCGAAGGGAGTCATTGAGGATGTGTTAGTAAAGGTGGACAAATTTATTTGCGAATTTTATTATATTAGACAGGGAAGACAGGGAAGTCCCCATTATTTTAGGCAGACCTTTCCTAGCAACTGGTAGAACATTAATTGATGTACAGAAGGGGGAGTTAACAATGAGAGTCTAAGATCAGGAAGTAAAGTTTAATGTTTTCAAACCTTTGAAGCTGCCTGATGAATCTCAAAAGTGTTTTAAGATGGAGGTTAAGGAAGATATAATGCTTAAGTTATCTGATAGAAGGAAGGAAGTAGATAAAGGTAAGGAGGATTTGACTGTCAGCATTCTATCACCACTTTGGCTTACCCTCCTACTTCTCGCCCTGCTGCTGAGTGTTGTTTTCTTCAGCAGCATTTGAAGTGACTTTATTTTTCTTTTCACTTTTTGTATAGTTCTTTTTCTTTTCTGTTGTTTCTTCTTTGTTTATTTTACAGATTTCTTTTCTAACATTACCTTTCAATCAAGCTTCAGTTATTCATCATCATCATCAGATAAGGGAGTACTTTGTTCTTAAGCTTTCATTCTTATATTATCTGCACATTGAGGACGCTGTGCACTTTAAGTTTGGGGGAGGGGATATCTTGAAAATTTCTTTTTTTAAAAAAAAAAATCTGAGCTTACACTATTTGATTTTATGATGATTTAATGCTTAACATATAGTTTTCTCATATTTCGATGATATGACCCCATGATTTAGTATGACTTTGACTGACTGAGAAGCATGATTATAGGAAAAGCATGAAGTTGAATTCTTGATTTTGTCTTGATTCTAATTGTGATTTCCTCATCTTATGCACATGTCATGTCATGAATCTGTATATGTATTTAGAGAAAGCTTATGTGGACATATGTTTACATTTGTTCAGTTGATTTTGTGCATCATATTCTAGAATTTGTTTGATCTTATCTCGAGGTGAAATATTAGATCACACTTAATTAGGGAAATGATTTAGGCTATCTTTGGATCGTTTGAGCCTTTCTAGCCATCCTTGTACATATTCTACCCCTAGTCACCCATCTGGGCCAAATAAGCTTTTCTCTATAAATACACCTTCTTATTTTTCCTTAACTTAAATACTCTCTTCCTATCCCTTAGCCCGAAAGCTGTAAATTCATTAGAATATATCTAGAGTAATGTACATATGGGTTCTAGGAGATAGTAATATATATATATATATATATATATATATATATATATCTATAGAATAAATGTTTAGCAAAATAAATAAGTTTGGGGGAAATAATTTGAGCTCTTACATTAAGATCCTAGAAGTAATGCATGTTAAGGGGTAATTAAACCTAAATCGACATTATCATACCTTATCCCCAGCCTTACATTACAAGCTTATTTATAAAGTCCTATTGATCTTTGATTAAGTGTGACTACATTAGTGGAGAGATAAGTGAAAAGCAAACTTATGGGAATGATCACTTGTCATTGACTTTACATTCATTGTGTTTGCATAATCTGATCCGGATAATGTACTGTGAAATGGCTTTGACATTTTTCACACACACACAAGGGGTCTAATTTGGGTTAGGACTTATGATTGAATAATTTTAAATGTTAGACTTGTAATTGTGAATCTTTGAGATCATAGTCTGTACTTTTTCTTTGAAGATAATATTGAGAAAATCATGATGTTGGTACTTGTCATTTCTGGATGAATTTTGTTTTGCTTGAGGACAAGCAAAAGCTCAAGTTTGGGGGTGTGATAATTCTATTTTTAATAGAATTATTTGTGCTTAATTTCCTAATTAATTATTTAAATCGCCAATTTATTTTATTAATTGTCCCCTTTATTTAATTAAAATTCTTTAATGTGCAGGTAAATTAAATCCGAATGAAACTCAGTCATTTTATTCAAAAATTGGCTGAAAACGGGCTAAAGGACACTGGACCACTTCCACTTTGCAGCAAATCAAATGAAGACAAGTGGCCAAACAATGCCAACTCATCTAGGATTAAAAATTACCATTGTACCCCTAAGTGTGTGTATAAATAGAATATGATAGCAATTGAAAAAAAAAGGTAGTTAGTAGTAGAATAGTTTTTAGGGTAACTTTAGGATTTATTTTCCTTGTTTTTAAGCATTCACGAAATAGTTTTTTTTTTTTTAGCCACCATCTTTATTTTATTGTTCATTCAATTTTATGAAAAGTTTGTTTTTCATTTCTAGTTTCTTGGTATTTCACATTAGTTAATGGCAACCACTTCCAATTTCTTTTATTCTTGATTTTGTTAAAGTTTCATTTTCTGTATTTTTATGCTCGATATTATAAAAAGCTTATTTATGTTTTTTATAGTTTGTAGCTCTTGGTTTAATGTGGTTCTACTGCTTTGTTTCATTTGATCCTTTGGGGTGATAAATCCTCCGTCATTACTGCCTTTCGGTTCTGGTGCTTTGATGTGGTTTGATACTAAACATTGTTCCACATCAATGGCAATGTGGAATCACAGCAGTAGGAGCAGAAATTGAAGCAACCCGAGCTACTGGATTTACGTTGAGGTGCTATACAGTTATTGATAATCTTGTTTTCATTTTTTGTAGTTAATGTTACTTCTTTCTTTTCAGTTTTATGCTTATATCCTGCATTGCCTTGTTGTTCTTTTTCTATTTCATTTTTTTAGTCTACACCACATGTATTCAGCTTTTACTGTAGTTCAATATTAGTAGCCATATTGTTTTTATTGCATTTTCTTATGATGCTGTAGTCCTGTCCATTTACTGCATTTCATGTTAGCAATTTCTCATTGATCTCACTAGACTCTCTAGCTATTATGTTTTGTAGAAAATGGTGTCCATGGGTGCAGTGGGGAGTATCTCCCGTTTTACTTTGTTCGGCTCTGTTTAGTTATTAATGTACTGTTCATTGTCTTCATGTGCTGTTATTCAGTTCTATTCCTGGTTTGGCCTTCTGTTTCAAGTGGTTAAATGCTGAACTCCATCACCACTACTGAGCGGCTGTGTAAATATTGATAGTTTGCAGCTGAAGGGTGCAAAGTCTGTGTAACCAAGCTCGGGTCCAGCCCCTGTCTCCTTGTTCTGTCTCATCTCCCATTTGCCAAGAAGTTTGGGTGTGTGTGCAGCTGTGTGCTGTTGCAGATTCAGGACTGCAACATGGTTGCTGATGGGAGAAGCTCGGTTCTCACAGCAGCTGGTAGACTGAATGCGTATCATTGCAGTGGCTGTCCTTGCCGAACCAGAAGAGTGGAATGTTGTTGGTGCTTGTTGGCTGATGCAGTGTGCAAAAACTGAGCTTGCAGTAAGGTGGTGTTGAGAAGGACGTGATCGTTGGTGCAAGCAACGCAGGACAGCACTTGAGCAGTGCATGGCTGAAGCAGGACGTGGCGAGATGATGGCTGGGTTCGGTTGAAGCTTGAAGCAGAACAAGCTGGTGACGTTCTGTTGTTGCAATTGCAGGGAATGGATCAGAGCAAGAATGGACATTCATCATCTACTGAGTGTTGTGCACAGTGGCGGCAGTTGGCAGATTACACATTTTGGCTAAGGCCATGTTTGGCATTCCATTTCTGCATATTTCCATTTTTCATGCATACCTATCATTATATTTTTATTAGTATTCCTTTTTATTTTATTTGTTAGCTTAGATTATAGACTTAATTTAATTTGCATATTTTTGTTCCTTGCTTGTTAGTTTATATTTAGTTTTAATTAGGAATTTATAATTAAATTTAGTATTTAGGTAGTACATAATTAAAATTAGTAGTAGAAGTATTTTAGGTAATTTTAAGTAAGTTTGCACTTTAAATTGAAAAATCCAAAAATATTTCTTATGCATTATTTAGATTTTGTATTATTGTTAGTAATTAATTAGAGTTAGATTTAATTTAGGATGATTTTATGGGTAGTTAATTTCTTATTTTGATTTAAGAATTTGTTTAGGATTAATAGAAGTTTTATTTTATTAGACTTTAGGTTAGCTTAATTTGCATTTTTATTAAGTAGTTTAATTACATGCATATTTTATTTTAAGTTTGTTTAATTTTAGTCTAATTAATTTTCTTTCTTTATTTCATATTTTGCATTTTAGTTTATTTGCATTAATTAATTTTAACTGTTTTAAATATCTTTTGTAGGTATTTGCTTTTAATTGCTCAGAGTTTTGTAAGTAATTTTTGCTCTGTTTTATTTTCTTTATTTTATAATTTTTATTGTTTTCAGTATTTTTAATTTCAGCCTTGTAGTTCACCAACTACAAATTCATAATTTGCTAGGATATACTTAGGGTAAGATTAATCGGTACTTAATTAGGCTAATCAGCTTCTCTATGGGACGAAAATCCGGGACTCAAATCTCATTATTACTTGTACGACCCGTGCACTTGCGAATACACAGGTCACTTAGAGTGGGCGTAGTCGACTATCAAGTTTTTGGCGCCGTTGTCGGGGAAGATAATTAGCCATTAATTAATATCGGTGAAATTATGCTTAGGTGAAATTCTATCTTGAAGATATTTAGGTTGTAAATATTTAGAGCCTTTGTTAGGTTAGTTAAATTTTCTCTATCTAAAAAAAAATTGAAAACTTAAAAATTAAAAAAAAAAATTGTGAGGACTTTGTGATGTTTGCATGCATAGAGCCAGGAGTTATGATTGCTTTCCTTTAGATCCTGAAATTGAACAAACTTTTAGAAAAATTTGAAAGGAATCTAGAAAATTAATAGCTTCGCTGCAAAACACCAGAGCATAAAATAGATAAATTAGGACCGTTGGAGATTATGCGGTATCGACCATTAGAGGGTATTATACAGACATTAGGCCACCAGCTGTCCATGCGAACAATTTTGAAATCAAGCCTTCAATCCTTTAGATGAACCAAACCTCTTTACAGTTTAGTGGGCTCCCTCATGACGACCCACATACTCACCTAGGGCAATTCCTGGACTTATGCAACACCTTTAAGCATACTAGATTATCTGATGATGCATTGAGGCTTAGATTATTCACCTTTTCATTTAAGGATAGGGCGTGACACTGATTAACCTCCTTACCTCCAGGATCCATTTCTACATGGGACGAGTTAGCCTATCAATTTTTAACTAAGTTTTTCCCTCCCTTTAAAATGACCAAACTCCGTAGTGACATATCTTCCTTTGCCCAATTTAATTCTGAATCTCTTTATGAAGCATGGGAATGATATAAGGAGCTTTTTAGGAAGTGCCCTCATCATGGCCTACCTTTATGGCTGTAAGTCTAGACCTTTTACAACGGACTTACAAGCCAAAATAGGACCATCGTTGACGCTGCTGTGGGTGGAGCCCTAATGTGCAAAACAGAGGAGGAAGCTAATGAGTTGTTAGACAGGATGGCAGCTAACAATTATCTATGGTCCTCGGAGAGACAACTGCCCAAGAAGTCGGCTGGTATCTATGACCTCGACACGTTCTCTACCTTGACCTCTCAAATAGCTATCCTTACGAAAAAGGTAAAGTTACTCAGTACCCAGCATAATCCTTCCACCAGTCCTAATCTTGTTTATTCTGTACAAAGTCCTTTTCTTTCTTGCAATTTGTGTGGTGGTACACACTCTGTAGATAGGTGTTCACTTAACTTAGAATCTGTTCAGTATGTTGCTCCACCTTAGAAGCAACAAAACAACTCATTTTCAAACACCTATAATCCAGGGTGGAGGAACCATCCTAATTTTTCCTGGAGCCAAAATGAAGGGCAACCTTCTAATTCCAGACCTATAGAACCCCCTGGTTTTCAAGCTCCACCAATTCATGTACCACCATATCAGCAATTTCCACACCATCCACCTCACCATCCCCATCCACCTCAATTTCACCATCCACCACCACCACCACTTATGCAACCCTAACTTTACCATGCACCAGCAGCTGAGAAGAAGCCCTTGCTTGAGGAAATATTCATAACGATCCTGTAAAATCAATCTGATTCAATTAAGAACTTAGAAGTTCAGGTTGGACAAATAGCTAGTGCTCTTAGCTAGCGTCCATAAAGGACCCTTCCTAGTAACACTGAAGCTAATCCTGTTAGGCAAAGGGAGGGTAAAGAACATGTGAGATCTATCACCGTTATGAGTGACAGAGAGCTATACGAACCACAAGTTAGGTCCAATCATGTTAAGCCCATAGTGGTAGAGCCCATAAGTTCTAAAGAAGCAGCTCAAAAAGAGCAAGAACCAAATGATCAGGCTGCAAAGGAAACAAAGATAAGCGCTTCTTCATCTTTACCTTCTTCTTCTTCTTCTTCTTCACAGCCTTCCTCGTCCTCTGATGCTACACATGTTACCACTACATCCTTTCCAGTTAGACCACCACTACCTTTTTCCTCAGAGGTTCCAAAATCAAAAGCTGGATCAACAATTCGCCAAATTTCTTGAGGTTTTTAAGAAGCTTCACATTAACATTCCTTTTGCAGATGCTTTAGAGAAAATGTCAAGTTATGTGAAGTTCCTGACAGATATCCTCTCGAGGAAGATAAGATTGGAAGATTATGAGACGGTGGCTTTAACTTAGGAATGTAGTGCAATTATTCGAGGAAATTCCCCCAAGCTCAAAGATCCCGAGTGTTTTACCATACCTTGCACGATAGGAAATCTGTTCTTTGGTAGAGCCTTGTGTGATTTAGGAGCCAATATTAATCTGATGCCTTGGTCAATCTACCAAAAGTTAGGAATAGGGGATGTCAAGCCTACAATAGTGACCCTTCAGCTAGCTGATCGATCCATTAAATATCCGAAAGGGGTCATTGAGGATATGTTAGTAAAGGTAGACTAATTTATTTTCCCTGCAGATTTTATTATATTAGACATGGAGGAAGACAGGGAAGTCTCCATTATCTTAGGTAGACCTTTCCTAGCTACTGGTTGAAAAAAGGAAACAGACAATGGGTGTTAACAGAGGGTGAGCACACACTCTGGACCAGGACATAGCTGACGCATCGACGGATGTAGTTAAAGGTACCGTCCTAATCTTTGATTTAGAAGCATTGGTATTGTTTGATCCTGGTGCCACGCATTCCGTCATATCGCCTTCCTTTGCACATAAATTGTTGAAACATGTGAAACCTGCATTGTTGGATAAAATGTTGATGATTTCCACACCCATGAACGATATTCAATTAACTAAGCATGTATGTAGGGATAGTAAATTGAAGATAGAGGGAAAGGAAATGACAACCAATTTAATTTTATTGAATATGAATGATTTTGATGTAATATTGAGAATGGATTGGTTGGCTGCCAATCATGTTGTTATGGACTGTCGTGCTAAAACATTGATGTTTCCAGAGATAGAAAATCATGTTGTAAGATTTGTGAAATGAAATGAAATAACATAACTATGATAAATTAAAAGAGTATGATTTCATTTAATCTACTTAAGAGATGAATTTATTTGTTTATGTTGAATATTGATGTGATGACATGTGATACTAACGGTGGAAAGAATGATATGATGGGTTTATTGTATACGTTGTTGACATAGATAAGGCACACCCAGAATTGAGAGACATACAAGTGATTGCAGAATTTCCTGATGCCTTTTCGGATGATTTATTAGGGCTACCACCTGAAAGGGAAATGGAATTTTGCATAAACTTAGTGCTTGGTACCGAGCCGATATCTAAACTACCGTATAGAATGGCTCCGATTGAGTTAGAAGAGCTAAAGAAATAACTGTAAGAGTTGCTAGAGAAGGGGTTTATTAGACCTAGTGTCTCACCTTGGGGAGCACCAGTTCTGTTTGTAAGGAAGAAGGATGGAAGTCTCCGACTGTGTATAGATTATCGATTTTTGAATAAGGTCACCATTAAGAATAAGTACCCCCTTCCACTCATAGATGACTTGTTGGATCAGCTTCAGGGAGCACAGGTCTTTTCTAAGATAGATCTGCGATCAGGGTATCATCAGTCGAGGATACGGAGTGGAGATGTACCCAAGACAGCATTTCATACTCGTTATGGCCACTACGAGTTTTTGGTTATGCCATTTGGATTGACGAATGCCCCTACAGCATTTATGACATTGATGAATGATGTATTTAAGCCATACCTGGATGAGTTTGTGATTGTGTTTATTGATGACATATTGGTCTATTCCAAGTCCAGGGAAGATCATAAGGAGCACTTGAGAGTAGTTCTGCAGACCCTCCGAGAGAAAGAGTTAATGCCAAACTCAGCAAGTGTAACTTTTGGTTAGAGCAGATCTCATTTTTGGGCCATGTTTTTCGAAGGATGAGGTATTAGTGGATCCATCCAAGATAGAGGTAGCTGTACAGTAGGAATAGCCCAAGACTGTTACTAAGATCAAAAGTTTTCTGGGATTGACAGGTTATTATCAGAGATTTGTAGATGGTTTCTCCAAACTAGCTGCTTCTTTGACACGCTTCACGCGAAAAGATGTTAAGTTTGTATGGGATGAGGCATGTGAGAGCAGTTTTGAGGAGCTTAAGTGTCGATTGACCACTGCTCTGGTTCTCACCATTCCTACCAGCTCAAGAGGTTTCTCGATGTATACGGATGCATCACACTAGGGATTAGACTGTATGCTTATGCATGATGGGAAGGTAGTTGCCTATGGATCTAGATAGTTGAAAGATCCTGAGAGGAATTATCTGACACATGATTTGGAGTTGGCGGCCGTATTGTTTGCTCTGAAAATATGGCACTACTATCTTTGTGGTGAGAAATTTCAAGTTTTTACAGATTATAAGAGCCTTAAGTACTTGTTCTCATAGAAAGAGTTAAATATAAGACGGAGGAGATGACTCAAACTCCTTAAGGATTATGATTGTGAAATCATGTACCACTCGGGTAAGGCAAATGTAGTTGCTGTTGCTTTAAGTAGGAAGAACCTAAGGTTGGTGTCTTATATGATGGTACAAGAACACGAGTTGTTGAAACAATTTACAAACCTTAGTTTGGATGTAACCCCACCTGGATCAGAGAGATTGATATCATGGCTAGAATGAGATTAGAGCCAGAGTTGATTGGCTGTATTCGATAGGCTTAGTAGAGCGATCGACAGTGTATCGATTGGTTGAGTCAGATACAGGCAGGTGTGGGTATTGATTTTGAGCTGAGCACAGATGGCTTATTAAGGTTCAGAGACAGAGTATGCGTTCCCAAGGATCTTGAGATCAAGAGACTGATTTTATCAAAGGCTCACTCATCGAAGTACATGATATATCCGGGGAGTACCAAGATGTATCAGAACCTTCAGAAGGCTTATCGGTGGTCTGGAATGAAAAGAGACATTGCTGAATATATCGCTAAGTGTCTCATTTATCAGTAGGTGAAGGTAGAGCATCAGAAGGCTGCAGGGTTATTGCAGCCTCTACCAATATCGACATGGAAGTGGGAGCACGTCACCATGGATTTTGTGATGGGATTACCAAGGACTTACAGAGGTCATGATGCCATATGGGTTATTATGGATTGGTTGACTAAGTCAGCCCACTTCTTAGCTATGAGAGCTACCAATACTTTGAGTCAGTTGGTGAACCTGTATGTTCGAGAGATAGTACGGCTACATGGTGTACCAGTGAGCATTATTTCTGATAGGGATGCCCGCTTCACTTCCCATTTATGGTAACATTTTCAGGAAGCGATGGGGACCCACTTGAGTTTTAGCATCGCTTTTCATCCTCAGACAGATGGGCAGTCATAGAGGACTATACAGACCCTAGAGGATATGTTGAGAGCATGTGTGCTAGATTTCGGAGGCTCCTAGGATGATCACCTGTAGCTAGTCGAGTTCACCTACAATAACAGTTATCATGCGAGTATTGAGATGGCACCCTATGAGGCACTGTATGGATGTAAATGTCAATCCCCCATTGGATGGGAAGAGGTTGGTGACAGATAAATATTTACTCTTGACTTAGTGCAGTAGGCATCTAAAGATGTCCAAGTGATATTTGAGAGATTACGGACAGCTCAGAGCCATCAAAAGTTATGCTAACAAGAAGTGAAGACCACTAGAGTTTGATGTGGGTGGGTCGATATTTTTGAGAGTCTCACCTTCAAAGGTATTATGAGATTTAGTAAGAAGGGTAAGCTCAGCCCTAGATATATATGACCCTTCGAGATTTTGGAGAGAGTGGGAGATAAGGTGTATAGGTTGGCATTGCCACCGGACATGGCAGATGTTCATAATGTCTTCCACGTCTCTATGCTTCGGAAGTATCACTCAAACTCGGCACATGTGATAAGATATGAGCCATTGGAGCTCAATGAGAGTATGACATATGTTGAGAAACCAGCTCGAGTATTGGACAGAAAAGAGAAGGTGTTATGGACAAAAACAATCCCTTTAGTGAAACTGCTTTGGCAGTATCACACTCTAAAGGAAGCTACATGGGAATTGGAAAGCATGATGCAAGAGAAGTACCCGAAGTTGTTTTGAGACAACTTGGTTCTAATTTGGAGGACCAAATTCCTTGAAGGAGGGGAGGAATGTAAGACCCGTATTTCATATGTAACCTTCTGACTTTGCACGTATGTCTATGTACATGTAAAGTGAGTCATAAGTGATGTAAAGTCCATAAAATCGTTGCACACCCTTGTAATATGAGTTAGGAATATACACACAAGTTTCATTATGTATGAATATGAAGAAATGGACTTTTGTATGTGATGAATGTGAGTGGAATGAAAAATGAGTAGTGTGGTAAAATGGAATGAAGTTGTATGAGTTGCATAAATCTTGTACTTCCATTTAGTTTTGTATTGCATACCTTTGGTTATACAATGAAGACACATAAGTTTTAATGTGTATAAAGTATGAATGGATGTCATTTTCAAGTCATAAAGGTGGTTGGATGAGAAAATGACTATGGCAGCAAAATTTAAGGATGTTTGTATGAGTTACTGTAGAAAACAACAGCAAAATCTGGAAAGTATGAATGCCAGATAGATCTCATCGAAGGAAAGATCGATCTGGAAGACCCAAAAATGATCTTATTCGAGCAATAGAGCAGGGCAAATCGATCTCCAATGGGGTCAGATCGATCTGCTAAACATTCTGTAAAGAAAAGACGATCCTTAATGCAAGCAAATCGATTTCCTTAGCTTTAGGGTTGGAGAAGATCAATCTCCTCCCTTAGCCAGATTGATCTCCTTAACTCTCTACCTAAAACAGATCGATCTCAAGCCCTCGATAGATCGATCTCATACCCTAAAAATGTCATGAAAATGAGGGATTTAAGAGGACCATATCGATCTCCACGAAATGCAAATCGATGTCATCAAGCCTTTTCTATAAAACGAGCAGTTGAAATCTGTAATTCATGGAAAACAACTCCCATTTCCTCCATTTTCAATCAAAACCTAGCTTTCTCACTCCTAAATCTACCCATTTCCAGTAAGATTTGAGGAAAGACCATTAGATACAAAGTTGTTCACATCCAAGAGAAGAATAGCATACTTTGGAATTAAAGCCTCATTTGTTGTATTAAGGAGCAAGGGACATTTTCATTTTGAAGCAAGAAGAGAAACTAGATTGGTAGGTTTCTAATACTCCAGCCCAAGTACATTTGTATATTTATTAATTTTGGAGTTGATTTGTATGTGTATTGATGGTTAAAACTACCTAAGATATGATGAAACTAGTGTGACCTAGAAAATAGAATGAATGTAGTGTGAGAAAATGTGATTTGGATGAGTTGGAGATTTATGGGATAATGTTAAGTTGTTATTGAAGTAATGGGAATGATTTGAGATGGTTAAATGAAGTCATATTTTGAGGATAGTCAATTTATAGAAATAAGTATATAAGATGTTTGATAAAATGCCATAGTGAAGAAATTGATTAAATATGAACACTATGAGCTTAGTATCGATTTAATATTGATTTAGAACAAATCAATAGGCCTAAAAGAATCCAGAGACTCGAGATATGAGTGGAACAATAAAACGAGGCCTTATAAGTGTTAATGGAGGCTATATGTTGAATTGACTATAGCAAGCATAAGAGTTGTGTTATATGGTCTAAATTGATGTGATAAACGACTTTGTACAGTTCCTGAGAGTTCTTTGGAGACGAATCAAACTGCACAAGTAAGCAGCTCTAAGGAAGCGCAATCACACGACGCGATTCTAGGTAAGGGAATTCTGTGGGTATATAGAGATAGCTGCTTGTACTTTGAACACGTGGGTGAATATAGGTCGTTATAAATTGCATGATTGTTTAAGAAAATGATTGTTGATATGCGTGAATAGCTGCAAGTATTTGTATGGGATTTGGTTTGATGTGGATTTTATAAAAAGGGATAGCTAATAATTGCATAAATCACGTGTTTTGACGTTTTACAAAAACACATTGTTTTGTTTTGAACAAATTAATGGATGGGCTAGCTAATGTTTGAATGCTTTTGTAAAATAGCAAATTTGAGGTGTTAATCATGTTCTGAGATTGTTTTGAATGTATATGAGCTGCCTATCGGGTTTATGTGAATTAAATCGTGCTGGAGCCTCGCTCGCACTGGATTTTGATGCTTTCACTTGTATAAAACGTGTTGGAGATTAGCTCGCACTTTGATTTGAAATTGTGATGATGTTTTGTAAACCGTACTAGAGCTTCTACTCGTATGTGGATTTTCGAGTGATTTTCTTATGCATATAACCGTACTAGAGCTATGCTCGTACGTGGTTTCTTCATGTTTTTATGCATAAATGTCGTACTAGAGTGTTGCTCGTACGAGGAGGTTTATCTATGATGCATGTATCGTGCTAGAGCTTAGCTTGCACAGGTTTTCACACTGTGGTATATATGATGTCGTGGTGAGGGTAATACGAGTTAGTGTCGACGAAATCCCTCGATTGGGGATGTCCGCCTAGGGGACGAGTTCAATCGTTTTGATGTGCCATGATGAATTTTTATATGAGTTTTATTTGCCTAGTCTCATTTTACACATGAGATTGTGTTTGGTGGCTGCGCCACGTGTATTACTATTATGGTGATTTTATCACGTTTTATGAGAAAAGCCATTATCGCATCTTGTTTTCTACATGCTTGTAACTATGATTTTGTACTGAGCCATTTATTATCATTGTTTCTGCATGAGCCTTGAGAAATGAGTTGAGATTGCATTTTAATTATTCATGCTACACTTTGCTACTGAGTTTATTGGGTTTTCACCCACAAGATAAAATGATTGTGCTATGCAAATCATCATTTTGTTAATGAATCCCTTACCCCCTTACTGAGCGATTTAGAAGCTCACCTTGTTTTATCTCCCCCTAGATTTCTTCAAGTGAAGAGAGTTTTCCTGCAACATACGGAGTAGTGGCTAGTAGATGACTTGAGATCCAGGCCACATATTATGCTTAAGGTATATTTTAATATTTCATGTACCCAGACTAACGTTGTATTTACAGACACTTGATGAATAGTGATATATGAGATGTATTAGGATTAATTAATTTGAAATTGAAGAATGAATATGATGTAATATATAGATGTTGGATGATGAGATCCTGAGGTGTTAATTATAATTTATATATGACGATGCATGACACTGCATAGGAATGCACCTAGAATTGTGAAATGATGTAAGCAAATTTTAAATTTGCCCTGTTTTTCGTGCTTCTGGGGCGTCACACCTTAAGAAACATAAAATCTCCTATTTGAAACTCAAGTGGCCGTCTACGCACATCAGCGTAACTCTTTTATCGACTTTGAGTAGCTTGTAATCTATCTTAAATAATCTTTACATTCTGAACTACCTGCTCAACGAGGTCGGAAGCAATTACCTTTCTGTCATCCAAGTCTTCCCAAGCTATAGGGGATCTACACCTCCTACCATACAGAGCCTCATAAGGTGCCATACCAATACTTGTATGATAGCTATTGTTGTAAGCAAACTCAGCAAGAGGCAAGTGATCGTCCTATAGTCCCTTAAAATCCTTCGCACATGCTCGCAACATATCCTCCAAGGTTTGTATAGACTACTCGGACTGACCATCTGTCTGAGGATGATAGGTTGTACTAAAATTCAACTGAGATCTCATGGCTTCCTGGAAATTAGTCCAAAATCTAAAGGTAAACCTAGAATCTCTATCAGATGTAATGCTCACTGGGGCCCTATGCAGTCAAGCTATCTCTCTGTCATACAGCTCAGCTAAGGCACTCAAAGTATCTGTACTCTTGATGGCAAGGAAGTAGGCACTCTTAGTTAATCTGTCTACTATTACCTAGATTGCATCATGACCTCTTCGGGTCCTCGATAATCCCATGATAAAGTCCATGGTGATATGCTCCCATTTCCACTTAGGCACTGGCATGGACTTAAGTAATCCTTCGGGCTTTTGTTGCTTAGTTTTTACTTGTTGACACACCAAACAGTTGGCCATAAACTCTGTCAGTTCTCGTTTTATACCACTCCACCAATACACCTTACGAAGGTCTTAATACATCTTAATACTACCTGGGTGTATGGTGTAATAAGAACAGTGAGACTCCTCCAAGATTTGCTGCTTCAAGGTATCCTTGCTCGGGACACAAATACAACCCTTAAACCTCAACAATCCATAATCACTGACCGCAAAACTTGACTGCAAGGTCTTTTTGGCTTGGCTTACCAAATCCAGTACCTTTTGGTCGCTTCTCTATCCAGTTCTAACCTGATCCATAATACCGGGCTCTATTCGTAGGCTAGCCATAAATCTGACCTCTATTTTCTCAACTCTGATTCTGAGTCCGACGAACTGTTCCAATAAATCCCATTCCCTGATCATCATAACGGAAACCATGCTCTTTCTGCTCAGGGCATCAGCAACTATGTTTGCCTTCCCCGAATGATATAAAATCTCATAGTCATAGTCCTTAAGGAGCTCCATCCATCGTCTTTGTCTCATATTAAGCTTCTTTTGGTCGAAGATATACTTCAGACTCTTATGGTTAGTGAAAATCTGAAACCTTTCCCATACAGGTAGTGCTGCCATATCTTTAATGTAAACACCACTGCGGCTAACTCCAAATCATGTATGGGGTAGTTTCGCTCATGGTCCTTTAGTTGGCGTGACTCATAAGCGACTACTCGTCTATGTTGCATGAGTATGTACCTTAAACCTTGGTGGGAAGCATCATTATACACTGTGAAGCCTCCAGATCCGTTCAGGATAGTTAAAATGGGTGCTATAGTCATTCTTCTTTTAAGCTCTTAGAAACTTTGCCCACACTGATTTGACCATATAAATGAAACATCCTTGCATGTAAGCTTAGTCAAAGGAGCTACAATCTTGGAGAATCCCTCAATAAACCTCTTGTAATATCCTGCAAGTCTCAGAAAACTCTGAATCTCTATAAATGTCCTCGGTCTCTCCCAATTAAGTACAACTTCTACCTTGGATGGATCAACTAACACCCCATCCCTAGATATAATGTGACCAAGGAAAGTTATCTGATCCAGCCAAAACTCACTTTTACTAAGCTTTCCATACAACTGCTCGTCTCGGAGTATCTAAAGTACGATCCTCAAATGATGTGCGTATTCCTCTTAAGACCAAGAATATATAAGGATATCATCAATGAAGACTATCACAAACTGATCTAGATAGTCTCGAAATACCTCATTCATCAAACTCATGAAAGTAGTAGGGATATTCGTCAAACCAAAGGGCATCACTAAGAATTCGTAGTGGCCATACCTATTTCTAAAGGCCATTTTTGAAATATCCTCTTTCCTGATTCTTAACTGGTGATAGCACAATCTTAAGTCAATCTTAGAAAAGCCAGAAGCCCCTCTCAGCTGATCGAACAAGTCGTCTATCCTTGGTAGGGGGTATTTGTTCTTCACCATAGCCTTGTTCAGTAGTTTGTAATCTATACACAATCTAAAGCTATCATCCTTTTTCCTCACAAATAAAATCAGAGCTCCCCATTGTGACACACTGGGTCTAATAAAACCTTAGTCAAGAAGCTCTTACAACTGTTTCTTTAACTCTTCTAATTCAACTAATGCCATCCTATAGGGAGGTTTAGAGATTGGCTGCGTATGTGGCACTAAATCGATAGTGAACTCTGGCTCTCTTTCCGATGAAAAACTCGGTAACTCATTTGGGAACACATTCGAAAACTCGCATACTACCGGTATGTCCTCTATCCTCGGATGTTCTCGACTGATATCAGAGATAAGTGCGATGTAACCTTCACATCAATAATTTAATTGGTGTTTTCCAAAAATTATAATTATACTTAAGATTGCTCATAATAAAATTCACACATTTTTATTCCTTAACATTCAAACATATACTAAATTTTTCAGGTAAGGAGAAAGTTATAGTCTTAGTGTAGCAATCTAGACTCACACGGTTGGCCGCTAACCAATCCATCCCTAGAATCACATCAAAACCACACATATTTAATAAAGCTAGATCTGCTAACATCACTTTTATCTTGTACCTTAATCTCACATTTTCTACATACCATATTAGTCCTCTACGATTCACGCATGGGTGTACTTACAAGTAAAATATGAGCTAGGGGTTCAGGCTCTAAATTCAATTTACATGCAAAATGTACTGAAATAAAAGAATTTGTGGACCCTGGGTCAAACAACACATGAGCCTCATGATTACATATAAGAAATGTACCTTGTATGGTCTCGGATGAAGTGTCTGCAGTCTTCTTATCCAAAGCAAATACACGCCCCTCAGTGACAGGCTTCTTTCCTTTATCAGCAGCCATGACCCGTCTCTAGGGGATCACTCTCTGAGGGTGCTGCCGAGGAGGCTCTTGAGGATGTGGTCTTTGTGGCTACGGGCAGTCCTTCACCCTATGACCTATGTCCCTGCATCTAAAACATCCCCGTATTATCCGAAAACAAGTACCCTCGTGCAGCTGACCACAATCTCTGCATATCTTATTGTCAGGTCTGGCACCTCGAAGGGTTTCCATAGTAATGGGAGGAACCCTGGGTCTATCAACTATCTCTTTAGGTCTCTCGACCACTTGCCTCTTAAAAGAACCCCTTCTGAAGTCAGTGTGGGTAGCTGCAGGTCTCTTACCCTTATCTCGGGTTATCACTCAGGACTCAGACTGGGACTGTATTAACTCTAATCCCCTCTTAACTTCCTGTGCCCATCTCAGAGCATCATTGAACTCAATAATGCAGAGCCCTATCAATCTATCTCGAATGGCTGGTCTCAGCCCATAAACAAACTGCTCTGTTCGACGCTCATCGTTCTTGACAATCTTCGGATCATATCTTAACAAAGCAATGAACCGGTTCTCATATTCGTCGACTGTCATACTGTCTTGCACTAAATTCAAGAAATCTGCTTGCATTTTCCTCTGGGAAGAATGAGGGATATACTCGATCCTAAAGGTCGAATGAAAAGTCTCCCAACCGATCACTGGATCGATGGCAGTCAATATACTCTGGGTGGTACTCCACCAACAACGCGCTTATTCCTTAAGCATGTAGGTGCCCATACTAACCCTTTCTGCATCAGTGCACCTCAAAATATCAAAGATTATCCTCATCTCTTTCAACCACTCCTCCGCCTCTGCTGGACCATTCACCTCTTTAAATGCCGATGGATTCATCTTAAAAAAGTCCTTCAATCGGCCCATCTCTCTATCATCGGGCCTGATCTACGCCAGAGGCTGAACGACAGTTAGCACTGGGTCAGTTTGTATGGGATGTGGGGGCGGATCATGTGGTGGTGTAGGTATCGGGGTCGGGGTAGGTGTGGTAGCTGAGGCGTTAGCCCCGAAATGTTACGCAAATAGCGCTACCATCTGCTCAAACCCCTATCGTACATCCTGCTCCAGTCGATTAATTCGAGAGTTAGTACTCTTTGGCTGTGGGACAGGTGGTGGAGGTGGTTGTGCTGACCTCCAGGGACAACCTCGTTTCCCCTCATATCTTTTCTTTTACGTACTTGTGCGTATATATTAAACATCGATTATAATTTTTAATCATTAAATTCAATTCATAACCAGACAATTACAGACACTTAGTGTCACGACCCAAACTACCCAAAAATCAGAGTTAATTTTTCGCGTTTTTATTATTTTCTTACTTAAATTCTCACCTGTCCTCGAATCGTGACCAACACTCCACTTAATAATTGGGCTGTGCGTCAATGCCAGTCCCACCATACATCTACCCTAGTACTTATTTCTTCTCCAGTCATTTATAATTGTTATATTATTTATACATCCCCTAAAGTTACTTACAAACATGTTACTGTGCTATGCTTATGTAGATACAATATGTACAAGTGTATATATACCTTATGTTGATGGGCAGCAGCGGATATCCAGAATGCAGTACTGAGTCGTCGTAACTTCAACTGGAGATCATCTGTGGGAGAAAATGAAAGGGGTGAGCACATCAAGCTCAGTAAGGCAATCCTACGAACAAGTAGGTAACCATACTACCTACATGAACGTGGTGCCATGCATAAACCACCCTTTCTCCACACATTTTAAAACAATGCTATGCATTATGATGATATGTAAAACACATTTGCACGGAAAATCAACATGCAATTATTATAAATTATTTCTTTCTCAATTAAGATTTTCACAATAAAGTCAGGACTCGACCCCTCCTGCGGGTGATCCTGACTCACACAAAATCATGAAAACGTTTACATCACACGTGGGTTTTGAAAAGCATGGAAATACCATCATGCAATTTAGTTTTAAAACCCAGTTTAAATCATCATAAAAGTCATCAACCTGCGAGACTAGGCAACGTCTGTATATAGGTAAATAACTAGGACTATGGCCACATCTGTCCTCGGGAGTTCCACAGCTACACGGATCCTAGTGTGCGGGTTCTCACCATGATCGGGAACCGCCCGGGAGGTGGGTCAGTCCATCCCGTCAGTCTTATCCGATCCCCGGCATCCGAAGATGCTGCATCCGGAGATGCCGTATCCGAAGATACCACACGGTACATCGTACTCCATGCTACTTGCACGGTACATCGTACTCCGTGAACCCATATAATATCTCTAGGTACTCCAGCCCAATTGGCCTGCTTCCCACAGAGGTTTGTTTCTCAATACTCATGCCATGTCTCAAAACGCACGTGCGAGCCTATTAAATCGGTGACACACAGTCTACCCGATGCTCCAAGCACGGCTCATCGCATGTTCTCATAAAATCTGTGCGAGCGATGCTCAGCACTCTCATCAACTCAAATAAAACTGGCAGAGCCCGCTTTACATCCCCACAAGGCCGCCAACCTCATCCCTCACTCTCACCCCACCTAAGAGGTCTCTTGAGCCTGTTGGGCCTTTTGGCTGACTCCAAGGGCAGACAGCGGTACTCCACAAATCCGGTAAAACTAGTGCGAGCTACGCTCAGCACTCTGTATATTATAAATCACATGAAAATCTTATAAATTCTGGTGCGGGTTAAACTTCAGCACCCTGTCTCGAAAATCACGTAAAAATATGGTGCGAGTTAGACTCTAGCACCGTGTCACGAAAGAGCATGTGAAATCTGGTGCGAGTTATACTCTAGCACCTATGCATGTAAAACTCTAGTGCGAGCTCTCGCTCTAGCACTAATGCGTGCATCACACAAATCGACAACATCGTGCGAGCTAAGCTGTAGCACGTCACATGTCAATAAAAACACGTAGGCGGCTCTGTTTCCTCAAAACAGTTTTCACAAAACAATATCACGTTGAAAGTATGCAATGCTGTGCATTTTCTTTCAAGGTGAGCCAGCCTACTCATGCATGCCTCAAAACACCTCCAGAATGAGCAGGAACCTTTTGTTCTTGCTCCTCCCAATTTTTCCTAAATTTTTAGAATTTTACCCTTAGCAAGGGTATTTTAGTAATTTGCCCATTCGGGGCACTAAAATTATTAATTGACCTCTAGACCCTTCAGGAAATTTTAAATGACTGCAAATGAATTTAAAACTTCGTAAAGTTTACCTCTAGCAGTCCGCAGAATTCCCTTACCTCGATTCTCGTCGAGTCTGACCTTTTCTTTTCCAATGTAGTCCCGTCGCGCAGTCCGATATGCTTCCAATCCACTGCCCGAAACTGCGTATTAATATTCCTCAGGTCAGATATTATACAATTTAATTGTACTTAATCTTTTCTGGGCTTAATTTAAATCGCTGGGCCCATTTACCCCTATTGGGCCCGATTGCACCTTAATGGGCCTTAAGCCCGTTTTCCACTTAATTTTTACTTTATCGAGGCCTATTGGGCTCATTGGGCCCACCAATAATTTATTGGGCCTCGTTCTAATTCTCGAATAACTAAATTTAATATTTACGACAATTAATCTAAATTTCCATAATTTAATTCAGTTTATGCGAAAATTAAATCAATATCACGCATAACGAGGAAATTATCGTAAATAGGGGTCACTTACCCGAGATTCCATGCTAGTCCGTAAATCGAGGCTGTCTCGAGCCCTCGGTGGATGCCAATCGTCGAGCTACACAATTAATTACATTTTCGGGTAAACTTTTCAGTCGAAATTTAATTAAATAAAATATTCCAAATTTAAATCGGGTCAATTTGACCGCTTGTCGACTTACCCGAAGCTCGATTGCATCATAGGAATTTTTTCCAATTTTTTTCTCTTTTTCTTTTTCCCTTTTTCTTCCTTTTTTCCTCCTCTTTTTGGCTGAACCGGTTCAGTCCGGTTCGGACCGGTTCAGACCGCCGGTTCACCCCGGTTCGACCGGTTCACCGCCGGTTCACCCCTTTTCCGGCCGGTTCTCCGTCGGCTTCCACCGCCAGTGGCTCCGTGAGGTTGTCCGCGTCTCAGATCTGCCCTCGGTTTGGGTCAAGCTCGCCGGAACGCCGCCGGTCCGGCTCTTCTCCCTCTCGGCCGTCGGACCCGTTTTCTCCTCTTGGCCGTCGCCGACGATTCCCGCCGTTTCGTCGCATGAGACCGGTGCAGAAATGATCACCGTCGCCTGGGCTTTCGGAATCTGGCCTCGGTTTCGCCTGGATCGCCGCCGTTCGCCGCCGGTGGCCATCTCTTTTCCCGCGGCTGCCACCTCTCGATCCGACGAATTCCGGCATTTTCGCTGGCCGGTACTGGTCTCAAAAGGACCGGCTCCTCCTCCTGATCACGCTGGTACCCGCCGTTCGCCCCCAGCTGCCGTGGATCGCCGGTACCGACTCCGTTTTCCCCGCGGGCTTCTCTCCCTCCGTTCGGCGATTTTCGGCCTCCTTAGCGCGCGTCGTCGGCGCCAATAGCTTCGCCGGCCTCTCCTCTTGCTGCTCGGTCCTTCGTCGGAGGTCAAAGGTCGCCGGTGGTGGCTCGTCGGTCGGCCACGCGCGGGTCTCCTTCTCCGTTTTTGTTTTTCCTTTACTTTCTCTCTCCCCGATAGTTTTCAGTTCCCTTTTTTTTTTTTCATTTCTTTTATTAATTATTTTTATTATTATTATTTATTTTAATCATTACACTATTCCTTAAAATACTATAAATACCCAAAATATCTCTCAAAATTATTATTTTATTCTTATTTAATTAATTTAATTTTATTTAATTTATTTATTATATTTTAACCTCTTTTTTTTTTCGGGTATAATTTCTCCGTATTTTTCGGATATTGTCCCGAATGACTTTTCGGTATATTTTTCGATTATTTTCGGGATTATTCTTCCGAACTAAAAATCCCGATTAATCCCGATTAATTCTAATAAATTAATATCTTGATCAATTTAACCCAAAATAAATTTATTTCATCTTTATTGACCAAGATTTCTCAAATCCATATTTTTAATTAAATTTCCTTATCGAAATTATACCGACCTTTGGTCTTTTGACCATTTTACCCTTGCACGTGTTCGGGATTAATTTAACCCGACTTCCTTCATACTTTCCCCATCTTTTCTTATTTAATTTCCGTATTTTAATTAAATTCGGGTCTTACACTTAGGATGTAATCTATTTCCAATTACTCAACATTGACAGTACTAGGCAACCTTTGCTCTGATACCACCAAATCTTTGACAGCCCGGAAGGGCGAAAAATAAGGCTAATTTAAAATTTTCTTCAATTAAACTTCCTACTTGAGGTACATTTCTGTACAATGTCAGTTAACCTCTTCAACCAAATATCCTGAGGATCATTCAAACATCCATAATCTCTTAACCAATTAATATGATATCAAAAGAAATCCATTTATCTACATATATCATGCTGATTACATCCCAACGTTACTTAAATATATGTTTCTGTGTTACATAATTGTCTATATACAAAATGAATTGAATTATACCTCTTGTGTGTACAAGCAATAGCCTAGGGAGAGTCTCATCCACCAGCCTATGTCACGTACGCAGGAGGTACTATCACTCACTGTAAACAATCTGTGGGGGGGAGGAAAATGATGGGGTGAGCTTTCAACTCGCTCAGTATGGAGTGCATATGAGATTTCGCAATCATTATCAAAGTATAAGTGTAATAATGACATAATTTCACATAATTATAAACTCATGATAGAATCACAATTCATCAAAACATCATTATCTCAAAACATCATTATCTCAAAACAGTTATAGAGACTAGGCATATCATAGTTGTCATGAAAACAGTCAACATAACACATCATCCTCAATGAGGGCATCCTCAAACGACGAAAATCATCTCGTGTTACCAAAACGGAGGCATCTCACACTACCAGAGTGGAGGTGTCTCTCGTTACCAAAACGGAGGCATCTCTCGTTACCAAAACGAAGGCATCTGTCATTACCAAAACAGAGGCATCTCTCGTTACCAAAACAGAGGCATCTCTCATTACCAAAAGGGAGGAGGCATCTCAACTTACCAAAGTGGAGGCATCGATGTGCAGATATCATGACGAGTCCTTAGTCTTAAAAGCATGCCATTATTATGCTGAAAATAGTTTCGCCTTCACGTAGAGCTCACATTAGTTTTACTTTATAAATCTCTATAAATCATAAAGTATATTTGTTCACAATAATTCAAATCACAAAACTGAGCTCAAACCGACAAAACATGCACTCAAGTAATAAAACTCAGGTTAAACGCTTTTCTCAAAACACATGTTAATTAATAAAATATTTTTATGCTACCAAAGCATTTTCATCCGTAAGGAATACATATGCAAAAAAACGGTTGCATCCCTTACCTCAAATCATGCGCTAATCACTTTCCTTCATTTTCCAATGCTCGTGATCCGGCTTTATCAACTCCAATTCAATCTTCAGGAGCTGCAAGCATTTGCTACTCGTATTAGTCTACTTTAATATACTAAATCTTCATTTGCATGAATTTTTTGTTCAATACATAAGGTCATTTTACACCAAATTTGGCCTTATTACATCTTTTAGACCTTATATCCTCTTAAGTCCATTTCGATTATTCTATTTGTTTTTTTAGTGTCCTTAAACTCATCGAGTCTACTAATTCATATTGAACCGGCATTAGCCTCTCAATGCCTCAAATTCATCATTTTCTTCCTTTATGGCCTTTTATCAAACATTTCTTATGCCCCTTTTCAATCATCATCCATTCCAACATATGGACATTCACAAAGTTATCTTAGAATCCTCTATACATGCTTAATAACATCTCTACATGTTTAAATCATCATTAACTCCATGCCATTTCAACTTTCTCTCACTAAACCCATTCTAGGTCATGGTTTTTAAGCATGTACATTAATATTTCAGCCAACATTATATACACCAATCAACTCATCTAAATGTCTAGATTAACATACTAGAAGATGGTGTATTGAAATCTTACCTAGCTTGACTTTTTCCTCTTTTGCCAAATTTGGGGAAAAAAATTTTTCTCCAATAGATCAACTCCACTTCTAATTTTCGATTAAGTTGTTCTCCTCCTCTTAAGCAACAACTTTGCTCAAATAGCTTTTCCTCCAATCTTTTTGAAAAGGGTGGTAGTCTAAAGTGAGAAAGTAAGTTTTTCTTTACATAAAATGGAAAGGATGTGAATGTCTGAGGAAGAAGGCACATATTATCGGGCTTTTTATAGAATTCAAATTAAGAGATCAATCTTCAAAGGGTGGAGATCGATCTCCCCATGCTTAAACACTTTCAAAATTTTGACAATGCAGGCAGGAGATCGATCTACCTATTAGCATCAGATCGATCTGCTCAAGGGAATAGGATCGATCTTTGTTCTTAGGGTGGGATCGATTTGGTTTAGGCAAAAGGCTTCAGAGATCAATCTGGCCTTAAGAAGAGATCGATCTAGCCTATCCAGAGGCAACTAGAGATCGATCTGCCTTATAGGAGGAGATCGATCTGGTCCATAAAAAAACAACTTGAGATCGATCTGCTTGAGTGAGGGATCGATCTCCCTCTTGCAAAATGTCTTGGCATGGCATTTCAAGCAGATGAGATTGATCTCTCCTTGCAATGAGATCGATCTGCCCTACATTCTGCAGCATTCCAGCTGCAGTTTTCCCAGATTTCCAAAGTTAAATTTCCATTCATTTGCTTCTTTACTCATTTTACATTTCTGTCAGAGCCCGCTTTACATCCCCACAAGGCCGCTATCCTCACCCTCACTACCTCACTGGTAGACTTTTGGGCCTGTTGGATAACTCCAAGGGCAGACAGCGCTACTCCATAACATCCACGTATTGTCTGCTTTGGGCCAAAACTCGCACGGCTTTGTTTCTTTCGGGTACTCCAGCCCACATGGCCTGCTTCCCCTCAGAACGCGTCCTCGGAGGCTCGAACTCGGGACAACACCCATGGTCTTGCACTCTTGATACCTTTGAGCCAATTGGCACATTGGCATCAGGAGTGCAAGAACAAGGGTGTTGTCCCGAGTTCGAGCCTCCGAGGACTCGTTCTGAGGGGAAGCAGGCCATGTGGGCTGGAGTACCCGAAAGAAACAAAGCCGTGCGGGTTTCGGCCCAAAGTAGACAATACGTGGATGTTGTGGAGTAGCGCTGTTTGCCCTTAGAGTTATCCAACAGGCCCAAAAGTCTACCAGTGAGGTAGTGAGGGTGAGGATAGATTGGTATCACGACTGGTCAGGCAACTACAGAGGTGGAGAGACCTCAAACTGTACAGACTACTACTGTTACACCACCTCCGATCTAGGATACAGCTTCTCCTATCACTCCATAACATAGCGATAGTGAGTTGGGTTATGACTGCAAGTTGAGCAGACTACGAGAATTTTAAGGCTTAAAACTTCCAGTGTTCAGAGGGGTGAAGGACCCTGTTATTACGGAGGACTGGGTGTATGAGATGAAAAAGCTGTACCAATTTTTCAAGTGCACATCAGTTGAGAAGGTAGCCTTTATCGTGTTTATGCTTAAGGGCGATGCAGAGCACTGGTGGAGATTCGCTGAGGTTATATTGAGGGCCAGACACCCGAGATCACTTGGGAGGTATTTTTGGAAGCCTTCAGGAGACAATACATCCCAGCTACCGCACAGAGGAAATTATGGATGGAATTCATGAACTTAGTTCAGGGGAACCGAACGTGGATGAGTATGAGTCCACGTTTATGTCTTTGGAAAGATATGACCTAGACACGATGGGTAGTGAGGCCCAAAAGATTCAGAAGTTCGTTGATGGGTTAAGGTTGGCCATCCGAACTGAGCTAGCCCCATTTGACATTCAGACTTATGAGGAGGCGGTACATAAGGCTCAGTTATGAGAGCAAGACTTTGAGAGCAATGCCTATGAGTTGGGAAAGGTTAGTGTCTGAAGAGACAGAGATCGAAAGAGATCCGGGATGCATAGAGTGGCCAAAAGGGGAGACTAGAGGTTTTTCGAGAAGAGACCTAAGATCGAGGAGGTGCAGGAGAGAGCTGTTAGACCTCCCCTGTACCCGACTTTGATTGCACCTAGGGGTATGGTTGTTGGAGGACCACAACCTACTATTGAGAGGTGCATGAAATGTGATAGATTTAATGGGACTAGGCCCTGTCCAATGACCCCTATGGTGTGAGACCTCGTCTAGGTTTAACCTTGAACATATGTAAATGAATTCATAAGTATGATAATGTACTAGTAAGGTGAAGCATATGTGATATAAAGTGCACAAGTTAAATGTACGCACTTGTAATGAGATTTAGTGATTGTACGTACAAGTTATATTATGTAAGAATATGAGGAAATGGACTTAAACATGTGATGAATGTGAGTGGAATGGGAAATATGAGTAGTGGAGTAAAATGGAAAGAAATTGCTCAAGTGGTACAAATCTTCATGTTCTCATTTAGTTAAATGTTGTATATATTTAGTCATGCAAGGATTTCACACAAGTTTTAATATGTATAAAGTGTGATTGTATGTCATTTTCAAGTCTCAAGGATGGATGAATGAGGAAATGACAGCGGCAACAAATTAATGATTTTTTTAGAGAAGTTACTACAGAAAAACTATAGAAAATCCAGAAAATATGAAGGTCAGATCGATCTTATGGGATGAGAGATCGATCTGAAAAAGCCAAAATGAAACTATTTTGAGCTATAGAGCAGGATAGATCGATCTCCAATGGAGACAGATCAATCTGCTAAGCATTCTGTAAAGATAGGATCGATTTTAAGGCAAACAGATCGATCTCCTTAACTCTCTGTTTGAGACAGATCGATCTCAAGACTTGACAGATCGATCTCCTTAAGGGTTCTGTAAAGAGTAGATCTATCTCCTATAAGAGGCATATTGATCTCCAAGAGGAAAATTACCCTTTGACAGATCGATCTCATCAAGGGAGAAGATCGATCTGGAAGTGGTTATGTTAGGTGAAAAGGACTACCAAACGTGCAGAGATCGATCTCTACAACGATCAGATCGATCTCATAAGCCTACATTATGAAAACTCAAAACTCTTCCCCCACCAAACCTCACCTACCATTTCCCCTCAAACCCAAGCTTTCTCACTCTAGAAATCACCATATTTCTGTCAGTTTTGGAAGAAGCTTAAGAAGGGAAAGTTATTCCTTGGAGCAAGGAGAGCAACATACCCAAAAATCACACATTGGTGTGATCAAGAGAAGGAGTTGTGGCTACCACAACTTTGACTAAGAAAAAGGGTAAGCGCTTCAACCCTCAAGCTTTACATAAGGATTCTAGACATTGTATGGGTTGAATGGTATGCAAAATGTTGCTAAGAATGATTTGTAGTGATGAGTGAGTAATGTTAAGAGAAATTTAAGAAGAGGGAAATCTATGGAAAGCTTAAGAAATAGTTTAATGAGATAAGTGATACAAATGGAAAGTTATGTATGATTTAAAGGCTTGAAAGGTATAAATGGGAGAATATGTGACAATGAGGATATTTGGGAGAAAGAAAAGAAATGACTAAATGGTTATGTATGTAGATTGGAAGAACGTGGAACACGGCTAGCCCGGATCGCGAACAGAGCATACGTGATAAAGGAAATACGAGCGTGATTCGAGGTAAGGGACTGTGTGTTAGCTATAGAGATGTTTGTACGTTTTTTATGACAATTTCATAGATATATAGCTAGAATAATACGATACTATAATTCTATGAAATGACATGGAAGCTTGACATGTACTATGATATATATGTATTAAGAAATGGGATGGGGTAAGGAAATAACATGATATGCATGATTTCAATGTTTTCTCAATTTTGTATTGACTTTGTGATTGAGAAATGATAAGGATAGGTTAGCTAGTTTTACATGTTTTAGCATGGAAAGGCATGCTGCATAAATAAACATGTTTTGAGCTTTAAAAGAGAAAGTAGCCACCTATCAGATTTGAGATGTGAAATGGTGTTGGAGCTTTAACTCACACCTATTTTAATGATTTCGACTATGCTGGAGTTTGACTCGCATATGTCTGCATGATTTGATAAACCGTGCTGGAGTGTGACTCTCATGTGGTTTTATAATGATAATGTGTTGGAGTGTTAGCTCGCACATGTTTTTACTGAGTTGAGGTAAACCTGGGGGTTTGGGACCCAAGGGGATGCCAGTTGAAGGCCTCAGAACGGGCTGGGCCTTAACATTTAATCGTACCACGCTGGAGCCTTGCGATGACTGTGTGTCACGCTAATTGCTCACCTGGTATATGAGACATGGTTCAGGATGAAAAATTTATCGGATTTGGATTATGGACTTGGGTACACGGTCATACGTAGTACTGTGTAGTTGTTCGTTGGTATACTATGTATCGTGCTGGGTGCACATGAGTACGAGTATTACGTAGATGACACATGGCTTACCTTATACCTGAGTATACGAAGAGATGAGGTTTATTGAGATGAGTCGGAGGGTAGGATTGACCCATCCCTCTTTCAGGGGAAGTGATGCCCTATGCACACCTGATCAGTGAGGCTTGGGATCTCTGACTATGGCCACACATCGTGGATATTTGGTTACCAAAAATTCCATGCTTGTCTCAAAAATTCGAGAGATTGAGTAGAACTCAGAAAAGAAAGAGATTTTGTTTATTTGATAAATCTTTAAATTAAACATTTGTATCGTGGGGGCACTATTTTATGAAACATGTTTTAAGTGGAAATACTGAATATTTGTGTTACATGAAAATACCAAATAAGAAATATACGTTTAACTACATTTTCTGATAACATTTCCATTTATAATGGAAACATGGTTTTGGTTTATACCTGTATGGGCTATGTAGGTAGTACGATATCTACCGCTAGCATTCATTTCCTTACTGAGCTGTGGTTTGCTCACCCTACTATTTTCCCCTTCCAGATACTGAGAAGTAGGTGGTCTCCGGATCCCTTTTTGTGTTGGACAGCTCCCACCAGTTGCAAAGGTATAAGATTTGTATACATATGAGTATTTTGTATATATTATGCTATATCGCACAATTACAAATCGAAAATGTAAATAGTGGTATGGGGCTACTATGTAAAGATATTATTATACAATTAATTTTGTATATTTACACACTTGGGAGTGTGAATTAAATTTTAAATATTTTTGCTTTAAATTTTTGGAACTTTAGTAATTGCATCGCCTCACAGCCCAACCGTAGTAGCGTAAGTATGGATAACGGACACCCAGAAGTGGGGTGTGACAGATTTGGTATCAGAGCATGGTTGGTCTGATGTGAGTCGATGTTTAGGACTAAGAAACATACATCCCCAAGTTATTATGCGATATTTAGATACAAATGTGTATACGGAGCTGGTGGTAAATAAAAAGTTTATTGTAAATGCAGGAAGTTATCAGGATAGTGAGTTATGCTTGAGAGACACCGCAAGAGGGGAGAGAGCTCGAGGGCTCAAGGGTGGAATGACAGGACTGAGAGGCACAATAGATCATCCTCTAGTCATGAGCCCTAGGAACATATAGAGGCTTTCGATCCTCAGATAGCTCGATTAGAGGAGGACATGCGTAATATGATGACCATGATGGGTCAAATCATGGCTAGGTTTGAGGGTACATCTGGTATAACAAGATAGGTTGCACTGAATCTCCCAGCAGTTGCACCTGAACCTGAGAATGTTACACCTACACAACCTGAATTGGTGACGCCACAGGATCCATATATTCGACCAGTACCTCCTCTAGTAGCCCCATAGCAGTATGATGAGGATGATTTGGGATATGGATATGACTGCGATATGGAGAGGTTGAGGCATTTCATGGATTTCAAGCCTTCTTCTTTTAGCGGGGTAAAGGATTCGATATTGGCTGAGGACTGGATAAGCCAAATGGAGAAACGGTTTGACTTTTGTAGATGTTCGGCTATGGAGAGAGTAGTGCTTGCGACCTTTTTACTGAGAGGCAAAGCAGAGCACTAGTGGAAGTCCATCAGGGCTATGTTGAGAGCTTAGGGTATGACTATCATGTGGGATATGTTTATGGGTTCTTTTAGAGAGAAATACATCCCAGATACCGCTCATCGTAGGTTGCAAATGGAATTTTTGAATCTAACACAAGGGAATCGAAGAGTGGATGAGTACGAGTCACGATTTACCTCACTAGGCCGATATGATCCGGACTCTATCAAGAGTGAAGCTATCAGGGTTCACAGATTTGTGGATGGACTGAGGCATTCGATTCGAATGAAGTTGGCCTCGTTTGATGTCGCTACGTATAGAGAGGCTGTGCGACGAGCCCAATTGTGTGAGTAAGATTATGACCTACAGATTTCTGAGTTTAGTTGGGGTAAGGACAAGGGTTCGAGGAAGCTGGGAGATGGTAAGAATGCCAAATTTGGTCGGTGATTTATGAATGAGCATCGGAGAGAGGTAGATAAGTCACAGAAAAAGGCTGCTAGATCTTTTATGCCTTCGACTCAAATATCATCTAGAGGTATAGTGATTGGTGGACCCCGACCGGCTACTGATCAGTGCAGAATATGTGGTTGATATCATAGTGGTAGACTGCAGGGTACACGATGCTTCAGATGTGGCAAGTTTGGACATTATGCAAAGGAATGTCAAGAGGCAGTTGAGGTAGTCCCACAAAGGGGTAAGGAGCCAAAGAGAGTTCCTACAATTACACCTCTTGCAAGGAAGAGAGCCACGACTAAAGAAAAAGGGAAGCAAGTTGTGGGTCAAGGCAGGGTGTATGCGATAGACCGGGCATTAACTGATACCTCCTCTGAGGTGATAAAAGGTACAATCTTGATTTATAACTTGGAAGCTACAACTTTGTTTGATTCTGGTGCTGCGCATTCTTTCATATCACCTACATGTGCATCCAAGCTAACAAGATTTGTAGAACCCACACACTTAAATAGGACTTTGGTAATAAGTATTCCGATGAGAGTTAGCCAATTGGCTGAACAAGTGTATAGAGATTGTAAGGTGAGGGTGGGAGATAAGTGTACGACAACCAACTTGATCTTGTTAAATATGTATGATATTGATGTAATCTTAGGAATGGATTGGTTAGCTACCAATCATGCTGTCTTAGACTGCCACACTAAGTTTATTACGTTTTCTCTACCAGAAGAATGTGTTGTAAGATTTTAAGAGAAGAAATGAAATCTTGAATTTTGTGACAAGTAAAGTATAATAACTTAAATGTTGTTTTGAAGGTTTTATTGCTTATGTGGTGGATTTGGACAAAACATATCCGAAAATGGGTGACATCCTAGTGGTTACAGAATTTCTTGATGTCTTTCCAGACAACCTACCAGGATTGTCACCGAATAGAGAAATGGAGTTTAGTATAGACTTGACACCTGGAACCGAGCCAATATCCAAGTGACTATATAGGATGGCTCTAGTTGAGCTAGAGGAATTAAGGAAGTAGTTGTAAGATAGACTAGATAAGGAGTTTATAAGACCGAGTGTCTCACCATGGGGAGCTTCGGTATTGTTTGTGAAGAAGAGAGATGGGAGCCTTAGGTTGTGTATTGACTACAGGATGTTGAACAAGGCTACTATCAAGAATAAATATCCCTTGCTGCGCATCGATGATTTATTGGATCAGCTCCGGGGAGCGTAGATCTTTTCTAAGGTAGATCTGAGTTCTGGGTATCAACAATTGAAGATTTGAAAGGAGGATGTGCCTAAGACAGCTTTCCACACCAGCTATGGTCATTACGAATTCCTAGTGATGTCTTTCGGGTTGACGAATGCGCCAGTAGCTTTTTTGGCTCTAATGAATGAGATATTCAAGCCATACATGGACTAGTTCGTAATCGTCTTTATTGATGATATATTGGTGTATTCAAGGTCTAAGGAAGATCATTAGCATCACTTAAGGATTGTTTTACAAACCCTCCGAGAGAGAATGATGTATGCCAAACTAAGTAAATGTGACTTTTGGCTAGAGCAGATCTCTTTTCAGTGCCATGTTGTATTGAAGGGTGGGGTGTCAGAAGATCTATCCAAGATTGAGGCTATTGTTCAGTGGGAACAGCCCAGGACAGTCACAGAGATTAAGAGTTTTCTAGGTTTGGCAGGATACTACAGGAGATTTGTAGAGGGCTTTTCTAGACTAACTGCTCCGTTGACACCACTTATGGGGAAGAATGTGGAGTTTACATGGGGATGAAGCATGTGAGAGGATTTTTCAGGAACTTAAGAGCAGATTAACCACCGCGCCAGTTCTTATCATCCCTAACATTTCAGGAAATTATTTTGGTTATACGGATGCTTCACATTAAGGATTGGTTTGTGTTTTGATGCAAGATGGAAGGGTAGTAGCTTATGGATTTAGACAGCTAAAAAAGCATGAGAAGAACTACCCTACTCATGATTTAGAGTTAGCAGCCGTAGTATTTGCATTGAAGATATGGTGCCATTACTTGTATGGTGAGAGATTTCAGATCTTTACGGATCATAAGAGCCTGAAGTATCTATTCTCACAAAAAGAGTTAAATATGAGATAGAGAAGGTGGTTAGAACTCCTCAATGACTACGATTATGAGATTTTGTACTACCCGGGGAAGGGAAATATGGTTGCCGATGCATTAAGTAGGAAGAGTCTCGGGTTGGTATCACATATGATGGTTAGAGAGCACGAGTTGTTGGAACAATTCATGAACCTTAGTCTGGATATGACCCTACTTGAGATTGGCAGCTATGGGATTGTTGCTAGCTTGAGATTAGAACCGAAGTTAATTGAGAGGATCCGGTAAGCTCAGCAGATCGATCAATGGTGCATTGATGTGATTAGCCAAATCCAGAAGGGTAAGGATACGGAGTTTGTATTGAGTTCAGATGGAGTATTAAGGTTCGGAAATAGAATATCTGTTCCTAAGGATTCAGAGCTGACGAAGTTGATCTTATCAGAGGCTCACTCATCGAGAAATACAGTACACTCGGGGAGTAGTAAAATTTATCAGAACCTCCGAAAGATATATTAGTGGTCTGGAATGAAGAGAGACATAGCTGAGTATGTCGCTAGATGTCTCACTTGTCAGCAGGTAAAGGTTGAGCATCAAAAACCAAGAGGATTATTGCAACCTCTATCGATACCTACATGGAAGTGGGAGCACGTCACCATGGATTTGTGATGGGGTTATCGAGAACCCGTAAGAGCCATGATGTTATATGGGTTATAATAGATCGGTTAACGAAATCGGCACACTTCTTAGCCATGAGATCTACAGATACTTTGAGTGCATTGGCGAACTTGTATGTACGGGAGATAGTGAGATTACATGGAGTCCCAGTGAGTGTTGTTTCTGATCGGGATGCTTGCTTCACTTCCCATTTTTAGGGACATTTTCAAGAAGTGATGGGGACCCAATTGAGCTTTAACATCACTTTTCATCTTCAGACAGATGGTCAGTCAGAGAGGACTATACAGACCCTGGAGGATATGTTGAGAGCGTGCGTGCTGGATTTTAGAGGATCATAGGACGATCACTTGCCACTGATTGAGTTCGCCTACAATAACAGTTATCACTCAAGTATTGGTATGGCCCCTTATGAGGCACTATACGGTCGTAGATGCCAATCACCCATTGGATGGGAAGAGGTTGTGACAGACAGTTGCTCGCTCTTGATTTGGTTAAACAAGCCTCCGAAGATGTTTAGCTAATATGTGAGAGGTTGTGAACGACTCAAAGTCGACAAAAGAGCAATGCTGACAGGAGACGGAGACCACTTAAGTTTGATGTGGGTGAATTTGTATTTTTGAAAGTGTCTCCTTCTAAGGGAATAACGAGGTTCGAGAAGAACGGAAAACTAAGTCCTCGTTATGTTAGTCCTTTCGAGATTTTGGATAGAGTGGGAGATGGAGCATATAGGCTAGCCTTACCACCTGAGCTAGCATAAGTCTACAATGTCTTCTATGTTTCTATACTTCATAAGTACTATCCGGATCCAATGCAGGTAATTAGCTATGAGCCATTAGAGCTCAAGGAGGACATGTCGTATGTGGAGGAACCAATCCAGATATTGGACAGAAAAGAGAAGGTGTTGCAGAATAAGACGATTTCATTGGTTAAGGTTTTGTGGTAAAATCATACATCGGATGAAGTTACATGGGAGTTGGAGGATCTAATGAAAGAGAAATATCCTTAACTTTTCGAGGAATAGACTTAGTTCAATTTGGAGGACCAAATTTTCTAAGTGGGGGAGAATGTGAGAACCCGTATAGGTTTAACCTTGAACATATGTAAATGAATTCATAAGTATGATGATGTACTGGTAAGGTGAAGCATATGTGATATAAAATCCATAAGTTAAATGTACACACTTGTAATGAGAGTTAGTGATTGTACGTACAAGTTACATTATGTATGAATATGAGGAAATGGACTTAAACATGTGATGAATGTGAGTGGAATGGGAAATATGAGTAGTGAAGTAAAATGGAAAGAAATTGCACAAGTGGTATAAATCTTTATATTCCCATTTAGTTATATGTTGTATATATTTGGTCATGCAAGGATTTCACACAAGTTTTAATATGTACAAAGTGTGACTGTATGCCATTTTCAAGTCTTAAGGATGGATGAATAAGGAAATGACCATGGCAAGAAATTTAAGATGTTTTGAGTGAAGTTACTGCAGAAAAACTGCAAAAAAATCTAGAAAATATGAAGTTCAGATCAATCTCATGGGATGAGAGATAGATTTGGAAGAGCCAAAATAAACTTATTTTGAGCTATGGAGCAAGACAGATCGATCTCCAATGGAGCCAGATCCATCTGCTAAGCATTCTGTAATGAGAGGATTGATTTTAAGGTAAATAGATCGATCTCCTTAAGGGTTCTATAAAGAGCAGATCTATCTCCTACAAGAGGCAGATCGATCTCCAAGAGGAAAATTGCCCTTTGACAGATCGATCTCATCAAGGGAGAAGATCGATCTGGGAGTGGTTATGTTAGGTGAAAAGGACTACCAAACGTGCAAAGATCGATCTCTACAAGGATCAGATCAATCTCATAAGCCTGTATCTATAAAAAAAAGCATGGGATTGAGATGAAAACTCAGAACTCTTCCCCCACCAAACCTTACCTGCCATTTCCCTCAAACCTAAGCTTTCTCACTCTAGTAATCACCACATTTTGACCAGTTTTGGAAGAAGCTCAAGAAGGGAAAGTTATTCCTTAGAGCAAGGAGAGCAACATACCCAAAAATCACACAATGGTGTGATTAAGAGAAGGAGTTGTGGCTACCACAACTTCGACTAAGAAAAGGGGTAAGCTCTTCAACCCTCAAGCTTTAAATAAGGATTCTGGCATTGTATGGGTTGAATGGTATGGAAAATGTTGATAAGAATGATTTATAGTGATGAGTGAGTAATGTAAAGAGAAATTTAAGAAGAGGGAAATCTATGGAAAGCTTAAGAAATAGTTTAATGAGATAAGTGATACAAATGGAAAGTGATGTATGATTTAAAGGCTTGAAAGGTATAAATGGGAGAATATGTGACAATGAGGATATTTGGGAGAAAGAAAAGAAATGACTAAATGGTTATGTGTGTAGATTGGAAGAACGTGGAACACGGCTAACTCGGATAGCGAACGGAGCATACGTGACAAAGGAAATACGAGCGTAATTCGAGGTAAGGGACTGTATGTTAGCTATAGAGATGTTCGTATGTATTTTACGGTAATTTCGTAGATATATAGCTAGAATAGTATGATACTACAATTCTATGAAATGACATGGAAGCTTGACATGTACTATGATATATATGTATTGAGAAATGGGATAGGGTAAGGAAATAGCATGATATGCATGATTTCAATGTTTTCTCAATTTCGTATTGACTTTGTGATTGAGAAATGATAAGGATAGATTGGTTAGTTTTACATGTTTTAGCATGGAAAGGCATGCTGCATAGATAAACATGTTTTGAGTTTAAAAGAGAAAGTAGCCACCTATCGAATTTGAGATGTGAAATGGTGTTGGAGCTTTAGCTCACACCTGTTTTAATGATTTTGTCTATGCTGGAGTTTGACTCGCATACGTCTGCATGATTTGATAAATCATGCTGGAGTGTGACTCGCACGTGGTTTTATAATGATAAAGTGCTGGAGTGTTAGCTTGCACATGTTTTTACTGAGTTGAGGTAAACCTAGGGGTCTGGGACCCAAGGGGATGCCAGCCGACGGCTTTGAAACGGGTTGGGCCTTAACATTTAATCATACCGCGCTAGAGCCTTGCGATGACTGTGTATCACGCTGATTGTTTGCCTGGTATATGAGACATGATTCAAGATGAAAAGTCCATCGAAGTTGGAGTATAGACTTGGGTCCACGGTCGTACGTAGTACTGTCTAGTTGTCCGTTGGTATACTATGTACCGTGCTGGGTGTACATGAGTACGAGTATCCCGTATATGACACATGACGTACCTTATACCGTGAGTATATAAGGAGATGAGGTTAATTGAGATGAGCCGGGGGGTAGGACTGACCCATCCCCCTTCAAGCTAAGTGATGCCTTGTGCACACCTGATCAGTGAGGCCTGGAATCTCTGACTATGGCCATACGTCATGGATATTTGATTGTAGAAAATTCCATGCCTGTCTCAGAGATTCGAGAGATTGAGTAGAACTCAAAAAAGAAAGAGATTTTGTGTATTTGATAAATCTTTGAATTAAACACTTGTATCGTATGAGCACTGTTTTATTAAACATGTTTTAAGTGGAAATACTAAATATTTGTGTGACATGAAAATGCCAAATAAGAAATATACGTTTAACTGCATTTTCTGATAACATTTCCATTTATAATGAAAACATGGTTTTGGTTTATACATGCATGGGCTATGTACGTAGTACGATATCTACCTGCTAGCATTCATTTCCTTACTGAGCTATGGTTTGCTCACCCCACTATTTCCCCCCTCCAGATACTGAGAAGTAAGGTGATGCAGTGGTCTCTGGATCCCTTTTTATGTTGGACAGCTCCCTCCAGTTGCAAAGGTATAAGATTTGTATACACATGAGTATTTTGTATCTATTATGATGTATTGCACAGTTACAAATTGAAAATGTAAACAGTGGCATGGGGATGTTATGTAAAGATATTATTATACAATTAATTTTGTATATTTACACACCTGGGAGTGTGAAATAAATTTTAAATATTTTCGCTGTAAATTTTTGGAACTTTAGTAATTGCATCACCTCACAGCCTAACCGTAGTAGCGTAAGTATGGATAAAGGACACCCGGAAGTGGGGTGTGACATATGGTGTGTTACAGATGCGAGAAACCAGGACATATAGCTAAGTATTATCCTGAGAAGATGGAGAATGCCCTGCAAAAGGGCAAGGAGCCAGAGAGTACTCCAGTTGAGATAGTTGCCCCGAGGAGGAGGGCTACAGTTGAGGAAAAAGGGAAGTAGACAACGGGTGTGAGCAGAGGAAGAGTACATGCACTGGATCAGGACACCTCATATGCTTCGACGAATGTGATTAGAGGTACCATCCTAATCTTTGGTTTAGAAGCATTGGTATTATTTGATCCTGGTGCCACGTATTCCTTCATATCACCTTCTTTTATACATAAATTATTGAAGCATGTGAAACCAACATTGTTGGATAAAATGTTGATGATTTCCACACCCATGAATGATAGTCAATTGACTGAGCATGTATGTAGAGATTGTAAGCTAAAGATAGAGGGAAAGGATATGATAGCCAATTTGATTTTATTGAACATGAATGATTTTGATGTAATTTTAGGAATGGATTGGTTGGCAACCAATGATATTGTTATGGACTATCATGCTAAGACTTTGATGTTTCCAGAGATAGGAAACCATGTTGTAAGATTTATGAAATAAAATGAAATCATGTGATTATGATGAATGAAATGAGTATGATTTTATTTGTAATGCTTGAGAGATGAATGTATTGTTTATTTGGAATATGGATGTGATGACTTGTGATACTAATGGTGGAAAGAATGATGTGAAGGGTTCATTGCCTACGTGATCGATATAGATGAGGCACACCCCAAATTGAGGGACATGCCCGTAATTACGGATTACCCTGATGTCTTTCCTGATGAATTACTAGGACTACCACTTGAAAGGGAATGGAATTTTGCATAGAGTTAATGTCTAGTACCGAGCTGATATTGAAGCCACCGTATAGGATGGCTCTTATTAAGTTAGAAGAGCTGAAGAAATAGCTGCAAGAGTTGCTAGAGAAGGGGTTTATAAGGTCGAGTGTCTCACCTTGGGGAGCACCGATATTGTTTGTAAAGAAGAAGGACGAAAGTCTCCGACTATGTATAGATTATCGGTTGTTGAATAAGGCCACCATTAAGAACAAATACCCCTTTCCACGTATAGATGATTTGTTGGATCAACTCCGAGGAGCCCAAGTATTTTCAAAGATAGATATGTGGTCAGGGACCATTAATTGAGGATCAGGAGTGGAGATGTACCCAAGACAACATTTTGTACCCGTTATGGCTACTACGAGTTTATGGTGATGCCATTCGGATTGACGAATGCACCCGTAGCATTTATGGCACTGATGAATGATGTATTCAAGCCATACCTGGACAAGTTTGTAATTGTATTCATTGATGACATACTGGTTTATTCCAAGTCCAGGGAAGATCATGAGGAGCATTTGAGAGTAGTTCTGCAAACCCTCTGAGAGTAAGAGTTGTATGCCAAACTTAGCAAGTGTAACTTTTGGTTAGAACAGATCTCATTTCTGGGGCATGTTGTGTCAAAGGATGGGGTATCGGTGGATCCATCCAAGATAGAGGCAATTGTACAGTAGGAACAGCCCAAGACAGTTACTGAGATAAGAAGTTTTCTGGGATTGACAGAGTATTATCAGAGATTTGTAGAGGGTTTCTCCAGACTAGCTGCTCCATTGACACGCCTCACGCGTAAGGATGTTAAGTTTGTATGGGATGAGGCATGTGAGAGGAGTTTTTATGAGCTTAAGCGTCGATTGACCACTGCTCCAGTTCTCACCATTCCTACCAGCTCAGGAGGATTCTCGGTGTACACGGATGCGTCACACCAGGAACTGGGCTATGTGCTTATACAGGATAGGAAGGTAGTTGCCTATGGATCTAGACAGTTGAAAGATCATGAGAGGAACTACCTGACACATGATTTAGAGTTGGCGGCCGTGGTGTTTGCTTTGAAAATATGGTGCCACTATCTCTATGGTGAGAAATTTCAGGTGTTCACAAATCATAAGAGCCTCAAGTACCTATTCTCGTAAAAAGAACTGAATATGAGACAGAGGAGATGGCTCGAACTCCTGAAGGACTATGATTGTGAAATCATGTACCACCTAAGTAAGACAAATGTAGTTGCCGATGCTTTGAGCAGGAATAACCTTAGGTTGGTAACTTATATGATGGTACGGGAGCATGAATTGTTGAAACACTTTGAGAACCTCAGTTTGGATGTAACCCCACCTGGATCGAAGAGATTGGATATCATGGCTAGTATGAGATTAGAGCTAGAGTTGATTGGCCGTATTCGGCATGCCCAACAGAGCTATCGACGATGCATCGATTGGCTGAGGCAGATACAGATAGATGTGGGTAGTGATTTTGAGCTGAGTACGGATGACTTGTTGAGGTTCAGGGGCAGAGTATGTGTTCCCAAGGATCCTAAGATCAGGAGGCCAATTTTATTAGAAGGTCACTCATCGAAGTATACGATACATCCGAGGAGTACTAAGATGTATCAAAACCTTCGGAAGGTTTATTGGTGGTTTGGAATGAAAAGAGACATTGCTGAATAAGTCGTAAAGTGTCCCATTTGTAAGCAAGTGAAGGTAGAGCATCAGAAGCCTACAAGATTATTGTAGCCTCTACCGATACCGACTTGGAAGTGGGAGCATGTCACCATAGATTTTGTGATGGGATTGCTGAGGACTCGCAGAGGTCATGATGCCATATGGGTTATTATGGATCGGTTGACTAAGTCCGGCCATTTCTTGGCTGTGAGAGCTACGATACACTAAGTCAGTTGGTGAACCTGTATATTCGAGAGATAGTACGACTACATGGTATTCCAATGAGCGTTTCTTCTGATAGGGATGCCCACTTCACTTCCCATTTCTGGGAACATTTTCAGGAAGCGCTGGGGACCCGACTGAGTTTTAACATCGCTTTTCATCCTCAGACAGATGGGCAGTCAGAGAGGACTATACAGACCCTGGAGGATATGTTAAGAGCGTGTGTGCTGGATTTTAAAGGCTCTTGGGATGATCACCTGCAGTTAGTCGAGTTCGCCTATAATAATAGCTATTATGCGAGTATCGGGATGGCACCCTATGAGTAACTGTATAGACGCAGATGTCGATCCCCCATTGGATGAGAAGAGGTTGGTAACAGGCAGATTTTTACCCTTGACTTAGTGCAGCAGGCATTTGAGGACATCTAATTGATAGGTGAGAGATTACAGACAGCTTAGAGCTGGTAAAAGAGTTATGCTGACAAGAGATGAAGACCACTAGAGTTTGATGTGGGTGAGTCAGTATTTTTGAGAGTTTCAACTTTGAAGGGTATTATGAGGTTTGGTAAGAAAGGTAAGCTGAGCCCTAGATATATCGTACCCTTCAAGATTTTCAAGAGAGTGGAAGAGAAGGCGTATAGGTTGGTATTGCCACCGGACTTGGCAAATGTTCACAACATCTTTCACGTCTCTATGCTTCGGAAGTATCACCCAGACCCGGCACACGTGATAAGCTATAAGCCGTTGGAGCTCAATGAGAGTATGACGTATGTTAAGGCCGGTTCGGATATTAGATAGAAAAGAGAAAGTGTTAAGGAATATGATAATTCCCTTGGTGAAAGTTCTTTGGTAACATCACATGGTGGAAGAGGCCACATGGGAATTGGAGAATTTGATAAGGGAGAAGTACCCCCAACTTTTTGAAGACTAACTTGGTTCTAATTTGGAGGACTAAATTCCTTGAAGGAGGGGAGGAATCTAAGACCCATATTTTTGGATGTAAACCTTATGGATTCATAAGTGTGATAATGTAATTGTAACGTGAAGTACAATTGATGTAAAGTCTATAAATGTAATGTACATATGTGTAATATGAGTTTGTAATCTACATACAAGTTTCATTGTGTATGAATATGAAGAAATGAGCTTTTATAAGTGATGAATGTGATTGGAACTCAAAATGAGTAGCATGGTGAAATGGAATGAAGTTGAACTTCCATTTAGCTTGGTATGGTATACCTTTGGCTATGCAAGAATACACACAAGTTTTAATGTGTATAAGGTATGGATAGATGTCATTTTCAAGTCTTAAAGGTGGTTGGATGAGAAAATGATCATGGCAGCAAATTATGGATGTCTGGGTGTGTGTTACTATAGAGAAACTGCAGAAAATTCGGAAAATATGAATGTCAGATCGATCTCATAGGATGATAGATCGATTTGGAAGAGCCAAAATGCTCTTATTTAAGCAATGGAATAGAGTAGATTAATCTCCCATGGGGCCAGATCGATTTCCTAAACATTCTATAATGAAAAGAATGATCCTCAAGCATACAGATCGATCTCCTTAGCTCTCTGTTTGGAGCAAATTGATCTCAAGGTTCGACAGATCGATCTCATACTTGAAAATGTTGTGAAAAAAAGGAATTTAAGGGGACCAGATCGATCTCCTCCTACTGCAGATCATCTCCTCAAGTGATTTCTATAAAAAGGGCGCTAAAATCTGTAATTTTCAAAAAACAACAACACCTTTCCATTTCCAACCCAAAACCTAGATTTTTCTCTCTAAAATCCACCCATTCTAATAAGATTTGATGGGAGGCCGTTAGACACAAAGTTGTTTATCTTGAGGAAGAGAACAACATAATTGAAACCTAAAACCTCATTGTTGGAATTGAAGGAGCAAGGAGCATTTTCCCTTTGAAGAAAGAAGAGAAACTAGATTGGTAAGTTTCTAATGCTCGAACTCAAGTACATTGGTTTGTTTATTGATCTTGGAGTTGATTTGCATGAGTATTGTTAGTTGAAACCATCTAGGTAGTATTGGAACTAATGTGACCTAGAAAATGGAATAAGTCTAGTGTGAGAAAGTATAACTTGGATGAGTTGGTGATTTGTGAGATTTGCTAAGTTGTCATTTGAGTAATGTGGATGATTAGAAGAGGGTAAATGAAGCTACATTGTGGATTGAGTGAATTTATGGAAATGAGTATGTAATATGCATGATAAATGCCATAGTGAAGAAATCAATGAAATATGAACACTATGGACTTAGTATCAATCTAATATCGATTTGGAATGAGTTAATAGGCCTAAAAGGATCCATAGACTCGAGTTATGGGTAGAGTAATGAAACGAGGCCTCATAAGCCTTAATAGAGACTATAGGTCGAATCGACTATAGTAAACGTAAGTGTTGGATTATAATGGGCTAAAATGTTGTGAAATACATTTATGTGTAGTTCTAGAGAGATTGTTGGAGATGAATCGGACCGTACGAGTACGCAGCCTTAAAGAAATGGAATCAAGCGACGCGATTCCAAGTAAGGGAATTCTGTAAGTATATAGAGATACCTGCTCGTATTTTGTGGGAATATAGGGTGTTTATGAAATGCATGAATGTTTGAGAAATTGGTTGTTTGGTATGCGAAAATGGTTGCAAATGTTGGATGATTTGGTTTTATATGGATGTATAAAAAGGGATAGTAAGGCTAATAATCGCATAAATCACGTGTTTTGAATGTTTTCACAAAACAGAATGCTTTGATTTGAGCAAATAAAAGGATAGGCTGGCTAGTGTTTTATTGATGTTATGGAATAGCACATGTGAGGTGCTAAACATGTTTGTGAGGTGTTTTAAATGCATATGAGCCGTCTATCGAACTATGTGAATTAAATCGCGCTAGAGCCTCGCTCGCGCGGGGAATTTGATGCTTTGACTTGCATGAAATTGCTGGAGCTTAGCTCGCACTTTGATTTGATTTGTGATGATACTTTATAAATCGTACTGGAGCTTCTGCTCGTACGTGGATTTTGAGTGGTTTTCTTATTCATATAACTGTACTAGAGCTATGCTCGTACATGGTTTCTTTATGATTTGATGCATAAATGCCGTACTAGAGCGTTGCTCATACGAGGTAGTTTAATTATGATGCATGAGTCGTGCTAGAGCTTTGCTCGCACATGTTTGCATATTATGGTACGTATGAGGCCGTGGAAGTTGGTAAGATCCTCAAGCCTTACATCCTTAAGCCAACATCCTTAAGCCCGAGGAGGCGGGGAGGCTCTCTTATGGTAAGATCCTCAAGCCCTATATCCTTAAACCCGAGGAGACAGGGCGGCTCTGTACGGTGGGGAAGCTCTCTTATGGAAGGATCCTTAAGCTAACATCCTTAAGCCCTGGAGGGGTACAGAGGCTCTGTTCGGTAGGGAGGCTCTCCTACATGAGTACGACAAGTTCTTGGTATGGGGTAGATAAAACCTATGACTGGCACCCCCAACCACGATATGAGTCTGTGGAGTATAATGTAACGTGTATATCACATGGAGTACGATGTACAGCGTGGTGATTTTGTGACGAGAGAGTCTAACGAGGGATAATCCACCTTCATGCCAGCAAGATACCCCGCACACCTGGATACGTGTGGTCTGGGATGATTTATGATGTAGTTGGCCCACATAGTCACTTGTGATATATTGACCTGGTTTTTATACATGTGTGTGATTGTGGTTGTTCATGGTAGACCCAAAGGAGGGGTCGAGCTTGCGAACTTGATTTGTGAAATGATAATGAGGTTTGTGATTGCAAAAATGATTTGTGATGGGATGATATGTATTTGAGAAAGATATGTAATTTAAAAATGAGGTTTCTTAAATGAATTGCCCTTTTTATGAGTTTAATGAGATTGAGCATGAGATGTTTTCACATGTTGATATTCCATGTTTTATATGCCAATTTTACATGATTTTGATACATGATATATATGTATACTCATATGGCATAGTTTTATTCCTCATGCTCCTATTATAAATGATTTATGCATAACACTATCAACATGTAGATAGAGTAGTTATCTACCATGCTTGCATTATTGCCTTACAGCGTGTGTGGTTGCTCATCCCTCTCTATTTCCCCCTCCTACAGAGCGTGCAAAGTCGCCTAGTGAGGACTGAGGCATTGTATTTTGGATATCTACTACCATCCATCGCTAAGTGGTATACACAGGAAGATTCTTATTGTATCTAAACAATTGTAAAAGCACAGTAGTCTTTTGAGTTGTAATTATGGGGGATGTAGATGTCAGTAATCATATTTTGTATAAATGAATGATTGACGTTCAAATGTATGACATTACTTTTATTAACTGAGAATGAATATTGCGAGTGGATTATTATTGACTCACAGCCCAACAGTGTAGTGGTAAGTTTGTTCACGACCGAGTGGGGAAAGGAATAAATGCGAAAAAAAATGTATTGAGATTTTTGGTAATAAGAGGATAAAATGGGTCGTGACAGGCGACTCTACTGAGATTTAGAGGGCCAATAATTAATTTTGTTGTTATCTTATGTTTTGGTTGAATGATCTTAATTTGGTATTCATTTGATTTTCTTAGTTGTATACTATTGCTACTTATTGTTTTAATAATTGTGGGGCATTTTTAAATCAAAGCATATTCCCTTATACATTCACTTGCAAAAGCATGTTCTTAACATGAGCTCTATACCCGGGCTCTGTCAGTTTTTAGAGGGAGTAAAGTACTTATGCTCTTGTGAGGTGACAACCTCCATAATGACTAGCGAAATATTCTAACTCAAATTGAACTCTTTCCAGTTGTAGCTTATGATGGGTGAGGATCGGGGTTTCTTACTAGTCTGCAAGGACAACAGTGAAGGACAATTTAGGAACCTTTAGATGCAAATAAATCCTAACCAAGCATATAGTAAGGTTAATGAGATGTAAGGAGCTAACCTTAGATAGAGCCATGCCAGTTATTTTGAAATGATTACCTAAAATTACAGCACATGGGGAACACCTTGATACAATACCTCTTTGGGAGAGTAATAAATTGAAAATTTAAATTGTGAAAAAAACAAAAAAAATATAAAATTCAGATTTGTTTTTTAAAGGAGACTTTCCTTTATTAAATTATATTTTGTTTGTATTTTTTCGTGATTTCAATAGTATATATGTTTTTATTCTTGCAAAATAATTCTTTCTAGATTTTTTTTCATGTAAAAAATGTAAAAAAGAAATTCTAAAAATATTTCTTCTTATTTTTTTTAAATAAATGAAAGAGTGTTTTCAGTTGTAAATATTTTCTTCATTCTTTCATTGTATGGTTTTGTTCTTTTGCATAATGTTTTACATTTTATAAATAACATAATTTTTCAAACATGGATTGTGGATAGATTTTATTTCATGAAATAAGTCTCATCATTGCATGCACATTCATTAATGGATAATGTTGATTATGGTCAACCTCACATAGTACATGCATTTTATTTTGGGTAATATGCCTCACTAACAATGTACATACATTTAGAGATGATATGTTCTATCATGCATCAAAATAAAAAATAAAAAAATCATTGCATTTGATAACATTTTGATCATTCATGCATTGTTCATGCATTTATCTATGCATTCTTTCATGACATCTCATTTTTTCATGCGTAAAAAGGTTGCGTCAATTTTGATCATGGAAATTTAATTGCAACTCCTTAAAGGTGAAAAAGTTTCTTTTCCTAGATTCTTGCAAGAAAGAAGGTTGACAAACCCAAGTTAAGATGTTGGCTAATGATGTAAAGTTTGATAAGTCTTCATAGAGGCATTGATGTAAATTGTGGGTGAAGATGCAAAAAAATGGCAAGAAGAATTTAACTATATTTTTTTTCCTCTGGATTTTGAGATGAGGAATTAGTATATCATTGAGTTTTTTATTATTTTAAAGTCTCTTTCAAAGTAATGCAACAAATTAATCCCTAAATGCTTTTGCTCAAGAACATTAGGAATCTTTTATGCATGGGAATTTGTTTTTCTTTATCATTTAAATAAAATGACAAGTGTAGTGCATTTTGTCATATTTCTTTTATCTTCCACCCACATTACTTTTCATATATACTTCTCCATTTCACTCATTTTTGTGTACCCATATAATGGATTTGAAACCTTGCATGTCAATAAACCCATGAGATTTTGAAAAGTTTATCAATTATCATGTGGAGAATTTTTGGCAAATTGTCTTCAATAAAAAAGTTGAATTAAGAGGAAAAAAAGAAAAAAGAAGCAAAAAAAAAAAGAAAAAAGAAGAAAAGAGGTCGATGATTACATCATGCATTAGAGTAAAATCAGTTGATCCAAAATAAATAAATAAATAAATAAGAACTTATAGTCTTTCTGTGATGATCCACAAGTTTGCCAATTTTTAATAAATGATCTTCAATGAGATTGTTTACATTTGAAATGAGGAATGGCCATCTTTCATATATCTTTCTCATGAAGAAAATTGACCATATGTACTTTTGAGCCTGTGAAAATCTTGTCTTTAATAAACCTAACCAAGGATCATGCTCCATATTGGAAGGCAAATTTCAAAGAGAGATTTATTCAACATGAAAGAAGAAAAAGCGATGAAATGTGAATGATGAAGGCAAAAGAAAGATTTCCTTTGATTTGAGGAGTGATTGTGAAACAATGAATTCCTCTTCTGAAAAGCGAAAATGATGAAAAAAATGAAGAAAAAATGTAAAACAAATGAAAATAGGAGACAAACTTAGGAAGGATAAGGCAAAGTATCGGTGTTTCAAATGATGGAAAATGATCATTTGGTTTCTTACCCTGAAATACATATTGTGAGCCTATTTACCCATTCTTTTAAAGCCCTGAACCATAGCCTACATTACGTGTCTTTAGAAGTCCATTTTGATCAAACGTGAACATTTAAATTGGACAATCATGCATTGAATTTTGAATTTCTTGTAAAATCACTATAGGATAATAAGATTGTAATTCTTCTACTACTGGATCAATTTGAACTCAAATGCATGATGAAATTATCAAAAAAAAAAAGCCTAAAAAAAGTAAAAAAGAGAAAGAAGAAGAAAAGGTTTGAGTTGAAAACCCAAGAGGGCGACTCAATCCAAAAGCATGATATCAAAGTTAAAAATTTAGAAGGATGACGGAGGATATTGCATGTTATAAGGCAATTGTTGACAACATTCCCAACAAGTTAGGGGCATGGGAAGATTAAGAATATCAATAAAGTGTTTGCTCAAAAGAAGTCTAGGCTAATTGATATGTGAAGATATGAATTTCCATTATAATGGTACTCTTGTCTTTATCCTTGAACTTTTGACCTTTTATTATACACCTATGATTGATTTCTTTCCCAATTTGGATATAAGCATATCTTTTCTCACCATTTTAATCAAATTACCTATGATCTATCCATCCATCTTTTGAAATCCATTATGCACTATGTTAGTCATGGATTTGAATGATAATGAATAAATGAATGATACCATGCATAAGAAATCTTTGCATTACATGAGAAAGATTTGAAAATGATGAGAGGTAAGATATGACAATCATTTTGACTCAAGATGACATTGTGTGATAAACGCGAAATTTTCAATATTAATTCAATTAATTAAAAATGTGATATATATATATATATATTATTAATGCGATAATAACTAGTTTAAATAACCATGTAAGGGCATAGGTACATGGACCTCCTGACATGTAACACCCCGAAAGCATAGAAATCGTGGCTAACTTTTTCTTTTTTGAACTTAATTTATTACTTAGGTCGTATTCATGTATAGTGTTGGTTACTTTGTTTCTTCATTTGCTTATTCTTTTAATCGTGTAAGGTTTGCTAAAAATTTCAATAGTATAACCTCTTCTATCTGAACCTATCCTTTTGCAATAACAACAATTTATAATAGCAACTAGTTGTTTTTATCTTCTTATACTTATCATTTACCGATTCGACATACTCCACAACTAAATCAGTCATATCCATACTCTACAAATTCCATACACTTCATTTGTTTCTAAAACCACTTATTTACAACTCTGTAATATTACATTACATCCCCAAAAGTATTTACACACCAGTATCTGTTTCATTTGTTTCTAAAACTACTTATTTACAACTCTGTAATATTACATTACATCCCCAAAAGTATTTACATACCAGTATCTGTACAATATAAGTGTCTGAAAATAAACATAAGATGATATACATGAACGTGTACTAAAGATAGTCAATAGGCTTAAAATCCACTAGTCTACTTAAGTTCTCTGCAAATAGCAGAGCAGTCTCACTGCAGGTAATCTGAAATGAGTAAAAAGGGGAATGAGCTTCGAAAAAGCTCAGTAAGAAAAACATTTAAAATAATCATGATAATCCAAAAGGTATATAGAAATTCAAGGTTTACATGTTTTCCAAAAGCTTTTGTACTTACTTTAATCAAATTACGTAGACTTACTTTGAAAGAAAACATACATACGTACATACTTATTTAGTCAAAGTCACATACGTACTTACTTGAATGAAGCTTACTTACTTACTTTCATAATTTAAAACTTTCATACATTAAAACATAGAGACTAGGCTAAATCCGTATGGCTATCATGCAGATAGAAATATCATCCTCCCAGAGGGAATAAAATACTTATGGCCATGGTAGGGGATGTAGACTGGATTAAGGTCGTACAACAAAACAGACATAATATATAAATAAACTAGCACAAAGCTAGGGCATGGGCACTAGTGGCACTCGCCGTGTAGGCATAAGATACTACGAAACAGACACCACATGTAGTGAAAACAGACACCACAAAAGCGAAGACGAGCACTAAACGGGTGAAACGAATCAGGCACTACAAGTGGCGGAGTCGAGTACCACAGGTAGCAGGCATGACATGCATATAGCATACACTATTAGGGTAGCCTCTAGTCTACAAAATTTACTTTCTTACTTATTTTCATACTTATTCAAAATCACATGGGAGGCTTAAGATCATTAAATCATATAATTTCCATTATAAAATATTAATGAATAAAAAACTTATATATGATAAGTAAAAATGTTTGGTTTTAGGATTAAACCGGGAGTTATTCCTTTTGGACTTATATCGAAAGCTTCGGGTTTTTTATGTAAGTTCTACATGCATACATCAAATCATTTTAAGAAATACAAATAGGTAAAGGAATTCATTACTAATTTCAATTGCATCCCTCACCTAAACAAGGCTAGGGTAGCACTAAATCATCGGATATCGGGTTTACCTCGTTTTATGTGCAAACACCTCGAGGTGCCCAAAACAGTTTCAAAACCACCAAATGATTCTTAAAACCATCTTAACATACTTAAATATGCATCATCTTACTTAAACTTCATTAAATTTTATGACGCCCCGAAAGCGCAAAAATAGGGGCTAAGTTTTTTCTTAAATTCTTATTTTCTTACTTAGGTTGCATTCCTGTACAATCTATGTTACTTAATTTCTTCCATTACTTAATCCTTTAATCATATAAGATTTGCTAGAAATTTCGACAGCAGAACCTCTTATATTTTTAATCTACCTCCTTGCAATAAACAACAATTTCTAATCTTAATGCAATTGCTTTTATTTTCTTAAACTTTACCATCTCCCAATTCAAAATACATTACCACTACATCAACTATATTCATACTTAACATCATCAACATTTCATTTGTTTCCCAAGCCATTTATCTACAACTCCGTAACGTTAGATTATATCCGAAAAGTATACATATATAATTCAGTATTTGTACTCACTGTCTGGAAATAAACATCAGGGAATATACCTAAGTGTGTACTAAAGTTAGTCTGGGAGGCTCAAAATTCACCAAGCTACTCGAGTACTTCGCAATAGCTTAGCAGATTCTATTGCAGGTAATCTGAAATGGAGGAAAAATGGGATGAGCTTCTGATAAAGCTCAGTAAGGAAGGCATTTAAAGAAATTCTGACAATCCCAAAAACATGTGGAAAATCAGGGTTAACATGCTTTCGTACTTACCTAAATCCATTTGGATAAACTTACTTGCTTACTTTGAAATAAAACAATCGTACATACATACTTATGGAATTCGATTTACATACATACTTATTTACTTTGAAATGAAACATACTTACATACATGCTTACTTACTTAAAATTCACATACTTCTTACTTACTTTAGCTTACTTACTCTCTTTCATACTCAATACGTTCATACATTAAAACATGGAGACTAGGCTATTTCTGGATAGCTATCATGCAAACATACGTCATCCTCCGTAGAGGGAATAAAATACCGATGGCCATGGTAAGGGTTGTAGATGGGATCAAGGTCGTATAAAAAATAAGTGCAGTATCTGAATAAACTTTAACTAGCACGTAGCTAAGGCACAGGCACCAGTGGCACTCACCATGCGGATAACATACATGCGTGCTACGCGAGTACGAGATACTATGAAACATGCACCACGTGTAGCGAATACAAACACCACATTGGTGGAGACAATCGCTACATGGGTGAAGCGTAACAAGCACTATAGGTGGTGAAGCCGTAACACCACAAGTAGTGGGAATGATGTGCACACAACATAAGCTAATAGGGTAGCCCTCTAGTTTTAGAATAACCTTACTTCTTTACTTACTTTCATACATACTTAAAATCATTTGAAGTTGAAATCTTAAAATCATAAAGTTTCTAATATAAAATATTAGTGTATTAAAAGTCATACTTAATATACCAAAAACGGTTGGGTTCAGGAATTAAATCGGGTTTCTATTTCGTTCGGTAATTGCTAACGAAAAGGCTTAGTTGTCCTCGAAAACTCTTCATACATCTATTAAATCATTTCATGCGATATAAAATAGGTACAAGATGTCATTACTACTTTAAATTACATCATTAACCTCAACAGGGTTAGGGCAGCACTAAATCGTTGGGTCTCGGGTTTGTCTCATTTTACGTGTCGATACCTCGATCTGCCACAAACAACCCAATTAGTATTCAACTGATCCTTATTTCATAGTCTTATTCATTATAACTTAAACGGGGTCAATCGGGCCCTTTTTCAGTCATTTTTTTCTATTTTCTTGGTTTTACTGATTCAAGTGCTGGTTTAAGCTAATTTCGATAATTTTTGTTCTTTTAACTTCAATTTCATAACTTAACAACCTAATTACTTATTCAAGTCTCCAATTCACACCTGTCAACATACCAATTTACCGATTCTCATACTTTTAAGTTTTTCACTAAACCAGACTATAAATCAAACTTTTTCGATATTAATTTGACTGTTTATGTAATACCCAATTTTATTCAAAACACGAAATAGAAAATGAAAAAGGATTGAAATGGTATTTTTGAACACGTTGAAGGGTAAAACGGTCAAAAGATTGAAATTCGATATTAATCGTGACAAGAAAATTTAATTAAAAATATGGGATTGAGAAATCTTGATCAATAACGAAGAAATAATTAAATTTCGGGTTAAATTGATCAAGATATGAATTTATTGGAATTAATCAAAAATTTTACATCGGGAAATTATCCCAAAAATAATCGAAAAATATATCGAAAAGACGAAATAATGTCGAGAAATTCATTTATTGATTAAATGAATTAAATATAATTTTTTTAGATATTTTGGCAAAATTAATAATATTTAATCGATTAAAATAATAATAAAATAAATAATAATAAAAAAAGAGAATCGCAGGATCGCGATTCTGAAAGGAAAAGAAACAGAAAATGAAGTCGAACCGAGGGAGCCCTTTCCCTCACCGACGATTGGCGATGACCCCAGGCGAGGGCCGGTGAAGGAAGCCGACCATGTGAGGACCACCAGCCATGGAACACGCGCCCCCAGCCATCGCAAATCGCATCAACGATGAAGGGAGAGAGAACCGAGAAGAGAAAGGGAGAAATCCGATGACCGACGCCGATTCGGCCATGGCCACCACCAGTCAAGCGTTCCTCAGGTGGAGAGCAACTGATCGGTGGCAGCATCGACTAGGGAGATGGCGGCTAGCATCGACAACAGCAAGAAAGATAACCAACACTAACGACGGAAAGGAGAAGAGCCGGATCGGCCACCTTGGATGAAACTGACCCCAATCCGAGCTTCAAACGATCCCATGGAGCTGCTGGCAACAGAAGCCGACGAAGCCCTGAACCGGACGAACCAAACTGAACCGGCTAGTCTGAACTGGGTTGAACCGGACCGAATTGGTTCAGCCAAGAAAAAGAGGAAAAAGAGAGAAAAAGCAAGAAAAAGAGAAAAAGGAAAAAGGGGAAGAATTTTTGGGGATACACCAGACTTCAGGTAGGTCGATATGAGGTCAAAAGTGATCGATTTGATTTTCAGGAAATTTATTTAAATTATATTTGATCAGAAATTAACCCAGAATTAAATATAAATTATGCAGTTCGACGATAAATTCTGAATGTGAGCCGATCGAACTTCGATTTGTGCACCATCGCATAATCTCGGGTAAGTAAAGCTCATTTACGACAATTTATGTAATTATTCGCGTATTAAAGATTTATATTACGAATTTCGAATTTAATTCCGCATCTAGTGAATTATATTCAGATTTTTGGAATTAATTGTCGTAAATGATATACGGGCTATCCAATGAGTTTGGAATGAAGCCCAATGGGTATTGAGAGCCCAATAGACCCGAAGAAGGGATTTAATAAGTCAAAATGGGCTGAAAAGGGGTCGAGGCCCATTAAAGTGCAATCGGGCCCAATAAAGTAAAATGGGCCTAGCGCTTTAGATTCGATCAGTAAGTGTGACATACTGATAAATATAATTGAATTGACCCCAAATATGTGGTTATATACAGTTTCGTAGACTTGGTTGGCTCGAATTTGGACTGAAAGATTTGGTATTATCGAGACGGGATAAGTTTTTGCATGATTCCAGGTAAGAGAATTTTACAAACTGCTAGAGGTAACTTTACACAATTTCAACTTCACTTACAGTCTCTTAAATTGTCTGAAGGGTCTAGATTTCAGATAAAAATTTTAGTGCCTCAAATGGGCAAATTTCCAAAATACCCTTGTGAAGGGTACAATTTTCAAATTTAGAAAAAGTTGGGAGGAGCAAGAACAAGAGGTTCCTGCTTGTTCTTGAGGTGTTTTGACACGTGCATGAGTAGGCTGGCTAACTTTTAAATAAAAATGCACAGTATTGCATATTTTTAACAATGTTGATTTTCTCTGAAATTGATTTGAGAAATATAGCGGCCTACGTGATTTTATGAAAATGTGACGTGCTAGAGCTCAGCTCGCACGAGTCTTGATTTGTGTGATGCATGCAATAGTGCTGGAGCGAGAGCTTGCACTAGAGTTTTACATGCATTGGTGCTAGAGTCTAACTCGCACCAGATTTTCACTTGAATTGTTATGATAGAGTGTTGGAGCCTAGCTCGCACTAGTTTTACCTAATTTTGACAGAGTGCTGGAGCTTAGCTCGCACTAATCTTATGAGATTTTATGAAACGAGTACTGGAGCTTAGCTCGTATGAGATTTTCCTTGATTTTATGAGAGTACTGGAACATCGTTCGCACTGGCTTTATGAGAACATGTGATGAGCCGTGCTTAGAGTGTCGGGTAGACTGTGTGTCACACCGATTAAATAGGCTCGCACGTACGTTTTGAGATGGGGCATGAGTATGAATATGAGATATGGGTCCACGGAGTACGTTGTACCGTGCAAATAGCATGGAGTACGCTGTACCGTGTTGGGATTGATTATGTGGCATCTTCGGATGGGTGGTATCTTCGGATGGGTGGTGTTGTGCTCAAATGAAACACTACTACAATTGCACAGGTCAGTTTTCGAGTATAGAGTAAATATAAGTATCGTCCCACAGGGAATTGTGTCTACCACAAATCACTGCAATTAACAACCTTGAACTTTATTTAGAAAAAGTAATTTCTATTGGTTAAGATCCTATTTACTATTCTAACTATTAATTACGGAACAAATTAATTTAAACAATAACAATTATTACGAATGGAAATATCAATGGCAAAGTATTCCTAGAACTCGATTTTACCTAACTAGAGTTCATACAATTCCTTTGATCAATTGTTCTTTTGATTTCAAATTGTTTATAGCCAAAACTATTTCCAGTTTATCTCTCTCGAGTTTTAAACAGTCATACCCAAATTACCTAATCCTAACCTCCCGATTCAGAATTAAATAATAGAGTTCATTAAGCGATAGTAATCCGCTTCTCTATGGCTCATAAGAATTGTCAACCTCCCGATTCAACAATGTCCTATGTTAATCTACCCTTGTGCATATAAATAATCCCCTCTCCCGAGTGCCGGATTCCTATACTAATTCATCCAATTGGTGGCCAATCAATTAGAGCATTAAGAACAAGTAGATTAAATAAACATAATTGAATTCATCCAAACAATATCACAATGTTCCTTTTACAGGTTAAGGAATAACCTCTCTACCCTTTGCAATATAAAAATGTATTCACCCTCTTACAAGTTTATCTCACTGAGAAACAATCCTCTTCTCTCTCAAGATAAGGATGAATACAAAATGAAGCTTTAATGTAGGTAGGACAAATACAGCTATTGCACTTAAGCTTGTACAATAAATCTCAATAAATGAGGAATGAAGACACAAGGAATGAAAGTGTTGAAAGCTTGAGAATATAGAAAATGTGCAGCAATGATGTCTCTATTCTCTTTGTCTTCAATGCTTGGTTAAATACTGAAGGATTGGTAGTTGGAGCATTAAATGCTATTTTTCCCGTTGAAATTTTGCAGAAACTAGCCGTTGGGTACCTCCAGTAGTGTGCCAGATCGATCTGCCTTCTTGGCCAGATCGATCTCTTAGTTATAAATCCTGCAAGATCAAAGCACAATAACACAAGGAGATCGATCTCATAGGTTAGCAGATCGATCTATTAATTTGAAAATGATAGGGGAGATCGATCTGTCGAATAGGCAGATCGATCTTCCAACTCTCTGTTTAAGGCAAGATCGATCTACAGATCGATCTGCCATGCAATCTCGTAGTGGGGAGATCGATCTCTCAATACCACAGATCGATCTCCTTAGCTCTCTGACTTTGAGGAGATCGATCTCTTCCTTACCAGATCGATCTCACAAGCTCTCTGTTTGAGCGTGGATCGATCTACAGATCGATCTACAGTCTATTCTTTAAGGGAGATCGATCTCTTCCTAGATCAGATCGATCCCTCAACTCTAGTATTAGGCAGATCGATCTCTTAACCCTTACAGATCGATCTCACTCTTCCTTAATCCCTCTGTACAGGTTCAAAACTTGGCAGATCGATCTCATGTCTTCTTGAGATCGATCTCTCATCCAAGATACACCCAGGAGATCGATCTCTCATAAGCCAGATCGATCTCTCATCTATAGAAAACCCATGAGATCGATCTCTCATAAGCCAGATCGATCTCTCATCATCAGAACTCTAAGTTCTGGTACTGATAACCTCTAAACATGTTTTTATATCATCTTTATATTATTGAATTTACTTGTTTTGTCATTTCAAAATGCATTAACTCAACAATCTTCCCCTTTTTGATATGACAAAACTTATTCAATCAACATGTTTAGTTAAGTTGCAAAAACTCCCCCTTTTTGTGAGCTCCCCCTTTCTTTTAGCTTTTGACCTTGTTACTATCTTAACTCCCCCTCATTTTGATCATTCTTTTAAAACTTTAAAGAGGTTTCTTAAGGCCATTTACACATCTTTTAATTAACCACATGTACATGTTCTCTTTTCTTCTCCCCCTTTTTGTCATATCAATGGCAAGAAAGAAATAACATTTATGTCATTTCAAAATTAACATTTTCATTAAAACTTTAGTCAATCAACAAGACAAATGGCAGTTCATTCAAGCAAGTGCATTTCAAAACAACAAGCAGTAATGAAAAACATATAACTAAACTAGATCTAGCAACTAAGTCCTATGATGGAGGAGGAACGCGATCCTGGAGATCCTCAATGTGTGTGCGAGCGACCTGAAGCTCATCATACATCGCCTCTTGAGTTTCGTGAAGATTCGCAAAGCCCTCATCCACTTTGCGGTTTAGCTCCTCGAACATCCGCTGCTGAGATGCATGAAGGTTTGCAAAACCTTCATCGATCTTCTGGTTGAGCTCACCCATCATCGTCATAATGAACTCCATACTAGCAGGGGAGGGTGCAGGTGCTGAGGGCTGAGCAGGTGGAGATGGTGGGCGCGCAGTCGATGCAGCTGGTGGAGCCACAGGCTCATCGAGGGGATCTTCCTCCATAGCTGCTGCAGAAGGCTATTCCCGCTTCTTCTTCCAGTCGCCCCAGAAGTCTTTGTAGTAGCCCATGTGATGGAGTGTCCCAATGTTGAGGACGCTCTTCGGAGAGGACATTTCGCAGATTTCGCAACTGCTGTCTATTCCGAGTCGTTGGAGGAAGTACGCCAGTGGTTGCGGAAACACGATCGTTGTGGCTTGACCTCGGACGATCTTCAACCAGTCTTGATAAATAAAGTGAATGAGGTTGGGTTTTTGACTGGTGGAATGAATGTGGTGAAGCCAGAACCTATCTAACCGTCTAACAGTGGAGTGACGGGTACCAAACGGACGAAGGTTCCAAGAGATGATGAGGTGGAGTAACCGGGGATGCATTGGAAGGTCACTCGCCTTATCCCCAGGAATATCAAACTCCAAAGGGACTTCCTCATCTTCGTTTGTCAAGCCTTCATCGCGTATGTCAAACGCTTTGGCAAGAACTTCAGTGTCGAAGACAATGGATTTACCCATGACAAACGTAGTAAATCCTAGAATATTACAAGTGTCGTTGGGATCATAGTTAAGTTCGGCATTGGAAAAGAATGCGCGAACGATATTTGGAGGGACTGGGGTATTGATTCTTAAAAAAGACATCCAACCGAAATCGTCAAATTTAGACAAATACGGAAAATCAATTCGATTGAGGAAAGAGAAATCGATTGTGCGCCAATGTTTAATTGGCATGGTTGAAAAGTATTCTTCATATCGCTTCCTTTTGGCATGTGTTTTAAAATACCTGTTAAAGGTAGTGACTGAAGAGGTAGAAGGTGGTTGGGAGGAGGTTGGTCCAGATTATCTATTGGCTGTTCTCTTAATATGAGGCATTTTTCTAGACACAAGACACACTTAAAACTAGTTCTCTAAACAACTAACCAATGAAACACTAACTAGATTTGACCTAGTGAGAAATTGAGCACAAAACTTAAGAAATTTTTGAGAAAACAATGAGGAATGTTGGTTACTATACCAGGAAATGACACGGAGACGCAATGAAGGCCGTACCGAGATCGATCTAAGGAGGAATCGAGAGAGGTGGTGCGAGGGAAGTTAGGGATTTTGAAGTTTAAGATTTTGAAATTTAGGGATTTCTGGACAGTTTTTATAGTCCAGGGCACATGAGATCGATCTGTCGAGACGACAGATCGATCTGTCATTTTCAGAAGCTAAGGGAGATCGATCTGTCGCATGAACAGATCGATCTGTTAGCAAACAGAGGCTTAAGGAGATCGATCTGTCACATGCACAGATCGATCTTCAGTTTAACAGAGGCTTAGAGAGATCGATCTGCCAAATGCATAGATCGATCTTCAGAAATACAGAAGCTTGGAGAGATCGATCTGTCGAATGGACAGATCGATATGCTTTTTAACAGAGACATAAGAAGATCGATCTTATGGTTAGAAGATCGATCTGCTTAGCTTAACCTTAATGATTTAGGCTTATTTGAGGTATGGAGATCGATCTCTATGAATAGGAGATCGATCTCTCATGCTTGTTGCCCAGAAAAATCATTGAAAATCACTTTTTAAGACAATTTAAAATCAAGATTTTGAAGTACAAACATCTTAGGGAGCATTCATAAGTCCTAATTCACCCCTAAGAATGCAAAACCTATCTCTATCAAGGGGTTTGGTGAATATATCAGCTATTTGATGTAGAGTGTCAATATACTCTAGAATTATATCCCCCTTTTGCACATGGTCTCTAAGGAAATGATGCCTAATTTCAATGTGCTTGGTTCTAGAGTGTTGAATAGGATTTTTAGATAGATTAATGGCACTGGTATTATCACATTTAATAGAGACTTGTTTCATGTCAATACCATAATCTTTCATTTGTTGTTTAATCCACAACACTTGAGCACTACAACTACCAGCTGCTATGTATTCAGCTTCAGTGGTGGACTGAGCCACACTGTTTTGTTTCTTAGAGAACCAAGAAATTAATCTATTTCCTAAGAATTGGCAAGTACCTGAAGTACTTTTCCTATCTATTTTACATCCTCCAAAATCTGCATCAGAAAATGCATGAAGGGTAAAAGTTGAATCTTTGGGGTACCAAAGTCCTAGTGAGGGAGTGTCTTTGAGGTATCTAAAGATCCTCTTAGTTGCTAATAGATGTGATTCCCTAGGAGAGGATTGAAATCTAGCACAAAGGCATACACTAAACAAAATATCTGGTCTACTTGCAGTTAAATAAAGCAATGAGCCTATCATAGACCTATAGAGTTTAGTGTCTACACACTTACCACTTTCATCTTTATCAAGCTTGATGTTGGTGCCCATTGGAGTGGCTTGAGGTTTGCAATTGTCCATTCCAAATCGCTTGAGCAAGTCCTTAGTATACTTTGCTTGATTGATGAAGGTTCTATCCTTTGTTTGCTTCACTTGAAGTCCCAAGAAGAATGTGAGTTCTCCCATCATGCTCATCTCAAATTCTCCTTGCATGATCTTAGCAAACTCTTGGCATAAAGACTCATTAGTTGAACCAAAAATAATATCATCTACATAGACTTGTACAACTAGTAAATCCTTATTTTTATTCTTGATGAATAAGGTGGTATCCACTTTTCCTCTTGAAAATCCCTTTTCTATTAAGAATTTTGACAACCTTTCATACCAAGCTCTAGGAGCTTGTTTCAATCCATAGAGTGCCTTAGATAATTTAAAAACATGTTCAGGAAATTCATGATTTTCAAAACCAGGAGGTTGCTTAACATAGACTTCTTCATTAATGAAACCATTTAGGAATGCACTTTTTACATCCATTTGATATAATTTGAAGTTTTTATAACATGCAAAGGCAAGTAACATTCTTATTGCCTCTAGTCTAGCTACCGGTGCATAGGTTTCATCATAATCTATACCTTCTTCTTGTCTATAGCCTTGTGCAACTAACCTAGCCTTAGTCCTTATGATCACACTATTTTCATCCATTTTGTTCTTAAATATCCATTTGGTTCCAATTATAGAGTGATCACTAGGCCTAGGAACTAGTTTCCACACTTTGCTTCTCTCAAATTGATTTAATTCTTCTTGCATGGCTAGGAACCAATTATTGTCATCTAAGGCTTCAATGACATTCTTAGGCTCTATTTGAGATACAAAGGCTATATATTGACACATATTCCTTAGAGATGATCTAGTTCTAACTCCTAGAGTTGGATCTCCCACTATTTCACAATCTTTTACATATCCTAACTCTCTTGGTGCTCTAGATTCTCTCTCCAATAATTCTATTTCATCTTTATCTTCTTTATTCAAGTCAAGTTTTTCTAATAAATCATCTTCTAATTTTGAGTTTTCCTCCAAGTTTTCATCAAATATTCCAACGTCCTCATTATTTGTTGAATCTTTAGATAAATTGTTTGACTCATCAAATATCACATGAATTGATTCTTCAACCATCAATGTTCTTTTGTTGTATACTCTATAAGCCTTTGAATTCAAGGCATATCCTAGAAAGATTCCCTCATCACTTTTGGCATCAAATTTTCCTAAATTATATTTCCCATTATTTAAGACAAAACATTTACAGCCAAAGGGATGGAAGTAACTAATGTTAGGCTTTTTACCCTTGTAGAGCTCATAAGGAGTTTTCTTAAGCATGGGTCTAATCATAGCTCTATTAATTATATAGCAAGATGTGTTTATAGCTTCAGCCCAAAAATACTTTGGCAAATTATTCTCACACAACATGGTTCTAGCCATTTCTTCCAAAGTTCTATTTCTTCTTTCTACTACTCCATTTTGTTGTGGTGTCTTAGGGGCTGAGAAGTTATGACTAATTCCTTGATCATTACAATACTCATCAAATCCTATGTTTTCAAATTCCTTGCCATGATCACTTCTAATGCTAGTTATTGTATAACCTTTTTCATTTTGAGTAATTTTTGTATAAGCTATGAATTTTTCTAAGGCTTCATTTTTTACTCTTAAAAAGAACACCCATGTGAACCTAGTGTAATCATCAACTATTACAAAACCATAGTGTTTCCCACCTAGGCTAGTTGTTCTAGTTGGTCCAAATAAATCTAAGTGAAGTAATTGAAGAGGCCTAGTGGTGGATATAATATTCTTAGGCTTAAATGTTGTCCTTTTGTGTTTTCCTTTAACACAAGCTTCACATATTTCTTCATGATCAAAGGATAGCTTGGGTAAACCTATAACAAGATCCTTTCTAGCTAACTTAGATAGCACATGCATGCTAGCATGACCTAGTCTTCTATGCCATAACCAAGATTCCTTTTTATTGTCTACCATTAGGCATATATTTTCATTTTTGAGTTCATTAAGATATACAATATATATATTGCCTTGCCTATGACCTAGAAAAAGAACTTTGTTAGACTTAGGATCTACCACATTACATTTCATGCAATCAAAAATTACTTTGTAACCTTTGTCACAAAGTTGACTTATGCTTAGTAAGTTGTGCTTTAGACCCCTAACAAGTAATACTTTTTCTAAAGAGAAGTAATCATTACCTATTGAGCCACTTCCTTCTACTTGGCCTTTGGAGTTGTCCCCAAAAGTGACATCTCCACCAACCTTTGATTTAAAAGAGTTTAAGTGGCTTCTATCTCCCGTCATGTGCCTTGAGCATCCACTATCCAAGTACCATGCTTCCTTTGTTTTAGCTGTGTGGCCATGCTCAATCACCTACAAGAAGATTTAAACTCAAGTCTTAGGTACCCAAATTTTCTTGGGTCCTTTGAGGTTAGTGAATGCAATTCTTGATCCCTTTGGGATCCATTTTGCTAATGCATTACAATCCTTGGAGAGAATTACTTCTTTTGGAATCCATATCCTTTTTAGTATTTTTCCTTTTAGAGTTCTCATCTTTATATTGCAATTATGTGATTCATGTCCCTTTCTATTGCAATATGAACAAGTAATTGCAGGTTTATTCATGCTCTTCCTAGCAATAAAACTTTTAAGGTGGGTCTCCCTACTCTTTGCATTATATCCTAAGCCATTTTTGTCAAAGAATGCCCTTTGGGTCTCTAGCATGCTATCTAACTTTTGTTGACCCATGTGGAACCTATTAAAGGAATTATGTAGATTGCTATTTTTCTCTTTAAGGTCATAAATTTCTAGATTTGAAATCTCTAGTTTCTTTTCACATTCTAATTTATCCAATTGCATTATCTCATTTTCTTTTCTCAATTTGGATATTATCATTTTATATTTCATACTCATAGATTCATACTCTAATGCAAGATCATCAAAGGCATCTTGCAATTCATCAAAAGAATATTCATTGAGACTTGAAGTTACCTTTTCATCCTCAATAGCCATGAAGCATAAGTTGGCAATGTCCTCATTTGATTCATCATCGGAGCAGTCATTGTCGCTCCATGTTGCCACCATTGCCTTCTTTTTATGGAACCTGTCATTGGACCTTTTAAGAAGAGGGCAGTTAAATTTTATGTGTCCTGGTTTTTTACATTCATAACACACAATTGAGTCTTTTCTACCTACTTCTTCTTGATCTCTCTTATTGTTTCTCCTATTACTACCACTAGCTCTCATCCTCATGAACTTGTTAAATCTTTTGGCAAACATTGCCATCTCAAGGTCCTCTTCACTACCACTCTCATTCTTAATCTCCTCGTGAGTAGTGGATTTTAGAGCAACTCCCACTTTCTTGGGTGGCTCTTCATTTCTTTTTAATTTCATCTCATAAGTGAGTAGGGATCCTATTAATTCATCTAAAGACAATGTGTGAGGATCCTTAGATTCCTCAATTGCAGTCACCTTAGCTTCCCATGATTTAGGTAAGCTATTTAATATTTTCTTGACCATTTCAATATTGGAATATATTTTTCCTAAGGACTTTAGTCCATTAATTACATCTGTGAATCTAGTGAACATATCACTAAATGATTCTCCTTCCTCTATCCTAAAGAGCTCATAATCATGTGTGAGCATTCCTACTTTAGTCTCCTTCACTTGGGTTGTACCCTCATGAGTTATTGCCAATTTGTCCCAAATTTGTTTGGCATTATCACACCCAGAGACTCTATTATATTCATTTGGACCTAAGGCATAAAATAATGTGTGCATAGCTTTAGCATTTAGCTGAGCACATTTAATATCATTTGAATCCCATTCATCTTCTTCTTTAGGGATATCTCTTCCCTCTATTCTCTTTGTAGGGATTTGAGGTCCTTTAATTATAATTCTCCACACTTCATAATCATTTGCTTGAATGAACAACAACATCCTAGTCTTCCAATATGCATAATGTTCTCCATTGAACATAGGAGGTCTAACCGTAGAGTGCCCCTCTCCTACCAAACTAGTTGCTACATTGTTATGAGCCATTTGATCGTTTCTAACTCTTAGGAAGTTGTTCCTATGTGATTAAAGAGTCCTGGCTCTGATACCAATTGTTGGCTCTACCGAGAGGGGGGTGAATCGGTTTTCTAACGTTAATAGCAAATTTTAATTTAATCCTATTTTAATTTGCAAATGAAAATAAGCAATATAAAATTAAACAATTTAATGCAAGATAGGGAAGAGAGAAACAAACACAATCGTTTATAGAGGTTCGACCAAACTCTTGCCTACGTCCTCTCTCCTTGACCTTCTTGTTAAGTGCTTTCTTACTCTCCTTCAACAAAAGTTACAATGTTCCTTTTACAGGTTAAGGAATAGCCTCTCTACCCTTTGCAATATAAAAATGTATTCACCCTCTTACAAGTTTATCTCACTGAGGAACAATCCTCTTCTCTCTCAAGATAAGGATGAATACAAAATGAAGCTTTAATGTAGGTAGGACAAATACAGCTTTTGTACTTAAGCTTGTACAATAAATCTCAATGAATGAGGAATGAAGACACAAGGAATGAAAGTGTTGAAAGCTTGAGAATATAGAAAATGTGCAGCAATGATGTCTCTATTCTCTTTGTCTTCAATGCTTGGTTAAATACTGAAGGATTGGTAGTTTGAGCATTAAATGCTGTTTTTTCCGTTGAAATTTTACAGAAACTAGCCGTTGGGTACCTCCAGTAGTGTGCCAGATCGATCTGCCTTCTTGGCCAGATCGATCTCTTAGTTATAAATCCTGCAAGATCAAAGCACAATAACACAAGGAGATCGATCTCATAGGCTAGCAAATCGATCTGTTAATTTGAAAATGATAGGGGAGATCGATCTGTCGAATAGGCAGATCGATCTTCCAATCTCTCTGTTTAAGGCAAGATCGATCTACAGATCGATCTGCCATGCAATCTCATAGTGGGGAGATCGATCTCTCAATACCACAGATCGATCTCCTTAGCTCTCTGACTTTGAGGAGATCGATCTCTTCCTTACCAGATCGATCTCACAAGCTCTCTGTTTGAGTGTGGATCGATCTACAGATCGATCTACAATCTATGCTTTAAGGGAGATCGATCTCTTCCTAGATCAGATCGATCCCTCAACTCTAGTATTAGGCAGATCGATCTCTTAACCCTTACAGATCGATCTCACTCTTCCTTAATCCCTCTGTACAGGTTCAAAACTTGGCAGATCGATCTCATGTCTTCCTGAGATCGATCTCTCATCCAAGATACACCCAGGAGATCGATCTCTCATAAGCCAGATCGATCTCTCATCTATAGAAAACCCAGGAGATCGATCTCTCATAAGCCAAATCTATCTCTCATCAACAGAACTCTAAGTTTTGGTACTGATAACCTCTAAACATATTTTTGTATCATCTTTATATTATTGAATTTACTTGTTTTGTTATTTCAAAATACATTAACTCAACAATGCCTAATATTAGTCATGGTAGAGGAGGTAGAGCACGAGGCAGAGGTCGTAAAGGTAGGCCTGAGCTTGCTAGTCGTGCTGTGTTGACCTATGAGAACCAGGATGAGATTAAAATGGAGGCTAATGTTGAGCATGCTTGACCCATCTTAAGAGTTAGACATCCAGAATTGACATGAGAAATATTTCTGGATGTATTCCGGTGACAGAATATCCCGGACACTGCTTAAAGAAAATTACAGATAAAATTCCTTACTCTGACCCAGAGGAACTAATTGATTGATGAGTATGAAACTCAGTTTATATCCCTAGGCAAGTATTACCCCGACACTATGGGTAGTGAGAGTTGGAAAGCTCAAAAGTTCATGGAAGGGTTCAGATTGTCGATTTAAGTTCGATTGGCCCTGTTGGATATCACTACCTATGCCAAGGCAGTGCGCAGACTACAGTTGTGTGAATAAGATCATGTGTTGTACGCCTCTGAGATTGGGAAAGGTAGTAAGGGCCGAAATAGAGACAAAAGAGAATAGAGAATGACAAAGATGTCATAACAGTAAAAAGGTAGTTTGGTAAGAGATTAGAGTTGATGAGTTACGGGATAAGATGATTGGTAAGGCCCCAGTGTATCCAATTTTAGCACTTTTGAGAGGTGTTGTGATTAGAGGACCCCGACCTGCTCCGTAGTAGTGTAAGCAATGTAGGATGTGTGGTAGATACCACGGAAGTAGGGCCTATACATACACTTTATTGACTAAAATAGGCGTTAAGTGTGGTAAGACGGGCCAATTATTTAATGATTGCTCAGAGTTGGGTGAGACTGCCCCATAGAAGGGAAAAGAGACAGAGAAAATCCTGTTGATATCTCTGCACCGAAAAGGGAGGCCACAGCCGAAGAGAAAGGGGAAAGTAGGCTGTTAGACGAGGGCGAGTGTATTGATAATTCTATATTTTTAGAATTATTTGTGCTTAATTTCCTAATTAATTATTTAAATCCCCAATTTATTTTGTTAATTATCCCTTTTATTTAATTAAAATTCTAATGTTTGCAGATAAATTAAATCCGGATGAATTTTGAATATTTCGGTAGAAAATGGACCGAAATTGGGCTAAAATCGAGATTGAGCCACACGGACAACATGAGTCATACCACTTAGCACATCCAATTGGACAAGAAGATCGATGACATGGAAATATCTTTTCAAGGAGCCAATGGTGTGAAGACAAGTGGCCAAAAAAATGCCAACTCATCAAGGATGTAGAAATTACAATTTTACCTCTAGTGTGTTTATAAATAGGAAAGGATGACAATTGAAAGAGGATGTAATTTAGGAGTATGTAATGTAGTGTAGTTAGGAGCAGTGTAGAGTAAATTAGAAGTAGTTGTAATTCTAAAGTAGCTTTAGTTTTTAAGTTTGTTTTTAGTTTAATTTTCCAAGTATTTTTTTTTCGGTTAGCATTTTTAAAGTTTGTTCTAGTTATTGTTCATGGAATTTACATTTTCTTTATGAAAAGCAAGCTTTTGTTACTTCTAGTTCTCGATTTTGCTTTCTTGATTGGTTTCATTCTCGGGTTACTAGTTTTATTCACTATTTTTCTTTGTTTTATGACTCCCTCTTCATCCTTTTACATGATGTTGGTAATTGTTTCTTTTTTTTATGTTTGCTTTATCTTAATTTGGTGAGAAACATTTGAGGGCTGCCTAGCTGAAGCACGTTGTTCTCGTCATACCTTGTTCTGGTTCAGTGGTGCAAGTTCAACATCAGATTCTGTTCTTGCATTACTCGCATAGTGGAACGGTAGGCTAAGCAGAAAATGAAGCAAGGCATAGCCCATGTTGCTCTCTCTTTCCTCGGTTTAGTAGTAATTAGTTGATTCGGTTTACTCTGTTTCAAGCTATTTTATTATTGCAAGACTTTACAGGAGGGATGACAGGAAGGCAGCTGAGCATAACAGAAGCTGGCTGGGTTGCATTGCTGTAGTAGACGAGGATCATCATCCCTCTCTGCTCTGCTCTGTTCTAAAGCCAATGTGCTGTATAGAATCGGGAGTAAGAGGGCACAGCAGGTCGCGTGCAGTCCAGGAGCCAGATAAACATCAATGCAGTAGGCTGATGAAGCTGAAGCAGTAGGAGACGTGCTAAGCTTGTTGCAGGAAGGAGAACACGGAATCAAGGCAGAGTTGGTGAGAGTTCCAGACAGTAAGCTGGACACGCCTGGGCAATGGATCCAAGAGAAAGCATGGCAGATGCAGGACAGCAAGTGGACTTGTGCAGGCTGTATGTAGTAGCTGGGCAGAGGACAACCCGTGAGCACCTGAAACCAAGACACACCAGGGCAGAAACAGCAGAAGCAGAATGCAGCAGGACAACGACTGATGCAGAGGTTGCAGGCCGATTAGAGAGCACGAACAGCAACCTAGACAACCAAACAGACCTAGAGTAGCCTGAAGCAAGTGCAGTCTCAGTATTGCATGACAGACCGAGAATGGAGGCCGAACAGCAGGCAAAAGCTTGGACTAGAGGACAAACCGAGCATAGCCTGGAAATGGAAAATAAACAAAGAAAGACACGTGAACAGTGAATGGAGGGATTTGGTTGATTTAAATTGGTTAAGGCTTGTTTGGCTAGTTCATTGTAGCAATTAATCCATTTTCATGCATTTGTTTGTTGTTAGTTAGTTAGTTTAGTCAATTATAATGGTAGGTTAGTTTTATTATTTTTGCATGTTAATTTGTAGTGTTAATTTTTAGTTAGTAGTTAGTTTTATATTAAATGTTTTAGCATTTTATTTTAGTTTAGATGCATTTAGAGTTAATTTAGATTAAATGTGTTTCCTGCATTTTTAATTTAGTCTTGATTTTCATTAAGTTTTAGTTTAGTTGATTAAGTAGTTTAAAATTGCATTTTAGGCTAGTTTAATTGTAGTTTAATTTTATTGCTTTATTTTCATAATTGCATTTTATTTTAAATGCGTTAATTAGTTTTAACTATTTTAATTTCTTTTGTAGATTTTTTATTTTAATTGCATGGAGCACTGTAAGTAATTTTGCTCTATTTTAATTTCTTTATTTTATAGTTTTTATTATTTTATTGCTTTCAGTATTTTTAATTCTAGCTATGTAGATCACCCACCTTAATTTTATAATTTGCTAGAATAAACTTGGGGTAAGATTAACCAGTAGTTAATTAGGCTAGTCAACTTCTTTGTGGGACGATAACTCGGAACTCAAATCTTATTATTACTTGTACGACCCGTGCACTTGCGGACATTACCTTTAAGGCGTGTCATGTATGCCTTGAACCAGGACACTATTGGTGTTTCATATGATGTGGTGAAAGATACCACACTGGTTATGAATAAATAAGTAATTATGTTACTTGATCCTGGTACTACGCATTTATTCATTCCGCCTTCATTTGCATATAAGTTAGTGAAAGACATGAATGCCTACACCCTTGGGCACAATGCTGATAGTTAGTACCCTAATAAAGGAGGGTTAACTAGCAAAAATAATTATGAAGAGATTATAAGTCGAAAACAGGGGAAGAAGTATAAGTCAGTCGATTTTATTCAATGGAATATGAATAATTTGAAATAATATTTGAGAATAAATTGGTCGGTTGCAAACTATGCTGTTCAGATTTCTATCCTAAGATAGTGGTGGTTGTCGAGACCAACAATAATAATTCCTACTAAAAAATAAATTAAAACTGTAGTATAAATGAGTAAGGTTGTTTCTCAAGAGATTGGTTAGATTTATTTTTCTGCAAAATATTAATAAGAAAATATTTATGGGGATTTGTTGTAATGAAAATAAAAAGAAAAATTAATAAACTAAAATGTAACAGAGAAAAATCAATATGTAAGATGTTGGAATAAAATCAATACGATGAAAACATCCAACCAAAGGAATAATTTAGAATGGGTTCATGGAATTGATCATTGATGTAAAAATGAGTTCTTTTAATCTTTGCCAAATTGGTAATGGTTATTGGTACGACCTAACAACCTATCCCTCATTACTTCTTCGATAATCAGGATACGATCTTTAATTATTTCTCTTGTCAGTTAAATAACCTTAGATACGATCTTAAGATTTAATTTACCAACAACATTGAAAACTAGAGAGACTACCAATTCTAACTAACAAACACACATGTAGGTTCATTTAAGCTAGATTATATATCTTCTTAACATAGAATTGAAAATCTATCTATAATCAATTATGTTATTTACCACTTATATTAGAATTCCTAAACTGTTGGCTCTACCAAGAGGGGGTGAATCGGTTTTCTAAGGTTAATGGTAAATTTAAACTAAATTAATTCTAATTGTAAATAATGAATAATCAATATAATGTAATGCAATGAATTGAAGGAAGATAAGGGAAGGAAATAGCAAACTCAGTAGTTTATAGAGGTTCGGCCAATCTCTTACCTACGTCCTCTCTTCTTGACCTCTTTGTCAAGAGCTTTCTTTTACTCTTTTAATGAATGTTACACACTCCCTTTTACAAGTTAAGGAATAACCTCTCTACCCCTTTTTACATAAGGATATATTCACCTTTTACAAAGTTGACTCACAGAGGAAGTCTCATCTTCTCTCTTAATTTGAGGATGAATATAAAGTGAAGCTTTTTTATGAGGGTAGGATAAAAATAGCTTTTACACAAAGGCTTATACAACAATATCAATAAATGAAGATTGAAGACAAATAGAATGTTGGAATGAAATTCTTGAGAATATACAAAATTTACAGCAATAGTGACTTATTTTCCAGTGTCTTCAATGCTTGATTTTATACTAGAGGATTGGTAGTTGAAGCATTTAATGTGTTTTTCCCGTTGAAGGTTTTACAGAAAGAGCTGTTGGAAACCTCCAGTAGAGTGCCAGATCGGTCTCCCATTTTGACCAGATCGATCTTTTAGTTTAATTTCCTACGATTACAAAGCAAATTGAAGCATGGGGATTGATCTCATATTTATAGAGATCGATCTTACAATTTGAAAATGTTAGTGAAGATCGATCTGTCAAACCAGCAGATCGATCTTCTAATCTCTCTGTTTGAGGCAAGATCGATCTACCAAGTATTCTCGTAGAAAGGAGATTGATCTCTAATCAACCCAAATCGATCTTCTTAGCTCTCTGACATTGAGGAGATCGATCTCTTCCTATACCAGACCGATCTCATAAACTCTCTGTTTGAGCATAGATCGATCTACTGTCTTTACCGTTTGTTTTAGAGGAGATCGATCTCTTCCTATACTAGATCGATCTCATAGACATTCTATAACAAACAGATCGATCTTATAACCCTTATAAGATCGATCTCTGCTTCCTCAACACCTTGTACAGATCTTTTGAGATTTCAATCCTTTAATAGATCGATCTCATATTCTCATGAGATTGATCTCTCATACTAGAAAACCCAGGAGATCGATCTCTCATCTCACTAGATCGATCTATCATCCTTAAACACTTAGTTTCTGGTACTGATAACCTCTAAACATGTTTTAAATCATTTCTATATTATTGAATTTACTTGTTTTGTCATTTCAAAATATATTAACTTAACAATCTCCCCTTTTTTGATATGACAAAACTTATTCAATAAACATGTTTAGTTACCCATTTGCATTATGCAGAAAATATTCTTTGCTTTCACAAACTCCCCCTTTCTGTAAGCTCCTTAACTCCCCCTTACTTTTAGCCCCTTAACTCCCCTTTGAATTTAAGCTTTCTTTAAAACATTAAACATGTTTTCTTAACAAATTCTTCTCCCCCTTTTTGTCATATCAATGGCAATAAAGAAGGCAATTAACTTTCAAAAGATATGTCATTTCAAAATGGTATAATGGCAATTTAAGTTTTCATTATAACACATTTCAAAAGGAACTATCATGTCATTTCATAAAGTAAGCATTCAAGCAGATAATGTTTCAAACAACAAACATTAAACATGAAGAACTATCTAAAACATTCCTAACAATCACGTCCTAAGGCTGAGAAGGAAATCGATCCAGAAGTTCCTCGACCAGAGTACGAGTAACCTGCAGTTCATTGAACATAGCCTGTTGTGTGGCATGAAGATTTGCAAATCCTTCATCCATCTTTCGGTTAAGCTCCATAATCATCGCCACAATCGATTCCATCCCATCGGATGATGGTGCAGGTGCAGTGGGCTGAGCAGTCGACGAAAATAGACCCTCAGTAGTTTTAGCTGGTGGGGCAGTAGGCTCTGCTGATGGGTCTTCTTCCATGGCTGCCTCAGACTGCTGTTCTCACTTTTTTCTCCATTGCCCTTGAAAATCTTTATAGTATCCCATGTGGTGAAGTGTGCCAATGTTTAATACGCTCTTTGGGGAAGGCACTTCACCGGTTTCACACGAACAATCGGCCCCAATTTGTTGAAGCAAGTACACAAGCGGTTGTGGAAAGACTATCATGGAGGCTTGGCCGCGTATGATCTTCAGCCAATCTTGGTATATGAAGTGGACCAGATTTGGTTTTTGACTTGAGGAGTGGAGGTGGTGGAGCCAAAATCGATCTAATCTCCTAACCGTGGAATGACGAGTACCAAAAGGTCTAAGATTCCACGAGATGATAAGGTGGAGTAACCTCGGGTGCATCGGTAGGTCACTCGTCTTATCGCTGGGAAGGTCAAATTCTAAGGGAACTTCTTCCTCTTCATCGATCAACCCCTCATCTTTTATGTTGAACACTCGGGCTAATATAGATGTGTCTATAGGGATTGATTTAGACATGACATACGTTTTAAACCCTAGAATTTTGTAGGCATCATCAGGGTCGTAGATGAGTTCAACGTTAGAAAAGAAGGCCCTAACGATGTTTGGAGGTACCGGGGTGTTAATTGTAAGAAATTGAAGCCAACCAATTCTTCCATTTTTGACAGATATGAAAAGTCAATATGATTTAAAAAGGAAAAGTCAATGGTTCGCCAATGTTTAATTGGCATTGTGGAGAAATACTCTTCATATCTTTTCCTTTTTGCAAGTGTTTGAAAACACCTGATAAAGATAGTGACAGAAGAGGGAGGAGCTATTTGGGAAGATGACCCTCTATCAACATTTGGTCGAGGGGGTTTTTGGCCAACTCTCTTAAGACGAGGCATGATTCCAGCTAGACACACTCTAATTATTTTGTAGTTCCTAGATAACAGTTCTCTAGAAACCTAGGCAATGGAACAGTTTTAGAATTGGCCTAATGGAGATTTACAGCACAAACAAAGAAATTTTTGAAGAAAACTTAACAATGTAGGTTTCTGAACACAAATTGATGAAGAGATTGGACAAGAACCTTACCGAGAACGATCTGGGGGTGAGAATCGAGGGTTGAGGCACGACAGAGTTTAGGGATTTTGAAAATTTGGATGTTTGAAATTTGGGGATTTTGAAGCAGATTTTATAGTCCAGGGCTAAGGAGATCGATCTGTCGCGGAACCAGATCGATCTATTATTTCTAGAGACTTGAAGAGATCAATCTATTGAATCAAAGGATCGATCTTCAAAATACAGAAGCTCAAGGAGATCAATCTGCCAGATGCATAGATCGATCTGCTGTTTTACAGAGGCTTTAAGGAGATCGATCTACTGTTTTACAGAAGCTTGAGGAGATCGATCTGCCAAATGCATAGATCGATCTACTGTTTTACAGAGGTTTAAGGAGATCGATCTTATAGTAAAGAAGATCGATCTGCCTAGCTTAACCTTTCTGCTTTAGGCCAATTTGGAGCATGAAGATCGATCTATAGTGATTGAAGATTGATCTCTCATACTTTTTGCCCAGATAAATCATTGAAAAATTCGTTGAAAATCACTTTGAAATCAAGGTTTTGAAGGGAATAAATCTCAAGGAACATTTATGAGTCCTAATTCACCTCTAAGAACACAAAACCTATCTCTATCAAGAGGTTTGGTGAAGATATCAGCTATTTGGTGTAAAGTATCAATATACTCTAGAATTATATCTCCTTTTTGTACATGATCTCTAAGAAAATGATGCCTAATCTCAATATGCTTAGTTCTAGAGTGTTGAATAGGATTTTTAGATAGATTAATGGCATTGGTATTATCACATTTGATTGAGACTTGTTTCATGTCAATACCATAGTCTTTCATTTGTTGTTTAATCCACAACACTTGAGCACTACAACTACCTACTGCTATATATTCAGCCTCTGTTGTGGATTGTGCTACACTATTTTGTTTCTTAGAGAACTATGAGATTAATTTATTCCCTAAGAATTGACATGTACCTGAAGTGCTCTTTCTATCTATTTTAGAGCCCCCAAAATCTGCATCAGAAAAAGCATGAAGAGCAAAGGTGGAGTCCTTGGGGTACCAAAGTCCTAGAGAGGGACTGTCCTTAAGATATCTAAAGATTTTTTTAGTTGCTAATAAGTGTGATTCCCTAGGAGAGGATTGAAATCTAGCCTAAAGTGTAAGACCCGATATTTTTGAGTGCATTTAAAAATGCAAAAGGACTAAAATGGTATTCTCGAAAATTTGCAAGGGCAAAATGGTCGAAAGACTAAAATTCGGTATTAATCGGGACAAGAAAATTTAATTAAAAATATGAGAATGAGAAATCTTGATCAATGATGAAGAAATAATTTAATTTCGGGTTAAATTGATCAAGATATGAATTTATTGGAATAAATCGAGATTTTCGTATCGAAAAATAATCCCGAAAATAATCGAAAAATATACCGAAAATGTAAAATCGGACTGAGAAAATTATTTACAGATTAAATGAATTAAATATAATTTTTTAAGGATATTTATGCATTTTAATATTATTTTATTGAATAAAATAATATTAAAAGTTAATGTTAAAAAAAAAAAAAAAAAAAAAAAAGAGAAACGAAAAGTCTGGAAAATCGAAACAGAAGAGAAAAGAAACAGAGGGAAAACGCGAAGTGAGACCGAAGGAAGAAGAGACACCGGACGGCCACCACCGGCGGGACCGAGGGGCCGGTGCGGGTCGGCGAAGGTCGACCGACCTCGGGCGAACCTCCAGCAGCCCAGACGCGCGCCAAGAACGGCGAAAATCGCCGAAAACGGAGGAGGAACCCGCGGGAGAAAAGCTTCGATTCGCCGGCGATGGCGCCGATTCGAGCCAAACCGAGGCCCGATCTAGGGAGCCCATGCGAAGACGCGTCGAACGGCGGTGGTAAGGCACCGGGAACCGGCCGGACGGCGCCGGCACGACCAAATGTTGTCTGGACCGGCCGAATCGGACTGAACCGGCCGAACCGGCGGTCCGAACCGGGTTGAACCGGACCGGACCGGTTCAGCCAAAAAGAGAGAGAAAAAAAGGAAGAAAAAGGGAAAAAGAAAAAGAGAAAAAATTGGAGAAAATTCCTGTGATGCAATCGAGTTTCGGGTAAGTCGGTAAGCGGTTAAATTGACCGATTTAATTTTTAGAATATTTAATTTGATAAATAATCGATTGAAAGTTTACCCGAAAATATATTTAATTGTGTAGCTCGACAATTGGCATCCACTGAGAGCTCGAGACAGCTTCGATTTGAGTACGATCATGGAATAATGGGTAAGTGACCCTTAATTTACGACAATTTGTATCGTTATGCGTGATTGATATTTAACGCATAAATTACGGATTTAATTTCCGCATAAATGAATTAAATTCTGAAAAATTGGATAAATTGTCATAAATATTAAATTGAGATATCCGAAAATTTAGAACGAGGCTAAATAAATTACTGATGGGCCCAATGAGCCCAATAGGCCTCGATAAAGTGTGGTAAACGGGCTTAAGGCCGATTAAGGTCCATTATGGTACAATCGGGCCCAACATGGGTAAACGGGCCCAATGATTTAAATTAAGCCCAGAAAATTATGAAATACATTAAATTGTATTGTATTTGACCTGATGAACATTTATCCGCAGTGCCGGAGATTTGATTTGGATTCGTAGCAAATCGGACTGCGTGACGAGTCATCAGTGAAAGGTCAGACTGTACAGATAAATGAGGTAAGGGAATTGTGTGAGTAGCTAGAGGTAGCTACGCATATTTTAATAGTTTTTCTGTACACTGATTATGTATGTATACACTGTTATTGTATAATGATCCTAAAAGTGGTTTAAATAATTTTAAGGATCGAAATAGGTGAAGTGTCTATTTTACCCCTATTGAGGGAAGTTCACCTAAGGATGGTGAAAGCATGACATGCATGAAATGCATGATTTAAGGATTTATATGATTAAGGAATTTTCTTGGTTTTAATCAAAGTAAATCGATAGATTGGCCAATAATTGCATAAGTTTTTCAAAATAACACTACGTAGGTGTTATTAATATTTAAATAAAAATTTCTTTGGAAAACGGCCAACTATCAAGTTTATATGGAAACAGATAGTGCCGACACGTAGTTCGCACTATATTTGCGTTTGTGAATGTGCATAAATGTGCTTGAGCGCTTGCTCGCACCGACTTATGTGACATCATATGCATGAAATGTGCTAGAGCATGGTGCTCGCACTGATTTTTATTATTGTGAAATGAGAGCTGCTGGAGCCTAGCTCGCACTCTGTTTTGACATGTTTTGACATGTTTTGATTTGTTTTGATGTGATATGCATAAAATGGTGCTGGAGCGATTGCTCGCACTAGTTTTAATGATTTGACATGCATGAGAGATATTGGAGCTTAGCTCGCATCCTGTTTTGATTTGATATTGCATAAAGCCGTGCTGGAGTGTAACTCGCACGAGATTTGATTTAATTATGCATAAAGCCGTGCTGGAGTGTAACTCGCACGAGATTTGATTTACTTGAGCATTCATTTGTGTTGGAGCTTGCTCGCACAAAGTTTTATATGATTTTTATAATTCATTTGAATATCGTACTGGAGTTTTTCTCGTACGAGGTTTTCACTGAGTTGCTATACATATCCGTACTAGAGCATTGCTAGTACGTGGATTTTACTTGAAATTGTAATCAGTTTAAGTCGTACTGGAGCGCTGCTCGTACGCAGATTTTACTGATTTTCATGACACCGTGCTAGAGCTTAGCTCGCACGAGTTTTTCTGATATCATGAATATGCATGGAGCACTGCTTGAGCTTCGCTCGCACAGGGATTTATATTACATGCATATAGCAGTGTTGGAGCCTCCTGTAGACTGTGTGTCACAGTGAGATGATATGCTCGCACGTGCATTCTGAGACAGAGATGATATGGGTGGATAAGACCTATTACAGGCACCCCTGACTGAGCTTGGGTTCACGGAGTACTTTGTACCGTGTATGTCACGCGGAGTACGCTGTACCGTGGGGATTGTTGGAGTGGAGTGGCATTAGCCACGAGGCAGCAAGCCTTGCCCTCGCAATCCTGGTGTTATGCTGTTCTGGCGGGTAGGACGACCCACCTCCCGTTTCAGGTGTGATACCCCGCACACTAGGTACCGTGTTGCCAGGGATCACTAGGATATGGCCATAGTCCTCGATGTTACTGTTAATTACCTGATTGTCTCACATGATATAACTTGTGGTCTGTTAGACCAGGGTAGACCCGAAGGAGGGGTCAGGCCCCCAATTTGATGAATTTATGATTTCATATGATTTTATGATATGTGACCCTGAAAGAAGGGTGGTTTTATAACTGGAGTTTTATAATGAATTTTATTGAATTGTTTTATGAGATGGACCCGAAAAGGGTTAGTTTTTACTGCAGTTTTAATGTATTGATTTAAATGCCGTAGCATGTGAAGTTTTCCATGCTTTCATTTGAAATCCATGTTTTGTCTTACATGGCATAAAAGACTGCATGATCTTGATCTAATTCATGCTTAATATGATTTAATGATGTCACATGAAATGCTTTGAATGCATGAATTACGTGATTTGTATATGCACAAATAGTTTTGGATAAACTAAGTCATTGATGTTTGCATGACTTTGTGCTTGATGATTTTTAATAAAAAGAAATGGATTTAAGGGCATGGCATTATGAGCATGTAGATAGTGGAGCTATCTACTTACTTGCATAATTGCCTTATTAAGCGTGTGGTTTGCTCACCCCCTTTATTTTTCATCTTTTCAGAGCACTTGAAATAGTTATTGAGCGGCTAAGGACTTGCATGTATTGATATCCGCTGCTTGCTGCTTCCCATCGAGAGACAGGTATACACATTTGTATAGTTTTGTATCTAAATATGTAATGCACAGTACTGTAAACGGATATTATGTCGGGGATGTAGAGTTATAAATACCATTGAGTATGTATTTATTTAAAGTCAAAGAATAGTAAAACTCTGATATGTGATTGTGGGAATGAAATGGTAAATAGTGTGAGGTAACTAACACCGAATCATAGCCCAACTGTGTTTGTAGGATGGTCACAACGGGAGAAGGGTAAGAATTAAATAATAAATGAAAAAGCGAAAAATTTACTCTGATTTTTAGGTAATTCGGGTCGTGACAGGTTTAATGGTATCAGAGCTTGAGTTGGCCTGATATGAGTCGGTGTTAGTGGTTAAGGAATTTTCATCCCCATGTACTGTGCATTGCTTAGATAGAGTTGTGTATATCGAGATGGAAGTGCAGCTAAGAATTTGGTTTTAAATGCAAGAATAGACTCATTAACTGATAGCCGCTATGGTTGAGAGGCGAGTACACGAGCTCGAGGCCGTAGAGGTAGGCCCATGAGTTGTACTGAGTCGCCACATGAGACTTGAGATAAGATTGACGTGGAGGCTGGTTGATCATGCCCCACAGAGTCCGATAGAGAGATCGGATAGAGTCTGACAGAGAGATCAGACAGTATTGAGATACGCTTCGCGAGGTTGGAGCGGAGTGTGGAGAATATTTTGCAAGCTAATTGCTCAGGATATGTATGAGATTTGAGGGCGAGTTGGAGCATTAATTGAAGTTCGCTCGACCCATTTGAAGAGTTAGACGTCCAAAATGGACATGAGAAATAATTCTTGATGTATTCCGGTGACAGAATATCCCGGATATTGTTTAAAGAAAATTACAGATGATATTCTTTACTCTGACCCAGAGGAACATGTTGAGTGATGAGTATGATACTCAGTTTATATTCTTGGGCAGATGTGACTCGGACACGATAAACAGTGAGAGTCGAGATGTCTGAAAGTTCATGGAAGGACTCAGATTGTCAATTAGAGTCCAATTAGCCCGTTTGATATCACTACCTATGCCGAGGCAGTGCGCAGACTACAATTGAGTAAATAAGATCAAGAGTTGCACGCCTCTGAGATTGAGAAAGGTAGTAAGGGCCAAAATAGAGACAAAAGAGAATAGAGGATGACAAGAATGTCAGAACGGGAAAAAGGTAGTTTGGTAAAAGCTTAGAGTTGATGAGTCACGGGGTAAGATGATTGGAGGCCCCAGTGTATTTAATTTTAACACTTTTGAGGGGTATTATGATTTGAGGACCCCGACTTGCTACGTAACAGTATAACAGAGTAGCAATGTGAACAGTGTAAGATGTGTGGTAGTTACCACGAAAATAAAATGTTAGATGAGGGTGAGTGTATGCCTTGGACCAGGACCATTTTTGATGTTTCATAGAATGTGGTGGAAGATACCACACTGGTTGTGAATAATGAAGTAATTATTTTAAATTGATCCTGGTGCCACGCAGTTATTCATACCGCCTTCAATTGCTTATAAGCGAGTGAAAGATGTGAAGCTTATACCCTTAGGCAAGAGGATGATAGTTAGTTGAATTTCACTAACTGAATATGGGTATAAAGTTTGTAAGTTGAAAATATGTGTGAAAACATCACTGAAAGGTGTAATGTAAGTTTTAACACGTAATGAACGAGTTTGTTATAAGTGATATATTAAAGGAGATATATTGGAATAAGGATGTCATTGATATGCAAAGTAAGGATTAAGCAATATATAGTGTATATGGATTGCGACCAAGATAAGGGGTAGATATATCTACACCCAGTCGATGTGGTTAAATCTGAGGGTTAATAAAGGTATTTCAAAATATCTCCCTACCTGAAGATTTGACAGCGTCTAGAAGCGCACGCATAATCTATAAACTAAAATCGACAGTCGCTAGATATGTATTTAAATTTGGGTACCTTTACTGGTATGATAAAAAGATATAGAAATTCATTAATCATGAAGGTTTAAAATTTAAAAATTTATAAAAGCCGTTAAAAAAAAGGAAATGACGCTGGTTAGTAGCTTCAACGGAAGTAATTTCAAAATGACATTATACGTTTATGCGTATAAAGGTCAAGGATATTGGTGATTGAATAATGAGTGGAACTCAACTATGATATGGTATTTAAAGCTTACCTGGACCGATTGGTTGTCATCTTTAGTGATGATATTATGATGTATTTGAAGTCCAGGGAAGAACATGAGTAGCAACAGGAAACTGTCTTACAGACAAGGTGTTATGAGTTTCTTGAAATGGGCTACTCAGTTGACACGTCTCATTCGGGAAAAGATTTCATACGAGTATTATGATAAGTATGAAAATAGCTTCAATGAGTTTTGGTATATTGGAGTAATGAACTGACCACCATAAGTATTCTCACTATAACCAACAGCTCAAGAGGTTTCAGTGTGTATGGATACCTCCAAATAAGGATTGAGCTATGTATTGATGTAAAATGGGAAGATAGTCGTTTATGGATCCAATTAGTTCAAGGACTATGAGAGAAACTATCCGATCCATGATTTAGAGTTGGCAGCCATAGCGATTACACTGAAAGTATGGCGCTACCACTTAAATGGTAAGAAATTTCGGGTATGCACTGATCGTAAAAGCCCCGAGTATCTATTTTCACAGAAAGAGGAGAATATGAAATAACCAAGAGGGTTAGAGCTTCTAAAGATTATGATTGTGAATATTGTACCACCCAGGAAAGACTAATGTAATGGCTGATGCCTTGAGCAGAAAGAGCATCGGGATGGTATTACATGTGATGGTCAGGGAGCGTGAGCTGCTAGAGCAGTTGTGAACCTCAGTAGTGATGTGATCCCTTCTGATGATGACGGTGATTTTATGACAGCTAGCCTGAGGATAGAACCGGATTTGTGTGACCGGATTTGCCAGGCTTAGCGTGATAATCGGCATGGTGTCGATAGTGTGGGTTAGATTCAGAAGGGTGTAGTGACAGAGTTCACAGTGTATGATGATGACTTACAGAGGTTCAGAGAAAGTATAAGTGCTCCTCAGGACCATAGTTGATAAGAAAGTGCTATTGTCAGAAGCTCACTCTTCGGGATATACAGTGCATCCGAGAAGTAATAAATATATCAGAACCTCTGAAAAGGGTATTGGTGGTCAGATATGAAAAGAGATATTGTAGAGAATTGCGGAAAAGTGTCTCCTATGTCAGCAGAGTAAGGTAGAGTAATAGATGTATGCAGAGTCATTGTAGTCTCTACCTATATTGACACGAAAATGGGAACAAGTTACCATGGATTTCGTGATGGGTTACAGAGGACCCGAATGAATCTCGAGGCTATCTAGGTGATAGTTGATAGATTGATTTAGTTACCCACCTTCTGGTTATGAAAATCCCTAGATACTCTGAGTGTGTACGCGAATTTTTATGTGTGTGGAATATTGTGAAACATTGTGTAGCGTTCCAGTGAGCATGGTATCAGATAGGGATTCCCGCTTCACTTTCCACTTCTGGGAATATGTTTTTGGAAGCTATGGGACCCTGATTGTGTGTTAGCACAGCTTCCACCCTCAGACAGATAGTCAGTCAGAGAGGACTGTACAGGTTCTGGAGGATGTGATGAGAGCGTGTGCAATTGATTTTATGAGCTCCTGGGATGATCAGTTGCTACTAATCAAATTCGCCAGTGATGACAGTTGTCACTTGAGTATCGGGATGAGATTATATGTGGCATTGTATGAAAGTAGGGAGTTGTTCCCTGACTTGGATAAGAAAAGTGGGTGACAAATAGAGAATTGTTCCCGAATTGGTAAGACAAACCTCTGAGGATGTTCAGTGGATTTGTGAGATATTAAGAACACCTCAGAGCAGATAGAAAAAGCTATGCTGACAAGAGACAGAAACCATTGGAAATTCACCGAGGGTGAATCATTATTGTTGACAGTTACTTGTCTCAAGGACGTAACAACATTCGGATAGAGAGAGATTGGACAAGTGGAAGGTAAGACCAGTAGGTTGGCATTACCACTTGAATAAACAGGCATCCACAATGTGTCCTATCTTATGATGCTTCGAAATACTATCCGGACCCGATATATGTGATTGGATATGAGCTTTAACGGCTCAGCTCAATGAAAGTATAACATATGATTGAAAATCGATTCGGGTATTAGACGGAAGGAGAAAGTGTTGAGGTTTGAGATGATCTCCCTAGTTAAGTCTGATGATAGTATTTCACTCCGGAGAAAGTCACTTGAGGATGACTGTATATGATATAATAGATGTACCCGGAGTTATTTATAGACTCATTTGACTTGGTTCTAATTTGGAGGACCAAATTTCTTAAGTGGGGGAGATTGTAAGACCCGATATTTTTGAGTGCATTTAAAAATGCAAAAGGACTAAAATGGTATTCCCGAAAATTTGCAAGGGCAAAATGGTCGAAAGACTAAAATTCGATATTAATCGGGACAAGAAAATTTAATTAAAAATATGAGAATGAGAAATCTTGATCAATGATGAAGAAATAATTTAATTTCGGATTAAATTGATCAAGATATGAATTTATTGGAATAAATCGGGATTTTCGTATCGAAAAATAATCCCGAAAATAATCGAAAAATATACCGAAAAGGTAAAATCGGACTGAGAAAATTATTTACAGATTAAATGAATTAAATATAATTTTTTAAGGATATTTATGCATTTTAATATTATTTTATTGAATAAAATAATATTAAAAGTTAATGTTAAAAAAAAAAAAAGAGAAACGAAAAGTCTGGAAAATCGAAACAGAAGAGAAAAGAAACAGAGGGAAAACGCGAAGTGAGACCGAAGGAAGAAGAGACACGGGACGGCCACCACCGGCGGGACCGAGGGGCCGGTGAGGGTCGGCGAAGGTCGACCGACCTCGGGCGAACCTCCAGCAGCCCAGACGCGCGCCGAGAACGGCGAAAATCGTCGAAAACGGAGGAGGAACCCGCGGGAGAAAAGCTTCGATTCGCCGGCGATGGCGCCGATTCGAGCCAAACCGAGGCCCGATCTAGGGAGCCCATGCGAAGACGCGTCGAACGGCGGTGGTGAGGCACCGGGAACCGGCCGGACGGCGCCGGCACGACCAAATGTTGCCTGGACCGGCCGAACCGGACTGAACCGGCCGAATCGGACCAGACCGAACCGGCGGTCCGAACTTGGTTGAACCGGACCGGACCGGTTCAGCCAAAAAGAGAGGGAAAAAAGGAAGAAAAAGGGAAAAAGAAAAAGAGAAAAAATTGGAGAAAATTCCTGTGATGCAATCGAGCTTCGGGTAAGTCGGTAAGCGGTCAAATTGATCGATTTAATTTTTAGAATATTTAATTTGATAAATAATCGACTGAAAGTTTACCCGAAAATATATTTAATTGTGTAGCTCGACAATTGGCATCCACTGAGAGCTCGAGACAGCCTCGATTTGAGTACGATCATGGAATAATGGGTAAGTGACCCTTAATTTACGACAATTTGTATCGTTATGCGTGATTGATATTTAACGCATAAATTACGGATTTAATTTCCGCATAAATGAATTAAATTCTGAAAAATTGGATAAATTGTCGTAAATATTAAATTGAGATATCCGAAAATTTAGAACGAGGCTAAATAAATTACTGATGGGCCCAATGAGCCCAATAGGCCTCGATAAAGTGTGGTAAACGGGCTTAAGGCCGATTAAGGTCCATTATGGTACAATCGGGCCCAACATGGGTAAACGGGCCCAATGATTTAAATTAAGCCCAGAAAATTATGAAATACATTAAATTGTATTGTATTTGACCTGATGAACATTTATCCGCAGTGCCGGAGATTTGATTTGGATTCGTAGCAAATCGGATTGCGTGACGAGTCATCAGTGAAAGGTCAGACTGTACAGATAAATGAGGTAAGGGAATTGTGTGAGTAGCTAGAGGTAGCTACGCATATTTTAATAGTTTTTCTGTACACTGATTATGTATGTATACACTGTTATTGTATAATGATCCTAAAAGTGGTTTAAATAATTTTAAGGATCGAAACAGGTGAAGTGTCTATTTTATCCCTATTGAGGGAAGTTCACCTAAGGATGGTGAAAGCATGACATGCATGAAATGCATGATTTAAGGATTTATATGATTAAGGAATTTTCTTAGTTTTAATCAAAGTAAATCGATAGATTGGCCAATAATTGCATAAGTTTTCCAAAATAACACTACATAGGTGTTATTAATATTTAAATGAAAATTTCTTTGGAAAACGGCCAACTATCAAGTTTATATGGAAACAGATAGTGCCGACACGTAGTTCGCACTATATCTGCGTTTGTGAATGTGCATAAATGTGCTTGAGCGCTTGCTCGCACCGACTTATGTCACATCATATGCATGAAATGTGCTAGAGCATGGTGCTCGCACTGATTTTTATTATTGTGAAATGAGAGCTGCTGGAGCCTAGCTCGCACTCTGTTTTGACATGTTTTGACATGTTTTGATTTGTTTTTATGTGATATGCATAAAATGGTGCTGGAGCGATTGCTCGCACTAGTTTTAATGATTTGACATGCATGAGAGATATTGGAGCTTAGATCGCATCCTGTTTTGATTTGATATTGCATAAAGCCGTGCTGGAGTGTAACTCGCACGAGATTTGATTTAATTATGCATAAAGCCGTGCTGGAGTGTAACTCGCACGAGATTTGATTTACTTGAGCATTCATTTGTGTTGAAGCTTGCTCGCACAAAGTTTTATATGATTTTTATAATTCATTTGAATATCGTACTGGAGTTTTTCTCGTACGAGGTTTTCACTGAGTTGCTATACATATCCGTACTAGAGCATTGCTCGTACGTGGATTTTACTTGAAATTGTAATCAGTTTAAGTCGTACTGGAGCGCTGCTCGTACGCAGATTTTACTGATTTTCATGACACCGTGCTAGAGCTTAGCTCGCACGAGTTTTTCTGATATCATGAATATGCATGGAGCCGTGCTTGAGCTTCGCTCGCACAGGGATTTATATTACATGCATATAGCCGTGTTGGAGCCTCCTGTAGACTGTGTCACAGTGAGATGATATGCTCACACGTGCATTCTGAGACAGAGATGATATGGGTGGATAAGACCTATTACAGGCACCCCTGACTGAGCTTGGGTTCACGGAGTACTTTGTACCGTGTATATCACGCGGAGTACGCTGTACCGTGGGGATTGTTGGAGTGGAGTGGCATTAGCCACGAGGCAGCAAGCCTTGCCCTCGCAATCCTGGTGTTATGCTGTTCTGGCGGGTAGGACGACCCACCTCCCGTTTCAGGTGTGATACCCCGCACACTAGGTACCGTGTTGCCAGGGATCACTAGGATATGGCCATAGTCCTCGATGTTACTGTTAATTACCTGATTGTCTCACATGATATAACTTGTGGTCTGTTAGACCAGGGTAGACCCGAAGGAGGGGTCAGGCCCCCAATTTGATGAATTTATGATTTCATATGATTTTATGATATGTGACCCTGAAAGAAGGGTGGTTTTATAACCGGAGTTTTATAATGAATTTTATTGAATTGTTTTATGAGATGGACCCGAAAAGGGTTAGTTTTTACTGCAGTTTTAATGTATTGATTTAAATGCCGTAGCATGTGAAGTTTTCCATGCTTTCATTTGAAATCCATGTTTTGTCTTACATGGCATAAAAGACTGCATGATCTTGATCTAATTCATGCTTAATATGATTTAATGATGTCACATGAAATGCTTTGAATGCATGAATTACGTGATTTGTATATGCACAAATAGTTTTGGATAAACTAAGTCATTGATGTTTGCATGACTTTGTGCTTGATGATTTTTAATAAAAAGAAATGGATTTAAGGGTATGGCATTATGAGCATGTAGATAGTGGAGCTATCTACTTACTTGCATAATTGCCTTACTGAGCGTGTGGTTTGCTCACCCCCCTTATTTTTCATCTTTTCAGAGCACTTGAAATAGTTATTGAGCGGCTAAGGACTTGCATGTATTGATATCCGCTGCTTGCTGCTTCCCATCGAGAGACAGGTATACACATTTGTATAGTTTTGTATCTAAATATGTAATGCACAGTACTGTAAACGGATATTATGTCGGGGATGTAGAGTTATAAATACCATTGAGTATGTATTTATTTAAAGTCAAAGAATAGTAAAACTCTGATATGTGATTGTGGGAATGAAATGGTAAATAGTGTGAGGTGACTAACACCAAATCATAGCCCAACTGTGTTTGTAGGATGGTCACGACGGGAGAAGGGTAAGAATTAAATAATAAATGAAAAAGCAAAAAATTTACTCTGATTTTTAGGTAATTCGGGTCGTGACATAAAGGCATACACTAAACAGAATATCTAGTCTACTTACAGTGAGATAAAGCAATGAACCAATCATAGACCTATATAGTTTAGTGTCTACACACTTACCACTTTCATCTTTATCAAGCTTGATGTTGGTGCCCATTGGAGTTGCTTGAGGTTTGCAATTATCCATTCCAAATCGTTTGAGCAAATCCTTAGTAAATTTTGCTTGATTGATGAAGGTTCCATCTTTAGTTTGCTTTACTTGATGTCCCAAGAAGTAGGTGAGCTCTCCCATCATACTCATTTCAAATTCACCTTGCATGATCTTAGCAAACTCTTGGTATAAAGATTCATTAGTTGATCCAAAAATAATGTCATCTACATACACTTGAACAACTAGTAAATCTTTATTTTTATTTTTGATAAATAAAGTAGTATCTACTTTTCCTCTTGAAAATCCTTTTTCTATTAAGAATTTTGACAATCTTTCATACCATGCTCTAGGAGCTTGTTTCAAACCATAAAGTGCCTTAGATAGTTTGAAGACATGTTCAAGAAATTTATGACTTTCAAAGCCGGGAGGTTGCTCAACATAAACTTCTTCATTAATGAAACCATTTAAAAATTCACTCTTTACATTCATTTGATATAATTTGAAGTTTTTATAAGATGCAAAGGCAAGTAGCATTCTTATTGCTTCTAATCTAGCTACCAATGCATAAGTTTCATCATAGTCTATTCCTTCTTCTTGCCTATAGCCTTGTGCAACTAACCTAGCTTTGTTTCTTATGATCACACTATTTTCATCCATCTTATTCTTGAAGATCTATTTAGTTCCAACTTGCTTCTCTCAAATTGATTTAATTCTTCTTGAATGGCTAAAAACCAGTTATTGTCATCTAAGGCTTCATTGACATTTCTAGGTTCAATTTGAGACACAAAAGCTATATATTGACACACATTCCTTAGAGATGATCTAGTTCTAACTCCAAGAGTTGGATCTCCTACTATCTCACAATCTTTTACATATCCTAATTCTCTTAGTGCTCTAGACTCTCTTTTTAACATTTCTAGTTCCTCTTCATCCTCTTTATTAATGTCAAGTTTTTCTAATAGATCATTCTCTATGTTTGAGATTTCTTTCAAGTTTTCATCAAATATTTCAATATCCTCATCATTGGTTGAATTTTTAGATAAATCATTTGACTCATCAAATATTACGTGAATTGATTCTTCAACCATCAATTTTCTTTTGTTATATACTCTATATGCCTTTGAATTCAAAGAATAGCCTAAAAAGATTCTCTCATCACTCTTGGCATCAAATTTTCCTAAATTGTCTTTTCCATTATTTAAGACAAAGCATTTACAACCAAAGGGGTGAAAATAGCTAATATTAGGCTTCTTACCCTTGTAAAGCTCATAAGGGGTTTTCTTTAAAATTGGTCTAATCATAGCTCTATTAATGATATAGCAAGATGTATTTATAGCTTCAGCCGAAAAATATTTAGGTAAATTATTTTCACACAACATGGTTCTAGCCATTTCTTCCAATGTTCTATTTCTTCTCTCAACTACCCCATTTTGTTGTAGTGTCCTAGGGGCTGAAAAATTATGACTAATTCCTTGATCATTGCAATACTCCTCAAATCCAATATTTTTAAACTCCTTACCATGATCACTTCTAATACTAGTTATAGTGTAACCTTTTTCATTTTGAGTCACTTTTGTATAGGCAATGAATTTTTCTAAGGCATCATTTTTTACTCTAAAAAAGAACACCCAAATGAACCTAGTGTAATCATCTACAATTACAAACCCATAATGTTTCCCACCTAGGCTTGTTGTTCTAGTTGGTCCAAATAGATCTAGGTGAAGTAATTAAAGAGGCCTAGTGGTAGATACACTAGGTTTAGGCTTAAATGTTGTCCATTTATGTTTTCTTTTAACACAAGCTTCACATATTTTGTCATAGTCAAAGGACAACTTAGGTAATCCTATAACAAGATCTTTTCTAGCTAACTTAGAGAACACATGCATGTTAGCATGACCTAGTCTTCTATGCCACAACCAAGGTTCTTTTTCTTTGTCTACCATTAGGCATATGTTTTCATTTTTAAGTTTATTTAGATACACAATGTATATATTACCTTGCCTATGACCTAGGAAAAGAACTTTATTAGATTTAGGATCAATAACATGACATTTCAAGCAATCAAAGATTACTTTGTAACCTTTGTCACAAAGTTGACTAATACTTAGTAAGTTATGTTTTAGACCCCTAACAAGCAATACTTTTTCTAATGAAAAATAGTCATTACCTATTGAACCACTTCCTTCAACTTGGCCTTTGGAGTTGTCCCCAAAAGTGACTTCTCCACCAACTTTTAATTTAAATGAGTTGAAGTGGCTTCTATCACCTATCATGTGTCTTGAGCATCCACTGTCCAAGTACCAAGCTTCCTTTGTTTTAGCTTTGTGGCAATGCTCAATCACCTATAATCAAAATTTAAATTCATGTCTTAGGTACCTAAATTTTCTTGGGTCCTTTGGAGTTAGTGAATACAATTCTTGATCCCTTTGGGATCCATTTTACTATAGTATTAATATCTTTTGAATTAACTACATTTTTTGGAACCCAAATTCCTTTTACAATTTTTCCTCTAAATGTGGTCATCTTCATATTACAATTATATGATGCATGCTTCCTTTAATTACTATATGAACAATCAGTTGAAGATTTATGCATGCTCTTTCTAGCTATGAAACTTTTGAGGTGAGTCTCTCTACTTTTATTATATCCTAATCCATTCTTATCAAAAAAGGCTTTTTGAGTTTCTAGCATGTTATCTAACTTTTGTTGACCCATATAGAATCTAGTAAAAGAATTATGTAAGTTACTATTTTTTTCTTTTGGGTCATAAATTTCAAGATTTGTAATTTCTAGTTTCTTTTCACATTCTATCTTATTATTTAGTATTAACTCATTTTCTTTCTTTAATTTAGATATTAATTTTTTATACTTCATACTCATGCATTCATATTCCAATGCAAGATCATCAAAAGCATTTTGCAATTCATCAAAAGAATATTCATTGAGATCTAAAGTTACTTTTTCATCTTTAATAGCCATGAAGCAAAGATTGGCAGTATCCTCATGTGAATCATCATCGGAGCTATCACTGTCGCTCCAAGTTGCCATTATTACCTTCTTCTTGTGATACCTATCATTTGATCTTTTAAGAAGAGGGCAGTTAAATTAATATGTCCTGATTTTTTACATTCATAACATACAATGGTATCTTTCCTACCTAACTCTTCTTGATCTTTCTTGTGGTTTCTCCTACCACTACCACTGGCTTTCATTCTCATAAATTTGTTAAATCTTTTGGCAAACATTGCCATTTTAAGATCTTCTTCACTACCACTCTCATTTTTACTCTCCTCTTGAGTAGTAGATTTCAGAGCTACTCCCACTTTCTTGGGTGGCTCTTCATTTCTTCTTAGCTTCATTTCATAAGTGAGTAGTGATCTTATTAATTCATCTAGTGACAGTGTGTGGGGATCTTTAGACTCCTCAATTGCAGTTACTTTAGCTTCCCATGATTTTGGTAGGCTATTCAACATTTTCTTAACCATTTCTATATTTGAATAAATTTTTCCTAAGGATTTTAACCCATTTATTACATCAGTGAATCTAGTGAACATGTCAGTAATTGACTCTCCTTCTTTCATCCTAAACAGCTCATAATTATGTGTGAGCATTCCTACCTTAGTCTCCTTTACTTGAGTTGTCCCTTCATGAGTTATTGCCAATTTGTCCAATATTTGTTTGGCATTGTCACAACCAGAGACTCTTCTATTATATTCATTTGGCCCTAAAGCACAAAATAAGGTGTGCATGGCCTTAGCATTTAGCTGAGCACATTTTACATCATTTGAATCCCACTCATCTTCTTCTTTAGGGATGTCTCTTCCCTCTATTCTTTTAGTTGGGATTTGAGGTCCTTTAGTTATAATCCTCCATACCTCATAATCATTTGCTTGAATGAAAAGCATCATCCTAGTTTTCCAATAAGCATAATGTTCACCATTAAACATAGGAGGCCTAACTGTAGAATGCCCTCTCCTACTTGATTGGTTGCTACATTGTTGTGAGCCATTATATCGTTTTTAACTCTTAGGAAGTTATTCCTCCATGATCAAAGAGTCCTAGCTCTGATACCAATTGTTGGCTCTACCGAGAGGGGGGTGAATCAGTTTTCTAAGGTTAATGGTAAATTTAAACTAAATTAAGTCTAATTGCAAATAATGAATAATCAATATAATGTACTGCAATGAATTAAAGGAAGATAAGGGAAGGAAATAGCAAACCCAGTAGTTTATAGAGGTTCGGCCAATCTCTTGCCTACGTCCTCTCTTCTTGACCTCCTTGTCAAGAGCTTTCTTTTACTCTTTCAATGAATGTTACACACTCCCTTTTACAGGTTAAGGAATAACCTCTCTACCCCTTTTTACACAAGGATATATTCACCGCTTACAAAGTTGACTCGTAGAGGAAGTCTCATCTTCTCTCTTAATTTGAGGATGAATATAAAGTGAAGCTTTCTTATGAGGGTAGGATAAAAATAGCTTTTACACAAAGGCTTATACAACAATATCAATAAATGAAGATTGAAGACAAATAGAATGTTGGAATGAAATTCTTGAGAATATATAGAATTTACAGCAATAGTGACTTATTTTCCAGTGTCTTTAATGCTTGATTTTATACTGGAGGATTAGTAGTTGGAGCATTTAATGTTGTTTTTCCCGTTAAAGGTTTTGCATAAAGAGCCGTTGGGAACCTCCAGTAGAGTGCCAGATCGATCTCCCATTTTGACCAGATCGATCTCTTAGTTTAATTTCCTGCGATTACAAAGCAAATTGAAGCATAGGGATTGATCTCATATTTGTAGAGATCGATCTTACAATTTGAAAATGTTAGTGAAGATCGATCTGTCGAACCAACAGATCGATCTTCTAATCTCTCTGTTTGAGGCAAGATCGATCTTCAGATCGATCTACTAAGTATTCTCGTAGAAAGGAGATCGATCTCTAATCAACCCAGATCGATCTTCTTAGCTCTCTGACTTTGAGGAGATCGATCTCTTCCTATACCAGATCGATCTCATAAACTCTCTGTTTGAGCATAGATCGATCTACTGCCTTTACCCTTTGTTTTAGAGGAGATCGATCTCTTCCTATACGAGATCGATCTCAAAGACATTCTATAATAAACAGATCGATCTTATAACCCTTATAAGATCGATCTCTGCTTCCTTAACACCTTGTACAGATCCTTTGAGATTTCAATCCTTTAGCAGATCGATCTCATATTCTCATGAGATCGATCTCTCATACTAGAAAACCCAGGAGATCGATCTCTCATCTCACTAGATCGATCTCTCATCCTTAAACACTTAGTTTCTGGTACTGATAACCTCTAAACATGTTTTAAATCATTTCTATATTATTGAATTTACTTGTTTTGTCATTTCAAAATATATTAACTCAACATAAACAATTACGGATTCAGGTCTCTAACTGGTGATATATTATCCTGACAATTGAACAAAGGGCCCTTTTTGTACAATCAATCAAAACAATAATTTAAATAAGAACAGAAGACATATAAATAATAAAGATATAAAAGAACAAGATAAAACTAATTAGATCTCACAATTCTTGAAGAACCCAAACTTTAATTATCCTTTGGCTAGACTAAAAATTTAGCAAGCCATAAGTTCAGAGAAAAACACTAAAGACAAATATAATTGTATGCCTATGATGATGAAGATTCAAGATCAAGATTCAGATTTAGATCCCCAGCCTCTTCCACTCTTAGTCTATAAATACTAAATATCTTAACCCCAGAATCTGTTTCCAAAGGAAAGTTCTCTGATTGAGTTTGATTATAATTAAACTTCTTTTCTTTTTCATCCACTTGCCAAAGACAGTTTTTGCATATCTCTTCTTTAATAATTAAAATCTTCCACTTGCCATCTTTAGATTGATTCAGTCAACTTCAACTACAAGTGATAGATCTTGACTTGAATTCCAAGATTTCTTCTGATTTTGTGACTTGAGCAGAATTTGCAGCTTTTAATCCATTTTGTCAATTTTCCTTCATTCACAATACGAAATAGAAAATATAAGTCAAATCCAAAAATTAAGCATATAGAATAATCTAAATCGTGGGAAAATATGACAATTAATTTGTTTAATATGCAACTTATCAGATAGTGATATGGTTATCCCTAAAAAGTATATTGTAAGTTTTGACAAGTAATAAAAGAGGTGTAACGATTGAAATTAAAGAAGTAAATAATTGTATTCATGGAATGAGTAATGGTAGAGTTTGTTATAAGTGATATACGAAAGGAGATAAGTTTTGAGATGTGATAGATCCTGAATACAAGATATTTTGGAATAAGAGGCGTATGCAAGGTAAGTAATTTGGATTAGGCTATATGTAGTGAATATGAATTGCGAACAAGGATAAGGGGTGGATATATCCATAACCAGTCCATGTGGTTAAGTTTGAGGGTTAACAAAGGTATTTCAAAATACATCCCCGCCTGAAGACTTGACAGCGTCTAAAAGTACACATAACCAATAAATTGAAATCGACAGTCGTAATATATACATTTAAAATTAGGGTACCTTTACTGGTACGATAAAGAAACATAGAATTTGATTAATCAGGAAGGTTTAAAAATTTAAAATTTTATAAAAGTCGTTAATATAAGAAAAAGGAAATGACGCGGGTTAGTATCTTGAACGGAAGCGATTTCGAAATGATATTATACGTTTTGCGTACATAAGTCAAGTATATGGGTGATTGAAATATTTAGTGGAACTTAACTACGATGAGGTATTTAAACTTTACCTGGACTGATTCGTTATCATCCTTATTGATGATATTTTGGGTGTACTTAAAGTCCAGGGAAAGTTATAAGAAACAATTGGAAATTGTTTTTTACAGATGGTTTGTTGAGAGTTCTCGAAATGGACTACTTTGTTGACACATTTAACTAAGAAAAAGTGGTATTGAATGGGATAATAGACGTGACAGGAGTTTTGGTGTATTGAAGTATGAACTGACCACCGCATTTATTCTCACCATAACCAATAGCTTAAGAGGTTTCAGTGTAATGGATACCTCAAAATAATGAATGGACTGTGTATTGATGCAAAATGGGAAGATAGTCGATTATGGATCCAGATAACTCAAGGATCACGAAAGAAACTATCTAAACCATGATTTAGAGATTGGTAGCTATAGCATTTAAACTGAAGGTATGGTGCCACCATTTATACGGTGAGAAATTTTACGTATGCACTGATTATAAAAGCCCCGAGTATCGTTTTCACAGAAAGAGTAGAATGTAAGACCCGAATTTAATTAAAATACGAAATGAATGAGTATTCGTGAAGGGAAGTCGGGTTAAATTAATCCCGAACACGTGTAAGGACAAAATGGTCAAAAGACCGAAGGTCGGTATAATTTCGATAAGGAAATTTAATTAAAAATATGGATTTGAGAAATTTTGGTCAATAAAGGTGAAATAAATTTATTTCGGGTTAAATTGATCAAGATATTAATTTATTGGAATTAATCGGGATTAATCAGGATTTTTAGTTCGAAAACATAATCCCGAAAATAATCAAAAAATATACCGAAAAGTTATTCGGGACAATATCCAAAAAATACGGAGAAATTATACCCGAAAAAGGGTTAAAATAAATTAAATAAATTAAATAAAATCAAATAAATGAATTTAGAATTAAATAATAATTTTAAGGATATTTTAAGGGATATTTGGGTATTTTTAATGTATTTTAATGATTAAAATAATAATAAAAATAATTAATAAAATAAATGAAAAAAAGAAGAAGAAAAAAAAGATCAGAAAACGAAAATCGGGGAGAGAGAAACCCGAAAACGGAAGCAGCTGACCGAGGGAGACCGGCGAGCCGTCCGGCGGCCAACGGCCAGGCCAAGGGCCAAAAAAGAAAGAGGAGAGGCCGGCGGTCTTCAGGCCACCGGTGACGCGCGCCAAGGAAGTCAGAATTCGGCGAAAAACGGAGGAGAAGGCAGCGGGAAAGAAAGGGTCACCGGCGACGAACGGCGGCGAATCGGGCAGAACCGAGGCCAGATTCCGAAAGCCCAGGCGACAGCGGTGCTTTTGAGACCGATAGCAGCCGACGAGACGGCGGGAATTGCCGGCGATGGCAAAGGGAAGAAAATGGGTCCGACGGCCGGGGAGAAGAGGCCGAACCGGCGACATTCCGGCGAGCCCGACCGAAATCGAGGGCGGATCTGTGATGCGGACGACCTTGCGAAGCTACTGGCTGCGGAAGCCGACGGAGAACCGACCGGCAAGACAGTGAACCGGCGGTGAACCTGTTGAACCGGAGTGAACCGGCGGTCTGAACCGGTCCGAACCGGACTGAACTGGTTCAGCCAAAAAGAGAGGAAAAAAGGAAGAAAAAGGGAAAAAGAAAAAGAGAAAAAGTTGGGAAAAATTTCTGTGATGCAATCGAGTTTCGGGTAAGTCAGTAATGGTCGAAAGTGACCCTATTTAAATTTTGGAGTATTTAATTTAATTAATTTTGGGCTGAAAACTTACCTGAAAAAATATGGAATTGTGTAGCTCGACAATTGGCATCCAACGAGAGCTCGAGATAGCCTCGATTTATGTACTAGCATGGAATCTCGGGTAAGTGACCCTTATTTACGATAATTTACATCGTTATGCGTGATATGAATTTAAATTTCGCATAAATTGAATTAAATTATGGAAATTTAGATAAATTGTCGTAAATAATAAATTTAGCTATTCGAGAGTTAGAACGAGGTCCAATAAATTGTTGGTGGGCCCAGTGAGCCCAATAGGCCTCGATAATGTGAAAATTAAGTGGAAAACGGGCTTAAGGCCGATTAAGGCCCATTAAGGTGCAATCAGGCCCAATAGGGGTAAACGGGCCCAATGATTTAAATTAAGCCCAGAAAATATTAAATACAATTAAATTGTATAATATCTGACCTGACGAATATTGATACGCAGTTTCGGACATTTGATTGGGAGCATATCGGACTGCGCTACGAGACAACAGTGGAAAAGAAAAGGTCAGACTCGACAGGAAAATAAGGTAAGGGAATTCTACGGACTGCTAGAGGTAAACTTTATGCAATTTTAAGTTCATTGCAGTCTTTAAAAATTATCTGAAGGGTCTAGAGGTCAAATAATAATTTTACTGCCCGAATGGGTAAATTACCAAAATACCCTTGTTAAGGGTAAAATTTACAATTCAGGAAAAATTGGGAGGAGTAAGAACAAGAGGTTCCTGCTCATTTTGGAAGTGTTTTGACGCATGCATGAGTAGGCTGGCTAACCTTGAAAGAAAATGCACAGCATTACATACTTTCAACGATATAGTTGTTTTGAAAACTGTTTTGAGAAAACAGAGCCGCCTACGTGTTTTATTGACATATGACGTGCTAGAGCTCAGCTCGCACGATGTTTGATTTGTGTGATGCATGCATTAGTGCTGGAGCGAGAGCTCACACTAGAGTTTTACATGCATAGGTGCTAGAGTATAACTAGCACCAGATTTCACATGCTTTTTCGAGACAGGGTGCTGGAGTTTAACTCGCACCAGATTTTATAAGATTTTCATGTGATTCATATATAGAGTGCTAGAGCCTAGCTCGCACTAGTTTTACTTGATTTGATGAGAGTGCTGAGCATTGCTCGCACTGATTTTATGAGAACATGCGATGAGCCATGCTTGGAGCATCGGGTAGACTGTGTGTCACCGATTAAATAGGCCCGCACGTGCGTTTTGAGACATGGCATGAGTATAGAGATATTATATGGGTTCACGGAGTACGATGTACCGTACAAGTAGCATGGAGTACGATGTACCGTGTGGTATCTTCGGATACGGCATCTCCGGATGCAGCATCTTCGGATGCCTGGGATCGGATAAGACTGACGGGATGGATTGACCCACCTCCTGGGCGGTTCCCGATCATGGTGAGAACCCGCACACTAGGATCCGTGTAGCTGAGGAACTCCCGAAGACACATATGGCCATAGTTCTGGTTATTGTCGATATACAGATGTTGCCTAGTCTCGCATGTCGACGATTTTGATGAGATCAAACTGGGTTTTAAATTAAATGTGCATGATGCTATTTCCATGCTTTTTAAACCCATGTGTGATGTAAACCGATTTTCATGGTTTTGTGTGAGTCAGGATCACCCGAAGGAGGGGTCGAGTCCTGACTTTATTTTGAAATTTTAAATGAGAAGAAATGATTTGAAATAATTGCATGTTGAATTTTTCGTGCAAACATGATTTACATAACATCATAACTCATATCATCTGTTTTAAAATGTGTGGAGAAAGGGTGGTTTATGCATGGCACTACGTTCATGTAGGTGGTATGGTTACCTACTTGTTCGTAGGGTTGCCTTACTGAGCTTGATGTGCTCACCCCTTTCATTTTCTCCCACAGATAATCTCCAGTTGAAGTTGAGACGACTCAGTACTGCATTCCGGATATCCGCTGCTGCCCATCATTCAAGGTATATACACTTGTACAAATTGTATCTAAATAAGCATAGCACAGTAACATGTTTGTAAGTGTCTCTAGGGGATGTATAAATATTGTAGACATTTTATAAATGACTGAGAAAGAATTAAGTTATATGGTAAATGTATGGTGGGACTGGCATTGACGCACAGCCCAATTTGTTAGTGGAGTGTGGTCACGATTAGAGGACAGGTAAGAATGAAAGAAAATAACAAAACGCGAAAAATTAACTCTGATTTTTGGGTAGTTTGGGTCGTGACATATAAGGGTGGTATCAGAGCCGAAATTGGCCTGATGTGTGTCAGTGTCAGTAATTAGGAATTACATCCCCGTGTTACTGTGCTTGATTAGATACAATAGTGTATATCGAGATGGGTTTTGACTAAGAAATGGTTGAGAATGCAGGAATGCCTAATATGAGTCTCGTTAGATGAGATTGTGCACGAGGCAGAGGTTGTAGAGGTAGACCTGAGTCTGCTAAGTCGTGCTGAGGTGACCTGTGAGAATCAAGATAAAATTGAAATGGAGGCTAATGTTGAACATGCCTCTCAGAGTCCGACAGATTGATCGGATAGTATTGAGACACGCTTCGCGAGATTGGAGCGGAGTGTAGAGATTATTGTGAGGAGCTAATTGCTCAGATTATGTATGAGATCAGAGGGCGCAGCGGAGCATTGGTGGAAACCCGCTCGACCCATCTTAAGTGTTAAACATCCATAGCTAAGATGAGAAATCTTATTGGATGTATTCCGGTGACAGGATATCCCGGACATGATTTAAAGGAAAAATTTCTTACACTGCCCAGGAATACTAAATTGATTATGAGTATGAAACTCAGTTATATTCTTTGGCAAATATTACCTCGATACTATGAACAAGCGACAGTCGAGATGTCTAAGAGTTCATGAAATGGCTCAATTTTTCAACTAGAGTCCGATTGGCCCGTGAGATATTACCTATACCGAGGCAGTGTACAGATTTATAGTTGGGTAAATAAGAACATGAATTACACGCCTCTGAGATTGGGAAAAGGTAGTGAGGACTGAAATAGAGATAGAAAGAGAATCGAGAAATGACAAAGATGTTAAAATGGGAAAATGGTAATTGGTAAGAGATTTAATTTGACGAGCCATGGAGTAAGATAATTGGTAAGGCTCCAGTGCATCCAATTTTGGCACTCTTGAGGGGCATTGTGATTGGAGGACCCCGACCTGCTACGAAGCAGTGTAGCAGTGTAAGCACTGTAAGCAGTGTGAAATGTGTGGTGGATACTACGGAAGGAGGGTCTCTATCTACACAGTATTGATGAAAATGGTCGTCAAGTGTGATAAGACGGACCATTGATTTTGATTGCACAGAGTTGGGCGAGATCGCCCCACAGAAAAGTAAAGAGACAGAAAAACTTCGTTGGTATAGCTGCAACATAAAGGGAGGCCATAGCCGAAAAGAAAAAAAGGAAAGTAGGCTATTGGACGAAGGCGAGAGGATGTCTTGGACCAAGACACTATTGATGTTTCATGGATGTGGTGAAAGATACCACACTTGTTATGAATAATGAAGTACATATGTTCATTGATCCTGGTGCCACACATTTATTCATACCGCCTTCATTCGCATATAAGTGAGTAAAAGGCATGAATGCCTACATCATTGGGCACAATACTGATAAATGAGTACCCCAATAGAGGAGGATTAATTAACGGAATATGGATATAGAGATTTTAAGTGATAAAAAAGGGTACAACATTTGAAATTAAAGGAGTAAAGGATTGTACTCACGGAATGAATAGTGAAAGAGTTTTGTCATAATAGATACACTAAGGAGATAATCTTTAAGATGAGATATGCTTAATTCTGAATACAAGATGTATTGGAGTAAGAGGCGTATGCAAGGTGAGAACATCCTTACGATATGAAGTCATTAGGATTAAAGCAATTAGTAGCGAATACAAATTGTAACCATATGGACTGGTATATAAAGTAATTGTGGTTAAGTCTGAAGGTTAATAAAGGTATTTCAAAATACCTCCCCGCCTGAAGACTTGACAGCGTATGAAAGTATATATATAACCTATAACGTGAAATCGATCGTCATAATAAATACCTTTAGCATTAGGATACCTTTACTAAGATGATAAGAATGTTAAAATTCGACAAATCATAAAGGTTATCATAGTAAAAATTTAATAAGAGCCGTTAAGATAATAAAAGGAAACGAAGCAGGTTAGTACCTGAAAACGTAAGCGATTTTGAAGGATCTTATACGTTTATGCGTAAATAAGTCAAGGATTGGACCGAATTGTAATCATCATTATCGATGATATGTTGGGCGTAGTTAAAGTCCAGGGCAAATTGTAAGCAATAATTGGAAAATGACTTTTACAAATGGGTTGTTGCGAGTTCTAAATAGGGTATACTTGGTTGACGCGTTTAACTAAGAAAACGTGGTCTTGAATGAGAGAGGATAAATAAGATGATAGATGTGACATGAATTTCGATGTAGTGAAGTATGAACTGACCACCGTGATTAATTTCACCATACCCAATAGCTCAAGAGGTTCTTAGTGAGTATGGATACCTCAAAATTATGAAGGAGCTGTGTATTGATGTATAATGGGAAGATAGTCAATTATGGAGTCAGACAACTCCTTAATCATGAAATAAACTATCTGACTCATGATTTTAAGTTGGCAATGGTAGTGTTTGTACCGAGGATATGGTACTATTATGTACACGATGAGGAATTGTGGATATGCACTGATCATAAAGCCCCGAGTATCTGTTTTCACAGAAAGAGGCGAATATGAGAATACATAGTGGGTTAGAGCTTCTGAGAGATTTTGATTGTGAAAATTATACCACCCAGGAAAGGCTAATGTGATGGCTGATGCCTGGAGTATAAAGAGCCTCGGGAAGGTACCATATATGATGGTCAGGGAGCGTGAGCTGCTTGAGCAGTTGTGGACCTCAGTATTGATGTGATCCCTTCTGATGATGACAGTGATTGTATGACAGGTAGCCTGAGACTAGAACCGGATGAGAGTGCCCGGATTTGATAGGCATAGCGTGATGATTGGCATGATGTTGATAGTTTAGGTCAGATTCAGAAGGGTACAGTGATAGAGTTCACAGAGTATGATAATGATTTACAGGGAGGTTCAGAGACAGTATAAGTCCTCCCCGGGACCACAGTTGATGAGATAGTAATATTGTCAGAAGCTCACTCTTCGGGATATACAGTGCATATGGAAAGTAACGATTATATATATGAAATCTCTGAAAAGGGTATTGGTGGTCAGATGTGAAAAGAGAAATGATAGAGATTGTGGAAAAGTGCCTAGTATGTCAGCAGAATAAGGTAGAGTATTAAAAATCTGCAGAGTTATTGCAGCACCTACCTATATAGACACGGCACGGAAAAATGAGAACAAGTTTCCATAAATTTCGTGATGGGTTACAGAAGACCCAGGTGAATTACGAGGCTATTTGGATGATAGTCGATAGAATGACTAAGTCTACCCACCTTCTGGTTATGAAATCCCTAAATACTCAGAGTGTATATGAAGATTTATGTGTAAAGAAGATTGTGGAACATTAAGTAGCGTTCCAGTGAGCATGGTATCATATAGGGATTCCCGCTTCACTTCTTACTTCAAGGAATATTTTTCAGGAAGCTATGGGAACCCGACTGAGTATTAGCACGGCTTTTCATCCTCAGACAGATGGTCAGTCAGAGAGGACTGTACAAGTTCTGAAGGATCCGATGAAAGCGTGTGCCCTTGATTTTTATGCTCCTGAGATGATCAGTTATTACAAATCGAACTCGTCAATAGTGACAGTTGCCACTTGAGTATCGGGATAACAAGATATGAGGCAGTGTATGGCTGTAGGGGTTGTTCCCCAAATTGGATAAGAAAAAGTGGGTGACAGATAGAATTAGTTTTCGACTTTGGATGATAAGTCTCTGAGGATGTTTAGTTAAGGATGAGAGATTAAGAACACCTCAGAGCAGATAGACAAGTATTGGAATTCACCTTTGGTGAATTAGTATGGTTGAAAGTTACTCGTCCTAAGGGAATAAGGACATAGCGAGCTTTTGAAAGAAGGTAAATTGAGTTGCGCTGGTGGAATATTTTGAGAGATTGGACAAGTGGGAGATAAAACCTGTAGGTGGCATTTCCACTTGAATAAGTAGGCACCCACAATGTGTTCCAGCTTTTGATGCTTCGGCAATACTATCCAGATCCAGCATAGGTGATCGAATATGAATTCCAAAAGTTCAGTTTAATGAAAATATAAGCATATTGAAAAAGTTGATTCGGGCATTAAACAGGAAAGAGAAAGTATTGAGGTTTAAGATGATCTCCCTAATTAAAGTCCTTTGGTAGTAATACACTCCGGAGAAGGTCACATAAGAATTTAAGAGTATGATACGATCGATGTACCCGGAGTTGTATATGGACTCATATGAATTGGTTCTAATTTGGAGGACCAAATTCCTTAAGTGGGGGAGAATTGTAAGACCCGAATTTAATTAAAATACGAAATGAACGAGTATTCGTGAAGGGAAGTCGGGTTAAATTAATCCCGAACATGTGTAAGGACAAAATAGTCAAAAGACCGAAGGTCGATATAATTTCGATAAGGAAATTTAATTAAAAATATGGATTTGAGAAATTTTGGTCAATAAAGGTGAAATAAATTTATTTCGGGTTAAATTGATCAAGATATTAATTTATTGGAATTAATCGGGATGAATCAAGATTTTTAGTTCGAAAAAATAATCCTGAAAATAATCGAAAAATATACCGAAAAGTCATTCGGGACAATATCAAAAAAATACGGAGAAATTATACCCGAAAAGGGTTAAAATAAATTAAATAAATTAAATAAAATTAAATAAATGAATTTAGAATTAAATAATAATTTTAAGGATATTTTAAGGGATATTTGGGTATTTTTAATGTATTTTAATGATTAAAATAATAATAAAAATAATAAATAAAATAAATGAAAAAAAGAATCAGAAAAAAAAGAATCAGAAAACGAAAATCGGGGAGAGAGAAACCCGAAAACGGAAGCAGCTGACCGAGGGAGATCGGCGAGCCGTCCGGCGGCCAACGGCCAGGCCAAGGGCTGGAAAAGAAAGAGGAGAGGTCGACGGTCTTCAGGCCACCGGTGACGCGCGCCAAGGACGCCGAAATCCGGCGAAAAACGGAGGACAAGGTCGCGAGAAAGAAAGGGTCACCGGCGGCGAACGGCGGCGAATCGGGCAGAACCGAGGCCAGATTCCGAAAGCCCAAGCGACGGCGGTGCTTTTGAGACCAGTAGCAGCCGACGAGACGACGAAAATCGCCGACGAAGGCCAAGGGAAGAAAATGGGTCCGACGGCCGGGGAGAAGAGGCCGAACCGACGGCATTCCGACGAGCCCGACCGAAACCGAGGGCGGATCTGTGATACGGACGACCTTGAGGAGCTACTGGCGGCGGAAGCCGACGGAGAACCGGCCGGCAAGGCAGTGAATCGACGGTGAACCGATCGAACCGGAGTGAACCGGCGGTCTGAATCGGTCCGAACCGGACTGAACCGGTTCAGCCAAAAAGAGAGGAAAAAAGGAAGAAAAAGGGAAAAAGAAAAAGAGAAAAAGTTGGGAAAAATTCCTGTGATGTAATCGAGCTTCGGGTAAGTCAGTAGTGGTCGAAAGTGGCCCTATTTAAATTTTGGAGTATTTAATTTAATTAATTTTGGGTTGAAAACTTACCCGAAAAATTATGAAATTGTGTAGCTCGATAATTGGCATCTAACGAGAGCTCGAGATAGCCTCGATTTGCATACTAGCATGGAATCTCGGGTAAGTGACCTTTATTTACGACAATTTACATCGTTATGCGTGATATGAATTTAAATTCCGCATAAATTGAATTAAATTATGGAAATTTAGATAAATTGTCGTAAATAATAAATTTAGCTATTCGAGAGTTAGAACGAGGCCCAATAAATTGTTGGTGGGCCCAGTGAGCCCAATAGGCCTCGATAATGTGAAAATTAAGTGGAAAACGGGCTTAAGGCCGATTAAGGCCCATTAAGGTGCAATCGGGCCCAATAGGGGTAAACGAGCCCAATGATTTAAATTAAGCCCAGAAAATATTAAATACAATTAAATTGTATAATATCTGACCTGAGGAATATTGATACGCAGTTCCGGGCATTTGATTGGGAGCATATCGAACTGTGCGACGAGACAACAGTGGAAAAGAAAAGGTCCGACTCGACAGGAAAATAAGGTAAGGGAATTCTACGGACTGCTAGAGGTAAACTTTATGCAATTTTAAGTTCATTGCAGTCTTTAAAAATTATCTGAAGGGTCTAGAGGTCAAATAATAATTTTACTGCCCCGAATGGGTAAATTACCAAAATACCCTTGTTAAGGGTAAAATTTACAATTTAGGAAAAATTGGGAGGAGCAAGAACAAGAGGTTCCTGCTCATTTTGGAGGTGTTTTGACGTATGCATGAGTAAGCTGGCTAACCTTGAAAGAAAATGCACAGCATTGCGTACTTTCAACGATATAGTTGTTTTGAAAACTGTTTTGAGAAAACAGAGCCGCCTACGTGTTTTATTGACATATGACGTGCTAGAGCTCAGCTCGCACGATGTTTGATTTGTGTGATGCATGCATTAGTGCTGGAGCGAGAGCTCGCACTAGAGTTTTACATGCATAGGTGCTAGAGTATAACTCGCACTAGATTTCACATGCTTTTTCGAGACAGGGTGCTGGAGTTTAACTCGCACCAGATTTTATAAGATTTTCATGTGATTCATATATAGAGTGTTAGAGCCTAGCTCGCACTAGTTTTACTTGATTTGATGAGAGTGCTGAGCATTGCTCGCACTGATTTTATGGGAACATGCGATGAGCCGTGCTTGGAGCATCGGGTAGACTGTGTGTCATCGATTAAATAGGCCCGCAAGTGCGTTTTGAGATATGGCATGAGTATAGAGATATTATATGGGTTCACGGAGTACGATGTACCGTGCAAGTAGCATGGAGTACGATGTACCGTGTGGTATCTTCGGATACGGCATCTCCGGATGCAGCATCTTCGGATGCTTGGGATCGGATAAGACTGACGGGATGGATTGACCCACCTCCTGGGCGATTCTCGATCATGGTGAGAACCTGCACACTAGGATCCGTGTAGCTGAGGAACTCCCGAGGACACATATGGCCATAGTCCTGGTTCTTGCCGATATACAGATGTTGCCTAGTCTCGCATGTCGACGATTTTGATGAGATCAAACTGGGTTTTAATTAAATGTGCATGATGCTATTTCCATGCTTTTTAAACCCATGTGTGATGTAAACCGATTTTCATAGTTTTGTGTGAGTCAGGATCACCCGAAGGAGGGGTCGAGTCCTGACTTTATTGTGAAATTTTAAATGAGAAGAAATGATTTGAAATAATTGCATGTTGAATTTTTCGTGCAAACTTGATTTACATAACATCATAACTCATATCATCTGTTTTAAAATGTGTGGAGAAAGGGTGGTTTATGCATGGCACTACGTTCATGTAGGTGGTATGGTTACCTACTTGTTCGTAGGGTTGCCTTACTGAGCTTGATGTGCTCACCCCTTTCATTTTCTCCCACAGATAATCTCCAGTTGAAGTTGAGACGACTCAGTACTGCATTTCGGATATCCGCTGCTGCCCATCATTCAAGGTATATACACTTGTACAAATTATATCTAAATAAGCATAGCACAGTAACATGTTTGTAAGTGTCTCTAGGGGATGTATAAATATTGTAGACATTTTATAAATGACTGAGAAAGAATTAAGTTATATGGTAAATGTATGGTGGGACTGGCATTGACGCATAGCCCAATTTGTTAATGGAGTGTGGTCATGATTAGAGGACAGGTAAGAATGAAAGAAAATAACAAAACGCGAAAAATTAACTCTGATTTTTTGGGTAGTTTGGGTCGTGACATAGAATATGAGAACAAAGAGGGTTAGAGCTTCTGAGGGATTATGATTGTGGAAATTGTACTACCCAGGAAAGGCTAATGTAATGGTTGATGCCTTAAACAGAAAGAGCCACGGGATGGTATTACATATGATGGTCAGGGAGCGTGAACTGCTAGAGCAATTGTGATCCTCAGTAGTAATGTGATCCCTTCTGATGATGACAGTGATTATGCGACAGCTAGCCTGAGATTAGAACCGAATTTTAGTGACCAGATTTGACAGGCTTAGTGTGATGATCGGCATGGTGTCGATAGTGTGGGTCAGATTCAGATGGGTACAGTGATAGAGTTCATAGAGAGTGATGATGGCTTAATGAGGTTTAGAGACAGTATAAGTGCTCCCCAGGACCACAGTGCTAAGATAATGTTATTATCATGATCTCACTCTTCGGGATATACAGTGCATTCGAGAAGTAATAAATAAATCAAAATCTTAGAAAAGGGTATTTGTGGTCAGATATGAAAAGAGACATTGTAGAGATTATGGAGAGTGTCTCGTATGTCAGCAGATTAAGGTAGAGCAATAGAAGTTTGCAGGGTTATTGCAGCCTCTACCTATATCGACATGGAAAATAGGAGTAAGTTATCGTGGATATTGTGATGGGTTACAGAGGACCCGGATGAATCACGAGGCTATCTGAGTGATAGTCGATAGATTGACCAAGTCTACTCACCTTCTGGTTATGAAATCCCCAGATACTCTGAGTGTATAGGAGGATTTATGTGTAAGAAATATTGTAGAACATTATGTAGCGTCCCAGTGAGCATGGTATCGGATAGGGATTCCTGCTTCACTTTCCACTTCTGGGAATATTTTTCAAGAAGCTATGGGAACTCGATTGAGTGTTAGCACAACTTTTCGTCCTCGACAGATGGTCAGTCAGAGGGGACTGTACAAGTTCTTGAGGATATGATGAGAGCATGTGCCGTTGATTTTATAAGCTCCTGGATGATCAACTGCTATTAATTGAATTAGTCAATAGTTATCACTTGAGTATTGGGATAACCTTATATGAGGCATTGTATGGCCGTAGGGGTTGTTCCCCGACTTGGATAAAAGGAAGTGGGTGACAGATAGAGAATTGCTCCCGAATTGGTAAGACAAACCTCTGAGGATGTTCAGTTGATTTGTGAGAGATTAAGAACACCTCAGAGCAAGCAGAAAAGCGATGCTGACAAGAGACAGAAAACCATTGGAATTCATCGAGGGTAAATTAATATTGTTGGAAGTTACATGCCCTTAGAACATAACGAGATTCAGAAAGAAGGCAGATTGAGTTTTGTTAGATTGAATCCTTTGAGAGATTGGACAAAGTGGGAGATAAGGCCTGTAGGTTGGCGTTACCACCTGAATTAGTAGGCATCTACAATGTGTCCCATCTTTTGATGCTTCGAAAATACTATTTGGACCCAGCATATGTGATCGGATATGAGCTCCAACAGCTCAGCTCAATGAAAGTATAACGTATGTTGAAAAAAAATTGATTTGGGTATTAAACAGGAAGGAGAAAGTGTTGAGGTTTAATATGATCTCCCTAGTTAAGTATGTTGGTAGTATTACACTCCGAAAAAAATAGCATGAGAATTTAAGAGTATGATGTGATAGACGTACCCGGAGTTGTTTATGGACCCATTTGACTTGGTTCTAATTTAAAGGACCAAATTTCTTAAATGGGAGAGATTGTAATACTTGATTTTATTCAAAACACGAAATAGAAAATGCAAAAGGATTGATATGGTATTCCCGAACACGTTGAAGGGTAAAACAGTCAAAATATCAAAATTCGGTATTAATCGTGACAAGAAAATTTAATTAAAAATATGGGATTGAGAAATCTTGATCAATAACGAAGAAATAATTAAATTTCGGGTTAAATTGATCAAGATATAAATTTCTTGGAATTAATCAAAAATTTTACATCGGGAAATTATCCCGAAAATAATCAAAAAATATACCGAAAAGATGAAATAATACCAAGAAAATCATTTATTGATTAAATGAATTAAATATAAAATATTTTAAATATTTTGGAAAAAATAATAATATTTAATTGATTAAAATAATAATAAAAAAAAGAATCGTAGGATCGTGATTCTGAAAGGAAAAGAAACAGAAAACGAAGCCGAACGGAGGGAGCCCTTTCCCTTACTGGCGATAGGCGGTGACCTCAGGCGAGGGCCGATGAAGGAAGTCGACCCCGTGAGGACCACCAGCCGTCGGAACACGAGCCCCTAGCCACCAGAAATCGCATTAACGGCGAAGGGAGAGAGAACTGAGAAGACAAAGGGAGAAATCCGACGACCGACGCCAATTCGGCCATGGCAACCACCAGCTGAGCATTCCTTAGGCAGAGAGCAACCGATCGGTGGCAGTATCGGCCAGGGAGACGGCAGCTAGCACCGACAATGGCAAGAAAGAGAACCAACACCGACGACGGAAAGGAGAAGAGTCGGACCGGCCACTTTTCGACCACCTCAGACGAAACTGGCCCCAGATCCAAGCTTCGGACCATCCCGCGGAGCTGCTGGTGACGAAAGCCAGCGGAGAACTTGCTGACAAAGCTGTGAACCAGCTGAACTGGGAACTGACTTAATCGATCAGTCTGAACCGGGTTAAACCGGACCGAACCGATTCAGCCAAGAAAGAGAGGAAAAAGGGAGAAAAAGGAAGAAAAAGAGAAAATGTAAAAAGGAAAAAGGGGAAGAATTTTCAGGGATACACCGGACTTTGGGTAAGTCAATACGAGGTTAAAAGTGATCGATTTGATTTTTGAAAAATTTATTTAAATTATATTTGATCGGAAATTAACCCAAAATTAAATATAAATTGCGCAGTTCGATGATAAATTCTGAACGTGAGCCGATCGAACTTCAATTTACACACCATAGTATAATCTCGGGTAAGTAAAGTTCATTTACAATAATTTATGTAATTATTCGCGTATTAAAGATTTATATTACGAATTTCGGATTTAATTTCGCATTTAGTGAATTATATTCAAATTTTTGGAATTAATTGTCATAAATGATATACGGGCTATCCAAAGAGTTTGGAACGAAGCCCAATGGGTATTGAGAGTCCAATAGACCCGAAGAAGGGATTTAATAAGTGGAAACGGGCTGAAAAGGGGTCGAGGCCCATTAAAGTGCAATCGGGCCCAATAAAGTAAAACAGGCCCAGCGTTTTAGATTCGATCAGTAAGTGTGACATACTGATAAATATAATTGAATTGATCCCAAATATGTGGTTATATGCAGTTTCGTAGACTTGGTTGGCGTAAATTTAGACTGAAAGATCTGGTATTCTCGAGACGGGATAAGTTTACGCATGATTCCAGGTAAGGGAATTTTACGGACTGCTAGAGGTAACTTTACGTAATTTCAACTTCATTTGCAGTATCTTAAATTGTCTGAAGGGTCTAGATTTCAGATAAAAATTTTAGTGCCCCAGATGGGCAAATTTTCAAAATACCGTTGTGAAGGGTAAAATTTTCAAATTTAGGAAAAGTTGAGAGCAGCAAGAACAAGAGGTTCCTGCTTGTTCTTGAGGTGTTTTGACACGTGCAGGAGTAGGTTGGCTAACTTTTAAATAAAAATACACAGCATTGCATATTTTCAACAATGTTGATTTTCTCTGAAATTGATTTGAGAAATATAGCGGCATACGTGATTTTATGAAAATGTGACGTGCTAGAGCTCAGTTCGCATGAGTCTTGATTTGTGTGATGCATGCAATAGTGTTGGAGCGAGAGCTCGCACTAGAGTTTTACATGCATTGGTGCTGGAGTCTCACTTGCACCAGATTTTTATATGATTTTTGTGATACGGTGCTGGAGTCTAACTCGCACCAGATTTTTACATGATTTTGTGACAGGGTGTTAGAGTCTAACTCGCACCAAATTTTCACTTAAATTGTTATGACAGAGTGTTGGAGCCTAGCTCGCACTAGTTTTACCTGATTTTGATAGAGTGCTGGAGCTTAGCTCGCACTGATCTTATGAGATTTTATGAAACGTGTGCTGGAGCTTGGCTCGCACGAGATTTTCCTTGATTTTATGAGAGTGCTGGAGCATCGCTCGTGCTGGTTCTATGAGAACATGCGATGAGCCGTGCTTGGAGCGTCGGGTAAACTGTGTGTCACACTAATTAAATAGGCTTGTACGTGCGTTTTGAGACAGGACATGAGTATGGATGGTAGATTTTACCCTTCTTGACTAAAGTCTAAAAGTGGTTGGAAGGTGGCCGGAGAAATCACGTAATCTGGATTGGCAGAGGAGACCTGCGTCAACTTTGAGGGGCGGTTCTCTCTCGTTTTAGCTTGGTTCATGGTATTATTTACCTTTACAAAAAGGATTTTAAATGATCTTTATCCTAGAAAAAAAAACCAGATCAAATAGCCTTCCAAAAGGTTATGAAAATGGGCTTTCTTTTTGGGCCTGCAAGTGCTGGGCCTAGGCCTGCCGACAGCCCTGTTTTAGAAAATCCATGAAAAATATTTCCAGCCCATTTCATCCCAAATTTCCACTTATCAAGTGTCCTACAAGGTCTCTAGTATGTCTCATAAAAATTTGAGACCCACTTGTTTAAGAAAAGTTCCCCTATTGAGCCCATGTTACGATATTTGGTCATTACCGATTGAAATGGCTTAAGGTTTTCGATTTACTTTAAAAATTCAATTTATCACCAAAACCTCCTTATTTCCACTAAATCTTCATTCCTGATGTCAATTATGCCCTATACTAATTTCCTACTATCTCGAAATAATTTTTGTGAATTTCTAGAATTTATTTCAAATTTATTTGGCTAACTAGGCCCATTTGCTCGGTTTAGTGTAAACCCGAGTTTTACTTGCTTTTTCACTTCCAATACCTTAATTTCACTTTCTAACCACCAAAACCTACTTATAAATATACTTTCTTAAAGGAAACTTAAACTTGGGTGCTTACCTCGAAGTTTGTGCCCTGAGCCTCATGCCACTATTTCGGGCGTCTCGGCTACATTGGGCTCTATATGAACATTTAGGTAAGTCTTAAACTTCTCGGCTTAGCTTTTAAAGAAACATTAGTACTAAAATTTGGGTTTCACAAATTTTGCCATTTTGCCAACTTTCTTTACTTTCTCGATTTTACTGATAAAAAATGTCGGTTTAAGCTATTTTGATAGTTTTCTTTTCATTTAACTTTAATCTTACAAACCTAATAGCTCACACACTTATTCAAGTCCTTAGTTAACATACAACCCTTTCACCAAATCGTCAATTTTGACACTTTTATAGTTTTTCACTAAACCAAGCTTTTCAGTATTAAATAAGCATTTTACAACATTCAATTCAACCAAATTTCATCTCTACCACGTCAAACAAGGGCTGGCCAAACCTACACATGCCTCTAGAAATTATTTCTTCAATTTCTACTAAAACAAAAATCATTTAAATTTATCAAACAACAACATATCTAACTATCATCATCTTCTATCAACTTCTCACCAACTTTGACCAACTTGGACCACTTCTTCTTGCTCCAGAAAAGATTCTCAACTGTAGATATACTTGTATACAACTTTGAATCATAAAAAACAAGCCTAAAAAGAAACCAAGAAACTTAAAATTCAAAGTTTCTCTTACCCTAGAAATAGGGTAGATTTTGCCCTAGTTCTTCTCTCTAGCTTTTCACATAGTAAATGAACTTATTTAAGGCTGGATTTTTTTATATATTATAAAGGGCTTAAGAGGGAAGATTTTAGCCTTTTTAACCGAACTCTAAATGTCACAACCCTCTTCTCGTGAACTTACATTACCACTTACCACTAATACCTGGACTGTGAGTCAACATCCAATCCATACCTCATCCTCTAATAGTTTAATAATTGTAATTAAACAAATTTAAATGTAGAAACTGGACTTTTATAAATATGTGAAAGCGTTTACATCAGTTTCTATTGACTATACATCCCTTTCGTACAAAATATCACTAGACTGTGCATTAATTTAAAAGATACAAAAATTTTCTTTTTATCACAAGTGTATACCTCTCTATACTGTTGGAGAACTGGAGAACACCTTAGCAGGGACGACTGCAGTACTCACTACTGCATAGTATCTGAGGAAGAGGAAATAAGGGGGTGAGCATAACACGCTCAGTAAGGAAAATGTGCAAGCAGGTAGATAACTACACTATCTACATGCTAAAATACATTTATTTTCATTTTCCTTATAAAACAATATGCATGTTCGTTAAAGCAACTTCTATAACTGCGAAATCATTAATTCGCTAGATAGGTATAAGCATATTCACACAGTAGCACACAGCTTTTGACAGCATAATCTATTCACACAGTTCATAAAAAGAAAAATGCTTTACTTAAAACCGCACAGGTTCATTTCAAAATCACTTTGCACACAACAAGTTAATATTTGTTGGCTCTACCGAGAGGGGGGGTGAATCGATTTTCTAATGTTAATGGCAAATTTAAACTAACTTAAGTCTAATTTGCAAATAATGAATAATCAATATAATGTAATGGAAAAAATTAAAGGAAGATAAGGGAGAGAAATATCAAACACAGTAGTTTATAGAGGTTCAGCCAATCTCTTGCCTACGTCCTCCCTTCTTGACCTCCTTCTCAAGAGCTTTCTTTCACTCTAACACTGAATGTTACACACTCCCTTTTTCAGGTTAAGGAATAACCTCTCTGCCATTTTTACACAAATGAATATTCACCCTTTTACAAAATTTTTCTCACTGAGGAACACTCCTCTTTTCTCTCAAAATAAGGATGAATACAAGATCAAGCTTTTTATGTGGGTAGGATAAATATAGCTTTTGCACAAAGGCTTATACAACAATATCAATAAATGAGGATTGAAGACAAATAGAATGTGAGAAATAAATTCTTGAGAATGTACAGAATGTGCAGCAATGGTGTCTCACTTCCCAGTGTCTCACTTCCCAGTGTCTTCAATGCTTGATTTTATACTGAAGGATTGGTAGTTGGAGCATTTAATGTTGTTTCTCCCGTTGAGATTCTTACAGAAAGAGCCATTGGGAACCTCCAGTAGAATGCCAGATCGATCTCCAATCTTGACCAGATCGATCTCTTTGTTTAAGTTCCTGCAATGTCAAAGCAAATTGAAGCAAGGAAATCGATCTCATATATGTAGAGATCGATCTTACAATTTGAAAATGTTAGAATAGATCGATCTGTCGAACAAGCAGATCGATCTTCCAATCTCTCTGTTTGAGGTTCCAATCTCTCTGTTTGAGGCAAGATCGATCTACAGATCGATCTACCAAGTATTCTCGTAGTGAGAAGATCGATCTCTAATCAACCCAGATCGATCTCCTTAGCTCTCTGACTTTGAGGAGATCGATCTCTTCCTATACCAGATCGATCTCATGAACTCTCTGTTTAAGTATAGATCGATCTACAGATCGATCTACTGCCTTTACCCTTTGTTTTAGAGGAGATCGATCTCTTTCTAGACCAGATCGATCTCATAAACATCCTATATTAGATAGATCGATCCTATAACCTTTATAGATCGATCTCTGCTTCCTCAATACCTTATACAGATCCTTTGAGAATTCAATCCTTTAGCAGATCGATCTCATATCCTCATGAGATCGATCTCTCATACTAAAAGACCCAGAAAATCGATCTCTCATCTCACCAGATCGATCTCTCATCCTTAAAGACTTAGTTTTTGGTACTGATAGCCTTTAAACATGTTTTAAATCATTCTATATTATTGATTTTACTTGTTTTGTCATTTCAAAATATGTTAACTCAACAATCTCCCCCTTTTTGATATGATAAAACTTATTCAATAAACATGTTTAGTTACCCTTTTGCATAATGCACAAACTATGTTTTGCTTTCACAAAACTCCCCCTTTTTGTAAGCTCCCCCTTACTTTTGACCCCTTTACTCCCCCTTAATTTACTCATTCCTTTTAAATCATTTAAAACATGTTTTCTTATTCTTCTCCCCCTTTTTGTCATATCAATGGCAAGAAAGGTAAAAGGACAATTTAACCTTCAAAACATAATGCATTTCAAAAGAAGGAACTCACAGTTTAAAGAAATTTTCATGTCACTTCACAAATGGAGCATTCAAGCAAATGATGTTTTCAAACAACAACCATTAATCATAAAACATAGCTAAAATAGTCCTAACAAGTATGTCCTAAGGCTGAGAAGGGAAGCGCTCCATGAGTTCCTCGACTCGAGTGTGAGTAACCTGCAGCTCATCGAACATGGCATGCTATGTGGCATGAAGGTTTGTAAATCCTTCATCCATCTTTCGGTTAAGCTTTATGATCATCGTGACAATCGATACCATTCTATCGGGTGATGGTGCAGGTGCAGTGGGCTGAGCAGTCGAGGAAGATGGACCCTCAGTAGGTGCAGCAGGTGGATTAATGGGCTCAGCTGATGGGTCTTCTTCCATGGCTGCCTCAGACTGTTGGTCTCGCTTCTTCTTCCAATCTCCTCGGAAATCCTTATAATACCCCATGTGATGAAGTGTGCCAATGTTTAAGATGCTCTTTGGAGAGGGCACTTCACCAGTTTCACAGCTACAATCGATCCCGAGTCGTTGTAGTAAGTATGCCAGCGGTTGTGGAAAGACTATCGTGAAGGCCTGGTCGCGTACGATCTTCAGCCAATCTTCATAAATGAAGTGGACCAGATTGGGTTTTTGACTTGTGGAGTGAAGATGGTGGAGCCAGAATCGATCTAATCTCCAAACTGTGGAGTGACGGGTACCAAATGGCCTGAGATTCCATAAGATGATAAGGTGGAGTAACCTCGGGTGCATCGGTAGGTCACTCGCCTTATCCCCGGGAAGGTCAAATTCTAAGGGGCCTTCTTCCTCTTCGTCGGTCAACCCCTCATCTCTTATATCAAATACTCGGGCTAGAATGGATGTGTTTATTGACAATGTTTTAGACATGACAAATGTTTTAAACCCTAGTATTTTGCAGGTATCATCAGGGTCGTAGATGAGTTCTACGTTAGAAAAGAAGGCCCTAACGATGTTTGGGGGTACGGGGGTATTGATTTTAAGAAATGGAAGCCAACCAAATTCTTCCATTTTGGATAGATAAGGAAAATCATTGCGATTTAAAAACAAGAAGTCAATTGTGCGCCAATGTTTAATTGGCATGGTCGAGAAGTACTCTTCATATCTTTTCCTTTTTGCAGGTGTTTGAAAACACCTGTTAAAGGTAGTGACAGAAGAGGGAGGAGCTGTTTGGGAAGATGACTCTTGATCAGCATTTGGTCTAGGGGGTTTTTGTCCAACTCTCTTAAGTCGAGGTATTTCTCTAGACATAAGAATCTCTCTAGACACACCTAAGCACTAGTTCTCTAAAACCTAACCAATGGAATAGTGCTAGAATTTCCCTAGTGAAAAATTCAGCACAAAACTAAGAAATTTTTGAGAAAAAATCAGTAATGTAGGTTCCTAGAACACTAAACAATGAAGAGATTTGACAAAAGCCTTACCAAGATCGATCTGGGAGAGAGGATTGATGGAGGAGGTGCGACAAGGGTTAGGGATTTGAAGATTTGGGATTTTTGAATTTTGAGGATTTTGAGCAGTTTTTATAGTCTAGGGCACAGGAGATTGATCTGTCGCTGCGATAGATCGATCTGTTATTTCCAGAGATATGATGAGATCGATCTGCAGAATCAAAGGATCGATCTTCAAAACACAATAGCTCAAGGAGATCGATCTACCAAGTGCATAGATCGATCTGCTGTTTTACAGAGGCTTAATGAGATCGATTTGCTGAATGCATAGATCGGTCTGTTGTTTTATAGAGGCTTAAGGAGATCGATCTACTGTTTTACAGAGGCTTAAGGAGATCGATCTTATGGTTGAGAAGATCGATATTCCTAGCTTAACCTTTCTGCTTTAGGCCCATTTGAAGTATGGAGATCGATCTGTAGTGATTGAAGATCGATCTCTCATATTTTTTGCCCAGAAAAATCATTGGAAAACTTATTTAAAATCAATTTGAAATCAAGGTTTTAAAGCAGATAAATCTTAAGGAACATTCATGAGTCCTCATTCACCTCTAAGAATACAAAACCTATCTCTATCAAGAGGTTTGGTGAATATCAGCTATTTGATGTAAAGTGTCAATGTACTCTAGAATTATATCTCCCTTTTGAACATGATCTCTAAGAAAATGGTGCCTAATCTCAATATGCTTAGTTCTAGAGTGAGGATTCTTAGATAAATTAATGGCACTGGTATTATCACATTTAATTGAGACTTACTTCATGTCAATACCATAGTCTTTCATTTGTTGTTTAATCCACAACACTTGAGCACTATAACTACCTGCTGCTATATATTCAGCTTCAGTTGTGGACTGAGCTACACTATTTTATTTCTTAGAGAACCATGAGATTAATCTATTCCCTAAGAATGGACATGTACCTGAAGTGCTCTTCCTATCTATTTTACAGCCCCCAAAGTTTGCATCCGAAAATGTATGAAGAGCAAAAGTGGAGTCCTTGGGGTACCAAAGTCCTAGAGAGGGAGTGTCCTTAAGGTATCTAAAGATCCTTTTAGTGGCTAATAAGTGTGACTCCTTAGGAGAAGATTGAAATCTAACACAAAGGCAAACACTAAACAGAATATCTGGTCTACTTGTAGTAAGTTAAAGCAATGAACCAATCATAGACCTATAAAGTTTAGTGTCTACACACTTACCACTCTCATCTTTATCAAGCTTAGTGTTGGTACCCATTGGAGTTGCTTGAGGTTTGCAGTTATCCATTCCAAATCGTTTGAGCAATTCCTTAGTATATTTTGCTTGATTGATAAAGGTTCCATCTTTTGTTTGCTTCACTTAAAGTCCCAAGAAGAAAGTGAGCTCTCCCATCATGCTCATTTCAAATTCACCTTGCATGATCTTAGCAAACTCTTGGCATAAAGATTCATTAGTTGATCCAAAAATAATATCATCTACATACACTTGAACAACTAGTAAATCTTTATTTTTATTTTTGATAAACAAAGTAGTATCTACTTTTCCTCTTGAAAATCCTTTTTCTATTAAGAACTTTGACAATCTTTCATACCATTCTCTAGGAGCTTGTTTCAAACCATAGAGTGCCTTAGATAGTTTAAAGACATGTTCAGGAACTTCATGACTTTCAAAACCGAGAGGTTGCTCAACATAAACTTCTTCATTAATGAAACCATTTAAAAATGCACTATTTACATCCATTTGATATAACTTGAAGTTTTTATAACATGCAAAGGCAAGTAGCATTCTTATTGCTTCTAGTCTAGCTACCGGTGCATAAGTTTTATCATAGTCTATTCCTTCTTCTTGTCTATACCCTTGAGCAACTAACCTGGCCTTGTTTCTTATGATCACACTATTTTCATCCATCTTGTTCTTGAAGATCCATTTAGTTTCAATTATAGAGTGATCACTAGGTCTTGGAACTAGTTTCCATACTTTGCTTCTCTCAAATTGATTTAATTCTTCTTGCATTGCTAAAAACCAATTATTGTCGTCTAAGGCTTCATTGACATTTCTAGGTTCTATTTGAGATACAACGGCTGTATATTGACACACATTCCTTAGAGATGATCTAGTTCTAACTCCAAGAGTTGGATCTCCTACTATTTCACAATCTTTTACATATCCTAATTCTCCTGGTGCTCTAGACTCTCTTTCTAATATTTCTATTTCTTCTTCATCTTCTTTATTTATGTCAAGTTTTTCTAATAGATCATTTTCTAAGTTTGGAATTTCTTTAAAGTTTTCATCAAATATTCAAATATCCTCATCATTGGTTGAATTTTTAGATAAATCATTTGACTCATCAAATATTACATGAATTGATTCTTCAACCATCAATGTTCTTTTGTTATATACTCTATATGCATTTGAAATCAAAGAATATCCTAGAAAGATTCCCTCATCACTCTTGGCATCAAATTTTCCTAAATTATCTTTTCCATTATTTAAGACAAAGCATTTACAACCAAAGGGGTGAAAATAGCTAATGTTAGGCTTCTTACCCTTGTAAAGTTCATAAGGGGTTTACTTAAAAATTGGTCTAATCATAACTCTATTAATGATATAGCAAGATGTATTTATAGCTTCAGCCCAAAAATATTTAGGTAAATTATTTTCACACAACATGGTTCTAGCCATTTCTTCTAATGTTCTATTTCTTCTCTCAACTACCCCATTTTTTTGTGGTGTCCTAGGGGCTAAAAAATTATGACTAATTCCTTGATCATTGCAATATTCATCAAATCCAATATTTTCAAACTCCTTGCCTTGATCACTTCTAATACTAGTTATAGTGTAACCTTTTTCATTTTGAGTCACTTTTGTATAAGCAATGAATTTTTCTAAAGCTTCATTTTTCATTCTCAAAAAGAACACCCAAGTGAACCTAGTGTAATCATCAAAAATTACAAACCCATATTGTTTCCCACCTAGGCTTGTTGTTCTAGTTGGACCAAATAGATCTAGGTGGAGTAATTGAAGAGGCCTAGAGGTAGATACACTATGTTTAGGCTTAAATGTTGTCTTTTTATGTTTTCCTTTAACACAAGCTTCACATATTTTGTCATAGTCAAAGGACAACTTAGGCAATCCTATAACTAGGTCTTTTCTAGCTAACTTAGATAACACATGCATGCTAGCATGACCTAGTCTTCTATGCCACAACCAAGGTTCTTTTTCCTTGTCTACCATTAGACATATGTTTTCATTTTTAAGTTCATTTAGGTAGACAATGTATATATTACCTTGCCTATGACCTAGGAAAAGAACTTTATTAGATTTAAGATCAATAACATGACATTTCAAGCAATCAAAAATTACTTTGTAACCTTTGTCACAAAGTTGACTAATACTTAGTAAGTTATGTTTTAGACCCCTAACAAGCAACACTTTATCTAATGAAAAGTAGTCATTACCTATTGAACCACTTCCTTCAACTTGGCCTTTGGAGTTGTCCCCAAATGTGACTTCTCCACCAACTTTTGATTTAAATGAATTGAAGTGGCTTCTATCACCGGTCATGTGCCTTTAGCATCCACTGTCCAAATACCAAGCTTCCTTTGTTTTAGCTTTGTGGCAATACTCAATCACCTATAATCGAAAATCAAACTCATGTCTTAGGTACCCAAATTCTCTTGGGTCCTTTAGGGTTAGTGAATACAATTCTTAATCCCTTAGGGATCCATTTTACTAAATCATTACTATCTTTTGAGATAACTATTTCTTTTGGAACCCAAATTCTTTTTACTATTTTTCCTCTAAGAGTGGTCATCTTTATATTGCAATTATATGATGCATGCCCCTTCTTATTACAATGTGAACAAATAGTTGAAGGTTTATGCATGTTCTTTCTAGCTATGAAACTTTTGAGATGAGTCTCTCTACTTTTTCCATCATATCCTAATCCATTTTTATCAAAGAAAGCCCTTTGAGTTTCTAGCATGTTATCTAACTTTTGTTGACCCATATAAAATCTATTAAAAGAATTATGTAAGTTACTATTTTTTTCTTTTAGGTCACAAATTTCAAGATTTGTAATTTTTAATTTCTTTTCACATTCTAACTTATCTTATAGCATTAACTCATTTTCTTTCTTCAATTTAGATATTAATTTTTTGTACTTCATACTCATGCATTCATATTCCAATGTAAGATCATCGAAGGCATCTTGCAATTCATCAAAAGAATATTCAATAAGGTTTGAGGTTACCTTTTCATCCTCAATAGCCATGAAGCATAGGTTGGCATTGTCCTCATTCGAATCATCATCGGAGCTATCACTGTCGCTCCATATTGCCATCATTGCCTTCTTTTTATGGAACCTATCATTGGATCTTTTAAGAAGAGGGCAGTTAAATTTAATATGTCCAGGTTTTTTACATTCATAGCACATAATGGTATCTTTTCTACCTAACTCTTCTTGATCTTTCTTATGTTTCTCCTACCACTACTACTTGCTCCCATTCTCATGAATTTGTTAAATCTCTTGGCAAACTTTCCATCTCAAGATCTTCTTCACTACCACTCTCATTTTTATTCTCCTCTTGAGTAGTAGATTTCAGAGCTACTCCCACTTTCTTGGGTGGCTCTTTATTTCTTATTAACTTCATTTCATAAGTGAGTAGTGATCCTATCAATTCATCTAGTGACAATGTGTGAGGGTCTTTAGATTCCTCAATTGCAGTCACTTTAGCTTCCCATGATTTTGGTAGGCTATTCAATATTTTCTTGACTATTTCTATATTTGAATAAATTTTTCCTACGGACTTTAACCCATTTATTACATCAGTGAATGTAGTGAACATGTCACTAATTGATTCTCCTTTTTTCATCCTAAACAACTCATAATCATGTGTGAGCATTCCTACCTTAGTCTCCTTTACTTGAGTTGTTCCTTCATGAGTTATTGCCATTTTGTCCCAAATTTGTTTGGCATTGTCACAACCGGAGACTCTATTGTATTCATTTGGCCCTAAAGCACAAAATAGGGTGTGCATGGCCTTAGCATTTAACTGAGCACATTTTACATCATTTGAATCCCACTCATCTTCTTCTTTAGGGATATCTCTTCCCTCTATTCTTTTGGTTGGGATTTGAGGTCTTTTAGCTATTATCCTTCATACCTCATAATCATTTGTTTGAATGAAGAGCATCATCCTAGTTTTCTAATAAGCATAATGTTCACCATTGAACATAGGAGGCCTAACTGTAGAATGCCCCTCTCCTACTAGATTGGTTGCTACATTGTTGTGAGTCATTAGATCGTTTTTAACTCTTAGGAAGTTATTCCTCTAGAATCAAAGAGTTCTTGCTCTGATACTAATTGTTGGCTCTACCAAGAGGGGGGTGAATCGGTTTTCTAATGTTAATGGCAAATTTAAACTAACTTAAGTCTAATTTGCAAATAATGAATAATCAATATAATGTAATGGAAAAAATTAAAGGAAGATAAGGGAGAGAAATATCAAACACAGTAGTTTATAGAGGTTCAGCCAATCTCTTGCCTACGTCCTCTCTTCTTGACCTCCTTGTCAAGAGCTTTCTTTCACTCTAACACTGAATGTTACACACTCCCTTTTTCAGGTTAAGGAATAACCTCTCTACCCTTTTTACACAAATGAATATTCACCCTTTTACAAAGTTTTTCTCACTGAGGAACACTCCTCTTTTCTCTCAAAATAAGGATGAATACAAGATCAAGCTTTTTATGTAGGTAGGATAAATATAGCTTTTGCACAAAGGCTTATACAACAATATCAATAAATGAGGATTGAAGACATAGAATGTGGAAAATAAATTCTTGAGAATGTATAGAATGTGCAGCAATGGTGTCTCACTTCCCAGTGTCTTCAATGCTTGATTTTATATAGAAGGATTGGTAGTTGGAGCATTTAATATTGTTTTTCCCATTGAGATTTTTACAGAAAAAGCCGTTGGCAACCTCCAGTAGAATGCCAGATCGATCTCCAATTTTGACCAGATCGATCTTTTAGTTTAAGTTCCTGCAATGTCAAAGCAAATTGAAGCAAAGAGATCGATCTTACAATTTGAAAATGTTAGAACAGATCGATCTGTCGAACAAGCATATCGATCTTCCGATCTCTCTGTTTGAGGCAAGATCGATCTATTGATCGATCTACCAAGTATTCTCGTAGTGAGAAGATCGATCTCTAATCAACCCAGATCGATCTCCTTACTCTCTGACTTTGAGGAGATCGATCTCTTCCTATACCATATCGATCTCATGAACTCTCTATTTGAGTATAGATTGATCTACAGATTGATCTACTGCCTTTACCCTTTGTTTTAGAGGAGATCGATCTCTTTCTAGACCAAATCGATCTCATAAACATCCTGTATTAGACAGATCGATCTTATAACCCTTATAGATCGATCTCTGCTTCCTCAATACCTTGTACAGATCCTTTGAGAATTCAATCCTTTAGCAGATCGATCTCATATCCTCATGAGATCGATCTCTTATACTAGAAAACCCAGGAGATCGATATCTCATCTCACCATATCGATGTCTCATCCTTAAAGACTTTGTTTCTGGTACTGATAACCTTTAAACATGTTTTAAATCATTTCTATATTATTGATTTTACTTGTTTTGTCATTTCAAAATATGTTAACTCAACAATATTCATATGAGACTTAATCATGGGTTATCACATATCCCCAGACACATAGCAAGGGAAGATATCTGTCACCTCACACAATAGTGACAATATCATATCACAAAGATATAGAAGACTTATGGTCATAGTTGGATTCAAGGCTACACTGATCAGGTGTACGGGAACCCTACGCCTAGGGAGGCGGATCAACCATCCCTTGTGACAGCCCGGAAGCGCAAAAAATATGGCTAATTTAAAATTTTTTCTTAAAACAAAACAAACAACTCTGGGTGTATTCTTGTGTAGTGTCATGTGCTCACTTACGCTTTACCACTTATTATACTAAAGATCATACAACTCATACTTAATGAAGTCAATTACATAATATCCCAAAAAGAATCAACCTAATTACATCCCAAAATACTCGTTACAAATGTTTGTATTACATTAATGTTTGGATACAAAATGAGCTGAATTATACCTTAAGCGTGTACAAGCGATAGCCTAGGGAGATCTTATCCACCAGCCTATATCACGTACGCGACAGGCTCTATCTCGCTTACTTCAAGTAATCTGAAGGGGGAGGGAAAAGGGTGAGCTCTCAAAATGCTCAGTAAGGAGGATAAGGGAAGTTATAGAAATCATCATCACAACCACAATATGATGGAAATAATGGGAATGCAAGTCGTTATAAAAATAACTGTGTAAAACAATGGCATTATGTCAGACCCGTCTTTTCGAATTACGTATGTAGCTTGTACCTTATGATTCATATGTGTACGAACACTTTATTTCATAGTTGAATCTTAAGAAGAGTATTTATTATCAGGCAATCGACTGATTAAGAAATTAAAAATGCATTTAAGCTACATAACAATAAGATAAGGGTTAAAGTGATTTTCGAACAAGTGTAGGGTTAAAACGGTCAAAAGATCAAAATTCGGTATAAATTCGATGAGAGAATTTCATTAAAAAAATGAAATTGAGGAATCTTGATCAAAATCGAGGAAAATATTTAACTTCGAGTCCAATTGATCTAGATATGAATTTATTTAATATTTTAAGAATTTTCACCTCGAAAAATGAGCCTAAAAATAGTGAAAAAATATACCAAAAAGGTAAAATTAGACTGATAAATTCATTTATGGATTAAATGAATTTAATATATTTTTTAGATATTTTGGAAATTTTTAATATTATTTTAAGGATTAAAATAATATTAAAATCATTTGTAAATATATATAAAAAAAGAAATTGAAAATAAAAAAATTGGAAAACTGATTGAAAATCAGGGAGAGAGAGTAGAGCAAACCGACACAAGCTGAGGAAGAAGAGAACTCACTGGACGAGCCAGCACCGGTGACCAACAGCCAGGCCAGCGACCGAAAAAGGGAGAGGAAGTCGGCGTGAACCACTAGTAGTAAGGACGCGTTCCACCGACGTTGGACGCCGACGAATCGAAGAGTGGAAGGCTGCGGAGGAAAAGACGAAATCTGATAGCCACCGGCAGTGATTGGTCCCGATCGAGGCCAGCCGAGAGGTCCCCAAGCTGAGGTGCACGGAACAGCGGCAGGGGCACTCCAAGAACCGGTCGAATGACGCCAGCACGACCAAAGAAGCCCTGAACCGATCGGTGGTACAATGAAGAAGCTTCTACGCTGAACCAGACCGGACCGATTTAGCCAAGGAGAAAAGGGAAAAAAAGAAAGAAAGAAAAAGAAAAAGGAAAATTTTTAGGATTTCACCGACTTTGGGTAAGTCGATACGAGGTCAAAAGTGATCGATTTGATTTTCGATAAATTTATTTAAATTATATTTAATCAAAAATTGATCCGGAGTTAAATATACAAAATTGTGTAGTTCGACGATAAATTCCAAACGGAAGCCCCATCGAACTTCGATTTGCATATCATTGTATAATCTTGGGTAAGTAAAGCTCATTTACGACAATTTATGTGATTATTACATATTTAAGATTTATTTTATGCATTTCGAATTAAATTTCGCATTTAGTGAATTATATTCAAAATTTCAACTTCTTTGACTGTACGACTTCAAAGAGAATCGCATTTGTTGCGTTCCTACTGAAAGGAACGACTGAGCATTGGTGGAAGTCCACCGGGCCGATATTGAGAGCTCGACATGCTGAGATCAGTTAGGAGATGTTTCTAGAGGCCTTCAAAAGGCAGTTTGTTCCTGATACTGCGCAACGTAGGCTGCAGGCTGAGTTTTTAGGATTGAGCCAGGGGAGTCTCTCAGTGGACGAGTACGAGACTAGATTTTTAGCCCTAGGGAGATATGATCCCTATACCATGTACAGCGAGACCAGGAAGGTCCACAGATTTGTCAATGGATTGAGACCGGTGTTACAGTCTAAGTTAGTACCATTTGATATTGGTACGTATGATGAGGCAGTGCGCAGAGCGCAGCTTTGTGAGCAGGACTATGAGAGGCATTCCTCTGAGTTTGGGAAGTTTAGTTAGAGTCGAGATAGAGAAAGGAAGAGGTTGGCTAGAGATAGAGGTTTCAGTTATCGAGGTGGGAGGAGACTCTTCGGTAAGGGACCACAGATAGAGGAGGTGTGAGAGCGACCAATTAGACCTCCTACATACCCGACCATAGCTCCGATGAAGGGCATTGTGATTGGAGGATCGAGGCCTACTAATGATCAGTGCAGTCGATATGGTAGACATCATGAAGGTAGACCTTATCCATTGAGCCCTGTTGTGTGTTTTCGATGTGGGAAGTAGGGGCACATTACTAGAGCTTGCCCAGAGACATTTGAGACTGCCCCACAAAAAAGAAGGGAGCATGATAGAGCTCCAGCTGGTACGTCTGCTCAGAGAGGGAGAGTGACAACAAAGGAGATGGGGAAGCAGGTGATAGGTCGAGGGCGAGTACATGCTTTGGACCAGGACATAACTAATGCTTATACAGATGTGATTCGAGGTTTCATTACGTACATGGTGGATACGGATAAGGTACATTCGAAGTTGGTAGATATTATTGTGGTCAATGAGTACCTAGATGTTTTTCCAGATGAGTTGCCAGGGTTACCACCAGATAGAGAGATGGAGTTCTGTATAGACTTAGTGCCTGGTATGGAGCCTATTTCAAGACCACTGTATCACATGGCCTTAGTTGAGCTAAAAAAGCTCAAGAGACAGTTGCAAGAGTTATTTGATAGGGGTTTCATCAGACCGAGTGTTACACCGTGGGGAGCATCAATTTTGTTTGTGACGAAGAAAGATGGGAGCCTCCGATTGTGTATAGACTATAGATTGTTGAATAAGGCTACCATCAAGAATAGATATCCCCTTTCACACATTGACGACTTACTGGATCAGCTTCGAGGAGCGCAGGTCTTTTCTAAGATTGATCTGAGGTTTGGGTATCATCAGTAGAGAGTTCGGAGTGGAGATGTACCCAATACGACATTTAGGACCCAATATGGCCACTATGAGTTCCTAGTTATGCCATTCGGACTGATGAATGCTCCCGCATCTTTCATGGCTATGATGAACGATGTGTTCAAGCCATATTTGGATCAGTTTGTTATCATTTTCATAGATGACATATTTGTGTATTTGAGATCTGAGGAGGAGCATGAGGAGCACCTCAGGATCGTATTGTAGACTCTACGAGAGCAGCAGTTGTATGCGAAACTCAGCAAGTGTGATTTTTGGTTGATAAAGATCTCGTTTTTAGGGCATGTAGTGTCGAAGGATGGTGTGTCAGTAGACCCATCCAAGATTGAGGCTGTAGTTCAGTGGGAATAGCCGAAGATAGTTATTGAGATCAAGAGTTTTCTGGGTTTAGCAGGGTACTATCAGAGATTCGTTGTGGGATTTTCGAAGTTGGTTACTCCGTTGACACGTCTCACTTGGAAGAGTGTTGCATTCGTGTGGGATAAGGATTGTGAGAAGAGTTTTCAGGAGCTGAAGAGCCGATTGACCACCGCTCTGATTCTCACTATTCCCACCAGCTCAGGAGGATTTTCAGTATATACCGATCCTTCGCATCAAGGACTGGGCTGTGTGTTGATGTAGGATGGGAGGGTAGTTGCTTATGGATCCAGACAGCTGAAGGACCATGAGAAGAACTATTCGAAACACGATTTAGAGTTGGCAGTAGTAGTGTTTGCATTGAAGGTATGGCGCCACTACTTGTATGGTGAGAAGTTTCAGATAATTACCGACCATAAGAGCCTCAAGTACCTGTTCTCATAGAATGAGCTGAACATGAGACAGAAAAGATGGCTAGAGCTTCTAAAGGATTATGATTGTGAAATACTTTATCATCCAGGTAAGGCTAACGTTGTAGCAGATGCTTTGAGTCGGATGTGCCTTGGGATGATATCGTATATGATGGTCAGGGAGCACGAGTTGCTAGAGCTATTTGCTAGCCTCAGTTTGGGAGTTGTGCCTTCGGAAATGGATACGGATTGTATGATTACAAGTCTACGCTTAGAGTCAGATCTGTTGGACAGGATCAGACAGTCTCAACAGACTGATCCGTATTGCATCGATGTGATTGGTCAGATGCAGAGGGGCACAGTGATTGATTTTGAGTTGAGTTCTGATGGACTACTGAGGTTCAGAGGTAGATTGTGTGTCCCCGAGGATCTAGAGCTCAGGAGATTGAAATTGTCGGAAGCTCATTCATCGAGGTACACGTTGCATCCAGGGAGTGGCAAGATGTATCAGAACCTCCGGAAGGTGTACTGGTGGTCGGGTATGAAGAGAGATGTGAAGGATTTTATGGCGAGATGTCTTGTATGTTAGTAGGTGAAGGTAGAGCATCAAAGACTTGCAGGATTATTGCAGCCTCTACCTATATCGACATGGAAATGGAAGCATATCACCATGGATTTCGTGATGAATTTACCGAGGACCTGGAGGAATCACGATACTATATGGGTGATAATTGATAGACTGACAAAGTCAGCCCACTTCCTAGCTCTGAGAGCTACCGATACTCTGAGTACATTGGCAGAGTTGTATGTACGTGAGGTAGTGAAGTTGCATGGTGTTCAAGTGAGCATAGTTTCAGATAGGGATTCCCGCTTCACTTCCAACTTTTAGGAACATTTTCAGGAAGCCATGAGAACCCAGTTGAGTTTGAGCACAGCTTTCTATCCTCAGACAGATGGTCAGTTAGAGAGGACGATACAGACTCTGGAGCATATGTTGAGAGCATGTGTGCTGGATTTTAGAGGCTCCTGGGATGATCATTTACTACTAGCCAAGTTCACCTACAACAATAGTTATCATTCGAGTATCGGGATGGCACCGTATGAGGCCTTGTATAGCCGTAGATGTCGTTCCCCTATTGGGTGGAAAGAAGTGGGTGACCGAAAACTTTTTGCTCCTGATTTGGTTACACAGGCTTCTAAGGATGTCCGGTTGATAGTTGAGAGATTGATGACAGCTCAGAGCCGACGGAAGAGTTATGCTGACAAGAGACGTAGGCCACTTGAGTTCGTAGTTAGTGAGTCAGTGTTTCTGAAGGTTTCTCCTTCCAAGGGTATAGCGAGGTTTTGGAAGAGGGGCAAGCTGAGTCCTCGCTACATTGGACCGTTTGAGATATTTGATCGAGTGGGAGATAAGGCCTATAGGTTGGCATTGCCACCAGATTTGTCAGGCGTGCATAACATCTTCCACAATTCGATGCTTCGGAAGTATCACCCGGATTCGATGCATGTGATTACTTATGAGCCATTGGAGCTCAGTAAGGACATGTCATATGTTTAGAGGTCGATTCGGATACTGGATAGGAAGGAGAAGGTTTTGAGATCAAAGACTATCGTGTTTGTGAAGGTTTTATGGCAGCGTCACACTTTCGAGGAAGCTACTTGGGAGTTAGAGAGCTTGATGCGAGAGAAGCACCCCCAGTTGTTTGAGGATTGATTTGGTTCTAATTTAGAGGACCAAATTCTTTTAGTTGGGGAGGATTGTCAGACCCGTGTTTTTGATTTACGTATGTGGCTTGTACCTTATGATTCCTATGTGTACGAACACTTTATTTCATAGTTGAATCATAAGAATAGTATTTACTATCATGCAATCGACTAATTAAGAAATTTAAAATGCATCTAAGCTACATAACAACGAGATAAGGGTTAAAGTGATTTTTGAACAAGTACAGGGGTAAAACGATCAAAAGATCGAAATCTGGTATAAATTCGATGAGACAATTTCATTAAAAATATGAAATTGAGGAATCTTGATCAAAATCGAGGAAAATATTTAATTTCGAGTCCAATTGATCAAAATATGAATTTATTTAATATTTTTAGAATTTTTACCTCGAAAAATGAGCTCGAAAATAGTAAAAAATATACTGAAAAGGTAAAATCAGACTGATAAATTCATTTACGGATTAAATGAATTTAATATGATTTTTTTAGATATTTTTGGAATTTTTAATATTATTTTAAGGATTAAAATAATATTAAAATCATTTATAAATATACAAAAAATTGGAGAACTAATTGAAAATCGGGGAGAGAGAGTAAAGCAAATCGACACAAGCTGAGGAAGAAGAGAACTCACCGGACGAGTCAGCACCGGTGACCAACGGCCAGGCCAGCGACTGAAAAAGGGAGAGGAAGTCGGCGCAAACCACTAGCGATAAGGACGCGCTCCATCGATGTCGGACGTCGGCGAATCGAAGAGGGGAAGGCCACAGAGGCAAAGAATGAATCTGGTGGCCACCGACGGTGATTGGTCTCGATCGAGGCCAGCCGAGAGGTCTCCAAGCTGAGGCACGCTGAACAGCGGCAATGGCACTCTGGGAACCGGCCTGACAACGTCGGTACGACCAAAGAAACCCTGAACCGATCTGCGGTTCAGTGAAGAAGCTTCTGCGTTGAACCGGATCGGACCGATTCAGGCAAGGTGAAAAGGGTATAAAGAAGAAAAAAAGAAAGAAAAAGAAAAAAAAATTTTGGGATTTCACCGGACTTCAGGTAAGTCGATACAAGGTCAAAAGTGATCGATTTGATTTTCAATAAATTTATTTAAATTATATTTAATCGAAAATTGACCCGAAGTTAAATATACGAAATTGTGCAGTTCGACGATAAATTTCAAACGGAAGCCCGATCGAACTTCGATTTACGTACCATCGTATAATCTTGGGTAAGTAAAGCTCAATTATGACAATTTATGTGGTTTTTGTGTATTTAAGATTTATTTTACGCATTTCGGATTAAATTTCGCATTTAGTGAATTATATTCGGAATTTCAAAATAACTATCGTAAATGATATACGGGCTATCCAAAGAGCTTGGAATAAAGCCCAATGAGTATTGATAGGCCCAATGAGCCAATAGACCCTAATGAAGGGAATTAATAAGTGGAAAATGGGCTTAATACGGATTAAGGCCCGATTAAAGTGGTTAAGGCCCATTAAGAGAAATCGGGCCCAATTAAGTGAAATGAACTGTATGAAATGCGTAATACAGTAGGGAAAAGTAAAATTGACCCAGTGAATGATTAAATACAGCTCCGGAGTCGTATTGAGAGTGGACCGGACTACTAGATTTGGACAGCACAGAGGAAGAGAGGTCACACTGCGTGATCCGAGGTAGGGGACTCTTGCAAGTAGTTAGAGATATCTGTACGTATTTTTTTCTGCTTTTACATTCACTGAAATTGTTTGAGGGTCAGAGAGAACCAGTAATATTATAGGGACCCGATATGAGTAAATTACAATTTTGCCCCTAAATAGGTAAAAAGTTAAATTTTGGGAAAGGTTTCAAAAAGCATGGAAATAATGTTTTAAGTGATTTTTACTGTTGTGTAGTAGAAGAGTAGGTAGATGGGCTAATGTTTTGAGGTCGATGTAAACTAAGCACACTTTATAGTGCTGATTTTAATGATTTTAAACATCCTTATTTTTAAAGAGCCATCTACCGAATTATGTGGAAACAATCATGCTGGAGAACAACTCGCACTTGATTTCAGATGTTTTTCACATACATTAGTGTTGGAGCATAGCTTAGATGTTTTTCACATACATTAGTGCCGGAGGTTTACTCGCACTACATTTATTTGACAAGCATGATAGAGTACTGGAGCATTGCTCGTACTCAGTTTTATGTGATTTGTGCATGAGTGCTGGAGCGATTAGCTCGTACTCGAGTTTTACATGAGATGCATGATAGAGTGCTGGAGCGTTGCTCGTACTCGATTGTTCATGATTTATACAGCACATAGTACTGGAGCTATTGCTCGTACTTGATTTGATGAGTTTTATGCATAGCATGGTACTGGTGCTATTGCTCGTACTTGATTTGAAACGTGAACTATGCATTGACCTAGTTGCTGGAGGTTTACTCGCACTAGAGTTGAGTTTGTGATGTGAAACAATGTTTGAGTGGAGTGTCGACTGTGAGTCGCGCTCAAAGGCGTGCACTGTATTTTACGTGATATACAGACTTGTTAGAAAAACCGTGACAATTTCCTCCGTGTAGATTAAGTGTCACACTGTTGAGATGTTCACACGTGGATTTAGAGACGTGGCATTTATTCCATAGTATGAGGGCTAAGACCTATGGCAAGCACCCCAACTATGATGTATTTTCATGGTGTGAGGACTAAGACATATGGCAGGCATCCCGACCATGAGGCAGGGTCCACGGGTGTACGTTGTACCGTACGTGTGGCATGGAGTACACTATACCGTGTTTTGTTGTGGAGTTGTGGAGGAGAGTTGTTGATAGCTGACGGTTGTGATGGACTGACCCCCCCTCTCGTTACGGCAGTGATAACTTGCACACTTAGTACTGTGTTGCCTGGGATTTCACCATGTTAGGATATCTCCATAGTTCAGAGTTACTACATTTAGCCACTGAGTCTCGCATGATATATCACATGTGTTTTTATGATATGGGTAGACCTGAGGGATGGGTCGAAACCCGATTTGTTTGTGTTGTGATGAGAAATGCCATATTTACTGTGTTTTGAATGTAAATGGCATATTTTATATAAAGGCATTCTTAAATGATTAAATATGCATTGTTTTGTATAAATGCCTCTGATTGATAAACCAACATGTGTTTAGTACATGGGATTTTAAATCTGTACTATATTATATATATTTTGAAACATGTTTTTGAATTGAGAGAAGGAAAGGCAAAGCACTATTTTCAGTAGATAGTATGGATGTCTACTTGCTTGCCTGATTTCCTTACTGAGTGCGTTGATAGCTCATCCCATTTTCCCCCATCTCTACAGATTCTCGTCAGTAGATCGAGTCGGCCAGGGTATTGCATTCCTTTGATCCGCTGCCACTCCCCATCTAGCAAAAGGTTTATACATGCACACTCTTTTGTATCTAAACAATGCATAAACACAGTGATGTACACGATTTAATGTTGGGGATGTAAATGTAATGATGTAATTAGATTAAGTATATGGATTTACTTAAAAGAAAAGTGTGCGTACAATCAATAAATATTTAGAATGACATGTATAAATGTAAGGCATGTATGGATGAGGGGACTAATGCCTAATCACAGCCCAACTGTCGAGGAGAGAAAGGTAAGTAAAAAGTGAAAAATTTATTGTGATTTTTGGTAAGTTCATGTGTGGGAGAAGGGCGTGACAGACTGGTATCAGAGCGTAGTTGGTCTGATGTGACTAGGTATTAGTAATTAGAAAAGTGTACATCCTCATATCATTGTGTTTTGTTTAGTTACAATTGTGTATATAAGATTGGAATCCGACAAATTAATGTTTATTAATGTAGGAATTGAGCCATTATAGCTAATATTAATCGTGGTAGAGGGGCGAGGTCGAGAGGTAGGGCTAGGGGCCCTGAGGTAGGCCTGAGAGGCGAGATGAGTCCTCATTTGACTTGGTGACGAAAAGTCCCATTGAGGTACCAGAGAGTATGAGGAACGTCTCACGAGGTTGGAACATAGCCTAGAGACGATAGTAGAGTTGTTGTCACTGGCTATGCCAGGTAGACAGACGCAAGATGCAGAGACTGCAACTGGGGAGGCAGTTGCACCTGATACACCTGCACAGCCTGCACAGATGCCACAGACTACTGATGCTCCTACACCCCCACTAATTCAGGTTAGTAGAGGATTGGGATATGGGTGTGATTTGGATTGACTGCGACAGTTCTAGAGGCTTGGACCTTCATCTTTTCGAGGGGCCAAAGACCCAACCAGTGCTAAGGAGTGGATTGGCGAGATAGAGAAGTTGTACGACTTCTTTGACTATACGACTTTAGAGAGAGTCGCATTTGCTGCGTTCCTACTGACGGGAACGACAGAGCATTGGTGGAAGTCCACCAAGTTGATATTGAGAGCCCGACATGCTGAGATCAGTTAGGAGATGTTTCTGGAGGCCTTCAGGAGGAAGTTTGTTCCTAATACTGAGCAGCATAAACTGCAGGCCGAGTTTTTCGGATTAAGCTAGGGGAGTCTCTCAGTGGATGAGTACGAGACTAGATTTTTGGCATTGGGGAGATATGATCCCTATACCATGTACAACGAGACTAGGAAGGTTCGTAGATTTGTCGATGGATTTAGACCGGTGTTACGGTCTAGGTTAGTACCATTTGATATTGGTACGTATGATGAGGCAGTGCGCAGAGCGCATCTTTGTGAGTAGGAGTACGAGATGCATTCCTCTGAGTTTAGGACGTTTAGTTAAAGCTGAGATAGAGAAAGGAAGAGGTCCGCTAGAGATATAGGTTTCAGTTATAGAGGAGGCAGGAGACTTTTCGGTAAGGGACCACGGATAGAGGAGGTGCGAGAGCGACCAGTTAGACCTCCTACATAGCCGGACATAGCTCCGACGAAGGGCATTATGATTGGAGGACTGAGGCCTACTACTGATTAGTGCAGTCGATGTGGTAGACATCATGGCAGTAGACCTTGTCCGTTGAGCCTTGTTGTGTGTTTTCGATGTGGAAAACAGGGGCACATTGTTAGAGCTTGCCCAGAGACATTTGAGACTGCCCCACAGAAGCGCTGGTACGTCTATTCTTAGAAGGAGAGCGACGACAGAAGAGAAGGGGAAGTAGGTGATGGGTCGAGGGTGAGTACATGCCTTCGACCAGGACATAACTAAGGCTTCTACGGATGTGATTTGAGGTTTCATTGCGTACGTAGTGGATACAGATAAGGTACATCCAGACTTGGTAGATATTCTTATGGTTAGTGAGTACCTAGATGTTTTTTCGGATGAGTTACCAGGGTTACCACCATACAGAGAGATGGAGTTCTGTATAGACTTGGTGCTTGGTACGAAGCCTATTTTGAGACCACTGTATCGCATGGCCTTAGTTGAGCTGGAAGAGCTCAAGAGATAGTTGCAGGAGTTGTTGGATAGGGGTTTCATCAGACCGAGTGTTTCACCGTGGGCAGCATTGATTTTGTTTGTGAGGAAGAAGGATGGGAGCCTCCGATTGTGTATAGACTACAGATTGTTTAATAAAGCTACCATCAAGAATAGATATCCCCTTTCACGCATTGACGACTTACTGGATCAGCTTCGGGGAGCGCAAGTCTTTTCTAAGATTGATCTGAGGTCTGAGTATCATTAGTTAAGAGTTCGGAGTAGAGATGTACCCAAGACGGCATTTAGGACCCGATATGGCCATTATGAGTTCCTAGTTATGCCATTCGGACTGACGAATGCTCCCGCAGCTTTCATGGCTACAATGAACGATGTGTTCAAGCCATATTTGGATCACTTTGTTATCATTTTCATCGATGAAATATTGGTGTATTCGAGATCCGAAGAGGAGCATGAGAAGCACCTCAGGATCGTATTGCAGACTCTATGAGAGCAGTAGTTGTATGCGAAACTCAGCAAGTGTTATTTTTTGTTGACAGAGATCTCGTTTTTGAGACATGTAGTGTCGAGGGATGGTGTGTAAGTAGACCCATCCAAGATTGAGGCTGTAGTTCAGTGGGAACAGCCGAGGACAGTTACCAAGATCAAGAATTTTCTGGGTTTAACAGGGTACTATCAGAGATTCGTTGAGGGATTTTCGAAGTTGGCTGCTCCGTTGACACGTCTCACTTGGAAGAGTGTTGCATTCGTGTGGGACGAGGATTATGAGAAGAGTTTTCAAGAGCTGAAGAGTTGATTGACCACCGCTCCGATTCTCACTATTCCTACTAGCTCAGGAGGATTTTCAATATATACCGATGCTTCGCATCAGGGACTGGGGTGTGTGTTGATGCAGGATGGGAGGGTAGTTGCTTATGGATCCAGACAGCTGAAGGACCATGAGAAGAACTATCCGACCCACGATTTAGAGTTAGCAGCAGTAGTGTTTGCGTTGAAGGTATGGTGCCACTACTTGTATGGTGAGAAGTTTCAGATAATTACCGACCACAAGAGCCTTAAGTACCTGTTCTCACAGAATAAGCTGAACATGAGACAGAGATGATGGCTAGAGCTTCTAAAGGATTATGATTGTGAAATACTTTATCATCCAGGTAAGGCTAACGTTGTAGCAAATGCTTTGAGTAGGAAGAGCCTTGGGATGATATCGTATATAATGGTCAAGGACCACGAGTTGCTAGAGCAGTTTGCGAGCCTCAGTTTGGGAGTTGTGCCTTTGAACATGGATACGGATTGTATGATTGTGAGTCTATGCTTAAAGCCAGATCTGTTAGACAGGATCAAACAGGCTCAGTAGACTGATCTGTATTGCATCGATGTGATTGGTCAGATCCAGAGGGGCATAGTGATTGGTTTTGAGTTGAGTTTTGATGGACTATTGAGGTTCAGAGGTAGATTGTGTGTCCTCGAGGACCCAGAGCTCAGGAGATTGATATTGTCAAAAGTTCATTCATCGAGGTACATGTTGCATCAGGGAAGTCGCAAGGTGTATCAGAACCTCCGGAAGGTATACTGGTGGTCGGGTATGAAGAGAGATGTGGGGGATTTTGTGGCGAGATGTCTTGTATGTCAGCATGTGAAGGTAGAGCATCAAAGACCTACAGGATTATTGTAGCCTCTACCTATACCGACATGGAAATGGGAGCATATCACCTTAGATTTTATGATGGGTTTATCGAGGACCCAAAGGAATCACGATGCTATATGGGTGATCATTGATAGACTGACGAAGTCAACCCACTTCTTAGCTATGAGAGATACCGATACTCTAAGTACGTTAGTAGAGTTATATGTACGCGAGGTAGTGAGGTTACATCGTGTTCCAGTGAGCATAGTTTCAGATAGGGATTCCCGCTTCACTTCCTACTTTTGGGAACATTTTCAGGAAGCCATGGGAACCAAGATGAGTTTGAGCATAGCTTTCCATCCTCAGACAGATGGTCAGTCAGAGAGGACGATACAGACTCTGGAGGATATGTTGAGAGCATGTGTGCTGGATTTTAGAGGCTCTTGGGATGATCATTTACTACTAGCCGAGTTCACCTACAACAACAATTATCATTCGAGTATCAGGATGGCACCGTATGAGGCCTTGCATGGCCGTAGATGCCGTTCCCCTATTGGGTGAAAAGAAGTGGGTGACCGAAAACTTTTTGCTCCTGGTTTGGTTACACAGGCTTCTGAGGATGTCCAGTTGATAGTTGAAAGATTGAGGATAACTCAGAGCCAACAGAAGAGTTATGCTGACAAGAGACATATGCCACTTGTGTTCGCAGTTGGTGAGTCAGTGTTTTTGAAGGTTTCTCCTTCCAAGGGTATAGCGAGGTTTGGGAAGAGGGGTAAGCTGAGTCCTCGCTACATTGGACCCTTTGAGATATTTGATCGAGTGAGAGATAAGGCCTATAGGTTGGCATTGCCACTAGATTTGTCAGGCGTGCATAACGTCTTCCACATTTTGATGCTTCGGAAGTATCACCCGTATCCGGCACATGTGATTAGTTCTGAGCCATTGGAGCTCAGTGAGGACATGTCATATGTTGAGAGGTCGATTCGGATACTGGATAGGAAGGATAAGGTAAGTGAAGGTTTTATGGCAACATCACACTTTTGAGGAGGCTACTTGGGAGTTAGAGAGCTTGATGCGAGAGAAGCACCCCCTGTTGTTTGAGGATTGATTTGGTTCTAATTTGAAGGACCAAATTCTTTTTATTGGGGAGGATTGTCAGACCCATGTTTTCGATTTACGTATGTAGCTTGTATCCTATGATTCTTATGTATACGAACACTTTATTTCATAGTTGAATCATAAGAAGAGTATTTACTATCATGCAATCGACTGATTAAGAAATTTAAAATGGATGTAAGCTACATAACAGCGAGATAATGGTTAAAGTGATTTTCGAACAAGTGTAGGGGTAAAACGGTTAAAAGATCGAAATTCGGTATAAATTCGATGAGACAATTTCATTAAAAATATGAAATTGAGGAATCTTGATCAAAATCGAGGAAAATATTTAATTTCGAGTCCAATTGATCAAGATATGAATTTATTTAATATTTTCAAAATTTTTACCTCAAAAAATGAGCCCAAAAAGAGTGAAAAAATATACCGAAAAGGTAAAATTGGACTGATAAATTCATTTACGGATTAAATGAATTTAATATGATTTTTTTAGATATTTTCAAAATTTTTTAATTTTATTTTAAGGATTAAAATAATATTAAAATCATTTATAAATATAAGAAAAAAGAAATTGAAAACCAGAAAATTGGAAAACTGATTGAAAATCGGGGAGAGAGAGTAGAGCAAACCGACACAAGCTACGGTAGAAGAGAACTCGCTGGACGAGCCAACACCGGTGACTAACGGCCAGGCCAGCAATCGAAAAAGGGAGAGGAAGTCGGCGGGAACCACCAGCGGCAAGGACGCGCTCCACCGATGTCGGACGCTGGCGAATCGAAGAGGGGAAGGCCACAGAGGAAAAGAAGGAATCTGGCGGCCACCGGCGGTGATTGGTCTCGATCGAGGCCAGCCGAGAGGTCCCTAGGCAGAGGCGCGCCGAACAGCGGCAGCGGCACTCCGGGAACCGACCGGACGACGTCAGTACAACCAAAGAAGCCCTGAACCGGTCAACGGTTCAGTGAAGAAGCTTCTGTGCTGAACCGGATCGGATCGATTTAGCCAAGGAGAAATGAGAAAAATAAGAAAAAAAGAAAGAAAAAGAAAAAGGAAAATTTTTGGGATTTCACCGGACTTTGGGTAAGTCGATACGAGGTCAAAAGTGATCGATTTGATTTTTGATAAATTTATTTAAATCATATTTAATCGAAATTGACCCGGAGTTAAATATACGAAATTGTGCAGTTCGACGATAAATTTTGAACGGAAGCCTGATCGAACTTTGATTTGCTTACCATCGCATAATCTTGGGTAAGTAAAGCTCATTTACAACAATTTATGTGATTATTGCGTATTTAAGATTTATTTTATGCATTTCGGATTAAATTTCGCATTTAGTGAATTATATTCGGAACTTCAAATTAACTGTCGTAAATGATATACGGGCTATCCAAAGAGCTTGGAATAAAGCCCAATGGGTATTGATAGGCCCGATGAGCCAATAGACCCTAATGAAGGGAATTAATAAGTGGAAAACGGGCTTAATACAGATTAAGGCCCGATTAAAGTGGTTAAGGCCCATTAAGAGTAAACGGGCCCAATTAAGTGAAATGAACTATATTAAATGCGTAATACAGTAGGAAAAAGTAAAATTAACCCAGTGAATGATAAATGCAGCTCCGGAGTCGTATTGAGAGTAGACCGGACTACGAGATTTGGACAGCACAGAGGAAGAGAGGTCACACTACATGATCCGAGGTAGGGGACTCTTGCAAGTAGTTAGAGATATCTGTGCGTATTTTTGTCTGCTTTTACATTCACTGAAATTATTTGAGGGTCAGAGAGAACTAATAATATTATAGGGACCCGATATGAGTAAATTACGATTTTACCCCTAAATAGGCAAAAAGTTAAATTTTAAGAAAGGTTTCAAAAAGCATGGAAATAATGTTTTGAGTGGTTTTTACTGCTGTGTAGCAGAAGAGTAGGTGGATGGGCTAATGTTTTGAGGTCGATGTAAACTAAGCACACTTTATAGTGCTGATTTAATGATTTTAAACATCCCTATTTTTAAAGAGCCATCTACTGAATTATGTGGAAACAATCGTACTGGAGCACAGCTTGCACTTGATTTCAGATGTTTTTCACATACATTAGTGCTGGAGCATAGCTTGTACTTGATTTCAAATGTTTTTCAGATACATTAGTGCAGGAGGTTTACTCGCACTACATTTATTTGACATGCATGATAGAGTACTGGAGCATTACTCGTACTGAGTTTTATGTGATTTGTGCATGAGAGAGTGCTGGAGCGATTAGCTCGTACTTGAGTTTTACTGTCACGACCCAATTCCATTCTCTTTAACCAAAATAGCTGAAAATTTTTCGCGTTTTACTATTACCTTACCCAGTCGTGAACTAAGCTCACCACACACTGTTGGGCTGTGAGTCAATAATAAACACCACATCTCATTCATTCTCGATTAATTAAAACGATGTCATACATGTGCATTTAATTGTGTACTTATACGAATACATGATTTACTGACATCTACATCCCCCATAAGTACAACTCAAAAGAATACTGTGCTTTTACATTGTTTAGATACAAAAAGAATCACTGTGTATATACCTTTTAGCGATGGAGATGCAGCGGAGTCCAAAATAATACGCCTCAGTCCTCACTGGGCTACTATGCACGCTCTGTAGGGGGGAAAATAGAGTGGGATGAGCAACCACACGCTCAGTAAGGCAATAATGCAAGCATGGTAGATAACTACTCTATCTACATGCTGATAGTGTTATGCATAAATCATTTATAGTAGGAGCATGAGGAATAAATCTATGCCATGTGAATATACATATATATCATGTATCAAATCATTTGCATTGGCATATAAAACATGGTAGAGACATCATGTATAAAACATCTCATGCTTAATCTCATTTAAATTCATAAAAGGGCAATTCATTTAGAAACTTCCTTTTTGAACCAACAACATAACACCACCAAATCCACTCACAAACCACAACCACATTTACATTCCACAATTCACGCATGTGTATAAATCTAGGTCACTATATCAAAAGTGCCTATGTGAATCATTACATCATAAATCATCCCAGACCACACGCATCCAGGTGTGCGGGGTATCATGCTGGCACGAGGATGGATTATCCCTCGCCAGACTTTCTCATCACATAACCATCATGCGGTACATCGTACTCCATGTGATATACACGGTACAGCGTACTCCGTAAACTCATATCGTGATTGGGGGTGCCATTCCTAGGTCTTACCTACCCCATACCAGGAGTTTTCCATATTCCGTGAAGGAGAGCCTCCCTGCCGAACAGGTCCTCCCCGCCTAACAGAGCCTCCCTGCCTCCTCGGGCTTAAGGATGTTAGCTTGAGGATGTAGGGCTTAAGGGTCCTTTCCGTAAGAGAGCCTCCCCACCGAACAGAGCCTCCCCGCCTAACAGAGCCTCCCTGCCTCTTCGGGCTTAAGGATGTCAGCTTAAGGATGTAGGGCTTAAGGATCTTACCTTTTTCCATACCCATGTAGGAGAGCCTCCCTACCTAACAGAGCCTCCCCGCCTCTTTGGGCTTAAGGATGTTGGCTTAAGGATCCCACCGTAAGAGAGCCTCCCCACCAAACAGAGCCTCCCCGCCTAACAGAGCCTCCCTGCCTCCTCGGGCTTAAGGATGTTAGCTTAAGGATGTAAGGCTTAAGGATCTTACCCACTTTCACAACCCTATACGAATCCCATTGTACAAGCTTGTGCGAGCAAAGCTCTAGCACGACTCATGCATCATGCATCTTCTCGTAAAGAGGCGCGTACGAGCATAGCTCTAGTACGGTTATACTCATAAGATAACCATTCACAATCCACGTACGAGCAGAAGCTCCAGTATGGTTTATAGACATCATCACAATCCAATTTCAAAGTGCGAGCTAAGCTCAAGCACGTTTCACACAAGTGAAAACATAGAAATCTCGCGCGAGCGAGGCTCTAACGCGAATTATATCACATTCACGCGATAGGCGGCTTACATGCATTCAAAACATCTCATAATATGCTTAGTGCCTCGTATGGGCTATTTCACAACATCATTCAAGTACTAGCCAGCCTATCCTTTTATTTGCTCAAATCAAAGCATTGTGTTTTGTAAAAGCATTCAAAACACATGATTTATGCAATTATTAGCCTTACTATCCCTTTTTCATAACATCCACTTCAAAACCAAAACCACGCATATACCCATCATCTTTCACAAATACCATCAACATTTATTTGAGCAATTCATGCATTTCATACAACACCCAATATTTACCCAGTTCAAAATACGAGCAGCTATCTCTATATACTCACAAAATTCCCTTACCTGGAATTTCGATGCGTGATTCCACTTCCTTAAGCTGCTTACTCGTACAATTTGGTTCGCCTTCAACGAACTCTTCGGGACTGCACAAAATCGTATCCCGCATTATATTCGACCCATATATTGCAACCCTTGTGCTTGCTATAGTCAATTTAATCTATAGCCTCTATTAAAGCTTATTTGGCCTCGTTTCATTACTTTATCCATAACTCGAGTCTATGGACCTTCTTAGGCCTATTAACTTTTTTTTAAAGTCGATATCAAATCGACATAAAGCTCATAGCGTTCATATTTCATGAATCCCCTCACTATGGCATTTATCAAGCATATTCATACCCATTTCCACAATTCCTCCAAACTCACAATGTAACCTCATTTAACCATCTAAAATCATAAACAATACCCCAATAACAACTTTAGCGTGCCACAAATCATAAACTCATTCAATCCCACATATCCTCACATTATACCCATTTTAGATTTCTAGGTCACACCACTTCCACTACATTCTTAGGTAGTTTATCCATCAATACTCATACCAATCAACTCCAAAATCAATTAAATAGCTAATGCATTTAGATTGGAGTGTTAGAATCTTACCAATATGATTCCTCTTCTTGCTCCAATTGGTAATGCCCTCAACTCCTTCAATTTCAAAAATGGGAAAATGCCCTCTCACTATGTTGTTCTCCTCTTTGATAGGAACAACTTTGCCTCTAATGATCTCTCTTCAAATCTCACTGAAAATGGTTGATTTTTAGAGAGGGGAAATTAGGTTTTTGGGGTTGAAATTGTAAGGTTAAGTGTTTTCCGAGATTTTCAGATTTTTCAGCTCTCCTTATATAGAAATGACTTGAGGAGATCGATCTGGTCCAAGAGGAGATCAATCTGGTCCTTTAAAATCCCTCTTTTTCACGGCATTTTTAAGCCTGAGATCGATCTGTCGAAGCAATGAGATCGATCTGTTGAGGCATGAGATCGATCTGTCAAAGCATGAGATCGATCTGGTCCCAAACAGAGAGCTAAGGAGATCGATCTGGCTGCTTGAGGATCGATCTTTTCACTTACAGAATGCTTGGCAGATCGATCTGGCTCCATTGGAGATCGATCTGCTCTATTCGTTCACCCAAATAAGAGCATTCTGGCTCTTCCAGATCGATCTCTCATCCTAGGAGATCGATCTGGACCTCATGTTTTCCAGATTTCCTGCAGTTTCATTGCTGCAACTCATACCAACACACCTTCAATCTATTGCCATGGCCATTTCCTCATCCATTCCACATTTATAACTTGAAAATGGCATCCATTCATACCTTATGCACATTGAAACTTGTGTGCATTCATTGTATGTTCACAGGTATGCTACATAAAATCAAATGGAAGCATAACTCCATTCCATTTTACCACACTACTCATTTTGAGTCTCAATCACATCCATCACTTGCTAGGACACATTTCTCCGTATTCATACTCAATGAAACTCGTATGTACATTACAACTTATATTACACATACATACATTGAATCCATGGACTTACATCAATCATATTTTACATCACAAGTCCATTCATATTATTTAATCCAAGTACACACCTTACCCTGATACATATACGGGGTCTTACAACATGAGATGCATGACAGAGTGTTGAAGCATTGCTCGTACTCGATTCTTCATGATTTATACATGACATAGTACTGGAGCTATTGCTCATACTTGATTTGATGAGTTTTGTGCATAGCATGGTACTAGAGCTATTGCTCGTACTTGATTTGAAACATGAACTATGCATTGACCTAGTTGCTGGAGGTTTACTCGCACTAGAGTTGATTTTGTGATGTGAAACAATGTTTGAGCAGAGTGTCGACTCTGAGTCACGCTCAAAGGCGTGCACTGTATTTTACGTGATATATAGACATGTTAGAAAAATTGTGAGATTTCCTCCTTGTAGACTGAGTGTCACACTGTTGAGATGTTTGCACATGGATTTAAAGACGTGGCATTTATTCCATAGTATGAGGGCTAAGACCTATGACAGGCACCCCAACTATGATGTATTTCCATGGTGTGAGGACTAAGGCCTATGGCAGGCATCCCGACCATGAGACAGGGTCCACAGGTGTACGTTGTACCGTGCGTGTGGCATGGAGTACACTGTACCGTATTTTGTTGTGGAGTTGTGGAAGAGAGTTGTTGATAGCTGGCAATTGTGATGGACTGACCCCCTCCCGTTACAGCATTGATAACCCGCACACCGAGTACTGTGTTGCCTGGGATTACACCATGTTAGGATATGGCCATAGTCCGGAGCTATTGCATTTAGCCACTGAGTGTCGCATGATATATCACATGTGTTTTATGATACGGGTAGACCTGAGGGATGGGTCGAAACCCGATTTGTTTGTGTTGTAATGAGAAATGCCATATTTACTATGTTTTGAATGTAAATGACATATTTTATGTAAAGGCATTCTTAAATGATTAAATATGCATTGTTTTGCATGAATGCCTCTGATTGATAAACCAGCATGTGTTTAGTACATGGGATTTTAAATCTGTACTATATTATATATATTTTGAAACATGATTTTGAATTGAGAGAAAGAAAGTCAAAGCACTACTTTCAGTAGATAGTATGGATGTCTATTTGCTTGCCTAATTTCCTTACTAAGCGCGTTGCATTCCTTTGATCTGCTGCCACTCCCTATCTAGCGAAAGGTATATACATGCACACTCTTTTGTATCTGAACAATGCATAAACACAGTGATATACATGATTTAATGTTAGGGATGTAAATGTAATGTTGTAATTATATTAAGTATATGGATTTACTTAAAAGAAAAGTGTACGTACAGTCAATAAATATTTAGAATGACATGTATAAATGGTAAGGTATGTTTGGATGAGAGGACTAATGCCTAATCACAGCCCAACTGTCGAGGAGAGAAAGGTAAGTAAAAGTGAAAATTTTATTGTGATTTTTCGTAAGGTCATGTGTGGGAGAAGGGCGTGACACATTAGCATAAAGCACGTGATAAAAATCATTAATCACATTATATTAAATCTCATAGCATGATATAAATCACAGTAATAAAATTCACATCATCATCAAATAAATCGAGACTAGGTATTTATAAAACTCATATGAAATCAACGTCACAACACATCACAACTATTGAACTCGTCCCCTAGGCGGACATCCCCAATCGAGGGATTTCGTCGACAATAATACACACATGGCCATGGTTCGCTGTAGACTTGATCAGAGTCATACAGTCATCGATCTTACATGCTATCAAAGCAAAGCCACCCATCGCTATCGCGGAGCGGGGTCATCTCACGTTACTAGAACAGAGGCGTCGGTCTTACATGCTACTAGAGCATGGCTCAGCCTTACATACTACAAGAGCAAAGCCCGATGTGCATCTCATGACAAGCCATAGTCTCAGGAAAATAGTTTTTCCTTCACGTAAAGCTCTTAGTAGTTATCATAAAACCTATTTCGGTTATAACACATTGTGTTCACACGCAAAACTCATCAAATCGAGCTCAAACCAGCAAAACACTCACACAGTAAAAACATGCCATTGTTGTATACAAATTGTTTTACCTTCAGGTAGAGCTCATGGTGGTTATCACAAAAACCCATTTAACCATATGCGTTCACAATTACACAAATCACATCAGAAATTGAGCTCAAACCGATAAAACACTCACACATTTATCAACACATCAAATCATCTCCTAAAACATGTTCATTCATCAAACTCTTTTTCATGTTTTTAAAATGTTTTCATTCACTAAAAAACTCAAAAGCACAAATGGTTTATTTCCTTTACCTCTTGCACCTTGCATGGTACAATATCCTCAACTCGAACTAGCCTCGTTTCCCGTGTTGGATTCTCAAGCTGTCCACACACATCATTAAATCATCAATATACATCATTTTCATCTTCCATCTCTTTCTCTTACTTCTTCTAACTCAACATTATCTCAAAACGCTTCTTACATTTTTATCCATACTTTAGTTAACTCATAACCATTACAAGATACCCACATCTCATTTTTCATCTATACCCATTGTTTGTTTTCCCTCATAACTTAGATATCTCTAACCAAATATATATATATATATATATATATATATATATATAAACATATATGCTTAAACCAAGGATCTTGTGAGCTTACCTAGCTTGTCCTCTCTTGACCAAGTTGTAGAACACTTGTCTCTTCCTTTTGCTCAAGCCCATCTTTGATTTTCTAGTATGTTGTTCTCCTTGCCATGAGAACAAATTTGTCTCTTACCTCTTTGTCTAATTTCATCTAGAATAGGGTGAATCTTAGAGAGAGAGAAAACTTGGTTTGGGTGAAATGGTGAGGGTTTAGATTGCAATTAGAGAAAGGCTCAACTTCAGTCCAAAATCCCGTGATCCTTTTATAGATAGGGCTTATGAGATCGATCTGGTATTGAAGGAGATCGATCTCTGCTCGATTCAACTGCTCCAAACTGCTCTCTTAACGATTACATGATCGATTTGGTTGAGGGTGGAGATCGATCTGCTCTTCATAAGAAAACTCAATGGAGATCAATCTGGCTTTGAATTAGGGATCGATCCCTTCCAGGCCGAGAGTTAAGGAGATCGATCTGGCTAAGGGAGGAGATCGATCTGCTCTAACCTGAGAGTTAAGGAAATCGATCTGCTTGCATTAAGGATCGATCTCTTCATTTACAGAACGCTCAGCAGATTGATCTGGCCCATTGGAGATCGATCTACCCTATTCCATTGCTCAAATAAGAGTATTTTTAGCTCTTCCAGATCAACCTTTCCTTCAATGAGATCGATCTGACATTCATATTTTTCAGATTTTGCTGCAGTTTTCTACAGTAACTCACACAAAACATCCTTAATTTGCTGACATAGTCATTTTTTCATCTAACCATCTTTAAGACTTGAAAACTTCATTTCCTTATACTTCATTAGATTTAAAACTTGCGTGTACATCAACATATCATAATTACATTCAGCAAATTACAATTCTCACTTAGTAAAACTCATAAAATTTACAGTTCTCACATCCCTTCAGCATCACACAGATATCACAAAGATAGTCACTGCGCATCGTACCCCATAGCTAACGCTCATGGTAAATCATGCTCTAGTGGATCCTTAATTACCCATTTCTATTGTCTCAAAATCTCGTGCAAGCAGGTCAGTGCCAAACACACAGCAGTACACGACGGCTCTAGCACGGTTTACTCATCACACAACAATTTCATAAACTCTCGTACGAGCAACTCAGTGTAAGACACACAACATACTTGAGGCATCTAGCACGGTTTTACTCATCACACAGAAGTTCAGGAGACTACGTGCGAGCAACTCAGAGTAGAGCACACAACATATCTGAGGCATCAAGCACGGTACGACCTCTCGAATAGAACACATAGTATCATCGAGGCATCTAGCACAACTATCCCATCACTTTAAATCGAGAGGGTCACATGCGAGCAAAAATCAGAGCATGACACACAACAATACTCGAGGCTCTAGCATGATTCCCAAAATCTAGTGCGAGCAGCTCGAGTGGAACACACAGTATCACTCGAGGCATCGAGCACTCTTTTAATTTCTCTTTAATATCCCTTTTAAAAAAAACGTGCGAGCGGGGCTGGTCAATCTATCGTTGCCTCTCATGCTCTTGCACGATCTCACATAGAAAAGAAATAGAAAGGGCTCCATGTATAGTTATGAGTGAGAGGGCAAATCTCCCTTCAATCACTCTTTATAAGCATTTCATGCAATTGATTAAACTGAGAGCCATTCTAATATCATTCTTTCTCAAACCATTTGAAAAACCTCTTTTCACAACAATCATAGAAGTCATGCAAATTCATGCTATCGACTTATTCCCATACGTAGTTTTCTATCTAGCCATATCAATATCTATGTATTGATCGCGTACATGTGCATTCAGCAGACAAGAAAACATACGTATAGCTATCTCTATAGCTCACATAAGTCTCTTACCTCGAATCACGCTTGAATCGTCTTCTTTGATTCTAATAACTTGTGATCCGACCTTGTCAACTCGACTTTATCTTCTGGAGCTGAAATTGTGTATTACACACATCAGTATATCGTCATATACTTCATTTCACTTGCATGATATTTAGATTAATGCATTTTTGCCATTTATATGACTTTATTCTTCCTTAAGTCCATTTCACTTGTTTTATTTGTTTCTCGGGAATCCATTAGACTCCTCGAGTCCATTGATTCTATATTGAACTGACATTTAGCTCCCCATGCCATTAGTTCATCATTTCATTTCATTGAGGCATTTCATCGAACACCTCATATACTTCAATTTCAACCTTTATCCATTCTAACTTATGGATTTCACCAAACCATTTTTCAAGCATCAATACATGCTTAATAACATCTATGCATGCTCAAATCATCCTCAAATCCATGCCTACTCAACAAATCCTCATTTTGGCACATTTAACCATTTTATAGGTCATGGAAAGTTTAGCATGTTATAAAATATTTCAATCATAAATCTATATACCAATCTACTCACACAAGTACATAGATTAACATATATGAGATTGGAGTATTGAAATCTTACCAATCTCAACTTTTCTCCACTTTGCACAATTTGGGGAAAAACTCATTTTCTCCTTCAATGGATCAATTCAACTTTTAGCTTCCAACTATGTTATTCTTCTCCACTCTATGAACAACTTTGATGTAATAAGCTTTCCTCCAATCTCTGTGGAAAGTGTTGATAGTCTAGAGAGGGAATTTTGGTCACTTGGCTTCAAAAATGGAAAGGTTTATGTTTTCTCTCGAAATTTGCAGTTCAACAGCCCTGGTTATTTAGAAGCTGCTTGATGAGATTGATCTCCCTAGGTTAATGATCGATCATCCCCTATTTTAAGCCTTTCAGAATGCCATTTTTAAGCCTATGAGATCGATCTGTCTAGGCATGAGATCGATATGTTCCATGCAGTAGCTTAAGGAGATCGATCTGCTCCAAGGGTGAGATCGATCTTCTCCAAGTCAGTAGCATTTGGAGATTGATCAGGACCTTCAGGAGATCGATTTCTTCTACACAAAATTCTTAGCAGATCGATCTGGCCCCATTGGAGATCGATCTACCCTATTCCATTGCTCAAATAAGAGCATTTTTTGCTCTTCCAAATCGATCTTTCCTTCTATAAGATCGATCTGGCATTCATATTTTCAGATTACTGCAGTTTTCTGCAGTAACTCACACAAAACATCCTTAATTTTGCTGTTATAGCCATTTTCTCATCCAACCACCTTTAAGACTTGAAAATGACATCCATTCATACTTTATACACATTAAAACTTGTGTGCATTCATTGTATAACCAAAGGTATACAATACAAAACTAAATAAAAGTACAAAGATTTACACCACTCATGCAACTTCATTCCATTTTACCACACCACTTATTTTTCATTCCACTCACATTCATCACATACAAAAGTCCATTTCTTCATTTTCCTACATAATGAAACTTGTACCTACATCACAAACTCATATTACAAGTGTGTACATTGAATTGATGGACTTTACATCACTTATGCTTCACATAGCATATACATGTTTATACTTATGAATTCATAAGTTTACCACTGAAAATATGAGCCTTACATTAAAAGTGGTCAGAAGGTGGCCGAAAAATTTGCACAATGAACCCTTGGGAATGATGCCTGCGACAGAAATAAGGGAAAAGAGCTCTCGGGTTTTAGGTCGGTTAGGGTTGGTTCTTACCTTTCCAGAAAGAGCATGAAGTGTATTTTGTTTTTGGAGAAGCTTAGGTTCAAAGGCCTTCTGGAAGGGCTTCAAATTAGGCCGTTTTGTTTGACCTACAAATTGCTGGGTCTGGCATGCCAACAGCCCTGTTTTTATAAAATTCATAAAAATTATTTCTAGCTCATTTTCCTCCAAATTTCCCCTTCTCATGTGTTATACTAAGTCTTTAGTATGTTCCATAAAAATTTAGGGCTCACTTGTTTAAGAAAAGTTTCCCGTTTGAGCCCATTTTGCCCGATTCGATCATTACCTATTGAAATTCCCTTAAGGTTTTCGGTTTACTTTAAAAATTCATTTGATCATCGAAACCTTAAGATTTCCACTCAATTTTAATTCACCAAGTCAATATATACCTTATGTTAATTTCTTATGGCTTTGAAATAATTTTTACGAATTTATGAAATTTATTTCGAATTTATTTCACTTACTAGACCCAATTGCTCGGTTTAGTGTTAACTCGAGTTTTTACTAACTTTTTCGCTTCCAGTACCTTAGTTTCACCTTCTAACCACCAAAGCATACTTATACATGCAATCTTTAAGAAATACTTGAATTTGAAACCTTACCTCGATTCTCTGCCCCAAGTTTTGTACCACTAATTCGAGTGTTTTGGTTATTCCTGGTATGCATAATATTATTCCGAGTATCTTAATTGCTTTCTAGTTTCAAAATAAATAATGAAACGAAAATTTTTAGGTTTCACAAGGCATATCACATTCGTCTTGAAATTGGAGACTGTGTCTACTCCAAGCATAGGTGAGATAACCTATTCCGTGCTTATAGAATTTCTCGGGTTTAAAAATTTAATTGAATTTGTTAAATAGATGCATGTGAATAAACTAATACTTTAGGAATTGATTTAAACAATTGAAATAATATACCTGTATTTATAGATATAATTAAGACATATAGATGTGTACTTATTTATAAGTATAGGTGTACATGGATAAACAAAAGATATAAAATAATTAACACATATAATATACACATGTATATATATATATATATATATATATATATATATATATACACATTATGCATTACATGTATATGTGTTATATACTACTATGCAACAATAAGGAATAAAACAAACAATAATATAACAAAATAAATAAATAAATAATATATTATAAAAAAGGAAAAAAGATAAATAAGTAAATAAATCGCATATTGGCTTCCTTCGGAAGCCAATCAGTTGTGTACTGTTCTCACTCTAGTGGGAACAGTATTTTTTAAACAAAAGGGGACTAAAGAGAAAGGACAACATCATCTGTACAGTGACGAAGGAAAAATGACTGAGAAAGACGAGAGGTAATGCTGGGCTTTTTGAAGGCTTGCTGAAGAGAGGGGAAGCCACGCCATTTTCCATTGTAGATTTGGTGAGAGCGAGAGGTAGGAGAGAAGACTAAAGCATGGCACACCTCACAGCCTTCCATGTCCGTTATTACAGTAAACGATCGAGAGTGAAGAGTTGCTAAAGAGTTAAGACAGGCGAGACGAAAGCTGTGAAGGAAGGCATTTTTACTTTGAGGTTTAGGAGTGGACCCGAGAGACAACCCAGCTGAATCGAGGCACAGTCCCTGGTACAGAAACGATGCAGTGATGAAGAATTTCTGGTAAAGGCTGGAGCTGAGAAACGAAACAGGATTTGAGGCAGAGAGACGCACGGTGAGGAAGAAGGCAGTAGCAATCGGCTACTTTCATCTCGGTACAAAAAAACAGAAACTCAACAGGGGAAGAGAGGAAGAAGGCCAGTGGTGAAGGGTTGAGTTTCCTCTCAGACTGAACAGAAAACAATGGAGCAGTGACCCCATTCAGCTGAAAACAGGATACCCCTCGGCCAACCAGGGAAGACGTTGGCGAAGCTCCTATTGGTTGAGACAGGGGATCTCTTTGGCAGGCAACACTAAAGTCGGAAACGAGAGCACAACAAAGGGAGGGCCATACAAGGCCGAAATAGTGGACTCCAGTAAGACATTTTTCGGGGCTGTTTTGAAGAATGATGATGAGAACGGTGGTCTGAAACAGTGAGGAAACTCCCGGCCATTCACTAGAGTTTTCAAAGAGGTGTTAGATGGATGGAGATAGCAGCCAATTAGGGGTTAAAGCAATCGGTTGAAATAAAACTGTGAAGGAGGGTAAGAGAAACAAATGAAATGTATTTGGTGTATATGCATAAGTGTGTATATAAAGATAAGTTGATGTACATATGCAATTGACATTTACTCAATGAAGTATACTTGGTGTAAGTGGTTTGGCATATTTTGAGGAAACTCTTAAGGGGATACACGCTTAAATTTAGAAGAAGGTAAGGAGTAAGGAGGGTAACCTACACTCTCTAGTTTAAATATATATAAATATATATATATAAAAGTGATTTAAGAATATATATATATATATATATATATATATATGGCGGTATATATAAATGATGGTGATATATAATAAAAGAAAATAACACCCTTGGCTACCTAAGAAAGGAAAGTTGTAGGTGAACAATTATTTAAGTTAATTAGGCTTTGGTGAAATAAATATTTATGGTGAATTTTGATGTGCATTGGTGATATAGGAAACACAAGTGGAAATAAAACCATTAAGCTAAGAAGTGCGTTTGTGGTGTATTAGTACCAAGTCTCAGTACTAGTGGTAAGATTTATATGTGTAAGATTTTGTTATGTTTATATCTTTAATTAACAGTGTAATATATATATATATATATATATATATATATATATATATAAAGATATTATATGTATTGTGGAATTGAGGTTGAATACACTAGGCTTGTTATTGGAATTAGTCTAAGTATGCATGATTGTACACAGGATACATGTTGCATATGCATTTATGCATTTTGTTTCTTCATGCATAACATGTGACAAGGATCTATAATGATCCATGAGTTTTATTGAAAGGCATTGCTTTATAAATAATATGTTGAACCTTTTTAATACATCTTGACATTGTATTACCTTGGACAGCCTCGATTTTATAATTGTGATATACTTTGATAGGATTTGTAAAATCATATACCAATTTTGTTATTGGTTGATTATACATTTTGGAATATTCATGTTTTAATTATTTGTTATCATAAAGGGTTTAAGTAAAAGGTTTTGTTTTGAGACAATGGTACCCTGACTTTATATGCTAATATAGCATTTTGTTCATGTATATGTATGTGCTGAACCAGCCTGTGTGGCTTGGACCCTAGGTATAACTACATTTTGTTATTGCCTAAAGGCAGGATTTTATCTGACAACAAGTTGAGACACCATATACTAGTAACTAGCTGATCAGTGGCACTGAGAAGATCTATAATCATAGATAGTTTCTTTAAGATGGGAGTTTGTATCTCTTATGAGATCTTATGTTCATGATTAGCTACCATGGAGTTTGTTGATATTACCCATTGAAGTCTATAACCATGTCTCGAATCTAGTATACTGTTTTGTACATTTGTGCCATTGGATAACGCATATATTTACTGCTTTTGGTTTACACCTGTGATTTGAACCGCAACATGTGCATAAGTGTTTATGCTTTGGATATAGCACTTTTACAAAACATTTTAAAAGTTTATGAAATATTGCATTATTCTCTCAGAGTTTGATACATGAATATTTTATGCATGACACATGTATTTTGTTAATAGGCACAAACTCAAGGAGCCTTAATACAAGACTAAATTAATTAAGAATAATTATTGTATAATGTATAGATTAAATTGTTTTAATCTCGGTTTTCAAGCATGAGCATAAATGCATTTGCACAATATAAGCTTGGCATATCTTCGCATATATTTCTTACTGGGCTTTAGCTCACCTCCATCTTTTTCCTACAAATTACTTCCAATAGTTCTAGGTCTGAGAGTGGTGCGTTGAGCTCTTCTCCTGCATGCTTCAGAGCTTACTTGTTCTGTTTCAGGTATATGGCTTCTTTGGTTCTTTTTAGTTTATATTCCAAATTGTAATTTTTTTGTGTACTCAGTGATATATAACTAGGATGTAAGTAATAGGAACTGTACACTTCTATACCTTGAGATGGATTCCCTTAATTATTTTGCACAGATGATTGTGATATTGTATGGTACTTAATGAGATGATATTTATGAAATAAATTGACAGGTTTCATCAAATGTTATTAAAGGATGAGAAATAGACATGTATAGGGGCGAAAAGTTTCAATTTCGACTTTAGTACGTATTATAAGGCAAATAAATAGGGCCCTAGACAATTAGTCTTAAATAATTAAAATGAGAGGTAATCTAGTTATTATGTAATAACTACACTGAGCGAGTGAAAAACGTAATTAGGTAAAGGAAAACGTTAGCCCGAAATTCCTAGCTTCCGAGGGCATTACACATTGATATTAGCAAGTTGAAAATGATGGAGTTGTATTGAAAAATAAAACCTTTTTCATGATAAGTAAAAATGTTGAAGAAAGACAAATTTCAACATCATGATGGGAACGATCAATCTTGGAAAATATTTAATGAAGGCAAACAAAAATATAAATAAAAGGAGATCAACTTCATTAATCTAGATTTGAACACATGTTATGGGATAAATGTTGTCATTTGCACCTTTGTAATGAGTATTCGCATAAGACATTTGCGTCTAAGACAATGTAGAGTCATTTACATCATGATAAAGATTTGTATTTGTAAAAAACCATTTGCATCATTGAATATATATTAATATTTACATTTTTTAAGTGCATTTGTGCCATTAGCATGGATTTTTTTTAGAGGCATTCATATCTTAGAGAACATTTTCACTTTCATCATATTAGAATTTTGCATTTTCATTATTTATGTAATGACCCAATTTCATACACTTTGGTTGGGCTATGAGTCGATAATAGATTAGTACAATGAATCTTTTTATCATTTATATGTAAGCATAACATAATTTTGCGTGAAGACGTTATTGAATTAATCAAATTTCTAAATTCATTAGAGTTCAATTACAAAATATCCATGTTTAAATCTCCATATACATTTTCATAAACATTAATGTACTTACAAAAATTTAGATACAAAAGAATGTCTACTCTGGATATACCTTTTACGCAAAAGAAAACTTCGCGGTATATGACTGCACAAAAGAATCTTACTTACAGTTGGTGGTCCTAACTACTAAAAAGACTCTCTGGAGGAATGTAAGTGATGAGCTTAACATGCTCAATAAAGAAAGAGAGTGGCAGGTAGATAAGTACACTAACTATATGGGAATAAAAAGGTTGTGATGTAGAATATACAGAACTATTGGCATGGAGTAAAATCAGAGTCGAAAATCAATGATAGCAGTGTAAACCTTGTGTTGCCATAATTACAAGTTCTAAAACTTCATATGGTAGGATATAATAATTTTCATGAAATAATACAAATTATACAGTCAGTTCAGTAAATCAAATAGACGAGACAAGACAGAACATGCTATAGGCAGTATGACAAATGGCCAATGTCGGTGACTCCGAGCATCACTGATCAGGTGTGCTGGGATGTCAATCGTCGTGGGAGTGGTCAGCTACCCAAACGGCTCACAATACAGTATGTCCAAAGACAGAATACACGGTACAACGTGCTCACATGTGTGTTGTACAGTACATCGTACTCCGTGGACCACAGTAACAGTAGCAATATAGTAGACAATAACAATATTGTAGATTGCTGAGTTAATATATTTTGAAATGACAAAACAAGTAAATTCAATACTAGATATAAAATATATAAATGATTTAAACATGTTTAGAGTTTATCAGTACCAGAAACTAAGTATTTAAGGTTGAGAGATCGATCTCATGAGATGAGAGATCGATCTCCTGGGTTTTCTAGTATGTGAGATCGATCTCATAAGAATATGAGATCAATCTGCTAAGAGATTGAAAACTCAAAGAGACTATATAAGATATTGAGGAAGCAGAGATTGATCTGTAAGGGTTATGAGATCGATCTGTAAATTACAGAATGTCTGAGAGATCGATCTGGTTTAGGAAGAGACCGATCTCCTCTAAGTCAAAGGCTAAAGGTATTAGATCGATTTGTAGATCGATCTATGTTCAAACAGAGAGTTAAGGAGATCGATCTAGGGTGATTACAGATCGATCTCCTCTCTACGAGAATAATTGCTAGATCGATCTGGAGATCGATCTTGCCTCAAACAGAGAGATTAGAAGATCGATCTGCCGGTTCGACATATCGATCTTCACTAACATTTTCAAATTATAAGATCGATCTCTATAAATATGAGATCGATCTCCATGCTTCAATTTGTTTTGTAATTGCAGGAATTTAAACTAAGAGATCGATCTGGTCATGATGGGAGATCGATCTGGTACTCTACTGGAGGTTTCCAACGGCTCTTTCTGCAAAATCTTCTACGGAAAAAACAACATTAAATGCTCCAACTACCAATCCTGCTGTATAAAATCAAGCATTGAAGACACTGGAAAAGAAAACACTATTGCTATAAATTCTATATATTCTCAAGAAATCTTTTCCAACATTCTCTTTGTCTTCAAAGATCATTTATTGACATTGTTGTAAAAACCACTGTGTAGAAGCTATTTTGTCCTACCCTCAAAAGAGAGCTTCACTTTGTATTCATCCTTAAATTAAGAGACAAGAAGAGAGTTCATCTGTGAGTTAACTTTGTAAATGGTGAATATTTATCTGTGTAAAAAGGGTAGAGAGATTATTCCTTAACCTGTAAAAGGGTGTTTGTAACAGCTATTGATAGAGTGAAAGAAAGCTCTTGACAAGGAGGTCAAGAAGAGAGGACGTAGGCAAGAGATTGGCCGAACCTCTATAAACTACTGAGTTTGCTATTTCCTTCCTTATCTCCTTTCAATTTATTGCACTACATTTTATTGATTATTCTTTGATTACTTGCAATTAGATTCAATTAAGTTTAAATTTACCATAATCTTTAGAAAATCGATTCACCCCTCCTCTCGGTAGAGCCAAAAATTGGTATTAGAGTAAGGACTCTTTGATCACAAAGGAATAACTTCCTAAAGAGTTAAAAATGATCTAATGGCTCACAACAATGTAGCAACCAATCTAGTAGGAGAGGGGCATTCTACAGTTAGGCCTCCCATGTTCAATGGTGAACATTATGCTTATTGGAAAACTAGGATGATGCTTTTCATTCAAGCAAATGATTATGAGGTATGAAGGATTATAACTAAAGGTCTTCAAATCCCAACTAAAAGAATAGAGGGAAGAGATATCCCTAAAGAAGAAGATGAGTGGGATTCAAATGATGTAAAATGTGCTTAGCTAAATGCAAAGGCCATGCACACCCTATTTTGTGCTTTAGGGCCAAATGAGTATAATAGAGTCTCCAGTTGTGACAATGCCAAACAAATTTGGGATAAATTGGCAATTACTCATGAAGGCACAACTCAAGTAAAAGAGACTAAGGTAGGAATGCTCACACATGATTTATGAGTTATTTAGGATGAAAGAAGGAGAGTCAATTAGTGACATGTTCACTAGATTTACTGATGTAATAAATGGGCTAAAGTCTTTAGAGAAAATCTATTCAAATATAGAAATGGTTAAGAAAATATTGAATAGCCTACCAAAATCATGGGAAGCTAAAGTAACTGCAATTGAGGAGTCCAAAGATCCCCACACACTATCATTAGATGAATTAATAGGGTCACTACTCACATATGAAATGAAGTCAAGGAGAAATGAAGAGCCACCCAAGAAAGTGGGAGTAGCTCTGAAATCCACTACTCAAGAAGATTTGAAAGAGAATAAAAATGAGAGTGGTAGTGAAGAAGATCTTGATGTGGTAATGTTTGCCAAGAGATTTAATAAATTTATGAGAATGATTGCAAGTGGCAGTGGTAGGAGAAACCACAAGAAAGATCAAGAAGAGTTAGGTAGAAAAGATACTATTGTATGTTATGAATGTAAAAAACCTGGACATATTAAATTTAACTGCCATCTTCTTAAAAGATCAAATGATAGGTATCACAGAAGGAAGGCAATGATGGCAACATGGAGCGACAGTGACAACTCTGATGATGATTCAAATGAGGATACTGCCAATCTATGCTTTATGGCTATTGAAGATGAAAAGGTAACTTCAGATCTCAATGAATATTCTTTTGATGAATTACAAGATGCATTTGATGATCTTGCATTAGAATATGAATGCATGAGTATGAAGTACAAAAATTAATATCTAAACTAAAGAAAGAAAATGAGTTAATACTAAAGGATAAGATAGAATGTGAAAAGAGATTACAAAATACAAATCTTGAAATTCATGACCTAAAAGAAAAAAATAGTAACTTACATAATTCCTTTACTAGATTTTACATGGGTCAACAAAAATTAGATAACATGCTAGAAACTTAAAGGGCTTTCTTTGATAAGAATGGATTAGGATATGAAGGAAAAAGTGGGGAGACTCACCTCAAAAGCTTCTTAGTTAGAAAAAATATGCATAAACCCTCAACTACTTGTTCATATTGTAATAAAAAGGGGCATGCATCATATAGTTGTAATGTGAAGATGACCACATTTAAAGGAAAAATAGTGAAAAGAATTTGGGTTCCAAAAGAGGTAGTTAATTCAAAAGACATTAATGCTATATTAAAATGGATCCCAAAGGGATCAAGAACTCTATTCACTAACTCCAAAGGACCCAAGAAAATTTGGGTACCTAAGACAAAAGTTTGAATGTTGATTATAGGTGAATGAGCATTGCCACAAAGAAAAAACAAAGGAAGCTTGGTACTTGGACAGTGGATGCTCAAAACACATGACCGGTGATAGAAGCCACTTCAACTCATTTAAATCAAAAGTTGGTGGAGAAGTCACATTTGGGGACAACTCCAAAGGCCAAGTTGAAGGAAGTGGTTCAATTGGTAATGATTATTTTTCACTAGAAAAGGTTTTACAAGTTAGGTGTCTAAAACATAATTTGCTAAGTATTAGCCAACTTTGTGACAAAGGTTACAAAGTAATTTTTGATTACTTGAAATGTCATGTTATAGATCCTAAATCTAATAAAGTTCTTTTTATAGGTTATAGACAAGGTAACATATACATTGTTTATCTAAATGAGCTTAAAAATAAAAATGTATGCCTTATGGTAGATAAAGAAAAAGAACCTTGGTTGTGGCACAGAAGACTAGGTCATGCTAGCATGCATGTATTATCTAAGCTAGCTAGAAAAGACCTTGTTATAGGATTACCTAAGTTGTCCTTTGACTATGACAAAATTTGTGAAGCTTGTGTCAAAGGATAACATAAAAGGATAACATTTAAACCTAAACATAGTGTATCAACCACTAGGCCTCTCCAATTGCTTCACCTAGATCTATTTGGACCAACTAGAACTACAAGCGTAGGTGGGAAACATTATGGGTTTGTGATTGTAGATGATTACACTAGGTTCACTTGGGAGTTCTTCTTGAGAGTAAAAAATGAAGCCTTAGAAAAATTCATTGTCTATACAAAAGTAGCCCAAAATAAAAAAGGTTACACTATAACTAGTATTAGAAGTGATCATGGTAAAGAGTTTGAAAATATTGGATTTAATGAATATTGCAATGATCAAGGAATTAGTCACAATTTTTCAGCCCCTAAGACACCACAACAAAATGGGGCAGTTGAGAGAAGAAATAGAACATTGGATGAAATGGCTAGAACCATGTTGTGTGAAAATAACTTACCTAAATATTTTTAGGCTGAAGCTATAAATACATCTTGCTATATCATTAATAGAGCCATGATTAGACCAATCTTAAAGAAAACCCCTTATGAGCTTTACAAGGGAAAGAAGCCTAATATTAGCTATTTTCACCCCTTTGGTTGTAGATGCTTTGTCTTAAATAATGAAAAAGACAATTTAGGAAAATTTGATGCCAAGAGTGATGAGGGAATCTTTTTAGGCTATTCTTTGAATTCAAAAGCATATAGAGTATATAACAAAAGAACCTTGATGGTTGAAGAATCAATACATGTAATATTTGATGAGTCAAATGATATATCTAAAAGTTTAACCAATGATGAGGATATTGAAATATTTGATGAGAACTTGAAAGAAACCTCAAACATAGAGAATGATCTATTAGAAAAACTTGACATTAATAAAGAGGATGAAGAAGAACTAGAAATATTAGAAAGAGAGTCTAGAGCACCAAGAGAATTAGGATATGTCAAAGATTGTGAAATAGTAGGTGATCCAACTCTTGGAGTTAGAACAAGATCCTCTCTAAGAAATGTGTGTCAATATATAGCCTTTGTATCTCAAATTGAACCAAGGAATGTCAATGAAGCTTTAGATGACAATAATTAGTTTTTAGCCATGTAAGAAGAACTAAATCAATTTGAAAGAAGCAAAGTATGGAATCTAGTTCTTTCCTAGACCTAGTGATCACTCTATAATTGGAACTAAATGGATCTTCAAGAACAAAATGGATGAAAATAGTGTGATCATAAGAAACAAAGCTAGGCTAGTTGCACAAGGCTATAGGCAAGAAGAAGGAATAGACTATGATGAAACTTATGCACCGGTAGCTAGATTAGAAGCAATAAGAATGCTACTTGCCTTTGCATGCTACAAAAACTTCAAATTATATCAAATGGATGTAAAGAGTGCATTTTTGAATGGCTTCATAAATGAAGAAGTTTATGTTGAGCAACCTCCCAGTTTTGAAAGTCATGAATTTCTTGAACATGTATTCAAACTCTCTAAAGCACTTTATAGTTTGAAATAAGCTCCTAGAGCATGGTATGAAAGACTGTCAAAATTCTTAATAGAAAAAGGATTTTCAAGGGTAATAGTAGATACTACTTTATTTATCAAAAATAAAAATAAAGATTTACTAGTTGTTCAAGTATATGTAGATGACATTATTTTTGGATCAACTAATGAATCTCTTTGTCAAGAGTTTGCTAAGATCATGCAAGGTGAATTTGAAATGAGCATGATAGGAGAGCTCACCTACTTCTTGAGACTTCAAGTGAAGCAAACGAAAGATGGAACCTTCATCAATGAAGCTAAATATACTAAGGATTTGCTCAAATGATTTAGAATGGATAACTGCAAACCTCAAGAAACTCCAATGGGTACCAACATCAAGCTTGATAAAGATGAAAGTGGTAAGTGTGTAGAGACTAAACTATATAGGTCTATGATTGGTTCATTGCTTTATCTTACTGCAAGTAGACCAGATATTTTGTTTAGTGTATGCCTAAGTGCTAGATTTCAATCTTCTCCTAGGGAGTCACATTTACTAGCCACTAAAAGGATCTTTAGGTATCTTAAAGACACTCCTTCTCTAGGACTTTGGTACCCTAAGAACTCCACCTTTGCTCTTCATGCTTTTTCTGATGTAGACTTTGGAGGCTGTAAAATAGATAGAAAGAGCACTTCAGGAACATGCCAATTCTTAGGAAATAGATTAATCTCATGGTTCTCTAAGAAACAAAATAGTGTAGCACAATCCACAACAGAAGCAGAATATATAGCAGCTGGTAGTTGTAGTGCTCAAGTGTTGTGGATTAAACAACAAATGAAAGACTATGGTATTGACATGAAACAAGTCTCAATCAAATGTGAAATACCAGTGCCATTAATCTCTCTAAAAATCCAATTCAACACTTTAGAACTAAGCATATTGAGATTAGGCATCATTTTCTTAGAGATCATGTACAAAAAGGAGATATAATTCTAGAATATATTGATACTTTACATCAAATAGCTGATATCTTCACCAAACCACTTGATAGAGATAGGTTTTGTGTTCTTAGAGGTGAATTAGGACTCATAAATGTTCCTTGAGATTTATCCTCTTCAAAACCCTGATTTCAAAGTGATTTTCAACTGATTTTTCAATTCATTTTCTGGGCAAAAAGTATGAGAGATCGATCTCCTATCACCATAGATCGATCTTTATGCTCTAAATTAGCCTAAAGCAGTAAGGTTCAGCTAAGTAGATCGATCTTCTATCCCATAAGATCGATCTCCTTAAGCTTCTGTATTTCACAGATCGATCTTTGTATTTGGCAGATCGATCTCCTTAAGCCTCTGTAAAGTTACAGATCGATCTTTGCATTTGGCAGATCGATCTCCTTAAGCCTCTGTAATGTTACAGATCGATCTTTGCATTTGACAGATTGATCTCCTTAAGCCTATGTAAAGTAGCAGATCGATCTCTGCATTTGGTAGATCGATTTCCTTGAGCTTCTGTATTTTGAAGATCGATCCTTTGAAACATCATATCGATCTCTTCAAGTCTCTGGAAATATCATATCGATCTAGTACCTCGACAGATCGATCTCCTTAGCCTTGGACTATAAATACTACTTCAAAATCCCCAAACTTCAAAATCCCAAATCTTCAAATCCCTAACCCTCTATCGCGCCTCCTCCTTCGATTCTCACTCCCAGATCGATCTCGGTAAGGTTCTTGTCAAATCTCTTCATCAATCTGTGTTCTAGTAACCTACATTATTGAATTTTCTTCAAAAATTTCTTTGTTTTTGCTGAAATCTTCATTAGGGTAATTCTAGAACTGTTCTATTGCCTAGGTTTCTAGAGAACTGTTGCCTAGGGTCTGCAAAACAATTTTAGAGTGTGTCTAGCTAAAATTTTAGTCTACAATCATGCCTCATCTTAAGAGAGTAGGCCAAAAACCACCTAGACCAAACTCAAATGTTGATAGAGGGTCATCTTCCCAAATAGCTCCTCCCTCTTCTGTCACCACCTTTAACAGGTGTTTTCAAACACTTGCAAAAAAGAGACGATATAAAGAGTATTTCTCAACTATGCCAATTAAACACTGGGGAACAATTGACTTCTCTTTACTAAATTGTATTGATTTCCCTTATCTGTCAAAAATGGAAGAGTTTGACTGACTTCAATTCCTTAAAATTAACACCCCAGCACCTCCAAACATCATTAGGGCCTTCTTTTCTAACACTGAACTCATCTATGACCCTGATGATACCTGCAAGATTCTAGGGTTCAAAACATTTATCATGGGTAAAACAATCCCTATAGACACAACCATACTAGCCCGAGTGTTTGGCATAGAAGATGATGAGTTGACCAATAAAGAGGAGGAAGTACCTCTAGAATTTAACCTCCCCGGGGATAAGGTGATCTACCGATGCATCCAAGATTACTCCATCTTATCATCTCGTGGAACCTTAGACCCTTCGGTACCCGCCACTCCACGGTCAGGAGACTAGACCGTTTTTGGCTCTACTACCTTCACACTTCACAAAATCAAAAACCAAATCTAGTCCACTTCATTTACGAAGACTAGCTAAAAATAGTACACAGCCAAGCCTCCACGATAGTCTTCCTACAACCGCTTGCGCACTTGCTTCAACGACTCGGGGTCGATTGTTCCTGTGAGACCGGTGAAGTGCCTTCTACAAAGAGCGTATTAAACATTGGCACACTTCACCATATGGGGTACTACAAGGACTTTCAAGGGCAATGGAGGAAGAAACGAGAAAACCAGTCTGAGGCAGCCATGGAAGAAGACCTACCCACTGAGCCTACCGCCCCAACTACTGAGGCTCCTTCTTCGTCGACTGCTCAGCCCACTGCACCTGCATCATCATCCTACGGGCTAGAATCGATTATGGCAATGGTTATGGAACTTAACCAGAAGATGGATGAAGGATTTGCAAACCTTCATGCCACACAACAAGCTATGTTCGATGAGCTGCAGTTACCCGCACTCGAGTCGAGCGATTTCCTCCTCAGTCTTAGGGCATGCTAGCCAAGAATGTCCTAGATGATTACTAAGTTTATCTTCCATTGTTTACATTTTGAGACATTATTTGCTTGAATGTTTATCTTGTGAAATGACATGATTACTCATTTGAGGACATGTATTATGGTTAGATTTCATTTTGAAATGACATATCTTTTGAAATTAAATGATTTTATTCCTTTATTGCCATTGATATGACAAAAAGGGGGAGAAGAATATGTTATGTTAAGAAAACATGTTTAAAGGAAGCTTAAATTAAGGGGGAGTTAAGGGGAGCTTACATTAAGGGGGAGTTTTTGAAAGCAATTCAAATTTTATGGATAATGCAAAAGGGGTAACTAAACATGTTTATTGAATAAAGTTTTGTCATATCAAAAAGGGGGAGATTGTTGAGTTAATATATTTTGAAATGACAAAACAAGTAAATTTAATAATGGATATAAAATATAGAAATGATTTAAACATGTTTAGAGTTTATCAGTACCAGAAACTAAGTATTTAAGGTTGAGAGATCGATCTCCTGGGTTTTCTAGTATGTGAGATCGATCTCATAAGAATATGAGATCGATCTGCTAAGAGATTGAAAACTCAAAGAGACTATATAAGATGTTGAGGAAGTAGAGATCGATCTGTAAGGGTTATGAGATCGATCTGTAAATTACAAAATGTCTGAGAGATCGATCTGGTCTAGGAAGAGATCGATCTCCTCTAAGTCAAAGGCTAAAGGTATTAAGATCGATCTGTAGATCGATCTATGTTCAAACAGAGAGTTTATGAGATCGATCTCCTGTGGATAGAGATCGATCTCCTCTAAGTCAGAAAGTTGAGATCGATCTAGGGTGATTAGAGATCGATCTCCTCTCTACGAGAATACTTGCTAGATCGATCTACTGGTTAGACAGATCGATCTTCACTAACATTTTCAAATTATAAGTTCGATCTCTACAGATATGAGATCGATCTCCATGCTTCAAGGTGCTTTGTAATTGTAGGAATTTAAACTAAGAGATCGATCTAGTCATGATGGGAGATCGATCTGTTACTCTACTGGAAGTTCCCAACGGCTCTTTCTGCAAAATCTTCAACGAGAAAAACAGCATTAAATGCTCTAACTACCAATCCTGCTATATAAAATCAAGCATTGAAGATACTGGAAAAGAAGACACTATTGCTATAAATTCTGTATATTCTCAAGAAATCTTTTCCAACATTCTCTTTGTCTTCAAAGATCATTTATTGACATTGTTGTAAAAACCACTGTGTAGAAGCTATTTTCTGCTACCCTCAAAAGAGAGCTTCACTTTGTATTCATCCTTAAATTAAGAGAGAAGAGGAGAGTTCCTCTGTGAGTTAACTTTGTCAAGGGTGAATATTTGTTTGTGTAAAAAGGGTAGAGAGGTTATTCCTTAACCTGTAAAAGGGAGTTTGTAACAGCTATTGATAGAGTGAAAGAAAGCTCTTGACAAGGAGGTCAAGAAGAGAGGACGTAGGCAAGAGATTGGTCGAACCTCTATAAACTACTGAGTTTGTTGTTTCCTTCCTTATCTCCTTTCAATTTATTGCACTACATTTTATTGATTATTCTTTGATTACTTGCAATTAGATTCAATTAAGTTTAAATTTACCATAATCTTTAGAAAACCAATTCACCCCCTCTCGGTAGAGCTAACGTAGACAGTAACGGTAACAATGTAGCATTATTTAACCAAGCCCATTGTCTCCAATGCAAACCAGGTTGTACGACACATAGCTAGCATGCGGCTCAAGCATGTTTTATTCGGTACAGATTGATAAACAGCTCATGTTCATCAAATCAGTTCAAAACATAGTTCAGTACATAAAACAATTTAAAAAGGAGCTGACTCATCATCTTTTGGTTGAAAAACCTCAGTATGCAGTACTTGAAAATTAAAACTAGAGGTTTAAATAATAAATTAGGTTGTAACGGTACCCACGTAAATAAATTAAATTTTATTAGGTAAGGTTAGGCCATTTAACTAAGGCTAAAGTTCTATATATAATCAGCTTAAAATTTATATCTATAGTTCAATAGTAAACAAGTTTGTGTAATTATCTCTAACAGTTCACAAAATTTCCTTACCCTGGTGGCTGATAGTAATTCCTTTATGCCCCAGTACCGAGAGTGGGTGTGACGCCCCGGAAGTGTGGAAAACAGGGCAAATTTAAAATTTATTTACATCATTTCACAATTCTATGTGCATTCCTGTGCAGTATCATGCAACATCATATATATATATATGTTATAAAACTTTAACCTCAGGATCTCATCATCCAATTTATACATCACACTATATACATTCCTCAGTTTCAAATTAATAAATCCTAATACATCCCATACATCACTGTTCATTAAGTGTTTGTAAATACAATATTAGTCTGGGTACATGAAATGATAAATTATACCTCAAAGTAAAATATATGGCCTGGAACTCAAGTCGTCCACTAGCCACTACTCGTATGTCACAGGGAAACTCTCTCACTAGAAGAAATCTGGGGGGAATATAAAAACAGGGTGAGCTTCTAAATCGCTCAGTAAGGCGGTAAGGGACTCATGAATAAAATAATGATTTGCACAGCACAATCATTTTGTCTTATGGGTGAACACCCAATAAATTCAGTAGAAAAGTGTAGCATGAATAATCAAAACAGCATCTCAACTCATTTCTCAAGGCTCATGCAGAAACATGATAATAAATGGGTCATTACAAAATCATAGTTACAAGGATGTAGAAAACAGGATGCGATAATGGCTTTTCTCATAAAACGTGATAAAAATCACCGTAATAGTAATGCACGTGGCATAGCCACCAAACACAATCTCATGTGTAAAACAAGACTAGGCAAATAAAACTCAGATAAAATATTTGTCATGGCACATCAGTATAATTCTCCTCTGGGTGCACATCCCAGGCATCCTCAAAAGAGGGAACGTCGACAATATGGTCGTGTACATGGTATATTGGACTTACGCATTACCAGAACAAGTCCCGATCTTACATGCTACCAGAGCAAAGCCTCTCCTCATGCACACTATCGGTCTTACATGCTAAAGCAAGGCCCGGACTTACATGCTACCAAAGCAAGGCCTCCTAGTGCTACCAAAGCGGGGGGAAAATATCAGACTTACATGCTACCAGAGCAATGCCCGGACTTACATGCTACCAGAGCAGGGCCACCCAGCACTACTAGAGCGGGGGTCATCTCACGTTACCAAAACGGAGGCATCTCTCGTTACCAAACAGAGGAATATCAAACTTACATGCTACCAGAGCAAGGCCCGATGTGTATTCAACATGACACGCCTAAGTCTCAGTAATAGCCATTATCATATAAAACTGTTTTGCCTTTACGTAGCACTTATAATGGTTTTTATCATAAAAATCATCTCAAAACCGTTTTGTACTGAACACAAAACATGTCAAAACTGAGCTCAAACCGGTAAAACCACGCACACATTTCTCAAATCTCAGTACGCCTTAACATAGAGCCCAAATCACTTTTCACTTTTTAAACTCAAAACGGTTATAAAACAATTTCACATTTAGTCTACAACTCATAAAAATTAGGCCCCAACCGGCTATAAAACTGTGTGCAATAATTCATTCACAACTCATAAAAACATTCTTGTTTTCTCAAATCACATTTCATGCTACAATATCATCACAAAATTGCATACACAAATGAGTTTAAGTTTCCCTTACCTTGTTGCACCTCGTGTAGTGTAATCGTTCCCCCAAACGACGGACTAGTCTCACATTCCTCTTTGGAACTCCCGGGCGGTCCAAACGATGCTAAAACATTAATAATTCATCTCAATCACATCATCGAGCACATATTTGCTCGTTAAATACTACAAACCTCGTTTTTCTCATATTCCTATCATAATCCGCATTCTTATCCACTACAGTTCAAATCCTACATTTTTCATCCATAATATCCATGCCAAAATCACCTCATTGTCTCGATTCCAATTTATAGCCAAAATTCCAAAATTACCACAAATTGTATAATATCATCATCACTCCAACAAAATCACAATTTCATCAACTCTAATAATTTCCTAGCTATTCTATCACAACATCCATAGTCACAATCACCAAAATCACCTCAATATCAAAGATTAAAGCTTAGAAATTTACCCAAAACTTATGGAGAGCTCTATTCTCACATCGATTCAATTCGTCCTTCGATTTTTAAGTACATTGTTCTCCTTTGGACGAGGAACAACTTTCCTTCTTGCCTCTGCCTGAGATTTGGACGAAAATGGGGGTTTTAGAGGAGAGAGAAAGCTAGGATTGCGAAAATGGCGATTTGGAGAGAGAGAGATCAATTTTTAGAAAAACAAAGGGGTCTTTATATAGGCCAAACGTAGGAGATCGATCTAGTCCTTGATAAGATCGATCTCTCTTTGAATTTGGGAACGTTTTAAGGCAATTTTATGCCTAGGATATTGATTTGTCGTGGGGTGAGATCGATCTCATAATTGCTTCATGAGATCGATTTGCTCATTGAGGAGTTTGATCTTCTGTTTACAGAATACTTCATGAGATCGATATGCTCCTTGAGGAGATCGATCTTCTCTTTACAGAAACATTTAGAGATCGATCAGCTAGCATATGAGATCGATCTGCCTATCAGTTCTTGCACATTGTTTTTTACATTTTGGAGCCATAAGATCGATCTCTCATCCTTGGAGATCAATCTAGCCTTCACAGATTGTACTGCTGTTGCATCAATTTGAAGAAAACTCAATGTAAAACTTCCCAAAATCTACCTCATAGTCCATAATTCAATCCATACACATTCAAGGCTTAAAAACCTCATCTTCTTACACTTCATCATATTTAAAACTTGTGTGTACATTAACATATCATAATTACATACACCAAATTACAATTCTCATAAACTGGGGTATACATAATTCTCAGTTCTCACAGTGGGTCAGTCCGTTCTTGTTCGTTTGCTTGCTCTGGAGCTGCAATAAATTTTCAACTACCTCGATTAGTCATTGTAAACTCAAAATTGTTTTACTAAATCAAATTTAAGTAGTTAAACTTAATTATCCATAAATATCTTACACTTGGCCTAATCTACTGAAAATAATTCCTTATGCTTTTCCTCAATAATTTCTTCAAAGCTTTTTCCCAAAATAAAAATCTTAAAACCGCAACATTCAATACAGCTATTAGGATCCATGTTCTCGGTCTATCAAACAAGCTTTTCCAAGCTCATTTCTTGGTGTTACAGTGCGAAAACGTGGAATTTAGGGCTAGCTTTTTTTATATATAGTTCAACTTCCTACTCAAAATGTATTCCTCTGCAGTGTTAGTTTATTTCTTATCTTATCGTTATTACTCTTTCTCATATCTAATTATACTTATATCGTTTTCAACAAAAAATCGGCAGCATAACCCCTTATATATATCCATAACCTCCTGCAAATTTCTAAAAACAAATACAAATATCCACAATCTAACAACTTAATATCCACAATTCAGTTGATTTTACTTTCTTTCATCCACAAAGAATTCATGGACCTTTCAAAACATCAACATTCCATTTAATCACAGCACATAGTATTAAAATGATCAATTTATCCAATTTACATACATGTACGACTCGATTACATCCCATCTTAAACTTATATACAAGTGTCTGCACAACTTAAAGTGTCTAGATACAAAATGAATAATACCTTGGCCGTGTACAAGCAGTAGCCTGGGGAGAGTCTCACCCACCAGCTTATGTCACGTACGTTGTAGGTATGGGTAATCACTGTAGATAATCTGAGAGGAGGAAGGAAAAGGGGGATGAGCTTCAACTAGCTCAGTAAGGAGTGCATTAAGATTAAATATAATAATCAAAGCATAAATAAAATAATGTCACAATTTCACATATTTAGAAACACGTGATAATTCTATTTTTAATTGAATTATTTGTGCTTAATTTCCTAATTAATTATTTAAATCCCCAATTTATTTTATTAATTATCTCCTTTATTTAATTAAAATTCTTTAATGTGCATATAAATTAAATCCAGATGAAACTCAGTCATTTCTTTAAAAAATGGGCTAAAAACGGGCTAAAGGAGACTGGACCACTTCCAATTTGAAGACCAAGTCACTAGTCGTCTAGACGCATGGGATGTCGGGTGTTAGTATTTTATTTGCTCCAAAACAATAAGATCGACATACACCGTGCCAACCTTCTGGAAGACACACGTCGGGCCACATCGTATAGGCAAGTGTACTAGAAGACGGATGACGTGAAAATATCTACTTTGCAGCAAATAAAATGAAGACAAGTGGCCAAACAATGCCAACTCATCTAGGATGGAAAATTACCATTGTACCCCTAATTGTGTGTATAAATAGAACAAGATGGCAATTGAAAAAAAAAGGTAGTGTAGTTAGAATAGTTATAGTCTTATTTTCCTTGTTTTTAGAAACATTTTCCGTTGGTTTTATTAACAGCCATCATTGATATAGAAATTTTACAAACTTGCATTTTATTTTTTTTAGATGAAAAAAGTTCCATTCTAGTTGTTGGTAATATTGTTTTTTTATTGCATTTGCTCTCATTTTCTCTTTTTAGTTGTTCATTCGGGTTGCCTTTTATTCTGGTTTCATTATGTTTTTCTACTGTCCATGCACATTTAGCTTGAATATTCAGTTATGCCTCGATCTGTATGGCCTATGAGTTGATTGGGCATCTGGATGTGGTTGTGAGAAGCTGGTGATCCACAACAATCTTACTCAAGCCGTGGCTGTATTTCTTCCATTATAGGAACATGGCCAAGTTATTTTTATTGAAATACTAGACTAAATCCCAATTTTCATTCACGATTTCTCCCTGCATCAGCTTTCAAGCTAAAGTATCACATTTTGTTGTTTCATTCCTCTCCACTATTCGGTCTTGTATCCCTGCTTCATGCGATCAGTTTTTGTTTCCTGTGCTTCAATTATATAAATGATTGTATTTAGATTTTGTTCATTGAACTTCAAATTTCTGCAGTAACGTTACCATTCTTTTTGTTTTCTTTTCATTGGTTGCATTTTCTTCACCGTTTGTCCATCTTCACCATTATTCTTCCTTTCTGTTATTTTTCTTAGCTTAGGTAGTGGTGTAGGATAGGAGTGAAGCCATGGCTATGTTGCATCTACTGGATCTGTTCTATCATTACCAGTATAGCCATAATGCAAGAGTGGTAGCAGCTAACACATGAGGATGCAAAACTGCTACGTGTGTTGAAGCAGGTCGTGGCTGCGAAGCTGCTTAGCAAGATCTCAAAGCTGATGCTACAAACGCTCTCTGTTCTGTTCTATTTCCATTCGTTTTTATTCTTCCTTTGGTTTGTTTTGATGTTGTTTTTTTAGTCTGCATTAATTTCTCATTTCCAGTTGTAGTTGTGACGCACTGATTAAGGCAGTAGCAGTGTACGGGTGCTGCGTTACTGGAATATGCTGAGCAAGGTCATTATGCTGGGGAGATAGATGCAACAAGAACAAGGGATGGTGGTGTATAATAGTGCAGAGCTGTGTTCCTCAGTTTCTAGTAGTTTATAGATGCATTTTCAGTGTCTGTATTTTGCTTTTGGGAAGCCTTAGTTTATACAGTTAGATTAGAGTTTTCATTTATTTTCTTTGCAGCACATGCTTTAATTTATTGTTATTTTAATTTATTTTCTTTCGTTTACTATGTTGATTAGCCGACTAGTTCATTTTCATTACAGAATATAGTGGTACAGGCATGGGTAGCGAAGCAGAATGCCGTGGAGCACTTTTGTTCTTGGTATAGCAGGAGACACTGCCTTCAATTCGACATTATTAGAACCTGAGCTGAGGGCGTGGCTGGGATTTGAGCAGAAGTAGATGGCATACTGGTCAAAAACGCAAGAATGCAACTGAAGCAGGAGTTGCTGCTGTGTGCTTTCTGGAGGTAGTTTACATGTGTTTTCGGTGCTCGTACAAACCAGGAGAGCAGGAACCGAGAGCAAGGAATGGAGCAGAGTAAGAGTAGGTGGAAGTTGCAGAGGTCAGCAGGAATGGGTGTTATTGTGCACATCGATTGCAGGGAATGGAGCAAGACCTGGACAGTGGCCTGGAGCAACGCCTGGAGATAGCATGAACCGACAGTGGACAGACCTGAAAATGAAAATAAAGCTTGAACTAGTTAGTGAGGTGCTGTGCTGTGTTGCAGGGGATGGACCAAGATGCGGCTAGCGTTTGGATGCAGCAGTAAAGGCCATCACCTGGGCACTAACGTGTACGTGCAGGAAGCTGTGCAGATCAAGGCTGGTACCGAAAGCAAGAGCAGGTACACGGACATGGAGGCAACTGGCGTACCATGTCTGTTAGCAGAAGGAGACGAAAGGGTGGCAACCCATGGCTTGAAGGAGTTGTCACAGTTTTATAATTTACCAAGTTTCGCTTTGCTATTTCTTTTTTTTTAATTATTATAGTTTCATGATGATTAATTAGCATAGTATATTAGTATATTAATAGGTTAGTTTATTGATTGGTATGACTATAGTACTCTACTTTATTGTTTTAAGATGTCATTTTAGTTTAGATAATTAGTTTTTAGTTATAAATATATAGTTATCATTTAAATTTTATTTTATTATTTATCTAGACATTTTATTAGGTTAGTAATTAGCTATAGTTACATTTAATTAGATCCACCATTTTAGACATTTAGATTTAGAGTTATAATTAAGAATTCCCTTAGGTTAATAGAATTAGACTTTTGGTTAGCTTAATTTGCATTTTTATTAAGTAGTTTAATTACATGCATATTTTATTTTTATTTTAAGCTTGTTTAATTTTAATCTAATTAATTTTGTTTCTTATTTTCATATTTTCATTTTTAATTGCGTTGATTAATTTTAACTGTTTTAACTATCTTTTGTAGGTTAATGCTTTTAATTACTCGGAGCTCTGTAAGTAATTTTAGCTCGGTTTTATTTTCTTTAGTTTATAGTTTTAATTATTTTCAGTATTGTTAGCCTTGTAGATCACTCCCTAAAAATTCATAATTTGCTAGGATATACTTAGGGTAAGATTAACCGGTACTTAATTAGGCTATTCAACTTCTCTGTGGGACGATAATCTGGGACTCAAATCCCATTATTACTTGTACGACCCAGCACTTGAGAATAGAATGTCTAGGTCACTTATAGTGAGCGTAGTCGCACAGCTCATTTTCATAATACCTCACAGCTCAAAATAGTTATGGAGACTAGGCATGAATATCAACGTCATGAAGGCAACCATAACGCCATCCTCAAACGAGGGCATCCTCCCAAGAGGGAATACAATACCTCTGGCCACGACAAGGTTGTAGACTGGATCAGGGTCATACAGTATCGGCTCAACACTACCAAAGTGGAGCCTGTAAGACCCGTATTTTCATATGTAACCTTATGATTTCGTACGTATGTCTATGTACATGTAATGTGAAACATAAGCAATGTAAAATCCATAAAATCGATGTAATATGAGTTTGGGAATGTACATATAAGTTTCATTGACTCAGAGGAATTGGACAGTGGATGAGTACGAGATCGCTAGGTAGATATGATATAGTCACGATGAGCCTTGAGGACAGAAAGGTTCAAAAATTCCTTGAGGGATTGAGACCTTCCATCAGAGCTCGACTAGCTCTACTGGACATTACCACCTACAATGAGGCAATACGCAGAGCTCAGTTATGTGAGCAAGACTATGAGTTACACACCTCAGAGTTGAGTAGGAGTGGTAAAGGCAGAGATAGAGACCGAAAGAGGTCAGTCGATGACAAAGGGTTCCGAAAGGGCCGAAGGTTATTTAGTAAGGTGCCTAAGATGGAGGAGACACGAGAGAGGTTTGTAAAGCCTCCAATTCATCCAGCATCGAGGGGCATAGTTATTGGTGGACCTCGACCTACCACAGAGCAGTGCAAGACATGTGGTAGATATCATGGGGGTAGACCGTGCCTATTATCGATGAGATCTTGTTATAGGTGTGGTAAACTAGCGCACATAGCTCGTGAATGCCTAGAGTTGATTGACACAGCCCCACAGAAGGGTAAAGAGCCAGAGAAGGTTACGATTGAAACACCTACACCTAAGAGGAAAGCCACAACTGAAGAGAAAGGAAAACAAGTTGTTGGTCATGGACAAGTGTTTGCTTTAGACTAGGCTTCTACAGAGACTTCTAAGGATGTGATTAAAGGTACCATCCTAGTCTATGATTTTAAAGCATTAGCATTGATTGATCCTGGTGCCACACATTCATTCATATTGCCTACCTTTGCATGTAAATTGATTGAACATGTAACACCTGTACCTCTGGTTAAGACTTTACTTATAAGCACTCCACTTAGAGAGAATGTGATGACAAAGTATGTCTGTAATGGTTGTAAGCTAAAAGTAGGAGAAAAAGAGATGTTAGCCAATCTCATTCTATTAAACATGAAAGACTTTGATGTAATATTAGGGATGGATTGGTTAGCTGCAAACCAAGTTGTCTTAGACTATTATGCTCAGACAGTAATGTTTCCTACCCTTGAAAAGTATATTGTCAGCTTTGCAAAGTAATGAAAGAAGTAATAAATTATGTCAAAGGATGGATGATTTTACTAATCAATATGTTGAAGGTTTTATAGCCTAAGTGGTTGATTTGGATAAGGTGTATCCCGATATGGTTGACATCCCTGTGGTTAGAGAATTCCCCGATGTCTTTTCGGAAGAATTACTAGGGTTGCCATCAGACAAAGATATGAAATTCTGTATCGATTTAGTGCCTGATACTGAACCAATATCCAAGCCATCATATAGAATGGCTCCAATTGAATTGGAGGAGCTAAAGAAGCAACTGCAACAGTTGTTAGACAAGGGATTTATCAAACCAAGTGTATCACCTTGGGGAGCACCGGTTTTGTTTGTAAAGAAGAAAGATGGTAGTCTCCGACTGTGTATAGACTATCGGTTGTTGAACAAGGCTACCATCAAGAATAAATATCCCCTTCCATGGATTGATGATCTATTGGATTAATTGCAGGGAGCACAAATCTTTTTCAAAGATTGATCTGAGGTCTGGGTATTGTCAGTTAAGAATTCGACGTGGAGATGTACCCAAGACAGTGTTCAAGACCCGGTATGGCCATTATGAGTTTCTAGTTATTCCATTTAGGTTGACGAATGCTCCTATAGCATTTATGGCCTTAATGAATGATGTATTCAAGCCATACCTGGACAGATTCATGATTGTCTTTATAGATGACATAGTGGTGTACTCGAAGTCCAGGGAGAGCATGAGCAACATTTGAGAACAATGTTGTAGACCCTCCGAGATCAGGAGTTGTATGCTAAACTCAACAAGTTTGATTTCTGGCTGAGTGAGATATCATTTTTGGGTCATGTAGTCTCGAGAGACGATGTATAATTGGATCCATCCAAGATAGAGGCTGTGATACAGTGGAATAGACCCATGACGGTTACAGAGATCTGCAGTTTCCTGGGTTTAGCAAGTTATTACCGATGATTTATCGAGGGTTTCTCTACATTGGCTGCTCCATTAACACGTCTTACTCGAAAGAATGTGGTATTCGAGTGGGATGATAAATGTGAGAAAAGTTTCTATGAGTTAAAGAACAGGCTGACCACCACACCTATTCTTACCATACCCACCAGCTCAGGAGGTTATACAGTGTATACAGATGCCTCGGGACAGGGATTGGGCTGTGTGTTGATGCAGGACGGGAAAGTAGTAGCCTATGTATCCAGACAACTTAAGGACCATGAGAGGAACTACCCGACCCATGATTTAGAGTTGGCAGTCGTGGTATTTGCGTTGAAAATATGGAACCATTACTTATACGATGAGAAATTTTAGGTGTACACAGATCATAAGAGTCTCAAATATCTGTTTTCACAGAAAGGGTTGAATATGAGGCAAAGACGATGGATAGAGCTTCTAAAAGATTATGAGTGCAAGATACTATATCATCCAGGAAGGGCTAATATTGTGGCAAATGCCCTAAGTAGAAAGAGCCTCAGAATGGTATCGCACATGATGGTCAGGGAATATAAGCTACTTGAGTAGTTTGCGCACCTTAGGTTGGATATAGCCCCTCTTGATATTGACAAAGACTGTGTGATAGCTAGCCTACGAATGGAATCAGATTTGATTGACCAGATATGCTAAGCTCAGTATGTCGATCTATTATGTGAGGATCATGCGAGTCAGATACAGAAGGGTGATATGGTCGATTTCTTTGTGAGTGATGATGGCCTACTGAGGTTTAGAGGTAGGATTTGCATTCTCAATGACCCAGAACTAAAGAGATTGATTTTGCAGAAGCTCATTCATTGAGATACACATTGCATCCGGGAGGTAACAAAATGTACTAGAATCTCTGAAAAGTGTATTAGTGGTCAGGGATGAAAAGAAATATCGTAGAGTTTGTGGCATGATGTCTAATATGGTAGCAAGTAAAGGTAGAGCATCAGAAGCCTACAGGGTTATTGCAGCCTCTACCAGTACCAACTTGGAAATGGGAGCATGTCACCATGGATTTCATCATGGGATTACTGAGGACTAAGAGGAACCATGATGCTATCCGGGTAGTGGCTCACTTTCTAACTATGAAAGCTATAGATACCTTGAGTAGCTTAGCAGAATTGTAAGTACGGGAGATAGTGAGGCTACATGGTGTACTAGTGAGCATCGTATCAGATAGGGATTCTCGCTTCACTTCTCGCTTTTGGGAACAATTTCAGGAAGCTATGGGCTCCCGATTGAGTTTCAGTACTGCTTTCCATCCTCAAACCGATGGTCAGCCAAAGAGGACCATCCAAACGTTAGAGGACATGTTGAGAGCAAGTGTTATGGATTTTAAAGGCTCTTGGGATCATCACCTACCATTAGTCAAATTTGCATACAACAATAGCTATCACTCGAGTATTGTGATGGCACCATATGAAGCCTTATACGGTAGAAGGTGTCGATCCCCTATTGGATGGGAAGAAGTGGGTGAAAGGAAAATTTTTGCTCTTGATTTGGTACAACAAGCCTCTGAGGTTGTTCAACTGATATGTGAGAGATCACAAATAGCTCAAAGCAGGCAAAAACATTACGCTGACATAAGATGAAAGCCACTAGAGTTCACTGTGGGTGACTCTATTTTCTTGAAAGTCTCTCCCTCGAAAGGGCTTATGAGGTTCGATAAGAAGGGTAAGTTGAGCCCTCGGTATATCGGACCATTTGAGATACTGGAGTGTGTGAGAGATAAGGCCTATAGGCTAACATTGTCACCGAAGCTAGCAGGCATACATAATGTCTTCCACGTCTCGATGCTTCAAAAGTACCATCCAGATCTGACTCATGTGATTCGGTATAAGCCGTTGAAGCTCAAAGATGATATGACATATGTAGAGAAACCGATCTGGATATTGGATAGGAAAGAAAAAGTGTTACAAATAAGACGATTCCGCTTGTTAAGGTTCTCTGGCAATACCACAATTTGGAAGAAGCGACTTGGGAGTTAGAGAACTTGATATGGGAGAAGTACCCCCAACTTTTTGAAGAGTAACTTGGTTCTAATTTGGAGGACCAAATTTCTTTAAGGAAGGGAGGAATGTAAGACCCGTATTTTCATATGTAACCTTATGATTTTGTACGTATGTCTATGTACATGTAATGTGAAACATAAGCAATGTAAAGTCCATAAAATTGATGTACACCCTTATAATATGAGTTTGGGAATGTACACACAAGTTTCATTATGTATGAATATGAAGAAATGAACTTTTATATGTGATGAATGTGAGTGGAATGCAAGATGAGTAGTGCAGCAAATTGAATGGAAGTAAAGCTTTGGAATTTTGGGAAAAATGCAGCTAAGTGTACTGCAGGACAAGAAGAGATTGATCTCAATGCAAGGGAGATCGATCTCATTGCCTAAAATGAAGAGAAAAAGAGGAATTCTATAAGAGGAGATCGATCTCACCTCAAGCAGATCAATTTCCTTAACTCTCGACTAAGAGCAGATCGATCCCATCCTTGTGCCAGATCGATCTGTTTAGCTCTCTACCTGGAGAAGATCGATCTCATCACTTAAAGCAGATCGATCTCATAGCAATGAGTAGATCAATCTCATACCTCGACAGATCGATCTCATAGGCTTAAATTTGCATTCTGAAAGGCTTAAAACAGGGAAGATCGATCCTTCACCTAGGGAGATCGATCTCATCAAGCAGTTTCTATATAAATAGAGCTACTGAACTGTAGATTTCGGGAGAACCACAAACCTTTTCATTTTTAAAGCCAAGTGACCTAGATTCCCTCTCTAGACTATCAACACTTTCCATAGATATTGGAGGAAAGTCTATTACATCAAAGTTGTTCATAGAGTGGAGAAGAATAACATAGTTGGAAGCTAGAAGTTAAGTTGATCCATTGAAGGAGAAAATGAGTTTTTCCCCAATTCCAACAAAAAGGAGAAAAGTTGAGATTGGTAAGATTTCAATACCCCAATCTCATATATTTTAATCTATATACTTGTGTGAGTAGATTGGTATATAGAATGATGGTTGGAACATCTTAAAAGCATGCTAAACTTTCCAGGACCTATAAATGTCACGACCCTTTTTCATTCCCTTTAACCAAAAATCTCAATAAATTTTTCGCATTTTACTGTTACCTTTCCCGGTCATGAACAAACTTGCCACACATAGTTGGGCTGTGAGTCAATAATAATCATCACTTACCAGTCATTCACAGTTTAATGAAACGATGTCATACATTCGCAGTTAATCATGTACTTATACAAAAACATGTTTTACTGACATCTGCATCCCCCATAATTACAACTTGAAAGACTACTGTGCTCTTACATTGTTTAGATACAAAAAGAATCTTGTGTATATACCTTTCGATGATGGGAGCAGCAGATATCCAAAAATACAACACCTCAGTCCTCGTTGGGCTACTATGCACGCTCTGTAGGAGGGGGAAAATAGAGAAGGATGAGCAACCACACGCTCAGTAAGGCAATAATACAAGCATGGTAGATAACTACTCTATCTACATGCTGATAGTGTTATGCATAAATCGTTTATAGTAGGAGCATGAGGAACTAAAACTATGCCATGTGAGTATACATATATATCATGTATCAAAATCATGTACATTAAAAACATCATGTATAAATCATCTCATGCTCGATCTCATTTAAATTCATAAAAAGGGCAATTAATTAAGAAACCTCCTTTTTAAACCCACATCATAAAGCTTTTTCTGAAACACATACAATCCCATCACAACCCATTTTCTCAATCACAAACATCATCATCATTTCACAAATCAAGTCTACAAGGCTCGACCCTCCCTCGAGTCTACCTTGGACAATCACAATCACACTTATAGATTAAAATCATATGGTAGTAACTAAATCAAGCAAGGAGACAGGTCACTATATCTCAACTGATTATGTTGGCCAACTATGTCACATATCATCCTAGACCACACGGATCCCGGTGTGCGGGGTATCATGCTGGTACGAAAGTGGGTTAATTCTCTGTCAAACTTTCTCAAATCAAGTAACGACCATTCGGTACATCGTACTCCATGTGATATACATGGTACATCATACTCCGCGAACCCATAACATTTTTAGGGGTGCCTGCATTAGGTCTTATCTACCCCATATCGAGTGAAACCTCTAGTCTCAAGTGCACGTGGGAGTACACTTAATACCAGGTCCTAGCCCCTCATGGCCTTGCTCGCCCCTATTGGGTTCCATGATTCAAGTCTTAGCCCCTCACCCTCACCCCACTAAAGAGGTCTGTTAGGCCTATTGGGTTCTCTAAATGGATTATGTCAGGTCCTAGCCCCTCACCCTCACCCCACTCAAGAGGTCTGTCAGGCGTGTTGGGTTCTTTGAGTTAATCCATATTACCCTCACCACGACCTCATACATACCACAGTGTGAAAACTAGCGTGAGCTATGCTCTAGCGCAAATTCATGCATCAAAACCAATCACCTCGTACGAGTAATGCTCTAGTACGACATTTATGCATAAAAACATGTAGAAACCACGTACGAGAATAGCTCCAGTACGGTTATATGCATAAGAAAACCATCGAAAACCATGTATGAGTAAAAGCTCCAGTACGGTTTATAAAACATCGTCACAATTCAAATCAAAGTGCGAGCTAAGCTCCAGCACGTTTCACACAAGTGAAAATATCTAAATCCAGCACGAGCGAGGCTCTAGCGTGATTTATGTCATACAAATATGACAGGCGGCTCATACACAATCAAACAATCCCGGCAATCAGGTTTAGCACTTCACAAATGCTTTTTCCACAACATCAATAAAACACTAGTCTACCCATCTATAAGCTTGCTTAAAACGAAGCAATTACGTTTTGTAAAACATCAAAACATTAGATTTATGCAATTATTAGCCTTACTATCCCATTTCATAGAATCACTTCAAAACCAAAATAACGCATATACTTATCATCATTCATGAATACCATCAATCATTTATTTGAGCAACCATGCATTTCATAAAACACCTAATATTCACCTACAGGTTCAAAGTACGAGCATCTATCTCTATGTACTCACAAGATTCCCCTACCTGGAATCGCGATGCGTGATTCCACTTCCTTAAAACTGCTTACTCGTACAGCTCGATTCGTTTTCAACAAACTCTTTAGGACTGCACATAATCATAATTCATATTATATTCGATCCATATAACAGGACATCATGTGCTCACTATAATCGATTCGACCTATAGTTTCTATTAACGCTCATAAGTCCTCGTTTCATTTCTCGAGTCTATGGATTCCTTTTAGGCCTATTAACTCATTCTAAATCGATATTAGGCTCATGGTTCACGCTATCCCCACTATGGCCTTTATCAAGCATTTACATACTCATTTTCATAATTTCCTCCAAACTCACAATGTGGTTTTATTTAACCACTCCACATCATTCATATTGCTTCAATAGCTACTTTAGCATACACACAATTCATCAACTCATTTGACTTTCACTTTCTCACACTAGGTTCAATCCATTTTCTAGGTTACATTAGTTTCTAACACAACCTAGGTGTTTCCAACCATCCATAGTCATGCCAAACACCTCCAAAATCAATAAAATAGACAATGTACTTAGGTTGGAGTATTAGAAGCTTACCAAATCTGATTTCTCTTCTTGCTCCAAATGACAATGCCCTTAGCTCCTTCAATTCCAACAATGGGATTTTGGGTTTCAACTATGTTGTTCTCTTCCTCAAGATGAACAACTTAGTGTCTAATGGCCTCCCCCCAAATCTTACTGGAAATGACTGATTTTAGAGAGAGAAAGTTAGGTTTTTCGGTTGAAAATGGTTTGTTGATGTTTTTTCCAAAATTTTTAGAGTTTCAGCACTCTTTTTATAGAAATAGCTTGAGGAGATCGATTTGCACTAGGAGGAGAACGATCTGATCCCCTTAAATCCCTCTTTTTCATGGCATTTTAAGCATGAGATCGATCTGTCGAAGCTTGAGATCGATCTGCTCCCAAACAGAGAGCTAAGGAGATCGATCTGTATGCTTGAGGATCGATCTTTTCATTACAGAATGATTAGGAGATCAATCTGGCCCCATTGGAGATCGATCTGCTATATTCCATTGCCCAAATAAGAGCATTCTGGCTCTTTCAGATCGATCTCTCATCCTATGAGATCGATCTGGCCTTCATATTTTCCAGATTTTCTGCAGTTTTCTTGCTGCAACTTACCCCAAAACATTCTTAATCTGCTGCCATAGTCATTTTCTCATCCATCCACCTTTATGACTTGAAAATGGCATCCATTCATACCTTATACACATTGAAACTTGTGTGCATTACTTGTATATCCAAAGGTCTACTATATAAAACCAAATTGAAGCATTTATATTCATGCAACTTCCTCCCATTTACCACACTATTCATTTTGAGTTCCAATCACACTCATCACTTATAAGAACTCATTTCTTCATATTCATACACAATGAAACTTGTATGTACATTAAAAATCATATTACACATGTACATTGAATTCATGGACTTACATCGATTATACTTTACATTACAAGTCCATTAGCATTCATTGATCCAATTACACACGTTACAACCATACATATACGGGGTCTCACATTCTCCCCTCCTTCAAGGAATTTTGTCCTCCAAATTAGAACCAAGTCACTCTTCAAAAAGTTGGGGGTACTTCTCCCATATCAAGTTCTCCAATTCCCATGTGGCCTATTCACCGTGTGATGTTGCCAAAGAACTTTCACCAAGGGAATTGTCTTATTCCTCAACAATTTCTCTTTTCTGTCCAATATCCGAATCGACTTCTCAACATACGTCATGCTCTCATTGAGCTCCAACGACTTATATCTTATCACGCGTGTCGGGTCCGAGTGATACTTCCAAAGCATAGAGACATGGAAGATGTTGTGGACATTTGCCAAGTCCGGTGGCAGTGCCAATCGATACGCCTTATCTCCCACTCTCTCCAAAATCTCGAAGGGTCTGATATATCTATGGCTCAACTTGCCCTTCTTACCAAATCTCATAATACCCTTCGAAGGTGAAACTCTCAGGAATACCGACTCACCCTCATCAAACTCTAGTGGTCTTCGTCTCTTGTTAGCATAACTCTTTTATCAGCTCTAAGTTATCCATAATGTCTCACATATCAACTGGACGTCCTCAGATGCATGCTGCACTAAGTCCAGAGCAAAAATCTGTCTGTCACCAACCTATTCCCATCCAATGGGGGATCGACATCTACATCCATACAGTGCCTCATAGGGTGCCATCCCGATACTCGCATGATATCTATTATTATAGGCGAACTCGGCTAACTGCAGGTGGTCATCCTAGGAGCCTCTAAAATCCAGCACACACGCTCTCAACATATCCTCGAGGGTTTGTATAGTCCTCTCTGACTGCCCATCTGTATGATGATGAAAAGCGGCGCTAAAACTCAGTCGGGTCTCCAACACTTCTTGAAAATGTTCCCAGAAATGAGAAGTGAAGCGGGCATCCCTATCAGAAACAACGCTCATTGGTACACCATGGAGTCGCACTATCTCTCGAATATATAGGTTCGCCAACTGACTCAATGTATCGGTAGCTCTCATAGCCAAGAAATGGGCGAACTTAGTCAACCGGTCCACAATAACCCGTATGGCATCATGACCTCTACGGGTCCTCGGTAACCCCATCACAAAATCCATGGTGACATGCTCCCACTTCCAAGTCGGTATCGGTAGAGGCTGCAATAATCCTCAAGGCTTCTGATGCTCTACCTTCACTTACTGACAAACGAGATACTTAGCGACATATTTAGCAATGTCTCTTTTCATTCCGAACCACTAATAAACCTTTCGAAGGTTTTGATACATCTTGGTACTCCCCGGATGTATCGTATACTTCGATGACTGAGCCTTTGCTAAAATCAGCCTCCTGATCTCAGGATCCTCGAGAACACATACTCAGCCCCTAACCCTCAATAACCCATCAGCACTTAGCTCAAAATCAATACCCATACCTGTCTGTATCTGCCTCAACTAATCGATGCACCGTCGATCGCTCTACTGGGCCTGTTAAATACTGCCAATCAACTCTGACTCTAATCTCAAACTAGCCATGATATCCAATCTCTTCGATCCAGGTGGGGTTACATCCAAACTGAGGTTCATAAAGTGTTCCCACAATTCATGCTCCCGTACTATAATATAAGACACCAACCCAAGGTTCTTCCTGCTCAAAGCATCGGCAACTACATTTACCTTACCTGGGTGGTACATGATTTCACAATCATTCATCAACGCCATAAATGCTACGGGAGCATTTGCCAATCCGAATGGCATCACCAAAAACTTGTAGTTGCCATAACGGGTACGAAATGCTGTCTTGGGTACATCTCCACTCCTGATCCTCAACTGATGGTACCTTGACCGCAGATCTATCTTTGAAAACACCTGGGCCCCTTAGAGTTGATCCAACAAATCATCGATTCTTGGAAGGGAGTACTTGTTCTTAATGGTGGCCTTATTCAACAACCGATAATCTATACACACTTGGAGGCTTCCATCCTTCTTCCTCACAAACAGAACCGGTACTCCCCAAAGTGAGACACTCGGTCTAATGAACCCCTTCTCCAGCCATTCTTGCAGCTATTTCTTTAACTCTTCTAACTCAATAGAAGCCATCCTATACGGTGGTTTCGATATCGACTCTATACCAGGCACTAACTCTATGCAAAATTCCATTTCCCTTTTAGGTGATAGTCTTGGTAATTCATCCGGAAAGACATCAGAATAATCCGCAATCACGGGGATGTCCCTCAATTCTGGGTGTGCCTCATCTATATCAATCACATAGGCAATGAACCCTTCACATTGTTCTTTCCACCGTTAGTATCATAAGTCATTACATCAACATTCAACATAAACAAAGGAATTCATCTCTCAAATATCATATATTAGGGTTACACTCTTTCATTTAAAACAAACATACTCTTTTCATCAAGGTTTACAATAAAATTGTCTAATCCTAAAAACATCAATATCTTAGCATGGCAATCCATAACAACACGATTGGTAGCCAACCAATCCATTCCCAATATTACATCGAAATCATTCATATTCAATAAAATTAAATTGGCTCTCATTTCCTTTGTCTCTATATTTAACTTACAATCTCTACATACATGCTCAGTCAATTAACTATCATTCATGGGTGTGGAAATCATCAACATTCTATCCATCAATGTAGGTTTCACATACTTCAACAATTTATGTGCAAAGGAAGGTGATATGAAAGAATGCGTGGCACCAAGATCAAATAGTACCAATGCTTCTAAATCAAAGATTTGGATAGCACCTTTAATCACATCCGTCAATGCGTCTGTAGTGTCTTGGTCTAGTGCGTGCACCCTTCCTCTGCTCACACCCACAGCTTGTTTCCCTTTTTCCTCAGCTGTAGCCCTCCTCCTCGGGGCTGCTGTCTCAACCAGAGCTCCCTCAGGCTCCTTGCCCTTCTGTGGGGTAGTCTCAATCATCTCATTGCAAAACCTCGATATATGTCCCGATCTCCCAAATCTATAACATGAGACAGGGGGTATCTGACATGGCCTAGTCCCATTGTATTTGGCACATCTCCTACACTGATTCGTGGTAGGTCGTGGTCTTCCAATAGTCATACCCCTCGGCGCAGTCAAAGTCAGGTACACTGGAGGTCTAACAGCTCTCTCCTGCACCTCCTCGATCTTAGGTCTCTTATCGAAATATCTTTGGCCTCCTCTCCTGGCCCCTCTATCCCTCCCGAATCACTTTCGATCTCTGTCCTTTCTAACACTGATTCTCCCAAGCTCAGAGGCATTCCGCTCAAAATCTTGCTCGTATAACTGAGCCTTATGTACAACCTCCTCATAGGACAAAATGTCAAAGGGAGTTAGCTTAGTCCGGACGACTAATCTCAGTCTATCCATAAACTTTTGAATCTTTCGGGTCTCACTACCTATCGTGTCTGGGTCATATCTCCCCAAGGACATAAACTTCGACTCATACTCGTCCATAGTACGATTCCCCTGAACCAAATTCATAAATTCCATCCTCAGTTTCCTCTGTGCGATAGCTGGAATGTACTATCTCCTGAAGGCCTCTAGAAATATCTCTCATGAGATCTCAAAGTGTCTGGCCCTCAAAATAGCCTCGGTGGACCTCCACCAATGCTCGGCCTTGCCTTTCAACATAAACACGGCAAAGGCTACCTTCTCAGTTGAAGTGCATCAAAAAAACCTATACAGTTTCTCCATCTCATATACCCAGTCCTCCGTGATAACCGAGTCCTTCACCCCTCTAAACACTAGGGGTTTCAATGCTTGGAACTCTCGCAACCTGCTCAAGTCGCGTCATAACCCAAATCACAACCGCTTTGCTGTGGAGCGATAGGAGAATCTGTATCTTATACTGGAGCTGGTGAAACAGTAGCAGTCTCTGCAGTTTGTGGTCTCTCCGCCTCGACAGCTGCCTGTTCAGTAGTAAGCTGTGCCGTGGGACCTCGTCCATCTCCAGCACCCAATGCTTACGTGACTATCTCCACCAAATTCTCAATACTCCGCTCTATCCTAGAGAAGAGAGCCTCAGTATCTTCTGCTCTCCCAACAGGGTCCTGTGGAGCCTAATCAGTCTGTGGCTCCGCACGGCTCTCAGGCCTACCTCTACGGACCCTAGCATGTGCCCTCGCCCCTCTACCTTTGCGTGTAACTGGCATAATGCCTAACTTCCTGTATTATAATAATTTATTAAGCTCAATCTACCACGGTATACATAGTTATATCTAAACAAAAGCACAGTAATATGGGGATGTACTTTCCTACGTTTTATTACTGACCAACATCAGGCCAACTCAACTCTGATACCAATCTCTTTCATGGCCCTTTTTCATTACCTTTAACCAAAAATCTCAATAAATTTTTTGCATTTTACTGTTACCTTTCCCGGTCGTGAACAAACTCGCCACACACAGTTGGGCTGTGAGTCAATAATAATCATCACTCACCAGTCATTCACAGTTTAATGAAATGATGTCATACATTCGCAGTTAATCATGTACTTATACAAAAACATGTTTTACTGACATCTGCATCCCCCATAATTACAACTCGAAAGACTACCGTGGTTTTACATTATTTAGATACAAAAAAATCTTGTGCATATACCTTTCGACGATGGGAGCAGCGGATATCTAAAAATACAACGCCTCTGTCCTCGCTGGGCTACTATGTACGCTTTATAGGAGGGGGAAAATAGAGAGAGATGAGCAACCACATGCTCAGTAAGGCAATAATGCAAGCATGGTAGATAACTACTCTATCTACATGCTGATAGTGTTATGCATAAATCGTTTATAGTAAGAGCATAAATCGTTTATAGTAGGAGCATGAGGAACTAAAACTATGCCATGTGAGTATACATATATATCATGTATCAAAATCATGTACATTGGCATATAAAACATGATAAAAACATCATGTATAAATCATCTCACGCTTGATCTCATTTAAATTCATAAAAAGGGCAATTCATTAAGAAACCTCCTTTTTAAACCCATATCATAAAGCTCTTTCTCAAACACATACAATCCCATTATAACCCATTTTCTCAATCACAAACATAATCATCGTTTCACAAATCAAGTCTACAAGGCTCGACCCCTCCCTCGGGTCTACCTTGGACAATCACAATCACACTTATGATTAAAATCATGTGGTAGTAAGTAAATCAAGTAAGGAGACAGGTCACTATATCTCAACTGACTATGTTGGCCAACTATGTCACATATCATCCCAGACCACACGTATCTCGGTGTACGGGGTATCATGCTGGTACGAAGGTGGCTTAGTTCTCCGTCGAACTTTCTCAAATCAAGTAACCACCATGCAGTACATCATACTCCATGTGATATACATGATACATCATACTCCGTGAACCCATAACATTGTTGGGGGTGCCTACACTAGGTCTTATCTACCCCATACCGAGTGAAACCTTAGTCTCAAGTGCATGTGGGAGTACTCTTAATACCAGGTCCTAGCCCCTCATGGCCTTGCTCGCCCCTATTAGGTTCCATGATTCAGGTCCTGGCCCCTCACCTTCACCCCACTTAAGAGATCTGTTAGGCCTGTTGGGTTCCCTGAATGGATTATGTCAGGTTTTAGCCCCTCACCCTTGCCCCACTCAAGAGGTCTGTTAGGCCTGTTGGATTCCCTGAGTTAATCCATATTACCCTCACCACGGCCTCATACATACCACAGTGTGAAAACCAGCGCGAGCTATGTTCTAGCGCGAATTCATGCATCAAAACCAATAACCTTGTACGAGCAATGCTCTAGTACGGCATTTATGCATAAAAACATGTAGAAACCATGTAAGAGAATAGCTCTAGTACGTTTATATGCATAAGAAAACCATCGAAAATCACGTACGAGTAAAAGTTCCAATACGGTTTATAAAACATCGTCACAATTCAAATCAAAGTACGAGCTAAGCTACAGCACGTTTCACACACAAGTAAAAATATCTAAATCCAGCACGAGCGAGGCTCTAGCACGATTTATGTTATACAAATATGATAGGCGACTCATACACAATCAAATAATCCCGGCAACCGGGTTTAGCACTTCACAAATGCTTTTTCCACAACATCAATAAAACACTAGCTGACCCATCTACAAGCTTGCTTAAAACGATGCAATTATATTTTGTAAGACATCAAAACATTAGATTTATGCAGTTATTAGCCTTACTATCCCATTTCATAGAATCACTTCAAAACCAAAATCACGCATATACTTATCATCATTCATGAATACCATCAATCATTTACTTGAGCAACCATGCATTTCATAAAACACCTAATATTCACCCACAAGTTCAAAGTACAAGCAACTATCTCTATATACTCACAAGATTCCCTTACCTTGAATTGCGATGCGTGATTCCACTTCCTTAAAGCTGCTTACTCGTACAGCTCGATTCGTTTTCAACAAACTCTTCGGGATTGCAACAATCATATTTCACATTATATTCGATCCATATAATAGGACATCGTGCGCTCACTATAGTCGGTTCGACCTATAGTTTCTATTAACGCTCATAAGGCCTCGTTTCATTTCTCGAGTCTATGGATTTCTTTTAGGCCTATTAACTCATTCTGAATCGATATTAGGCTCATGGTTCACGATTTCCCCACTATGGCCTTTATCAAGCATTTACATACTCATTTTCATAATTTCCTCCAAACTCACAATGTGGTTTTATTTAACCACTCCACATCATTCATATTGCTTCAATAGCTACTTTAGCATGCCCACAATTCATCAACTCATTTGACTTTCACTTTCTCACACTAGGTTCAATCCATTTTCTAGGTTACATTAGTTTCTAACATAACCTAGGTGTTTCCAACCGTCCATACTCATGCCAAACAACTCCAAAATCAATAAAATAGACAATGTACTTAGGTTGGAGTATTAGAAGCTTACCAAATCTAATTTCTCTTCGTGCTCCAAATGACAATGCCTTTAGCTCATTCAATACCAACAATGAGATTTTGGATTCCAACTATGTTGTTCACTTCCTCAAGATGAACAACTTAGTGTTTAATGGCCTCCCCTCAAATCTTACTAGAAATGACTGATTTTAGAGAGAGAAAGTTAGGTTTTTGGGTTGAAAATGGTAGGTTGATGTTTTTTTTCTGAAATTTTTAGATTTTCAGCACTCATTTTATAGAAATAGCTTGAGGAGATCTATCTACACTAGGAGGAGATCGATCTGGTCCCTTTAAATCCATCTTTTTCACGGTATTTTAAGCATGAGATCGATCTGTCAAAGCTTGAGATCGATCTGCTCCCAAACAGAGAGCTAAGGAGATCGATCTGTATGCTTGAGGATCGATCTTTTAATTACAGAATGGTAAGGAGATCGATCTGGCCCCATTGGAGATCGATCTGCTCTATTCCATTGCCCAAATAAGAGCATTTTGGCTCTTCCAAATCGATCTCTCATCCTATGAGATCGATCTGGCCTTTATATTTTTTAGATTTTCTACAGTTTTTTTGTTGCAACTTACACCAAAACATCCTTAATCTGCTGCCATAGTCATTTTCTCATCCATGCACCTTTATGACTTGAAAATGGCATCCATTCATACCTTATACACATTGAAACTTGTGTGCATTACTTGTATATCCAAAGGTCTACTATATAAAACCAAATTGAAGCATTTATATTCATGCAACTTCCTCCCCTTTACCACACTATTCATTCTAAGTTCCAATCACACTCATCACTTATAAGAACTCATTTCTTCATATTCATACATAATGAAACTTGTATGTACATTACAAATCATATTACACATGTACATTGAATTCATGGACTTACATCGATTATACTTTACATTACTAGTCCATTAGCATTCATTGATCCAATTACACACGTTACAACCATACATATATGGGGTCTCACAATAAAATGGTTAAATGTGCCAAAATGGGGATTTGTTGAATAGGAATGGATTTGAGGATGATTTGAGCATGCATAGATGTTATTAAGCATGTATTGATGCTTGTAAAATGGTTTGGTGAAATCCATAAGTTAGAATGGATAAAGGTTGAAATTAGAGTATATGAGGTGTTCGATGAAATGCCTCAATGAAATTAAATGATAAACTAATGGCATGGGGAGCTAAATGCCGGTTTAATATGGAATCAATGGACTCAAGGAGTTTAATGGATTCCCGAGAAATAAATAAAATGAGTGAAATGGACTTAAGGAAGAATAAAATCCAATAATGCTATAGTGAGGCCTAGTGAAATATAAATGGCCAAAGGCATAGATTTGAATATCATGCAAGTGAATTGAAGTATATTGCAATATACTGATGTGTATAATCCACAATTTCAGCTTCAAAAGATATCGTTGAAATCGATAAGATGAATCACAAGAAGTGGGAATCGAATGAAAGCGATTCAAGCGTGATTCGAGGTAAGGGACTTATGTGAGCTATATAGATAGTTATACATATGTTTTCTTACCTATTGAATGCACATGTATGCGATAAATACTTAGATATTGATATGGCTAGATAGAAAACTACATATGAGAATAAGTCGATAGTATGAATTTGCATGACTTCTATAATTATTGCGAAAAGAGGTTTTTGCAAATGGTTTGAGAAAGAATGTTATTAGAATGGCTCTCGGTTTAATCTATTGCATGAAATGTTTATAAAGAGTGATTGAAAGGAGATTTACCCTCTCACTCATAACTATACATGGAGCCCCTCTATTTCTTTTATGTGTGAAATCATGCTAGAGCGTGAGAGGCAATGGTAGATTGACTAGCCCTGCTCGCATGTTACTTTCAAAGTAATTTTTTTGAGAAAGCTAAAGAGTGTTTGATGCCTCGAGTGACGCTGTGTGATTCCACTCGAGCTGCTCGTACTAGATTTTGGAGAATCATGTTGAAGTCATAGAGTACTTCTTAGTGACCTTCCTCTGATTATTCTCGCATGCGACTCTCACGATTTAAAGTGATGGGATAACGGTGCTTGATGCCACGAGTGATACTGTGTGTTTCATTCGAGAGCTCGCATCCATGCTCGATGCCTCAGATATGTTGTGTGCCTTCCTCTGAGCGCTCGTACGTAGTCTCTTGAGCTTTTATGTGATAAGTAAAATCGTGTTTGAATCCTCGATGATACTGTGTGTTCCACTCGAGAGCTCGTACGAGAGTTTATGAAGTTGTTGTGTGATGGATAAACGGTGCTAGAGTCATCGTGTACTATTGTGTGTCTGGCACTGACCTGCTCGTATGTGATTTTGAGACAATGGAAATGGGTGATCAGGATCCATGGGAGCATGATGTACCATGAACGTTAGCCATGGGTACGATATGCCGTGAATTGAGTTGAGCTAACGGGATGGTTGATCCGTCTCCCTAAGCGTAGGGTTCCTGCACACATGATCAGTGTAGCCTAGAATCCGACTATGGCCATGAGTCTTCTATATTTGTGTGATATGATATTGTCACTACTGTGTGAGGTGACAGATGTCTTCCCTTGTTGTGTGTCTGGGGATATGCAATATATGATATTGTCACTACTGTGTGAGGTGATGGATATCTTCCTTTCCTGTGTGTCTGGGGAATATGATAACCCATGATTATGTCTCATATGAACATTGACTTGCTGTGTGCAAAGTGATTTCGAAATGAACCTGTGTGGTTTTAAGTAAAGCATTTTCTATATATGAACTGTGTGAATAGATTATGCTATGAAAAGTTGTGTGCTACTGTGTGAATATGCATATACCCATCTAGCGAATTAATGATTTCACATTGATGGAAGTTGTTTCAACGAACATGCATATTGTTTTATAAGGAAAATGAACATATATGTATTTTAGCATATATATAGTGTAGTTATCTACCTGCTTGCACATTTTCCTTACTGAGAGTGTTATGCTCACCCCCTTATTTCCTCCTCCACAGATACTACGTAGTAGTAAGTACTGCAGTCGTCCCTGCTAAGGTGTTCTCCAGTTCTCCAGTAGTATAGAGAGCTATACACTTGAGATAAGAAAAATTTTGTATCTTATAAATTAATGCACAGTTTAGTGATATTTTGTACGTAAGGGATGTATAGTTAATAAAAACTGATGTAAACGCTTCCGCATATTTATAAAAGTCCAGTTTCTATTTCAAATTTGTTTAATTACAATTATTAAACTATAAATGGATGAGGTATGGATTGGATGTTGACTCACAGCCCAAATATAATGGTAATGTAAGTTTACAAGAAGAGGGTCATGACAGAGCCAACTCAACGTTACCAAAGTAGAGCCAACTCAACACTACCAAAGCGAAGTCATCTCATCACTACCAAAGCGGAATCATCTCAACGTTACCAAAGCAGAGTTATCTCAATGCTAACAAAGCGGAGTTATGCATCGACGTGCAAACATCATGACAAATATATAAAAACATGCACGCCGGGGTCAAGGTCTAGTCTTATCCTAGGTCTTGCTAAATCTACCCCCAAGTTTCCCTGAATCCCATGCTTCGAGCCCTTAGTCTCAAGAACGCGTCATTATTATGCTGAAAATAGGTTTGCATTTAACGTAGAACTCATAACAGTTTTGCTTTATAAATCTCATTCCAATATAGAAAATATTTGTACGTAAAACTTTAAAGTCACCAAACCGAGCTCAATACAGTAAAACGTGCACTCAAAGTAAGAAATCACAGTTTAACCACTTTTCTCGAAAAATTAAACTCATTTTATGAAACCATTTTCATGCCATAAAAGCTTTTTCAAAGTTAAGGAATACAAATGCTCAAAACGGTTGCATCCTTTACCTTTTACACCTTGGGCAGTACAATCTTGACGGGTCCCGAAATATCCCCGATTTACTTGTCGGATCCCCGAGCGACCTAAAATAGTATTAAATCAGCAAATAATGCTTAATAGCATCTCAACACATTCAACTAAGTGTTTAGTCTCACAATGTTGATCAAGTTTGACTCTTTCGCTCACTTTGCCTATTTTCTCGGTTTTACCTATAAAATCTCAATTTAAGCTATTTCATTTGTTTTGTTTTCACCAAATTTAAGTCTTATCAACTTAATAGCTTAAACATTTATTTTAGGTTTCACTTAACCATTCACAATACCCAAATTGTAAATTTTTCACTCTTTTACGCTTTTTCACTTAACTGGGCTATAGACCAAGTTTCTCTAATACCATTTCAACACTTAACAACCTTGAATCAAACCACATTTTACCATATCTATTAAAAACCTAGGCCGGCCAAAAGTATAGGTGTCCATACAATTTATTTCATTCAATTTCATTTAACTAATAATCCTTAAAAATCATCAAATATGAACATATCTCATTATCTTCATCATTCATCAAATTTATCTCACCTTTGACCACTGTTGACCACTCCTTTGATTCTCTAAAATGTTCTTTAACTATAAATCATCAAGTTTATAACTTATATTCACTCAAAATCATAAGAAAAACTAACTAGAATCATCAAAAATCTCAATTTTCTCTTACTCATGAACAGGGTAGTTCTGCCCTCTAATCTTCTCTCTAAGATTTCACCTAGAAAATGACCTTCACTGGGGTTGAAATATTTATATGTTGTAGAGGACTTGAAGGGGAAGATTTCACTCTATTGACCGTTGCTTGAATCTTGCAGGAAGGCTACCAAAAAATTCCCACAACTCTAGTTGCACAGTACAGCCTGTGGCAGGGAAGCAGGGATGGTTCTCTCGGGTTTGGTCTCCTTTCTAGGTGATTCAAAGGGCCACTTAAAGATTAATGAGTGTAGAAATAAGCTAGAGAGGCTTGGAATTTTTAGGCATTTTTATGGGCCTCAAATTGGGCTTTTACTGATGGGTGTTCAATTTCCTGAAACAGAACAACCCACTGCCCTGATTAGAAAAATCCTTAAAAATTATTTCTAGTCCAATTTATTTCAAATTCTCACTTCTCAATTGTTCTAATATGTCTCTAGTATCTCTCATAAAAATTTGGAGCCCACTTAGTTAAGAAATGTTTCCTCGATTGGGCCCATTTCACATGATTGGTCATTACCAATCAAAATCGCTTAAGGTTTTCGTTCGCTTTAAAAATTCATTTGAACACCGAAACCTCATTATTTCTACTCCATCTTTATTATACGTGTAAATTATATCTTATGTGAATTTCATATTACCTCGGAATAATTTTTGTGAATTTTTAGAATTTATTCCGAATTTATTCCTCTTATTGGGCCTAGGGGAAACTCAAGTTTCACTAACTTTTTCACCTCTAGCACTTTAGTTTTATTTCCCAATCATCAATTTATGTTTTTAAATCATACTTTCAAAGAATTCTTAAACTTAGATTCCTACCTCGAAATGTGTGCCTCGAGCTCCATGCCTCTATCCCCGGGCTTTTCGAGCATTTTAAGCCTTACATGAACATTCACATAAGTTTTAGACCTCTCGGTTTAGCTTAAATTAATTAGTAGTAGGGAAAACTTTGGGTTTCACATTCCTCCCCACCTTTTAGAAATTTAGTCCTCCAAATTCAATCAGGTCTATCGAACAGAAGAATGTACTTTTCTTTCATCACGCTCTCTAGTTCCTAAGTTGCTTCTTTTGTCGAGTGGTGCTTCCAGAGAACCTTTGCCAATGAGATTCTCTTCATTTGAATTATCTTTTCTTTCTTGTCGAGGATCCATATAGGTTCTTCTACATAGCTCATGTCTCCTTGAATATCTAATGTTTCATACTCAATGACATGAGAGGGATCCGGATAATACTTCCTCAAAATGGAGACGTGGAAGACATTATGTATCCCAAAAAGCTGTGGAGACAAGGCTAACCAATAGGCAACATCTCACATTCTTTCTAATACCTTAAACAGACCAATAAAGTGAAGACTCAGCTTCCCTTCTTCTCGAAGCGCATGATACCCTTACTTGGAGACACCTTAAGAAACACAGAATCTCCAGATTGAAACTGAAGTGGCCGTCTACGCATATCGGCGTAACTCTTCTATCGACTCTGAGCAGCCTGTAATCTATCACAAATAATTCGTATGCCCTGGACTGCATGCACAACAAGATCGGGAGCAATTACTTTCCTGTCACCCACTTCTTCCCAAGCTATTGGGGACCTATATCTTCTTCTATATAGAGCCTCATAGGGTGCCATATCGATATTGTTATGATAACTATTGTTATAGGAAAACTCGACAAGAGGCAGGGGAAACCTTAAACCCACGATCCCTTAAACTCCTACGTTCACGCCTATAACATATCCTCCAAGGTCTGAATAGTCTGCTCGGACTGACCATCAGCCTGAGGATGATAGGCGGTACTGAAATTCAACTGAGATCCCATGGCTTCATGAAAATGGGTCCAAAATCTGAAGGTGAACCTGGAATCTCTATCAGATGCAATACTCACGGGGGCCCTATGTAGTCGAGCTACCTATCTGACATATGACTCTGCCAAGGCACTCAAGGAATCCGTGCTCTTGATAGCTAGGAAGTGGGCACTCTTCGTCAATTTGTCCACTATCACCCAGATCGCATCATGACCTCTTAGGGTCCCGGTAATCCCATGATAAAGTCCATGGTAATATGCTCCTATTTTCATGTAAGCACAGGTAAAGGCTTAAGCATTCCATTGGGCTTCTGATGCTCAGCTTTCACCTGCTGACATACTAAACATCTGGCCACAAATTCTGCCACATCCCGTTTCATGGTACATCTTGGTACTACCAGGGTGCATGGTGCTACCTATCTGACATATGACTCTGCCAAGGCACTTAAGGAACCCGTGCTCTTGATAGCTAGAAAGTGGGCACTCTTCGTCAATTTGTCCACTATCACCCAGATCGCATCATGATCTCTCAGGGTCCCGGTAATCCCATGATAAAGTCCATGGTAATATGCTCCTATTTTCATTTAAGCACGGGTAAAGGCTTAAGCATTCCATTGGGCTTCTGATGCTCAGCTTTCACCTGCTGACATACCAAACATCTGGCCACAAATTCTACCACATCCCGTTTCATGGTACATCTTGGTACTACCAGGGTGCATGGTGCAACGGGAACAATGATACTCCCTCAAAATTTACTACTTCAGGGTATCATCGCTCAGAACACAGATACGACCCTTAAACCTTGGTAACCTGTCATCACTGACCACAAAATCTGAATGTAAGGTCTGTTTAGCTTGGCTAACCAAGTCTAGTAACTTCTGATCATTTCTTTGCCCCGCTCTGATCCGATCGAAAACACTGGGCTCTATCCGTAGGCTAGCCATAAATCCGACCTCTGCTTCCTTAACACTGATCCTGAGTCCGACAAACTGTTCTAATAAATCTAATTCCCTGATCATCATAGTAGAAATCATACTCTTCCTACTCAAGGCATCAGCAACTAAGTTCGCCTTCCCTGGATGATACAGAATCTCACAGTCATAATCCTTAAGGAACTCCATCCATCGTCTCTGCCTCATATTAAGCTCATTCTGATTGAATATGTACTTCAGACTCTTATGGTCAGTGAAGATTTGAAATCTTTCCCCATACAAATAATGCTTCCATATCTTCAAGGCAAAAACCACAACGACTAATTCAAAATCATGAGTGGGGTAGTTCTGCCCGTGGTCCTTAAGCTGGCGTAAACCATAGGCGACTACCCTCTCATGTTGCATGAGTATGCACCCCAGACCCTGATGGGAAGCGTCATTGTACACTACGAAGCCTCCAAATCCATTTGGAATAGTCAACATGGGTGCTGTCATCAATCTCCTTTTAAGCTCTTGAAAACTCTGCTCACATCACTCAGACAATATAAATGGGACGTCCTTGCGTGTGAGCTTAGTCAAAGGAGCTACAATCCTAGAGAATTCCTCAACAAACCTCCTATAATACCCTGCCAGTCCCAGAAAACTTCAAATTTCTATAATTATCCTCAGTCTTTCCCAATAAAGTACAACTTCTACCTTGGACGGATCAACTAACACCCCGTCCTTAGATAAAATGTGAGCAAGGAAAGCTATCTGATCCAGCCAAAACTCACATTTATTAATCTTCCCATACAACTACTTATCTTGGAGTATCTAAAGCACAATCGACAAATGCTGTGCGTGCTCTTCCTGGGACTGAGAAAGATGAGGATGTCATCAATGAAGACTATCATAAACTGATCTAGATAGTCTCGAAATACCTCATTCATCAAGTTCATGAAAGCAACAGGGGCATTCGTCAAACCAAAGGGTATCACAAAAAATTCGTAGTGGCCATATCTAGTTTTGAAGGCCATTTTCGAAATATCCTCTTTCCTGATTCTCTACTAGAGATAGCTTGATCTCAAGTTAATCTTAGAAAAGACAAAAACCCATCTCAACTGATCAGACAAATCATCTCTTCTTGGTAGGGGATATTTATTTTTCACCGTAGCCTTGTTCAGTAGTTTGTAATCTATACACAATCTTAGACTACCATCTTTTTTTCTCACAAATAACACTGAAGCTCCCCACGATGACACACTGGGTCTAATAAAACCCTGGTCAAGCAGTTCTTGCAACTGTTTCTTTAACTCTTCCAATTCAACTAAGGTCATCCTATAGGGAGGTTTAGAGATCGACTGGGTATCTGGAACTACATCGATAGTGAACTCCAGCTCTATCTCTAGTGGTAGCCATGGCAACTCATCTGAGAATGCATCCGAAAACTCACAACCACAGGTATATCCTCTGTCTTTGGAGGTTCCCAACTAACATCAGAGATGAGTGCGATGTAACCTTCACATCAATAAACTAATCAGTACTTTCAGGAGATTATAATTATTTCATAAGATTATTACACTAAACTTCACACATTTTATTCCTTAATGGTCAAATATACACTGATTTTTTTAGGTAGGGAGAAGGTTACAGTTTTAGTGTAGTAATCTAGACTCAAGCGATTGGCCGCTAACCAATCCATTCCTAGGATCACGTCGCCACTCATATTCAACAAAACTAGCTAACATTACTCTGTCTCCCACCTTAATTTTACACTTTCTACACACCTTATCAGTCCTTTGAGACTCATGTATAGGTGTACTTACATGTAGAATATGATCTAAAGTCTCAAGCTCTAAGTGTAGTTTACATGCAAAGGATAGTGAAATGAAAGAATACGTGGATCCTAGGTCAAATAGCACATGAGCCTCATAATTACAAACAAGAAGTATACCTCGAATAGCATCAGACGAAATGTCTGCTATCTCTTTATCCATATTAAATACATGCCCCCTATGACAGCTTTCTTACCATTATCAACAGCGATGACCTGTCTCAAGGGAATCACTTTTTGCGGCTGTTGTCGAGGAGGCTCTTGGGGATACGGTCTCTAAGGCTGCGGGCAGTCATTCACCCTGTGATCCATGTCCTCGCATCTGAAATATCCTTATATCATCTGGACACAATTACCCTTATGTGGCCAACCATAGTCTCTGCAAATCTTAATGTCTGGTCTGGCACCTCGAGGGGTCTCTGCAACATTGGGTGGAATTCTGGGTCTATCAACTCTCACCCTAGGCCCCTTGATCTTTCGTCTCTTAAATAAACCCCTCCTAAAATCTGTTCTAGAAGCTTCAAGTTTCTTACCCTTATCTTTGACTACTACCCAAGATTCAGATTGGGATTGTATTAAGTCTAGTCCCCTCTCGACTTCCTGTGCCAGTCTTAGAGCATCCTTAAACTCAATAATGCAGAGCCTCATCAATCTATCTCAGATGATTGGTGTCAGCCTATATACAAACCGCTCTGTACGACGCTCCTCATCTGTGACAGTCTCAAGATCATATCTCAACAAAGTGGCGAATCTATTCTTATACTCGTCGACTGTCATACTGCCTTGTACTAGATTCAGGAAATATGCTTGCATTTTACTCTGGGCAGCACAAGGGACATATTGGGCACAAAAAGCTGACTAAAAGCATCCCAGCTGATCGACCGATGGCTGGTAGACAATATACTTTGGGTGGCACTCCACCAACATCGTGTTTGTTCCTTAAGTATATAAGCACTCATACTGACCCTCTTTGCATCAATGCACCTCAGGAAATAAAAAATGATCCTCATCTCTATAAACCACTCCTCTGCCGCTACGGGGTCCTTCACCCCCTTAAATGCTGGTGCATCCATCTTCAGAAAGTCTCGTAATCGACCTATACCTCTATCATCGGGCCTGGTCTGTACCAAAGGCTGAGTGCCGGGTGGCACCGGGTCAATCGGTAGGGGAGGTGGGGATGGATCTTATGGTGGTGTAGGTGTGGGAGTCGAGGTAGGTGTAGTACCTGAGGCATTACTCCTGAAATGTTGCACAAATAGTGCTATCATCTACTCAAACCCCTATCTCGCATCCAGCTCCAACCAATTAATTCGAGAGTTAGCACTCTTGGGTTATGGGGCAGGTGGTAGAGGTGGTTGTGTCGGCCTCCAGGGATGACGTCATCTCCCTCTCATAATGTAAATCTATGTACCTGCACGTACACGTCAAACTTGATCAAACTTTTAACCGATATTTCAGTTCATAACCAGACAAGTACAGACACCTGGGATGTAATCTATTTCCAACTGACCGACATTGACAGTACTAGACACCTTTCGCTCTGATACCAATAAATATGTGACAGCTCGAAAACGTTGAATTTATGGCTAGTTTTTTTTTATAGTTCAACTTCCTATTCAAGATGTATTCCTGTGTAGTGTCAATTTACTTCTTATCTTATCGTTATTACTCTTTCTCATATCCAATTATACTTCTATCATTTTCAACAAAAATCTAACAGCATAACCCCTTATATATATATCCCTATCCTCCTGCAAATTTCCAAAAACAAATACAAATATCCACAATTCAGTTGATTTTACTTTCTTTCATCCATAAAGAATTCATGGACCTTTCAAAACATTAACATTCCATTTAATCACATCACATAGTATCAAAATGACCCACTTATCCTATCTTAAACTTATATACAAGTGTCTGCTCAACTTAAAGTGTCTGGATACAAAATGAATAATGCCTTGGGCGTGTACAAGTAATAGCCTGGAGAGAGTCTCGTATACCAGCCTATGTCATGTACGCGGTAGGTACAGGTAGTCATTGTAGATAATCTGGGAGGAGGAAGGAAAAGTGGGTGAGCTTCAACTAACTCAGTAAGGAGTGCATTAAGATTAAATTTAATAATCAAAGCATAAATAAAATAATGACAAAATTTCGCATATTTAGAAACACGTGAATAAAATACAAAAACATCAAATCATCATCTCATTTTCACAATACATCACAACTCAAAATTGTTATGGAGACTAGGCATTAATATCAACGTGATGAAGGCAACCATCACTCCATCCTCAAACGAGAGCATCCTACGAATAGGGAATACAATACCTATGGCCGTGGAAAGGCTGTAGATTGGATCAAGGTCATACAGCATCAGCTCAACGCTACCAAAGTGGAGTCATCTCATCGCTACCACAGCGGAATCATCTCAACGCTACCAAAGTGGAGTTATCTCAACGCTACCAAAGATGAGTTATGCATTGAAGTACAAACATCATAAGAGATATATAAAAACATGCATGTCGGGATCAAGGTCTAGTCTTATCCTAAGTCTCGCTAAACCGACTCCTAGGTTTCCTTGAATCGTATGCTTCGAGCCCTTAGTCTAAAAAAGTTCCATTATTATGCTGAAAATAGTTTTGCATTTCACGTAGAACTCATAATAGTTTTTCTTTATAAATTTCATTCAAATATAGAAAATATATGTACGCAAAACTACCGAGCTCAATACGGCGAAACGTGCACTCAAAATAAGAAATCTCATGTTAACCATTTTTCTCAAAAATTAAACTCATTTTATGAAACCCTTTTCATGCTATAAAAGCTTTTTCATAGGTAAGGAATACAAATGCTCAAAATGATTGCATCCCTTACCTCTTACACCTTGGGCAGTATAATCTTGACGGGACCCGAAATAGCATCGATTTACATGTCAAATCCTCGAGCTACCCAAAATAGTATTAAATCATCAAATAATGCTTAATAGCATCTCAACACAGTCAACTAAGTGTTTAGTTTCCCAATGTTGACCAAGTTTGACTCTTTCGCTAACTTTGCCTATTTTCTCGATTTTACCGATAAAATCCTAGTTTAAGCTATTTCATTAGTTTTCTTTTCACCAAATTTAAGGCTTATCAACTTAATAGCTTAAACATTTATTTTAGGTTTCACTTAACCATTCACAATACCCAAATTGTAAATTTTCACTTTTTTACGGTTTTTCACTTAACCGAGCTATAGATTGAGTCTCTCCGATACCATTTTAACACTTAACAACCTTGAATCAAACCACATTTCCCCATATCTATGAAAACCCTAGGCTGGCCGAAACTATATGTGTCCATACAATTTATTTCATTTAATTCCATTTAACTGATAATCCTTAAAAATCATCAAATATGAACATATCTCATCATTTCCATCATTCATCAAATTTCTTTCACCTTTGACCAATGTTAACCACTCCTTTGATTGTCAAAAATGTTCTTCAATTGTAAATCATCAAGTTTGTAACTTAGATTCACTCAAAATCATAAGAAAAACTAACTAGAATCATCAAAAATATCAATTTTCTCTTACCTATGAATAAGGAAGAAGGGATGGTTCTCTCGAGTTTGGTGTCCTTTCCAGGTGATTCCAAGGGCCAATTAAAGCTTAATGAGTGTAGAAATAATTTGGAGAAGCTTGAAATTTTTAGGCCTTTGGATGGGCCTCAAATTGGGCTTTTTCTAATCGGTGTCCAATTTCCTGAAATAGAACAACCCATTACCTTGATTAGAAAAATCCTTAAAAAATATTTCTAGTCCAATTTCTTCCAAATTCTCACTTCTTAATTGTTCTACTATGTCTCTAGTATCTCTCATAAAAATTTGGAGCCCACTTGGTTAAGAAATGTTTCCTCAATTGGGCCCATTTCACACGATTGGTCATTACCGATCAAAATCGCTTAAGGTTTTTGGTTCACTTTAAAAATTCATTTGAACAACGAAACCTCATTATTTCTACTCCATCTTTATTCCCCAAGTCAATTATGTCTTATGTGAATTTTCTATGGCCTCGAAATAATTTTTTTGAATTTCTAGAATTTATTTAGCATTTATTCCTCTTATTAGGCCTATTTACTCGGTTTAGTGGAAACTCAAGTTTCACTAACTTTTTCACCTCTAGCACTTTAGTTTCACTTCCCAATCATCAATTTATGTTTTTAAATCATACTTTCGAAGAATTCTTAAACTTAAATTCTTACCTCAAAGTGCGTGCCTCAGGGTCCGTGCCACTATCTCAGGCTGATCGGGCATTCTGGGCCTTACAAGAACATTTACATAAGTCATAGACCTTTTGGTTTAGCCTAAATTAATTACTAGTAGGGACAAATTTGGGTTTCACACTTGGTCTATTTTATTTCTCTCTAACCACCATCGTCCAAATGTTTCCTTCTTGAGTCGTGGCTTCCTTTGACGTAGCGCTCTTCCTTTTCAATTTATTCCATCTTCAACAAGTTGCTACCTCACTGTGGTTTTGCTCTAGCGGTAAGGTTCTACCCTCAACTTCACTTTCTTCTAGCAGTTTTGCTTTAGCTTCTGTTTTGGCCAAGGGTTCCGTTTTTACAATAGCAACTCTTGACTACCTAGCGCAGTTGCTGCACCAGGGAACAATGTCCTTGGTTGGCCTCTGCTTCGGCTCAGCCCATCTTATTCCCCTTTACATCTATCCTCTTTGCTACAGTAGAAAGCAAAAGCAGGGATGACCTCCTCTCTGCCACTCCCTCTTTCGCTTCAGCTATTCAGTCTCCTTTCTTCCTCCCTCTCTCGTGGCTATTTCAACCTTCCTTCTCTGCTTATAACATTCTTATGTTTCTATCTTCCTTCCAACCCGTTTGAGCTCCAATGTCAGTTCTTTTCTAGCTTTCGGTTCTGTCTTCTTTTCACCTGTTTCACCACTGCAATTTTCTTTCTATTTTCTTTTCGATTTGTAGCTTTCATCTACAATCATCATCAGATCTCCCTTTATTTCATTTTGAGATCTCACTAATTTTCCATTTTATTTTCTGTTCAATCCCCCATTGTCACGACTATCCGTGACTTACCAAAAAACCACTACAATTTTTTTGCATTTTACATACCTTTCCTTCTGTCATAATTCAAACACCAAACTATTGGGCTGTGATTCGATATTAGTCAACTCAACCACATTCATCTCATATCATGCATACAAGTCAGTACAATTATTTATTGACTGTATGTACTCTTTTCTTAAAACTAATTTACATATATTAAATACAACTACTTGAACATATACATCCAGGATAGTACATTCGTATACAAAACTGTACTTTTACATTGTTCAGTATAAAACGTTTCGAATGTGTATACCTCTCGTATGATGGGCATGTAGCGGATAAGGGAATACCAGTCCTTAGCTGTGCTCAACTACTGTGAACGCTCTGTAGAGAGGAGAAAATAAAAAAGGGGTAAGCTCACAGCTCAGTAAGGAAATAAGGTAAGCAAGTAGATAACCGCACTATCTACAAAATATAATGTGTATGCCTTGAAATCATTTCCTTATCAATTCGCATCTAAAACATGTATCTTTCTTGAAACATTAATGCAATATATATAGATACAAATCATTAGTATGAACTGAAAACGTGCTGGTTTAATAACTTCAGCAATATATGCAAAACATTGCATTTTCATCTATTTACTGTAAATCACATTTCATCATGCCAAATCGATTAAATCAAAACAAAGAAAAGATGGCATATCATCATGTAAAAACATGGAAATTCGGGCCTCACCCATCCCTCGGGTTACCCTTTCACACACAAGGTCACATGTCGAGACTCAACCCATCCCTCGGGTCTACCCAATTTATAAAAACTCATGTGACAATTTAAACAAGAAATAACAGTAAGGTGAGATAGACGACTACTTGTTTCGAGATTATGATCATATCTTATTTTTCGTGATCCCAGGCTACACAGTACTTGGGGTGCGGGGCGTCACATTTACTGTACGGGAGATGGGTCAAATTCTCAACCGTCAGCCAACAACTCTATATCATCGTGTACTCACGGTACATCATACTCCATGTGACAAACACGGTACAAAGTACTCCATGGACCCAATATCAAGGTTGGGGTGCCTGCCATAGGTCTTAGCCCTCATACCATAGATAATAGTTCCGATAGCCCTTGGCCATATCTCAAAATTTTGCACGCGCAAGATATAATCAATGCGACACACTATCTACACAAGCTCCCAGTACAACTGTTTTGTGCTATCTCTTTCAAAACCGGTACATGCGAGTAAACTCTAGCACGACCATATGCACAAGTCACATAAATCTAGTTCGAGTAATGCTCTCAGCACTATGTCATGTAAAACTAAGTACGAGTAATGCTCCAATACTCTATCATGCATCAATCAATAAAACTGAGTACGAGCAACGCTCTAGTACTCTATCATGCACAAATCGCATTAAAATCAAGTACGAGAAATACTCAAGTACTATGTGATGCATATATAGTAAAATCTAGTGCGAGTTGTGCTCTAGCACCAATGGTTTTCACACAAACTTATAGATGACTTAATTCAAATGAAATTCACTCAATTTAATCAAATCGGCACTATAACGTGTTGTTTTCGCATATAACAAGAAAACATTAGTCAATCTATCCATATAACTATAAAAACTAGTCATAAACATGCTTCCTAAGCTTTTTACCCTTACTTGGGGTAAAATTTCACAATTCTACCATGTCGGTTCCTGCCGATATTTTTCCATATTAGAAAATCCATATATGATTTAAATAATCAAAATTCTATTCGAATTACATATAGCTACCTCTAGCTACTCACAAAATTCCCTTACCTCGGATCACGTCACGTGACCTCACTTCCTCGGTGCTACTAAATCTCATAGTCCGATCTGCTTCCAATATAAACTCCGAAGCTATAGATAACTATTCACATCAGTATACCTTCATATACTTAATTTTCACTTGCGTGAATTTCAATCAATCCATTTAGCCCTTTTTACACCCATTTAGCCTTATTACATCTCATTGGACCTTACTCTTTGTTAAGTCCATTCCAACACACGTATTTCATCAAACTATGATTGGACCTTACTCTTTCTTAAGTCCATTCCAACACATGTATTTCACCAAACTATCTTACAATCATATATACATGCTTAATAACATCACTACATGCTTAAATCATCATCAAATCCATTCCTATTCAACTTTCTCTCATTTTCTCAAATCCAAGCTAAATTCTAGGTCATGGAGATTTAACATGCTCAAGGTGTTTTCAGCCAACAAAACATACACCAATCAACTCACCAAGATACATATATTAACATACTTGAAGTTGGTGTATTGAATCTTGCCTAGCTTGATTTTTCATTTTTTTCCAAATTGGGGGAAAATCCACTTTGCTCCTTCAATCCTTGATTTCAACTTCTAGTTTTCAACTATGTTGTTCTCCTCTTCACAAGGAACAACTTTGCTGAAACAAATCTATCTTAAAACTGATTGAAAGGTGATTATTTTTGGAGTATAAAGGTTATGATTTCACCTGATTTCAACGGGGATTTCTATTTCTCAGAGAAGGAAGGTGTCGCAGTCGGGTTTATATAGAATTACCATAGGAGATCGATATCCTAATAGTTAGAGATCGATCTGCCCTGTGTTTATCTCTTCAGAATTCAATCTTTGTAGAAGGTGAGATCAATTTGCCCCTTGGTATGAGATCGATCTGGTTCAAATAGAAGGTTTTAGAGATCGATCTAGCCCTTAAGAAGAGATCGATCTAGCCTTAGTAGAAACTTATTGAGATCGATCTGCTTCAACTAGAATTCACCCGAGATCAATCTGCTTTGAATGAGTGATTGATCTCCCTCTTGCAGATTGTTTTGGCATTGCATTTCAAGCCATGAGATCGATCTCCCCTTGCTAATGAGATCGATCTGCACTTCGTCTACAACATTCTTGCTGTAATTTTCCCATAAATTCAAAGGTAAATCCATATTCGTTTGCTTCACTACTCATTTTGCATTTCATTCACATTTGAAACTTAAAAACATTCATTTCTTATGATTCATATCAAATGTAACTTGTCTGTACATTATGAAATCATAACGAATACATGTGAATTTATGGGTCTTACATTCCTCCCCTCCTTAAAAAAATTTGGTCCTCCCACTTGGTCTAAGATTTCGAAAGGTCTAATATAACGGGGACTTAACTTTCCTTTCTTCCCAAACCTCATTATACCTTTGGAGGGAGAAACTTTTAGAAATATCAAATCTCCAACTAAAAACTCCATAGGTCTTCATTTTTTGTCAGCATAACTTTTTTGTGTTCTCTGAGTTGTTCTCAATCTCTCACAAATTAGTTGAACATCCTTAGAAGCTTGCTTAGCCAGATTTGAAGAAAATATCTTTCTTTCACCCACTTCTTCCCATCCAATCAGTGAACGGCCACTTCTTCCCATCCAATCGGTGAACGGCATCTTTGACCATACAACGCTTCATACGGTGCCATCCCGATACTTGAGTGATAACTGTTATTGTATGCAAACTCTGCTAGCGGCAAATGATCATCCCAAGAGCCTTTAAAATCTTTATCACATGCTCTTAACGTATCCTTCAATGTTTAAATAGTTCTCTCTAATTAACCATATGTCTAAGGATGGAAAGTAGTGCTAAAATTTAATTGGGTCCCCATAGCTTCTTGAAAATGTTCTCAAAAGTGGGAAGTGAATCAAAAATCTCTATTAGACACAATGCTCAGTGGTACACCATGTAGTCTTACAATTTCCCGCACATACAGATTTGCCAAAGCACTCAAAGTATCAGTAAACGTTATTGCCAAGAAGTGGGTAGATCATATCGTGGTTTCTACGGGTTCTTGGTAAGCCCATAATGAAATCGATGGTGACATGCTCCCATTTCCAAGTTGGTATTGGTAGAGGCTGTAACAATCCTACAGGTTTCTGATGCTCTACCTTAATTTGCATACATACAAGACATCTAGCCACAAATTTGGCTACATCCTTCTTCATACCTGACCACCAGTAAACCTTTCACAGATTCTGATACATCTTTTTACTTCCCGGGTGCAAAGTATACCTCGAGGATTGAGCTTCTGACAATATCAGTTTCTTCAACTGTGGATCTTTAGGAACACAAACTCTACCTTTGAACCTCAATAGACCATCAGTGCTAATTTTAAAATCTGTCACAATACCCAACTGAATCTTAGTAGCCATATCTATACAATATTGATCAGTACGTTGAGCCTGTGGATTCGGTCAATCAAGTCTGGTTCTATCCTCAGGCTAGCTATCATACGATAACCGACAGTGTCAGATGGTTCAATGTCTAAGTTAAGGCTCACAAATTATTCCAAGAACTCGTATTCCCGAATCATCATATAAGATACCATCCCAATATTCTTTATGCTTAAGGCATCTACCACTACTTTTGTCTTTTTCGGGTGGTAAAGGATATCACAGTCATAGTCCTTCAGAAGCTCTATCCACCTCATCTACCTCATATTCATCTCTTTCTGTGAGAATAAGTACTTGAGGCTTTTGTGATCATTAAAGATTTTGGAACTTTTTTCCATACAGATAATTGTGCCATATTTTCAGTGCAAATACCATGGCTGCTAATTCTAAATCGTGGGTCGATAGTTCTTCTCATGTTCTTTTAGTTGTCGAGAACTATAAGCAGCTACCTTCCCATTTTGCATTAGCACACATCCCAAACCTTGACCAGAAGCATCTGTATACACCGAGAAGCCCCCTAAACTAGAAGGTATAGTCAAAATGGGTGTAGTGGTCAGTCTATGCTTAATTCCTGAAAGCTCCATACATATGAGTCACTCTATTCAAATCTGACATTCTTGGTCGTAAGTTGTGTCAAAGAAGCAGGCAACTTAGAGAAACCCTTAACAAACCTTCTATAGTATCCTGTCAAACCCAAAAAACTCTGAATCTCAATTACAATCTTGGGTCTTTCCCATTGAACTACAGCATCGATCTTAGATGGATCCACAAACACCCCTTTCCTTTGACACAACGTGACCCAGGAATGTTATCTGATCTAACCAGAAATCACACTTATTGATCTTGGCATATAACTTCTTCTCCCTGAGGGTTTGCAGAACCATTCTCAAATGCTGCTCATGATCTTCTCTAGACTTAGAGTACAGTAAAATATCATCGATAAACACTATCTTGAATCTATCTAAATACGGCTTAAGTACTTCATTCACCAGTGCCATTAAAGTTGCAAGAGCATTTGTTAACTCGAAAAACATAACAAAAAACTCATAATATTTGTATCGGATCCTGAAGGCTATCTTGGGTAAATCTTCACTTCTTATCTTCAACTGATGGTACCTTGATCTCATATCAATCTTAGAAAAGATCTATGCTTATCACAGTTGGTCAAGCAAATCATCAATACGAGGTAGGGGATATTTGTTCTTGATGGTAGCCTTGTTGAGCAATCTATAATCATTGCACAGCCTGAGACTCCCATCTTTCTTTTTAACGAATAACACCGGTGCACCCCATGGTGAAACACTTAGATTAATAAACCTCTCATCCAACAATTCCTATAATTGCTTCTTCAACTCTTCTAACTCAACTAGGTCCATTCTATACGGTGGTTTGGATATTGGCTCGGTACCAAGTACCAAATCAATACAGAGTTCCATCTCTCCATCTGGAGGTAACCCTAGTAGATCATTCGGGAATACATTAGGAAACTTCCTGACCATAGGAATATCACTCAACTTCGGACTTGCCTTAACCCTATCGATTACATAGGCAATGTAACCTTTAAAATATTATCCATATAGTTAGTAAGAACTATGCAATTAAATCTACAAATCCTCTTTCATTACTTTTCAGAAAAACTTACAACATATTCTTTAAGTAAATAAAAGGTGACTATCCTATTGTGACAATCAAGGACAACTTGATTTCCTGCTAACTAGTCTATGCCCAATATCACATCAAAATCATACAAATCTAAAAAGATTAGGTTTGCTAACATATTCTTGTCTCCTACTTTAAGCCTACAATCTTTGTATACTTGTTCTGTCATTTGACTATATTTCATTGGTGTCTTAATCAATAGCGTCTTTCCTAGAGGTTTAAGTTGTATATAGGAAGACAATTTACATGTAAATGTTGGTTATATAAAAGAATGAGTTTCACCAAAATCAAATAAAACAACTGCTTTAATATCAGATATCAAAATATTACCTTTCAATGCTTCAAACGGTGCATCAGCAACCTCATGCTCAAAAGCGTATACTCTCCCCTGGCCTGCAACCTGCTTCCTCTTTTCTTCCACTGTAGATTTCTTCTTCTGAGTAGAAGTAGTAGCAGGTGCTCTCATCTGTTCTTTACCTTTGGACGGGGCTGAGTCAAATTCTTTGAGCAGTCTCTCATTAAGTGCCCTGTTTTACCACATTTGAAACAAGCCTCATTCATCAAGTAGCAGGGCTTGTTACCATGATTATTCCCACAAAATGTATACTCTTCACAATAGGTTGGGGTCCTCCAATAACAATGCCCTTGGTTAGAGCTGAGGCCGGATAAATAAGAGGCTTAACAATCTTACCCCGTGACTCATCAAAACTCCTTTGTCGCTTAACAATGGCCTCTTACCCCCTCTGGCACCTTCATCTTCAGATGACCTCTTCCAATTTGGATCCTTACCCTTACCCACTTTAGCAAACTAAGAGGCATGCATATCATAATCCTATTCGTATAGCTAGGCTAGGTGAACTGCCTCCTCATAGATGTTGAAATCTAACGGGGCTAGTTGGGCTCTAATCGACAGTTTTCATCCATCCATAAACTTTCGGATCTTCCTCGCCTCATTATTCATAGTGTCTGGATCATATCTTCTCATAGAGGTGAACTTGGATTCATACTCATCCAAAGATTTATTCCCCTGAGTCAAGTTCAAGAATTTTGCCTATAGCCTCCTTTGGGCGGTATCTGAAATTTATTATCTCCGAAAAGCATCAAGGAAGATGTCCCATGAAATCACCCAATGTCTAGCCCTTAAGATCGAGCGGGTAGACTTCCACTAGTGCTTGGCCTCCTACTTAAACATAAATATCGCAAATGCAATCTTCTCTATTGTGGTGCATCTGGAAAACCCATACAGTTTCTCCATCTCGTTAATCTAATTCTCAACTATCAATGGATTCTTTACTCCCATAAAAGACGGAGGCTTAAACATTTGAAATTGTCTCAGTCTATCCAATTCACAATCATACCCCATCTCGTCACTACTTTGTTGTGGGGCTACTGGCACTGGTGATTGTTATACAGGTGGGGTCTATGGTAATGTAGTAGGTGGAGAAGTAGAGGGTTCTTCTGCAAATAGCATGGGTGTTGTCTGAGCAGGCGCAGGTGTATTAGGTGCGACTACTGGACTAGGTGGTGTAGCCTGGGCAGCAGTGCTCGGCATATTATCCAACCTCGCCATTACTTGCCCAATTAAATTCATTATCGATTCCATGCCATGTTCTAGGCTAGTGATTCGAGCTTCGGAGCCTTCAGTAGGATTATGAGTAGTCCGTTCAGACGAGGAACCATCCCGTCTCTCAAGCTTATCCTCATGGCCTTAAGATGACGTGCCCCATCGTCTGCTCGGTTGACCGCAAGGTCTACCAGCCATAACTGTCCATTTTCCTTGCATTCAGTAGCAATTTTCAGTAAAACATAGCCAGGTATACTCAAATATATCTAAATAATATACAGTAATGTTGGGGATGTAAACTTTCCTAATTTTTTCTAACTCCCAACATCGACTCCAATTAGGCCGACCTTGCTCTGATACCAAATTTTGTAACGACCCAATTTCATACACTTTGGTTGGGCTGAGTCAATGCTAGATCAGTACAGTGAATCTTTTTATCATTTATATGTAAACATAACATAAATTTGCATGAAGACGTCATCGAATTAATCAAATTTCTAAATTCATCAGAGTTCATTTACAAAATATCCACGTTTACATCCCCAGATACATTTTCATAAACATTACTGTACTTACAAAAATTTAGATACAAAAGAGTGTCTACTCTGGGTATACCTTTCACGTAGAAGAACACTCTACGGTATAAGTGTCACGCCCCTCTTCCCATGACTTAACTTACTACTTACAGTTGGGCTGTGAGTCAACATCCATATCCACATATCATCCATTCATAATTTAACATTCATTAAAAGAAGTAGAAACTGTTCTTTTATAAATATGAGGAAACATTTACATCAGTTTCTATTATATACAGCCCTTTCATACAAAAAATAACCAAACTGTGCATTAATTTACAGGATACAAATTTTTTTCACATAAGTGTATACCTCTGTACTGCTGGAGAAATAGAGAACACCGTAGCAGGGACAACTGCAGTAACTCACTACTGCATAGTATCTGTGGAGGAGGAAATAAGGGGTTGAGCTAACATGCTCAATTAGGAAAAATATGAAAGCAAGTAGATAACTACACTATCTACATGCTAAAATATTAACATTTATTTTCCTTATAAAACATATGCATTTCTTTGAAAATAGCTTCCATCGATGCGAATCCATTAATTCGCTAGATGAGTATATGCATATACATCATCAATTCACACAACTCAATCTTTAAAAACCACACAGCTTCATTTATCAGTTCACACAGAACACACTTAGCAAATCACTTAGTAAATCAATTCACTCGAGACATATAATGGGATTTTAGATCACCCTGTATCACACAGCAGGGTAGAACATTTGTTACCTCACATAGTAGCAACACGATGTCGTATCACACAAATAAAAGAAGACTTATGGCCATAGTCTGGATTCCAGGCAACACTGATCAGGTGTGAGGGAATCCTATGCTGGGGGAGGCAGATCAACCATCCCTTCAACCCACATAAAATCACTAAGATATCACGACACATCGTACTTCATGGCTAACGATCACGGTACATTGTGCTCCTGTGGATCCTTATCACCCATTTTCGTTGTCTCAAAATCACATACGAGCAGGTCTGTGCAAGATCACTAAGCAATACACGACAGCCCCAGCACGATTTTTCTCATCACACAGCAAGCTCATAAGCTCTCGTGCGAGCAACTCAGCTTAAGAACACACAGCATACCTGAGGCATCGAGCACGATTTTACTTATCACAGAGTAAGGCTCAAGAGACCATGTGGAAACAACTCAGCTTAAGAACACACAGCATACCAAAGGCATCGAGCACGTTTTTGTCCCATCACTTTAAATCGAGGGGGTCACATGCGAGCATAATCAGAGCTAGATCACTAAGCAGTACTCTTTGGCTCTAGAATGATTCCCAAAATCTAGTGCGAGCTCTCGAGTGGAACACATAGCATCACCCGAGGCATCAAGCACCCTTTTTTAGCTTTTCTTAAAATCCCTTTTAGAAAATGATGTGCGAGCAGGGCTGGTAAATCTACCGTTGCCACTTAGGCTCTAGCACAATTTCACACAGAAAAAAATATAAGGCTTCATTCACTATGTATGAGTGAGAGGACAATCTCCCTTCAATCACTCGTTAAAAGCTTTTCATGCAAATTACAAAAACTGGAGCCCGTCTATTATTACCCTTTCTCAAAACGTTTACAAAACCTCTTTTCACAACAATAACATGGAAGACATGCAACTCATGCTTATAGGTTCTTCTAATACTTAGTTTTCACCTAGATATACCAATATCTATATACTTTATCGTATTTATTCACACACAACAGGTAAGAAACATACGTATAGCTATCTCTAATAGTTCGCATAAATCCTTTACCTCGAATCACGCTTGAATCACCTTCTTTGATTTCCAATGCTCGTGACCTGGTCTTATCACCTCCAATTATGTCTCCAAGAGATAAAATGAATTAAAATTCACATCAGTATACTCCAATATGCTTCATTTTCACTTGCATGAAGTTTAATTCAATGTATTGGGCCATTTTACACCAATTTGGCTTCATTTCATCTTATTGGACTTTACTTACTCTTAAGTCCATTTCGATTATTCTATTCGTTTCTTGAGAATCCACTAGACTCCTTGAGTCTATTGATTCATACTGAACTGGCATTAAGTTCACCATGCCTCTAGTTAATCATTTTTCTTCTCTATGGCATTTCATCAAACACCTATTATGTCACGACCCTCTGTGACTTAACCAAAAACCACTACTAATTTTTCGCTTTTTACTTACTTTTCTTTTCATCAACAGTTGGGCTGTGATTCGATGTCACCATCCTCGCTTACCATATCATTCATTATCATACATAAATGTCAATATACTATCTACTGATTGTAATTTCTTTTATAACATAAGTGAGCTCGTATACAATCTGATACAAATACATTCCCCATAATATACATCATTTACATCATTATGTTGTTTATATGTTTAGATACAGAACTGTACAAAATATGTATACCTGCCGACCGATAGGAAATGGCAGTAGACAACAAGAACACTATCCCTCTCTCGTAATCGCTCTACTATGGATGCTCTGTAGAGAGGCGTAAAAAAAAAAGGGTGAGCTTACAGCTCAGTAAAGAAATCAGGCAAGCAAGTAGACATCTACACTATCTACTCAAAATAATGCTATGCCTCGAAAATATCATTTCCTTAACTCACTTTAAAAGCATGTCTTTAAATATATATATATATATATATATATATACTTGTACATATTAAATCCCGTGTACAAAAATAATGCTTAGTTCTCAAATGTAGGCATTTCATGTAAAACAATGCATCCATATAAATTCACAATGCCTTTAGATAAATCATGTCATTTATGTTCAAATCACAGTAAATATGGTATTTAAATCATTCTCAACACAAAAAATCGGATTTCGACCCATCCCTCAAGTCTATCGATATCATAAAATCAATCAAGTGATATATTAATGGGCCCTAAAGGTATTACCGTAAGTGCACGGGTCGTACAAGTAATAATGAGATTTGAGTCTCGAGTTATCGTCCCACAGAGAAGTTGACTAGCCTAATTAACTACCGGTTAATCTTACCCTAAGTATATCATAGCAAATTATGAATTTGATTATCGGTGATCTACTAAGTTTGAAATTAAAAATACTGAAAATAATAAAACTGTAAAATGAAGAAAATAAAATCGAGCTGAAATTTACTTACCGAGCTTCACGCAATTAAAAACCAATACCTACGAAAATAATTAAAAAAGTTAAAATTGAATAATGCAATTAAAATGAAATGCAATTATAAAAATAACAAAACAAGATTAATTAAACTAACATTAAACTACTTAATTAAAATGCAATTTAAACTAAACTAAAGCTTAATGAAAATAAAGACTAAATTAAAAATGCATGAAACACATTTAATCTAAATTAACTCTAAATGCATCTAAACTAAAATAAAATCTTAAAACAATTAATATAAAATTAACTACTAACTAAAAATTAAGACTAAAAATTGAATTAACAAACAAAAATATTTAAACTAACCTAGCATTATAATTGACTAAACTAAATAACTAACACTAACACATGCATGAAAATGGATTAATTGCTAGACTGCATTAGCCAAACAAGCCTTAAGCATTTTAAACCATTCCCTCCCTTTACTGTTCACATGTCTTTCTAAAACATTTTCCAGGTATGGCTTTCACGGTTTTGGCAAGTATCTCTTGGCACTCTGCTTGCTCTCGGTTCTGATTTCTACTCCAAGCCTGCTAGGTGCACTTGGCATGTCTCGGTTCCAGGCTTCCTGCTACACCATTTCTGCTTCGATTTCTGGTTGCCAGCTACTTTCCTTCTGCTTCTCGGTTCACGGCTATTCTCGGTTCCAACTGCCAAGTCTGTTCTCGACTGTTGTTTCATGCTGCCCCAGGCTCTGTTTCGGTTGCAGGTCACGGGTTGCCCTCGGTTCTGTTGTGTTCTGTTGTGCCTATGTTGCTAGCATCAGCACAAGACCAGAGAAAGTGCTCCTGCTCCGTGTGCTGCCCGACTCTCTGCTGCACAGGTTCTCAGCAACTCTACTCAGATGATGCTCCCAGCACTGTCCAGGTCGGCTTCAATGTTACAAGCGCGGGTTATTTGGCCAGCAGATGATATAAGCAACCTCAACCAGCAACAGTCACAACACGTTCACCTTCACCCAGTCCAGCTTCTAGCAGTAAAGTTATGAATAGTAAAATGTACTAAAGCAGAGCAGAACAGAGGGAACGGGAAGGCAGAAACAGCAGCATCATTCGTGCTTCACAGCAGCTCGCAACACCACACTACTGTTTTGCTTCAGCATCGAATAATAGTTGCTACCCTTGTTTCACGCTGCCACAATAGAATGAAGAAGAAGCCGTCTGTCACCCGAATAGAAAATGAGCAACCCGAGAGCTAAGAAAAATAAGAGTTGCTTCAACAAAACAAAAACATCAGCAGTTTTAACAAAGCTGAGAGCTAGTAAAAGAGAAACAAATTCTTTCCATTAATTTTCATTGAATCAAATTGAAGGAAATAACCGTAAACTACAAAATGAAATTAGCAAAGGAATGAAACTCTTCATAAATTAAGAAAGTTGCCATCAACAGTAAAATAAAATTGTTGGTTAAAGAAACTATTCGGAAATTTCAATCAAAGAAAGCTTAAAAAAATAACCTAAAAGCTATTCTACACTACTCCTAATACTAAATTAAATTACTTCTACTCCTAAATTACCTTACATTACACTACTCTTACTCCTAAAAAGTACATAACATTTTCAATTGTCATCCTTTCCTATTTATAAACACACTAGGGGTAAAATGGTAATTTTCACATCCTTGATGAGTTGGCATTTTTTTTGGCCACTTGTCTTCACACCATTGGCTCCTTGAAAAGATATTTCCATGTCATCGGTCTTCTTGTCCAATTGGATGTGCTAGGTGGCATGACTCATGTTGTCTGCGTGGCTCAATCTCGATTTTAGCCCAATTTCGGTCCATTTTCTACCGAAATATTCAAAATTCATCCGGATTTAATTTATCTGCAAACATGAGAATTTTAATTAAATAAAGGGGAAATTAACAAAATAAATTGGGGGTTTAAATAATTAATTAAGAAATTAAGCACAAATAATTCTAAAAATATAGAATTATCATATATCATGTGAGACTCTGTGGTGAAATGCAATAATATCATGGACTATGGCCATATCCTATAATGGTGATCCCAGGCTACACAGGCCTCGGTGTGCGGGGCATCACTGCTGCAACGGGAGAGGGGTCAGTCCATCACAATCGCCAGCTATCAACTCCTCAACTCCACAACAATACAACAACACACGGTACAGTGTACTCCATGCCACTCACACGGTACAATGTACACCCGTGGAACCTATCTCAATGGATAATCAATACCATGTCTCTAAATCCACGTGCGAACATCTCACAGTATGACACTCAGTCTACACAAGGAAATCAGCATGGCTTTTCAACATGTCTTATAGATCACATAATACTACAGTACGCGCCTTTGAGCGTGACTCACAGTTGAAACTCCGCTCAAACACAGTTTCACATCACAAACTCAAACTCTAGTGCGAGTAAATCTCCAGCACTAGGTTATGCACAGTTCATGTTTCAAATCAAGTATGAGCAATCGCTCCAGTACCATGCTATGCATGAAACTCATCAAATCAAGTACGAGCAATAGCTCAAGTACTATGTCATGTATAAATCATGAAGAATCGAGTACGAGCAATGCCCTAGCACTCTATCATGCATCTCATGTAAAATTCGAGTATGAACTAATCGCTCTAGCACTCTGTCATGCCTAAATCATATAAAACTGAGTACAAGCAATAACTCCAGTACTCTATCATACATGTCATGGAAATCTAGTGCAAATCATACATCAGCAGTAATATATGTGGAAAATATAAGAAATCAAGTGCGATATGTGCTTTAGCACGATTTATTCTCACATAATTCGATAGATGGCTCTTTGAAAAAGGATGATTTTTAAAATATTAAAATCAACACTATAAATTGTGTTATTTCTCTTCAACCAAGAAAACATTAGCCCATCTACTACTCTCCTGCTAAACAGCAGTAAAAACACTCATAATTGTGGTTTCCATGCTTTTTAAAACTTTTCTCAAAAGCTGACTTTTTTCCTAACTAAGGGTAAAATCATAATTTGCCACTTTCGGGTCACAATAAATATTATTCACTTTCTCTGACCCTCAAAGTTTTTAAGTGAATGTAAAATCAGACGAAAATACGTGCAAGTATCTCTAACTACTCACAAAAGTCCCTTACCTGCAATCACTCGAGAAATTTTACTTTCTCAACGCTACTCGATCCAGCAGTCCGATTCGCTCCTCCAATAATCTCTGGAGCAGCATATAACCGTTCATTAGGTTAATTATACTTTTCCTACTATAATATAGTCTATTTCACTTAATGGGCTTTAATAAACCTTAATGGGCCTAACTTTGCCTTAAGCTAATTTTCATTTTACTATTCATTTTCGTTGGGCCTATTGGGCTTGTAGGGCCCACCAACTCTTATTAGGCTTAGCCGAGACCCATTACATCACATTGGGTCGAAACCAATTGGGCTTGGCCTATTGAACCTCTCGGCCACATGCCTTGGCCGAGAACTCCCAGTCACACCACACCATGCCGTCCATGGCCATTTACTAGCCAATTTCATTTAGGCATTTTCACAAACACTTAGTTGGAAATGTTCTTAACCTTCACTTAGTTCATTTAGGCATTTTATCAAACACCTTGATTGCCAACTTAATTCATGTATCAATTGATCAAATTGATTAATTCTAACTATACCATAATCATAAACGCATGTACATTAGCTCATTTATACCTTAAAATCATATGGGCATTCATCAATTTATCACTACTCACTCTTGGCCAATTCATGTTCATAGTGATTCCATGTGTTTCAATGCTTAAAACATATACCAATCTACTTAAAATCATTCATACATTAACATTTATGAATTTAAAAGCTTGAAATTATACCTAGTATATGCGTTCACACTTGGTCGAAACTTTGAAGCCTCTCGGTTTGCACACTATAGCTCCTTGATAGCCAATTCCAACATATGTTAATCCTCACCCAATTTGGAACAACTTTCATGAAGATTGAAAGTTCCAAATATACATTTTTCCTAGTGATTTCTAGTTAGAGAAAGCTTGAATATATGTGTTTTAATGGTTTCTTTGTGTAGTCGAGAATAATGGGTTGAAGAAGACCATGTGGTGGCTGATTTTATAAGCCAATTACTTAGCCATTAAGCCTTACTTTTCAGCCAACAAGTTTGAATTGAATTGATTTAGTTAATGGTTACCAAATTGGCTATGGTTACCTTTTACTAATGGGCTTGATTTTTACCAATTTGGGACTAACATTTGGGTTTCTCAGTTTGGGCCTTCCTAATAGGCTTTCGGGCTAAAATTTTGACTATACATCAGGCCTTCAATTGTCTAAATATTTGTCCTACCAATCGGTCCAACAATTCGGTCTAATGGACCTAAGAAATTCGATCTACACCTAGTATACCTTAATGGGCTTTAAGATCTTCACTTTGGCCCATTACGTTTTTACTCGTTAAATTTAATCTGGAATTCATCCAAATAAATCTTCCTTACTTCTGAGAATGATTATCTTGTCTTTTGACCAAAAATATTTTCCCCAAATTTTTCTCCATACTTAGGTTAATTTTTTAACCATGGTTAGTCAACTATGGTAAAAGTCCACTTTTCTTAACTATAGTTGACTTTTTACTTAATCATTGATCACGTTGACTTTTTCTCAAAAATCCAAAAGTGTCATATCGTATGGCTTACACTCTCATCTTTACGTTTTGACCATTTTCGGTAGGTAAATATACCTTAAATACCTTAAACCGCTAAAAAAGTCTGTTTTACCCCTTTTTAGCTTTTACTCTTGTTCTTTGTGTTCGGGACTAAATCAAACCGACTTTCCTTAATGAGCTCTCTATATTTTCTCATTTTAATTTCTTCTTTTCAGTCAGAATGATTTAGATCCACTCGGTTTAGCCAAGTGGCTCTTATAGCCCTTTTTCAACTTTTATGTAACTTTTAAGTGTTAAAACATTTTACTAACACCTAAATCAAGTAAATACTCTTCTTGAGATTTAATTTACTTAATACAATGTATGTACACATAAATCATAAAGAACAAGCTACAAAAATACAGGTCTTACAATCCTCCCCAACTAAGAAAATTTGGTTGTCCAAATTAGAACCAAGTTAGTCATCAAACAGATAGGGGTGCTTCTCTCGCATCAGACTCTCCAGCTCCCAAGTAGCTTCCTCTGATGTGTGATGCTACCATAGAACCTTCACTAATCCGATAGTCTTTGATCTCAAGACCTTCTCCTTCCTATCCAGTATCCGAATCAGTCTCTCAACATATGACATGTCCTCTCTAAGCTCCAATGGCTCATAACTGATCACATGTGCCGGATCCGAGTGATACTTTCGAAGCATCGATATGTGGAAGATGTTATGGACACCTGCTAAGTCCGGTGGCAATGCCAACCTATAGGCTTTATCTCCCACTTGATCAAGTATCTCAAAGGGTCCACTGTGAGACCCCGTACATGTATAGCTATGTACATAGGAACATGAGAATGTAAATAAAATCATAAGATGATGTATTGTAATGTGAAGTGTATGCAATGTAAGTTCATAAGATTATGTACGCACTGGTAGTAAGAATTGTGATTATACGTACAAGTTGCATTATGAATGAGTAGGAAGAAATAAACTTGAACACGAGAAGAATGTGATCGGAATGGAATATGAGTAGTATAGTAAAATGGAAGGAAAGATTTACATAAGAGTATATTTCCATTCGAGTAATATCGTATATATGTGTGGTCATACAAAGATTCTACACAAGTTTTAATGTGTATGTAGTGAGGATGGATCCCATTTTCAAGTCTCAAAGATGAATGAATGAGGAAATGATCATGGTAGCAAATTAAGGGTGTTTGGTAAGGGTTGTTGCAGAAAAACTGCAAGAAATCTGGAATTTGTGAAGGCCAGATCGATCTCATAGGATGAGAGATCGATCTGGGAGAGCCAGAATGCCCTTATTGAGAAATGGAAGGGAACAGATCGATCTCCAAAGGAAGCAGATCGATCTCCTTAGCTCTCGGGTTGGAAGCAGATCGATCTCCAGTCTCGACAGATCGATCTCATACCTTTAAAACGTCTCAGAAAAGAGGGATTTTTGAGGAACAGATCGATCTCCACCCAAGGAAGATCGATCTCATCAAGTCAAAACTATAAATGGGAGCAGTTGGATCATCAGAATTTCGGGACAAACATTTCCATTTCACTTCAACTCAAAGAAACCTAGTTTCTCACTCCTAAATCCAGCCATTTTCAGTGAGATTTAAGGAGAGTCTATTAGAGACAAAGTTGTTCACAACAAAAAGAAGAACAACATAGTCTAGAGGCATTTCCCCATTTGATGGATTGAAGAAATAAAGGGCAATCCTAATTGGAGCAAGAGGAAATCCAATGAGGTAAGTTCTAATGCACAAATCCAAGTACATTGGTTTAGTTAATGCTTATAAAGATATTTGGGTGTGCATATTGTGGATAGAACTACCTAAAAGGGTATGAAATGAATATAACATAGAAATAGTCAAGTGTGAGAAAGTGGAGTGTGGAAGTGTTTATGATGAATGAGATATCTTGAGTGGATGAACATGTTGTGAGAATGATTTGGACATGTTGATATTGGGATAAAATTGTGAGATTTACCACAAGGGGGTAAAAATGTGTAATTAAGGCATTTGATAAATGCTTAGTTGAATAAGAGTTAGAAACATTAACTCAAATGTTGATGGATGAATTTCAGTTTCGGATGATACGTCGGAGCAATCGAGATGAGAACGCGAGAAGCATAAAGGCGGATAGTTGCACACAAGTAAAACGAGGTAAGGGACTGTGTGTTAGCTATAGAGATGTTCGTACGTAATTACAGCAATTTCATAGATATATTGCTAGGACTAGTACGATATTATAATTTTATGAAATGAGATGGAAGTATGAAAAGTACTATGATGTATATATGTATTGAGAAATGGGATAGGGTAAGGAAATAGCATGATATGCATGTTTTCAATGAAATTCTCAATTTTATATTGTTATTGATGATTGAGAAATGTTGATGATAGGTTGGCTAATTTTACATGTTTTAGCATGAAGAAGCATGATGTATGAATAAACATGTTTTGAATTTTAAAAAAAAGAGAAAATAGCCATCTATCAGTTTTGAGATGAGACTTGGTGTTGAAGCGTTAGCTCACACCCGGTTTAAAGCCTTGATGTACCGTGCGGGAGTTTTAACTCGCACGAGGGTTTTGAGAAAGTGCGGGAACTTTGCTCGTACCTGTTTTGTTGAGTTAAGGTGAACCTGGGGGTCTGGGACCCAAGGGGATACCAGCCGACGGCCAATTGAACGGGCTGGGCCTTAACGATAGATCGTACCGCGCTGGAGCCTTGCGTCGACTGTGTGTCACGCTGCTTGCTCGCCTGGTATATGAGACATGGTTTAAGGATAAAAAGTCCATCGGAGTTGGAGTATGGACTTGGGTCCACGGTTGTACGTAGAACAGTGTAGTCACCCGTTGGTATACTATGTACCGTGCTGGGTGCACATGAGTACGAGTATCGCGTAGATGACACACGACGTATCTTCACCGTGAGTATACGAGGAGATGAGGTGGATTGAAATGAGCCGGAGGGTAGGACTGACCCATCCCCCTTCAGGCGAAGTGATACCCTGTGCACACCCAATCAGTGAGGCCTGGGATCACTGACTGTGGCCATAAGTCGTGGATATTTGATTGCCGAAAATTCCATGCCTGTCTCAGAGAATCGAGAAAACAGAGACAATCTCAGAAAAGAAAGAGATTTGCGAGAAAGAATGATTTGAGAAGTGAAAGAGATTTCGTGTTTTAATAAATCTCTGATTTCACATTCGTGCCATGAGGGCACTATTTATGAGCATGTTTTAAATGGAAGTTTGACATTCGATTTACACGAAAATGCTATTGAGAAATATGTGTTTAAATGCATTGTTCGTATGATATTTCCATTTATAACGAAAACATGGTTTTGGTTTATGCATGTATGGGCTATGTAGGTAGTACGATATCTACCTGCTAGCATACATTTCCTTACTGAGCCGTGGTTTGCTCATCCCACTATTTTCCCCCTCCAAGTACTGAGAATTAAGAGAGCGGTGGTCTCTAAGTCTTTTGTGTTGAACAGCTCCCACAATCTGCAAAGGTATAAGATTTGTATACACGAGTATTTTGTATCTAATATATTGTATCGCACAGTTATATCTTGGAATTGTAATCAGTATTATGGGGATGATATGTAAGCACATGGTATTTATACAATTAATTTTGTGTATTTACACACACACCTGGGAGTGTGAATTAAAGATTTAAATATTCCGCTGTAAATAAATAAATTTTTTAGTAATTGCGTCTTCTCACAGCCCAACCGTAGTAGAGAATGTATGGATAGAAGGGTTCCCGAAAGCGGGGCATGACATCCACTGTAGCGAGAACTCAACTTTCCTCTCTTTCTAAATCTCGCTATACCCTTGGAAGGAGAAACTTTCAAAAACATTGATTCACCAACTGTAAACTCTAGTGGCCTTCGTCTTTTGTCAGTATAACTCTTATGTCTACTCTGAGCTGTCCTCAGTCTTTCTACAATCAAACGAACATCCTTAGAGGCTTCTGTAACCAAGTTAGGAGCAAAAATCTTACGATCACCCACTTCTTCCCATCCGATAGGGGAACGACATCTACGGCCATATAAAGCCTCATACGGTGTCATCCCGATACTCGAATGATAACTGTTGTTGTAGGCAAATTCGGCTAGTGGCAAGTGATCATCCCAGGAGCCTCTAAGATCTAGCACATGTGTTCTCAACATGTCATCCAGAATCTATATAGTCCTCTCTGACTGACCATCTATCTGAGGATGGAAAGCGGTACTCAAACTCAACTGGGTTCCCATAGCTTCCTGAAAATGTTCCCAAAAGTGCAAAGTGAAGCGGGAATCCCTATCAGAGACTATGCTCACTGGAACACCATGTAACCTCACTACCTCGCGTACATACAACTCTGCCAATGAATTCAGAGTATCAGTAGCTCTCATAGCTAAGAACTGGGTTAACTTCGTCAGTCTGTCGACGATCACCCATATAACATCACAATTCCTGCAGGTCCTCGATAAACCCATCACGAAATCCATGGTGATATGCTCTCATTTCCATGTCGGTATAGGTAAAGGCTGCAATAACCCTGCAGGCTTCTAATGCTCTACCTTCACCTACTGACATACGAGTCATCTTACCAAAAACTCGGTAACGTCTTTCTTCATACCCGACCACCAGTACACCTTTCGAAAGTTCTGATATATCTTGTTACTCCCGGGATGTAACGTGTACCTCGACGAATGAGCTTCCGCTAATATCAATCTCCTGAGCTCTGGGTCATCAAGAACGTATAATCTACCCCTGAACCTCAACAATCCATCAGATCTCAACTCAAAATCAGTCACCGTGCCCTTCTATATCTGACTAGTCATCTCGACACAATATGGATTAATTAGCTAAGCATGTCGATCTTGTCCAACAGATCCGGCTCTAAGCGTAGACTGGCTATTATATAGCCTGTATCCATGTCAAAAGGCATAACACCAAAACTGAGGCTGGCAAACTGTTCCAACAATTCGTGTTCCCTAACCATCATATATGATACCATCCCTAAGCTCTTCCTACTCAAGGCATAAGCTACAACATTAGCCTTACCCGGATGATAAAGTATATCACAATCTTAGTCCTTCAGAAGCTCTAGCCATCTTTTTTGTCTCATGTTCAGCTCTTTCTGCAAGAACAGATACTTGAGGCTCTTGTGGTCAGTAAAGATCTGCAACTTCTCAATATACAAGTAGTGGCGCCATACCTTCAACGTAAACACTACTACTTCTAACTCCAAATCATAGGTCGAATAGTTCTTCTCATGGTCCTTCAGCTGTCTGGATCCGTAAGTAACTACCCTCTCATCCTACATCAATACACAGCCCAGTCCTTGATGCGAAGCATCAGTATACACTGCAAATTCTCCTAAGCTGGTAGGGATAATGAGAATCGGAGCGGTAGTTAATCGACGCTTCAGCTCCTGAAAACTCTACTCATAATCCTCGTTCCACACGAACGGTACACTCTTCCAAGTGAGACGTGTCAACGGAACAGCCAACTTCGAAAATCCCTCAACGAATCTTCGATAATATCCTGCTACCCCCAAAAAACTTTTGATCTTGGTAACTGTCCTCAACTGTTCCCACTAAACTGCCACCTCAATCTTAGATGGATCTACTGATACACCATCACTCGACACAACGTGTCCTAAAAATGAGATCTTTGCCAACCAGAAGTCACTTGTATTGAGTTTAGCGTACAACTCCTTCTCTCGAAGAGTCTGTAATTTGATCCTCATGTGCTGCTCATGCTCCTCACGAGACTTCGAATACACTACTATTATTTATTTTTAATAGTAACTACTATTTTCATTTCTTTTTAACAAACTTTACAACATATTTATCAGGGTTAGGAAACATAATTGTCTTAGCATCAATCTAACACAACATAGTTTGTAGAAACCAGTTCATTCCTAATATTACATCAAAATCACTCATACTTAGCAATATTAGATTGGCTGTCATATTCTTTTCCCCTACTCTTAACTTGCAATCATTAAATACATACTCTACAAGCTTACTATTATTCATAGGCGTACTAATCAACATCATCATACTTAAAGGTGTACGCTCTACATGCCTTGCTAACTTACATGCAAATGAAGGCGATACAAATGAATGTGTGGCACCGGGATCAAATAAAACATATGCTTCAATATCATAAATCAGGATGTTACCTCGAATCACATCTGATGAAGCATCAATTATACCCTCGTCCAAAGCATGTACGCGCCCTCGACCAATCAGTTGCTTCCTCTTCTATTCTGCTGTTGCTCTCCTTCTCGAAGCAGAAGTATCAACTGGAGCTCTCTCTAGCTCCCTGCCCTGCAGTGGAGCAGTCTCAACCATCTTCGGGCAAGCTCTAGCAATATGCCCTAGTTTCTCATATTAGAAGCACACTATAGGAGTTATCGGACAAGGTCTACCTCTATGATGTCTACCGCATCTACTGCACTGCTCAGTAGTGGATCTCTGTCCTCCAATGACAATACCTTTCGCTGGAACTATGGTCAGATAAGCAGGAGGTCTAGTAGGTCTCTCTCATGCCTCCTCAATCTGTGGTCTCTTACCGAAGAGTTTCCTCCCTCCTCGATAACTGAAACCTCTATCTCTAGCCGACCTCTTCCTCTTTCTATCTTGGCTCCGACTAAACTTCCCAAACTCAGAAGCATTCCTCTCATAGTCCTGCTCGCACAGTTACACCTTGCGCACTGCCTCCTCAAAGGTGGCTATATCCAAAGGGACTAATCTGGACTGTAGAGCCGGTCTCAGTCCATCAATAAATCTATGGACCTTCTTAGTCTTACTATACATGGTGTCAGGGTCATACCTTCCCAGGGATAAGAATCTAGTCTCATATTCATCCACCGATAAACTCCCCTGGTTCAGCCCTAAAAACTCAGCCTGCAGTTTCCGTTGCACTGTATCTGGAACAAACTGCCTCCTAAAGGCATCCAGAAATATCTCCCAACTGATATTTGTATGTCAGGCTCTCAGTATGGGTCTGATGGACTTTCACCAATGCTCTGCATATCCCTTCAGTAGGAACGCAACAAATGCGACCATCTCTGACGTCGTACACATAAAGAATCCATATAACTTCTCCATCTCTCCAATCCACTACTCAATAGTAACTAGGTCTTTGACCCCACTAAAAGATAAAGGACTAAAATTTTGGAATTGTCGCAACCGATCCAGCTCACATCCGTACCCTAAGACACTACTACTCTGTCGTGGAGCAACAGGAGAAGGCGTATCCTTAACTGGTGGGGGTGTAGAAGTATATGTAGGTTATGGAACATGTGTAGGCTGCACAGGTGTGTTAGGTACAGCTACCTATCTAGTCGCAGTCCCTGCATCCTATCCCTGTTTACCTGCCATCGTCCATGCCAATATCTCTACTATTGTCTCTAGGCTACGCTCTAACATCGTGAAACATGCCTCTGCACTCTCTGGTGCCTCAGTAGTACCTAAAGTCTCATGGGTAGGTAATGACTCAGTGGCATCTAGGCTCTCAGGCCTATCGCTATAGCCTCAAGCCCTACCTCTAGTCCCTCTACCACTACGAGTATTCACCATATAGGAATCAAGCCTATAATCCTACATTCACAATCATTAATTAGTCTGTTTTCCATCTGGTATACACAGTTGTATCTAAACACAGCACAGTACTATAGGGATGTACACTTTCCTAGTTACTAACATCGACTCACATCAGACCAACCTCTGCTCTGATACCATTCTGTCACGACCCTCCGTGACTTAACCAAAAACCACTACTAATTTTTCGCTTTTTACTTACCTTTCTTTTCATCAACAGTTAAGCTGTGATTCGATGTCACCATCCTCGCTTACCATATCATTCATTATCATACATACATGTCAATATACTATCTACTGACTGTAATTTCTTTTATAACATAACTGAGCTCATATATAATCTAATACAAATACATTCCCCATAATATACATCGTTTACATCACTATGTTGTTTATATGTTTAGATACAGAACCGTATAAAATATGTATACCTGTCGATCGATAGGAAATGGCAGCGGACAACAGGAACACTATCCCTCTCTTTTAATCGCTCTACTGTGGATGCTGTGTAGAAAGGTGTAAAAAAAAAGGGTGAGCTCACAGCTTAGTAAGTAAATCAGGCAAGCAAGTAGGCATCTACACTATCTACTCAAAATAATGCTATGCGTCGAAAGTATCATTTCCTTAACTCACTTTAAAAGCATGTCTTTAAATATATATATACTTGTACAGATTAAATCTCATGTACAGAAATCATGCTTAGTTCTCAAATGTAGGTATTTTGTGCAAAACAATGCATCCGTATAAATTCATAATGCCTTTAGATAAATCATGCCATTTATGTTCAAATCACAGTAAATATGGCATTTAAATCATTCTCAACACAACAAATCAGATTCTGACCCATTCCTCAGGTCTATCCATATCATAAAATCAATCAAGTGATATATCATGTGAGACTCTGTGGTGAAATGCAATAATATCCTAGACTATGGCCATATTCTATAATGGTGATCCTATGCTACACAGGCCTCAGTGTGCAGGGCATCACAGCTGTAACAGGAGGAGGGTGTCAGTCCATCACAACCGCCAGCTATCAACTCCTCAACTCCACAACAACACAACAACAAATGGTACAGTGTACTTCATGCCACTTACACTGTACAACGTACACCCGTGGACCCTATATCAATAGATAATCAATACCACGTCTCTAAATCCACATGCGAACATCTTACAGTGTGACATTCAATCTACACGAGGAAATCAGTATGGTTTTTCAACATGTCTTGTATATCACATAAAACTACAGTGCGCGCCTTTGAGCGCGACTCACAGTCGACACTCCACTCAAACACTGTTTCACATCACAAACTCAAACTCTAGTGTGAGTAAACCTCTAGAACTAGTTCATGCACAGTTCATGTTTCAAATCAAGTACGAGCAATCGCTTCAGTACCATGCTATGCATGAACTCATTAAATCAAGTACAAGCAATAGCTTAAGTACTATGTCATGTATAAATCATGAAGAATCGAGTACGAGTAATGTTCTAGTGCTCTGTCATACATCTCATGTAAAATTCGAGTATGAGCTAATCGCTCCAGCACTCTATCATGCATAAATCATATAAAACTAAGTACGAGCAATAACTCCAGTACTCTATCATGCATGTCATAAAAATCTAGTGCAAATCATACAACAACACTAATATATGTGAAAAATTTATGAAATCAAGTGGGAGCTGTGCTCTAGCATGATTTATTCTCACATAATTCGATAGATGGCCATTTGAAAAGGGATGATTTTTAAAATATCAAAATCAACACTATAAATTGTGTTATTTCTCATCAACTATGAAAACATTAGCCCATCTACCTACTCTTCTGCTAAACAGCAGTAAAAACACTCATAATTGTGGTTTCCATGCTTTTTACAACTTTGCTCAAAAGTTAACTTTTTTCCTAACTAAGGGTAAAATTGTAATTTATCACTATCGAGTCACAATAATTCTTCTTTACTTTCTTTGACCCTCAGATTTTTTAGGTGAATTTAAAAGTAAATGAAAATACGTGCAGGTATCTCTAACTACTCACAAAAGTCCCTTACCTGTAATCACTCGAGAAATTTTACTTTCTCCACGCTGCTCGATCTAGCAGTCCGATTCACTCCTCCAATAATCTCCAGAGCTGCATATAACCGTTCATAAGGTTAATTATACTTTTCCTACTGTATTTCACATTTAATACAGTCTATTTCACTTAATGGGCTTTAATAAACCTTAATGGGCCTAACTTTGCCATAAGCCCATTTTTATTTTACTATTTATTTTCGTTGGGCCTATCGGGCTTGTGGGGTCCACCAACTTTTATTGGACTTATCCCAGACCTATTACATCACATTGGGCCGAAACCAATTGGTCTTGGCCCATTGGACCTCTCGGCCACATGCCTTGGCCGAGAGCTCCCTTGCCGTCGGTCACACCACACCATGCCGTCCATGGCCATTTGCTAGCCAATTTCACTTAGGCATTTTCACAAACACTTGGTTAGCAATGTTTTCAAGCTTCACTTAGTTCATTTAGGCATTTTATCAAACACGTTGATTGCCAACTTAATTCATGTATCAATTGATCAAATTGATTAATTCTAACTATACCATAATCATGAATTCATTTACATGAGCTCATTTATGCCTTAAAATCATATGGGCATTCATCAATTTATCACTACTCACTCTCGGCCAATTCATGTTCATAGTGATTCCATGTGTTTCAATGCTTAAAACATATACCAATCTACTTAAAATTATTCATATGTTAACATATATGAATTTAAAAGCTTGAAATTATACCTAGTATATGCGTTCACACTTGGTTGAAACTTTGAAGCCTCTCGGTTTGCACACTATGGCTTTTGATAGCCAATTCCAACATATGTTAATCCTCACTCAATTTGCAACAACTTTCATGAAGGTTGAAAGTTCCAAATATATTTTTTTCCTAGTGATTTCTAGTGAGAGAAAGCTTGAATATATGTGTTTTAATGGTTTCTTTGTGTAGCTGAGAATGATGGGTTGAAGAAGACCATGTGGTGGCTGATTTTATAAGCCAATTACTTAGTCATTGAGCCTCACTTTTAAGCCAACAAGTTTGAATTGATTTGATTTAGTTAGGTTACCAAATTGGCTATGGTTACCTTTTACTAATGGGCTTGATTTTTACCAATTTGGGCCTAACATTTGGGCTTCTCGGTTTGGGCCTTCCTAATGGGATTTCGGGTTGAAATTTTTACTATACATCGGGCCTTCAATTTTCTAAATGTTTAGCATACCAATCGGTCCAACAATTTGGTCTAATGGACCTAAGAAATTCGATCTACACTTAGTATTCCTTAATGGACTTTAAAATCTTCACTTTGGCCCATTACGTTTTTACCCGTTAAATTTAATCCGAAATTCATCCAAATAAATTTTCCTTACTTTCGGGGATGATTATCTTATCTTTTAACCAAAAATATTTTCCCCAAATTTTTCTCCATACAGGTTAATTTTTTAACCATGGTTAGTCAACTATGGTAAAAGTCCACTTTTCTTAACTATAGTTGACTTTTTTTTTAATCATTGACCATGTTGACTTTTTCTCAAAAATCTAAAAGTGTCATATCTTATGGTTTACACTCTCGTCTTTACATTTTGGCCATTTTCGGTAGGTAAATATACCTTAAATACCTTAAACCGCTAAAAAGGTCCGTTTTACCCATTTTTTAGCTTTTACTCTTGTTCTCTGTGTACGGGACTAAATCAAACCTACTTTCCTTTATTAGCTCTCTATATTTTATCATTTTAAGTTTTTCTTTTCATTCAGAATGGTTTCGCTCCACTCGATTTAGCCATGTGGCTCTTATAGCCTGTTTTTGATTGTTATGTAGCTTTTAAGTGTTAAAATATTTTACTAAGACTTAAATCAAGTAAATACTCTTCTTGTGATTTAATTTACTTAATACAATGTCTGTACACATATAAATCATAAGGAACAAGTTACAAAAATATGGGTCTTACATATTATGCCTATTATCAATCCCCATCTAATCCAACATATGAATTTCACAAAGTTATCTTAGAATCATCCTCACATGCTTATTAACATTTTTACATGCTTAAATCATCATTAACTCCATGCAATTACAACTTTCTCTCACTAAGCCATTTCTAGGTCTTAGTTGTTTAAGCATGTTCATCACATTTTAACTAATAATACATACACTAAATCACTCATCAAAGTGTCTAGATTAACATATTAGAAGATGGTGTATTGAAATCTTACTTAGTTTGACTTTCTCCTCTTTTATTGCCAACTTGGGGGAAACCTCTTTTCTCATTCAATTTAAGGTTTGAGCTTCCCTTCTTTGATTATGTTGTTCACTCCTTCACTAGGAAGAACTTTGCTCAAAGGAACTTCTCTCAAAACCGATTGGAAACTAGTGATTTTAGAGTGAGAAAGCTAGGTCACTTGTTAAAAATGGAGGAAAAATGTTTGTTCTCGTGAAATGTAGGTTCAGCTGCCCAGTTTATATAGAAAATGCCTTATGAGATCGATCTCTAAAGGGGGGAGATCGATCTGCCCTTACCTAAACTCCTTCAAAATTTCAAAAATTTGCAGATAGGGGATCGATCAGTCGAAGTGCATGAGATAGATCTACTCTTTAATATAGGATCGATCTGATTCAGGTAGAGGACTTCAAAGATTGATCTGGCCTATCCAGAGGCAACTAGATATCGATCTGCCTATAGGAGGGGATCGATCTGGTCCAACCCGAGACAACTTGAGATCGATCTGCTTTAGTGAGGGATCAATCTCCCTCTTGCAGAATGCCTCTGCATTGCATTTTCGAGGCAATGAGATCGATCTCCCTTACTCTCAGATCGATCTGGCATTCACCTTGGAGCATTTCTGCTGTAATTTTCCCAAATTTCCAAAGTTAAATTCCCATTCAATTGCTTCAACACTCATTTTGCAAATTCATTCATCCTTAAAACTTAGAAACATCCATTTCTTATGATTCATATATAATATAACTTGTCTGTACATTCCAGAATCATAAGTATTACATGGAAATTTACGGGTCTTACAATCCTCCCCTCCTTCAAGAACTTTGGTCCTCCAAATTAGAACCAAGTTATTTGTCAAAATGTCGGGGGTACTTTTCCCGTATTAGGTTCTCTAACTCCCAAGTAGCTTCTTCTAAATTGTGGTGCTGCTAGAGAACCTTAACAAGCAGAATTATCTTATTCCATAACACTTTTTCCTTCCTATCTAGTATTTGAATCGGTCTATCTATATATGTTAGATCATCCTTGGGCTCCAATGGCTCATAACGAATCACATGAGTCGGATATGAATGGTACTTCTGAAGCATCGATACGTGGAAGACATTATGAATGCCTGTTAGCTCTAGTGGCAACGCTAGCCTGTAGGCCTTATCTCCCACATGCTCCAATATCTCAAATGGTCTGATATACCGAGGGCTTAACTTACCCTTCTTACCGAACCTCATAATCCCTTTCGATGGAGAAACTTTAAAAACTACTGAGTCACCCTCAGCGAAGTCTAGTGGCTTTCGTCTCATGTTAGAGTAACTCTTTTACCTGCTCTGAGCTGTTCTCAATCTCTCACATATCAATTGAACAACCTAAGAAGCTTGCTGCACTAAGTCGGGAGCAAAATTGTTTCTATCATCCACTTCTTCCCAACCAATAGGGGAACAACATCTTCTACCATACAATGCCTCATACGGTGCCATTCCGATACTTGAGTGATAACTGTTGTTGTAAGAAAATTCAGCTAATGGTAAGTGATCATCCCAGGAGCCTTTAAAATCCATAACACTCGTTCTCAACATATCTTCTAATGTTTGGATGGTTCTCTCTGATTGACCATCATTTTGAGGGTGGAAAGCGGTACTGAAACTTAATTGGTTTCCCATAGCTTCTTGAAAATGTTCCCAAAAGTGGGAAGTGAAACGGGAATCCCTATCCAATATAATGTTCACTGGAACACCATGTAACCTCACTATCTCCCGTACATACAACTCCGCCAAAGTACTCAGAGTATCTTTGGATTTCATGGCTAGACAGTAGGCAGATTTCATCAATCTATCTACCACTACCTAGATCGTATTATGGTTCCTCTTAGTCCTCGACAATCCCATGATGAAATCCATGGTGGCATGCTCCCATTTCCAAGTCGGTATGGGTAGAGGCTGCAATAACCCTGTAGTCTTCTGATACTCTACCTTCACTTGCTAACATATCAGACATCTTGCCTCAAATCTTGCGACATCCTTTTTCATCCTTGACCACCAATACACTTTTTGGAGGTTCTGGTACATCTTGTGACTCCCCGGATGCATGTATATCTCGATGAATGAGCTTTTGTCAAAATCAATCTCTTTAGCTCTGGGTCATCAGGAATGAAAATCTTGCCTCTAAACCTCAGTAGGCCATCATCACTCACTAAGAAATCGGCCACATCACCTCTATGAATCAAACTTGTACGATCCTCACACAGTAGATTGGCATGTTGTGCCTATCGTATCCAGCCAATCAAATCTGGTTCCACTAGCAAGCGAGCTATCACACAGTTAATGTCAACATCAAGAGGGTCTATACCCAACCTAAGGTGTGGAAACTGCTCGAGCAACTCATGTTCCCTGACCATCATATACAAGACAATTCTAAGGCTCTTTCTACTCAAGACATCTACCACAGCATTAGTCTTTCCTGGATGGTATAATATCTCACAATCATAATCCTTCAGAAGCTCTATCCATCGTCTCTGCCTCATATTTAACTCTTTCTGTGAAAATAGATATCTGAGGCTCTTATCATCTGTGAACACCTGAAATTTCTCACCGTACAAGTAGTGGCGCCAAATCTTTAATGCAAATACAACGACTGCCAACTCTAACTCATGGGTCGAGTAGTTCCTCTCATGGTCCTTAAGCTGTCTGGATCCATAGGTTACTACCTTTCCGTCTTGCACCAACACACAGCCCAGTCCCTATTGATATGAAACTAGTGCCCACTCTAAGTGACCTAGACATTCGATTAGCAAGTGCATGGGTCGTACAAGTACTAATGGAATTTGAGTCCCAAATTATCGTCCCACAGAAAAGTTGATTAGCCTAATTAACTACCGGTTAATCTTACCCTAAGTATATCCTAGCAAATTATGAAGTATTGATGGGTGATCTACAAGGCTAACAATACTGAAAATAATAAAAACTATAAAATAAAGAAAATAAAACAGAGCTAAAATTACTTACAATGCTCCAAGCAATTAAAAGCAACAACCTACAAAAGATAATTAAAACAATTAAAAATCAATTAATGCAAATAAACGAAATTGCAACAAATTAATTAAGCTAAAATTAAACAAGCCCAAAATAAAATAAGCATGCAATTAAACTACTTAATAAAAATGCAAATTAAGCTAACCTAAAATTTATTAAAACTTCTATTAACCTAATTAACAAAATAATTTCCTATAAAATGATCCTAAATTATATTTAACTCTACTAAATAAAACAAAATCTAACTAATGCATGAGAACTAATATTTTTGAACTTTTAAATTTTAAGCTGAAAAATAAATTAAAATTTCTTGAAACAAATTAAATCTAATTTAATTCTAAATGCAACTCATAAAATCTACACTAAAATTAAGTTCTAAAACCTATGATATAAAATCAACAATTAACATAAATTAAAACTAACAATTAAATTAAAAAACAAAACGCTATAACTAACCTACAATCTTCATTTAACAATTAACCTAACTTAACAACTAATGAAAGGAATGGAAATACTAATAAAAATGCATTAAACTATAAAATAGCAAAAATGAAATGTGGCCAAACATGGCCTTAACCAAATGTTCAACCGAGTGGTCACGTGCTTGTTGTATTGTGCATGGTTCTTCTCCACTCCAGACGTTGCACTCAGTACCGACCTTCTACTCTAGGTGCTTCCTCAGCCGTGTCCAGGTGCTACCAACAGAGATGTCTGCGACCTCTGTATCCACTGCTGTCCACATTTACCCCCCAGTACACGTCCTCTGGTTTTGTCTGCTTCACTGGATCCTGGTACCGTTGGCAACACTTGCTATGGTGGTTACTGCCTTCAGCAAAAACGTAAACTACAGCAGTCTCAACATCCACATCCGAATGGTACAGATAGTAGATAATGGTTGTAATACCACCTCTGCACCTTTGCACCAGTTCACGCAAGTACCGCACCTGATTCCAGCATCATCTTCAGCCACCTCGTGCCCAGCTCCTCAGTTACTTGCCAATGATATTCGAGATCGTCGAGACTGGAGTGGCAACCATCCAACATTCTTCAGCAGCACCAATCATCAATTAAAGGAACTCATACATGCAAAAATCATTAAATGAAATGAGAAACATTAAAATCAGTAGTTACAATAGTAAATGAAGGTGAATAATAGAGAAAAGCTTAAAACAGAGTAGAACAGAGCTGAGATTGCTCGCTACTGTTGCTGCTGAACTTAACAAATCAGCCTCCTTAATCCGATACTGCTACCACACTACACCGAGAGGTAGATTCATCACCAACCAACAATGCCACACCTCAGCTCCTCGGTATCAAGCAGCCACACTAGTTGAGCATGCAGAAACCGAATAAAAAGGCTATACCAGAAGCTCGAAAATGAAAGCTTAACTAAGTGTAAAATAAATTTTTTTAAAGAGAATGCAAATGGAACGGTTACAATGGGCTGAGCATTATGGCTTCTGTCACAAGCCCCTCACACCTCATTGCAACAGAAACCAACACAGTAAAATGAAATAACGAAGAAGAAAAAGAAATCCAACTTTTGTAAACTAAAAACTTGTAAAAATAAACATATCCATGGAAGCAGTCAATGTGAACTACAAAAGAACTAGGAAAGAAATGAAACTTTTCATCAACATAATAAAGGAAGTTGCTGTGAACAGTAAAGATTGAAAATAAAAACAATGGTGGGTAAAAAAAACTAAACTATTTGGAAAGCTTAAAAGGAAAAATAAAAAAACTAAAGCTACCCTAAATTAAAACTACTCCTAAATTACTCTACATTACTCCTAAATTATATCTACCCTAAAAACTACACTAGGTTACTCTAAATTCTACACTACTTCTACCCTAGGCTACTTTAAATTCTACACTACTTAATTTTTTTTTCAATTGCCGTCATGTTCTATTTATACACACACTTAGGGGTACAATGGTAATTTTCCATCATAGATGAGTTGGCATTGTTTGGCCACTTGTCTTCCTTTGATTTACTACAGAGTAGATATTTTCACGTCACTCGTCCTTTTGTCCAATTGGCTGTGCGATGTGGCCCGACGTGTGTCTTCTAGAAGGTTGGCACAGCATCTGTCGATCTTATTATTTCGGAGCGAATAAAATACTAACACTCAGCTTCCCATGTGTCTAGATGGCTGGTGACTCGATCTGCCAATTGGAAGTGGTCCAGTCTCCTTTAGCCCATTTTCAGCCCAATTTTGACTAAAATGACTGAGTTTCATCCGGATTTAGTTTCCCTGCACATTAAAGAATTTTAATTAAATAAAGGGGATAATTAATAAAATAAATTGGGGATTTAAATAATTAATTAGGAAATTAATCACAAATCATTCTATTAAAAATAAAATTTTCACACCCCCAAACTTGAGCTTTTGCTTGTCCTCAAGCAAAACAAAATATATGTAGGAATGACAAATACTAACATAATAATTTCCCCAATGTTATCCTCAAAGAAAAAGTATAGACTCTGATCTCAAAGATTCATAATTAAAAGTTCAGCACTCAGAATCATTCAATCATAGGTCCTAACCCAAATTTAGACTCCTCATGTGTGTGTGTGAAAATGTCAAAGTCACTTCATAGTATAATACTCGAATCAGATTATGAAAACACAGTGAATGCAAAGTCAATGACATGTGATCATTCCCATAAGTTTGCTTTTCACTTCTCTCTCCACTAATGTAGTCACGCTTAATCAAAGATCAATAGGACTTCATTAAGCTTGTAATGTAAGGTTGGGGTTAGGGTATGATAAAGTCGATTTAGGTTTAATTACCCCTCAACATGTATTACTTTCTAGGATCTTTCATGTAAGAGCTCATATTATTTCCCCCAAACTTATTTATTTCACTAAACATCTTATTCTATTTTTGTATTTTTTCATCTTTCTTCTTTTCTTTTTCTTTTTCTTTCATTTTTTTCTCTTTTTTTTTTCGAACTTTCACTATCACCAAATACCCATATGTACAAAGCTCATAATATATCCCAATGACTTTTCATGCTTTCAGGGTAAGGGATAGGAACAAAGTATTTAAGCTAAGGAAAATTTTGCTGGAGTATTTACAGAGAAAAGCTTATTTGGCCCAGATGGGTGACTAGGGGTCAAATATGTACAAGATGGTTAGAAAGGCTCAAACGATCCAAAGATGGCCTAAATCATCTCCCTAATTAAGTCTGATCTAATATTTCACCTCGAGATCAGATCAAACAAATTCTAGAATATGATGCACCAACTCAATTGAACAAATGCAATCCTATGTACAAATAAGTTTTCTTTAAATAAATATACAAATTCATGACATGACATATGCATAAAATGAGGAAATCACAATTAGAATCAAGCCAAATTCAAGAATTCAACTTCATGCTTTTGCTATAATCATGCTTCTTATTCAATCAAAGTCAGACTAAATCATGGGGTCATATCATTGAAATATGGGAAAACTACATGCTAAGTACTAAATCATCCCAAAATCAAATAATTTAAGCTCATATTTTTGAAAAAAAATTATAATTTTTGCCCAAAATTGCTCAAGTGATATCCCCTCCCCTAAACTTAAGGTGCACAGTGTCCTCAGTGTGCAGATAATATAAACATTGAAGCTCGAGAACAGAGTACTCCCCTTTCTGATGATGATGACGAACAATCGAAGCTTGATTGAAAACATAATACTAGAAAGGAAATCTGCAAAATAAACAAAGAAAGAAACAGCTAGAAAAAAGAAAAGAACTGTACAAAAAGTGTAAAGAAAAATAAATCCACTTCAAATGCAGCTAAAGAACACAACACTCAGTAGTGGGGCGAAGAGTAGGAGGATCAGCCAGAGTGGTGACAAAATATTAATAGTTAAATCCTCCTTAATTCTATCTACTTCCTTCCTTCTTTCATATTTCTTATGGTCAAGCCTTATATCCCCTTAATCTCCATCTTAAAACACTCTTGAGAGTTATCAGGGAGCTTCAAAGGTTTAAAAACATTAAACTTCACTTCCTGATTCTAAACTTTCATAGTCAATTCCCCATTTTGTACATCAATTAATGTTCTATCAGTCACTAGGAAAGGTCTGTCTAGTATAATGGGGACTTCTCTATCTTCCTCCATGTCTAATACAATAAAATCTGCAGGGAAAATAAATTTGTCCACCTTTACTAATACATCCTCAATGACCCCTTTCGGATATTTAATGGATCGATCAGCTAGAAGGGTCACTGTGGTAAACTTGACATACCATATTCCTAACTTTTGGTAGATAGACAAAGGCATCAGATTGATACTGGCTCCTAAATCACACAGGGCTCTACCAAATAATAGATTTCTAATAGTGCAGGGTATGGTAAAACTCCCAGGATCCTTGAGCTTGGGGAGTAATTTCTTCTAGATAATTGCACTATATTCCTCAGTTAAGGCCACTGTCTCATAATCTTCTAATCTTCTCTTCCTCGAGAGGATATCCTTTAGGAACTTCACATAACTCGGCATTTGCTCTAAAGCTTCTGTGAAAGGAATGTTAATGTGAAGTTTCTTAAAAACCTCAAGAAATTTGGGAAATGGTTGATCCAGTTTTTGATTTTGGAACCTCTGAGGAAAAGGTACGGTGGTTTAATTGGAGGGGAGCTCCCTGTAGTCTTCTCCCGTATTTGAAACAGCCTACATTCAAGAAGGCCTGCAAAGGGAAAATGGGTTGTTGATCTGCAAGTTGATCCCATAGCTCTCCGTGGAAAAATTTATAGCTTCAGAGGACGAGGAAGGCTGTGAAGAAGAAGAAGGTATAGATGAAGAAGTGCCTAGCTTGGATTCCTTTGCAGCCTGATCCTGATGTTCCTGCTCTTTCTGAGCTGCTTCGTTAGAACTTAAGGATTCTTCAACTATGTACTATTTAGGGCTGGACTTAGCTTGTGGCTTATTTAGCTCTCTACCGCTCCTATGGGTGATGGATTTCACATGTTCTTTACCATCCCTTTTCCTAACAAGATTAGCTTTAGTGTTACTAGGAAGGGTCCTTTAAAGATGCTGGCTAAGAGCAGTTGCTATTTATCCCACCTGAAGTTCTAAATTCTTAATTGAAGCAGCTTCATTTTGCAGGATCGTTGTGAACATTTCTTCAAGCGAGGGCTTCTTCTCACCTGCTGGTAAGTGTAAATGTTGTGGCTGCATAGGTTGTGGTAGTGGTTGATAGAAGTGAGGTGGATGATGCTGAAATTGAGGTGGGGATGGTTGATGAGGCGGATGATATGGAAATTGTGGCTGTGGTGGTATATGAACCGGTGGAGCTTGAAAACCAGGGGGTTCTACAGGTCTAGAATTAGAAGATTACCCTTGGTTTTGGCTCGAGGAAAAGTTAGGATGGTTCCTCCACCATGGATTATAGGTGTTTGAAAAGGGGTTGTTCATGTTGCTTTTGAGAGGGGGCAACGTACTGAACCGATTCTAAGTTAAGTGGACACCTATCTATAGAGTGTGTACCACCACACAGATTGTAGAAAAAAAAAGAACTTTGGACAGAACACACAGGATTAGGACTGGTGGAAGGATTATGCTAGGTACTGAGTGACTCTACATTCTTCGTAAGGTTAGCAATTTGAGAGGTCAAGGTAGACAACGCGTCAAGCTCATAGATACCCATCGACTTCTTAGACGATTGCCTCTCGAGGACCATATATAGTTGTTAGCATCTATCTTGTCTAAGAGACCGTAAGCTTCCTCCTCTGTTTTGCATATTAGAGCTCCACCAGCAGCAGCGTCAACAATGGTCCTATTTTAGCTTGTAAGTCCGTTGTAGAAGGTCTGGACTTGTAGCCACAAAGGTACGCCATGATGAGGGCATTTCCTAAGAAGTTTCTTATATCGTTCCCATGCTTCGTAAAGAGATTCGGAATCGAACTGGGCAAAGGAAGATATGTCACTACGGAGTTTGGCCATTTTAGAGGGAGGGAAAAACTTAGCTAGAAATTGATGGGCTAACTCGTCCCATGTAGAAATGGATCCTGGAGGCAAGGAGGTTAACTAGTGTCGCATCCTATCCCTAAGCGAGAAGGGGAATAATCTAAGTCTAAGTGCATCATCAGATAATCCATTGTGCTTAAATGTGTTGCACAAGTCCAGGAATTACCTGAGGTAAGCATGTGGGTCGTCGTGCGAAAACCCACTGAACTGTAAAGAGGTTTGGATCATCTGGAGGATGGAAGGCTTAATTTCGAAATTGTTAGCAAGGATAGCTGGTGGTCTAATGCCGGTATAATATCCTCCAATCGTTGGCATCTTATAATCTCCAATGGTCCTAATTTCTCTATTTTATGTCATGGTGTTTTGCAATTGAGCTATTAATTTCCTAGAATCCTTTCGAATTTTCCTAAGGGTTCTTTCAATTTCAGGATCTAAAGAAAAGCAATCATAACTCCTAGCTCTACGCATGCAAACATCACAAAGTCCTCAGAAATTTTTTTTAAGTTTTTAAATTTTCAATTTTTTTTAATTATTTTTATGAAATAGAAAATTAACGAGTCTAGATTAAAGCTCTAAATATTTACAAGCTAGAATTACATCTAAGCAAAATTTCACCGATATTAATTACTGGCTAATTAAGACTTCCCCAGCAACGGTGCCAAAAACTTTATATAAAACTAGTGCCCACTCTAAGTGACCTAGACGTTCTATTCACAAGTGCACGGGTCATACAAGTAATAATGAAATTTGATTCCCGAATTATCGTCCCACAGAGAAGTTGATTAGCCTAATTAACTACTGACTAATCTTACCCTAAGTATATCCTAGCAAATTATGAAGTATTGATGGGTGATCTACAAGGCTAACAATACTAAAAATAATAAAAACTATAAAATAAAGAAAATAAAACAGAGCTAAAATTACTTACAATGCTCCAATCAATTAAAAGCAACAACCTACAAAAGATAATTAAAACAATTAAAAATCAATTAATGCAAATAAACTAAATTGCAACAAATTAATTAAACTAAAATTAAACAAGCCTAAAATAAAATAAGCATGCAATTAAACTACTTAATAAAAATGCAAATTAAGCTAACCTAAAATTTACTAAAACGTCTATTAACCTAATTAAGAAAATAATTTCCTATAAAATGATCCTAAATTAAATTTAACTCTACTGAATAAAATCTAACTAATGCATGAGAACTAATATTTTTGGATTTTTAAATTTTAAGCTAAAAACTAAATTAAAATTTCTTGAAACAAATTAAATCTAATTTAATTCTAAATGCAACTCATAAAATCTACACTAAAATTAAGTCCTAAAACCTATGATATAAAATCAACAATTAACATAAATTAAAACTAACAATTAAATTAACAAACAAAACACTATAACTAACTTACAATCTTCATTTAACAATTAACCTAACTTAACAACTAATGAAAGGAATGGAAATACTAATAAAAATGCATTAAACTATAAAATAGCAAAAATGAAATGTGGCCAAACATGGCCTTAACCAAATGTTCAGCCGAGTGGTCTCGTGCTTGCTATATTGTGCATGGTTCTTCTCTACTCCAGACATTGCACTCAGTACCGACCTTCTGCTCTAGGTGATGTCTTCAACTGTGTCTAGGTGCTGCCAACAGAGATGTCTGTGACCTCAGCATCTGCTGCTGTCTGCATTTGCCCCCTAGTACACGTCCTCTGGTTTTGTCGGCTTCACTGGATCCTGGTACCCTTGGTAGCACTTGCTATGGTGCTTACTACCTTCAGCAAAAACGCAAACTGTAGCAGTCTCCACATCCACATCTGAATGGTACAGACAGTAGCTAATGGTTGTAATACCACCCCTGCACCTTTGCACCAGTTCACGTAAGCACCGCACCTGATTCCAGCATCATCTTCAGCCTCCTCGTGCCCAGCGCCTTGGTTACTTACCAATGATATTCGAGATCGTCGAGACTGGAGTGGCAACCATCCAACATTCTTCAGCAGCACCGATCATCAATTAAAGGAACTCATACAAGCAAAAATCATTGAATGAAATGAAAAACATCAAAATCAGCAATTAAAATAGTAAATGAAGGTGAACAGTAGAGAAAAGCTTAAAACAGAGTAGAACAGAGCTGAGATTGCTCACTACTGTTGCTGCTGAACTTTACAAATCAGCCTCCTCAATCCGATGCTGCTACCACACTACACCGAGAGGCAGATTCATCACCAGCCAACAATGCCACACCTCAGCTCCTCGGTATCAAGTAGCCACACTAGTTGAGCATGTAGAAACCGAATAAAAAGGCTATACCAAAAGCTCAGAAATAAAAGCTTAACTAAGTGTAACATAATTTTTTTTAAAGAGAATGCAAATGGAACGGTTACAATGGGCTGGGCCTTATGGCTTCTGTCACAAGCCCCTCACACCTCATTGCAACAGAAACCAACACAGTGAAATGAAATAACAAAGAAGAAAAAGAAATCCAACTTTTGTAAACTAAAAACTTGTAAAAATAAACATATCCATGGAAGCAGTCAACGTAAACTACAAAAGAACTAGGAAAGAAATGAAACTTTTCATCAACAGAATGCAGGAAGTTGTTGTGAACAGTAAAGATTGAAAATAAGAACAATGGTGGGTAAAAAAACTAAACTATTTGGAAAGCTTAAAAGGAAAAATAAAAAAAACTAAAGCTACCCTAAATTAAAACTACTCCTAAATTACTCTACACTACTCCTAAATTATATCTACCCTAAAAACTACACTAGGTTACTCTAAATTCTACACTACTTCTACCCTAGGCTAATTTAAATTCTACACTACTTAATTTTTTTCAATGGCCATCATGTTCTATTTATACACACACTTAGGGGTACAATGGTAATTTTACATCATAGATGAGTTGGCACTGTTTGGCCACTTATCTTCCTTTGATTTGCTGCAGAGTAGATATTTCTACGTCACTCATCTTTTTGTCCAATTGGTTGTGCGATGTAGCCCAATATGTCTTCCAGAAGGTTGGCACGGTGTCCATCGATCTTATCGTTTCAGAGCGAATAAAATACTAACACCCGACATCCCATGTGTCCAGACGGTTGGTGACTCGATCTGTAAATTGGAAGTGGTTCAGTCTCCTTTAACCCGTTTTCAGACCAATTTTGACTGAAATGACTGAGTTTCATCCGAATTTAGTTTACCTGCACATTAAAGAATTTTAATTAAATAAAGGGGATTATTAATAAAATAAATTAGAGATTTAAATAATTAATTAAGAAATTAAGCACAAATAATTGTATTAAAAATAGAATTATCACCTGTCCCGAGGGATCTGTATACACTGAGTAACCTCCTGAGCTGGTAGGTATGGTGAGAATAGGTGCGGTGGTCAGTCTGTGCTTTAGCTTGCAGAGGCTACTTTCACATTTATCATCCCACTCAAATGCCACATTCTTTCGAGTGAGACGTGTCAACGGAGCAGCCAGCTTAGAGAATCCCTCGATAAAACGTCGGTAATAACCTGCTAAACCTAAGAAATTACGGATCTCTATAACCGACTTGGGTCTTTCCCACTGTAGCACAACCTCTATCTTGGACAGATCCACTGATACCCCGTCTCTTGAGACTACATGACCCAGAAACGATATCCCACTCAGCCAGAAATCACATTTGTTAAGTTTAGTATACAACTCCTGATCTTGGTAGGTCTGTAACATTGTTCTTAAATGCTGCTCATGCTCTTCCCTGGACTTCAAGTACACCAATATGTCATCTATAAAGACAATCACGAAGCTATCGAGGTATGGCTTAAACACATCGTTCATTAATACCATAAACGGTGCAAGAGCATTTGTCAACCCAAATGGCATAACCAGAAACTCATAATGGCCATAATAGGTCTGAAACACTGTCTTGGGCACATCTCTAATCTGAATACTCAACTGATGATACCCAGACCTCAGATCAATCTTCGAAAAGATTTGTACTCCCTGCAACTGATCCAATAGATCATCAATCCGTGGAAGGGGATACTTATTCTTGATGGTAGCCTTGTTCAATAACCGATAATCTATACACAGTCGGAGACTCCCATTTTTCTTCTTTACAAACAGATCGGTGCTCCTCATGGTGATACACTCGATCTGATAAACCCCTTGTCCAACAACTATTGCAACTGTTTCTTTAGCTCCTCCAATTCCACTGGAGCCATTCTATACGGTGGTTTGGATATTGGTTTAGTTCCAGACACCAAATCAATACAGAATTTCATCTCTCTATCTGATGGCAATCCTAGTAATTCTTCCGAAAAGACATCGGGAAATTCTCTAACCACTGAGATGTCAACTAATTTCGAGTGTGCCTTATCAAAATTAACCACATATGCTATAAAACCTTCAATATATTATGATCACATTGGTTAGTAAAATCATCCATCCTTGAAAATAATTTACTACTTCTTTCATTACTCTTTAAGTCTTACAACATACTTGTAAGGGATAGAAAACATTACCGTCTTAGCATAACAATCTAAAACAACATGGTTTGCAGCCAGCCAATCTATCCTTAATATTACATCAAAATCTTTCATGTCTAACAAAATAAGATTGGCCAACATATCCTTTTCCCCTACTTTTAACTTGCAATCTTTACATACATACTCGGTTACTACATTATCTCTCACAAGTACTTTTAAGTAATTTCCTACTTAGAGGTATAGGTTTCACATGTTCAAACAATTTACATGCAAATGAAGGCGGTATAAATGAATGTGTGGCACCAGGATCAATCAATGCTAATGCTTTAAAATTAAAGACTAGGAGTGTACCTTTAATCACATCCGTAGAAGCTTCTGCAGATGCCTGGTCCAATGCAAACACTCGCCCTTAACCAACAGCTTATTTCCCTTTTTCTTCAGCTGTGGCCTTCCTCTTAGGTGTGGGTGTATCAACTGTAGCCCTCTCTAGCTCTTTACCCTTCTTTGGGGCTGTAACAACCAACTCTGGGCATTCACGAGCTATATGCCCTGGTTTACCGCATCTATAGCATGATCTCATCGAAGGGCATGGTCTACTCCTATGATATCTACCACATATCCTGCACTGCTTGGTGGTAGGTCGAGGTCCGCCAATAATTATACTCCTCAAAGCTGAAGGTAAAGCTGGGTAAGCTGAATAAGCTGGAGGCTTCATAGGCATCTCTCGTACCTCCTCAATCTTTGGCCCTTTACCAAATAGTCTTCGGCCCTTTTTGAATCCTCTATCATCCACTGACCTTTTTCGATCTCTATCTCTGCTCTTACCACTCTTGCTCAACTCCGAGGCATATAACTCATAGTCCTGCACACATAGTTGAGCTCTGCGTACTGCCTCGTCGTAGGTGGTAATGTCAAATAGGGCTAATCGTGCTCTGATCGAAGGTCTAATCCGTCCATGAACTTTTGGACCTTCTTATCCTAACAACTCATGGTGACAATGTCATATCAACCTAGGGATGTGAATCTGACTCATACTCATCTATTGTACTGTTCCTCTAAGTCAAGGTCAAAAATTCCATCTGTATCTTTCTCTGAGCAGTGGTTGGAATGTACTGCCTCCTAAAGGCATCTAGAAATATGTCCCAAGTCACAACCGAGTGACGTGCACTCAGAATCGGCTGGGTGGCCATCCACCAATGCTCGGCCTCACTCTCTAGTATGAAAGCCATAAAAGTGACCTTTTCTGTGGCAGAGCAATGGAAAAATCTATAGAGTTTCTCCATACTGCGAATCCAATGCTCTGCTAACACCGGGTCTTCCACCCCTTTGAATGAAGGTGGTCCAAACTTCCTAAACTGTCTCAATCTGCCCAGGTCACAATCATAAACACCTTCACCACTAACCTGTTGTGGAGCTACAGGATCCTAAACTGGTGAGGGCATATCCTGAACTGGAGGGGGTACAGGAATCTATGCCTCTGCAGCCCGAGGTCTCGGTGCAGGCTGTACTGGCTCATGTCTCTTAGGTGCAGCAACCTGACCAGCAGGGTTCTCTTGTCTACCCTCAAATTTGGCCATTATCGATATAAACATCTCTATAACTGTGTTTACACTGTGCTGTAATTGCTTAATACGTGCCTTAACAACCTCACTAAGACCAGGTGGATCTCTACTAGAACTAGACTCAATGCATCTCTCGAGCTCATCTCTGTGCCCTTGAGAGCGCGAACTCTCTCCTCTACAAGTACGTCATCTATCTGACATCCTGCATACTCAATAACAAGTGTCTTAGTTACATTTCTAGCTTGGTATACACAATTGTGTCCAAATAATGCACAGTACTTTAGGGATGTATAATTTCCTAACTATGGATATTAACTCACATCGAACCAACACAAGCTCTGATACCAATCTCGATCATGCCCCTCTTCCTGTGACTTAGCTTACTACTTACAGTTGGGCTGTGAGTCAATGTCCATATCCACTTCTCATCCATTCATAATTTAACATTAATTAAATGAAGTAGACACTATTCTTTTATAAATATAACGTTTACATCAGTTTCTATTATATACATCCCTTCCATACAAAAGATAACCAAACTGTGCATTAATTTACAGGATACAAATTTTTTTTCTCAAAAGTGTATACCTCTGTACTGCTGGAGAACTGGAGAACACCGTAGCAGGGACAACTGCAGTAACTCATTACTGTGTAGTATGTGAGACCCCGTATATGTATAATGGTATATATGTACATAGAAATGTAAATAGAGTTGTACTATGAATTCATAAGTGAAGTATATGTGATGTAAGTCCATAAGTTAATGTACACACTTGTAATAAGAGTTGTGATTGTACATACAAGTTACATTATGTATGAATGTAAGGAAATGGACTTAAACATGTGGAGAATATGAATAGAATGGATTATGAGTAATGTGGTAAATGGAATGAAGATTTGCATGAGTATGCACTTCCATTTGTTTATACTAAGTACCATTGGTCATACAAAGATTCTACACAAGTTTTAATGTGTATGAAGTGAGGATGGATGCCATTTTCAAGTCTCAAAGATGAATGGATGAGAAAATGATCATGGTAGCAAATTAAGGATGTTTGAGTATGAGTTGCTGCAGAAGAACTGCAGAAAATCTAGAAACTATGAAGGGCAGATCGATCTCATGGGATGAGAGATCGATCTAGAAGAGCCAGAATGCTCTTATTTGGGCAAAGGAATAGAGCAGATCGATCTCCAATGGAGCCAGATCGATCTCCTAAGCATTCTGTAGTGAAAAGATCGATCCCCAAGCACCCAGATCGATCTCCTTAGCTCTCTGTTTAGGAGCAGATCGATCTCATGCTTCGACAGATCGATCTCATGCTTCGACAGATCGATCTCATGCTTAAAATATCGTGAAAAAATAGGGATTTAAGGGGACCAGATCGATCTCCTCTTGGACCAGATCGATCTCCTCAAGCTATTTCTATATAAGGAGTGCTGAAAATCAGAAAATTTCAGGAAAAACACTAACCTTCCACTTTCAACCCAAAAACCTAACTTTCTCTCTCTAAAATCAGCCATTTTCAGTGAGGTTTGAAGAGAGACCATTACAGGGAAAGTTGTTCCTATCAAAGAGAAGAACAACATAGTTGGAAGGCATTTTCCCATTGTTGGTATTGAAGGAGTTAAGGGCATTGCCATTTGGAGCAAGAAGAGAAATCAAATTGGGTAAGATTCTAACACTCCAACTATGGTACATTATTTATATAATTGATTTTGGAGTTGTTTGGCATGAGTATGGATGCTTAGAAACTATCTAAAATGCATTGGAATGATTATGACCTAGAAATGGTCTAGAGTGAGAAAGTGGGATGTATGGAGATTAATGATGAATGGGATATGTAGAAGTTATTAATAGTGTTATGGTATGATTTTAAGGTTTGGTTAGTGGATAAATTATGAAATTTACCTAAAAGAGGTAAAATGCGGATTAAGGCATTTGTAAAATGCATAAGTGAATAATATTGACTAGTGAGGTCAATTATAGGTTAAATACATTAACTTAATTGATTTAATGAATGAATCGCAGCTTCTGAGGATACGCCGAGGCGAGTTGAGCCAAGAGCGTGAGAAGCTAAAAGGAAAGGAGTCACACCAAGTAAATCAAGGTAAGGGAATTGTGTGGACTCTTAGAGATATCTGTACGCAATTTGGGCGCTTAAATATTTTGCTAGAATGCATGAGATTAAGAAATGATGTTGGGTGATTGAAGGGTAAAAGTTGGGAGTTTGAGAAATGTGCATGAAAACAAAAGCATATTGCTTTGAAAATCATGTTTTATTGCTTTTTAGCAAATGATTGGTAGGTTGGCTAACATTGAAATGATTTGCAAAAGAAATGAGTGTGTTTTGGTTTTGTTAACCATACCTTGCAAAGTTTTGAGCCACCTACATGATTTCGTGAGTATGAAAGCGTGCTAGAGTATGACTAGCATGAGATTTGACGTGTTTTACACACATGAGTGCAAGAGGCACTAGTTTTCAAATGGATTTCATAATTGTTTTGGCATTGTGCTTAGTGTTTGTCTCAGACTGGATGCCCACCTTGCATGTTGCCGTGTTTGGAGCTTCGAGTAGACTAGGTGTCACATCGATTAAATAGGCTCACACGTGCATTGTTTTGACATGATTAATTAGCCGTGTTAGGAGCTTCGGGTAGACAAGAGGTCATACCGATTAAATAGGCTCACACGTGTGTTTGAGATGTGGCGTGATATGATGTGTTGATTGGGTCCACGGAATATGTTGTACCGTGCATGTAGTATAGAGTACATTGTACCGTGTTGAGTTGTGATGTGCCGTCTTTGGACGAGATCTGCTATGGACCGACGGGTAAGATTTGACCCACCTTCCGTGTGGAAGCAGATAGTGGTGTATCCCGCACACTTGATCCGTGTAGCCGGTATCACAAGTTATGTACATAGGCCTTGAGGTTATTACCTGTTGTTGAACTGCCTATCTCACATGTCTAATGCTATTTGAGAATAAATCCATGTTTGAAATGATTCGTGGGTTAGGAAAGCCCGAGGGATGGGCCGAGACCTGACCAATGTTGAAATTGATTTGTTAATGGTTTTTAAAGTGCACGGATGCATGATGTTTAATGCCATGCCTTATTGTGAAAATGCATGATGGGTAATGCCATGCTTTTATTGTGAATTATGCATGATAATTTATACCATGCTTTGAGTTGAAATGTGCACTTGATTTTAATAGCATGAATGCTTTACATACCATTAACACAATCATACACTCATGTTTTGAGATAAATAATGAATGAAATGCTTTTGAGCATGGCATCACGATCACGTAGATAGTGCAGTATCTACCTATTCGCATGATTACCTTACTGAGCGTGTGGTTTGCTCACCCCCTTATTTTTCCCCTCTCTACAGAGATTTGAGTATAGATTGAGCGTGACTGGAGGCGTTCCCTTTTTGGTAATCTGCTGCATCCCATCGCTAAAGGTATACACACTTAGATTATTTTGTATCTAAACTAGACATAGCATAGTAGCATTTTGTATGTAATTACTGGGGATGTAAAACAATGTAAACACATGTAACAACTCTGATATATATACATTTATACAAGTGTTTACTCATAAATAATATTTCAATTGAATTGGTATGGTGGAGTGATTTAGATGTCGACACACAGCCCAACTGTTATGAGTGTGGTTGTTCACGATCGAGGAAGGATGATTAAAGATTGACACATGAAAATGCGAAAAATTTGTACGTATTTTGGTAAGTTGAGGGTCGTGACAGAAGTTAGTATCAGAGCTCGAGTTGGTTTCACGTATGTCGTGTCTAAAATACTTAATAAGTGGAAAATTACATCCCCAAGTTACCGTGCTTGTTTAGATACAAATTGGGTGTGTCGATGGGTTGACTAAGTAATTGGTTGTGAATGTAGGGAATTGAGTAAGTATGCCTAATACCAGTCACGGTAGAGGGATGAGAGCACAGGCTCGAGGCCGTAAAGGTAGGCCTGGGGGTCGTGTTGAGCCAGAAACATACGAGGCTCAAGAGGATGTTGAGGTGGAGGCCGATGTTGAGCACGCTCCACAGGGTCCAGAGGAGAGACCCGAGAGTACTGAGGCTCGCTTCGCGAGGATTGAGCGGAGTATTGAGATGATTGTGGAGTTGGTCACCCAATCTTTATCTGGAGTTGGCGGTAGACAGAGTCCCGCTACACAGGGTGATGCCGAGCAGGCGACAGCTCCTGAGGCATGGGCAAGGGAAGCCCAAAGGCCACAGACGACAGATACCCTACCTACACAGGATGTGCCTACGCCGGTTGCTATGCCAAGCAGTAGAGGTTGGGGATATGGATGTGATTTGGATAGACTGCGGCAGTTCCAGAAGTTTGGACTGCCGTCTTTCAGTGGAATAAAGGACCCAGTAGCGGCTGAGGATTGGATCAATGAGATCGAGAAATTATATGGGTTCTTTGAGTGCACTACTACCGAGATGGTAGCGTTTGCCGCTTTTATGCTGAAGGGGTCAGCAGAACATTGGTGGAAGTCCACCAGGCCTATTTTGAGAGCCCGACATACTGAGATCAGCTGGGATGTGTTTCTAGAGGCCTTTCAGAGACAGTATGTCCCGGATACCGCACAGCGGAAGCTAAAGATTGCATTTTTAGGACTGACCCAAGGGAGCAGGACTGTGGATGAGTATGAGACTGCTTTTATATCCCTGGGTAGATATGATCCCCACACGGTGGGTAATGAGGTCGAGAAGATCCAAAAATTTGTGGATGGATTGAGATCGACCATCAGGTCTAGACTGGTTCCCCTGGATATACCGACCTATGAGGAGGTAGTGCGCAGGGCACAATTATGTGAACAAGATGTTGATAGAATCGCCTCAGAGTTTGGAAAGGTTAGTAAGATGAGGGACAGAGATAAGAAGAGACATGATGGATAGAGGCTTCAGCTATAAAGGAAGCAAGAGATTCTCTGGAAAGAGGCCAAGAATTGATGAGATCCGGGAGAGGACAGTTGATACTCCCATGTATCCGGCCATTGCTCCAGCTAAGGGAATCGTGATTGGAGGACCACGACCTACTACGGAACAGTGTGGCAAGTGTGGTAGGTACCATGGTACTCGACCATGCTATGGATCTCCTGTAGTATGCTTTAGATGTGGGAAGCCAGGGCACATAATCAGAGATTACCCAGAGATGATAGAGAGAGCCCCACAGAAGGGTAAGGAGCCAGAGAGAGCTCCAGTTGGTACAGCTGCTCCGAGGAGGAGGGCTATAGCTGAGGAAAAGGGGAAGCAAGCAGTGGGTGTAAGCAGAGGACGAGTACACGCACTGGATCAGGATACTGAAGATCAGTCATCAGATGTGGTAAAAGGTACCATCCAAATCTTTGATTTAGAAGCTTATGTACTGTTTGATCCTGGTGCCACGCATTCCTTTGTTTCGCCATCCTTTGCATGTAAATTGTTGAAGCATGTAAAACCCACACTGCTTGATAAGATGTTGTTGATATCTACCCCTATGAATGATAGTCAGTTGACTGAGCATATATATAGGGATTGTAAAATGAAGATAGGAGGTAAAGAGATGGCAACCGATTTAATTTTATTAAATATGAGTGATTTTGATGTGATCCTAGGAATGGATTGGTTGGCTGCCAATCATGTTATTATGGATTGTCATGCAAAAACTTTGATGTTTCCAAAGATAGACAATCTTGTAGTAAATTTTGTGAAATGAAATTAAGGAATATGATTATTATAAGTGTGATGAGTACAATCTTGATACATGATGTATGAAAGATAAATTTGATTTCATGTATGCCTGTGATGTGATGAATTTATGATACTAATGGTGGAAAGAATAATGTAAAGGATTCATCGCTTTTGTGATTGAGACGGATAAGGCACGTCCAGAATTGGGAGACATTCCAGTGGTTAGGGAGTTTCCAGATGTCTTTCCGGATGAGTTACCAGGGTTACCTCCAGATAGAGAGATGGAGTTTGGTATAGACTTGGCACCTGGTATAGAGCCGATGTCCAAGCCACCATACAGAATAGCTCAAGTTGAGTTAGAGGAGTTAAGGAAACAGTTACAAGAGTTGCTGGAGAAGGGGTTCATCAGACCGAGCGTCTCACCTTGGGGAGCACCGATTCTGTTTGTAAGGAAGAAGGATGGAAACCTCCGAGTGTGTATAGATTACCGGTTGTTGAATACGACCACCATCAAGAATAAGTATCCCCTTCCACGCATCGATGACTTGTTGGATCAGCTTAAGGGAGCGCAGGTCTTTTCCAAGATAGATCTGAGATCAGGGTACCATCAGTTGAAGATACGAGGTGGAGATGTACCCAAGACAGCTTTTCGTACCCGATATGGACATTATGAGTTTATGGTTATGCCATTCGGGTTGACGAATGCTCCCGTAGCTTTTCTATCTTTGATGAATGAGGTATTCCACCAGTATTTGGATCGGTTTGTTATTGTGTTTATTGATGATATACTGGTGTATTCAAGGTCTAGAGAGGAGTATGAGAGGCATCTAAGGATAGTGCTACAGACCCTTCGAGAGAAGAAGTTGTACGCTAAACTCAGTAAGTGTGACTTTTGGTTGGAACAGATCTCTTTTCTGGGTCATATAGTATCAAAGGATGGAGTATCAGTGGATCCATCTAAGATTAAGGCCGTAGTTCAGTGGCAGAGACCCCAAACAGTGACAGAGATCAGGAGTTTTCTGGGTTTAGCTGGATATTATCGAAGGTTTGTAGAGGGATTTTCGAGGTTAGCTACTCCTTTGACACGCCTCACAAGAAAGAATGTGGAGTTTATGTGGGACGATAAGTCTGAAGAAAGTTTTGAGGAGCTGAAAAGGAGATTAACCACAGCTCCGATCCTCACCATTCCTACCAGCTCAGGAGGTTTCTCGGTGTATGCGGATGCTTCACATCTGGGACTGGGCTGTGTATTGATGCAGGATGGGAAGGTAGTAGCCTATGGATCAAGGCAGTTAAAGGATCATGAGAGGAACTACCCGACCCATGACTTGGAGTTGGCAGCGGTAGTATTTGCGCTGAAGATATGGCGCCACTACCTCTATGGTGAGAGATTTCAGATTTATACAGACCATAAGAGCCTTAAGTACCTATTCTCACAAAAAGAGTTGAACATGAGACAGAGGAGATGGCTCGAGCTGTTAAAGGATTATGATTGTGAAATCCTATACCACCCGGGTAAAGAAAATGTGGTTGCTGATGCTTTGAGTAGGAAGTATCTCGGGATGTAATCATTTATAATGGTCAGGGAACACGAGCTGTTGGAATAGTTCATGAACCTCAGTTTGGATATGACCCCGCCTGACGGTGATAATGGATTTATGATAGCTAGCCTGCAGTTGGAACCGGATCTGGTAGATCAAATTCGACAGGCTCAGCGAGTTGATCAGCAGTGTAGTGATATTGTCGGGCAGATACAGAGGGGTATAGAGATGGACTTTGGGTTGAGTTCGGATGGATTGTTGAGGTTCAGAGGCAGGATATGTGTTCCTGATGATGCAGAGATCAGAAGGTTGATCTTGACAGAGGCTCACTCATCGAGGTATACGATACATCCAGGGAGTGCCAAGATGTATCAAAACCTTCGAAAGGTTTATTGGTGGTCTGGAATGAAAAAGCACATTGCTGAATATGTTACTAAGTGTCTCGTTTGTCAGCAGGTGAAGGTAGAGCATCAGAAGCCTGCAGGGTTATTGCAGCCTCTACCGATACCGACATAGAAGTGAGAGCATGTCACCATGGATTTTGTGATGGGATTGCCGAGGACCCGGAGAGGTCATGATGCCATATGGGTGATTGTGGATCGGTTGACGAAATCAGCCCATTTTCTAGCTATGAGAGCTACCGATACTTTGAGCCAGTTAGCGAACTTATATGTGCGCGAGATAGTGAAGCTACATGGAATTCCAGTGAGCGTTGTTTCTGATAGGGATGCCCGCTTCACTTCCCACTTCTGGGAACGTTTTCAGGAAGCGATGGGGACCCAGTTGAATTTTAGCACCTCGTTTCATCCTCAGACAGATGGTCAGTCAGAGAGTACTATACAGACCCTGGAGGATATGTTGAGAGCATGTGCATTGGATTTTGGAGGCTCCTGGGATGACCATTTGCCACTCGCAGAGTTCGCATATAATAACAGTTTTCATGCGAGTATCGGGATGGCACCATATGAGGCGTTGTATGGGCGTAGATGCCGTTCCCCTATTGGATGGGAAGAGGTTAGTGACAGACAGAGTTTTGCTCCAGACTTGATTAGACAAGCCTCTGAGGACGTCCAATTGATATGTGAGAGGTTACGGACAGCTCAGAACAGGCAAAAGAGTTATGCTGACAAGAGACGGAGACCACTAGAGTTTGATGTGGGTGAGTCAGTGTTTTTGAAAGTTTCCCCTTCGAAGGGAATTATGAGATTTGGGAAGAAAGGAAAGTTGAGCCCTCGATATATAGGGCCATTTGAGATACTTGATAAGGTGGGAGATAAGGCTTATAGATTGGCATTGCCACCAGAGTTGGCAAGTGTGCATAATGTCTTCCATGTATCCATGTTGAGGAAATATCACCCGGACCCGGCACATGTAATAAGGTATGAGCCATTGGAGCTCAACGAGGGTATGACATATGTTGAGAAGCCAGCTCGGGTATTGGACAGAAAAGAGAAAGTGTTGAGGACAAAGACAATCCCTTGGTGAAAATACTTTGGCAACATCACACAGTGGAAGAAGCTACATGGGAATTGGAGAGTTTGATGCGGAAGAAGTATCCCGAGTTGTTTACAGAATAATTGGTTCTAATTTGGAGGACCAAATTTTTTAAGTGGGGGAGAATGTGAGACCCCGTATATGTATAATGGTATATATGTACATAGAAATGTAAATAGAGTTGTACTATGAATTCATAAGTGAAGTATATGTGATGTAAGTCCATAAGTTAATGTACACACTTGTAATAAGAGTTGTGATTGTACATACAAGTTACATTATGTATGAATGTAAAGAAATGGACTTAAACATGTGGAGAATATGAATAGAATGGATTATGAGTAATGTGGTAAATGGAATGAAGATTTGCATGAGTATGCACTTCCATTTGTTTATACTAAGTACCATTGGTCATACAAAGATTCTACACAAGTTTTAATGTGTATGAAGTGAGGATGGATGCCATTTTCAAGTCTCAAAGATGAATGGATGAGAAAATGATCATGGTAGCAAATTAAGGATGTTTGAGTATGAGTTGCTGCAGAAGAACTGCAGAAAATCTGGAAACTATGAAGGGCAGATCGATCTCATGGGATGAGAGATCGATCTGGAAGAGCCAGAATGCTCTTATTTAGGCAAAGGAATAGAGCAGATCGATCTCCAATGGAGCCAGATCGATCTCCTAAGCATTCTGTAGTGAAAAGATCGATCCCCAAGCACCCAGATCGATCTCCTTAGCTCTCTGTTTGGGAGCAGATCGATCTCATGCTTCGACAGATCGATCTCATGCTTCGACAGATCGATCTCATGCTTAAAATGCCGTGAAAAAAGAGGGATTTAAGGGGACCAGATCGATCTCCTCTTGGACCAGATCGATCTCCTCAAGCTATTTCTATATAAGGAGTGTTGAAAATCAGAAAATTTGGGGAAAAACACTAACCTTCCACTTTCAACCCAAAAACCTAACTTTCTCTCTCTAAAATCAGCTATTTTCTGTGAGGTTTGAAGAGAGACCATTAGAGGGAAAGTTGTTCCTATCAAAGAGAAGAATAACATAGTTGGAAGGTATTTTTCCATTGTTGGTATTGAAGGAGTTAATGGCATTGCCATTTGGAGCAAGAAGAGAAATCAAATTGGGTAAGATTCTAACACTCCAACTATGGTACATTGTTTATATAATTGATTTTAGAGTTGTTTGGCATGAGTATGGATGGTTACAAACTATCTAAAATGCATTGGAATGATTATGACCTAGAAATGGTCTAGAGTGAGAAAGTGGGATGTATGGAGATTAATGATAAATGGGATATGTAGAAGTTATTAATAGTATTGTGGTATGATTTTAAGGTGTGGTTAGTGGATAAATTATGAGATTTACCTAAAAGAGGTAAAATGTGGATTAAGGCATTTGTAAAATGCATAAGTGAATAATATTGACTAGTGAGGTCAATTATGGGTTAAATACATTAACTCAATTGATTTAATGAATGAATCGCAGCTTCCGAGGATACGCCGAGGCGAGTTGAGCCAAGAGCGTGAGAAGCTAAAAGGAAAGGAGTCACACCAAGTAAATCGAGGTAAGGAAATTGTGTGGACTCTTAGAGATATCTGTGTGCAATTTGGGCGCTTAAATGCTTTGCTAGAATGCATGAGATTAAGAAATGATGTTGGGTGATTGAAGGGTAAAAGTTGGGAGTTTGAGAAATGTGCATGAAAACAAAAGCATATTGCTTTGAAAATCATGTTTTATTGCTTTTTAGCAAATGATTGGTAGGTTGGCTAACATTGAAATGATTTGCAAAAAAAATGAGTGTGTTTTGGTTTTGTTAACCATACCTTGCAAAGTTTTGAGCCACCTACATGATTTCGTGAGTATGAAAGCGTGCTAGAGTATGACTAGCATGAGATTTGACGTGTTTTACACACATGAGTGCAAGAGGCACTAGTTTTCAAATGGATTTCATAATTGTTTTGGCATTGTGCTTAGAGTTTGTAAGACCCACTTTTATTATCTGTTGATGTATTTCCTTATAATTCACGCGATGTACACGTATATATATATTCATCGAATCATAAGAAGAGCGTTGACTAATTTAATGTTGTGAAGCAAAATAAAATGGAATATCGGTGGACGTCGGAAATAATTAAATACGAGTCGAAATGACCACTGATCAAACGAAAATGATCAGAATGAAATTAACCAAAAATATGGAAATTAAATAAGGAAATATGGTGGATGTATGAAGGAAAGTTAGGTTAAATTAGTTTCGAAACAAGTGTAGGGGTAAAACGGTCAAAAGATCGAAATTCGGGATAAATACGATAAGAAAAATTTAATTAAAAATAAGGAATTAGGATATCTTGATCAATAATGAGGAATTATTCAATTTCGAGTCAAATTGATCGAGATCCGGAATTTTTAGAAATACCGAAAAGTCACCCGGGACGATATCCCGAAAAATACGGAGGAATTATACCGAAAAAATAATTTAAAAACTAAATAAATTTAATTTAATTTAGTTAAATTAAATTGGTGGAATAAAATAAAATTTTTGGTAGATATTTCAGAATTTTTAGACTATTTTAATGATTAATTTAATAATAAAGTAAATAGTTAAATAATAATAATGAAAAAAAAAAAAAGAGCTGAAAATCGTGAAACCCGAAAACCAGGAGAACGGAACCCGTTTTGCACCCGTGAGAACCCATCGCCGAATCTCACCCACCGGCGACCGTTCGAGGTCCGACGAAGCTGCCAGGAGGAAGAGCAGACTCCGGTGAACACGTGGACACCGGAACCGAGCCGCCAGGTGGCCGGAGCAGCCCGATCCGAGCACCGAGATTTCGAGGGAGAAAATAGGTGATCGTCGGCGAACCGCCGCGACTGGGCCGGAAAGGAGGCTACCGACGCGTTCAGGGGAGAAAGTCGGTCATTTTGGTACCGGCCTTGGTCGGTAAGACCGCCGGAACAGTCGGCGACGGCAAGAGGCAGTGAGGAGATCGAAAACGGTGCCGTTTGGCTGGAAGGAAAGGGAAGGAAAGGGAAGGAAAAGGAAGGAAAAGGGGAAAGAAAAGGAAAGAAAAGAAAGGAAAAGAAGGGAAAAAGAGAAAGAAAATTACCGGGGGACTACTCGAGGTTCGGGTAAGTTGACCGAGGGTCGATATTGACCAACGGGTGAATTTCGAAAATTCAATTTAATATTATTTTAATGGAAAATAATCTGGATTTACCTAATTATGCAGTTTTACGACGGAGACCGAACGAGAGCCGATCGAGCTCCGATCTTCGTACCCCGCATCGTATCGGGTAAGTACGATTTAAATTCGACATTAAGATTTCTTTAAATATCGATTTTAAGTATTTTACGGAATTACGGATTAATTTCACATAGGAAGGAATATTAATTCGTAATTGCAATAAATTGCCGTAAATGGTATACGGGCTATCCAATGAACTTGGATCGAAGCTCGATAATTATTAGTAAACCGCATAAGCCCGGTATACTCGAAGAAGAGAATTAATAAATATAAAAGGGCTGAAATGGGCCGAGACGAAATAGGGTAAATAGGGCTCAATACTTTAAAGTTGGTCAGTAAATGCGATATACTGATCGAGATAAGTGAATTAACCTCGATTACTTGGTTATATGCAGTGACGTCTCTTTGGTTGACGCACACTTGGACCGAGAGGTTCGATAGCTTCGAGATAAGCTAAGTCTACGCGCGATTCCAGGTAAGGGAATTTTATGAGCACTTAGAGGTAGCTGTACGTAATTTTGAGGGTATTTACAGTACCTTAAATTCATTAGGCTACCCAAAAACAGAATAATAATTTTTACGATAAAAATATGGAAATAGTGAAAAATGACCATTTTGCCCCCAGTTAGGAAAATTTCAAAAAGGGTAGTAAGGCTATGAAATTGCATGAATTTCATGATTTTAATGCTTTATATGAATAGACTGCTGTGATTTAAGCAAATACGAACATAGGTTGGCTATTGCTTTATTGAATTATACGAAAGGGTACCGGTTTGTACCGGTTACTATTTTTAAAAGATGTTTTGCAAAGACTTAGCCACTTATCATATTTATACAAGTAAAAAGGAGTGTTAGAGTCTTACTCGTACTCAAGTTTACCGAATTATTTTCATGAAAAGCCGTACTGGAGCATTGCTCGTACGAGAAATTTGTGTGTGCATAACACCGTGTTGAAGCTTCGCTCGCACGCGATTTTAGATATCATGATATGCATAGCGTGGTGTTGGAGCTTCGCTCACACTAGACGCGAGTTGACATGCATATAGTCGTGCGGAAGCCTCTTGTAGACTGTGTGTCGCAGAGAGTTGAGATACTCGCACGTAAACTTTGAGACATGGGTTGGTTATCGACATAGTATTGGGCTGGCTAAGACCTATGGCAGGCACCCCCAGACTATGATATGGGTTCACGGAGTACGATGTACCGTGTATGTCACACGGAGTACGCTGTACCGTGCAGTCATGATGACTACGATGTTACTCGATATTCTGGCGGGTAGGACTTGACCCCACCTCCCGTTGCAGTTGTGATGCCCCGCACGCCGGGATCCGTGTGCCTGGGATCACAGGGACATAGTATGGCCATAGTCCTCGTTTTTCATACAGTAACCTACATGCCTCACATGATATCATACGGTCTAGATAGACCAGGACAAACCCGATGGAAGGGTAGTCCCGATTTATGCTTTTAAAAAGAGATCTGATTTTATGAATCAAGGTATTCCCGAGTGATGGGTTTAGCCTTGATGTGATGAGTTTTGATTTAAACAAATAAGTTTTTAAGGTGAAGGATTTACGATGAAACTAATAGATTTTGATGTGACGAGCATGAGATGTCATACATGAGGAATTTCCATGTTGATTTTATATGCAACTTCATGATTTTTTTTATACGATATACATTCATATGGCATCGTTTTAGTCATATCTCATGCTCCAAATATAAACGATTTTTATATCATACTATTATCAGCACGTAGATAGTATAGTTATCTACCTGCTTATATTATTGCCTTACTGAGCACGTTTCGCTCACCCTTTCATTTTCCACCCCACAGGGTACACTCAGTAGAAGAGAGCGACAATAGCTTCGCAATTCGGTTATCCGCTGCTTCTTATTAAGACCAGGTATACACATTTATATAATTTCGTATCTGAACATATAGATGCACAGTACTGTATATGATGTAATATTGGGGATGTATTTAGTTTAAATAAATTGATATGTAAATAAATTATGAAAATTGAATGATAAATAGGGAAGAGGTGACTAACACCGGATCATAGCCCAACTGTTAGTAGTGGAACTGTTCACGACGGGTAAGGAGTATAGAAAAAGCGAAAAAAATTTGTAGGGATTTTTAGGTAATTTGGGTCGTGACAGAAAAGATGGTATCAGAGCTTAAGTTGGCCTGATATGAGTCGGTGTTAGTGGTTAAGTAAATTTACATCCCCATGTACTGTGCATTGTTTAGATACAATTGTGTATATCAAGATGGAACCGCAGCTAAGAATTTAGTTTCGATTGCAAGAATATAGTTGTTATAACTGATAGCCGCTATGGTAGAGTGGCGAGTACACATACTAGAGGCCATAGAGATCGGCCTGAGAGTTGAATGAGTTGTCACATGAGACTCAAGATGAGAATGACGTGGAGGCTGATGTTGAGCATGCCCCACAGAGTCCGACAGAGAGATCGGACAGTATTGAGACGCGCTTCGCGATGTTGGAGCGGGGTGTGGAGATTATTGCGAGGAGCAAATTGCTCAGATTATGTATGAGATCAGAGGACGCGTTCTGAGGGGAGTTCCCCATATGAGACAAAGCCGTGCGGGCTGAGGCCCAAAGCGGACAATACGTTGGACTTGTGGCGTTGTTGGACCACCCGTTGTTAGACCACCATCGTTGTGCGTGGGCCCATGAGGGGTGGCCATGGCCGATGGCAGGGGTTGGCCGGGCAGGGGTTGGCCGTCACATAGTAGAAGATATTTCGGACTTGTTTACACAGTCTATTGCAGATAGTTGAGGATAGGCAGAGAAAAGCCTAAACAGATGCCTCAGACTAAAGAGATTTTCATACTTCTGGTATATAGCGAAGTAAAGAAACCAATACTTGTTGAGGACTGGGTGAATGAGATTGCAGAGATGTATGAATTCTTTCGGTGTATGTCGACTAAGGAAGTGACTTTTAAAATACATTTATGTTGGAGGGCGAGGCGGAGCATTGATGGAAGTCCGCTCGACCCATCTTAAGAGTTAAATATACAGAGCTAAGATGAGAAATATTCTGGATGTATTCCGGTGACAGAATATCCCGGACACTGTATAAGGAAAATTACAGATAGAGTTTCTTACACTGCCCATAGTCATGGGTTGATTGATGAGTACGAATCTCAAATACATCCCTGGGCAAGTATGAACCCGATATTATGGACAGTGAGAGTCGAAAAACCTAAAAGTTCATGTAAGGACTCGAATTTTCAATTAGAGTCCGATTGGCCCGTGAAATATTACCTATGCCGAGGCAGTGCGTAGATTTGCAGTTGGGTAAATAAGAACATGAATTGCACGCCTCTGAGATTGGGAAAGCTAGTGAGGGCCGAAATAGAGACAGAAGAGAATCGAGAAATGACGAAGATGTCAGAGCGGGAAAGAGACCAGTTGGTAAGAGATTAGATTTGACGAGTCATGGAGTAAGAAAATTGGTAAGACCCCAGTGCAACCGATTTTGGCACTCTTGAGGGGTATTGTGATTTGAGGACTCTGACTTGCTACAGAGTAGGGTGGCAATGTAGCAGGGTAAGCAAGATAAGCAGTATAGCAGTGTAGCAGTGTAAGCACTGTAAGCAGTGGGAGATGAGTGGTGGATACCACGAAAGGAGGGTCTATACCTACACTGTATTGATGAAAATGGCCGATAAGTGTGGTAAGACGGACCATTGATTTTTGATTGCTCAGAGTTGAGCGAGATTGCCCCACAGGAAAGTAAAGAGATAGAGAAAAACTTCGTTGGTACAGTTGCAACGAAAAAGGAGGCCATAGCCGAAAAGAAAAAAATGGAAAGTAGGTTGTTGGACGAAGGCGAGAGGATGTCTTGGACCAGGACACTATTGATGTTTCATGGATGTGGTGTAAGATACCACACTTGTTAAGAATAATGAAGTACATATGTTCAGTGATCCTGGTGCCACATATTTATTCATACCGCCTTCATTCACATATAAGTGAGTAAAAGGGCATGAATGCCTACATCGTTGGGTATAATACTGATAAATGAGTACCCCAATATAGGAGGATTAGTTAACGGAGTATGGATATAGAGAATTTTAAGTTGAAAACAGGGGTGAAAACATCACTGAAAAACATATTGTAAGTGTTGACAAGTAATAAAAAGGGGTGCAACCGTTGAAATTAAAGGAGTAAAGGATTGTACTCACGAAATCAATAATGAAAGAGTTTTATCATGATTGATATACGAAGGAGATGATCTTTGAGATATGTTGATCCCAAATACAAGATGTATTGGAGTAAGAGACGTATGCTAGGTAATAACATCTCTATGATATGCGAAGTAGTTAGGATTGAAGCAATTAGTAGCGAATACAAATTATAACCAAGGACAAAGATGGGTATAACCATAACCAGTAGTTGTGGTTAAGTCTAAGGGTTAATAAAGGTATTTCAAAATACCTCCCCGCCTGAAGACTTGACAGCGTCTAAAAGTATATATATATAACCTATAACGTGAAATCGATCGTCGTAAGAAATACCTTTAGCATTAGGATACTCTTAATAAGACGATAAGAATATTAAAATTCGACAAATTATAAAGGTTAACATAGTAAAAATTTAATAAGAGCAGTTAAGAGAAGAAAAGGAAATGACGCAGGTTAGTACCTGAAAACGGAAGGGATTTGAGGGATCTTATACGCTTATGCGTAAATAAGTCAAGGATATGGACGATTGAAGTAAGTAGTGGAACTCGACTACGATGAAGTATTTAAACTTTACCTAGACCGAGTTGTAATCATCATTATCGATGATATGTTGGGTGTAGTTGAAGTCTAGGGCAAATTATAAGTAACAATTGAGAAATTTCTTTTACAAATGGGTTGTTGCGAGATTCTCAATATGGTCACTTGATTGACACGTTTAACTAAGAAAAACGTGGTCTTGGAAGGAGATGATAAATAAGATGTGATATGGATTTCGGTGTAGTGAAGTATGAATTGACCACCGTGATTAATTTCACCATACCCAACAGCTCAAGAGGTTCTCAGTGAGTATGGATACCTCAAAGTTATGAATGAGCTGTGTATTGATGTATAATGGGAAGATAGTCAAGTATGGAGTCAGACAACTCCTTGATCATGAAATAAACTATCTGACCCATGATTTAAAGTTGACAATAGTATTTGTACCAAGGACATGGTACTATTATATACACGATGAGAAATTGTGGATATGCACTAATCATAAAGTCCGAGTATCTGTTTTCACACAGAGAGGCGAACATGAGAATACATAATGGGATAGAGCTTCTGAGAGATTTTGATTGTGGAAATTGTACCACCCAGGAAAGGCTGATGCTTTGAGTAGAAAGAGCCTCGGGATGGTATTGCATATGATGGTCAGGGAGCATGAGCTGCTAGAGCAGTTGTGGACCTCAGTATTGATGTGATCCCTTCTGATGATGACAGTGATTGTGTGACAGCTAGCCTAATGATTAGAACCGGATGAGAGTGCCCGAATTTGCCAGGCTTAGCGTGATGATCGACCGGATGTCGATAGTTTGGGTCTGATTCAGAAGGGTACAGTGATAGAGTTCACAGTGGGTGATAATGAGTTACTGAGGATTCAGAGATAGTATGAGTGCTCCCCAGGACCACAGTTGATGAGACAGTAATGTTGTCAGAAGCTCACTCTTTAAGATATACAGTGCATACGGAAGGTAATAAGAATATATTAAAATCTCGAAAAGGGTATTGGTGGTCAGATGTTAAAAGAGACATGATAGAGATTGTGAAAGAGTGCCTAGTGTGTCAGCAGAGTAAGGTAGAGCATTAAAAGTCTGCAGAGTTATTACAGCACCTACCTATATCGACACGGCACGAAAAACGAGAGCAAGTCTCCATGAATGTCGTGATGGGTTATAGAGGACCCGGATAAATCAGGAGACTATTTGGATGATAGTCGATAGAGTGACTAAGTCTACCCACTTTCTGGTTATGAAATCCCTAAATACTCAAAGTGTGTATGAGGATTTATATATAAGAAAGATTGTGGAACATTAAGTAGCGTTCCAGTGAGCATGGTATCATATAGGGATTCCCGCTTCACTTTCTACTTCAGAGAATATTTTTAGGAAGCTATGGGAACCCGACTGAGTATTAGCACAGCTTTCCATCCTCAGACAGATGGTCAGTCGGAGAGGACTGTACAAGTTCTGGAGGATCCGATGAAAGCGTGTGCCATTGATTTTACAAGCTCCTGGAATGATCAGTGATTTCTAATTAAAGTCGCCAATAACGACAGTTGGCAGTCGAGTGTCGGGATAACAAGATATGAGGCAAAATATAGCTGTAGGGGTTGTTTCCCCAAATTGGGTAAGAAAAGTGGGTGACAGAATAGAATTACTTTTAACCTTGGATAATAAGTCTTTGAGAATGTTTAGTTAAGGATGAGAGATTAAGAACACCTCAGAGCAGATAGACAAGTATTGGAATTCACCAAGTGTGAATTAGTATGGTTGAAAGTTACTTGTCCTAAGAGAATAAGGACATAGCGAACTTTTGGAAGAAAATAAATTGAGTTGCGCTGGATGGAATATTTTGAGAGATTGGACAAGTGGGAGATAAGACCTGTAGGTTGATGTTATCACGTGAATTAACAGGCACCCACAATGTGTCTTAGCTTTTGATGCTTCGACAATACTATCCAGATCCAGCATAGATGATGGGATACGAGATCCAACAGTTCAGCTTGATGCAAGTATAAGTATATTGATAAGTTGATTCAGGCATTAAACAGGAAAGAGAAAATGTTGAGGTTTAAGAGGATCTCCCTAATTAAAGCCCTTTGGTAGTAATACACTCCGGAGAAGTCACTTGAGATGACAGTAAATTATACGATAGATGTACCCGGAGTTGTACATGGACTCATATGACTTGGTTCTAATTTGGAGGACCAAATTCTTTTAGTGGAGGAGATTATGTAAGACCCACTTTTATTATCTGTTGATGTATTTCCTTATGATTCACGCGATGTACATGTATATATATATTCATCGAATCATAAGAAGAGCGTTGACTAATTTAATGTTGTGAAGCAAAATAAAATGGAATATCGGTGGACGTCGGAAATAATTAAATACGAGTCGAAATGACCACTGATCAAACGAAAATGATCAGAATGAAATTAACCGAAAATATGGAAATTAAATAAGGAAATATGGTGGATGTATGAAGGAAAGTTAGGTTAAATTAGTTTCGAAACAAGTGTAGGGGTAAAACGGTCAAAAGACCGAAATTCGGGATAAATACGATAAGAAAAATTTAATTAAAAATAAGGAATTAGGATATCTTGATCAATAATGAGGAATTATTCAATTTCGAGTCAAATTGATCGAGATCCGGAATTTTTAGAAATACCGAAAAGTCACCCGGGACGATATCCCGAAAAATACGGAGGAATTATACCGGAAAAATAATTTAAAAACTAAATAAATTTAATTTAATTTAGTTAAATTAAATTGGTGGAATAAAATAAAATTTTTGGTAGATATTTCAGAATTTTTAGACTATTTTAATGATTAATTTAATAATAAAGTAAATAGTTAAATAATAATAATGAAAAAAAAAAAAGAGCTGAAAATCGTGAAACCCGAAAACCAGGAGAACGGAACCCGTTTTGCACCCGTGAGAACCCATCGCCGAATCTCACCCACCGGCGATCGTTCGAGGTCCGACGAAGCTGCCAGGAGGAAGAGCAGACTCCGGTGAACACGTGGACACCGGAACCGAGCCGCCAGGTGGCCGGAGCAGCCCGATCCGAGCACCGAGATTCCGAGGGAGAAAATAGGTGATCGCCGGCGAACCGCCGCGACTGGGCCGGAAAGGAGGCTACCGACGCGTTCAGGGGAGAAAGTCGGTCATTTTGGTACCGGCCTTGGCCGGTAAGACCGCCGGAACTGCCGGCGACGGCAAGAGGCAGTGAGGAGATCGAAAACGGTGCCATTTGGCTGGAAGGAAAGGGAAGGAAAGGGAAGGAAAAGGAAGGAAAAGGGGAAAGAAAAGGAAAGAAAAGAAAGGAAAAGAAGGGAAAAAGAGAAAGAAAATTACCGGGGGACGACTCGAGGTTCGGGTAAGTTGACCGAGGGTCGATATTGACCAACGGGTGAATTTCAGAAATTCAATTTAATATTATTTTAATGGAAAATAATCCGGATTTACCTAATTATGCAGTTTTACGACGGAGACCGAACGAGAGCCGATCGAGCTCCGATCTTCGTACCCCGCATCGTATCGGGTAAGTACGATTTAAATTCGGCATTAAGATTTCTTTAAATATCGATTTTAAGTATTTTACGGAATTACGGATTAATTTCACATAGGAAGGAATATTAATTCGTAATTGCAATAAATTGCCGTAAATGGTATACGGGCTATCCAATGAACTTGGATCGAAGCTCGATAATTATTAGTAAACCGCATAAGCCCGGTATACCCGAAGAAGAGAATTAATAAATATAAAAGAGCTGAAATGGGCCGAGACCAAATAGGGTAAATAGGGCCCAATACTTTAAAGTTGGTCAGTAAATGCGATATACTGATCGAGATAAGTGAATTAACCTCGTTTACTTGGTTATATGCAGTGACGTCTCTTTGGTTGACGCACACTTGGACCGAGAGGTTCGATAGCTTCGAGATAAGCTAAGTCTACGCGCGATTCCAGGTAAGGGAATTTTATGAGCACTTAGAGGTAGCTGTACGTAATTTTGAGGGTATTTACAGTACCTTAAATTCATTAGGCTACCCAAAAACAGAATAATAATTTTTACGATAAAAATATGGAAATAGTGAAAAATGACCATTTTGCCCCCAGTTAGGAAAATTTCAAAAAGGGTAGTAAGGCTATGAAATTGCATGAATTTCATGATTTTAATGCTTTATATGAATAGACTGCTGTGATTTAAGCAAATACGAACATAGGTTGGCTATTGCTTTATTGAATTATACGAAAGGGTTCCGGTTTGTACCGGTTACTATTTTTAAAAGATGTTTTGCAAAGACTTAGCCACTTATCGTATTTATACAAGTAAAAAGGAGTGTTAGAGTCTTACTCGCACTCAAGTTTACCGAATTATTTTCATGAAAAGCCGTACTGGAGCATTGCTCGTACGAGAAATTTGTGTGTGCATAACACCGTGCTGAAGCTTCGCTCGCACGCGATTTTAGATATCATGATATGCATAGCGTGGTGTTGGAGCTTCGCTCACACTAGACGCGAGTTGACATGCATATAGTCGTGCGGAAGCCTCTTGTAGACTGTGTGTCGCAGAGAGTTGAGATACTCGCACGTAAACTTTGAGACATGGGTTGGTTATCGACATAGTATTGGGCTGGCTAAGACCTATGGCAGGCACCCCCAGACTATGATATGGGTTCACGGAGTACGATGTACCGTGTATGTCACACGGAGTACGCTGTACCGTGCAGTCATGATGACTACGATGTTACTCGATATTCTGGCGGGTAGGACTTGACCCCACCTCCCGTTGCAGTTGTGATGCCCCGCACACCGGGATCCGTGTGCCTGGGATCACAGGGACATAGTATGGCCATAGTCCTCGTTTTTCATACAGTAACCTACATGCCTCACGTGATATCATACGGTCTAGATAGACCAGGACAAACCCGATGGAAGGGTAGTCCCGATTTATGCTTTTAAAAAGAGATCTGATTTTATGAATCAAGGTATTCCCGAGTGATGGGTTTAGCCTTGATGTGATGAGTTTTGATTTAAACAAATAAGTTTTTAAGGTGAAGGATTTACGATGAAACTAATAGATTTTGATGTGACGAGCATGAGATGTCATACATGAGGAATTTCCATGTTGATTTTATATGCAACTTCATGATTTTTTTTATACGATATACATTCATATGGCATCGTTTTAGTCATATCTCATGCTCCAAATATAAACGATTTTTATATCATACTATTATCAGCACGTAGATAGTATAGTTATCTACCTGCTTATATTATTGCCTTACTGAGCACGTTTCGCTCACCCTTTCATTTTCCACCCCACAGGGTACACTCAGTAGAAGAGAGCGACAATAGCTTCGCAATTCGGTTATCCGCTGCTTCTTATTAAGACCAGGTATACACATTTATATAATTTCGTATCTGAACATATAGATGCACAGTACTGTATATGATGTAATATTGGGGATGTATTTAGTTTAAATAAATTGATATGTAAATAAATTATGAAAATTGAATGATAAATAGGGAAGAGGTGACTAACACCGGATCATAGCCCAACTGTTAGTAGTGGAACTGTTCACGACGGGTAAGGAGTATAGAAAAAGCGAAAAAAATTTGTAGGGATTTTTAGGTAATTTGGGTCGTGACAGAGTTTGTCTCACACTGGATGCCCACCTTGCATGTTGCCGTGTTTGGAGCTTCGAGTAGACTGGGTGTCACATTGATTAAATAGGCTCACACGTGCATTATTTTGACATGATTAATTAGCCGTGTTAGGAGCTTCGGGTAGATAAGAGGTCATACCGATTAAATAGGCTCACATGTGCGTTTGAGATGTGGCGTGATATGATGTGTTGATTGGGTCCACGGAATACGTTGTACCATGCATGTAGTATGGAGTACATTGTACCGTGTTGAGTTGTGATGTGCCATCTTTGGACGAGATCTGCTATGGACCGGCGGGTAGGATTTGACCCACCTCCTGTGTGGAAGCAGATAGTGGTGATATCCCGCACACCTGATCCGTGTAGCCGGTATCACAGGTTATGTGCATAGGCCTTGAGGTTATTACCTGTTGTTGAACTGCCTATCTCACATGTCTAATGCTATTTGAGAATAAATCCATGTTTGAAATGATTTGTGGGTCAGGAAAGCCCGAGGGATGGGCCGAGACCTGACCAATGTTGAAATTGATTTGTTAATGGTTTTTAAAGTGCACGGATGCATGATGTTTAATGCCATGCTTTATTGTGAAAATGCATGATGGGTAATGCCATGCTTTTATTGTGAATTATGCATGATGATTTATACCATGCTTTGAGTTGAAATGTGCACTTGATTTTAATAGCATGAATGCTTTACATACCATTAACACAATCATACACTCATGTCTTGAGATAAATAATGAATGAAATGCTTTTGAGCATGGCATCACGATCACGTAGATAGTGCAGTATCTACCTGTTCGCATGATTGCCTTACTGAGCGTGTGGTTTGCTCACCCCCCTTATTTTTCCCCTCTCTACAGAGATTTGAGTATAGATTGAGCGTGACTGGAGGCGTTCCCTTTTTGGTAATCCGCTGCATCCTATCGCTAAAGGTATACACACTTAGATTATTTTGTATCTAAACTAGACATAGCACAGTAGCATTTTGTATTTAATTACTGGGGATGTAAAACAATGTAAACACATGTAACAACTCTGATATATATACATTTATACAAGGTTTACTCATAAATAATATTTCAATTGAATTGGTATGGTGGAGTGAGTTAGACGTCGACACACAGCCTAACTGTTATGAGTGTGGTTGTTCACGATCGAGGAAGGATGATTAAAGATTGACGCATGAAAATGCAAAAAATTTGTACGTATTTTTGTAAGTTGAGGGTCGTGACATAGTATCTATGGAGGAGAAAATAAGGAGGTGAGCTAACACATTCAGTAAGGAAAAATATGAAAACAGGTAGATAACTACACTATCTACATGCTAAAATATTAACATTTATTTTCCTTATAAAACATATGTATTTCTTTGAAAATAGCTTCCATCGATGTGAAACCATTAATTCGCTAGATGGGTATATGCATATACATCATCAATTCACACAGCTCAATCTTTAAAAACCACACAGCTTCATTGATCAGTTCACACGGAACATACTTAGCAAATCACTTAGTAAATCAATTCACTCAAGACATATAATGAGATTTTATATCGCCTTGTATCACACAGCAGGGGGAACATTTGTCACCTCACACAGTAGCAACATAATGTCGTATCACACAGATAAAAGAAGACTTATGGCTATAGTTCAAATTCCAGGCAACACTGATCAGGTGTACGGGAATCCTATGCTTGGGGAGGTGGATCAACCATCCATTCAGCCCACACAGAATCACTAATATATCACGGCACATTGTACACCATGGCTAATGCTCACGGTACATCGTGCTCCCGTGGATCCTTATCACCCATTTTCATTGTCTCAAAATCATGTGTGAGCAGGTCTGTGCGAGATCACTAAATAATACACGATGACCCTAGCACGATTTTACTCATCATACAGCAAGCTCATAAACTCTCGTGCGAACAATTCCGCGTAAGAACACAGCATACTTGAGGCATCGAGCCTGATTTTCCTTATCACATAGTAAAGCTCAAGAGACCACGTGTGAGCAACTCAATGTAAGAACATATAGCATACCTGAGGCATCGAGCACGGTTTTGTCCCATCACTTTAAATCGAGGGGGTCACATGCGAGCATAATCAGAGTAAGATCACTAAGCAGTACTCTTTGGCTCTAGCATGATTCCCAAAATCTAGTGCGAGCTCTCAAGTGGAACACACTGCATCACTCGGGGCATCGATCACCCTTCTTTTTTTTTGCTTTTCTTAAAATCCCTTTTAAAAATGATGTGCGAGCAGGGCTGGTAAATCTACCGTTGCCACTTAGGCTCTAGCACAATTTCAAACAGAAAAGAAATAGAAGGCTCCTTTCACTGAGTATGAGTGAGAGGGTAATCTCCCTTCAATCACTCGTTAAAAGCTTTTCATGTAAAATACTAAACTGAAAGCCCGTCTATTATTACTCTTTCTCAAAACGTTTGCAAAACCTCTTTTCACAACAATAACATGGAAGTCATGCAACTAATGCTTATAGGTTCTTCTTATACTTAGTTTTCACCTAGATATATCGATATCTATATACTTTATAGTATTTATTCGCACACAGCAGGTAAGAAAGATACGTATAGCTATCTCTAATAGCTCGCATAAATCCCTTACCTCGAATCACGCTTGAATCACCTTCCTTGATTTTTAATGCTCATGATCAGGTCTTATCGGCTCCAATTATGTCTCCAGGAGCTACAATGAATTACAATTCATATCCTATACTCCAATATGCTTCATTTTCAATTGCATGAAGTTCAACTTAATGAATTGGGCCATTTTACACCAATTTGGCTTCATTTCGTCTTATTAGACTTTACTCACTATTAAGTCCATTTTGATTATTCTATTTATTTCTTGAGAATCTATTAGACTCCTTGAGTCTATTGATTCATAGTGAATCGGCATTAGTTCACCATGCCTCTAGTTCATCAATTTTATTCTCTATGGCATTTCATCAAACATCTATTATGCCCATTATCAATCCTCATCTAATCCAACATATGGATTTCACAAAGTTATCTTAGAATCATCTTCACATGCTTATTAACATTTCTACATGCTTCAATCATCATTAACTCCATGCCATTACAACTTTCTCTCACTAAGTTATTTCTAGGTCTTGGTTGTTTAGGCATGTTCATCACATTTCAACCAACAATACATACACCAAATCACTCATCAAAGTGTCTAGATTAACATACTAGAAGATGGTGTATTGAAATCTTACCTAGCTTGACTTTCTCCTCTTTTTTTTGCCAACTTGGGGGAAAAACCTCTTTTCTCCTTCAATCCAAGGTTTGAGCTTCCAATATTTGACTATGTTGTTCACTCCTTCACTAGGAACAACTTTGCTCAAAGGAACTTCTCTCAAAACTAATTGGAAAGTGGTGATTTTGGAGTGAGAAAGATAGGTCACTTGTTAATAATAGAGGAAAAATGTTTGTTCTTGTGAAATGCAGGTTCAGTTGCCCAGTTTATATAGAAAATGCCTTATGAGATCGATCTCCAAATGGGGGAGATCGATCTGCCCTTGCTGAAACTCCTTCAAAACTTAAAAAATTTACAAGCAGGGGATCGATCTGTCGAAGTGCATGAGATCGATCTGCTCATTGGTATAGGATCAATCTGATTTAGGCATAAGACTTCAAAGATTGATCTGGCCTATCCAGAGGCAACTAGAGATAGATCTGCCTATGGAAGGGGATCGATCTGGTCCAACTCGAGACAACTTGAGATCGATCTGCTTGAGTGAGGGATCGATCTCTTTCTTGCAGAATGCCTCTGCATTGCATTTCTGAGGTAATGAGATTGATCTCCCTTGCTCTCAAATCGATCTGGCATTCATCCTACAACATTTCAGTTGTAATTTTCCCAAATTTCCAAAGTTAAACTCTCATTCAATTGCTTCAACACTCATTTTGCAAATTCATTCACACTTAAAACTTAGAAACATCCATTTCTTATGATTCATATATAATATAACTGGTCTGTACATTCCAAAATCATAATTATTACATGGAAATTTATGGGTCTTACAATAAGGCTGCACAAAAGAATCCTACTTACAATTAATAGTCTCAGCTACTGAAAAGACTCTGTAAAGGAATGTAAGGGGTGAGCTTAACATGCTCAATAAGGAAAGAGTGTGGCAAGTAGATAAGTACATTAACTATATGGGCAAAAAAAAGGTTGTCACGTAGAATATACAGAACCTTTGGCATGCAGTAAAATCAGAGTCGGAAATCAATAGCAGTATCAGTATTAATAGTGTATACCTTGTGCTGCCATAATTATAGGTTCTAAAACTTCATACGATAGGATATAATAATTTCCATGTAATAATACAAATTATACAGTCAGTTCAGTAAATCAAATAGATGAGATAAGGCAGAACATGCTATAGGCAGTATGACAAATGGTCAATGTCGGTGACACCGAGCATCACTGATCAGGTGTGTTGGGATGTCAGTCGTCATAGGAGTGGTCAGTTACCTAAACGGCTCGCAGTACTATATATCGAAAGACAGAATACATGGTACAGCGTACTCACATGCGTGTTGCACGGTACATCATACTCCATGTACCACAATAACAGTAGCAGTATAGTAGACAGTAACAGTAACAATGTAGCATTATTTAACCAAGCCCATTGTCTCAAGTAACTGCGAACCAGGCAGTGTGACATATAGTTAGCACGCGGCTCAACCACGTTTTATCCAGCACAGATTGATAAGCAGTTTATGTTCATCAAATCAGTTCAAAACACAGTTCAGTACATAAAACAATTTAAAGGAGTTGTCTCATAATTTTATGGTTGAAAAACCTCAGTATGCAGTATCTGGCAATTAAAACTAGAGGTTTAAATAATAAATTAGGTTGTAACGGTATCCACGTAAATAAATTAAATTTTATCGGGTAAGGTTAGACCATTTAACTAAGGCTAAAGTTCTATATATAATCGGCATAGAATTGATATCTATAATTCAACAGTAAACAAGTACGTGTAATTATCTCTAGCTGCTCACAAAATTTCCTTACCCCGATGGTTGACAGTAGTTCCTTTATACCCCAGTACCGAGAGTGGGTCAGTCCGTTCTTGCTCGTTTACTTACTCCGAAGCTACAATAAATTTTCAACTACCTCGATTAGTCATTGTAAACTCAAAATTGTTTTACTATGTCAAATTTAAGTAGTCAAACTTAATTGTCCATAAATATCTTACACTTGGCCAAATATACCGAAAATAATTCCCTATGCTTTTCCTCAATAATTTCTTCAAAGCTTTTTCCTAAAATAAAAATCTTAAAACCGCAACATTCAATACAGCTATTAGGATCCATGTTCTTGGTCTATCAAACAAGCTTTGCCAAGCTCATTTCTTGGTCTGTTTTATTTCTCTCCAGCCACCATCGTCCAAATGTTTCCTTATTGAGCCGTGGCTTCCTTTGATGTAGCGCTCTTTCTTTTCAATTTATTCCATCTTCAGCAAGTTGCTGCCTCACTGTGGCTTTGCTCTAGAAGCAAGGTTCTGTCCTCAACTTCATTTTCTTCTAATAGTTTTGCTTTAGCTTCTGTTTTGGCCAAGGGTTTCGTTTTTGCAATAACAACTCTTGACTACCTAGCACAGTTACTGTACCAGGGAACAATGTCCTCGGTTGGCCTCTGCTTCGGCTCAGCTCATCTTATTCCCCTTTACATCCATCCTCTTCCCTACAGTAGGAAACAAAAACAGGGATGACCTCCTCTCCGCCACTCTCTCTTTCGCTTCAGTTGTTCAATCATCTTTCTTCTTCCCTCTCTCATGGCTGTTTCAATCTTCCCTCTCTGCTCACAACATTCTTCTGTTTCGATCTTCCTTCCAGTTGCGTTTGAGCTCCAATGTCAGTTCTCTTCTAGCTTTAGGTCCTGTCTTCTTTTCACCTATTTCACCACTTTGGTTTTCTTCCTATTTTCTTTTCGGTTTGTAGCTTTCATCTACAATCATCATCAGATCTCCTTTTTATTTCATTTTGAGACCTCACTAATTTCCCATTTTATTTTTGATTCAATCTCCCACCCACTTTATACCTAGGCTGGAGCTACCGAACAGCTTCCAATCTTTTTTTTCCTTTTTCCTTGTTTATTTCTTGCCACTCCTACTCACTTAGCCTCTCATTCTGCTTTCAGCAACCATCGCACGCTCTCTTCTCTCCTTTCTTTTCATCTTCAAGTCATCATTCTCGGTCAGCTATCAACTTCATCGATCATTTTTCACAAAATCGTTTCTAGTTTTCCAGCTGGTGGCACACCTACTCTCTTCCCCGTTTCTTCTCCCTGTTGTAGCTTCAGTAATTCCTACATATAATTATATGTTTATATAATTTTTATTCATTTTTATTTCCTTGTCTCAGTTGAGTACATATCCTTGTCAGTTGCTACTCTCTCTTCGGTCTTATTCAACTTGCCCATGCCTCGGTTCTCCTTCACCTTTCCTGTCATGTTTCCAGACTTTCCCATTTTCCTTTTTCTTTTTCTACTGCAGCTCGGTATGTATATATATACATATTGTTGTTGCCTGAAACAACAATGATGGATTGTTGACGTTTTTCGTGCCACGTGTTATCGAAATCTCTGCAAGAAAAATAAAGATCAGAGGGACGCAGGGCATTTCCTATGTTTGCACTCCAATTCTTCAGTCAGATCGAAAATTTGAAAGAGTTTTAGTAGGAAAATAGAGACCTCAGTTAATGAGTCGTACCTGACCCCTATTTATAGGGATTTACTCTGTCATTAATTACGTATCTCTCATCTTCATTAAAAACTGAGTTTTTTTATGTTTAAACTCACATACAGATATGTCACATAACACTTCCTGTTTTGGTACCCACAATATATATATATATAATCATATATATATATATATATATATATATATATATGGAAGATAGAATAGAGTACATAAAGAATTTGGGAAAAATCAAGGAAAGACAGTCGAAAATAGTTATTCAAAATTTCAGAGGAATAAACCGATTGGAGCGGACCTGTTGACCTGCACCACTGAAGCATCGAGGGCTACGGGTGGAAGATAGAATAGAGTACATAAAGAATTTGGGAAAAACCAAGGGAAGACGATTGAAAATAGTTATTCGAAATTTCAGAGGAATAAACTGATTGGAGCGGACCTATTGATCCGTACCACTGAGGCATCGAGGGCTACAAGCAGTCACCGAGGTAAGAAAAATTCTCGTGTGTTGCTAGAAATAAATATACGTAATTTCTATGCATTCGTAGTTATAAAATTGTTAGGCTAAATTTCCTAGATACGGGAATATAGAGAACCCGATGCCGAATTTACGTTTTAGAATTTAAGGGAATTTTAAACTCCGTAGATCGGCCAAACTACCGATATAGATTTACTTGGTTTATTTAGACCAAAATTTCGATAATTATAATTATTGATTTTAAATCAAAATTCTCTGGTTTTACTTATCATAGCCTATTTATTGGCATTTTTTTAACGGAGAGAAAAATGCTAGTCTGCTTATTTTGAATTATTTTATAAAACGAACTGAATTTATAAGCGATTTAAAGAAAATGATTTGCTTATAAAGTTATTCTGATTATATGTGCTTGAGCACGTACTGACTATGTGTTAAACGGTTTAACTCGCACTGATTTTGAGACAAAGGCGTTGGTGAGATCATGCTGCATTTTTGTCTATTCTGTATCTGTTTCTGTGGTCCACGGAGTACGATGTACTGTGCAGCACGTACACGAGTACGATATACCATGTTTCTGATTCTGATTCTGGTCTTCGAACATTCTGATCTGTGAGCCGTTTGGATAGCTGACCACTCCCACGGTGATTGACATCACAGCACACCTGGCCCGTGATTGCCCGGAGTCATCGACATTGGCCAATTGTCATTTCTGATATCTGATATAGCATGTCTGTCTTGTCTCATCTATTTGAACTTCTGAATTGACTGTGTGATTGTATTTTCGTATAGAACTTAATATTTTAATGCATAAAAGACCGTGGAGGTCACCTCTTGAATCCTGTCGGACTAAAGTGTCACACCATCATCGCTTTTAAAATCTGTTTAAAGTTTTAGAAAATCGTATTGATTTCAATTTCATTTTCATACTAAAATTGCCATGGATTTTTCGACTTTGATTTTTCGGAACTGGCAGTGCCTCTGTGATTATTTGAAATATTTTCTGAACTGTCTGCATGAATTGGGATATTTTGGAAATATGTTTATTTTGCTACTAGAAGCTCTAAAATTTCTGTATTTACCACAGTAGCTAATTTTACTACCGATATATGTTCTGGTTTCTGAAATTTGTTTTTGGTATTTATGAATTTGTCGAACTACTTGTATACTTTGTGAAAATGTTTCGGATTTGGCAAATATATATATATATATTAGGTAGCGTATTTATCTACCTGCTATGGAGTTTTTTTCTTACTGATCATGTTGAACTTACCCCTTTACTTTCCTCCACAGAGCCCCATCTGTAGCTTAGATCACTTTCGTTAGTCAGGCATTCCACACAATTATGATTCCGCAGAACATATTTCTGCATTGAAGGTATACCCAAACTTAAACAATTCTTTCGTATCTAAAATTTTTGTAAGTACAGTAATGCATACTAGATGTGTCTAGGGAATGTGAATATATTTTGTTTAGAATTTGTTACTAAGAAAGAAAATTAATCAGACTAAGTTATTGTTCTGACCTAATATCGACTTGTAGCCTAACCAAATTGTGTGGAAATTTGGGTCGTTACATATAAAAATCAATTTCATCTTATATTTTAATAAGGTGGTCGATTACTTTATAAAGTTTTTATAAAGATATTGCATTTCCTTATGCTTTATAATCTTTTGTGTTTTGATTTTTATATGATGATTGAGTAGTTCTTTAATTTCGGTTGGTGTGTAATTTGATTATTCTTAGTTCATATTGTTGTGAGAAGCATGAAATTATTAATATATCATTTAATTAGATATATAAGGTTTTCCACAACCCTTTTTTATGATTGTTAGTATAATTTGATAAAGAGGCCTACTAACTAGTTAATATTAATGACCTAATGATAGATTTAAAACTTAAGTTCTTAATATTTTTAATCACATAGAGATAAAGAAAAAATCTATGTTTAAGTTAAATAAATCAGGTTCTTGAATTTATTGGTTAATTTCAATTAAAATCTTTCAAAGATTTTAATGCTGCTACTAAATTATATCTAGGGAGTTCTTTCTAGGTAGTTGAAGTAATTAGAAATTAATTATAGAGTTCTCTTGTAATTAACTAAGAAGTAAAGGAAGATGATGTTAACAGTGTTTGTTGTTACACTACGATTGAATGTTTAAATAAGCAAAATCTTTAGAATGCAATGATTAACAATTAAATCCAAGATAATTAAAAGAACACATTAACCGAAGCATTTTGAATTTGATTAAATCGATTGCTTTATTATTTGCTTACTTGTTTTAGTGATTTCCTTACAAAAACGATTTCTTTGTAGTTACTATTTTTAGTAATTATGCCTAAAACATTATCTTATTTGGAAACTCTCCCCATTTTTTAGATTTTTTTTTAATTTAGAAATTTTATTTTCAATATTGATTTGATTACTTTAATCTTTGTGGATATGAACTCTACTCTGCTATCTATTAGTAGTGTAAAAGAATTTATTTTTGTTGAATTCGACACGTACCAAATTTTAGCGTCGTTGTCAAGGATTGTAAGCTTAATTAAATTATTTATTTTGAATTTTAGTTCTAATATTTTCTTTTTTTGTCTCTTTTAAAGGTTTGCATGTCCAACGAACATAGCCAAAAGCTACAATGGATTAGACAATTCGGTTTGATATAATTTTAAATTAATTCTCAAAAAATTAAAACATCCAAATACAACCTCTTATTGGTTTAACCTTAAAGCGTGGCACCTGAAAAAGTCTATTTTCTTTTCTTTCCTTTCCTTTTGTCTTTACTGAATCGGTTTAGATCGGTTCAGCCCATTTTACTTTTGCTGAAACGGTTCAGCCTCTGTTTTGGCTGGTCTAAGGCTTGCCAACTGGTTCTCAGTTGGTTTCCTCTTCCAACTGCACCGGCCAATGCAGAGGAACCTTCGATTAGGGGCGATAGAGGCAGATCGACGACAACAACTTCATCCTTCCCTCTTCTCTCATTTGCTTATTTCTCTCTTATCTTTCGTCGATCGTCGCTTCTCTCTAGGTCGATGGTGTCATCACTGGCTTCGTCTCGCCAACGGCATCGTACTTTCCTCGTTCCCAAGCCGACGCCTTTTCTACCGCTGTCTCTCTCTTCCCTTCATCTTTCGTCTTTCTCCTCTATTTACAGATGAGAAATAAATGGGAAGGGGTTGGGTTTCTTGACCTGTAAACACCACAAATTTCCTACATTTAAATTAGATTATATAAAAACAAAAATAATATATTTTAATGGAAGTGAGAATATTCGTTGTAGGGCTCGAGGAGTATGGGAACCGAGAAGCCCGTGAACGATAGGGAACCCGAAATACAGGGAGTGACAAAGCAAATTCAAGCACGAAGGGATTGGAAAATTTTAACTTATTAGTTGAAAATTGTTGATGTAAAAACTTATATCGGGATTTATGAGGAATGATGAAATTCTAAGGATATTTTATTCTCGAAGTAATGAAAATTTCATGGAAGGCATGGATATTATGTCTTTGGATAAATTATACAAGAAAATGTATATATATAGATATATACATAGGTGTATATGTATATATATATATATATATATATATATATATATATACTAGACATTTAAATAGATGAATAATAATATATATATATATAGCATATATATATTATGTAGTGTATAGTATTTAATATATAAGTATTAATAAATAATAAATAAAGCATGAGATAAATAAAAAAATAAAAATAAAAGGAAATGAAATGGAACACAAAACAATAAAACAACAAATACTAAAATAAGACAACAAAAAAAAATATTAATACACCAAACAAAAAAAAAAACATATATATATATCTATATATTAATATAACATATATACATATATTAGTATAATATATCCATATTAATATAATATGTATATAGTTGTACGGAATTGGCTTTCAAAGAAAGCCAATTCTGTAACTCTGAAATTGGAAAAGAAATCAGAGTGGCGAGCTGGGCAGGAAAAGCAAAAGAAAGAAGATAGGAGAAGAGAAGGAGGGCTGATCAAGAAAGGAAGAAAGGAGGAAAGAAAAGAGGAAAAGAAAGAAAGAAGAAAGAAGAAGGAGCTGATCGGGAAAGGAAGAAAAGAGGAAAGAAAATAGGAAAAGAAAGAAAGAAGAAGGAGCTGATCGGTAGAGGAAGAAGAAAGAAAGAAAAAGAAAGGAAGGAAGGAGAAGAAGAAGAGGAGAGGAAGAAGGCTGGAATTGAGAGGCATGGGAGAAGGAGAGGGAGACCGAAGGGAGAGCTGGAACCGAGAGGCAAGGAAGAAGAAGGCAGGGCTGAAGGAGAAGTAAGGGCCGAGAGAGAAGAGAGCAAAATCGAGACTGAAGGGAGGTGAAACCGAGAGGCAGGGTAGATTGAGGAAGGGGAAGACCGAGGCTGGAAAACAGGGGCAGGACCGAAGGAGAAGAACACGAAAGCAGAAAATGAAGCTGGAAAAAAAGAAGAAAAATCGAGAGAGCTGAAGGAAGGAGAGCAAAACTGAAAACTGGAAAAGAAATTTAAGCAGACTGAGGCAGAAAACGGGGCTGGAAATTGAAGCAAATTGAAGCAGTCTGAAGCAAAACCAAGAGGGAGATAGCAAAGCAGCCGAGAGGTGAGGAGGAAGATGGATGAATTGTCACGACCCAAAACTACCCAAAAATCAGAGTAAATTTTTCGCGTTTTGTTATTTTTATTTCATACTTATCTATCCTCCAAATTGTGACCACACTCCACTAACAATTGGGCTGTGCGTCAATGCCAGTCCCACCAAATTAATCCTTTCTCAGTCATTTATAAATGTTTACAATATTTATACATCCCTTAAAGTTACTTACAAACATGTTACTGTGCTATGCTTATTTAGATACAATTTGTACAAGTGTATATACCTTAAATGATGGGCAGCAGCGGATATCCGGAATGCAATACTCAGTCGCCTCAACATCTACTGGAGATTATCTGTGTGAGAAAATGAAAGGGGTGAGCACATCAAGCTCAGTAAGGCAATCTAACGAACAAGTAGGTAACCATACTACCTACATGAACGTGGTACCATGCATAAACCACCATTTCTCCACACATTTCAAAGCTGATGCTATGATTCATGATGTCATGTAAAACAAGTTTGCATGGAAAATTCAACATGCAACTATTTCAAATCATTTCTTTCTCAATTGAAATTTCACAACAAATCCAGGACTCAACCCATCCCTCGGGTGGTCCTGACTCACACAAAACCATGAAAATCAGTTTACATCACACATGGGTTTAAAAAGCATGGAAATAATCATCATGCACATTTGATTTAAAACCCAATTTTGATCTCATCAAAATCGTCAACATGCGAGACTAGGCAACATCTGTATATCGATAATAACCAGGACTATGGCCGTGTGTCCTCGTGAGCCCCTCTGCTACACGGATCCTAGTATGCGGGGTCTCACCCTGATCGGGAACTGCCCGGGAGGTGGGTCAATCCAACCCGTCAGTCTAATCCGATCCCACACATCCGAAGATGCCGTATCCGAAGATACCCCGTATTCGAAGATACCACACGGTACATCGTACTCCATGCTACTTGCACGGTACATCGTACTCCGTGGACCCATATATCATACCCTGTCTCAGAACGCACGTGTGAGCCAACCCCTGCCCGGCCAACCCCTGCCAACGGCCATGGCAACCAAGCCCAGGTCCACTGACCCGCAAGGCCCATCGACAACGTTGGTGGTCTAACAACGGGTGGTCCAACAACGCCAACAACATCCACGTATTGTCCGCTTTGGGCCGAGGCCCGCACGGCTTTGTTTCATTCAGGGATAATTCCCTTCAGAACGCGTCCTCGGAGGCTCGAACCAGGGACAACACCCTTAGTTCTCACACTCCTTAAAGTCACCGGTCCGACCGTTCTCCTCCTCCGTCGGTACCCACTTTGCTTTTTCGCCGTTTTCGGCGCCGTCTGCCGGTTTCGGTGGCTGCCACCACCGCCAATCTGCTCACCGTCGCTTGGGGAAGCTTCGGCTGGGGTCGAGGTCGGCCAGATCGGCGCCGTTCGCCGCCGATCGAAACTTTTCCCCCCGCGGCTTCTCTCCCCGATTTCGGCCTCCTCCGGCGTCGGTTGGCCGTGCTGCCGGTGCCAGGGAGGTCACCGGCCTCCCCTCTTCCTTTTCCGGCCCTTGGTCCGGCCATCGGCCGCCGGACGGTGGTCGGGTCTTCTTCGGCTCTTCTCGGCTCCGTTTCTTCCGTTTCTGTTTCTTTCTTTCTCTCTCTCCGACCCCTTTCCAGTTTTTCAGACTTTTTTTTTTTTTTTCAATTCATTACTTATTTAACAATTTATTTTTATTCCTTAAAATACACTAAAAATACCCAAATATCCCTTATATTATTATTTTATTCTAAATTAATTAATTTTATTTTATTTAATTTATTTATTATATTTTAACCTCTTTTTCAGGTATAATTTCCCCGTATTTTCGGGATGTTGTCCCGGGTGACTTTTCGGCATATTTTTCGATTATTTTCGGGATTATTCTTCCGAACTAAAAATCTCGATTAATTCCAATAAACTAATATCTTGATCAATTTAATCCGAATTAAATTTATTTCACTTTTATTGACCAAGATTTCTTAAGTCCATATTTTTAATTAAATTTCTTTATCGAAATTATACCGGCTTTCGATCTTTTGACCATTTTACCCTTACGCTTGTTCGGGATTAATTTAACCCGACTTCCTTCATACGTCCCCTATATTTTCTTATTTAATTTTCGTATTTTAATTAAATTCGGGTCTTACAATCGAGGCCTATTGGGCTCATTGGGCCCACAAATAATTTATTGGGCCTCGTTCTAACTCTCGAATGACTCAATTTATTATTTACGACAATTTATCTAAATTTTCATAATTTAATTTATTTTATGCGGTAATTAAATCTGAAACACGCATAACGATGTAAATTATCGTAAATAAGGTAAACTTACTCGAGATTCTATGCTAGTACGTAAATCGAGGCTATCTCGAGCTCTCATTGGATGCCAATTATCGAGCTACACAATTTCATAATTTCTGGGTAAATTTTCAGTCGAAAATTAATTAAATAAAATATTTCAAAATTTAAATCGGTCAATTTTGACCGCTACTGACTTACCCGTAGCTCGATTACATCGCTAGGATTTTTCCTCAATTTTTCCTCTTTTTTTTCCCTTTTTCTCCTTTTTTCTCTTTCCTCATTGGCTGAACCGGTTCGGTCCGGTTTAGACCCGGTTCGAAACCGTCGGTTCACTCCGATTCGACCGGTTCAAGGCCTTATCGGCCGGTTCTCCGTCGGGTTTCACCGCCAGTGGCTCCGCTGGGCCGTCCGCAGCACGAATCTGCCATCGGTTTCGTCCAAGGTCGTCGAAAAGTCGCCGGTCCGGCCTGTTCTCTCCACCGTCGGTACCCATTTCCTCTTTTCACCGTTTTCGACGTCGTCCGTTGGTTTCATCGGTCGTTTTTCGCTCCCATCGATGCGCCATCGAATGGGGAAGCTTCGGTTGGCGATGGTCGAAGTCAAATCGACGTCGGTGGCCGACGATTTCGCTTCCCCTTTTCGCGGCTTCTCCTTCCATTTTCGGCCTCCTCCGGCGTCGGTGTGGCGCGTCGCCGATACCAAGGAGGTCGCGCCGACACCCTCTTCCTTTTTCGACCCTCACCTGGCCGATGGGGTTGCCGGTGGTCGTCCGGTCTTCTCCTTGGGTTTCGACTCCGTTTTCCCATTTCTCTCTCCCCGATCCATTTTCGGATTCCTTCCTTTTTTTAGCTAATTAATTTATTATTTATTTTTTTATTTATTTTATTAATATTTTAATCATTAAATTATTCACAAATATTCTACAAATATCTACAAATTTCTTATTTTATTCTAAATTCATTTATTTAATTTAATTTAATTTATTTAATTTATTTTAACCATTTTCGGTATATTTTCTCCGTATTTTCGGGATATTGTCCCGAGCGAAAATTTTTGATTAATTCCAGTAAATTCATATCTTGATCGATTTAACCCGAAATTTAATTATTTCTTCGTTATTGATCAAGATTCTTAAATCCATTATTTTTAATTAAATTTTCTTATCAAATTTATTTCGACTTTCGATCTTTTGACCATTTTGCCCTTGCACGTGTTTGAGAATTCCATTTCAGTCCTTTTGTATTTTTAACTTTCATGTTTTAACTAAAATCGGGTCTTACATGAATAGTGAGCTCGGGTTGTGAAGAAGAAAAGAAGAGCTGGAAAATTGAAAGGAAAAAGAGGTAATATATATTTATATACATGTATGTATATTTAATGTACATGTAGATATATGTGTTGAGATATAAGCATGTTAGTGTGAATCAAGGTGTATGTGAAACAAAAAATGGGAAAATGAGGAGTAGACAAAAAATATATATTTGTGATATTGAATAATGGAAACAAATAATAATATATATATATGTATATATATATATATATGTATATGTATGTATATGTATATGTATATGTATATGTATATGTATATGTATATGTATATATACATATACATATACATATATATATTGGTGTGTATATACATATGGGTGTATATAAGATATATGTGTATGTTAGTATATGTACATACAAAGAATATATACATGTGATAAGGAAGAATGAAAACAAATAATAATATATATATAGGAGTGTATATATATATATATATATATATATATATATATATATTAATATATTAATATATATATATATTTATGTGTATATACATGTAGATGTATATAATAAATGTGTATGTTAATATTTGTATGTACAAAATATATAAATGGTAAAGAAAATATATAAACGTGCGTGTCGGCCTAGGTATGTACAATTATACGTACACACGAAGTAGTAACGAATAACTTACGATTTTAACATAATTCGAATGATTTGCATGAGTAGGATGCTAAGTAAACGATTTCGGAGTAGGTGAATCGTAGAAGGAATTAAAGAAGGTACTAGGAGGCGTCGCCACTCAAATTTGGAATTTCGATAGATCGAGGTAAGGGGTACTATTTAACTTAGTTCTGATAATGCATTCTTGTTTCACCAATAAAAGAGTTTATGAAGGTGCATCTACTTTGAAATGATTTATCAATGCTTTCATATTTGTGAAACTGTTTACGAAGCATGTTTTAATTTGTCAAAATATTCCCCGAGTACCTTCTATGATATGAAATGAATTTTCCTAAGGTATGAAACGTATGAATGTTTTACATTTATTTATGATTTTATATCCATAGCGTTAAAGAAACTTTTGACAATTTCAAAAGCATAGAAAAAGGGAAAAGGGGGAAAAAAGAAAAGATGTTTTGAGACTATAGGCTTCATGCATGGTTACTTCTTGTGGTGTTCCGACTCCACCACTTGGGTGCCAGTACGTAGGGCCCATTTAGCACTTGACTCAACCTGTATGGAAGATGTCGTGCTACTGGTGGTTTATGATAATGTTTTGGTAGTATCTCGTACCCGTGCAACACGCATGAATGTTCCCCGCATGGTGAGTGTCATTAGTGCCCGTGCCCTAGCTATGTGCTAGTATATGATAACAAATAAGAAGATACTACCCATGTTTATGATTATGATTGCTGTACGACCCTGATCCAGTCTACAGCCCCCTTACCATGGCCATAGGTATGATGACTCTCTACGGAGAATGACACGTATCGCATGACTTAGTTATAGCCTAGTCTCCTCGATTTGATTATGAATATCGACTATGATGAATGAATATGTGTTTTCATGATATATACGATAATTGGTTACGACCGATATGCTTCATGAAATGTTATGCAATGTTCATGAAATGTTTATGAAAGGTTCATGAAATGTTTATGAAATGTTCATGAAATGTCTATGAAATGATTATGAAATGTTTACGAAAGGTTTATGAAATGTTTACGAAACGTTTATGAACTTGATGGTTTTAAGAACTCATTCATGAACAATGAAAAGTTGTAAAATGGTTAAGCATGTTATTTGTTTAAAGACACGCATGCTTTATGACTTTTTATGATGATTATGCATGAAATGATAATTTATGTATTTCATTAAAATTTCGTTCTATGAACAATGTCACATGCTTTTATATATCAGAACTGTTTTAAAAGTATTACCTTTCTGGGCTTTTCCCCAAAATCTCACCCCTCTACCTTCAAATCATTTCCAGTGAATCTATAGGCGTTACCTGCCGCATACATGACGTAGGCTGGTGGGAAAGAGCTACCCTAGGCTACTTTTTGTACATGCAGAAAGATATACAATTATATTCCTATACCAGACATACTTGTATGCACGGACATATATTGAGAATATTTTGTTGGGATGTAATTTATAAGGAAATGATGTAAAGAATATTACTTTTGGGATTAGGTTTCAAGAAGATTGGTATTTAATCGAAACAGATGTACTGAGTTGTAAATGTGGATTTGGAAAGTATGCTTGGTAGTTGTGGATATCTAGGATTTTCAAAACAATTGCATTTCAAGTGGGTAGGCTTATATATAAGCTGTTATACTGCCGAAATTTCTATCGACCATATAGGTCAAAGTATGAAAATTAAATATAATTACGGATAAAGAATCAGGAAAAGTGTTTTGACACTGCACAGGAATACAACCTAAGTGAATAAGGGAATAAGTGGGTAAATTAAGTTCAAAAAAAAATCTCCCAAATTTCAAGGGTCAAGGGTCGTTACATGACCCATTATTATTTTTTATATATATCTATATATATATATATTATATTAATATAATATAATTATATGTTATTATAATTTATTATATAGAAAAATATCTATATATTTTATATATATTATATTTATTCATATATTTCTATATTTATATTTATTTAATATATATTTTTTAAAATATATTATCTCGTATTCTCGAGATAAATTCTCGAAGTGAAAAATTTTGGGTTATCACATTCTCCCCACCTTAAGGAATTCGATACTCCGAATTCTTTTTAGTCAAATCGGTTTAGCTTAACTTATATCAAATTACTTTATAAGGAGAACGATGTCATCCGAGTACTTTTATTTATTCAAATCCTTTCAGAAGTTCACAATATCGTATTCATTTAACTGTTTAGGAGATGAAAAAGTGACAATACACTGTCCATCTCCCTCCAGACTACTCTTTTTGATTCACTATTTTGTACAATTAACATTGCATGCATTAGAACAATATCTCTTAAATCGCAGCTTATATTCAGACAGACTCAATATATGGGACGTGATTGGGATATAAATGACTCTTAGGTGTAAGACCCGTAAATTTCTATGTAATGTATATTATTATTTGATATACAGACAAGTTACATTACATATGAATTACAAGAAATAAACGCTTTTAAGTTCTAAGTGTGAATGAATTGATAAATGAGTGTTGAAGTCATTAAAAATGAGTGTAACTGGGAAAATTGCAGCAAAAATGATGCAGGATCAAGGCCAAATCGATCTCATGCAATGAGAGATCGATCTCATTGCCTGGAGAATACAATGCCAAGCATTCTGCAAGAGGGAGATCGATCCCTCACTCACGCAGATCGATCTCCATTAGTCTCGGGTTGGACCAGATCGATCTCATCTTAAGGCCAGACCGATCTCCTAAGCTTTTTGCTTGAAACAAATCGATCCTATTCCACTGAGCAGATCGGTCTCATGCAACATGGCAGATCAATCTCATACATTTAACAGATCGATCCCCTGCCTGCAAAATGTCAAAAAACTGAAGGATTCAAACAAGGTCAAATCGATCTCCACCTTATGCAGATCGATCTCCTAAGGCGTTCCCTATAAAAACAGGGTCGTTGGATCTGCATTTCACGAGAACAAATCCATTTCTTCCATTTTCAACCTTAAACCTAGCTTTCTCTCTCTGAAAATCTCATTTCCAAAAAGATTTGAGAAAAAGCTATTAGAGCAAAGTTGATCATTATAAAGAGAACAACAACATAGTATGGAATCAACACTTCATTGGTTGGATTGAAGGAGCAAAAGAGTGTTCTTATTTGGAGCAAGAAGAAAATCAAGCTAGGTGAGTTTCTAATACACCAACTCAAAATACATTTATCTAGTTATTGATTGTAAGTAGCTGGGTGTAACGACCCTTGACCCTTGAATATTTGAGGAATTTTTTTTTGAACTTAAATTCCCACTTATTCCTTTATTTACCTAGGTTGTATTCCTGTTCAGTGTCAATTCATTTTCCTACTTCTTTATCCAGAATTATATTTAAATTTCACGCTTTGACTTATATGGCTGATAGAAATTTCGGCAACATAACGGCTTATACATGAGCCTACCCACCTGCAAACCAATTATTTTTAATAGTCCTAGATATCCACAACTACCAAACATGCTTTCCCAATCCACACCATCAATCCAATACATCCATTTCAATCGAGACTAATCACTTTAAGATAAATTCCCAAAAAGTAGTATTCTTTACATTTGTTTTCTTACAAATTACATCACAACAATATATTTCCAATATATGTCTATGCATACAAAATGTGTCTGGTAAAGGAATGTAATTGTATACCTTTTCTGCGTGTACAAAAAGTAGCCTAGGGTAGCTCTTTCCCACTAGCCTACGTCGTGTACGCAGCAGGTAGTGTAAGACCCACTTTTTAAGTACTTGTTAATGTATTTTCTTATGATTCATGTGGTGTACACTTCCACATATTGATTGAATCATATGAAGAGCTTTGACTGAATTAAATTTGAACATGGAATAAAACGAAATATCAGTGAATGTATGAAGTAAACAAATAAGGGCCGAGATGGCCATAGGCCAAGCGAAAGGGATCGATATCAAGTTGACAGAAAATAAGAAATTAAAATAAGAAAAGATAGTGGGTGTATGAAGAAAAGTTGGGTTAAATTGGTTTCGAACAAGTGTAGGGGTAAAACGATCAAAAGACCGAAATCCGGTATAAATTTGATAAGAAAATTTAATTAAAAATATGGAATTGAGAAATCTTGATCAATAATGAGGAAATTATTAAATTTCGAATCCAATTGATCAAGATCCAAAATTATTAAGATTTACCGAAAATTCACTCGGGATAATATTCCGAAAATACGGAGAAAATATACCAAAAAATGGTTAAAATAAATAAATAAATTAAATAAATTAATTTAAATAAAACATAATTTTTAGTAGATATTTTGGGATTTTTAAGAGTATTTTAATGATTATAATAATAATAAAATAAATTATATAAAAAAAGAAACGAAAAATCTGAAAAATTCGAAGAGAGAGAAACTAAAAGCCGAAGCTGAAACCTGAGGAAGACGACCCGAGCCACCGACGACCGACGAGACCAAGCAAGGATCGGAGAAGAGAGAGGACAGCCCGGCTAACACTTTGGCAACGGTGACGCGCACCGACTACGGCTGATTTCAGCGAATCAACGAACGAAAAAATGAGTCGGTTACGATGATTCACGGCGAGTCAGCTCCAATTTGAGCCAGTCGAGAGACCCCCTAGCCGAGGCGGTTCTTTTGAGACCGATAGCGGCCAACGAAATGGTCGAAAACGTCGACGACGATGAGAGGAGCAAAACAGCACCGTAGCCGGAAAGGGAGAAAAAGAAAAAAAAAAGAAAAGAAAAGAAAAAGAAAAAGAAAAGAAAAGAAAGAAAGGAAAAAAGGAAAGAAAATTACCAGGGACGACTCGAGATTCGGGTAAGTCGACCTGTGAGACCCCGTATATGTATAGCTGTATATAGGAACATAGAAATGTAAATGAAATCATGAGTATGATAATACATTCGTAATACAAAGTATATGCAATGTAAGTTCATAAGATTATGTACGCAATTGTAATAAGAGTCGTGATTGTACGCACAAGTTGCGTTATGAATGAGAATGAAGAAATGAACTTAAATATGAGAAGAATGTGATTGAAATGGAATAAGAGTAGTGTGGTAAAATGGAAGGAAAGATTTACATAAGCGTATATTTCCATTCAGGTAATATCGTGTATATTTGGTTATACAAAGATTTTCCCACAAGTTTTAATATGTACTAAGTGTGATTGGATGACATTTTTAAGTCTCAAGGAGGGATGAATGAGGAAAGGACTATGGAGGTAAATTGAGGAAGTTTTGAATGAAGTTGTTGCAGAAAAACTGTAGAAAATCTGGAAATATGGAGGCCAGATCGATCTCATAGGATGAGATCGATCTGGAAGAGCCAGAATGCTCTTATGTGAGTAATGGAATGGAGCAGATCGATCTCCAAGGGAATCAGATCGATCTCCTTAGCTCTCGGGTTGGAAGCAGATCGATCTCCCCTAAGACCAGATCGATCTCCTTAAGCTTCTGTTTGACAGCAGATCGATCTCAAGCCTCGACAGATCGATCTCCTGCTTTTAAAATGTCTTAGGAAAGAGGAATTTTTAGAGGACCAGATCGATCTCCACCCAAGGAAGATTGATCTCATCAAGTTAAAACTATAAATAGGAGCAGTTGGATCTGCAGATTTTTGGGATAAACCATTTCTTTCCACTTCAACTCAAAAACCTAGCTTTCTCACTCCTAAATCCAGCCATTTTCAGTAAGATTTGAGGAAAAGCTATTAGAGACAAAGTCGTTCACGTCTAAGAGAAGAACAACATAGTCTAGAGGCATTTCCCCATTTGTCGGATTGAAGGAATAAAGGGCATTTCTAATTGGAGCAAAGAGGAAATCCAATGAGGTAAGTTATAGTGCACAAATCCAAGTACATTGGTCTAGTTAATGATTATGAAGTTAATTGGGTGTGCACCTTGTGGGTAGAACTACCTAGAATGGCATGGAATGAATATAACTTAGAAAGGGTCTAGTGTGAGAAAGTGGAATGTAGAAGTGTTAATGATGATTGAGATATCTTGAGAGGATGATTATGTTGTGGGCATGGTTTGGGTATGTTGATATTGGGATAAAAATTATGAGATTTACCACAAGGGGGTAAAATGTATATTTAAGGCATTGGATAAATGCTTAGTTGAACAAGAGTTAGAAACGTTAACTCGAGTGTTTGATGGATGAATTTCAGTTTCGGATGATACGCCGGAGCAAGTCGAGAGGAGAACGCGAGAAGCATAAAGGCGGATAGTTGCACACAAGTAAAGCGAGGTAAGGGACTGTGTGTTAGCTATAGAGATGTTCGTGCGTATTTTATAGCAATTTCGTAGATATATTGCTAGAACTAGTACGATATTATAATTCTATGAAATGATATGGAAGCATGAAAAGTACTATGATGTATATATGTATTGAGAAATGGGATAGGGTAAGGAAATGGCATGATATGCATGTTTTCAATGTTTTTCTCTAATTTACATTGATCTTGATGATTGAGAAATGTTGATGATAGGTTGGCTAATTTTACATGTTTTAGCATGAAGAGGCAGGCTGAATGAATAAACATGTTTTGAGTTTTAAAAAGAGAAAAATAGCCATCTATCAGTTTTGAGATGAGATTTGGTGTTGAACCGCTAGCTCACACCCGTTTTAATGCCTTTGATGTACCGTGCTGGAGTTTTAACTCGCGCGAGGGTTTTGAGAAAGTGCGGGAACTTTGCTCGCACCTGTTTTATTGAGTTGAGGTAAACCTGGGGGTTTGGGACCCAAGGGGATACCAGCCGATGGCCATTTGAATGGGCTGGGCCTTAACGATAGATCGTACCGCGCTAGAGCCTTGTGATGACTGTGTGTCACGCTGCTTGCTCTCCTGGTATATGAGACATGGTTTAGGATGAAAAGTCCATCGGAGTTGGAGTATGGACTTGGGTCCACGGTCGTAGTAGAACAGTGTAGTTATCCGTTGGTATACTATGTACCGTGCTGGGTGCACGTGAGTACGAGTATCGCGTAGATGACACACGGCGTATTCTTACCGTGAGTATACGAGGAGATGTGGTTGATTGAGATGAGCTGGAGGGCAGGACTGACCCATTCCCCTTCAGGCGAAGTGATGCCCTGTGCACACCTGATCAGTGTGGCTCGGGATCACGACTATGGCCATATGTCGTGGATATTGGATTGCCGAAAATTCCATGCCTGTCTCAGAGATTCGAGAAACATAGATAATCTCAGAAAAGAAAGAGATTTACAGAAAAAGTGAATTAAGGGAAGAAAGAGATTTTGTGTTTTTGATAAATCTCCGATTTCACATTTGTGCCGTGGGGCACTATTTATGAGCATGTTTTAAATGGAAGCTTGATATTTGATTTACACGAAAATGCTATCGAGAAATATATGATTAAATGCATTTTTCGTATGGTATTTCCATTTGTACTGAAAACATGATTTTGGTTTATAAATGCATGGGCTATGTAGGTAGTACGATATCTACCTGCTAGCATACATTTCCTTACTGAGCTGTGGTTTACTCATCCCACTATTTTCCCCCTCCAGGTACTGAGAAGTAAGAGAGCGGTGGTCTCTAGGTTTTTTGTGTTGAACAGCTCCCACAATTCCGTAAAGGTATAAGATTTGTATACATGAGTATTTTGTATCTAATTTATCGTATCGCACAGTTATATCTTGGAATTGTAAACAGTATTATGGGGATGATATGTAAGCACATGGTATTTATACAATTGATTTTGTATATCTACACACATACCTGGGAGTGTGAATTAAAGATTTAAATCTTTCACTGTAAATGAATGAATTTTAGTAATTACATCTTCTTACAGCCCAATCGTAGTAGAGAATGTATGGATAGAAGGGTTCCCAGAAGTGGGGTGTGACAGATTTGGTATCAGAGCATGGTTGGTCTGATGTGAGTTGATGTTTAGGACTAAGAAACATACATCCCCAAGTTACTGTGCGATATTTAGATACAAATATGTGTACGGAGCTGGTAGTGAATTAAATGTTTGTTATAACGCAGGAAAGTTATCAGGCTAGTGAGTTATGCCCGAGAGACACCGCAAGAGGGGAGAGAGCTCGAGAGCTCTAGGGCGAAATGACAAGACTGAGAGGCACAGTAGATCATCCTCTAGTCATGAGCCCTAGGAACAGATAGAGGCTTCTGATCCTCGAATAACTCGATTGGAGGAAGATATGTGCACGATGATGACCATGATGGGTCAGATCATGGCTAGGTTTGAGGGTACACCTGGTACAGCGCGACAGGCTGCACCGAATCCCCCAACAGCTGCACCTGAACTTGAGAATGTTGCACCTGCACAAGCTGAACCGGTTAGGCCACGGGAACCTCATATTCGACCCGTACCTCCTCCAGTAGCCCCACAGCAGTATGATGATGATTTGGGGTATGGATATGACTGTGATATGGAGAGATTGAGGCATTTTATGGACTTTAAGCCTCCTTCGTTTAGCGGGGTAAAGGATCCGATAGTGGCTAAGGACTGGATCAGTCAGATGGAGAAGTTATTCGACTTCTGTAGATGTTCAGCTACGGAGAGAGTAGCGCTTAAGGCCTTTGTATTGAGAGGCGAAGCAGAGCACTGGTGGAAGTCCACCAGGCCGATGTTGAGAGCTCAAGGTATGACTATCACTTGGGATATGTTCTTGGGTGTTTTCAGAGAGCAATACATCCCAGATACTGCTTGACGTAGGTTACAGATGGAATTTCTGAATCTGACTCAAGGGAATCGAACAGTTGATGAGTACGAGTCACGATTCACTTCACTAGGTCGATATGATCCGGACTCGATCAGGAGTGAAGCTATCAGAGTCCGTAGATTTGTAGATGGACTGAGGCCTTCAATCCGAGCGAAGTTGGCCCCATTTGATGTTGCTACATATATAGAGGCTATGCGACGGGCCCAGTTATGTGAGCAAGATTATGACTTGCAGATTTTTGAGTTTAGTTGGGGTAAAGAAAAGGGTCCGAGGAAGCTGGGAGATGGCAAGAGTGCCAAATTTGGTCGAAAATTCATGAGTAAGCGTCGGAGAGAGGTAGATGAGTTCCAGAAAAAGGTTGCTAGACCTTTTATGCCTTCGACTCAGACACCAGCCAGGGGTATAGTGATTGGTGGACCCCGACCGACTACAGATCAGTGTAGACTATGCAGTCGATACCATGGTGGTAGGCCATGTCATCTTCAGGGTACCCGATGCTTCAGATGTGGTAAATTTGGACATTATGCCAGAGAGTGCCTGAAGATAGTTGAGGCAATTCCACATAGGGGTAAAGAGCCAGAGAGGGTTCCTACAGTTGCATCTCCTGTAAGAAAGAAAGCCTCGGCTGAAGAAAAAGGAAAACAAGTTGTGGGTCAAGACAGGGTGTATGCGATAGACCAGGCATCGGCTGATACCTCTTCTGAAGTGATAAAAGGTACAATCTTGATTTTCAATATGGAGGTTATAGCTTTGTTTGATTCTGGTGCTACGCATTCCTTAATATCACCTGCATGTGCATCTAAGTTAAAAGGTTTTGTAGAACCCACATACTTGAGTAGGACTTTACTAATAAGTACTCCAATGAGAGTTAGCCAATTAGTTGAGCAAGTGTATAAAGATTGTAAAGTGAGGGTTGGAGATAAGTGCATGACAGCCAACTTGATTTTGTTGAATATGTATGACATTGATGTAATTTTGGGAATGGATTGGTTAGCTACCAATCATGCTGTCATACACTATCGTTCTAAGTCCATTAAGTTTTCTCTACCTGAAGAATGTTTGTAAGATTTTAAGAGAAGAAATGAAATCTTAAATTTGGTGTTAAGTAAGGTACTTTGGTATAAATGACTTGAGTGTTGTTTTGAAGGTTTTGTTGCTTATGTGGTGGATTTGAACAAAGTACATCCGGATATGGAAGACATCCCAGTGGTCAGAGAATTCCCTGATGTCTTTCTAGACGATCTACCAGGATTACCACCCGATAGAGAAACAGAATTCGGTATAGACTTGAGGCCTGGAACCGAACTAATATCCAAGTCACCATATAGGATGGCTCCAGTTGAGTTAGAGGAACTAAGGAAACAGCTGCAAGAGTTACTAGAGAAGGGATTCATAAGATCGAGTGTCTCACCATAGGGAGCCCCGGTATTGTTTGTGAAGAAGAGAGATAGGAGCCTCAGGATATGCATCGACTATCGGATGTTGAACAAGGCTACCATCAAGAATAAGTACCCTTTGCCACGCATTGACGATTTATTGGATCAGCTTCGGGGAGCACAGATCTTTTCTAAGATAGACTTGAGGTCTGGGTATCATCAATTGAAGATTCGGAAGGAGGATGTGCCCAAGACAGCATTTCGTACCCGCTATGGCCATTACAAATTCTTAGTGATGCCTTTTAGGTTGATCAATGCACCGACAGCTTTTATGGCTCTAATGAATGAAGTATTCAAGCCATACCTGGACCAGTTCGTAATTGTTTTCATTGATGATATATTGGTGTATTCAAGGTCCAGAGAAGAGCATGAGCAGCACTTGAGGATTATTTTGCAGACCCTCCGAGAGAGAAGGTTATATGCCAAGCTTAGTAAATGTGACTTTTGGCTAGAATAGATTTCCTTTCTAGGCCATAGTATATCGAAGGATGGGGTGTCAGTAGATCCATCCAAGATTGAGGCCATTGTTCAGTGGGAACAACCCAGGACAGTCACAGAGATCAGAAGTTTTCTGGGTTTGGCTGGTTACTACAGGAGATTTGTAGATGGTTTCTCTAGATTGGCTGCTCTATTGACACGTCTTACGAAGAAGAGTGTGGAGTTTTCATGGGATGAAACTTGTGAGAGAAGTTTTCAGGAACTTAAGCGCACATTAACCACCGCGCCAGTTCTTATCATCCCTAACAGTTCAGGGAATTACTCGGTGTATACATATGCTTCGCATCAAGGACTAGGCTGTGTTTTGATGCAAGATGGAAGGGTAGTAGCTTATGGATCTAGACAGCTGAAAGATCATGAGAGGAACTACCCCACTCACGATTTGGAGTTAGCGGCCGTAGTGTTTGCGTTGAAGATATGGCGCCACTACTTATATGGTGAGAGATTTCAAATCTTTACGGATCATAAGAGTCTGAAATATCTATTCTCACAGAAGGAGTTAAACATGAGACAGAGGAGGTGGTTGGAACTCCTCAAGGACTATGATTGTGAGATCTTATACCACCCAGGGAAGGCAAATGTGGTTGCCGATGCATAGAGTAGGAAGAGTCTCGGGTTGGTATCACATATGATGGTTAGAGAGCACGAGTTATTGGAACAATTCACGAACCTTAGTCTGGATATGACCCTACCTGAGATTGGCAGCTATGGGATTATTGCTAGCTTAAGATTAGAACCGGAGTTGATTGAGAGAATCCGAAAAGCTCAGCAAATTGATCAATGGTGTATTGACATGATTAGCCAAATCCGAAAAGAGAAGGGTGTCGATTTTATATTGAGTTCAGATGGAATACTAAGGTTTGGAGATAGAATATGTGTTCCTAAGGATTTAGAGCTGAGGAAGCTGATCTTATTAGAGGCTCATTCGTCGAGATATACGATACACCCGGGGAGTAGTAAGATGTATCAAAATCTCCGAAAGGCATATTGGTGGTCTGGAATGAAGAGAGACATAGCTGAATATGTCGCTAGATGTCTCATTTGTCAGCAAGTAAAAGTCGAACATCAGAAACCAGGAGGATTATTACAACCTCTACCGATACCAAAATGGAAGTGGGAGCATGTCACCATGGATTTTGTGATGGTGTTACCGAGAACCCGTAAGAACCATGATGCGATATGGGTGATAGTAGATCGGTTAACGAAATCGGCACATTTCTTAGCCATGAGATCTACAGATACATTGAGTGCATTGGCGAACCTGTATGTCCGAGAAATAGTGAGATTGCATGGAGTCCCAGTGAGTGTTGTTTCTGATTGGGATGCCCGCTTCACTTCCCACTTTTGGGGACATTTTCAGGAAGCGATGGGGACCCAGTTGAGTTTTAGCACCGCTTTTCATCCTCAAACAGATGGTCAGTCAGAGAAGACTATACAGACCTTGGAGGATATGTTGAGAGCGTGTGTACTGGACTTTAGAGGCTCATTGGACGATCACTTGCCATTAATTAAGTTCGCCTACAATAACAGTCATCACTCAAGTATTGGTATGGCCTCTTATGAGGCACTATACGGTCGTAGATGCCGATCGCCCATTGGTTGGGAAGAAGTTGGTGACAGATAGTTGCTCGCTCCCGATTTGGTTAAGCAAGCCTCCGAGGATGTTCAGATAATATGCGAGAGGCTGCGAACAGCTCAAAGTGGACAAAAGAGCTACGCTGACAGGAGACGGAGACCACTTGAGTTTGATGTTGGCGAGTCTGTATTTTTGAAAGTATCTCCTTCTAAGGGAATAACGAGGTTTGGGAAGAAAGGAAAATTAAGTCCTCGTTACATTGGTCCCTTCGAGATTTTGGATAGAGTGGGAGATAGAGCATATAGGCTAGCCTTGCCACCTGAGATAGCAGAAGTCCACAATGTCTTCCACGTTTCTATGCTTCAGAAGTACTACCCAGATCCGACACATGTAATTAGCTATGAGCCGTTGGAGCTCAAGGAGGATATGTCGTATGTCGAGAGACCGATCCGGATATTGGACAGAAAAGAGAAGGTGTTGCGGAACAAGACGATTTCATTGGTTAAAGTTTTGTGGCAGCATCACACTGTGGAAGAGGCCACATGGGAACTGAAAAGTTTGATGCGGGAAAAGTATCCCGAGTTATTCACAGATTAAACTGGTTCAAATTTGGAAGACCAAATTTTCTAAGTGGGGGAGAATGTGAGACCCCGTATATGTATAGCTGTATAAAGGAACATAGAAATGTAAATGAAATCATGAGTATGATAATACATTCGTAATACAAAGTATATGCAATGTAAGTTCATAAGATTATGTACGCACTTGTAATAAGAGTCGTGATTGTACGTACAAGTTGCGTTATGAATAAGTATGAAGAAATGAACTTAAATACGAGAAGAATGTGATTGAAATGGAATAAGAGTAGTGTGGTAAAATGGAAGGAAAGATTTCCATAAGCGTATATTTCCATTCAGGTAATATCGATTATACAAAGATTTCCCACAAGTTTTAATATGTACTAAGTGTGATTGGATGACATTTTTAAGTCTCAAGGAGGGATGAATGAGGAAAGGACTATGGAGGTAAATTGAGGAAGTTTTGAATGAAGTTGTTGCAAAAAAACTGCAGAAAATCTAGAAATATGGAGGCCAGATCGATCTCATAGGATGAGAGATCGATCTGGAAGAGCCAGAATGCTCTTATGTGAGTAATGGAATGGAGCAGATCGATCTTCAAGGGAATCAGATCGATCTCCTTAGCTCTCGGGTTGGAAGCAGATCGATCTCCCCTAAGACCAGATCGATCTCCTTAAGCTTTTGTTTGACAGCAGATCGATCTCAAGCCTCGACAGATCGATCTCCTGCTTTTAAAATGTCTTAGGAAAGAGGAATTTTTAGAGGACCAGATCGATCTCCACCCAAGGAAGATCGATCTCATCAAGTTAAAACTATAAATAGGAGCAGCTGGATCTGCAGATTTTCGGGATAAACCATTTCTTTCCACTTCAACTCAAAAACCTAGCTTTCTCACTCCTAAATCCAGCCATTTTCAGTAAGATTTGAGGAAAAGCTATTAGAGACAAAGTCGTTCACGTCTAAGAGAAGAACAACATAGTCTAGAGGCATTTTCCCATTTGTCGGATTGAAGGAATAAAGGGCATTTCTAATTGGAGCAAAGAGGAAATCCAATGAGGTAAGTTCTAGTGCACAAATCCAAGTACATTGGTCTAGTTAATGATTATGAAGTTAATTAGGTGTGCACCTTATGGGTAGAACTACCTAGAATGGCATGAAATGAATATAACTTAGAAATGGTCTAATGTGAGAAAGTGGAATGTAGAAGTGTTAATGATGATTGAGATATCTTGAGAGGATGATTATGTTGTGGGCATGGTTTGGGTATGTTGATATTGGGATAAAAATTATGAGATTACCACAAGGGGGTAAAATGTATATTTAAGGCATTGGATAAATGCTTAGTTGAACAAGAGTTAGAAACGTTAACTCGAGTGTTTGATGGATGAATTTCAGTTTCGGATGATACGTCGGAGCAAGTCGAGAGGAGAACGGGAGAAGCATAAAGGCGGATAGTTGCACACAAGTAAAGTGAGGTAAGGGACTGTATGTTAGCTATAGAGATGTTCGTGCGTATTTTATAGCAATTTCATAGATATATTGCTAGAACTAGTACGATATTATAATTTTATGAAATGATATGGAAGCATGAAAAGTACTATGATGTATATATGCATTGAGAAATGGGATAGGGTAAGGAAATGGCATGATATGCATGTTTTCAATGTTTTTCTCTAATTTACATTGATCTTGATGATTGAGAAATGTTGATGATAGGTTGGTTAATTTTACATGTTTAAGCATGAAGAGGCATGCTGAATGAATAAACATGTTTTGAGTTTTAAAAAGAGAAAAATAGCTATCTATCAGTTTTGAGATGAGATTTGGTGTTGAAGTGCTAGCTCACACCCGTTTTAATGCCTTTGATGTACCGTGCTGGAGTTTTAACTCGCGCGAGGGTTTTGAGAAATTGCGAGAACTTTGCTCGCACCTGTTTTATTGAGTTGAGGTAAACCTGGGGGTTTAGGACCCAAGGGGATACCAGCCGACGGCCATTTGAACAGGCTGGGCCTTAACGATAGATCATACCGCGCTGGAGCCTTGCGATGACTGTGTGTCACGCTGCTTGCTCGCCTGGTATATGAGACATGGTTTACGATGAAAAGTCCATCGGAGTTGGAGTATGGACTTAGGTCCACAGTCATACGTAGAATAGTGTAGTTATCCGTTGGTATACCATGTACCGTGCTGGGTGCACGTGAGTACGAGTATCGTGTAGATGACACACGGCGTATTGTTACAGTGAGTATACGAGGAGATGTGGTTGATTGAGATGAGCCGGAGGGCAGGACTGACCCATTCCCCTTCAGGCGAAGTGATGCCCTGTGCACACCTGATCAGTGAGGCTCGGGATCACTGACTATGGCCATATGTCGTGGATATTGGAATGCCAAAAATTCCATGCATGTCTCAGAGATTCAAGAAAAATAGATAATCTCAGAAAAGAAAGAGATTTACAGAAAAAGTGAATTAAGGGAAGAAAGAGATTTTGTGTTTTTGATAAATTTCTGATTTCACATTTGTGCCGTGGGGCACTATTTAGGAGCATGTTTTAAATGGAAGCTTGATATTTGATTTACACGAAAATGCTATCGAGAAATATATGATTAAATGCATTTTTCGTATGGTATTTCCATTTGTACTGAAAACATGGTTTTGGTTTATACATGCATGGGCTATGTAGGTAGTACGATATCTACCTGCTAGCATACATTTCCTTACTGAGCTGTGGCTTGCTCGTCCCACTATTTTCCCCCTCCAGGTACTGAGAAGTAAGAGAGCGGTGGTCTCTAGGTCTTTTGTGTTGAACAGCTCCCACAATTCCATAAAAGTTTAAGATTTGTATACATGAGTATTTTGTATCTAATTTATCATATCGCACAGTTATATCTTGGAATTGTAAACAGTATTATGGGGATGATATGTAAGCACATGGTATTTATACAATTGATTTTGTATATCTACACACATACCTGGGAGTGTGAATTAAAGATTTAAATCTTCCGCTGTAAATGAATGAATTTTAGTAATTGCATCTTCTCACAGCCCAACCGTAGTAGAGAATGTATGGATAGAAGGGTTCCCAGAAGTGGGGTGTGACACGACCGATGGTCGTGATTGACCTACGGGTAAATTTCGGAAATAAATGTAATATTATATTTAATGGAAATTAACCCGGATTAATCTAATGGTGCAGTTCTATGACAGAGCCCGAACGAGAGTTAATTGAGCTCCAATTTTCGTACCTCGCATATTATTGGGTAAGTGCACTTTAATTACGATAATTTGAGTCTTTAATGCCGAGTTAAGATTATTTTACGGATTAAATTCTGCATAAAATAAATTATATTTAGATTTTTGAATTAATTGTCGTAAATGATATACGGGCTATCCAAAGAGTTTGGAACGAAGCCCAATGGGTATTGAGAGCCCAATAGACCCGAAAAAGGGATTTAATAAGTGAAAACGGATTAAAAATGGGTCGAGACCCATTAAGGGGCAATCGAGCCCATTAAAGTAAAACGGGCCCAGTGCTTTAGATTCGATTAGTAAGAGTGAAATACTGATAAATATATTATAATTGACCAAATACGTGGTTATATGCAGCTCTGTAGACTTGGTCTAGAGCGAATTGGACTGAGGGACCTGGTATGGTCGAGACGGGATAAGTTTGAGCGTGATTCCAGGTAAGGGAATTTTACGGACTACTAGAGGTAACTTTATGCAATTTCAACATCATTTACATTCCCTAAATTTGTCTGAAGGGTCTAGATTTAAAATAAGAATTTTAGTGCCCGGATGGGCAAATGACCAAAATACCTTTGTGAATGGTAAAATTTCCAAATTTAGGAAAAGTTGGGAGAAGTAAGAACAAGAGGTTCCTGCTTGTTTTTAAGGTGTTTTGACACGTGCATGAGTAGGCTGGCTAGCTTGTAAATAAAAATGCACAACATTTCATATTTTCAACAAAGGGATTTCTTTTGGAAATTGTTTTGAGATAACAGAGCCACCTACGTAATTTTATAGAAATGTGACGTGCTAGAGCTCAACTCGCACGAGTTTTGATTTATGTGATACATGCATTAGTGCTGGAGCAAGAGCTTGCACTAGAGTTTTACATCCATTGGTGCTGGAGTCTAACTCGCACCAGATTTTCATATGATTTTCGTGACAGGGTGCGCGAGTCTAACTCACACCAGATTTTTAATTGATTTTTATGAAACGCGTGTTGGAGCTTAGCTCGCACGAGATTTTCCTTGATTTTATGAGAGTATTGGAGCATCGCTCGCACTATTTTTATGAGAACATGCGATGAGCTGTGCTTGGAGCGTCAGGTAGACTGTGTGTCACACCAATTAAATAAGCTCGCACGTGCGTTTTGAGACAGGGCACGAGTATGGATATGAGGTATGAGTCCACGAAGTATGTTGTACCGTGCAAGTAGCATGGAGTACATTGTACCGTGCTGGGATTGATTATGTGGCATCTTCGGATGCGAGTTATCGGACAGGACCGACGAGATGGATTGACCTACCTCCCAGGGCGGTTCCTGATAGTGGTGAGACCCCGCACACAGGATCCGTGTAGCAGTGGGATCACGAGGATATGGCCATAATCCTAGTTATTTGCTTGAGATATATATATTGCCTAGTCTCGCATGTTGATGTTTTTGAAAAACATGTTTTGTGAATTTTGTGAGAGTCTGGATCACCCGAGGGAGGGGTTGAGTCCTGACTGAGATGTGATTTTGATGAGAATGAAACTGGGATTTAAACTCTCACATGTTACTATTGCTTTGAAAAGCATATGACTTCATGATTTTGTGTGAGTCAGGGACACCCGAGGGAGGGGCTGAGTCCTGGCTGTGTTGTGAAAATTTTAATGGGAATAAATTGATTTAAATGGATTTGCATGTTGAGTTTTCCATGCTTTTTGAAATCCATATGTGAAATTGTTTTACATGACATCATGAATTATAGTATCTTTTTGAAATGTGTGGAGAAAGGGTGGTTTATGCATGGCACCACATTCATGTAGGTTATATGGTTACCTACTTGTTCGTAGGATTGCCTTACTGAGCTTGATGTGCTCACCCCTTTCATTTTCTCACACAGGTTATTCCCAATAGATTTTGAGACGATTGAGTACTGCATTCCAATTATCCGCTGCTACCCATCACTTGAGGTATATACACGTTATATATTTTGTATCTAAATAACATAAGCACAGTACTATATTTTGTATTAACACTGGGATGTATAGACTGGGCACATATTGTAAAGAAATAAAAGAAATTAGTGCATAACGTATGAATTTATATTTAATTTAAATTATGCACTATCTGTAAAAGGTATGGTGATGATATGGGCATTGACACACAGCCCAATTATTGGTTGTGGTTGTTCACGATCAGAGGTCAGGTAAGTATGAAAGAAAAAAGAAAAATTTACTTTGATTTTTGGGTAGTTTTGGGTCGTGACAGGTAGCGCCTACAGGTCACTGCACATAGTCTGAAAGGTAGAGCGGTGAGCTGTGAGATCTAAGAATTTCAAACATATTTCAATTATGTAATATGAACTTGAAGTATAATTTATTGAGCCAAGTGAATTGTGGGAATGATAATTGGAGATTTATATGTTAAGTGTTTAAAATAAGTGTGAAGCTATGAGGACATATTGATCTGGGAGAAGGAGAGATCGATCTGGTGAGTTAAAAATGACAAGGAAGGAGGAATTTAAAGAGCAGATCGATCTCCAATGGAAGAGGATCGATCTCCTTATGATTCTATTTGAGAGAAGATCGATCTCATGAGAAAGAGATCGATCTCCAAATGTTTCTGTTTGGGAGAAGATCGATCTCCTCAAGGAGCAGATCGATCTCATAAAGCCATAAAAAGATCGATCTCACCCCTCGACAGATCGATCTCCTAGGCATAAATTGCCCCAAATCATCCCCAAATTCAAATGCATATCGATCTCATCAAGAGCCAGATCGATCTCCTACCCTCAGTCTATATAAGGAATCCCTGCTTTCTCCTGCAATTTCACTTTCTCTCTCTTCCAACCCCCATTTTCATCGAACCCTAGCTTTCTCACACATCCAAAGCACCCATTTCCGTCCAAATCAGAAGTTGTGGCAAGAAGGAAAGTTGTTCCTCACCCAAGGGAGAACAACATACTTGGAAATCAAAAGACGAATCGAATCGAGGCAAGAGATAAGCTCTCCACAAGTTTTGGGTAATTTCTAAACTTCGATCCTTATATTTGAGATGATTTTGGTGAGGATAGTTGTTGGCATTGTGTTGAAATAGCTGAAAAATGATTAGGGATTGATGAAATTACAATGTAGTTGGAGTGATGATGTTATTTAGCAACTTTGGTAAATTTAGGAATTTTGAGCTATAAATGGAGATTTAGACAATGTGGTGTATTAGCATAGATATTCTGGCATAGGAAATATAGAATGTTGAGGTGTTGGGAGCGAGATTGTGGTTTGTGATGGAGTTATGAGAATTGAGAAATTTGAGGAGTTATGAGCAATTATGCTCGATTTTGAGAATTGAGGTTGATGTGATAATGAGTATTGATGTTTTAACATCGTTTGGACAGCTCGAGAGTTCCAGAGTGGAATGCGAGGCTAGTCCGTGATACGGGAGAAACGATTGCACTATACGAGGTGCAAAGAGGTAAGGGAAAACTAAACCATTTGTGTATGTGTTTTGATGAACTGTTGTAGCATGAACCATGATTTGAGAATACAAGCATGTTTGGTGTTGTGTTGTGATATAATTGCACACGGTTTTTATAGCCGGTTGGAGCCCATTATTTTATGAGTTTATAAGCTGAGTGTGAAATTGCTTTATAAACCTTTGAGTTTACGTGAAAAGTAAATTGGGCTCTACGTTAAGGCGATATTGAGATTTGAGAAAATGTGTGCGTGTTTTGTCGGTTGGAACTCGGTTTTAATATGTTTTGTGCTGAGCACACAAATGTTTTAAATGAGTTTTATGAGAGAAAACCATTATGAGTTCTACATGAAGGCATAACGTTTTATAAGATAATGGCTAATGATTGAGACTTAGGCGTGTCATGTTGAATACACATCGGACCTTGCTCTGGTAGCATGTAAGATCGATATAGTGGGACGCCTGGGAACCGACCCAGGGACCACAGGTCTTGTTCTGGTAACATGTAAGTCTGATTATTCCTCCGCTTTGGTAGCGTTGGGAGGCCTTGCTCTGGTAGCATGTAAGTCCGATATTCCTTCGTTTTGGTAACGAGAGATGCCTCCATTTTGGTAACGTGAGATGACCCCCGTTCTGGTAACGCTGGGTGGCCTTGCTTTGGTAGCATGTAAGACCGAGAGAGTGGGCCGCCTAGGAACCGACCCAGGGACCACGTGATAGTGTGCATGAGGCGAGGCATTGCTCTGGTAGCATGTAAGGCCGGGCCTTGTTCTGGTAACATATAAGTCCAATATACCATGCATACGACCATATTGTCGATGTTCCCTCTATACGAGGATGCCTGGGATGCGCACCCAGAGGAGATTACATATTTGATGTGCCATGACGAGTTTTAATTGAGTTTTACTGCCTAGTCTCGTTTTACACATGAGTTGTGTTTTGTGACCTTGTCACGTGCTATTTACTGAGGTGATTTTTATCACGTATTTTGAGAACAGCCATTATCGCATATATTTACACATGCTTGTGAGTGCTCGATATTGAGCCTTTTTATCTTCATGTTTTCACATGATTTATGAGTTATGAGATGATGATGTTTTAAGAACTTTCATGCTACGATTTCAAATGAGCTTCATAAACAAATACATATTTGTGATGTGTGATATGGTTTATATAACTGAGTTCCCTTACCCCCCTTACTGAGCGATTTGGAAGCTCACCCTGTTTTCTCTTCCCCCCAGATCGCTTCAAGTGAAGTGAGTTCCCTGCGACGTACGGGTTAGAGGCTAGTGGAGGACTTGAGCTCCAGGCCGTATTTTGTGTATTGAGGTAGATATTTAATAATCATGTACCCAGACTAGAGTTATATTTACAGACATTCATTGTATAATGATGTACGGGATGTATTAGGATTAATTAACTTGGAATTGAGTAATGTATATAATACAATATATACTATATTATGATGAGATCATGAGGCATGATAATTATGATGATGTATGACACTGCACAGGAATGCACCCTTAATTGTGAATTAATGAGTAAAAAGTTTTAAATTAGCCCTATTTTCCGAGCTTCCGGGGCGTCACATGAGCTTTCGGGGAAAAGCCCAGTAAGATAATATGTTTAAAGTAGTTCTGATATGTAAAAGCATGTAAAATCGTTCATAGAACCAATTTTTAGAAAGATATGTAAATTTTCATTTCATACATAGTTATCATAAAAAATATAAGGCATGAGTTCTTTAAATAAAATAACATGCTTAACTATTTCATAAAATTTTCATCATTCATGGATGAGTTCTTAAAATCATCGTTGTTCATAAGCATTTCATAAAACATAATTGTCATAAATCTCATAAAAGAACATAATCATTCACCAATGTCATCATTACAATCGTCATGCATAATCAAATCGATGAGACTAGGCTATAACTAAGTCATGCGATACGTGTCATTCTCCGTAGAGAGTCATCATACCTATGGCCATGGTAAGGGAGCTGTAGACTGGATTAGGGTCATACAGCACTTTCATAAAATATGGGTAGTATCTATTCTTTCTTACTTTCTCTAGCACCTAGCTAGGGCACAGACACCAAAGGCACTCTCCGTGCGGGAAACATACATGCGTGCTGCGCAGGTACGAGATGCTACCAAAACATCATCATCATAAACCACAAGTAGCAAGACATCTTCCACACATGTAGAGTCATGTGCTATAGGGGCCTTACGTATCGACACTCAAGTGGTGGAGCCGGAGCCGGAACACCACAAGAAGTAACCATGCATGAAGCCTATAGTCTCAAAAATTTATTTTCCCCTTTCCCTTTTTTTTACTTTTGAAATTGTCAAAAATTTCTTTCAAAGTATGATTATAGAATCATAAACCAATGTAAAGCTTCCATGCATTTTCATACTTTAGGGAAATTCATTTCATAAACATGGATGTACTAGGAGAATATTTCTTAAAACGAAATCATGTTTCGTAAACCTTTCCATAAGTATGAATGCATTTATAAATCATTTCAAGACATAATGCTGCTTCATTAAATTTTTTTATCAATGAAATTAGGATTCATTATCATAACTAAGCTAAATTATACCCCTTACCTCGAATTATCAGAATTTTCGAGTTCGAGTAGTGACACCTCCAAGTGTCTCCCTTAACTCCTTCTACAATTCTCCTACACCGAAATTTATATACTTAGTATCCTATTCATCCGAATTGTCCACAATGCGTAAAATCATAACCTTATTCGTTGCTTCTTCGTGTGTATGCATATAATTGTACATATGTAGGCTAACACATGTGTGTTTATATTTTTTTTTATATGTACATATACTAACACATTTATTATATACATATATATATATATATACATATATATATATATATATATATACACACACACATAAGTATATACACATATATATATTACTATAAATTTTTATTATTCATTATTACATATTTATTTTTTGTCTACTTCTCTTTTCTCCCCCTTTTTATTTTACACCTATTTTAATTTACACATACATGCTTATAACCATAACATATATATATATATATATATATATATGTACATTATATGTATATATATATATATATATATTTACCTCTTTTTTTCTTCAATTTCCAGCTTTTTCTTATATCCCCTTTTCTTTTCTTTTCTTTTCTTTTCTTTTCTTTTTTTTCCCCTTTCTTTTTCCTTTTTCTTCTTTCCTTTCTCCCCCCCTCTCCCCCCGCTATTGCTCACCGTTTTTTTTTCTTCTCCAACTCCTGTTATTGCATCCTCACCTCCCCACCTAATTCTTCCTCTGCTTTGGCTCTCAGTTCTGCTTCCTCCCTTCAGCTCTCGGTTCTGTTTCAGCTTCAGCTCTCAGATTTTGCTTCCTCCTTCAGCTCTCGGTTTGCTTCCCTTTAGCCCCTCAGTTCTACTCTCCTTCACTCTCGGTTTGCTTCCCTTCAGCCCCTCGATTCTGCTCTCCCTCACTCTCGATTTGCTTCAGCTTTCTTCCCCTCGATTCTGCTTCAGTTTTCTCCCTCTCGGGTCTGCTCCTTCCTCAACCCCTCTCGGTTCTGCTCCTTCCTCAACCTCTTGGTTTGCTTGTCCTCCGATCAGCCAGCCTCTCCTCCATTCCTTTCTTTTCTCTCTTCTTCTCTTGACCGGCCTCTCCTCTCTTCCCCTCTTTTTTTTTCTTTCCTTTCTTTCCCGCTTCACCAACAGGGGATATCTCTGTTTCTATTTTCTATTTTTTTTTTAACAATTCAGGTGCGGGAATTGGCTTCTTTTTTAAGCCAATTCCGTACACCACATATTACATATATATTAATATTATATAACATTTATTTATACTATTTATTTGTTTTATACATTTATTTGTTTTATGCTTTGTTTATTTATTTATTTTGTCTATGTATCTATATTTCATTTTATCTATTATCATACATATATGTTGTTTGTTTCTTTTTAAAAAAAATTTACATTTTCAATTTTGACAAATACATGTATATATATTTATTATAATTATTTTTATCATTCATTCATATTATTATTTTTATTTTATTTATTTATTTTTTTTGCCTTTTCAATTTAACAAATATATATATATATATATATATACACCTATTTTCTTGTAACATATTCTCATTAAATTTTATTTTTTGGCTAAATACAGGAAATTTGTGGTGTTTACATTCTCCCCACCTTTAAAGAATTTGGTCCTCCAAATTCATCCGGGTCCATCAGAATAGATGTGGGTACTTCTCCTTCATAAGGCTCTCTAGCTCCCATGTAGCATCTTTAACCGAATGGTGTTTCCAGGGAACCTTCACCTGAGGGATAGTCTTCGATCGAAGTACCTTTTTTCCTTCCTGTCCAAAATCCGGATAGGTTGCTCAATGTAGCTCATACCCTCCTGAATGCTCAAGGGCTCATTGTAAGACCCGAAATTAAATCGTAAATTTTATGAGGTAGAAAAATGTTCACAAATTTAAAGGAATGAGATTCGGACTGAAAATAAGGATTCAAATCATAAAATGAATGAGTATTCGTGAAGGGAAGTCGGGTTAAATTAATCCCGAACACGCGCAAGGGCAAAACGGTCAAAAGACCGAAAGTCAGGATAAATTCGATAAGAAAATTTAATTTAAAATAAGGATTTAGAATATCTTGATCAATAATGAGGAAATTATATAATTTTGAGTCAAATTGATCAAGATCTGGAATTTTTAGAAATACCGAAAAGTCACCCGGGACAATATCCCGAAAATACAGAGAAATTATACCCGAAAAAGGATTAAAAATATAATAAAGAAATTAAATTAAATTAAATAAATCTATTTTGAATAAAATATTAATTTTGGTAGATATTTTGATTCTTTAATATAATTTACTGATTAAAATAATAATAAAACAAATTGTTAAATAAAATAATAATTGTAAAAAAAAAAAGAGAAGAAATCTGTAAAAGTCGGGGAGAGAGAAAGAAAAGGGAAAACGGAGAGGGGGACTGCGCGTGGCCGATAGACGACCCACCACCGGGTACCGACGGCCTCCGACGAAGGGCCGAGTAGCAAGAGGAGAGGCCGGTGAAGCCATTGGCACCGGTGACGCGCGCCGACGATGGCTGTACCCGACGAACGGAGGAGGAGAAGACCGCGGGGAAAACGGAGTCGGTACCGGCGATCCACGACAGCTGGGGGCGAACGGCGGGTACCGACGTGATCGGGAAGAGGAGCCGGTCCTTTTGAGACCGGTATTGGCCGGCGAAACCACCGAAATTCGACGGATCGAGGGAGAGAAGCCGCGGAGGGAGAAGATGAATTCGGCGGCCACCGGCGTGATTCGGCCAACCCCGACCCCAGCCGAACACTCCCCCAGTGCAGACGAGTCGAATGGCGCGAGAACCGAGCCGAGAACCGGTCGAAAACGCCTTGAACGGCGATGGAATGGTCTAAACCGGTACGGACCGGTTCAACAAAGGGGTGAACCGGGTTGAATCGGCTGAATCGGACCGGGTTGAACCGGGTCTGAACCGGACTGAACCGGTTCAGCCAAGAAGGAAGGGAAAAAGGGAGAAAAAGAGAAAAAGAAAAAGGGAAAGAATTTTCAGGGATACACCGGACTTCGGGCAAGTCGGTAAGAGGTCAAAAGTGACCAATTTGACTTTCGAAAAATTTATTTAAATTATATTTAATCTGAAAGTAACCCGAGATTAAATATATAATTATGCAGTTGTACGACAAAGCCCGAACGAGAGCCGATTGAGCTCCGATTTTCGTATCCCGCATCATACTGGGTAAGTACATTTTAATTCCGACAATTAGAGTCCTTTAATACAGAGTTTCAATTATTTTACAGAATTTACGGATTAATTCTGTATAAAAGGAATATTAATCGGAATTACAACGTAAATTGCCGTAAATAGTATACGGGCTATCCAATGAATTTGGATCGAAGCTCGATAATTATTAGTAAGCTGCATGAGCCCAGTAAACCCGAAGAAGGGATTTAGACAGTATAAACGGGCTGAAAATGGCTCGAGGCCCATTAAAGTGCAATCGGGCCCAATAGGGATAAATGGGTCCAATGATTTAAATTAAGCCCAGAAAGTATTAAATACAATTAAGTTGTATGATATCTGACCTGAGGAATAATTATACGCAGTTCCGGAGGTTTGATTGGGAGCAGATCGGACTGCGCGACATGACAACAGTGAAAAAGGAAAGGTTAGACTCGACGAGAATCGAGGTAAGGGAATTTTGTAGGTGCATAGAGATAATTATGCGTATTTTGAGAGGGGATTTACAGGGCTTAGAAATTTATTAAAACATCTAGAAATAAAGTAATAATTTTTACGAAAATCGGGGCTTAGATAAATAAAGGAAAATGACTATTTTGCCCCCAGTTAGGAAAATTTCAAAAAGGGTAGTAAGGCTATGAAATTGCATGAATTTCATGATTTTAATGTTTAATATGATTATATTGCTTTGATTTAAGCAAATATACACATAGGTGGGCTGTTGATTTCGTGAATTTTACGAAAGGGTACCGGTTTGTACCGGTTACTATTTTAAAAGATGTTTTATTAAAAGTGAGCCACCTATCGTATTTACGTGACTAAATGAGTGCTAGAGTCTTTCTCGCACTCAAGTTTACTGAATTATTTCTCATGAAAAGCCGTACTGGAGCATTGCTCGTACGAGAAATTTGTGTGTGCACAAAACCGTGCTGAAGCTTCGCTCGCACGAGATTTTAGATATCATGATATGCATAGCGTGGTGCTGGAGCTCCGTAAGCCTGTGACCTGGTGTGGGGCGGGCAGCAGGATGCTCACATAAACGCACTAGACACGAGTTGACATGCATATAGTCGTGCGGAAGCCTCCTGTAGACTGTGTGTCACAGAGAGTTGAGATGCTCGCACATATACTTTGAGACATGGGTTGGTTATCGACATAGTATTGGGCTGGATAAGACCTATGGCAGGCACCCCCAGACTATGATATGGGTTCACGGAGTACGATGTACCGTGTATGTCACACGGAGTACGCTGTACCGTGCAGTCATGATGACTCTACGATGTTGCTCGATATTCTGGCGGGTAGGACTTGACCCCACCTCCCGTTGCAGTTGTGATACCCCGCACACCGGGATCCGTGTGCCTGGGATCACAGGGACAAAGTATGGCCATAGTCCTCAATTTTTCATACAGTAACCTACATGCCTCACATGATATCATACGATCTGGATAGACCAGGACAAACCCGATGGAGGGGTAGTCCCGATTTATGTTTTTCAAAAGATATTTGATTTGATGAATCAAGGTATTCCCGAGAGATGGGTTTGACCTTGATGAAGTTGTTTTATAATGAAACAAATGAGTTTTAAAGTGAGAGTTTATAATGAAATAAATGAGTTTTAAATGAGATGAATTTATGATGAAACAAATAAGTTTCAAAGTGATGAGTTTGTGATTAAACAAATGAGTTTTAATGTGACGAGCATGAGATGTCATACATGATGATTTTCCATTTGTGCTTTATATGTCGATTTCATGATTTCTTGTATATGATATATACATTCATGTGGCATTGTTTTAATCTTACCTCATGCTCCGAAAGTAAACGATTTTTACATCATGACATTATCAGCACGTAGATAGTATAGTTATCTACCTGCTTACATTATTGCCTTACTGAGCACATTTCGCTCACCCTTTCATTTTCCACCCCACAGGGTATATTCAGCAGAAGAGAGCGACAATAGTTTCGCATCTCGGTTATCCGCTGCTTCTTAGCAAGATCAGGTATACACATTTATATAATTTTTGTATCTGAACATATAGATGCACAGTATTGTATATGGATTTAATATTCGGGATGTATTTTGTTTAAATAAATTGAAATGTGAATGTGAATATGAAAATGGAATGGTAAATAGGTGAGAGGTTACTAACACCGAATCATAGCCCAACTGTTTAGGAGTGTAATTGTTCACGACGGGTAAGGAAATGAAAAGCGAAAAAATTTGTAGGGATTTTTAGGTAATTTGGGTCGTGACAAATTTAATGGTATCAGAGCAGAGTTGGCCTGATATGAGTCGGTGTTAGTGGTTAAGTAAATTTACATCCCCATGTACTGTGCATTGTTTAGATACAATTGTGTATATCAAGATGGAACTGCAGCTAAGAATTTTGTTTCAAATGCAAAAATATAGTTTTTATAACTGATAGCCGCTATGGTAGAGTGGCGAGTACACATGCTCGAGACCGTAGAGATCGGTCTGAGAATCAAATGAGTCATGATATGAGACTCAAGATGAGATAGTGCACGAGGCAGAGGTCGTAGAGGTAGACCTGAGTCTACTAAGTCGTGCTGAGTTGACGTGTGAGAATCAGGATGAAATTGAAATGGAGGCTAATGTTGAGCATGCCTCTCAGAGTCCGACAGAGTGATCGAATAGTATTGAGACGCGCTTCGCGAGATTGGAGCGGAGTGTGAAGATTATTTTGAGGAGCTAATTGCTCAGATTATGAATGAGATACGAGGGCGCAGCGAAACATTGGTGGAAACCCGCTCGACCCATCTTAAGTGTTAAACGTCCATAGCTAAGATGAGAAATCTTATTGGATGTATTTCGGTGACAGGATATCCCGAACATGATTTAAAGGAAAAATTTCTTACACTGCCCAGGAATACTAAATTGATTATGAGTATGAAACTCAGTTATATTCTTTGGCAGATATTACCTCGACACTATGAACAGGTGACAGTCGAGATGTCTAAAAGTTCATGAAATGGCTCAACTTTTCAATTTGAGTCCGATTGGCCCGTGAGATATTACCTATATCGAGGCAGTGCGCAAAATACAGTTGCATGAATAATATCATGTGTTGCATGCCTCTGAGATTGGGAAAGGTAGTAAGGGCCGAAATAGAGACGGAAGAGAATAGAGAATGACAGAGATGTCAGAGCGGGAAAAAGATCAGTTTGTAAAAGAGTTAATTTGATGAGTCATGAAGCAAGATAATTGGTAAGGCCCCAGTGCATCCGATTTTGGCACTCTTGAGGGGTATTGTGATTGGAGGACCCCGACTTGCTGCGAAGCAGTGTAGCAGTGTAAGCACTGTAAGCAGTGTGAGATGTGTGGTGGATACCATGGAAGTAGGATCTATACCTATATGGTATTGATGAAAAATGGTCGTTAAGTGTGGTAAGACGGACCATTGATTTTGATTGCACAGAATTGGGTGAGATCGCCCCATAGAAAAGTAAAGAGACAGAGAAAAACTTCGTTGGTATAGCTGCAACAAAAAGGAGACCATAGCCGAAAAGAAAAAGGAAAGTAGGCTGTTGGACGAAGGCGAGAGGATGTCTTGGACCAGGACACTATTGATGTTTCATGGATGTGGTGTAAGATACCACACTTGTTATGAATAATGAAGTACATATGTTCATTGATCTTGGTGCCACACATTTATTCAGACCGCCTTCATTCGCATATAAGTGAGTAAAAGACATGAATGCCTACATCATTGGGCACAATACTGATAAATGAGTACCCCAATAGAGGAGGATTAATAAACGGAATATGGATATAGAGATTTTAAGTTGAAAACAGGAGTGAAAACATCACTGAAAAGTATACTGTAAGTTTGACAAGTGAAAAAAAAAAGGGGGTGCAATAGTTGAAATTAAAGGAGTAAAGGATTGTACTCACGGAATGAATAATGAAAGAGTTTTGTCATGAGGGATATACGAAAGGAGATAATCTTTAAGATAAGATAGTGCTAAATACAAGATGTATTGGAGTAAGAGGCGTATGCTAGGTAAAAACATCTTTACGATATGGAGTCATTAGGATTAAAGCAATGAGTAGCGAATACAAATTGTAACCACATGGACTGGTATATAAAGTAACTGTGGTTAAGTCTGAAGGTTAATAAAGGTATTTCAAAATACCTCCCCGCCTGAAGACTTGACAGCGTCTAAAAATATACATATAACCTATAACGTGAAATCGATCATCGTAATAAATACCTTCAGCATTAGGATACCTTTACTAAGACGATAAGAATATTAAAATTCGACAAATCATGAAGGTTAACATAATAAAATTTAATAAGAGCCGTTAAGATAAGAAAAGAAAATGGCGCAGGTTAGTACCTGAAAATGTAAGCGGTTGAGAAGGATCTTATACGCTTATGCGTAAATAAGTTAAGGATTGTGCCTAATTGTAATCATCGTTATTGATGATATGTTGGGTGTAGTTAGAGTCTAGGGCGATTTATAAGCAATAATGAGAAATTACTTTTACAGATGGTTGCTGCGAGTTCTAAAAGGATATACCTTGTTGACACGTTTAACTAGAAAACGTGGTCTTTGAATGAGATGATAAATAAGATGATAGATGTGATATGAATTTCGGTGTAAGGAAGTATGAACTGATCACCGTGATTAATTTCACCATACCCAATAGCTCAAGAGGTTTTCAGTGAGTATGGATACCTCAAAATTATGAAGGAGCTGTGTATTGATGTATAATGGGGAGATAGTCAAGTATGGAGTCAGACAACTCCTTGATCATAAAATAAACTATCTGACCCATGATTTAAAGTTGGCAACAGTATTTGTACCGAGGATATGGTACTATTGTGTACACGATGAAGAATTTTGGATATGCACTGATCATAAAGTCCAGAGTATCTGTTTTTTCACAAAAAGAGGCGGATGTGAGAATACATAATGGGTTAAAGCTTCTGAGAGATTTTGATTTGTGAAAATTGTACCACCCAGGAAAAGCTAATGTAATGGCTAATACCTTGAGCAGAAAGAGCCTCGAGATGATATTACATATGATGGTCAGGGAGCGTGAGCTGCTAGAGCAGTTGTGGACCTCAGTAGTGATGTGATCCCTTCTGATGATGACAGTGATTGTGTGACAGCTAGCCTGAGACTAGAACCGGATGAGAGTGCCCGGATTTGCCAGGCTTAGCGTGATGATCGGCAGGGTGTCGATAGTGTGGGTCAGATTCAGAAGGGTACAGTGATAGAGTTCACAGTGGGTGATGATGAGTTACTGAGGATTTCGAGACAGTATGAGTGCTCCCCAGGACCACAGTTGATGGGATAGTAATATTGTCAGAAGCTCACTCTTCGGGATATACAGTGCATACGGAAGTAAAGAATATATTGAAATCTCGAAAAGGGTATTGGTGGTCAGATGTGAAAAGAGATATGGTAGAGATTGTGAAAAAGTGCCTAGTATGTCAACAGAATAAGGTAGAGTATTAAAAGTCTGCAGAGTTATTGCAGCCTCTACCTATATCGACACGGCATGGAAATGGGAGCAAGTCTCCATGAATTTCGTGATGGGTTACAGAGGACCCAAGTGAATTACGAGGCTATTTAGATGATAGTCGATAGAGTGACTAAGTCTACCCACCTTCTGGTTATGAAATCCCCAGATACTCAGAGTGTGTATGAGGATTTATGTATAAGGAAGATTGTGGAACATTAAGTAGCGTTCCAGTGAGCATGGTATCATATAGGGATTCCCGCTTCACTTCACATTTCGGGGAATATTTTTTTTTAGGAAGTTATGGGAACCCGATTGAGTATTAGCACAGCTTTTCGTCCTCAGATAGATTCTCAGTCAGAGAGGACTGTACAAGTTCTGGAGGATCCGATGAAAGCGTGTGCCCTTGATTTTATAAGCTCCTGGGATGATCAGTTATTACAAATCGAATTCGTCAATAGTGACAGTTGCCACTTGAGTATCGGGATAACAAGATATGAGGCAGTGTATGGCTGTAGGGGTTGTTCCCCAAATTGGATAAGAAAAAGTGGGTGACAGATAGAATCATTTTCGACTTTGGATAATAAGTCTCTGAGGATGTTTAGTTAAGGATGAGAGATTAAGAACACCTCGGAGCATATAGAAAAGTATTGGAATTCACCCTTGGTGAATTAATATGGTTGAAATGTTTCTTGTTCTAAGAGAATAAGGACATAGCGAACTTTTGGAAGAAGGTAAATTGAGTTTCGCTGGAAAGAATCTTTTGAGAGATTGGACAATTGGGAGATAAGACCTGTAGGTTGGTGTTATCACCTGAATTAACAAGCACCCACAATATGTCTCAGCTTTTGATGCTTCGGCAATACTATCTGGATCCAGCATAGGTGATCGAATATGAACTCCAAAAGTTCAGTTTAAGGAAAATATAAGTATATTGATAAGTTGATTCGGGCATTAAACAGGAAAGAGAAAGTATTGAGGTTTAAGAGGATCTCCCTAATTAAAGTCCTTTGGTAGTAATACACTCCGGAGAAGGTCATATAAGAATTTAAGAGTATGGTACGATAGATGTACCCAGAGTAGTTTATGGACTCATATGACTTGGTTCTAATTTGGAGGACCAAATTCCTTAAGTGGGGGAGATTTGTAAGACCCGAAATTAAATCGTAAATTTTATGAGGTAGAAAAATGTTCACAAATTTAAAGGAATGAGATTCGGACTGAAAATAAGGATTCAAATCATAAAATGAATAAGTATTCGTGAAGGAAAGTCGGGTTAAATTAATCCCGAACACGCGCAAGGGCAAAACGGTCAAAAGACCGAAAGTCAGGATAAATTCGATAAGAAAATTTAATTTAAAATAAGGATTTACAATATCTTGATCAATAATGAGGAAATTATATAATTTTGAGTCAAATTGATCAAGATCTGGAATTTTTAGAAATACCGAAAAGTCACCCGGGACAATATCCCGAAAATACAGAGAAATTATACCCGAAAAAGGATTAAAAATATAATAAAGAAATTAAATTAAATTAATCTATTTTGAATAAAATATTAATTTTGGTAGATATTTTGATTCTTTAATATAATTTATTGATTAAAATAATAATAAAACAAATTGTTAAATAAAATAATAATTGTAAAAAAAAAAAAAAGAGAAGAAATCTGTAAAAGTCGGGGAGAGAGAAAGAAAAGGGAAAACGGAGAGGGGGACTGCGCGTGGCCGACCGACGACCCACCACCGGGCACCGACGGCCTCCGACGAAGGGCCGAGTAGCAAGAGGAGAGGCCGGTGAAGCCATTGGCACCGGTGACGCGCGCCGACGATGGCTGTACCCGGCGAACGGAGGAGGAGAAGACCGCGGGGAAAACGGAGTCGGTACCGGCGATCCACAGCAGCTGGGGGCGAACGGCGGGTACCGACGTGATCGGGAAGAGGAGCCGGTCCTTTTGAGACCGGTATTGGCCGGTGAAACCACCGGAATCCGGCGAATCGAGGGAGAGAAGCCGCGGAGGGAGAAGATGAATTCGGCGGCCACCGGCGTGATTCGGCCAACCCCGACCCCAGCCGAACACTCCCCCAGTGCAGACGAGTCGAATGGCTCGAGAACCGAGCCGAGAACCGGTCGAAAACGCCGTGAACGGCAGTGGAATGGTCTGAACCGGTACGGACCGGTTCAGCAAAGGGGTGAACCGGGTTGAACCGGCTGAACCGGACCGGGTTGAACCGGGTCTGAACCGGACTGAACCGGTTCAGCCAAGAAAGAAGGGAAAAAGGGAGAAAAAGAGAAAAAGAAAAAGGGAAAGAATTTTCGGGGATACACCGGACTTCGGGTAAGTCGGTAAGAGGTCAAAAGTGACCAATTTGACTTTCGAAAAATTTATTTAAATTATATTTAATCTGAAAGTAACCCGGGATTAAATATATAATTGTGCAGTTGTACGACAAAGCCCGAACGAGAGCCGATTGAGCTCCGATTTTCGTATCCCGCATCATACTGGGTAAGTACATTTTAATTCCGACAATTAGAGTCCTTTAATACAGAGTTTCAATTATTTTACAGAATTTACGGATTAATTCTGTATAAAAGGAATATTAATCGGAATTACAACGTAAATTGTCGTAAATAGTATACGGGCTATCCAATGAATTTGGATCGAAGCTCGATAATTATTAGTAAGCTGCATGAGCCCAGTAAACCCGAAGAAGGGATTTAGACAGTATAAACGGGCTGAAAATGGGTCGAGGCCCATTAAAGTGCAATCGGGCCCAATAGGGATAAATGGGCCCAATGATTTAAATTAAGCCCAGAAAGTATTAAATACAATTAAGTTGTATGATATCTGACCTGAGGAATAATTATACGCAGTTCTGGAGGTTTGATTGGGAGCAGATCGGACTGCGCGACGTGACAACAGTGGAAAAGGAAAGGTCAGACTCGACGAGAATCGAGGTAAGGGAATTTTGTAGGTGCATAGAGATAATTATGCGTATTTTGAGAGGGGATTTACAGGGCTTAGAAATTTATTAAAACATCTAGAAATAAAGTAATAATTTTTACGAAAATCGGGGCTTAGATAAATAAAGGAAAATGACTATTTTGCCCCCAATTAGGAAAATTTCAAAAAGGGTAGTAAGGCTATGAAATTGCATGAATTTCATGATTTTAATGTTTTATATGATTATATTGCTTTGATTTAAGCAAATATACACATAGGTGGGCTGTTGATTTCGTGAATTTTACGAAAGGGTACCGGTTTGTACCGGTTACTATTTTAAAAGATGTTTTATTAAAAGTGAGCCACCTATCGTATTTACGTGACTAAATGAGTGCTAGAGTCTTTCTCGCACTCAAGTTTACTGAATTATTTCTCATGAAAAGCCGTACTGGAGCATTGCTCGTACGAGAAATTTGTGTGTGCACAAAACCGTGCTGAAGCTTCGCTCGCACGAGATTTTAGATATCATGATATGCATAGCGTGGTGCTGGAGCTCCGTAAGCCTGTGACCTGGTGTGGGGCGGGCAGCAGGATGCTCACATAAACGCACTAGACGCGAGTTGACATGCATATAGTCGTGCGAAAGCCTCCTGTAGACTGTGTGTCACAGAGAGTTGAGATGCTCGCACATATACTTTGAGACATGGGTTGGTTATCGAAATAGTATTGGGCTGGATAAGACCTACGGCAGGCACCCCCAGACTATGATATGGGTCCACGGAGTACGATGTACCGTGTATGTCACACGGAGTACGCTGTACCGTGCAGTCATGATGACTCTACGATGTTGCTCGATATTCTGGCGGGTAGGACTTGACCCCACCTCCCGTTGCAGTTGTGATACCCCGCACACCGGGATCCGTGTGCATGGGATCACAGGGACAAAGTATGGCCATAGTCCTCAATTTTTCATACAGTAACCTACATGCCTCACATGATATCATACGGTCTGGATAGACCAGGACAAACCCGATGGAGGGGTAGTCCCGATTTATGTTTTTCAAAAGAGATTTGATTTGATGAATCAAGGTATTCCCGAGAGATGGGTTTGACCTTGATGAAGTTGTTTTATAATGAAACAAATGAGTTTTAAAGTGAGAGTTTATAATGAAATAAATGAGTTTTAAATGAGATGAATTTATGATGAAATAAATAAGTTTCAAAGTGATGAGTTTGTGATTAAACAAATGAGTTTTAATGTGACGAGCATGAGATGACATACATGATGATTTTCCATGTGTGCTTTATATGTCGATTTCATGATTTCTTGTATATGATATATACATTCATGTGGCATTGTTTTAATCTTACCTCATGCTCCGAAAGTAAACGATTTTTACATCATGACATTATCAGCACGTAGATAGTATAGTTATCTACCTGCTTACATTATTGCCTTACTGAGCACGTTTCGCTCACCCTTTCATTTTCCACCCCACAGGGTATATTCAGCAGAAGAGAGCAACAATAGTTTCGCATCTCGGTTATCCGCTGCTTCTTAGCAAGATCAGGTATACACATTTATATAATTTTTGTATCTAAACATATAGATGCACAGTACTGTATATGGATTTAATATTGGGGATGTATTTTGTTTAAATAAATTGACATGTGAATGTGAATATGAAAATGGAATGGTAAATAGGTGAGAGGTTACTAACACCGAATCATAGCCCAACTGTTTAGGAGTGTAATTGTTCACGACGGGTAAGGAAATGAAAAGCGAAAAAATTTGTAGGGATTTTTAGGTAATTTGGGTCGTGACACTCATACTCAATGATGTGTAACGGATCCGGATTATATTTCCTTAACATCGAGACGTGGAAGACATTATGTACCCCAAAAAGCTGCGGGGGTAAGGTAAGTCTGTAGGCTACGTCTCCCACTCTCTCTAGAATCTCAAAAGGACCAATGAAGCGTGGACTTAATTTCCCTTTCTTCCCAAACTGCATGATACCCTTGCTTGAAGATACCTTAAGAAACACAGAGTCCCCAATCTGAAACTCAAGTGGTTGCCTATGCTTATCCGCATAACTCTTCTATCTACTTTGTGTGACCTTAAGCTTATCACAAATTATCCGAACACCTTCTACTGCATGTTCCACCAACTCGTGAGCCAAGATCTTTCTGTCATCCACTTCTTCCTAAGCCACTGGAGACCTACATTTTCTACCATACAGGGCCTCATATGGTGCCATCCCGATGCTAGCATGATAGCTGTTGTTATAAGCAAACTCTACAAGAGGCAGATGATCATCCCATGAACCCTTAAACTCCAAAACGTACGCCCTCAACATATCCTCTAAGGTATGAATGGTCCTCTCGGACTGACCATCGGTCTGAGGATGATAGGCTGTGCTCAGGTTAAGCTGAGATCCCATGGCTTCTTGGAAAAGAGCCCAAAACCTGGAAGTGAATTGGGAATCTCTATCTGATGTAATGCTCATGAGAGCCCCATGCAACCGAGCTATCTCCTTTATATACAACTCTGCTAAAGCACTTAAGGAGTCTATACTTTTGATGGCTAGGAAGTAGGCACTCTTAGTCAATCTATCTACAATCACCCAGATTGCATCATGCCCCTTTCGGGTCCTTCGTAAACCCATAATAAAATCCATAGTAATGTGCTCCCATTTCTAAATAGGCACCGAAGAGACTTAAGTAACCCCGCTGGCCTTTGGTGTTCGATCTTAATCTGCTGACAAATCAGACACTTGGCCACAAACTCAACTACATCTCTTTTCATACCGACCCACCAATACACCTTCCGAAAATCATGGTACATCTTAGTGCTTCCCGGATGCATAGTGTACCGAGAACAATGAGACTCCTTTGAGATCCTTTGTCATAAGGCATCATCGTTTGGGACACATATACGGCCCCTAAATCTCATCAACCCATCCTCACTGACCACAAAGTCTGACTGTACGTCCTGTTTTGTCTGACTGACCACGTCCAATAATTTCTGATCACCCCTCTGTCCAGTTCTGATCTGATCTAGTATACTAGGTTCAATCTGCAAACTAGCTATGAACCCAACATCTGTTGTTTCCACACTAACACTGAGTTTGGCAAACTGCTCTAACAACTCCCATTCTCTGACCATCATAAAAGAAATCATCCTCTTACTGCTTAAAGCATCTGCCACTACATTTGCCTTGCCCGGGTGATACAGAATCTCGCAATCATAATCCTTGAGGAGCTCTATCCACCGTCTTTGTCTCATATTCAGCTCCTTCTGGTCAAAGATGTACTTCAAGCTCTTATGGTCAGTAAAAATCTGAAATCTTTCTCCATACAGATAATATCGTCATATCTTCAAAGCAAAAACAACTGCGGCTAACTCAAAGTCATGGGTAGGGTAATTCCTTTCATGGTTTTTAAGCTAGCGAGAACCATATGTGCCACTCTCTAATGGTGCATAAGTACACACCCCAAGCCCTGGTATGATGCATCACTGTATACTGCATAGCCTCCAGACCCACTAGGAATGGTTAAGACTGGGGCGGTGGTCAACCTCTTCTTAAGTTCTTCAAAACTCTACTCACATTGATTAGTCCACTCGAATGGAACATCCTTGTGTATCAGCTTAGGCAGTGGAGTGGTAATCTTGGAGAAACCTTTTACAAACCTCCTGTATTATCCAGCTAGTCCCAGAAAATTTCAAATTTCTGTAACAGTTTTCGGCCTCTCCCAATTGAGTACTGCCTCAATCTTAGACAGATCCACTGACACCCCGTCCTTAGAAATAATATGGCCCAGAAATGCTATTTGCTCCAACCAAAACTCACACTTATCCAACTTCCCATACAACTGCTTCTCTCTAAGAGTTTGAAGCACTACTCTCAAATGCTACACATGCTCCTCTCGGGACTTTGAGTAGATCAGAATATTGTTGATGAAAACTATAATGAACCGATCTAAATACTCCCGGAACACCTCATTCATCAGGCTCATAAATGCAGCTAGGGTATTAGTTAGACCAAAGGGCATCACGAGGAACTCATAGTAGTCATATCTCATTTTGAAGGCCGTTTTTCGAAACATCCTCCTTCCTAATCCTCAATTGGTGATAGCCTGATCGTAGGTTAATTTTTTAGAACACCGTAGCCCCTCTTAGCTGGTCAAAAAGATCATCTATTCTGGGCAAGGGATACTTATTCTTGATTGTGACCTTGTTCAGCAGCCTATAGTCTATACATAACCTGAGACTACCGTCCTTCTTCTGTATAAATAATATCGAAGCTCCCAATGGGGATACACTTGGCCTAATGAACCCCTTGTCCAACAGGTCTTTCAACTGCTTTTTCATTTCCTCAAGTTCAACAAGGGCCATCTGTCAGAGCCCGCTTTACATCCCCACAAGGCCTCTATCCTCACCCTCACTACCTCACTGGTAGACTTTTGGGCCTGTTGGATAACTCCAAGGGCAGACAGCGCTACTCCACAACATCCACGTATTGTCCTTTTTGGGCCGAAACCCGCACGACTTTGTTTCATTCAGGTACTCCAGCCAACATGGCCCGCTTCCCCTCAGAACGCTTCCCCTCAGTGTAAGAACAAGGGTGTTAACCCGAGTTCGAGCCTCCGAGGACACGTTCTGAGGGGAAGCAGGCCATGTGGGCTGGAGTACCCGAATGAAACAAAGCCATGCGAGTTTCGGCCCAAAGCGGACAATACGTGGATGTTGTGGAGTAGCGCTGTCTGCCCTTGGAGTTATCCAACAGGCCTAAAAGTCTACCAGTGAGGTAGTGAGGGTGAGGATAGCGGCCTTGTGGGGATGTAAAGCGAGCTCTGACACCATCCGGTAAGAAGACTTCAAGATTGGCTGAGACTCTGGTGCCAAATCTATAGTGAATTCCAATTCTCCCTCTGGTGGTAGTCTCAGTAGTTCATCAGGAAATACATCCGGGAACTAGCATACCACTGATATGTCTTGAATACTTGGACGGTCCCGACTAGTATCGGAGATGAATGCAACATAACCTTCACATTAACACGTTCATCAAAAATTTTCATCAATAGTCAAAATCATGAAATTTATTCCTCAACTGCAAAGCATACATCAAACTTACTAGGTAAGGAGAAGGTTACAGTCTTAGTGTAGAAGTCTATACTTACACGGTTGGTGGCTAGCCAATCCATACCCAAAATTACATCAAAGCCATACATGTTCAACAAGATTAGATCTGCTAACATGATCCTATCTCCTACCTTGATTTCACAATTTCTACACACCATATTAGTCTTTTGAGATTTATACATAGGTATGCTAATGTGTAACGTAAAATCTAGAGATTCGGGCTTAATATACAAATTACGTGCGAAATGGGGTGATATGAAAGAGTGTGTGGAACTTAATCAAATAGTACATGTGCCTCATGATTGCAAATTACACTACAACAAATTTAGCAATTTGTGACGCATAAATTAATGTCACAAAATATTAATTTTTTGTCACCAATATATTTCTATGACGAAAATTATGTTGTCACGATGTTCGTCACCTTTGCCTCGTCGCTAAAGGTCAAATGTGATGATATTATTATTTCGTCACCTATTCACGAATCTAACGTGACGATAGTAAACATCGTCATGTTATGATTACTTTTTTGTGACGTCCGAATAAGTCATAAATTAATACAAATATTCGTCACTAAATACCGATAACGTCACAGAATATGTGATAAAATTATAATTATTAGTGACGTCACACTTTAGGTGACATATATTATCATCACCTATGATAGTAAGGTAACGTCAAAAAATCTCTCAAATGTCACTAAAGATAGTGATAATTGTAATTTTACGTGACGAAATGTTAAATCGTCAAACTTTAAGTGACGTATTTTTGTCACATATACTAATAAAAAAACACCTCAAATGTCACTAAAAAAATTAAAATTTATTTTAAGGTGACGAAACATCAATTTATTACAATTTAACTAACGTCATAAAAACTTTTAATTGTCACTAAAGATGGTTAAAAAATTAATTTTAGGTGACGAAATATAAATTGTCACACTATAGGTGACATAAGTTATTGTTACCTATGACAATAATACGTCATAAAATATTTAATGTTGCAATAATATTGACAAATTTAAATAATGTTTATATTTTTCTTAAATAATCAAATATAAATAATATTGCTCATGCAAAATCCAGTTTAACTAGTATTGCAAAGTAAATAATTGATCTAAAATTTGCAATGACTCTCAAATGTAATACCTTGAATAAAGTATGTAATCATAATCCAATAATACTACTGTTCCAAATGTAATCAAACTAATATAATCCACATTGTCTAAATCCAAATGTTTATATTTTTCTTAAATAATCAAATATAAATAATATTACTCATGCAAAATCCAGTTTAACTAGTATTGCAAAGTAAATAATTGATCTAAAATTTGAAATGACTCTCAAATGTAATACCTTGAATAAAGTATGTAATCATAATCCAATAATACTACTGCTCCAAATGTAATAAAACTAATATAATCCACATTGTCTAAATCCAAAAGCTCAAATAAAGTACGATGGTCACATTTGAATTTTTGAAACAAAATATACCAGATATAGGAAATCATTGGTACAAGTTCATCTCATAGCTCTCAATCCAAATCTTGTGTAGAGGGTGTTTGTGTTGATGGTGAGTTTGAGTCACTTGAAGCTGCAATAAGCAATTATTAACAAATGATATATACAATATATTAAATAATAAATAAAATTTAAAACTATTATTTATGAAAGATAATAAGAAATTAATAGCAAAAAATGATGAAAAAACAACCTATTAAAGGATTATAAAATGAGAAATTAATTTATGAGCACAAGATGCATTACTCATGTGTGAAGACAAGCTACACAAAAATACATACTAAGTCATCTAGCAATCTCAAGTCAAAAACAAAAACCTTGAAAGATAGGTGTATAAGTAAACTCATGCTCATTTTTGCCAAGAAACACAATAAAAAAGAACTACAATATGAGATAAAGACACAAATAGTAACAGATGCAACATTGACTTATCATTGATGGTGTCAATGGCTTCTACAGTCAGCATTACAAGTGATAAGAGACAAATGGACAAGCTCCAATATGTAAGTAACATATCCGAAAACTGTGATTTAGTTGTTGGAAACTAGTTTGACAATGTGTAACATCATGATGCTTCAAATACAGCAGACAATTTTTGTTGGCATGTGTTTTCGTACACGTTTCTTTTAACATCTGTTTTTGGCTATAAAACTAGAGAAGATGCACATTATGATGCTAAAATTCTTGGTCTGAAACAGACTGAAATCATCAGACATTCCGTTACTTAATTTATTCCTTCTGTATATATATATATATATATATATGTATATATATATATATATATATATGTATATATATATATATATGAAGCAGCAAAGTCAAGCAAGAATTTCACCCCTCAATGCATTATCTGTCATGATCTGAGACTGAGATCACAGTTTTCGAGTTTAGAGTAATGAAGCAGACATTTAAATCCTGTGATGATGCAAGTGACAGATATGTTATTTGGCACTAAAATGTAAGGAGAGATCACTTGACATTGTCTTCAAACCAAAGACAGCATCCTGAGATTACAAGTATGTAATGTGAGCTTTTTTATATCTTCTGCATTTCTATTTTATTTTTAGGAGGCAATGCCAATGCCATTGGGAAGCAAATTATGAATTGAGTTGGTAGAATTCAACAAATTTGAAGTTCAAATAGTAATATTTAGTTTTTTTTTTTTTTGACTTACAATGTAAATCATGCCACGGTTGCCTTGGGCCCTTGGTTCCTACCTAACAATTAAAGGAAAGACATGAAAATAAATTTAACCAGTAAGAGCAATTGTCCTCAGAATTCTTTAAACTAGCTTAAGATTATACTTGCTACACAGATGAGTACTTAAGGTGGAGAAAGTAGCAGTATATTTGCTCAGAACTGGTGAAGTCCTAATTCATTGGCTAACAGCATATCCAATTTCAATTTAGCAGATTAAATCAAATACTTGGCAAACTCCTAACAATGATATACTCACAGAAAATGTCGGATTGTGATAATCACCTTGAAATACAGTATTAAGATCCCGAAATAGTCGATGTTCAGGTGTGTCATAGCGACCATCACAAAGGTCCAGACTTCCTAAAAAAGCAGTAATCTTTCGATTGTTTCTAGATGCTTATGAATCCACAATCACACATTTCTGATGGTGAGTAAAGAGGGTTCCAACAACCTGGATTACATGCCACAACAAAGTCAGTACATCTTTTAGTTCCTAAGAATTATTTTACTATTTACACTTAGCAGTAATCATGTGCTTTAAGAAGAACTGGACCATAGCGTAAAGCATGCCTGTTGCTTGAAAATGCTAAGCTTACTGCTGGCATAACGAGGGGAGAGCACACATGAAATAGAAGAGTGCTTGAAAAACTTCTGAGTTTCTTCATCATGAGTTTGCATCACTCCCGCCTGCATTCGAATGCATTCCGTATCAAAATCTAAAGAAAATCCAACCTCAATCAACAAAAACAAAACACAATAGATATGTAAATTTGTATATCGTATTTGATTTCCATTTTCCACAGACAAATCAGCCTGGTCCCCTTAAAGAACCCCAATTAATATTAAACTAAAGGTCACTATCTCAACGATGTAGGATAAGTTTTAAAAGCTACCCGGTAATGACAAGTAAAAAGCTAGCATCTTTGAACTAAAGCCAAACAAATCATTAAGAAGTTTTCTTCTTTAGGGAAAAAAATAGTTGTAGTAAACTGAAGTACACGACTTTGAAACAGCTCAGTTATGTGAAAAGCCTAAAGTAGAATCTAGACCAAAAGACAATGACTATGCAGAAGCTAACATCAGTAAAGACCAAAGTCAAGACAAAGATGTGAACAAAGATGAGATTCTTAGTAAGTAGTAGTAGTAGTATTTGCTGAGAATATCCTAAAAAACAAAAGAAGAAAATCCTTACCGTGTTAATGAAAAACTTGCTATGGGAAGTCTTGTCATCCCAAACCAGCAGCAGAACTCTAACCCCTTCTTGTGACTTGTACTTGAGCAAATCCCCCAAACTCAAATTTGCTGAGAACAAAAGATTTCAAACTAGAATTGTTAGTCAAAAGAGTAGCTTTCATTCCCATAAACCTGAAGTGAGATAAAGAAGCATGTTGGCTGGCATATTCTCATTGCTAATAATAAAAACCAAGCTAGTGAAAGATAATACCTCTCTGACATGGTTGGGATCAAAGACGACTTCTGAGACTTTCTTCACTAGAAAGCTGCCTATTCTGATGAAAACAAAGAGAATAAAAGAATTTATCATGAAATTTCACTTTCAAGTTACCTAGAATAATATGTATCTCACCTTGTTAAAATATGCCTCACACGCATCCACCAGTACTGCAAACTCTCTTACTGTCCTATCATCCTCGCTTTTTGCAATCTATATTCAAGTAAATCCCAATAATGGTGGACCGAAAAGAGGCATGAATTTAATTACTTGGAAAGGAAGGGCGAGCAAGTAAAAGAATTGGTATCTGAATACTATGAGTGCTTGAAATAAAACAATTAAAGGTACGATAAGGTTCCAAACATTGTGAACAAGGTGAATCGAGAAGAATTAACAATGGAATGGAGCAAAGGCTTATACTTCTACATTCAAGTTGTTAATTTGAAATGTAACAAAGAACCCATAAGCTTATTCTGTCAGTCTCAATCAACAAATTCCCTACTTTCAAACCAGTTTGTGTAAGTGTAAGCTCTAAAAACCAAATCAAAGAACCATAAATTAAGCATTCCATTATCAAATCAATCCCTTCCAAACAATTAAATTTGCTTCTTAATGCACAAACTGCCAAAGCAATTAGAAAATCCTCTGCCTGCTTGAGACCTGAGTGTGGGTTGTTTGATACTCTTTGCTACTTTCTACTGATACTAGTCCCTCCGGTCTGCTGCAATCCGCGAAGCAGAGGAAAAATTTTGTTTTGTTTTCGTTTTTTTTTCAGGCGAGGGGAGAGGGAGAAGGAAGGGAACGGGTCACCGGTGGTTAGAGGGGGAGGGGAGGACGTCGGTCGGGTTGCTGCTGGGTCACCGGCGTCCTGGCTGTGTCGGCAGAAACCAAAGAGGGAGAGAGATTCAGGCTTCGACGAGCGAAGAATGAGGGAGAAGGGAGGCTGGTCGAAGTCTGGTGAGGAGTGGCTGCCGGTCTTGGGGTCTCGGTCGGTCAGTCGGAGAAAGGAGATCGGCAGGGATGATCGAGGAACGGATTGGAGAGGGAAAGAAGAAAGAGGGGGGGGGGGGGGAGGGTTTTTCTTTAGGATCGCGCGGGCGATCCTTTTTTTTTCATTTTTGTTTCTTTTTTTTTTGTTTCGTTTGTCTTTTATTTATTTATTTTATTATATATATTTTATATTTATATATATATTATTTATTTCTTATTATTATTTTTTTATTTTACATTTTCAATTTTGGACAAATACATGTATATATATTTATTGTAATTATTTTTATCATTCATATATAGATTTTTATTTTTTTATGCATTTTCAATTTAATAAATATATATATATATATACACATATTTTCTTATAACATTTTTTCGACTTAAATTGAGTGATATTTTTAATTTTTTTAATTGATATAACTCGAATTTATAAAGATATTTTCTATTTTAGCGTTTATAATAGCCATGTTTATCGATATCATATGTATTATAAGATATGATTCAATTCATTACAAAATCAATATATATAGACGATTTTTAGCATAATTAATAGGTTTGTTGATAAATTTCGAATCATGTATATTTGGTGATAAAATTTGAAGCCAAATAATTAGTGACGTTTTTACAAAAACGAAACGTTTAGTAATTCTTCACATTTGAAGTGCTTATTTTATGATGAAAACAAAAATATCACCAAAATTAAAATAAACGTCACGAAAATATTAAAGTATGTATATTTGGGGATAAAACTTGGCGTCAAATATTTAGTGACGTTTTTACGAAAACGTCATGAAAAGTAATTCGTCACATAAAATGTGTTTTTTTTTCATGATGAAAACCAAACGTCACCAAAAATAAAAAAAAAAACGTTATAAAAAAATTTCCCACAAATTATATTTCATTATAAATTTGGTGTCAAATATTTAGTGACGCTTTTATAGAAATGTGACGCTATATAATTTGTCACATATAAAATGTTCATTTATGACAATATATTAAATCGTCACCGAAAGTAAAAATACGTCACAAAAAAATTTCCCTCCATTTATGTTTAGTAAAAAAATTTGGCGCCAAATATTTAGTGACACTTTCATGTGAGGATTTTTTATATCGTCATAAAAAATATTAAAATAATAAAAAATCTTGACGAATTATATTATTCGTCACGTATGATATAGTTTACGTGACGAAATTTAATGCATCACATAGAACAATCATCACAAATTGTCATATTTATTGTAGTGTTAAAAGCTTACCCCGAATGGTCTCACTGGAGGCATCAACAGCCTCTCTGTCCAAAACAAAGACTCTCCCATGAGTGACAAGTTTCTTGCCCTTCTCTGCTAAGATAGCCCGTATTTGTGGGATTTGTCTCTAGGGAGCTTGCCTCTCAGGTTGTCGTGGTTACTCTGGGGGTGGTGGAATCTGGTTCTATGGGCAATCCCTTATTATATGTCCCTTCTATCCACACCCAAAGCAACTCTCTGTGGGCATACGACAAACACCTCAATGGAGTTTCCCACACTCTTTGCACAACTACTAATACTGTTACGAACCTCTAGCAATCTGCAGGGCAAGTATAGGAACTGTGGGTCTATCAACCCTAGTTTGAAACTCATATGTCATCTGCCTCTTAGGCTGGCCCCTCCGATAATCCTGTCTCACAAACTCCGTCCTCTTATCCTTATCCCTGCTCTTTCCCTTAAAGCTATACTCTGTCTGTGTAATATTTAGACCCCTCTCAATCATCTATGCTCTACCCAGGGCATCCTTGAACTCAGTAATCCATAACCCCAAAAGTCAATCTCGGATAGCTGGCTTTAACCCGGCTAGAAACCTCTCAGTATGACGCTCTTCATTCTGGAACGTCTCCGGGTCATACCTCATCAGCATAGTAAACTTATTATTGTACTCATCTAGGGTCATACTGCCTTGTACCAAATTCAAAAAGTTCATCTGCAACTTCTGCTGGGTAGCTTGTGGAATATACTGATCTCTGAAGGCTGTCAAGAATGCATCCCAACTAATCACCGGATGCTGAGCAGTCAGAAGAACCTTGTTGGATCTCCACCAATACTCTGCTTGGTCTTTCAACCCTCTCTACATCAGAACACCCCAGATAATCGAAGATCTTCCCGAGATCTGCTAGCCACTCTTTAGCTTCTACTGGATTCTTAATTCCCTTGAATGCTGAAGGCTTCTTTTTCAGGAAATCCCTCATCCTACTAATATCCCTCTCTTCCATCCGGGTCTGTATAGACGGCTGAGGTGCCATAGGTACTGGAGGTACTTATGGAGGAGGAGGTGGAGTTGGTGCTTGTGGAAGAGTTGACACCGGAGTAGGAATTGGTGTTGTGCCAGCTGAATCAGAGACGTTTGCCCCTAGGTGTTGGGCAACCATGGCAGCTATCGATTCCAAGCCTCGCTCGACACGCTGCTCGAACCGTGCCATACGATTATTAGGACTCTCTGGCTGCGATGAAGGGGGTGGAGGTGGCTGAACATGCCTCTGAGGGCGTCCTCGTCTTTCACTCATTATGCAAGTGATCTAATACCTGCGCGTAAACTAAAAATCAAATCTTAACTTCATTAGGTATACATTACCTATAACCAGACAAGCACAGACATTTGGGATGTAATTTTATCCTTATTTTCGACACTGACAATACTAGACAACCTTCGCTCTGATACCATCTTTAACTGTAACGACCCTTGACCCTTGAATATTTAAGGGATTTTTTTTTTGAACTTAAATTCCCACTTATTCCTTTATTTACTTAGGTTCGTATTCTTGTTCAGTGTCAATTCATTTTCCTACTTCTTTATCCAGAATTATATTTAAATTTCACGTTTTGATGTATATGGCTGATAGAAATTTCGGCAGCATAACGGCTTATACATGAGCCTACCCATCTGCAAACCAATTATTTTTAACAGTCCTAGATATCCACAACTACCAAACATGCTTTCCCAATCCACACCATCAATCCAATACATCCATTTCAATCGAGACCAATCACTTTAAGACAAATTCCCAAAAAGTAGTATTCTTTACATTTGTTTTCTTACAAATTACATCCCAATAAAATATTTTCAATATATGTCTGTGCATACAAAATGTGTCTGGTAAAGGAATGTAATTGTATACCTTTTCTGCGTGTACAAAAAGTAACCTAGGGTAGCTCTTTCCCAGTAGCCTATGTCGTGTAAGTGGCAAGTAGCGCCAACAGATCACTGCAAATAGTCTGAAAGGTAGAGGGGTGAGCTTTCGGGGAAAAGCCCAGTAAGATAATACGTTTAAAGCAGTTCTGATATATAAAAGCATGTAAAATCGTTCATAGAACCAATCTTTAGAAAGATATGTAAATTTACATTTCATGCATAGTCATCATAAAAATTATAAGGCGTGAATTCTTTAAATAAAATAACATGCTTAACTATTTCATAAAATTTTCATCATTCATGGATGAGTTCTTAAAATCATCATTGTTCATAAACATTTCATAAAACATAATTGTCATAAATCTCATAAAAGAACATAATCATTCATCAGTGTCATCATCACAATCGTCATGCATAATCAAATCGAGGATACTAGGCTATAACTAAGTCATGCGATACATGTCATTCTTCGTAGAGAGTCATCATACCTATGGCCATGGTAAGGAAGCTATAGACTGGATCAGGGTCTTACAGCACTTTCATAAAATATGGGTAGTATCTATTCTTTCTTACTTTCTCTAGCACCTAGCTAGGGCATGGGTACCAAAGGCACTCTCCATGCGGGAAACATATATGCGTGTTGCGCGGGCACGAGATACTACCAAAACATCATCATCATAAACCACAAGTAGCAAGACGTCTTTCACATAAGTAGAGTCATGTGCTACAGGGACCCTACGTACCGGCACTCAAGTGGTGGAGTCGGAACACCATAAGAAGTAACCATGCATGAAGCCTATAGTCTCAAAAATTTCTTTTCCCCTTTCCCTTTTTTTTTATACTTTTTGAAATTGTCAGAAGTTTCTTTCAAAGTATGAATATAGAATCATAAACCAATGTAAAGCTTCCATGCATTTTCATACTTTAGCGAAATTCATTTCATAAACATGGATGTACTCGGGGAATATTTCTTAAAACGAAATCATGTTTCGTAAACCTTTCTATAAGTATGAAAGCAGTTATAAATCATTTCAAAACATAATACTGTTTCATAAAATCTTTTTATCAATAAAATAAGGATTCATTATCAGAACCAAGTTAAATTGTACCCCTTACCTCGATTTATCAAAATTTTTGAGTTTGAGTAGTGACGCCTCCAAGTGTCTCCCTTAACTCCTTCTATGATTCTCTTACACCGAAATTTGTATACTTAGTATCCTATTCATCCGAATTGTCCACAATGCATCAAAATCATAACCTTATTCGCTACTTCTTCGTGTGTGTGCATATAATTGTACATATCTAGGCTAACACGTGTGTTTATATTTTATTTTATTTTTGTATGTACATATACTAACACACATTTATTATATACATACATATATATATATATATACACACATAAGTATATACAGATATATATATTATTATTATTTATTTTTATTATTCATTATTACATATTTATTTTTATTTATTTTTTTGTCTACTTCTCATTTCTCCCCCTTTTTATTTTACACCTATTTTAATTTACACATACATGTTTATAACCATAACATATATATATATATATATATGTACATTATATATATATAGAGTTTTTTTTTTACCTCTTTTTTTCCTTCAATTTCTAGCTTTTTCTTCTATCCCCTTTTCTTTTCTTTTCTTTTCTTTTCCTTTCTTTTTTCCTTTTTCTTCTTTCCTTTCTCCCCCCCTGGCTACTGCTCACCATTTTTTTCTTTCTTCTCCAGCTCTTGTTATTGCATCCTCACCTCCCCACCTAATTCTTCCTCTGCTTTGGCTCCCGGTTCTGCTTCCTCCTTTCAGCTCTCGATTCTGCTTCAGCTTTCAGTTCCCGATTCTGTTTCAGCTTCAGCTCTCGGATTCTACTTCCTCCTTCATCTCTCGGTTTGCTTCCCTTCAGCCACTCAGTTCTGCTATCCTTCACTCTCGGTTTGCTTCCCTTCAGCCCCTCGATTCTGCTCTCCCTCACTCTCGGTTTGCTTCAGCTTTATTCCCCTCAAGTCTGCTTCCAGCTCCAACCTTGGTTCTGCTTTAGCTTTCTCCCTCTCAGGTCTGCTCCTTCCTCAACCCCTCTCGGTTCTACTCTTTCCTCAGCCTCTCGGTTTGCTTCTCCTCTGATTGGCCAGCCTCTCCTCCCTTCCTTTTTTTTCTCTCTTCTTTTCCTGGCCGGCCTCTCCTCTCTTCCCCTCATTTTTTTCTTTCATTTCTTTCCCGCTTCAGCAACAGAGGATATCTCTGTTTCTATTCTTCTTTTTTTTGAACAATTCAGGTGCGGGAATTGGCTTCTTTTTGAAGCCAATTCCGTACACCACATATTACATATATATTAATATTATATAACATTTATTTATACTATTTATTTGTTTTATTCATTTTTTATCTTATGCTTTGTTTTTTTTTTTTTGTCTATTTATCTATTATCATACATATATGTTGTTTGTTCCTTTTTAAAAAAAAAAAATTACATTTTCAATTTTGAGAAATACATGTATATATATTTATTATAATTATTTTTATCATTCATTCATATTATTATTTTTATTTTGTTTATTATTTTTTTGCCTTTTTAATTTAACAAATATATATATATATACACCTATTTTCTTATAACATATTCTCATTAAATTTTATTGTTTGGCTAAATATAGGAAATTTGTGGTGTTTACACTGGGTGTATGTATTGATGATAGAAACTACCTAGAATGTAAGGGAATAAGTATAACCTAGAATGAGTCTAGTGTGAGAAAATGTGATATGGGTGAGTTGATGATAATAGATTATGTTAAGGTGTTAGTGAAGTAATATGCAAGATTTTGAGATGATTGAATGAAGCTACTTTGTGAGATTAGTCAAGTTATGAAAATAAGTGTATGAGGCGTTTGATAAATTGCCATGGTGAAGTAAATGATGGACTAGAGACACTATGAGCTTAATATCGATTTAGTGTGAATCAATAGGCCTAAAAGAGTTCAATAAACTCTCGAGAAATTAATAAAGCGATCAAAACGGACTTAAGAGGAAGTGAGGCCTTATAAGTGTTAATGAAAACTATAGGTCGAATCGACTATATTAAACACAAAAATTATGTTATATTGGACCGAAATCATGTGATATATGATTTCGTGTAGTCCCGGAGATTTTTTTGGAGGCAAATCGAACTGCACAAACGAGCAGTTATAAGGAAGTGGAATCATTCGACGTGATTTCCAGGTAAAAGAATTCTGTAAGTACTTAGAGATAGCTGCTCGTATTATGTGGGTGAATATAGGACTTTGTAGATGCATGGTTATCTAGAAAAGTGATTAATGGTATATGTGAATGACTACGAGTAAATATATATGATTTGGTTTTGAAGTGAATCTTACAAAGGGGCTAAGTAAGGCTAATAATTGCATAAATCACATGTTTTGATATTTTTACCAAATACATTGCTTTGGCTTAAGCAAAATTTACAGATAGGCTAGTTAGAGATTTCATGATTTTTGAAATAACACAAGTGAGGTGCTAAATTTGGTTTTAAGAGTGTTTTGTTGAAATATAGCCGCCTATCATAGTTATATGAGTTAAATCGTGCTGGAGCCTAGCTCGCACCATATTTTGATTTGTGATGTTTTATAAGCCGTACTAGAGCTGATAGCTCGTACGTGGGTTTTCCTTGACTTTTTTATGCATATAACCATATTGGAGCTATGCTCGTACGTGATTTCTTCATTATTTGCTATGCATAAAGTTGTACTAGAGTATTGCTCGTACGAGGATATTTGCTGATGATGCATGAAACCTTGCTAGAGCATTGCTCGCACTGAGTTTTCACACTGTGATATGTAATGAATCGTGTTGGATGCCTCGTGTAGACTTTGTGCCATACGGATGAAATGCTCACACAAGCCGTGCTGGATGCCTCGTGTGGACTGCTAATCACATGGATGAGATGCTCGTACCTGCACTTGAGACTGAGTAGGTTATGCATGGTATGGGGTAGATAAGACCTACGGCAGGCACCCCCAACCATGATATGGGTCCGTGGAGTACGTTGTATCGTGTAGATCACATGGAGTACGTTATACCGCGTGGTTATGATGTTGATTTAAAAGTCTGGCGTAGGACTAATCCACCTTCGTTCCAACATGATGCCATGCACACCGGGATCCGTGTGGTTTGGGATGATTATGACATAGTTGGCCAACCGAGTCCTTGGTTTACCGTGACCGCCTATCTCACATGATATCACATGGTTTTAAATACCGATGATGATTTGTGTTGTCCAGGGTAGACCCGAGGGAGGGGTCGAACCTTGTGGTATGTTTTAAAGGAATGATGCATTGTTTTGATGGGTTTTACTAATGTTTTGACAAGGTATTATGCTTTGAGGGAAAGATTTGTGATGAATTTTGATGTGTTTTGGAAAGTGATAAATCTTCAGGGATGTTTTGTGTTGAGTTTCCCTTTTTATGATGAGTTTTAATGGCGATGAGCATGAGAGGTTTTCCATGATGATCTTTCCATGTTTTACATGCCTATTTCCATGTTTTCAGTGCATGATATATGTATATACATGTGGCATAGTTTTAATATTTCCTCATGCTTGGGATATTAATGATTTTATGCATGACATTATAAGCATGTAGATATTGTAGTTATCTACCATGCTTGCATTATTACATTACGGAGCATGTGGTTGCTCATCCCATTCACTTTCCCCCTCTACAGAGCGCGCACAGTAGCCTAGTGAATGACTGAGGCTATATATTTTGATATCTACTGCTCTCCATCGCCCAGAGGTATACACACATAAATTTTTTTTTTGTATCTAAACATGTAATAGCCTAGTAATCATTCTAAATTGTAATATCAGGGATGTAAATGTTAGCAAACATGTCATGTATAAGTACATGACTTCACTTTTAAATGTATGAAATTCTTTTTGACTAATTGAAAAATGGATGGTAAATGATGATTATTACTGACTCACAGCCCAACTGTAATTATGAGGGTTGTTCACGACCGAGTAAGGAAAAGAAAAAATTAAAAATTTATGGTGATTTTTAGATGAAATTGATGAAAAGGGTCGTGATAAAGATTGGTATAAGAGCTGAGTTAGTTTGATATGAGTCGGTAATAATTAGGAAAGTTACATCCTCATATTATTGTACTTTTGTTTACATATAACTGTGTATACCGAGATGAAATAAGACTAATAAATGGTTATGGATACAAGAAATTAGGCATTATGCTTGTTACACATCGAGGTAGAGGGGCGGGTGTACGTACTAGAGACCGTAAAGGTAGGCCTGAGAGCCATGCGGAGCCACAGACTGACCAGGCTCCGCAGGACCCTGATGACATACCAAGGGATACTGAGGCACACTTCGCTAGGATAGAGTGGAATATCAAGAGCCTTGTTGAGATAGTCACACATGCATTAGGTGCCAATGATAGACAAGGTCTCGCAGCGCAGCCTACTACTTCTAGACAGGCAGCTGCAGAGGTGGAGAGACCTCAGACTGCAGAGACCGTTACTATTACACCCCCAGTTCAGGATATCGCTTCTCCTATCGCTCCACAGCCGAGCGAGAGTGACCTGGGTTATGACTGCGAGCTGAGTAGGTTAAGGCAGTTCCAAGAGTTGAAACCTCCAGTATTCAGAGGAGTGAAAGACCTTGTTATTATTGAGGATTGGGTTTATGAGATGGAGAAATTGTATAGGTTCTTCAGATGTACATCGGCTAAGAAAAGTGGTCTTTGAGTATTTATGTTGAAAAGTGAGGCAGATCACTGGTGGAGATCCACCGAATCTATTTTGAGGGCCCGACACTCCGAGATCACATGGGAGATATTCTTGGAGGCCTTTAAGAGGCAATATATTTCGGCCACCTCACAGAGGAAATTACAGATGGAGTTTATGAACTTGGTTTACGGGAACTGTTCTGTGGATGAGTATGAGTCAAGGTTCATGTCTTTGGGGAGATACAACCCGGATACGATGAGAGTTTAGACTCGGAAGGTCCAGAAGTTCATGGATGGATTAAGATTAGCCATCCGAACTAAATTAGCTCCATTTGACATTCACACTTACAAGGAGGTAGTGCACAGAGCACAATTGTGTAAGTAGGACTTTGAACGGAATGCCTCCGAGCTTAGAAAGGTTAGTGTCAGAAGAGACAGAGATCAAAAAAGATTCGAGATTGATAAAGTGGTTAGAAGAAGAGACTAAAGACTGTTTGAGAAGAGACCCAAGATTGAGTAGGTGCAGGAGAGAGCTGTTAAGCCTTCTGTGTACCCAACTTTAGCTCCACTGAGGGGTGTAGTCATTGGAGGACCACGGCCTACTACCGATCAGTGTAGGAGATGTGGTAGATTTCATGGTACCAGTCCTTGTCTGACGACCCCTGTGACGTGTTATAGATGTGGGAAGTCAGGGCATATCGCTAGGTATTGTCCTGAGATGATTGAGACTGCCCCACAGAAGGGCAAAGAGCCAAAGAGAGCTCCAGTTGAGATAACTGCTCCGAGGAGGAGAGCTACAGCTAAGGAAAAAGGGAAACAGACAATGGACAGAGGATGAGTACATGCACTGGGCCTGGACACCGTAGACACTTCGACGAATGTGATTAAAGGTACCATCCAAATTTTTTATTTAGAAACATTTGTATTGTTTGATTCTAGTGCCACACATTCCTTCATATCGCCTTTCTTTGCACATAAATTGTTGAAGCATGTAAAACCCACATTGTTAGATAGGATGTTGATGATTTCCACACCTATGAATGATAGTCAATTGACTGAGTATGTATATAGGAATTGTAAGTTAAAGATAGGGGGAAAGGAAATGGTAGCTGATTTAATTTTACTGAGTATGAGTGAATTTGATGTAATCTTAGGAATGGATTGGTTGGCTACAAGTCGTGTTGTTATGGATTGTCATGCTAAGACATTGATGTTTCCAGAGATAGATAATCTTGTTGTAAGCTTTGTTGAAAAGAAATGAAGAACATGATTATTGTAAATGAAAATAGTATAATTTTAATTCATCATATTTGAGAGATGAATTTATTTATTATTTATGAATGTTAAAGTGATGACTTATATTGTTAACGGTGGAAAGGATAATGTGAAGGGTTCATTACCTACGTGATTGACACAGATAAGGCACACCTGGAATTGAGAGACATTCCAATAGTTGTGAAATTTTCTGATGTCTTTTCGGACAATTTACCAGGGCTACCACCTGATAAGGAAATGGATTTTTGTATAGAGTTGGTACCTAGTACAGAGCCGATATCTAAGCCACCGTATAGAATAGCTCCGATAGAGTTGGAGGAGTTAAGGAAGCAATTGCAAGAGTTGCTAGAGAAGGGGTTCATTAGACTGAGTGTCTCACCTTGGGGAGCTTCGGTTCTGTTTGTAAGGAAGAAGTATGGAAGCCTCCGATTGTATATAGATTACCGATTGTTGAATAAGGCCACCATTAAGAACAAGTACCCCTTCCACGTATTGATGATATATTGGATCAACTTTGGGGAGCACATGTCTTTTCTAAGATAGATTTGCAATCTGGGTACCATCAGTTGAGGATACGAAGTGGAGATGTACCCAATACAACATTTTGTACCCGTTATGGCCACTACGAGTTCTTGGTTATGTCATTCGGATTGACAAATGCCCCCGTAGCATTTATGGCTTTGATGAATGATGTATTCAAGCCATACCTGAACTAGTTTGTGATAGTATTTATCGATGATATTTTGGTTTATTCCAAGTCTAGGGAAGAGCATGAGCAGCATTTGAGGTTAGTTTTGCAAACCCTCCGAGAGAAGGAATTATATGCAACACTCAGTAAGTGTAACTTTTGGTTAGAGTAGATCTCATTTTTGGGCCATTTTATGTCAAAGGATGGGGTATCAGTGGATCCATCCAAGATTAAGGCAGTTGTACAGTGGGAACAGCCCAAGACAGTAACTGAGATCAGAAGTTTTTTAGGATTGACAGGTTATTATCGGAGATTTGTTAAGGGTTTCTCTAGACTAGCTATTCCGCTGACACGCCTCACGCGAAAAGATGTTAAGTTTGTGTAGGATGAGGCATATGAGAGGAATTTTCAGGAGCTTAAACGTCGGTTGACCACTGCTCTGATTCTCACAATTCCTACCAGCTCAGGAGGTTTCTTTGTGTATACGGATGCATCACACCAGGGACTGGGCTGTGTACTTATGCAGGATGGGAAGGTAGTTGCTTATGGATCCAGACAGTTGAAGGATCACAAGAGGAACTATTCGACTCATGATTTAGGGTTAGTAGTCGTAGTGTTTGCATTGAAGATATGGCACCACTATCTCTATGGTGAGAAATTCCAGGTATATACAGATCATAAGATCCTTAAGTATCTATTTTTGCAGAAAGAGTTAAATATGAGACAGAGAAGATGGCTTGAACTCCTAAAAAATTATGATTGTGAAATCATGTACCACCCAGGTAAGGCGAATGTAGTTTTCGATGCCTTAAGCAGGAAGAACCTCGGGTTGGTGTCTTATATGGTGGTTTGGGAACACGAGTTGTTGGAGCAATTTGTGAACCTCGGTTTGGATGTAGCCTCACTTGATACAGAAAGATGTGATATTATGGCTAGTTTGAGATTGGAGCTAGAGTTGATTTGTCGTATTTGACAGGCTCAGCAGAGCAATCGATAGTGTATTAATTTGTTTAGTCAGATACAAGTAGTGTGGGTATTGATTTTGAACTAAGTACAGATGGATTATTGAGGTTCAAGGGCAGAGTATGTGTTCTCAAGGATTCATAGATCAAGAGGTTGATTTTATCAAAGGCTCACTCATCGATGTACATGATACATCCGAGGAGTACCATGATGTATCAAAACCTGCAGAAGGTTTATTGGTGGTCTGGAATGAAAAGAGACATTGTTAAATATGTCACTAGATGTCTCATCTGTCAGCAAGTGAAGGTAGAGCATCAGAAGCCTGCAGGGTTATTGCAGCCTCTACCGATACCGACATGGAAATGGAAACACATCACCATGGATTTTGTGATGGGTTTACCTAGGACCCGCAGAGGTCATGATGCCATTTGGGTTATTGTGGATCGGTTGACGAAGTCAGCCCATTTCTTAGCTATAAGAGCTACTGATACTTTGAGCCAGTTGGCGAACTTGTATGTCCGAGAGATAGTTCGATTACATGGTGTTCCAGTGAGCATTGTTTCTGACCGGGATGCCCGCTTCACTTCCCATTTCGAAACATTTTCAGGAAGCGATAGGGGCCCAATTGAGTTTTAACATCGCTTTTCATCCTCAGACAGATGGTCAGTCAGAGAGGACTATACAGACCTTGGAGGATATGTTGAGAGCGTATGTACTGGATTTTGGAGGCTCTTGGGATGATCACCTACCGTTGGCTAAGTTCACCTATAATAACAGCTATCATACGAGTATCGGGATGGCACCATATGAGGTACTGTAAGGATGCAGATGTTGATCCCCTATTGGATGGGAAGAGGTTGGTGACAGACAGATTTTTGCTCCCGATTTAGTGCAACAGGCCTCTGAGGACATCCAGTTGATATGTGAGAGATTACGGACAGCTCAGAGTCGACAAAAGAGTTATGCTGATAAGAGCCGGAGACTACTGAAATTCACTGTGGGTGAGTCAGTATTCTTGAAAGTTTCTCCCTCGAAAGGGATTATGAGGTTCGGTAAGAAGGGAAAGTTAAACCCTCGGTATATCGGACCCTTCGAGATTTTGGAGAGAGTGGGAGATAAGGCTTATAGGTTGGCGTTGCCACTAAACTTAGGAGTGTTCATAACGTCTTCCACATCTCTATGCTTCGAAAGTATCACACGGACCCGGCACATGTGATAAGATATAAACCGTTGAAGCTCAATGAGAGCATGATGTATGTTGAGAAGCCGATTCGAATATTGGATAGGAAGGAGAAGGAGTTGAGATCGAAGACTATACCCTTAGTGAAAGTCCTTTGGCAATATCACACTCCAGATAAAGCTACATGGGAGTTAGAAAGTATGATGCAAGAGAAGTACCCGGAGTTATTTTCAGATTAACTTGGTTTTAATTTGGAGGACTAAATTTCTTGAAGGAGGGGAATAATGTAAGACCCATAAATTTCTATGTAATGTATATGATTATTTGATGTACAGACAAGTTACATTACATACAAATTACAAGAAATAAACGCTTTTAAGTTCTAAGTGTGAATGGATTGATAAATGAATGTTGAAGTCATTGAAAATGAGTGTAACTGGGAAAATTGCAACAAAAATGATGCAAGATGAAGGCCAGATCGATCCCATGCAATGAGAGATCGATCTCATAGCCTGGAGAATACAATGCCAAGCATTCTGTAAGAGGGAGATCGATCCCTCACTCACGCAGATCGATCTCCATTGGTATCGAGCTGGACCAGATCGATCTCTTCTTAAGGCCAAACCGATCTCCTAAGCTTTTTGCTTGAAACAAATCGATCCTATTCCATTGAGTAGATCGGTCTCATGCAACATGGCAGATCGATCTCATACATCCAACAGATCAATCCCCTGCTTACAAAATGTCAAAAAACTGGAGGATTCAAACAAGGTCAGATCGATCTCCACCCTATGTAGATCGATCTCCTAAAGTGCTCCCTAAAAAACAGGGCAGTTGGATCTGCATTTCACGGGAACAAATCCATTTCTTCCATTTTCAACCTTAAACCTAGCTTTCTCTCTCTAAAACCATCTCATTTCCACAAAAATTTGAGAAAAAGCTATTAGAGCAAAGTTATTCATTATAAAGAGAAGAACAACATAGCTTGGAATCAACACTTCATTGGTTGGATTGAAGGAGCAAATGAGTGTTCTTATTTAGAGCAAGAAGAAAATCATGCTAGGTGAGTTTCTAATACACCAACTCAAAGTACATTTATCTAGTTATTGATTGTAAGTAGCTGGGTGTATGTATTGATGATAGAAACTACCTAGAATGTAAGGGAACAAGTATAACCTAGAATGAGTTTAGTGTGAGAAAATGTGATATAGGTGAGTTGATGATAATGGATTATGCTAAGGTGTTAGTGAAGTAATATGCAAGATTTTGAGATGATTGAATGAAGCTACATTGTGAGATTAGTCAAGTTATGAAAATAAGTATATGAGGTGTTTGATAAATTGTCATGGTGAAGTAAATGATGGACTAGAGACACTATGAGCTTAATATCGATTTAGTGTGAATCAATAGGCCTAAAAGAGTTCAATAAACTCTCGAGAAATGAATAAAGCGATCAAAACAGACTTAAGAGAAAGTGAGGCCTTATAAGTGTTAATGAAAACTATAGGTCGAATCGACTATAGTAAACATAAAAATTGTGCTATATTGGACCAAAATGATTTGATATATGATTTCGTGCAGTCTCGGAGATTTCGTTGGAGGAGAATCGAACTGCACAAACGGGCAGCTCTAAGGAAGTGTAATCATTCGATGCGATTTCCAGGTAAGGGAATTGTGTAAGTACTTAGAGATAACTGCTCGTATTTTATGGGTGAATATAGGGCTTTGTAGATGCATGGGTATCTAGAAAAGTGATTAATGGTATATGTGAATGACTACGAGTGTATATATATGATTCGGTTTTGAAGTGAATCTTACAAAGGGGATAGTAAGGCTAATAATTGCATAAATCACCTGTTTTGATATTTTTACGAAATACATTGTTGGGCTTAAGCAAAATTTACGGATAGGCTGACTAGTGATTTCATGATTTTGTGAAATAGCACAAATGAGGTGCTAAATTTGGTTTTGAGAGTGTTTTGTTGAAATAGAGCCGCCTATCGTACTTATATGAGTTAAATCGTGCTGGAGCTTAGCTCGCACCATATTTTGATTTGTAATGTTTTATAAGTCGTACTAGAGCTGAAGCTCATATGTGGGTTTTCGTTGACTTTCTTATGCATATAATCGTACTGGAGCTATGCTTGTACGTGATTTCTTCATTATTTGTTATGCATAAAGTCGTACTAAAGTGTTGCTCGTACGAGGATATTTGTTGATAATGCATGAAACCGTGCTAGAGCATTTCTCGCACTGAGTTTTCACACTGTGATATGTAATGAGTCATGCTTAATGCCTCATTTAGACTTTATGTCACACGGATGAGATGCTCGCACGAGCCGTGCTGGATGCCTCGTGTGGACTGTTGTCACACGGATGAGATGCTCACACGTGCACTTGAGACTGAGTAGGCTATGCATGGTATGGGGTAGTTAAGACCTACGGCAGGCACCCCTAACCATGATATGGCTCCGCGGAGTACGTTGTACCGTGTAGATCACATTGTAAACCCCAAAAATTTCCTACGTTAATTTAATTATATAAAAATGGAAATAATATATATTAATAGAAGCGTAAATATTCGTTGTAGGGCTCGAGGACTATAGGAACCGAGAAGCCCGTGGGATGACTGGGAACCCGAAGATACAAGAAGTAATAAGGCGAATGCAAGTATGGAAGGATTAGAAAATTTTAATTTGTTATTCGAAAAGTGTCGATGTAAACACTTGTATCGAGAACTCATGAAGAATGATGGAATCCCGATATTATTTTAACTTCGGAATAAGAAAAATCTTATGGAAGGCATGATATTATGTCTTTGGATAAATTATATAAGAAAATGTATATATGTAGATATGTACATAGGTATAATATATATATATATATATATATACTAGACAATTTAAAATGGAAAAATGATGATATACATATATATATGACAAATATATATATATATATGTATTGTAAAGTATAATGTATAAGACATTTAATATAATAATAATAATAATAATAATAATAATAATAATAATAATAATAATAAATAAATAAATAACAATGACAATACACAAACAATATATTCATACTAATATAATGTATGAATATACATTGATACACTATATAGGAGTGGGTATAAAAATATAATAACCATACAAATACATAACAATTAATACCTATATACTAATATAATATATATATATACATTAAACTAATATATTTATATATATATATATATGTATTAAGGCATGTACAGAATTGGCTTAGAAAAGCCAATTCCGTCTGCCATTGTTGCAATTGGAAAGGAAATCAAACAAAAAAAATAGAGGAGGCTCGGGCGGGAAAAAAGGAAGAGAGAAAGAGGAGAAGAGGAGGAGAAGAAAAGAGGGAGGAAAGGGAAGTAGTCTGCCAGGGGAGAAGAAAAAGGAAAGGAAAGAAAGGAAAGGGAAGCAGTCCGTCGGGGAAGAAGAAAAAGGAAAGGAAAGAAAGGAAAGGGAAGCAGTCCGCCGGGGAAGAAGAAAGGAAGGAAGAAAAGAAAATAGAGGGACTGCTGGCCGAGGAAGAGAGGGGAAGAAAAAGGGAAAGGAAGGGAGGAAAGGAAAAAAAAGAGAGGAGAGGACTGATCGGGAGAGTGAAACCGAGAGAAGGAGAAGAAACTGTGGAGCAGACCAAACCGAGGCTGAAAAGGAGGAAGGAGCAGAGCTGAATCAAAGCTGGAACAGAGGCAAGGGGGAGGAAATTGAAATCGAAATAGGAAATTGAGGCAGGACCGAGAGCTGAACTGGAACAGAGGAGGATCGGTGAGGCAGAACAGGGCAACCCAAGAGGAACTGTAGCTGGAAATAGAGGCTGTAACCGAGGCCAAGCAGGGGAAACCGTGAGGGAGAAAGGGGCTGGAACCGAAGGAGAAAGGGAGGAAGAAGAAGGGCTGACCAAGAGGAAAAGGGGAAAAGAAAAGAAGAAAGAAAAACAAGAAAAAAAAAAGAGAAAAAGAAAGGAAGGTAAGATTTAAGTATATACATGCATATTTAATTTACATGTATATATATAGATTGAATTATAAGCATGATTAGTATAAATTTAAATGGTGCAAAAAAAAAGGGGTAGTGATGAATGATGGAAAAAGGGAGAGCTAGATGCATGTATGTATATATGTATTTATATATATATATATATATATATATATTTATGTGAGGGTGTGTAAATGGAAACAAGTAAAAATGATATATATATATATATATAAATATATCCATGTGGGTATGTATGAGTATACATATACATATATTGAGTATTTACTTAGGTGTACATATAAAGGAATGTATGAGAGATGTGTATATACTAGGAGGTATATACAAATGAAGGTATAAGGTAAGAATGTGTTTTAATATATGTACATACATGGGATGGATACATGTGATAAGGAAAGAAATGAAAACAAATAATGATGCATATATAGGAATATATATACATATATACTCGCCAGTATATACATGTAGTTGTATATAATAATAGGTATACCGAGGTGTGTACGTACAAAAATAATATAGGGTAAGAAAATATATATACGTACGTGAATAGCCTAGGTACGCACGATTAAACGTACACACGAGGAAGAACGAATAGGTTACGATTTTAACGTATTTCGAGTGACTCGTATGAATAGGAAGCTAAGTAAACTACCTTCGATGTAGGTAAAACGTAGACGAAATTGACAGAGGTGTTGGAAGGCGTCATTACGCGAACGTGAGATATCCGATACATCAAGGTAAGGGGTATTATTTAACTTAGTTCTGATAATGCATTTTTGTGTTGCCAATAAATAATTTTATGAAAGAGCATATGATTTGAAGTGATTTATTAATGCTTTTATACTTGTGAAACTATTTAGGATGCATGTCTTAATTTATCGAAATATTTTTCGAGTACTTTCCATGTTGTGAAATGAATTTCCTAAGATATGAAGTCTATGGATGTTTTACATTTATTTATGTTTTTATATCCATACTGTTAAAGAAACTCCGACAATTTCAAAAGTATTTAAGAAAAGAAATTGTTTTCGAAAAGGGATTGTGGGGGCCACCTCTTGAGTCCTATGGGAACAAAGTGCCACACAATCTTTCGATTTTATGAAAGAGTATTCAGATTTCAAGGAAATTCGATGTTATTACTCGATATGGGTTTATGAATTATAAAACCCAAGAAAGATTTTGGAAACTCTGTTTTGAGACTATAGGCTTCATGCATGGTTACTTCTTGTGGTGTTCCGGCTACACCACCTGAGGTGCCGGTACGTTGGCCCCTTTAGCAATTGACTCAACCTTTGTGGAAGATGTCATGCTACTGGTGGTTTACGATGATGTTTTGGTAGTATCTCGTGCCCGCGCAGCACGGATGAATGTTCCCCGCACGGTGAGTGCCACAGGTGCCCATGCCCTAGCTATGTGCTAGTATATGATAAGAAATAAGAAGATACTACCCATGTTTATAATTATTATTACTGTACGAACCTGATCCATTCTACAGCCCCCCTTACCATGGCCATAGGTATCATGTTTAACTCTCTACGGAGAATGACACGTATCGCATGACTTAGTTATAGCCTGGTCTCCATGAATTAGTTATGAATGATAAATGTGGCAACGAATATGTGCCTTATGAATTTCAATGATTGGTTATGAACCAACACGTTTATGTAATGTTTACAAAGTCATTATGAAATGTTTCATGAAAGTTTCACAAAATGTTTATGACATGTTTACGAAAGTAAAACGAGATGATTATGCAATGTATGTGAAAAGCTTATGAAAGAATTTATAGCATGGTTAAGCATGATTCTTGCTTTGAACTTGCATGCTTTATGACTTTTACGATGAATTGCATGAAGTGATGATTTAAGTTTTTCATTTTACTTAAAGTATGATCTTACAAATAACTTTTACATGCTTTTCATATATATATATTTATATATATATATATATATATATCAGGATTAATTTAATGGCACTATCTTTTTGGGCTTTTTCCCAAAAGCTTACCCCTCTACCTTCAGATCTTTTGCAGTGAATCTATAGGCACTACCTGTCGCGTACGCGACGTAGGCTGGTGGGAAGAGCTACCCTAGGCTACATTTTGTACACGCAAAAGGTATATATTTACATTCTTGTACCAGACATAATTGTATGCACAGACATGTGTTGAAATTATCAGTTGGGATGTAATTTTGTAAGGAATGATGTAAACCTTATTATTTTGGGATAATATTCGAGATAACTGGTATTAAATTGAAATAGATATCTGGAGTGGTAAGGATGAATTGGAAAGTGTGCTTGGTAGTGGTGGATATCTAGGATTGCCAAAAAATAACTGATTTGCAGGTGGGTATGCTCATATATAAGCCGTTATGTTGCCGAAATTTCTATCGACCATATAAGTTAAAGTATGGAAATTAATTATAATTACGAGTAAAGAAATAGGAAAAGTGTTTTGACACTACACAGGAATACAACCTAAGTGAATAAGGAAATAAGTGGGTAAATTAAAAAAAAAAATTCTCGATTTTCAAGGGTCAAGGGTCGTTACAGTTTGGGTGGTATCAAAGCGAAGGTTATCTAGTACTATCAGTGTCGAAAATAAGGATTAAATTACATCCCAATGTCTGTGCTTGTCTGGTAGTAGGTAATGTATACCTAATGAATGTAAGACTTTATCTTTGGAATTACGCGCAGGTATTAGATCACTGCACGATGAGTGGAAGACGTGGACGTATTTGGAGGCGGGCTCAGCCACCTCCACCTCCTCCACAGCACTTAGAGGGCCTCAATACACGTATGGCTCAGTTTGAACAGCAGTTGGAGCAGCGCCTCAAGCGAGGTTTGGAGTCGATGGCTGCCATGATTGCCCAACATCTAGGGGCAAACGTTTTCGATTCAGTTGGCACGGCACCATTTCCTAATCCGGTGCCGATTCCTCTACAAGCACCACCACCTCCTCCTCCACAAGTTCCTCCAGTACCTATGGTGCCTCAGCCTCTTGTACAGACCTGTAGGGAGGAGAGGAATGTCAGTAGAATGAGGAATTTCCCAAAAATGAAGCCTCCAGCATTTAAGAGTAGTGCTCCGAACTCTCAAAGAGAAGCAGTTATATGGGAAGTTGGATAAGTGTGAGTTTTGGTTGGAACAGATAGCATTTTTGGGCCATGTGATTTCCAAGGACGGGGTGTCGGTGGATCCGTCTAAGATTGAGGTAGTACTTAATTGGGAGAGGTCGAGAACAGTTATGGAAATTCGGAGTTTTCTGGGATTAACGGGATACTATAGGAGGTTTGTTGAAGGTTTCTCCAAGATTGTCGCTCCACTGACTAAGCTGATACGCAAGGATGTTCCATTCGAGTGGACTGGTCAGTGTGAACAGAGTTTTGAAGAACTCAAGAAAAGGTTGACTACCGCCCCAGTCTTAACCATTCCTAGTGGGTCTGGAGGCTATGCAGTATACAGTGATGCATCATACCAGGGCTTGGGGTATGTACTTATGCAGCATGGGAGAGTGGTTGCATATGGTTCTCGACAGCTTAAGAACCATGAAAGGAATTACCCCACCCATGATCTGGAGTTAGCCGCGGTTGTTTTTACCTTGAAGTTATGGCGACATTATCTGTATGGAGAAAAATTTTAGATTTTTACTGACCACAAGAGCTTGAAGTATATATTTGATCAGAAGGAGCTAAATATGAGACAGAGACGGTGGATAGAGCTCCACAAGGATTATGATTGCGAGATTCTGTATCACCCGGGCAAAGCAAACGTAGTGGCAGATGCTTTAAGCAGGAAGAGGATGATTTCTTTTATGATGATATGAATTGTATATTTCTAAAATCACTAAGAAAGGGAAAGATAAAGAGAATGACAGAGAAGTGATCTACAAAGGAAAACAGTGACAATGAAAGAACATAGTCACTCTACTGGAAGAATGAATCAGGGAACTAACGGTATAAATAAGACTCTAAAGGTCGCACTGCTTGTATGATTGATATAGATAGGGGGTGTTCGGAGTATAGAAACATCCCTGCAAACAGGGAAAGTTTTCTGACACATGATGAAATGATTTATCAAGTTACCCCTAAATAAAAAGGAGAAGTTCTAGAATTGATTTACCAGGTGGTATCGAATTAATTACTCAAACCACTGTACTGAGTGACCTTGCTTGGATTAGATATGTTGAGAGAATAATTATAAGGATTACATGAAAAAGAGATTATCGGATCAGGTGATTCGTTTTGGAATGTACCGGTGTTAGATTTTAAGGAGACCCGGAGTCGTTTTTGTCACGACCCAAAACTACCCAAAAATCAGAGTAAATTTTTCGCGTTTTATTATTTTCTTTCATGCTTACCTGTCCTCTAATCATGACCACACTCCACTAACAATTGGGTTGTGTGTCAATTCCAGTCCCACCATTCATTTATCATATAACTTAATTCTTTCTCAGTCATTTATAAGTGTTTACAATATTTATACATCCCCTAAAGTTACTTACAAACATGTCACTGTGCTATGCTTATTTAGATACAATATGTACAAGTGTATATACCTTAAATGATGGGCAGCAGCGGATATCCGGAATGCAATATTCAGTCACCTCAACATCTACTGGAGATTGTCTGTGTGAGAAAATGAAAGGGGTGAGCACATCAAGCTCGGTAAGGCAATCCTACGAACAAGTAGGTAACCATACTACCTACATGAACGTAGTGCCATGCATAAACCACCCTTTCTCCACACATTTTAAAATAGATGATATGAGTTATGATGTTATGTAAATCCATTCGCATGGCAAAATTCAACATGCAATTATTTCAAATCATTTCTTTCTCGTTTAAAATTTCACAACAAGGCCAGGACTCAACCCATCCCTCGGGTGGTCCTGACTCACATAAAACCATAAAAATCGATTTACATTCACACATGGGTTTGAAAAGCATAGAAATAATCATCATGCACGTTTGATTAAAAAAAAACCCAGTTTTAATCTCATCAAAGTCGTCAACATGCGAGACAAGGCAATATCTGTATAACGATAATAACCAGGACTATGGCCGTGTGTCCTCGTGAGCCCCTCTGCTACACGGATCCTAGTGTGCGGGGTCTCACCCTGATCGGGAACCGCCCGGGAGGTGGGTCAATCCAACCCGTCAGTCTTATCCAATCCCACGCATCCGAAGATGCCGTATCCGAAGATACCCCGTATCCGAAGATACCGTATCCGAAGATACCCCGTATCATCGTACTCCATGGACCCATATCATATCTCTATACTCATGCCATGTCTCAAAACGCACGTACGAGCCTATTTAATCGGTGACACACAGTCTACCCGAAGCTCCAAGCACGGCTCATCACATGTTCTCATAAAAATCAGTGGGGGGTGCGAGCAATGCTCCAGCACTCTCGTCAATTCAAGTAAAACTAGTGCGAGCTAAGCTCTAGCACTCTCATCAAATCATGTGGAAAATCTGGTGCGAGTTAGACTCTAGCACCCTGTCATGAAAATCATGTAAAATCCGGTGCGAGTTAAACTCTAGCACCGTGTCACGAAAATCATATATATATATAAAATCAGGTGCGAGTTGGACTCCAGCACCAATGCATGAAAAACTCTAGTGCGAGCTCTCGCTCCAGCACTAATGTATGCATCACACAACTCAAAATATCGTGCGAGCTGAGCTCTAGCACGTCACATGTCAATAAAAACACGTAGGCGGCTCTGTTTTCTCAAAACAGTTTTCAAAACAATTTCATCGTTGAAACTATGAAATGTTGTGCATTTTTCTTTCAAGGTTAGCCAGCCTACTCATGCATGCATCAAAACACCTCCAGAACGAGCAGCAATCTCTTGTTCTTGCTCCTCCCAATTTTTCCTAATTTTGTAAATTTTACCCTTAATAAGGGTATTTTGGTAATTTCCCCATTCGGGGCACTAAAATTATTATTTGACCTCTAGACCCTTCAGATAATTTTTAAAGGACTACAATTGAACTTAAAATTTCATAAATTACCTCTAGCAGTCCGCAGAATTCCCTTACCTTATTTTCCTATCGAGTCTGACCTTTCCTTTTCCCACTGCTGTCTTGTCACACAGTCTGATCTGCTCCCAATCCAATATCCAAAACTGCGTATAAATATTCTTCAGGTCAGATATCATACAATTTAATTGTATTTCCTATTTTCTGGGCTTAATTTAAATCATTGGGCCCATTTACCCCTATTGGGTCCGATTGCACCTTAATGGGTCTTAAGCCCGTTTTCCACTTAATTTTCACATTATCGAGGCTTATTGGGCTCATTGGGCCGACCAATAATTTCTTGGGCCTCGTTCTAACTCTCGAATAGCTCAATTCATTATTTACGACAATTTATCTAAATTTTCATAATTTAATTTATTTTATGCGAAAATTAGATCTGAAGCACGCATAACGATGCAAATTGTCGTAAATAAGGGTTACTTACCTGAGATTCTATGCTAGTACGTAAATCGAGACTGTCTCGAGCTCTCGTTTGACGTCAATTATCGAGCTACACAATTTCATAATTTCCGGGTAAGTTTCCAATCGAAAATTAATTAAATAAAATATTCCCAAATTTAAATCGATCAATTTCGATCGCTACTGACTTACCCGTAGCTCGATTACATCGCTGGGATTTTTTTCCAATTTTTTCTCTTTTTCTTTTTTTCCCTTTTTCTCTTTTTTTCCTTCTTTCTTGGCTGAACCGGTTCAGTCCGGTTCAGACCGGTTCAGACCGATCTGGTTCATCCGGTTCACTCCCGGTCCAACTTTCACCCCCGCCGTTCGGGGCTTTTCCGACCGGTTCTCTGCCAGCTTCCACCTCCAGCTTGTCCGCGAGGTAGTCCGATGCATGGATCTAGGGTCGGTTTCGCCAAAGCTCACCGAAAAGTGGCCGGTTCGGCCTCTTCTCTCCTCCGACGTCGGCACCCAATTTTTCCTCTTCCGATCGGTGCCGTTTCTGGCTGATCTGCGCCTGGATCGACGTCGCAGACGTTCCCCTCTGGCCGGTGGTGGGTCGCTCCTCCCCTCCTCGACTGCCGGTCACCTCCTTTTCCTCTTTTTCTCTTTTTCTCTCTCGGTCTCTCTCTCCCTCTCTTTTCCCTCACCGGTCGCATCCTCTTCTCCCTCTTTCAGCGTCGGCGAGGCTCGGTCGCCCCGTCTGGTCCGTTCGTTGGGCTCCGTCAGTGAGCAGATGGGCCTCCCTCGGTTGCTTCCTTCTGTTTTCCCTTGCAGAATCGCGAATCGCGATTCTGCTTTCTATTTCCCTTTCTTTTTATTTTATTTTTTTATTTTTTTATTTTATTTTTGTATTATTTATTTTTATTATTATTTTAATCATTAAAATACTATTATTTGTCAAAATATCTAAAAAAATTATTAATTTATTCAATAAATCCCTAATTAAATTTATCAGTATTATTTCGACTTTTCGGTATATTTTTTGATTATTTTTGGGATTATTTTTCAAAGTAAAAATTTTGATTAATCCCGATTAATTACAATAAATTGATATCTTGATCAATTTAACCCAGAATAAATTTATTTCACCTTTGTTGACCAAGATTTCTCGATCCATTATTTTTAATTAAATTTTTCTCATCGAATGTATACCGACTTTCGACCTTTTGACCATTTTACCCTTGTACGTGTTTGAGAATTCCATTCCAATCCTTTTGCATATTTAATTTCGTGTTTTAACTAAAATCGGGTCTTACATAATCTCCCCCACTTAAGGAATTTGGTCCTCCAAATTAGAACCAAGTCATTTGAGTCCATATATAACTCCGGGTACATTAATCGTATCATACTTTTTAATTCTCGTGTGACCCTTTTCCGGAGTGTAATACTACCAAAGGACTTTAATTAGGGAGATCATCTTAAATCTCAATACTTTCTCTTTCCTGTTTAATGCCCGAATCAACTTCTTCAATATACTTGTATTTGCACTGAGCTGAACTGTTGGAGTTCATACCCGATCACCTATGCTGGATCTAGATAGTATTTTCGAAACATCAAAAGATGGGACACATTGTGGGTGCCTGCTTATTCAAGTGGAAATGCCACCTACAGGTCTTATCTTCCACTTGTCCAATCTCTCAAAAGATTCAATCCAGCGAAACTCAATTTACCTTCTTCCAAAAGTTCGCTATGTCCCTATTCTCTTAGGACAAGAAACATTTCAACCATACTAATTCACCCTCGGTGAATTCCAATACTTTTCTATGTGCTCTAAGGTGTTCTTAATCTCTCATCCTTAACTAAACATCCTCAGAGACTTATTATCCAAGGTCGAAAATAATTCTATCTGTCACCCACTTTTTCTTATCCAATTTGGGGAACAACCCCTACAGCCATACACTGCCTCATATCTTGGTATCTTGATACTCAAGTGACAACTATCACTATTGGCGAATTCGATTTGTAATAACTGATCATCCCAGGAGCATAACAAATCAAGGGCACACGCTTTCATCGGATCCTCCAGAACCTGTACAGTCCTCTCTGACTGACCATCTGTCTGAGGATGGAAAGCTGTGCTAATACTCAGTCGGGTTCCCATAGCTTCCTAAAAATATCCTCAGAGGTGGGAAGTGAAGCGAGAATCCCTATATGATACCATGCTCACTGGAACGCTACTTAATGTTCCACAACCTTCCTTATATATAACTTCGCCTACGCATTCAGAGTATCTGGGGGTTTCATAACCAGAAGGTGGGTAGACTTAGTAACTCTATCGACTATTATCCAAATAGCCTCGTAATTCACCTGGGTTCTCTGTAACCCATCACGACATTCATGGAGACTTGCTCCCATTTCCCATACCGTGTTAATATAGGTAGAGGCTGCAATAACCCTGCAAACTTTTAATACTCTACCTTATTCTGCTGACATACTAGGCTCTTTTCCACAATCTCTACCATATCTCTTTTCATATCTGACCACCAATACCCTTCTCAGAGATTTCATATATATATTTCTTACTTTTCGTATGCACTGTATATCCCAAAAAGTGAGCTTCTAATAATATCACTATCCCATCAACTGTGGTCTTGGGGAGCACTCATACTGTCTCGAAACCTCTGTAAATCATCATCACCCTCTGTGAACTCTATCACTGTACCCTTCTGAATCTGACCCACACTATCGACACCCTGCCGATCATCACGCTAAGCCTGTGCAATCTGGGCACGCTCATCTGATTTCAATCTCAAGCTAGCTGTCACATAATCACTGTCATCATCAGAAGGGATCACATCACTACTGAGGTCTACAACTGCTCAAGCAGCTCACGCTCCCTAACCATCATATGGGGTACCATTCCGAGGCTCTTTCTACTCGAGGCATCAGCCATTACATTAGCTTTTCCTGAGTGGTACAATTTTCACAATCAAAATCTCTCAGAAGCTCTAACCCACTATATATTCTCATATTCGCCTCTTTCTGTGAAAAACAGATACTCGGGGCTTTATGATCAGTGCATATCCAAAATTTCTCACCCTGTACATAATAGTACTGTGAGAACCCTGCTGCCCACCCCTCACCAGGTCACAGGCTTACGGCGAACTCATCACAAACCCGTATTGTCCTCTCTGGGCCCACTGGCCCTCAAGGTTTTGCTCCACTGGGGGGGCAGGCCCATCTCCCAGGAGACGCGTCCCAGGAGGCTCGAACTCGGGTCAACACCGTTGTTCTTGCACTCCTGTTGCCAATGAACAGGAGTGCAAGAACAACGGTGTTGACCCGAGTTCGAGCCTCCTGGGACGCGTCTCCTGGGAGATGGGCCTGCCCCCCCAGTGGAGCAAAACCTTGAGGGCCAGTGGGCCCAGAGAGGACAATACGGGTTTGTGATGAGTTCACCGTAAGCCTGTGACCTGGTGAGGGGCGAGCAGCAGGGTTCTCACATAAAAACGCTGATGGAGCTCACGGGTTTGGAAGTCACTCATCGCTCGCTGAAGATCTGCAATGGCTTGCGAATGGAGCGCAGCCTGCTCCGACAGTGAGGTAGCGTCTGGCGCAGGCGCACCGATCAGCTCCTCTAGGACTGTAACTCTCTCGCTCAACGTTCCGGCCATCGAAACACGGGCTCTGATACCAACTGTCACGGGGTTATTTCGGACTAAGCTTTTCCACACCTCGTGATGGCACTAAGTCTCGCACTTAGTCAGCCAACCAACTCACCCTCGAACACAATCACAAGCTATAGGGCCAATGCGCAAGGAAACGCTCACTTACAGGAATCCCCAACCTTTATATTCACAATTTACAAAGGAAATAGGTTTGCTGCAGGGACACAACAACAACTCACTCAAGGAGGTCTGTGTCTCACTGCCTTTCTCAACCAACATTATATAGGCAAGCACTGGCTGACACCCCCAGCCAGAAAAGGAAAGCATTAATGCACTGAATCCCACTGATCACGGACAGATTGCCTCCTGAGATCTTGCCCCAGATATGGCAAGTCAACTGTCTCAGCACGGATCCTACCGGATTCTCACGGATTCTCCCGAGATTCTTGCAATCTCCCACAATCATGTCTGACCATCAATGAGCCTTGATGCGCGCCTGAAAATTCGCCGACGCGTATCAATCCGCATTTAATGCTCGTCAACTCTTTCAATGCCTATCAAGCGTGAAGTCCGCCCCACGCAGATTTGGCAGCAGCCAACTGCCATCTTGTGTCAAGCCCCCATCTAAGGCCTGCTCGATGCCACCGAGTGCGAGATTTACGCGCAGCGTGCGAGATGTGCGCGCAGTGCGTGATGTGCACGCGCGGGATGCGGGATTGTGCGCAAGCTGACACTCGGTGGCATCGAGCAGGCCTTAGATTGGGGCTTGACACAAGATGGCAGTTGGCTGCTGCCAAATCTGCGTGGGGCGGACTTCACGCTTGATAGGCATTGAAAGAGTTGACGAGCATTGAATGCGGATTGATATGCGTCGGCGGATTTTCAGGCGCGCATCAAGGCTCATTGATGGTCAGACATGATTATGGGAGATTGTAAGAATCTCGAGAGAATCCGTGAGAATCCGACAGGATCCGTACTGAGACAGTTAACTTGCCATATCTGGGGCAAGATCTCAGGAGGCAATCTGTCTGTGATCAGTGGGATTCAGTGCATTAATGCTTTCCTTTTCTGGCTGGGGGTGTCAGCCAGTGCTTGCCTATATAATGTTGGTTGAGAAAGGCAGTGAGACACAGACCTCCTTGAGTGAGTTGTTGTTGTGTCCCTGCAGCAAACCTATTTCCTTTGTAAATTGTGAATATAAAGGTTGGGGATTCCTGTAAGTGAGCGTTTCCTTGCGCATTGGCCCTATAGCTTGTGATTGTGTTCGAGGGTGAGTTGGTTGGCTGACTAAGTGCGAGACTTAGTGCCATCACGAGGTGTGGAAAAGCTTAGTCTGAAATAACCCCGTGACAGTTAGTATCAGAGCCCGTGTTTTGATGGCCGGAACGTTGAGTGAGAGAGTTGCCGTCCTAGAGGAGCTGATCGGTGCGCCTGCGCCAGACGCTACCTCACTGTCGGAGCAGGCTACTCTCCATTCGCAAGCCATTGTAGATCTTCAGCGAGCGATGAGTGACTTCCAAAGTGATCTCACCGATCGCGTCACTGACTTGATGGAGCAGATCCAATCGCTGTCCGATCGAGTAGGTGACATTGATACGGATGTTAACTTACTGAAGTTGGCCGTTGGTAACTCGCATCATGACGGAAACAATGGGGAGAAACCGCCATCCAAACTGAAGGTGCCCGAACCTAAGCAATTCCAAGGGAGTCGGAATGCTAAGGAACTCGAGAACTTCATTTGGGATATGGAGCAGTACTTCAAGGCTGCTCAAGTGAATGCGGATGAGCAGGTTTCCATCGCCAGCATGTATCTCGGTGGCGATGCGAAGCTTTGGTGGCGGACTCGGCTCGATGATGATGCGGGAAATGGGCGCACCCCAATCCAGACGTGGGATGCATTGAAGAAGGAGTTGAGGGATCAATTCCTTTCGATGAACACAGCGTGGCTAGCGAGGGAATCGTTGAAGAAACTGAAGCACACAGGAGCTGTGCGAGACTATGTCAAGGAGTTCAGCTCCTTGATGCTGGAAATCAACAACATGTCCGAGGAGGATCAAGTCTTCAATTTCTTGTCAGGGCTACAGCCTTGGGCACAGGCTGAGTTGAGGCGACTGAAGGTGATGGACCTGCCTTCAGCCATTGCAGCAGCAGACAGCCTCAACAACTTTAAACATGGAGCTACCTTCTCCAACGCTAACAAGAGGAAGACTAGAACTGATGGGAAGCGAATCGAGAGACAAGGCAGGAAAGGCCGGTGGGATAAGAAGAGGATGGTGAGCCATCAAAGCTAAAGGGGACGGATCCACCCCAAGGCAAGAAGACAGGGTGCTTCCTGTGCAATGGACCTCACCGTGCGAGAGATTGTCCCTGAAGGGAAAGACTTTCAGCCTTGATTGCTAAGGAGGATTCGGAGTCAGAAGAGGAGAACCCTCGACTCAACCCGTTGCGGCTTCTGAATGCCATCACCGTAGACAAGCGGACTGTCTACAAGGGCCTGATGTATGTGCCAGTGTTGGTGAATGGTCGAGTGGAGCGCGCGATGTTGGATACTGGCTCGACCAACAATTTCATAGCGCAACGAGTAGTGAATCGGTTTGGACTAGTTCTGTCCAAGAGCTCGAGTAGAATCAAGGCAGTGAATTCTGGAGCTCAGCCAGTGCAAGGAGTCACGACTACAGTGCTGAGAGTTGGTGATTGGGAGAAGTCATGCTCTTTCATGGTCGTGCCCCTTGATGATTTTGAGATTATACTCGGAATGGAGTTCTTTGTAGAGGCAAAGGCCGCGCCTCTACCTAGCCATCACGGCTTATGGATTGGTGATGAAGGGCATCCGGGTTTTGTCCCAGCAGAATATGAGGGACGACTGGCAGAGAAGCCATTGATGCAATCGGCTTCGCAACTTAAGTCAGGAGTAAAGCGTGGCGAGACCACTATGCTCGCAGCTCTGGTCGAGATCAAACCAGACCATGTTGTAGAGGTGCCTGACTGCATCGCGAATGTGCTCAAGGAATTTCGCGATGTGATGCCACCCGAATTGCCTAAGGAGTTGCCACCGCGGTGAAATGTTGATCACCGGATCGAGTTGGAACCGGGAGTAAGACCACCAGCAAAGGCACCTTATCGGATGCCCCCACAGGAGTTGACAGAGTTGAGGAAACAGCTCAACGAGTTGCTGGAGGCTGGTCTTGTTCAGCCATCGAAGGCCCTATATGGTGCCCCTGTGCTCTTTCAAAAGAAGCAAGATGGGTCCCTTCGAATGTGCGTAGATTATCGGGCGTTGAACAAGGTTACGATAAGGAACAAGTATCCTATACCGAATGTAGCAGATTTGTTCGACAAGTTGACCAAGGCAGCCTATTTCACCAAGCTAGACTTGCGGTCAGGGTACTGGCAAGTGCGGATAGCCCCTGGGGACGAATCAAAGATGACCATGGTGACGAGATATGGATCGTTTGAGTTCTTGGTGATGCCTTTCGGTCTAACAAACGCCCCAGCTACATTCTGTAACCTCATGAACGACGTCCTATACGAGTTTTTGGATAACTTTGTTGTGGTGTACCTTGATGACATTGTGGTGTACAGTGAGACCCTTGAGGCACATGTGGAGCACCTTGGGAAGGTGTTCTCTAAACTAAGGGAGCACTCGTTATATGTCAAAAAGGAAAAATGTGAGTTTGGCATGCAGGAGATCTTGTTTCTCGGGCACAAAGTGAGTAAGGGAAAGATCCGCATGGATGAGAGAAAAATCCAGGCAATTGTGGAGTGGTCCTTCCCAAAGACGGTGTCAGAGTTGAGATCGTTTCTAGGCTTGGCTAATTACTACCGACGGTTCATCGCAGGATTTTCCAAATTGGTCAGTCCCCTCACAGATTTGTTAAAGAAGGGGAAACCATGGGAGTGGACAGTCCAGTGTGAAGAAACCTTCGAGAAAGTCAAAGAGGCGGTGACCTCCGAGCCTGTGCTTAGACTGCCAGACTTCGAGAGCCCTTTTGAGGTACACACAGACGCCTCGGATAAGGCTATAGGGGGAGTGCTGATCCAGGAGGGCCACCCCATAGCCTATGAAAGTCGAAAGTTGAAGGAAGCGGAGCAGCGCTACTCGGCGCATGAGAAAGAGATGACTGCTGTGATTCATTGCCTGAGTGTTTGGAGGCACTACTTGTTGGGAACCAGGTTCACTGTGGTGACGGATAACGTTGCCAACACTTTCTTCAAAACACAGAAGAACCTGTCGGCCAAGCAGGCAAGGTGGCAGGAGTTTCTTGCTGAGTTTGACTTCACCTGGTTGCATCGTGCGGGACGAGAGAACCGGGTGGCTGATGCGTTGAGTCGAAAGAAGGTGCAATCCTTTGTGGCTTCCTTGACCTTGGTCCAGTCCGATTTTGCCGAGCGGATAAAGTTGGCTGTTGAGGCTGATGTTGCCTACTGCAAGACCAGGCGACAAGTCTTAGATGGTGTTGTTTGGAAGTATTGGGTCGAAAATGATCTCCTCTATGCAAAGGGAGGTAGATTATATGTCCCTAAAGGCGGGGGATTGAGGCGCGAGTTGTTGAAAGAGACCCACGATCCGCAATGGGCAGGACATCCGGGTGTGGAAAGGATGTTTGCCTTAATATCGAGGAATTACTTCTGGCCGAAGATGTTGGAGGACATTGAGTTGTATGTCCGCACTTGTCTAGTGTGTCAACTAGACAAAGCCGAGAAGAGGAAGCAGGCTGGGCTGCTTCAACCACTGCCAATACCAGAGGGACCTTGGGAGTCTCTTTCTATGGATTTTATAGTAGGCATGCCAGTGGTGGATAGAATGGGATCCAACTTGGTAGTGGTCGATCGATTCTCTAAGTATGCAGTCTTCATTGCAGCGCCTCAAGTTTGTACTGCAGAACTAGCCACAGAGCTGATGTTCAAATACGTGGTGAAAGTATTTGGGCTCCCTAGAGACATTGTGAGCGATCGAGATGCTCGGTTCACTAGTAAATTCTGGACAGTTTTGTTCAAACTGCTTAGTTCAGAATTGAAGTTCTCCACCGCAAACCATCCGCAGACAGATGGCCAGACGGAGCGGGTGAATGCTTTGGTGGAGGAGTACTTGCGGCACTATGTGACTGCAAGCCAGCGAAATTGGGTAAGTTTACTTGATGTTGCCCAATTTTGCTACAATCTGCATAAGTCTTCTGCAACAGGATTGAGCCCATCAGAGCTAGCATTTGGGCGTCAACCTTTAACACCTGCCGAGATAGTCAAGCAGCAAACGCAAGGAAGCTGCCCAGCTGCATATGGATTTGCCCGTGATAAACAGGAGCTCATTGATCAGGCACGGGATAGCTTGGCTATGGCACAGCAGAGGATGAAGGAGTATGCAGATAGACATAGACGGCCCTTGGAGTTTCAAGAAGGGGACCTTGTGCTCTTGAAACTCACACCTCAGATATAGAAGAAGGTGACGGACAAGCGGTACCATAAGGGTCTTGTCCAAAAGTATGATGGGCCATTCAAGGTAGTCAAGCGAGTTGGGAATGTAGCCTATCGGCTTGAACTACCCGCGAGCATAAAGATCCATCCGACCTTCCATGTGAGCTTCCTCAAACCATTTCATCAAGATGAGACGCGTGAGCAAGGGAAGAGAGCTCCTCCAACTGTCCGGAAAGAGTTCCAAAAGAAGTTGAAGGAGATTCTTGCTCACAACACTCAGGGCGCGAGCAGCAAGAATAGGCGCACTGATTTTCTTGTTCGATGGGAAGATGGAAGTGAGTCATGGGAAAGGGATGTGACACTGTGGCAGTTTGAAGACCAGGTGCAGGCGTACTTGGAAACCCTCCCGACGAGGACGTCAGCTCCATCCAGTGGGGGAGAGTTTGTCACACCCTCGTGAGCTGGATGCGCGCGGGGCGCGCATGATTTGCGCGCAGTGTGCGAGATTTGCGCGCAGCGCTTAAACTGTAACGACCCTTGACCCTTAAAACTCGAGATAAATTTTTTTTTTTAATTTAATTCACCCACTTATTCCCCAATTCACTTAGGTTGTATTCCTGTACAGTGTCGAAACATTTTCCTAATTCTTTTCTCGTAATTTATAATTGATTTTCATATTTTAACTTATATTGCCGATAGAAATTTCGGCAGCATAACGGCTTATATATAAGCCTACCCACCTGCAAATCAATTGTATTCCACAATCCTAGATATCCACAACTACCAAGTATACTTTCCAAATCCATCTCTACCACACAATGCATCTATTTCGATTTAATACTAGTAATCTCGAAATATAATCCCAAGGTAGTAATGTTTACATCGTTCCTTACAAAATTACATCCCAACTGATAATTCCAATATATGTCTGTGCATACAATTATGTCTGGTACAGGAATGTAAATGTATACCTTTCGCGTGTACAAAGTAGCTTAGGGTAGTTCTTCCCAGCAGCTTACGTCGTGTACGCGGCAGATAGTGTCTATAGATTCACTGCAAATGATCTGAAGGTAGAGGGGTGAGCTTTTGGGGAAAAGCCCAGTAAGAGAATATTCTTAAAGCAGTTCTAATACATAAAAGCATTTGAAATTGTTCATAAAATGAAACTTAATGCAATACATAAACTTTCATTTCATGCGTACGCGTCATAAAGCATGCGAATATTTAAAACAAAACACATACTTAACCATTTTGCAACTTTTCATAAACCTTTCATGAACATTTCATAAATCATTTCGTAAACATTTCATGAATAATTCATAGTCATTTCGTAAACATTTCATGCATACTTCATAATCATTTCATAAGCATTTCATGCATATTTCATAATCATTTCATAAACTCTCATCATAGTCGATTTTATAATTAAAATCGAGGAGACTAGGCTATAACTAAGTCATGCGATACGTGTCATTCTCCATTGGAGAGTCATCATACCTATGGCCATGGTAAGGGGGCTGTAGAATGGATCAGATTCGTACAGCAATAATAATTATAATTAGGGGTAGTATCTTCTTATTTCTTATCATATACTAGCACATAGCTAGGGCACGGGCACCTGTGGCACTCACCATGCGGGGAACATTCATCCGTGCTGCGCGGGCACGAGATACTACCAAAACATTATCGTAAACCACCAGTAACACGACATCTTCCACAAAGGTTGAGTCAAGTGCTAAAGGGGCCAACGTACCGGCACCCCAAGTGGTGGAGCCGGAACACCACGAGAAGTAGCCAAGCATGAAGCCTAAGTCTCAAAACATATTTTCCTTTTTCGTAAATACTTTTGAAAACGTCAAAAGTTCCATTTCAAAGCGTAAATATGGGTTTTCAAGCCATCATAAAACTTTCAAGTATTTTCATAATTCGAAAGTTTATTTCATAAACATAGATGTTCTAGCGAACATTTTGTAAAACGAAATCATGTTTTGTAAACAGTTTCGCAAGTATGGACGCCTTGATAAATCATTTTAAATCATATGCTCTTTCATAAAATCATTTCTCAATGAAATAAGAATGCAATATCAGAACTAAGTTAAGTAATACCCCTTACCTCGATTTATCGGGTATCTCGAATTCGAACGGTGACGTCTCCTAGTACCTCTTTTAATCCTTTCTACAATTCACCTACACCGAAATCGTTTACTTAGCATCTTATTCATACGAATTGCGTTAAAATCGTAACCTAGCGTCACTACTGCGTGTGTACGTATTATTGTATATCCTTAGGGCAACACGCACGTTTATATATTTATTCACTATTGATATATTTGCTCCTACAAGTATTAACATACACCATTATTATATACATCCACATGTATACACGCATAAAAATACATATTTATATATATATACACTCCTATATGTATATATATAAATATACTTTTACTGTTTTCATGTTTCCTATCTCATATATATACATTCTTTGTGTATATACATATACTTGCACACATTCACCTTTCATACCCCTACAAGTATATGCACCTAAATAAATAACTATATCTATATATATATATATATATATATATATATATATATATATATATATATATATTATCATTGTTTTCCATTTTTCCTTATCACATATGCATATACATTTTTTTTTTGTGCAAATACTAGCATACCCAATTTATTATAGACTTATTTGTACATGTACCTAAGTAAATAAATATTCATTATATATATTTTTACTTCTCATCTTTCCAATTATTGTCAAATTAATCTACACTAAACATGCTTGTATTTCAATTAATTCCTACAACATCATGCTTCCATAAAACAATTATACATACATTAAACTAAATAAAATTCAGGTTTTTACCTAGGAATTAACTGGTACAAGGATGGGGAATATCAACTGGGTATATATTTTTTTTTTGGTATACTGCCACTGTAGATGTACTGTGGCGTCGGAACAGGGTGACCGGACGGGTAGTACAGGCGATGGGAGGTTGCCGGGCTCGGGTTCAGTGGAAGGCCGGCGTGGGTCTTCTCCGTTTGCTGCAAAACGCGAAACAGAGGAAAAATCCCTCTGTTTCCATTTTCGTTTTCCATGCGAGAGGAGAGGGAGAGAAGAGAAAGAGGGGGTCGGGTCTGTGTCTGGGTGAGGAAGGCTGCCGGTCCAGAGTAACCTCCGGCATTGGTGTGCCCACCGGTGGAAGCAGAAGACAACAGGCAGAAACGACGAGAGGTTCGGGTTTCTCGGTTTCGGGCGACGGGGAAGGAAAGGAGAAAAGAGAGGTCGTCGAATTCCTGGGAGGGAAGGCTGGGTCCAATCGCCGGTGAGGGAAAAGGGTGGTCGGCAGGCGAACGGCGGGAGCGGCTCCGATCGCTGTAACTGAGAAGAGAAACGAGGGGGGGCGGGTTTTGTCTTTTGGGATCGCGCGATCCCCTTTTTTTTTTCTTTTTTTTTTGTTTAGTTTTTCTTTTTCTTTTCTTTTTCTTTTTTTTTTTACTTTTTAATTTTATTTTTATTTTTTTTATTTTTATCATATATATATTATTTATATATATCTATTTATATTTATATTTATATATATATATATATTTTATATTTTTATTGTATATGTTATATTTGTATTTTTATATATATATGTATATTTTTAATTATATTTTCATTCTTGGAAAATTACATCTATATATATATATATATATATATATTTTGTTTAATCTAAAAACAAAAAATTTGCGGTGTTTACATTCTCCCCACCTTTAAAGAATTTGGTCCTCCAAATTCCTCTGAGTCCATCAGAATAGGTGTGGGTTCTTTTCCTTCATAAGACTCTCTAGCTCCCATGTAGCTTCAATGGTGTTGCCAGAGAACCTTTACCAGAGGTATCGTCTTCGATCGAAGTACTTTTTCCTTCCTGTCCAAAATCCGGATAGGTCGCTCAATGTAGCTCATATCCTCTTGAATACTCAAATGCTCATACTCAATGATATGTGAAGGATCCGGATTATACTTCCTTAACATCGAGACGTGAAAGACATGTACCCCGGAGAGTTGCGGGGGTAGGGCAAGTCGGTAGGCTACGTCTCTCACTCTCTCTAGAATCTCAAAATGACCAATGAAGCGAGGACTCAGTTTCCCCTTCTTTCCAAGCCACTAGAGACCTACATCTCCTACCATACAAGGTCTCATAAGGTGCCATCCCGATGATAGCATGATAGCTGTTGTTATAAGCAAACTCTGCAAGAGGCAAGTGATCATCCCATGAGCCCTTAAACTCCAAAACGCACGCCCTCAGCATATCCTCTAAGGTCTGAATGGTCCTCTCGGACTGACCATCGGTCTGAGGATGATAGGCTATGCTCAAGTTAAGCTGAGATCCCATGGCTTCTTGAAAATGAGACAAAATCTAGAAGTGAATCGGGAATCTTTATCTGATGTAATGCTCACAGGTGCCCCATGTAGTCGAGCTATTTCTCTCCCATACAACTCTACTAAAGCACTCAAGGAGTCTGTATTTTTTTATGGCTAGGAAGTGGGCACTCTTTGTCAGCCTGTCTACAATTATCCAGATTGCATCATGCCCTTTTCGGGTTCTTGGCAACCCCATAATAAAATCCATAGTAATGTGCTCCCATTTCCAAGTAGACACTGGAAGAGACTTAAGTAGTCCTGCTGGTCTTTGGTGTTCGATCTTAATCTATTGGCAATTTAGACACTTGGCCACAAACTCAGCTACATCTCTTTTCATACCAACCCACCAATACACTCTCCGTAAATCTTGGTACATCTTAGTGCTTCCCGAGTGCATGGTGTACCGAAAACAATGAAACTCTTTTAGGATCTTTTGCCTTAGGGCATCATCGTTTGAGACACTAACTTATCACAATTTCTCATTTATCCTTAATGAGAACTTATTCTTAATTTATATCACTTGATCCAAATCACTTCACATACTAGACATATTCGTTCCTTGCATACATCTCTTAATCTGATATGACTCGTATATTCAAGATTTATCTCATTTCAAACTTACCTCATTTCGTACATCAATTATATTAAAACTCTTTCCTCATCCTAATTAAGTCTCACATTCAAAACATAAAAATATAGAAGTTACAATCTTTAGATTCAATATGTAATCCATATTCCAAAGTTTCCTTATATCTCAACTTTAAATCATCCTTAAGGGTTTTGGGTCTTTCCCCACTGATTTATAATCCATGTCTTGAGAATCCAATTAACACCCTTTATTAACATATCGTGACCAAAATGACTCCGGATCTCCTTAAAATCTAACACCGGTACACTCCAAAACGAATCACTTGATCCGATAATCTCTTTTTCATGTAATCCTTATAATTATTCTCTCAGCATATCTAATCCAAGCAAGGTCACTTAGTACAGTGGTTTGAGTAATTAATTCGATACTACCTGCTAAATCAATTCTAGAACTTCTCCTTTTAGTTTAGGGGTAACTTGATAAATCGTTTCATCATGTGTCAGAAAACTTTCCCTATTTACAAGGATGTTACTATACTCCGAACACTCCCTATCTATATCAATCATATAAGTAGTGCGACCTTTAGAGTCTTATTTATACCGTTAGTTCCTTGATTCATTCTTCCGGTAGAGTGACTATGTTCTTTCATTGTCACTGTTTTCCTTTATAGATCTCTTCTCTGTCATTCTCTTTATCTTTCTCTTTCTTAGTGACTTTAGAATATACAATTCATATTATCATAATTGCGCCTCGCGCTCTGTTACCTCAAAGTAATTTCAAATGGAGTCATCTTAACTTGACTAAATATCTCAATATCTCTTATGGGTTTCTGAACTTCCTTTATCTAACAGTTCTTGCAACTCCTTTTTCAATTCTTAAAGATCCACAAAGTTCATTCGACAAGGAGACTTTGAGATTGACTGTGTCTCTAGTGCCAAACCTATAGTGAATTCCAACTCTCTCTCCAGTGGTAGCCGGTAGTTCCTCAGGAAACATCCGAAAACTTGCATACCACAGATATGTCCTGAATACTTGGACATTCTCAACTAGTGTCGGAGATGAATGCAATATAACTTTCACATCAACACGTTCATCAAAAACTTTCATTAATAGTCAAAATCATACACTTCGTTCCCTAACTGTAAAACATACCTTAAACTTACTAGGTAAGGAGAAGGTTACAGTCTTAGAGTAGCAGTCTAAACTTACACGGTTGGTGGCTAGCCAATCCATACTCAAAATTACATCAAATCCATACATGTTCAACAAAATTAGATCTGCTAATATGGTCCTATCTCCTACCTTGATTTCACAATTCCTACACACCATATAAGTCCAAGGTAAAGGCTCTCCCATGAGTGACAAGCTTCTTACCCTTCTCAACTGCGGTAGCCCGTCTCTGTGGGTTCTGTCTCTGGGGAGCTTGCCTCTCAGGTTGTCGTGGTGGTTCTGGGGGTTGTGGAATCTGCTTCTGTGGACAATCCTTTACCATGTGCCCCTTTTGTCCACAACCAAAGCAGCTCCCTATGGACCAGTGACACGTAATTCTATGAAATTTACCGTATCTAGTGCAAAATCTGTCGTACCGTTGGAAGCCTCTGGTAGTTTGTGGAGTAGGTACAGGAACTGTGGGCCTATCAATCCTAGCCTGAGACTCATCTGTCCTTTGTCTCTTAGGTTGGCCCCTCTGAAGGTCCTGTCTCACAGACTCCGTTCGCTTACTCTTATCCCTATTCTTTCTCTTAAATGTTGGAGGCTTCATTTTCGAGAAATTCCTCATTCTACCGACATTCCTCTCCTCCCTCCGGGTCTGTACAAGAGGCTGAGGCGCCATAGGTACTGGAGGAACTTGTAGAGGAGGAGGTGGTGGTGCTTGTAGAGGAATCGACACCAGAGTAGAAAATGGTGTCGTGCCAACTGAATCGGAAACGTTTGTCCCTAGATGTTGGACAATCATGGCAGCTATCGATTCCAAACCTCGCTCGAGGCGCTGCTCCAACCGCTGTTCAAATTGAGCCATACGTGTATTGAGGTCCTCTAAGTGCGGTGGAGGAGGTGGAGGTGGCTGAGCCTGCCTCCGAAGACGTCCGCGTCTTCCACTCATCGTGCAGTGATCTAATACCTGCGCGTAATTCCAAAGATCAAGTCTTACATTCATTAGGTATACATTACCTACTACCAGACAAGCACAGACATTTGGGATGTAATTTAATCCTTATTTTTGACACTGACAGTACTAGACAACCTTAGCTCTGATACCACTTAAACTGTAACGACCCTTGACCCTTAAAACTCGAGATAAATTTTTTTTTTTTTAATTTAATTCACCCACTTATTCCCCAATTCACTTAGGTTGTATTCCTGTACAGTGTCGAAACATTTTCCTAATTCTTTTCTCGTAATTTATAATTGATTTTCATATTTTAACTTATATTGCCGATAGAAATTTCGGCAGCATAACGGCTTATATATAAGCCTACCCACCTGCAAATCAATTGTATTCCACAATCCTAGATATCCACAACTACCAAGTATACTTTCCAAATCCATCTCTACCACACAATGCATCTATTTCGATTTAATACTAGTAATCTCGAAATATAATCCCAAGGTAGTAATGTTTACATCGTTCCTTATAAAATTACATCCCAACTGATAATTCCAATATATGTCTGTGCATACAATTATGTCTGGTACAGGAATGTAAATGTATACCTTTCGCGTGTACAAAGTAGCTTAGGGTAGTTCTTCCCAGCAGCTTACATCGTGTACGCGGCAGATAGTGTCTATAGATTCACTGCAAATGATCTGAAGGTAGAGGGGTGAGCTTTTGGGGAAAAGCCCAGTAAGAGAATATTCTTAAAGCAGTTCTAATACATAAAAGCATTTGAAATTGTTCATAAAATGAAACTTAATGCAATACATAAACTTTCATTTCATGCGTACGCGTCATAAAGCATGCGAATATTTAAAACAAAACACATACTTAACCATTTTGCAACTTTTCATAAACCTTTCATGAACATTTCATAAATCATTTCGTAAACGTTTCATGAATAATTCATAGTCATTTCGTAAACATTTCATGCATACTTCATAATCATTTCATAAGCATTTCATGCATATTTCATAATCATTTCATAAACTCTCATCATAGTCGATTTTATAATTAAAATCGAGGAGACTAGGCTATAACTAAGTCATGCGATACGTGTCATTCTCCATTGGAGAGTCATCATACCTATGGCCATGCTAAGGGGGCTGTAGAATGGATCAGATTCGTACAGCAATAATAATTATAATTAGGGGTAGTATCTTCTTATTTCTTATCATATACTAGCACATAGCTAGGGCACGGGCACCTGTGGCACTCACCATGCGGGGAACATTCATCCGTGCTGCGCGGGCACGAGATACTACCAAAACATTATCGTAAACCACCAGTAACACGACATCTTCCACAAAGGTTGAGTCAAGTGCTAAAGGGGCCAACGTACCGGCACCCCAAGTGGTGGAGCCGGAACACCACGAGAAGTAGCCAAGCATGAAGCCTAAGTCTCAAAACATATTTTCCTTTTTCGTAAATACTTTTGAAAACGTCAAAAGTTCCATTTCAAAGCGTAAATATGGGTTTTCAAGCCATCATAAAACTTTCAAGTATTTTCATAATTTGAAAGTTTATTTCATAAACATAGATGTTCTAGCGAACATTTTGTAAAACGAAATCATGTTTTGTAAACAGTTTCGCAAGTATGGACGCCTTGATAAATCATTTTAAATCATATGCTCTTTCATAAAATCATTTCTCAATGAAATAAGAATGCAATATCAGAACTAAGTTAAGTAATACCCCTTATCTCGATTTATCGGGTATCTCGAATTCGAACGGTGACGTCTCCTAGTACCTCTTTTAATCCTTTCTACAATTCACCTACACCGAAATCGTTTACTTAGCATCTTATTCATACGAATTGCGTTAAAATCGTAACCTAGCGTCACTACTGCGTGTGTACGTATTATTGTATATCCTTAGGGCAACACGCACGTTTATATATTTATTCACTATTGATATATTTGCTCCTACAAGTATTAACATACACCATTATTATATACATCCACATGTATACACGCATAAAAATACCTATTTATATATATATACACTCCTATATGTATATATATAAATATACTTTTACTGTTTTCATGTTTCCTATCTCATATATATACATTCTTTGTGTATATACATATACTTGCACACATTCACCTTTCATACCCCTACAAGTATATGCACCTAAATAAATAACTATATCTATATATATATATATATATATTATCATTGTTTTCCATTTTTCCTTATCACATATGCATATACATTTTTTTTTTGTGCAAATACTAGCATACCCAATTTATTATAGACTTATTTGTACATGTACCTAAGTAAATAAATATTCATTATATATATTTTTACTTCTCATCTTTCCAATTATTGTCAAATTAATCTACACTAAACATGCTTGTATTTCAATTAATTCCTACAACATCATGCTTCCATAAAACAATTATACATACATTAAACTAAATAAAATTCGGGTTTTTACCTAGGAATTAACTGGTACAAGGATGGGGAATATCAACTGGGTATATATTTTTTTTTGGTATACTGCCACTGTAGATGTACTGTGGCGTCGGAACAGGGTGACCGGACGGGTAGTACAAGCGATGGGAGGTTGCCGGGCTCGGGTTCAGTGGAAGGCCGGCGTGGGTCTTCTCCGTTTGCTGCAAAACGCGAAACAGAGGTAAAATCCCTCTGTTTTCGTTTTCGTTTTCCAGGCGAGGGGAGAGGGAGAGAAGAGAAAGAGGGGGTCGGGTCTGTGTCTGGGTGAGGAAGGCTGCCGATCCAGAGTAACCTCCGGCATTGGTGTGCCCGCCGGTGGAAGCAGAAGACAACAGGCAGAAACGACGAGAGGTTCGGGTTTCTCGATTTCGGGCGACGGGGAAGGAAGGGAGAAAAGAGAGGTCGTCGAATGCCTGGGAGGGAAGGCTGGGTCCGATCGCCGGTGAGGGAAAAGGGTGGTCGGCAGGCGAACGGCGGGAGCGGCTCCGATCGCTGTAACTGAGAAGAGAAACGAGGGGGGGCGGGTTTTGTCTTTTGGGATCGCGCGATCCCCTTTTTTTTTTCTTTTTTTTTTTGTTTAGTTTTTCTTTTTCTTTTCTTTTTCTTTTTTTTTTAATTTTTAATTTTATTTTTATTTTTTTATTTTTATCATATATATATTATTTATATATATCTATTTATATTTATATTTATATATATATTATATTTTTATTGTATATGTTATATTTGTATTTTTATATATATATGTATATTTTTAATTATATTTTCATTCTTGGAAAATTACATCTATATATATATATATATATTTTTTTGTTTAATCTAAAAACAGAAAATTTGCGGTGTTTACAAGTACCATATCCCCGGTACAAATACTACTGTTGCCAACTTAAAATCATGAGTCAGATAGTTTATTTCATGATCAAGGAGTTGTCTGACTCCATAATTGACTATCTTCCCATTATACATCAATACACAGCTCCTTCATTATTTTGAGGTATCCATACTCACTGAGAACCTCTTGAGTTGTTGGGTATGGTGAAATTAATCACGGTGGTCAGTTCATACTTCACTACACCGAAATTCATGTCACATCTATCATCTTATTTATCATCTCATTCAAAGACCACGTTTTCTTGGTTAAACGTGTCAACAAAAAAATATACCCTTTTTAGAACTCGCAACAACCATCTGTAAAAGCAATTTTTCCAATTGTTGCTTATAATTTTCCCTGGACTTTAACTGCACTCAACATATCATCAATAAGGATGATGACAAATCGGTCCAGGTAAAGTTTAAATAACTCATTGTAGTTGAGCTCCACTACTTATTTCAATCGTCCATATCCTTGACTTATTTACGCATAAGCGTATAAGATCCTTCAAAATCGCTTACGTTTTCAGGTACTAACCTGCATCATTTCCTTTTCTTATCTTAACGGCTCTTATTAAATTTTACTCTGTTAACCTTTATGATTTGTCAAATTTTAATATTCTTATCGTCTTAGTAAAGGTATCCTAATGCTAAAGGTATTTATTACGACGATCGATTTCACGTTATAGGTTATATATATACTTTTAGACGCTGTCAAGTCTTCAGGCGGGGAGGTATTTTGAAATACCTTTATTAACCTTCAAACTTAACCACATAGACTGGTTATGGTTATATCCATCTTTATCCTTGGTTATAATTTATATTCCCTACTTATCACTTAATCCCAATTACTTCGCATATTAAGGGTATTCCTTACCTAGCATATGTCTCTTACTCCAATACATCTTGTATTTAGGATCTATCTTATCTTAAAGATTATCTCATTTCTATATCCCTCATGACAAAACTCTTTCATTATTCATTCCGTGAGTACAATCCTTTACTCCTTTAATTTCAACTGTTGCACCCCTTTTTATCACTTGTCAACACTTACAGTATACTTTTCAGTGATGTTTTCACCCCTGTTTTCAACTTAAAATCTCTATATCCATATTCCGTTAATTAATCCTCCTCTATTAGGGGTACTCATTTATCAGTATTATGCCCAATGATGTAGGCATTCATGCTTTTTACTCACTTATATGCGAATGAAGGTGGTATGAATAAATGTGTGGCACCAAGATCAATGAACATATGTACTTCATTATTCATAACAAGTGTAGTATCTTACACCACATCCATGAAACATCAATAGTGTCCTGGTCCAAGACATCCTCTCGCCTTCGTCCAACAGCCTACTTTCCTTTTTCTCTTCGGCTATGGCCTCCCTTTTCATTGTAGCTATACTAACGAAGTTTTTCTCTATCTCTTTACTTTTCTGTGGGGTGATCTCGCCCAACCCTGTGCAATCAAAATCAATGGTCCGTCTTACCACACTTAACGGCCATTTTCATCAATACAGTGTAGGGATAGACCCTCCTTCCGTGGTATCTACCACACATCCCACACTGCTTACAATGCTTACACTGCTACACTGCTTCGTAGCAGGTCGGGGTCCTCCAATCACAATGCCCCTCAAGAGTGCCAAAATTGGATGCACTGGGGCCTTATCAATTATCTTACTCCATGATTCATCAAATTAAATCAAATTAAATTTTTTACCAATTACCATTTTCCCATTCTGACATTTCTGTCATTTCTCGATTCTCTTTTCTGTCTCTATTTCAGCCCTCACTACCTTTCCCAATCTCAGAGGCGTGCAATTCATGTTCTTATTTACCCAACTGTAAATCTGCGCACTGCCTCGGTATAGGTAATATATCACGGGCCAATCGGACTCTAATTGAAAAGTTGAGCCATTTCATGAACTTTTAGACATCTCGACTGTCACTTGTTCATAGTGTCGAGGTAATATCTGCCCAGGAATATAATTGAGTTTCATACTCATAAGCATACTCATCAATAAATCAAATCCTCTAGGTAAGAGTAAGGACTTTTATCTATCATTTCTTTTAAACAATGTCCAGGATATCCTGTCACCGGAATACATCCATAAACATTTCTCATCTTAGCTCTGGATGTTTAACACTTAAGATGGGTCGAGCGGGTTTCCACCAATGCTCCGCTGCGCCCTCGAATCTCATTCATAATCTGAGCAATCAGCTCCTCAAAATAATCTCCACACTCCGCTCCAACCTCGCAAAGCGTGTCTTAATACTGTCCGATCTCTCTGTCGGACACAGTGGGGCATGCTCAACATTAGCCTTCATTTCAATTTCATCCTAATTCTCACAGGTCAACTCAGCACGACTAGTAAACTCAGGTCTACCTCTACGACCTCTGCCTCGTGCTCTACCTTCTCTATTGCGACTAATATTAGGTATTCCTGCATTCTCAACCATTTCTTAGTCAAAACCCATCTCGATATACACTATTGTATCTAACCAAGCACAGTAACACAGGGATGTAATTCCTAATTACTGACACTGACACACATCAGACCAATTGCACTCTGATACCACCTTTATATGTCACGACCCAAAACTACCCAAAAATCAGAGTAAATTTTTCGTATTTTATTATTTTCTTTCATGCTTACCTGTCCTCTGATCGTGACCACACTCCACTAACAATTGGGTTGTGCGTCAATGCCAGTCCCACCATTTATTATTCATATAACTTAATTCTTTCTCAGTCATTTATAAGTGTTTACAATATTTATACATCCCCTAAAGTTACTTACAAACATGTTACTGTACTATGCTTATTTAGATACAATATGTACAAGTGTATATACCTTAAATGATGGGCAGCAGTGGATATCCGAAATGCAATATTCAATCGCCTCAACATCTACTGGAGATTGTCTGTGTGAGAAAATGAAAGGGGTGAGCACATCAAACTCGGTAAGGTAATCCTACGAACAAGTAGGTAACCATACTACCTACATGAACGTAGTGCCATGCATAAACCACCCTTTCTCCACACATTTTAAAACAGATGATATGAGTTATGATGTTATGTAAATCCATTCGCATGGCAAAATTCAACATGCAATTATTTCAAATCATTTCTTTCTCGTTTAAAATTTCACAACAAGGCCAGGACTCAACCCATCCCTCGGGTGGTCTTGACTCACATAAAACCATAAAAATCGATTTACATTCACACATGGGTTTGAAAAGCATGGAAATAATCATCATGCACGTTTGATTAAAAAAACCCAGTTTAATCTCATCAAAGTTGTCAACATGCGAGACGAGGCAATATCTGTATAACGGTAATAACCAAGACTATGGTCGTGTGTCCTCGTGAGCCCCTCTAATACACGGATCCTAGTGTGCGGGGTCTCACCCTGATCGAGAACCGCCCGGAAGGTGGGTCAATCCAACCCGTCAATCTTATCCGATCCCACGCATCCGAAGATGCCGTATCCGCAGATACCCTGTATCCGAAGATGCCGTATCACACAACTTAAAATATCATGCGAGCTGAGCTCTAGCACGTCACATGTCAATAAAAACACGTAGGCGGCTCTGTTTCCTCAAAACAGTTTTCAAAACAATTTCATCGTTGAAACTATGAAATGCTGTGCATTTTTCTTTCAAGGTTAGCCAGCTTACTCATGCATGCATCAAAACACCTCCAGAACGAGCAGCAACCTCTTGTTCTTGCTCCTCCCAATTTTTCCTAATTTTATAAATTTTACCCTTAACAAGGGTATTTTGGTAATTTGCCCATTCGGGGCACTAAAATTATTATTTGACCTCTAGACCCTTCAGATAATTTTTAAAGGACTGCAATTGAACTTAAAATTTCATAAAGTTACCTCTAGCAGTTCGCAGAATTCCCTTACCTTATTTTTCTGTCGAGTCTGACCTTTCCTTTTCCAACTGCTGTCTTGTCACACAGTCCGATCTGCTCCCAATCCAATATCCAGAACTGCGTATAAATATTCTTCAGGTCAGATATCATACAATTTAATTGTATTTCCTATTTTCTGGGCTTAATTTAAATCATTGGGCCTATTTACCCCTATTGGGCCTGATTACACCTTAATGGGCCTTAATCGGCCTTAAGCCTGTTTTCCACTTAATTTTCACATTATCGAGTCCTATTGGGCTCATTGGGCCCACCAATAATTTCTCAGGCCTCGTTCTAACTCTCGAATAGCTCAATTCATTATTTACGACAATTTATCTAAATTTTCATAATTTAATTTATTTTATGCGGAAATTAGATCTGAAGCACGCATAACGATGCAAATTGTCGTAAATAAGGGTTACTTACCTGAGATTCCATGCTAGTACGTAAATCGAGGCTGTCTCGAGCTCTCATTTGACGTCGATTGTCGAGCTACACAGTTTCATAATTTTCGAGTAAGTTTTCAGTCGAAAATTAATTAAATAAAATATTCTCAAATTTAAATCGATCAATTTCGACCGCTACTGACTTACCTGTAGCTCGATTACATCGCCGGGATTTTTTTCCAATTTTTCCTCTTTTTCTTTTTTCCCTTTTTCTCTTTTTTTCCTTCTTTCTTGGCTGAACCGGTTCAGTCCAATTCAGACCGGTCCGGTTCATTCGGTTCACTCCCGGTCTAACTTTCACCCCCACCGTTCGGGGCTTTTTCGACCGGCCTCTGTCGGCTTCCACCTCCAGCTTGTCCGCGGGGTAGTCCGATGCATGGATCTAGGGTCGGTTTCGCCAAAGCTCGCCAGAAAGTGGCCGGTCCGACCTCTTCTCTCCTCCGACGTCGGCACCCAATTTTTACTCTTCCGATCGGTGCCGTTTTTGGCTGATCTGTGCCTGGATCGACGTCTCAGACGTTCCCCTCTGGCCGGTGGTGGGTCGCTCCTCCCCTCCTCGGTAGCCGGTCACCTCCTTTTCCTCTTTTTCTCTTTTTCTCTCTCGATCTCTCTCTCCCTCTCTTTTCCCTCGTCAGTCGCGTCCTCTTCTCCCTCTTTCGGCGTCGGTGAGGCTCGATCGCCCCGTCTGGTCCGTTCGTCGAGCTCCGTCGATGAGCAGATGGGCCTCCCTCGCATGCTTCCTTCTGTTTTCCCTTGCAGAATCGCGAATCTCTTCTCCCTCTTTCGACGTCGATGAGGCTCGATCGCCCCGTCTAGTCCGTTCGTCGAGCTCCGTCGATGAGCAAATGGGCCTCCCTTGCATGCTTCCTTCTGTTTTCCCTTGCAGAATCGCGAATCGCGATTCTGCTTTCTATTTCCCTTTCTTTTTTTTTATTATTTATTTTTATTATTATTTTAATCATTAAAATACTATTATTTGTCAAAATATCTAAAAAAAATTATTAATTTATTCAATAAATCCCTAATTGAATTTATCAGTATTATTTTAACTTTTCGGTATATTTTTCGATTATTTTCGAGATTATTTTTCGAAGTAAAAATTTTGATTAATCCGATTAATTTCAATAAATTGATATCTTGATCAATTTAACCCAGAATAAATTTATTTCACCTTTATTGACTAAGATTTCTCAATCCATTATTTTTAATTAAATTTTTCTCATCGAATGTATACCGACTTTCGATTTTTTGACCATTTTACCCTTGTACGTGTTTGAGAATTCCATTCCAATCCTTTTGCATATTTAATTTCGTGTTTTAACTAAAATCGGGTCTTACAGTTTTGGTCACGATATGTTAAGAACGGGTGTTAATTGGATTCTCAAGACATGGATTATAAATCAGTGGGGAAAGACCCAAAACTCTTAAAGATGATTTAAAGTTGAGATATAAGGAAATTTTGGAATATGGATTACATATTTAATCTAAGGATTGTAACTTCTATATTTTTATGTTTTGAATGTGAGACTTAATTGGGATGAGGAAAGAGTTCTAATATAATTGATGTACGAAATGAGGTAAGTTTGAAATGAGATAAATCTTGAATATACGAGTCATATTGGATTAAGAGATGTATGCAAGGAATGAATATTTTTAGTATGTGAAGTGATTTGGATCAAGTGATATAAATTAAGAATAAGTTCTCATTAAGGATAAATGAGAAATTATGATAAGTTAGTGTCTCAAACGATGATGCCCTAAGGCAAAAGATCTTAAAAGAGTTTCATTGTTCTCGGTACACCATGCACTCGAGAAGTACTAAGATGTACCAGGATTTACGGAGGGTGTATTGGTGGGTTGGTATGAAAAGAGATGTAGCTGAGTTTGTGACCAAGTGTCTGATTTGCCAACAGATTAAGATCGAACATCAACGACCAGCAGGACTACTTCCTAGGACCCGAAAGGGGCATGATGCAATCTGGGTAATCTTAGACAGGTTGACAAAGAGTGCCCACTTCCTAGCCATCAAAAAATACAGACTCCTTGAGTGCTTTAGTAGAGTGGTATGTGAGAGAGATAGCTCGACTGCATGGGGCACCTGTGAGCATTACGTCAGATAGAGATTCTCGATTCATTTCTAGATTTTGGGCTCATTTTCAAGAAGCCATGGGATCTCAGCTTAACTTGAGCACAGCCTATCATCCTCAGACCGATGGTCAGTCCGAGAGGACATTCAGACCTTAGAGGATATGCTGAGGGCGTGCGTTTTAGAGTTCAAGGGCTCATGGGATGATCACTTGCCTCTTGCAAAGTTTGCTTATAACAACAGCTATCATGCTAGCATCGGGATGGTACCTTATGAGGCCTTGTATGGTAGGAGATGTAAGTCTCCAATGGCTTGGGAAGAAGTGGGTGACAGAAGGATCTTGGCTCCTAAGTTGGTAGAACAGGCAGTAGAAGGTGTTCGAATAATCTGTGATAGACTTAAGACCGCACAAAGCAGGCAGAAGAGTTATGCGGATAAGCATAGATGGCAACTTGAGTTTCAGATAGGGGACTCTGTGTTTCTTAAGGTATCTCCGAGTAAGGGTATCATGCGATTCGGGAAGAAGGGGAAGTTGAGTCCTCACTTCATTGGTCCTTTTGAGATCTTAAAGAGAGTGGGAGACGTAGCCTACAGACTTGCCCTACCCTCGCAGCTCTCCGAGGTACATAATGTCTTCCATGTCTCGATGTTAAGGAAGTATAATCCGGATCCCTCACATATCATTGAGTATGAGCCTTTGAGTATTCAAGAGGATATGAGCTACATTGAGCGATGTATCCGGATATTGGAAATAAAGGAAAAGGTACTTCGATCGAAGACGATACCTCTGGTAAAGGTTCTCTGGCAACACCATTCGATAGAGGAAGCTACATGGGAGCTAGAGAGCCTTATGAAGGAAAAGTACCCACACCTATTCTGATGGACTTGGATGAATTTGGGGACCAAATTCTTTTAAGGTGGGGAGAATGTAAACCCCACAAATTTCCAATGTTAATTTAATTATATAAAAATGAAAATAATATATATTAACAGAAGCGTAAATATTCGTTGTAGGGCTCGAGGACTATAGGAATCGAGAAGCCCGTGGGATGACTAGGAACCCGAAGATACAAGAAGTAATAAGGCGAATGCAAGTATGGAAGGATTAGAAAATTTTAATTTGTTATTCGAAAAGTGTCGATGTAAACACTTGTATCGAGAACTCATGAAGAATGATGGAATCCCGATATTTTTTTAATTTCGGAATAAGGAAAATCTCACGGAAGGCATGATATTATGTCCTTGGATAAATTATATAAGAAAATGTATATATGTAGATATGTATATAGGTATAATATATATATATATATACTAGACAATTTAAAATGGAAAAATGATGATATACATATATGACAAATATATATATATATGTATTGTAAAGTATAATGTATAAGACATTTAATATAATAATAATAATAATAATAATAATAAATAAATAAATAACAATGACAATACACAAACAATATATTCATACTAATATAATGTATGAATATACATTGATACACTATATATGAGTGGGTATAAGAATATAATAACCATACAAATACATAACAATTAATACTATATACTAATATAATATATATATATATACATTAAACTAATATATATATATATATGTATTAAGGCATGTACGAAATTGGCTTAGAAAAGCCAATTCCGTCTGCCACTGTTGCAATTGGAAAGGAAATCAAACAAAAAAAAAAACAGAGGAGGCTCGGGCGGGAAAAAAGGAAGAGAGAAAGAGGAGAAGAGGAGGAGAAGAAAAGAGGGAGGAAAGGGAAGTAGTCTACCGGGGGAGAAGAAAAAGGAAAGGAAAGGGAAGCAGTCCGTCGGGGAAGAAGAAAAAGGAAAGGAAAGAAAGGAAAGGGACGCAGTCCGTTGGGGAAGAAGAAAGGAAGGAAGAAAAGAAAATAGAGGGACTGCTGGCCGAGGAAGAGAGGGGAAGAAAAAGGGAAAGGAAGGGAGGAGAGGAAAATAAAAAGAAGAGAGGACTGATCGGGAGAGTGAAACCGAGAGAAGGAGAAGAAACTATGGAGCAGACCAAACCGAGGCTGAAAAGGAGGAAGGAGCAGAGCTGAATCAAAGCTAGAACAGAGGCAGGGGGGAGGAAATTGAAACCAAAACAGGAAATTGAGGCAGGACCGAGAGCTGAACTGGAACAGAGGAGGATCGGTGAGGCAGAACAGGGCAACCTGGAAATAGAGGCTGTAACTGAGGCCAAGCAGGGGAAACCGTAAGGGAGAAAGGGGCTGGAACCGAAGGAGAAAGGGAGGAAGAAGAAGGGCTGACCGAGAGGAAAAGGAGAAAAGAAAAGAAGAAAGAAAAAAAAGGAAAAAAAAAGAAAAGAGAAAAAGAAAGGAAGGTAAGATTTAAGTATATACATGCATATTAAATTTACATGTATATATATATAGATTGAATTATAAGCATGATTAGTATAAATTTAAATGGTGTAAAAAAAAGGGTAGTGATGAATGATGGATAAAGGGAGAGGTAGATGCATGTATGTATATATGTATATATATATATATATATATATTTATGTGAGGGTGTGTAAATGGAAACAAGTAAAAATGATATATATATATATATATATACATATATCCATGTGGGTATGTATGAGTATACATATACATATATTGAGTATTTACTTAGGTGTACATATAAAGGAATGTATGAGAGATGTGTATATACTAGGAGGTATATACAAATGAAGGTATAAGGTAAGAATGTGTTTTAATATATGTACATACATGGGATGGATACATGTGATGAGGAAAGAAATGAAAACAAATAATGATGCATATATAGGAATATATATACATATATACTCGCCAGTATATACATGTAGTTGTATATAATAATAGGTATACCGAGGTGTGTACGTACAAAAATAATATAGGGTAAGAAAATATATATATACGTACGTGAATAGCCTAGGTACGCACGATTAAATGTACACACGAGGAAGAACGAATAGGTTACGATTTTAACGTATTTCAAGTGACTCGTATGAATAGGAAGCTAAGTAAACTACCTTCGATGTAGGTAAAACGTAGACGAAATTGACAGAGGTGTTGGAAGGCGTCATTTCGCGAACGTGAGATATCCGATACATCGAGGTAAGGGGTATTATTTAACTTAGTTTCGATAATGCATTTTTGTGTCACCAATAAATAATTTTATGAAAGAGCATATGATTTGAAGTGATTTATCAATACTTTTATACTTGTGAAACTATTTACGATGCATGTCTTAATTTATCGAAATATTTTTCGAGTACTTTCCATGTTGTGAAATGAATTTCCTAAGATATGAAGTGTATGGATGTTTTACATTTATTTATGTTTTTATATCCATACTGTTGAAGAAACTCCGACAATTTCAAAAGTATTTAAGAAAAGAAATTGTTTTCGAAAGGGGATTGTGGGGGCCACCTCTTGAGTCCTACGGGAACAAAGTGCCACACAATCTTTCGATTTTATGAAAGAGTATTCAGATTTCAAGGAAATTTGATGTTATTACTCGATATGGGTTTATGAATTATAAAACCCAAGAAAGATTTTGAAAACTCTGTTTTGAGACTATAGGCTTCATGCATGGTTACTTCTTGTGGTGTTCCGGCTACACCACCTGAGGTGCCGGTACGTTGGCCCTTTTAGCAATTGACTCAACCTTTGTGGAAGATGTCATGCTACTGGTGGTTTACGATGATGTTTTGGTAGTATCTCGTGCCCGCGTAGCACGGATGAATGTTCCCCGCACGGTGAGTGCCACAGATGCCCGTGCCCTAGCTATGTGCTAGTATATGATAAGAAATAAGAAGATACTACCCATGTTTATAATTATTATTGCTGTACGAACCTGATCCATTCTACAACCCCCCTTACCATGGCCATAGGTATCATGTTTAACTCTCTACGGAGAATGACACGTATCGCATGACTTAGTTATAGCCTGGTCTCCATGAATTAGTTATGAATGATAAATGTGGCAACGAATATGTGCCTTATGAATTTCAATGATTGGTTATGAACCAACACGTTTATGTAATGTTTACAAAGTCATTATGAAATGTTTCATGAAAGTTTCACAAAATGTTTATGACATGTTTACGAAAGTAAAACGAGATGATTATGCAATGTATGTGAAAAGCTTATGAAAGAATTTATAGCATGGTTGAGCATGATTCTTGCTTTGAACTTACATGCTTTATGACTTTTACAATGAATTGCATGCAGTGATGATTTAAGTTTTTCCTTTTATTTAAAGTATGATCTTACAAATAACTTTTACATGCTTTTCATATATATATCTATATATCTATATATATATATATATATATATATATATATATATATATATATAAATATCAAGATTAATTTAATGGTACTATCTTATTGGGCTTTTTCCCAAAAGCTCACCCCTCTACCTTCAGATCTTTTGCAGTGAATCTATAGGCGCTACCTGCCGTGTACACGATGTAGGCTGGTGGGAAGAGCTACCCTAGGCTACATTTTGTACACGCAAAAGGTATACATTTACATTCCTGTACCAGACATAATTGTATGCATAGACATGTGTTGAAATTATCAATTGGGATGTAATTTTGTAAGGAATGATGTAAACCTTATTATTTTGGGATGATATTGGAGATGACTGGTATTAAATTGAAATAGATATCTGGAGTGGTAAGGATGAATTGGAAAGTATGCTTGGTAGTGGTGGATATCTAGGATTGCCAAAAATAACTGATTTGCAGGTGGGTAGGCTCATATATAAGCCGTTATGTTGCCGAAATTTCTATCGGTCATATAAGTTAAAGTATGGAAATTAATTATAATTACGAGTAAAGAAATAGGAAAAGTGTTTTGACACTGCACAGGAATACAACCTAAGTGAATAAGGAAATAAGTGGGTAAATTAAAAAAAAAATTCCCGATTTTCAAGGGTCAAGGGTCATTACACACATGGAGTACGTTGTACCGCGTGGTTGTGATGTTGATTTAAAAGTCTGGCATAGGACTAACCCACCTTCGTTCCAGCATGATGCCCCGTACATCGGGATTTGTGTGCTCTGAGATGATTACGACATAGTTGGCCAACAGAGTCCTTGGTTTACCGTGACCGCCTGTCTTACATGATATCACATGGTTTTAAATACTGATGATGATTTGTGTTGTCCAGGGTAGACCCGAGGGAGGGGTCGAACTTTGTGGTATGTTTTAAAGGAATGATGCATTGTTTTGATGGGTTTTGCTAATGTTTTGACAAGGTATTACGCTTTGAGGGAATGATTTGTGATGAATTTTGACGTGTTTTGAGAAAGTGATAAATCCTGAGGGATGTTTTGTGTTGAGTTTCCCTTTTTATGATGAGTTTTAATGATGATGAGCATGAGAGGTTTTACATGATGATCTTTCCATGTTTTACATGCCTATTTCCATGTTTTCAGTGCATGATATATGTATATACATGTGGCATAGTTTTAATATTTCCTCATGCTCGGGATATTAATGATTTTATGCATGACACTATAAGCATGTAGATAGTGTAGTTATCTACTATGCTTGCATTATTGCCTTACTGAGTGTGTGGTTGCTCATCTCATTCACTTTCCCCCTCTACAGAGCGCGCACAGTAGCCTAGTGAAGGACTGTGGCAATATATTTTGATATCCGCTGCTCTGCATCACCCAGAGGTATACACACATAAATTTTTTTTTTTTGGTATCTAAACATGTAATAGCACAGTAATAATTCTGAATTGTAATATTGGGGATGTAAATGTTAGCAAACATGTCATGTATAAGAATGTGACTTAACTTTCAAATGTATGAAATTGTTTTTGACTAATTGAAAAATGGATTGTAAATGATGATTATTACTGACTCACAGCCCAACTGTAATTGTGAGGGTTGTTCACGATCGGGTAAGGAAAAGAAAAAGTGAAAAATTTATGGTGATTTTTAGATGAAATTGATGAAAAGGGTCATGACATTAGGACCTTTCTTAACTGACTTAACAAGACAAACCTTGCTTTGATACCATTAAATCTGTCACAACCTGAAGAACGCGACTCTCCAATAACTTATCACGAAAGTATGAAAATTTAAGCTATATTTTTTATTTTTCTTTTAAAACTTATTTGTCATGTGAGTACATTCTTACAATATTTCTAGGTCTCAAACTATTAACTTAGTTTAAGGTTTTTAAGCTAAGGTTCTAGTCTAATTTCTTATTAACTTTCATTTATTAAGTCAAGATGCAATTATCTATATTAATAAAATTTCGGTAGCATAACGACTTATATTTGGTCACACCCAACCTGCAAGGTATGAAGTATAATAGTTTATATCTACAAAACAGTTAAATTTATATTTACTCGGTTCATATCCTTATTATCATTATTAACTCATTTACATCCCATAACACGATAATTAAATATCACAAATATGTCTTAACTCAATTCACATCCCGACTCATGTATTGAAAGGTAACTATCTAAAAATAAACACAATTAACCAATATAAGTATACATTGATATGAGCTATGAGATCTCTGAAGCATTAACTTCGGAGCCGATACTGATATCGATGTCAATGCATCCTTAGTTTGAATTGTGATGGAAAAAAAGTGGGGTGAGCTTTAGGGAAAGCTCAATAAGCAAACCACACAAGTACAGAGTTAATAGCATATAAGATACTGGATTCTAATGCATTGAAATGTGTTTTGAAATGTAAAATGTGTTTTGAAGTGTGAATATGTTTTTGGAAATGTTTTACAAACATGAACATGGTTCATATAATATATCTTATTAAGACAAAATGAATATGATGTGACCCCTGCTAACAAGGATGATAATAGTTAGTGACGTGCTCTCAGTTGATGGGATATAATAGTCATCAGTGTCCCTGCTAACGGTTTAGAAGATAATATGAAATATGTTTCGAATTGTGAAGAGTGTTTTGGAATAAGAAATGAGTTCCGAATTATGAAGAATGTTTTGGAATATGAAATAAATTTCGAATTGTGAAGTGTATTTTGGAATATGAAATACGCTTCAAATTGTGAAATGTGTTTTAGAATATAAAATATGTTTCGAATAAGAAATATGTTTCGAATATGAAATATATTTCGGATAAGGAATATGCTTCTATATGAGCTACGTTTCAGATGTATGAATAGATGTTGATATGTGATATATGTCGGATTATGTGGTGTGATTTCAAAAAATGAATGTGTTTTGGGGATGTAACGACCCTTGACCCTTGAAAATTGGAGATTTTTTTTTTTGAATTTAATTTACCCACTTATTCCCTTATTCACTTAGGTTGCATTTCTGCTCAGTGTCAAATCGCTTTTTCTAATTCTTAATCCGTAAATATATTTAAATTCCATTTAACAAATTAAAATTCTCTAATCCCTCCGTACTTGCATTCGCTTTATCACTTCTTGTATCTTCGAGTTCCCAGTCCTTCACGGGCTTCTCAGCTCCTATATTCTCGAGCCCTACAACAAATATTCGTACTTCCATTAAAATATGTTATTCTCATTTTTTTATACTCTAATTAAATGTAGAAAATTTGTGGGGTTTACATTCTCCCCACCTTAAAAGAATTTGGTCCTCCAAATTCCTCTTAGTCCTTCAGAATAGATGAGGGTACTTCTTGACGCTGTTAGGTCTCCCAGGCGGTGAGGTATTTTTAAAAACCTTTATTGACCGTCAGACTTGACCACACAAACCGATTATGGAGTACAAGTATTCATGATTCAATTTCAATAAGGAATTAGGTTACCAAACTTCTCACAATGTCACATTTATCCTTAGTGAGAACTTATTCTCAATTCATATCGTTTGATCCGAATCATTTCACATAAACAGAGATATTCATACCTTACATACCTCTTTCATTCCAATATGACTCATATATTCAAGATTTTTCATCAATAGACAAACTCATAAAATTTATTCCTTAACTGCAAGGCATACAACAAACTTACTAGGTAAGGAGAAGGTTACAGTCTTAGAGTGGCAATCTCAACTTACACAGTTGGTGGCTAGCCAATCCATACCCAAAATTACATCAAAGCCATACATGCCCAACAAAATTAGATCCGCTAATATGATCCTATCTCCTACCTTGACTTCACTATTCCTACACACCATATCAATCCAAGGCAAAGGCCCTTCCATGAGTGACAGGCTTCTTGCCTTTCTCTGCTGTGGTAACCCATCTCTGTGGGACTTGTCTCTGGGGAGCTTGCCTTTCAGGTTGTCGTGGTAGTTTCAGGGGCTGTCGAATCTGCTTCTGTGGGTAATCTTTAATCAGGTGTCCTTTCTGTCCACACCTAAAGCAGCTCCCTGGGGACCAGTGACACGCACCTCTATGGAAACTACCACACCTAGTGCATAATCTCTCATACTGCTGGAAGCCTCTGGTAGCCTGTGGAGCAGGTATAGGAACTGTGGGCCTATCAACCCTAGTCCTAGACTCGTTTGTCCTCAGTCTCTTAGGCTGGCCCCTCCGAAAGTCCTGTTTCACAAACTCTGTTTGCTTACTCTTATCTCTGTTCTTTCTCTTAAATGTTGGGGGCTTCATCTTCTGAAAATCCCTCATCCCACAGATATCCCTCTCCTCCCTCTAGACCTATAAAGGAGGCTGAGGCACCATAGATACTGGAGGAACTTGCGGAGGAAGAGGTGGTGGTGGTTGTGTAGGAGTCGACACCGAAGTAGGAATTGGTGCCGTGCCAACTGAATCGGAAACGTTTACCCCTAGATGTTGGGTAATCATGGAAGCTATCGATTCCAAGCATCGCTCGAGGCGCTGCTCTAATCGTTGCTCGAATTGAGTTATATGAGTATTAGGACTCTCTGGCTTCTGTGGAGGAGGTGGAGGTGGCTGAGCCTACCTCCGAAGACGTCCACGTCTTCCACTCATCATGCAAGTGATCTAATACCTGCGCGTAATTCCAAAGATTAAGCCTTAATTCCATTAGGTATGCATTACCTACTACCAGACAAGCACAGACATTGGGATGTAATTTAATTCTTATTTTTGACACTAACAGTACTAGACAACCTTTGCTCTGATACCACTTAAACTGTAACGACCCTTGACCCTTGAAAATCGAAGAATTTTTTTTTGAATTTAATTTACCCACTTATTCCCTTATTCACTTAGGTTGCATTCCTGCTCAGTGTCAAATCGCTTTTTCTAATTCTTAATCCATAAATATATTTAAATTCCATTTAACAAATTAAAATTCTCTAATCCCTCCGTACTTGCATTCGCTTTATCACTTCTCGTATCTTCGAGTTCCCGGTCCTTCACGGGCTTCTCGGCTCCTATATTCTCGAGCCCTACAACAAATATTCGTACTTCCATTAAAATATGTTATTCTCATTTTTTTATACTCTAATTAAATGTAGAAAATTTGTGGGGTTTACAGGGGATGAATGTGGATGTAAGCAAATTCAAAAGGAAACACATTCAATCATTCTTTCTTATCACTTATTCGATTCACATTTTGAAACTTATCGAAGGTTACACTTTTTCTAGGTTTACAGATTAGAATATTATCTAGATTTTGTCAAGTCTTTCGATAGAGAGGTATTTTGAAATACCTCGATTAGTCATCAAACCTAACTACCTGGAACTGAATACACTCATAGGAGTTCAAAATTCAAAATATAATTGAATGCAAAAAATTGAAGTTCAATGCACTCTAAATATGTAAGCTCTTTCCTTTTGAAATTGCTTACATCCACATTCATCCCCAAAACACATTCATTTTTTGAAATCACACCACATAATCCGACATATATCACATATCAACATATATTCATACATCCGAAACGTAGCTCATATAGAAGCATATTCCTTATCCGAAATATATTTCATATTCGAAACATATTTCTTATTCGAAACATATTTCATATTCTAAAACACATTTCACAATTTGAAGCGTATTTCATATTCCAAAATACACTTCACAATTCGAAACTTATTTCATATTCCAAAACATTCTTGATAATTCGGAACTCATTTCTTATTCCAAAACACTCTTCACAATTCGAAACATATTTCATATTATCTTCTAAACCGTTAGCAGGGACACTACTGACTATTATATCCCATCAACTGAGAGCACGTCACTAACTATTATCATCCTTGTTAGCAGGGGTCACATCATATTCATTTCGTCTTAATAAGATATATTATGTGAACCATGTTCATGTTTAACATATTCACACTTCAAGACACATTTTACATTTCAAAACACATTTCAATGTATATTTCACAAACCGAAAAGCATTCCATATGATTACTATTTTAACCTGTGATCAGAAAAATATTAGAAATATCAAAATACATTACCACTGCTAACTATTACATACCTCGTTAGTAGGGGCTGAAACACTGTTAATTATTATATACTCCGTTAGCATAGGCCGAAATATTGCTAACTATTATGTACCCCGTTAACATGGGCTAAATCATTGTTAACTATTATATATCCTGTTAGCAGGGGTTGAAACATTGTTATAACAGGCTATATCATTGTTATTTATATTGATAATAGTAGGCTACATCAGTTTTAACAATTTTATACCCAACTAGTAGGGGTTGAAAATGATCATAGCTAACTATTATCGCCTATTAGTTAAGGCAGAATATTTAGCTCTAAAAACTATCCGAATGCATGTTTTGGGTTCAGACTTAATCACAATGTGGATAAAAGCAGAGTTAGTTTAAATTCAAAACATAGAGACGTATGTATACTTTCAAAACATATACTTTCAAAAATGTCATGAGTCAGACTTTAAAGATTCTTTAATGTAGGTATAAGCCAATGAAAGCTTTCTAAATCCCACAAAATCATAATATGCGTCACGATGCAAGTGTAATACAAAACAAGGTTCACATAAGAATACATTTTTTTCGATAATCTTATCGCTGATATTTTGACATACTTATAACACTTAAGATCTTTGAACATCATTTGATTCTTACTCTAGGATCAAATTAATCAAAACGATGCTACCTCGCATCAAAGAATTTAATTTATACCTTAAAATGCTATTTTGCATCCTAAGGATCGCTTATCCATTCAATATTCTTATCCAAATCAGTCAATCTTTTCATAGATCAAAATTTCAATTGTTCTGTCAATCACTCATACCTATCACACATAGTCCTTGAATATTCTTCCATTTATGATCTATGACTCGTTTTATTCCATAAGATGCTACAATGCATCTATGGAAATAACTTATACCTCGTGGAGCTACTTCGCACCTCAATGATCATTTATCGATTTTATATTCTTATCAACAATTCAATCACATGTTCTTATCACGCTTATAATCCCTAAACATGCTTTAGTTTATATTCGAGGACTCAAATTTATTTCATATGATGCTACCTTACATCTATGGTGTTGGCTCTACCGAGAGAGGGGGTGAATTGGTTTTCTAATGTTAATAGCAAATTTAAACTAAATTAAGTCTAATTTGCAAATAAATAATAATCAATATAATGTAATGGAATAAATTAAAGGAAGATAAGGGAGAGAATATCAAACACAGTAGTTTATAGAGGTTCGACCAATCTCTTACCTACGTCCTCTCTTCTTGACCTCCTTGTCAAGAGCTTTCTTTCACTCTAACACTGAATGTTACACACTCCATTTTTCAGGTTAAGGAATAACCTCTCTACCCTTTTTACACAAATAAATATTCACCCTTTTACAAAGTTTTTCTCACTGAGTAACACTCCTCTTTTCTCTCAAAATAAGGATGAATACAAGATCAAGCTTTTTATGTGGGTAGGATAAATATAGCTTTTGCACAAAGGCTTATACAACAATATCAATAAATCAGGATTGAAGACAAATAAAATGTGGGAAATAAATTCTTGAGAATGTACAGAATGTGCAGCAATGGTGTCTCATTATCTAGTGTCTTCAATGCTTGATTTTATAATGAGGGATTGGTAGTTGGAGCATTTAATGTTGTTTTTCTCGTTGAGATTTTTGCAGAAAGAGCCATTGGGAACCTCCAGTAGAATGCCAGATCGATCTCCAATCTTGACTAGATCGATCTCTTAGTTTAAATTCCTGTAATATCAAAGCAAATTGAAGCAAGGAGATCCATCTCATAGATGTAGAGATCGATCTTACAATTTGAAAATGTTAGAGCAGATCGATCTGTCGAACAAGCAGATCAATCTTCCAATCTCTCTGTTTGAGGCAAGATCGATCTACAGATCGATCTACCAAGTATTCTTGTAGTAAGGAGATCGATCTCTAATCAACCCAGATCGATCTCCTTAGCTCTCTGACTTAGAGGAGATCGATCTCTTCCCATACCAGATCGATCTCATAAACTCTCTATTTGAACATAGATCGATCTACAGATCGATCTACTGCCTTTAGCCTTTGTTTTAGAGGAGATCGATCTCTTCCTATACCAGATTGATCTCATAAACTCTGTAATAGACAGATCGATCTTATAACCCTTATAGATCGATCTTTGCTTCCTCAATACCTTGTACAGATCCTTTTAGAATTCAATCCTTTAGCAGATCGATCTCATATCCTCATGAGATCGATCTCTCATACTAGAAAACCCAGGAGATCGATCTCTCATCTCACCAGATCGATCTCTCATCCTTAAAAACTTAGTTTCTGGTACTAATAACCTTTAAACATGTTTTAAATCATTTCTATATTATTGATTTTACTTGTTTTTTCATTTCAAAATATGTTAACTCAACAATCTCCCCCTTTTTGATATGACAAAACTTATTCAATAAACATGTTTAGTTACCCTTTTGCATAATGCACAAACTATGTTTTGCTTTCACAAAACTCCCCCTTTTTTGTAAGCTCCCCCTTACTTTTGACCCCTTTACTTCCCCTTAATTTACTCATCCCTTTTAAATCATTTACAACATGTTTTCTTATTCTTCTCCCCTTTTTTTCATATCAATGGCAATAAAGATAAACATAACGCATTTCAAAAGAAGGAACTCACATTTCAAAGGAATTTTCATGTCATTTCACAAATGGAGCATTCAAGCAAATGATGTTTTCAAACAATAACCATTAATTATAAAACATAGCTAAAATAGTCCTAACAAGTATGTCCTAAAGCTGAGGAGGGAAGCGCTCCATGAGTTCCTCGACTCGAGTGCGAGTAACCTGCAGCTCATCGAACATGGCCTGCTGTGTAGCATGAAGGTTTGCAAATCCTTCATCCATCTTCCGGTTAAGCTCCATGATTATCGTCACAATTGATGTCATTCCATCGGGTGAGGGTGCAGGTGCAGTGGGCTGAGCAGTTGAGAAAGATGGACCCTCAGTAGGTGCAGCAGGTAGATCAGTGGGCTCAGCTGATGGGTCTTCTTCCATGGCCGCCTCAGACTGCTGGTCTCGCTTCTTTTTCCAATCCCCTCGAAAATCCTTATAATACCCCATGTGATGAAGTGTGCCAATGTTTAAGACGCTCTTTGGGGAGGGCACTTCACCAGTTTCACAGCTACAGTCGATCCCGAGTCGTTGTAGTAAGTACGCCAGCGGTTGTGGAAAAACTAACGTGGAGGCCTGGCTGCGTACGATCTTCAGCCAATCTTCATAAATGAAGTGGACCAGATTAGGTTTTTGACTTGTGGAGTGAAGGTGGTGGAGCCAGAATCGATCTAATCTTCGAACTGTGGAGTGACAGATACCAAATGGCCTGAGATTCCACGAGATGATAAGGTGGAGTAACCTCGGGTGCATCGGTAGGTCACTCGCCTTATCCCCGGGAAGGTCAAATTCTAAGGGGACTTCTTCCTTTTCATTGGTCAAACCTTCATCTTTTATTTTGAACACTTGGGCTAAGATAGATGTATCTATAGGGATAGATTTAGACATGACATAAGTTTTAAACCTTAGAATTTTGCAGGCATCATCAGGTTCATAGATGAGTTTTGTGTTATAAAAGAAAACCCTAACGATGTTTGGGGGTACGAGGGTATTGATTTTAAGAAATGGAAGCCAACCAAATTCTTCCATTTTGGATAGATAAGGAAAATCAATGCGGTTTAAAAACGAGAAATCAATTCTGCGCCAATGTTTAATTGGCATGGTCGAGAAATACTCTTCATATCTTTTCCTTTTTGCAGGTGTTTGAAAACACCTGTTAAAGGTAATGACTAAAGAGGCAGCGGGTGGTTGTAAGGAAGAGGGTCTAGGCTCTCTATTGGCCGCTTTCTTAAGATGAGGCATAATTGAGTACTAGACACACATAATGATTGAACTAAACACACCTAAGCACTAGTGTGAAGAGTTCTCTAAAACCTAGGCAATGAAACAGTGCTAGAATTGTCCTAGTGAAAAATTCAGCACAAAACTAAGAAATTTTGAGAGAAAATCAGTAATGTTGGTTACTAGAACACTGAACAATGAATAGATTTGACAAAAGGCTTACAGAGATCGATCTGGGAGGGAGAATTGATGGAAGAGGCGCGATAGGGGTTAGGGATTTGAAAATTTGGGATTTTTGAAATTTGGGGATTTTGAGCAATTTTTATAAGTCAGGGCAAAGGAGATCGATCTGTCGCGGTGACAGATCGATCTGTCAATTCCAGAGACTTGAAGAAATCGATCTGCTGAATGAAAGGATCGATCTTCAAAACACAGAAGCTCAAGGAGATCGATCTGCCAAATGCATAGATCGATCTGCTATTTTACAAAGGCTTAATGAGATTGATCTGCCAAATGCATAGATCGATCTGCTGTTTTACAGAGGCTTAAGGAGATCGATCTTATAGTTAAGAAGATCGATCTGCCTAGCTTAACCTTTCTGCTTTAGGCCCATTTGAAGTATGGAGATCGATCTATAGTGATTAAAGATCGATCTCTCATGCTTTTTGCCCAGAAAAATCATTGGAAAACTCATTTAAAATCAATTTGAAATCAAGGTTTTGAAGCAGATAAATCTTAAGGAACATTCATGAGTCCTAATTCACCTCTAAGAACACAAAACCTATCTCTATCAAGAGGTTTGGTGAATATATCAGCTATTTGATGTAAAGTGTCAATGAACTCTAGAATTATATCTCCCTTTTGAACATGGTCTCTAAGAAAATGGTGCCTAATCTCAATATGCTTAGTTCTAGAGTGTTGAATAGGATTCTTAAATAGATTAATGGCACTGGTATTATCACATTTAATTGAGACTTGCTTCATGTTAATACCATAGTCTTTCATTTGATGTTTAATCCACAACACTTGAGCACTACAACTACCTGCTGCTATATATTCAGCTTCAGTTGTTGACTGAGCTATACTATTTTGTTTCTTAGAGAACCATGAGATTAATCTATTCCCTAAGAATTGACATGTACCTGAAGTGCTCTTCCTATCTATTTTACAACCCCTAAATTCTGCATCAGAAAATGCATGAAGAGCAAAAGTGGAGTCCTTGGGATACTAAAGTCCTAGAGAGAGTGTGTCACGACCCAAACTACCCAAAAATCAAAGTTAATTTTTCGCGTTTTGTTTATTTACTTAAATTCTTACCTGTCCTCGAATCGTGACCACACTCCACTAACAAATTGGGCTGTGCGTCAATGCCAGTCCCACCATACATTTACCCTAGTACTTATTTCTTCTCCCGTCATTTATAATTATTTACAATATTTATACATCCCCTAAAGTTACTTACAAGCATGTTACTGTGCTATGCTTATTTAGATACAATACATACAAGTGTATATACCTTAAATGATGGGCAGCAGCGGACATTCGGAATGCAGTACTGAGTCACCTCAACTTCAACTGGAGATTATCTGTGGGAGAAAATGAAAGGGGTGAGCACATCAAGCTCAGTAAGGCAATCCTACGAACAAGTAGGTAACCATACTACCTACATGAACGTGGTGCCATGCATAAACCACCCTTTCTCCACACATTTTAAAACAGATGATATGAGTTATGATGTTATGTAAATCAAGTTTGCACGAAAAATTCAACATGCAATTATTTCAAATCATTTCTTTCTCATTTAAAAATTTCACAATAAGGTCGGGACTCGACCCCTCCTTCGGGTGATCCTGACTCACACAAAACCATGAAAGTCGGTTTACATCACACATGGGTTTAAAAAGCATGGAAATAGCATCATGCACATTTAATTTAAAAACCCAGTTAAAATCATCGAAATCGTCGACATGCGAGACGAGGCAATATCTGTATAACAGCAATAACCAGGACTGGCCATATGTGTCCTCGTGAGTCCCTCTAGCTTCACGGATCCCAGTGTACGAGGTCTTACCCTGATCGGGAACCGCCCGGGAGGTGGGTCAATCCAACCCGTCGGTCTTATTCGATCCTACGCATCCGGAGATGCCGTATCCGAAGATACCCCGTATCACAAAGATACCGTATCCGAAGATACCCCACGGTACATCGCACTTCATGCTACTTGCACGGTACATCGTACTCCATAGACCCATATCACTCTAGGTACTCCATCCCAAATGGCCTGCTTCCCACAGAGAGGTTTTGTTTCTCAATACTCATGCCATGTCTCAAAACGCACGTGCGAGCCTATTAAATCGGTGACACACAGTCTACCCGATGCTCCAAGCACGGCTCATCGCATGTTCTCATAAAATCAGTGCGAGCGATGCTCAGCACTCTCATCAAATCAAGTAAAATCAGCAGAGCCCGCTTTACATCCCCACAAGGCTGCCAACCTCATCCCTCACTCTCACCCTACTTAAGAGGTTTTTTGAGCCTGTTGGGCCTTTTGGCTGACTCCAAGGGCAGACAGCTCTACTCCACAAATGCAGTAAAACTAGTGCGAGCTAGGCTCTAGCACTCTATATATAAATCACCTGAAAATCTTATAAAATCTGGTGCGAGTTAAACTCCAGGACCCTGTCACGAAAATCATGTAAAATCTGGTGCGAGTTAGACTCTAGCACCGTGTCACGAAACAAGCATGTGAAATCTGGTGCGAGTTATACTCTAGCACCTATGCATGTAAAACTCTAGTGCGAGCTCTCGCTCCAGCACTAATGCATGCATCACACAAATCAAACATCGTGCGAGCTGAGCTCTAGCACGTCACATGTAAATAAAAACACGTAGGCGGCTCGGTTATCTCCAAATAGTTTTCACAGAAATTACATCGTTTAAGGTATGCAATGCTATGCATTTTTCTTTAAAAGTGAGCCAGCCTACTCATGCATGTGTTAAAATACCTCCAGAAAGAGCAGGAACCTCTTGTCCTTGCTCCTTCCAATTTTTCCTAAATTTGTAAGTTCTACCCTTAACAAGGGTATTTTAGTAATTTGCCCATTCGGGGCACTAAAATTATTAATTGACCTCTAGACCCTTCAGGTAATTTTTAAAGACTGCAGATGAACTTAAAATTGCGTAAAGTTACCTCTAGCAGTCCGTAGAATTCCCTTACCTTATTTTCTTGTCGAGTCTGACCTTTTCTTTTCCACTGTTGTCTCGTCACGCAGTCCGATATGGTCCCAATCAAATGCCCGGAACTGCGTATTAATATTCCTCAGGTCAGATATTATACAATTTAATTGTATTTAATATTTTTTGGGCTTAATTTAAATCATTGGGCCCGTTTACCCCTATTGGGCCCGATTGCACCTTAATGGGCCTTAATCGGCCTTAAGCCCGTTTTTCACTTAATTTTCACATTATCGAGGCCTATTTGGCTCATTGGGCCTACCAATAATTTATTGGGCCTCGTTCTAACTCTCGAATAGCTAAATTTAATATTTACGACAATTTATCTAAATTTTCCATAATTTAATTCAATTTATGCGGAATTTAAATCCGAAACACGCATAACGATGTAAATTGTCATAAATAAGGGTCACTTACCCGAGATTCCATGCTAATACGTAAATCGAGACTATCTCGAGCTCTCGGTGGATGCCAATCGTCGAGCTACATAATTTCATAATTTTTCGGGTAAATTTCCAGTCGAAAATTAATTAAATAAAATATTTCAAAATTTAAATCGGTCAATTTGACCGCTTATCGACTTACCCGAAGCTCGATTGCACCGCTGGAATTTTCCCTAATTTTTTTCTCTTTTTCTTTTTTCCCTTTTTCTTCCTTTTTTCCTTCTCTTTTGGCTGAACCGGTTCAGTCCGATTCGGACCGGTTCAGACCGCTGGTTCACTCCGGTTCGGCAGGTTTACTGCCGATTCAAGGCCTTACTGACCGGTTCTCCGTCGGCTTCCACCGCCAGCAGCTCCGTGAGGTTGTCCGCAGCTCGAATCTGGCCTCGGCTTCACCCAAGACCGCCGGAAGGTCGCCGGTCCGGCTGTTCTCCTTTCCGTCGTCGAAACCCATTTCTTCCTCCGCTGTTTTTGACCTTTTCCAGCAGCTTCGCCGGTCGTGGCTGCCACCAATCGGCTCACCGACGCCTGAGGAACAATCGGCTGTGGTCGGTCGGTGCCGAATCGTCGCCGGTCGTCGGGATCGGCTTCTCTTCTCTCGGTTTCGATTTCTCCGTTTTGCTCCACCGTTCACCGCCGTTCGCGTCTCTGTTAGGCCGGTGGTGGGTCGGCCCTCGTCGGGCTTCCTTCGCCTGGGCCGCCGGTGCAGTCCATCTGGCCGTCGACTTCGTTTTGGCAGAATCACGATTTTCGGCAGCTTCGTCGGTCGTGGCTGCCACCAATCGGCTCACCGACGCCTGAGGAACAATCGGCTGTGGTCGGTCGGTGCCGAATCGTCGCCGGTCGTCGGGATCGGCTTCTCTTCTCTCGGTTTCGATTTCTCCGTTTTGCTCCACCGTTCACCGCCGTTCGCGTCTCTGTTAGGCCGGTGGTGGGTCGGCCCTCGTCGGGCTTCCTTCGCCTGGGCCGCCGGTGCAGTCCATCCGGCCGTCGACTTCATTTTGGCAGAATCACGATTTTCGGCAGCTTCGTCGGTCGTGGCTGCCACCAATCGGCTCACCAACGCCTGAGGAATAATCGGCTGTGGTCGGTCAGTGCCGAATCGTCGTCGGTCGTCGGGATCAGCTTCTCTTCTCTCGGTTTCGATTTCTCCGTTTTGCTCCACCGTTCGCCGCCGTTCGCGTCTCTGTTAGGCCGGTGGTGGGTCGGCCCTCGTCGGGCTTCCTTCGCCTGGGCCGCCGGTGTCGTCCATCCGGCCTTCGGCTTCGTTTTGACAGAATCGCGATTTTCGCGATTCTGCTTTTTCGTTTTCGATTTTTTTTTCAATTCTCTTTCTTTTTTTTTTAATCATTCAAATACCTTAAAAATACCCAAATATCCCTTAAAATTATTATTTTATTCCAAATTAATTAATTTAATTTATTTATTATATTTTAATCCTTTTTCGGGTATAATTTCTTCGTATTTTCGAGATATTGTCCCGAATGACTTTTCGGTATATTTTTCGATTATTTTCGGGATTATTTTTTTCAAACTAAAAATCCCGATTAATTCCAATAAATTGATATCTTGATCAATTTAATCAAGAATAAATTTATTTCATCCTTATTGACCAAAATTTCTCAAATCCATATTTTTAATTAAATTTCCTTATCGAATTTATACCGACTTACGATCTTTTGACCGTTTTGCCCTTACACGTGTTCGTGATTAATTTAACCCGACTTCGCTTCACGAATACTCATTCATTTCATATTTTAATTAAATTTGGGTCTTACAACTCTCCCCCACTTAAGGAATTTGGTCCTCCAGATTAGAACCAAGTCATATGAGTCGATAGACTACTCCGGGTACATTAATCGTATCATACTTCTTTAATTCTCATGTGATCTTTTTTCGGAGTGTATTACTACCAAAGGACTTTAATTAGGGAGATCGTCTTAAACCTCAATACTTTCTCTTTCCTGTTTAATGCCCGAATCAACTTCTTCAATATACTTATATTTGCATTAAGCTGAACTGTTGGATCTCATATCCCATCACCTATGCTGGATCTGGATAGTATTTCCGAAGCATCAAAAGATGGGACACATTGTGGGTGCCTGTTAATTCAAGTGATAACGCCAACCTACAGGTCTTATCTCCCACTTGTCCAATCTCTCAAAATATTCAATCCAGCGAAACTCAACTTACCTTCTTCCAGAAGCTCGCTATGTCCTTATTCTCTTAGGACAAGTAACTTTCAACCATACCAATTCACCAAGGGTGAATTCCAATACTTGTCTATCTGCTCTGAGGTGTTCTTAATCTCTCACTCTTAACTAAACATCCTCAGAGACTTATTATCCAAAGTAAAAAATGATTCTATCGGTCACCCACTTTTTCTTATCCAATTTGGGGAACAACCCCTACAGCCATACACTACCTCATATCTTGTTATCCCGATACTCAAGTGATAACTGTCACTATTAGCTAATTCGATTAGAAATCAACTGATCATTCCAGGAGCTTATAAAATCAATGGCACACGCTTTCATCGGATCCTCCAGTGTCACGACCCAAACTACCCAAAAATCAGAGTAAATTTTTCGCGTTTTGTTATTTACTTAAAATGAAACCCGTCCTCGAATCGTGACCAACACTCCACTAATAATTGGGCTGTGCGTCAATGCCAGTCCCACCATTCAATTACCATCTAACTTATTTATTCTCCAGTCATTTATAATTGTTTATATTATTTATACATCCCCTAAAGTTACTTACAAACATGTTACTGTGCTATGCTTATGTAGATACAATAAGTACAAGTGTATATACCTTGTGTTGATGGGCAGCAGCGGATATCCGGAATGCAGTACTGAGTCATCGCAACTTCAACTGGAGATTATCTGTAGGAGAAAATGAAAGGGGTGAGCACATCAAGCTCAGTAAGGCAATCCTACGAACAAGTAGGTAACCATACTACCTACATGAACGTAGTGCCATGCATAAACCACCCTTTCTCCACACATTTAAAAATAATGCTATGCATTATGATGATATGTAAAACACATTTGCACGGAAAATCAACATGCAATTATTATAAATCATTTCTTTCTCAATTAAGATTTTCACAATAAAGTCAGGACTCGACCCCTCTTGCGGGTGATCCTGACTCACACAAAATCATGAAAACGTTTACATCACACGTGGGTTTTGAAAAGCATGGAAATACCATCATGCAATTTAGTTTTAAAACCCAGTTTAAATCATCATAAAAGTCATCAACATGCGAGACTAGGCAACGTCTGTATATAGGTAAATAACTAGGACTATGGCCACATCTGTCCTCGGGAGTTCCACAGCTACACGGATCCTAGTGTGCGGGTTCTCACCATGATCGAGAACCGCCCAGGAGGTGGGTCAATCCATCCCGTCAGTCTTATCCGATCCCCGGCATCCGAAGATGCTGCATCCGGAGATGCCGTATCCGAAGATACCACACGGTACATCGTACTCCATGCTACTTGCACGGTACATCGTACTCCGTGAACCCATATAATATCTCTAGGTACTCCAGCCCAATTGGCCTGCTTCCCACAGAGGTTTGTTTCTCAGTACTCATGCCATGTCTCAAATCGTACGTGCGAGCTTATTAAATTGGTGACACACAGTCTACCCGATGCTCTAAGCACGGCTCATCGCATGTTCTCATAAAAGCTGTGCGAGCGATGCTCAGCACTCTCATCGACTCAAATAAAACTGGCAGAGCCCGCTTTACATCCCCACAAGGCCGCCAACCTCATCCCTCACTCTCACCCCACCTAAGAGGTCTCTTGAGCCTGTTGGGCCTTTTGGCTGACTCCAAGGGCAGACAGCGGTACTCCACAAATCCGGTAAAACTAGTGCGAGCTAAGCTCAGCACTCTGTATAAAAATCACATGAAAATCTTATAAATTCTGGTGCGGGTTAAACTCCAGCACCCTGTCTCGAAAATCACGTAAAAATATGGTGCGAGTTAGACTCTAACACCGTGTCACGAAAAAGCATATGAAATCTGGTGCGAGTTATACTCTAGCACCTATGCATGTAAAACTCTAGTGCGAGCTCTCGCTCTAGCACTAATGCGTGCATCACACAAATCGACAACATCGTGCGAGCTGAGCTCTAGCACGTCAATGTCAATAAAAACACGTAGGCGGCTCTGTTTCCTCAAAACAGTTTTCACCAAACAATATCACGTTAAAAGTATGCAATGCTGTGCATTTTCTTTCAAGGTGAGCTAGCCTACTCATGCATGCATCAAAACACCTCCAGAATGAGCAGGAACCTTTTGTTCTTGCTCCTCCCAATTTTTCTTAAATTTTTAGAATTTTACCCTTAGCAAGGGTATTTTAGTAATTTGCCCATTCGGGGCACTAAAATTATTAATTGACCTCTAGACCCTTCAGAATACTTTAAAGGACTGCATATGAATTTAAAATTGCGTAAAGTTACCTCTAGCAGTCCGCAGAATTCCCTTACCTTATTTTCCTGTCGAGTCTGACCTTTTCTTTTCCAATGTAGTCCCGTCGCGCAGTCCGATATGCTTCCAATCCACTGCCCGGAACTGCGTATTAATATTCCTCAGGTCAGATATTATACAATTTAATCGTATTTAATACTTTCTGGGCTTAATTTAAATCATTGGGCCTGTTTACCCCTATTGGGCCCGATTGCACCTTAATGGGCCTTAATCGGCCTTAAGCCCGTTTTTCACTAAATTCCCACTTTATCGAGGCCTATTGGGCTCATTGGGCCCACCAATAATTTATCGGGCCTCGTTCTAATTCTCGAATAACTAAATTTAATATTTACGACAATTTATCTAAATTTCCATAATTCAATTCAATTTATGCGAAAATTAAATCAATATCGCGCATAACGAGGTAATTATCGTAAATAGGAGTCACTTACCCGAGATTCCATGCTAATCCGTAAATCGAGACAATCTCGAGCCCTCGGTGGATGCCGATCGTCGAGCTACACAATTAATTACATTTTCGGGTAAACTTTTAGATCGAAATTTAATTAAATAAAATATTCCAAATTTAAATCGGGTCAATTTGACCGCTTATCGACTTACCCGAAGCTCGATTGCATCACCGAAATTTTTCCCAATTTTTCCTCTTTTTCCTTTTCCCTTTTTCTCCCTTTTTTTCTCCTCTTTTTGGCTAAACCGGTTCAGTCCGGTTCGGACCGGTTCAGACCGCCGGTTTTCTCTGGTTCGGCCGGTTCACCGCCGGTTCACTGACTTGCCGGCCGGTTCTTCGCCGGCTTCCACCGCCAGTAGCTCCGCAAGGCTGTCCGCGTCTCGAATCTGGCATCGGCTTCACTCAACGTCGCCGGAAAGTGGCCGGTCCGGCTGTTCTCCTCTTCGCCGTCGGACCCATTTTGCTTTTCCGCCGTTTTCGGCGCCGTCCGCTGGTTTCGGTGGCTGCCACCACCACCAATCTGCTCACCATCACCTGGGCTTCCGAAATCGAGCCTTGGTTCCGCCCGGATCGCCGCCGTTCGCCGGGACCGAGCCTCTCAATCCCGTCGGCCTTTCTCTCCTCCGATCGGCTTCCTCCGGCGTCGGTTGGGCATGCTGCCGGTACCAGTGAGGTCGTCGGCCTCTCCTCTCCATTTCCCGGTGGTCGTCGGCGATCAAGGATCGTCGAATCTTCTCCCCCTTTCCGGCTCCGTTTCTCTTCCGTTTCTTTCTCTGTTTCTTTCTTTCTCTCTCCCCGACCCCTTTTTTTTTCATTTCTTTTATTAATTTTATTATTATTATTATTTATTTTAATTATTACAATATTCATTAAAATACTCTATAAAATACCCAAAATATCTCCCAAAAATTATTATTTTATTTTAAATTCTTTAATTTAATTTAATTTAATTTATTTATTATATTTTAACCCCTTTTTCAGGTATATTTCCCGTATTTTTGGGATATTGTCCCGGGTGACTTTTCAGTATATTTTTCGATTATTTTCGGGATTATTCTTCCGAACTAAAAATCCCGATTAATCCTGATTAATTCCAATAAATTAACATCTTGATCAATTTAACCCGAAATAAATTTATTTCACTTTTATTGACCAAGATTTCTTAAATCCATATTTTTATTAAATTTCCTTATTGAAATTATACCGACCTTTGGTCTTTTGACCATTTTACCCCTACACTTGTTTCGAAAATTAATTTAACCTGACCTTCCTTTCACAATTACTCCTTTATTTCATATTTTAATTAAATTCGGGTCTTACAACTCTCCCCCACTTAAGGAATTTGGTCCTCCAAATTAGAACCAATTCATATGAGTCCATAAACTACTCCGGTTACATCAATCGTATCATACTCCTTTAATTCTTATGTGATCTTTTCTCCGGAGTGTATTACTACCAAAAGACTTTAATTAGAGAGATTATCTTAAACCCCAATACTTTCTCTGTCCTGTTTAATGCCCGAATCAACTTCTTCGATATACTTGTATTTTCATTAAACTGAACTTTTGGAGTTCATATCCTATCACCTCTGCTGGATTCTGAATAGTATTCCCGAAGCATCAAAAGCTGAGACACATTGTGGGTGCCTGTTAATTCAGGTGATAACACTAACCTACAGGTCTTATCTCCCACTTGTCCAATCTCTCAAAATATTTCATCCAGCACAACTCAATTGACTTTCTTCCAAAAGTTCGCTATGTCCTTATTCTCTTAGGACAAGAAATATTTCAATCATACTAATTCACCAAGGGTGAATTCCAATACTTGTCTATCTGCTCTGAGGTGTTCTTAATCTCCCATCCTTAACTAAGCATCCTCAGAGACTTATTATCCAAAGTCGAAAATGATCATATCTGTCACCCACTTTTTCTTATCCAATTTGGGGAATAACCCCTACAGCCGTACACTGTCTCATATCTTGTTATCCCGATACTCAATTGCCAATTGTCGTTATTGGCGACTTCAATTAGAAATCAACTGATCATTCCAGGAGCTTATAAAATCAATGGCACACGCTTTCATCGGATCTTCCAGAACCTGTACAGTCCTCTCTGACTGACCATCTGTCTGAGGATGGAAAGCTGTGCTAATACTCAGTCGGGTTCCCATAGCTTCCTGAAAATATTCCCTGAAGTAGAAAGTGAAGCGGAAATCCCTATATAATACCATGCTCACTGGAACGCTACTTAATGTTCCACAATCTTTCTTACACATGAATTCTCATACACATTCTGAGTATCTGGGGGGTTCATAACCAGAAGGTGGGTAGACTTAGTCACTCTATCGACTATCATCCAAATAGCCTCGTAATATCACCTGGGTTCTCTGTAACCCATCACGACCTTCATAGAGACTTGCTCTCATTTTTCGTGCCGTGTCAATATAGGTAGGTGCTGCAATAACTCTGCAGACTTTTTAATACTCTACCTTATTCTGCTGACATACTAGGCACTTTTCTACAATCTCCACCAATATCTCTTTTCACATCTGACCACCAATACCCTTTTTAGATATTTCAATATATTTTTATTACCTTCCGTATGCACTGTATATCCCGAAGAGTGAGCTTTTGACAACATTGCTGTCTCATCAACTGTGGTCCTGGGGAGCACTTATACTGTCTCTGAACCTCTCTGTAAATTAAAATCATACTCTGTGAACTCTGTCACTGTACCCTTCTGAATCTGACCCAAACTATCGACATCCGGTCGATCATCACGCTAAGCCTGGCAAATCCGGGCACTCTCATCCGGTTCTAATCATCAGGCTAGCTGCCACACAATCACTGTCATCATCAGAAGGGATCACATCAATACTGAGGCTCACAACTGCATCTAGCAGCTCACGCTCCCAAACCATCATATGTGGTACCATCCCGAGGCTCTTTCTGCTCAAGGCATCAGTCATCACATTAGCCTTTCATGGGTGGTACAATTCTCATAAATCAAAATCTCTCAGAAGCTCTAACCCAATATGTATTTTCATATTCGCCCCTTTCTGTGAAAACAGATACTCGGGCTCTATGATCAGTGCATATCCATAATTCCTCATCGTGTACCTAATAGTACCATATCCTCGGTACAAATACTGTTGCCAACTTTAAATTATGGGTCAGATAGTTTATTTCGTGATCAAGGAGTTGTCTGACTCCATACTTGACTATCTTCCCATTATACATCAATACACAGCTCCATCATAATTTTGAGGTATCCATACTCACTGAGATCCTCTTGAGCTGTTGGGTATGGTGAAATTATTCACGGTGGTCAGTTCATACTTCATCACGCCAAATTCACGTCACATCAATCATCTTATTTCTCATCTTATTCCGAGACCACGTTTTCATAATTAAACGTGTCAACAAGGTATACCATTTTAAATCTCGCAATAATCCATCTGTAAAAGCCATCTTCCAATTGTTACTTATAAATCGCCCTAGACTTTAACTACACCCAATATATCATCGATAATGATGATTACAACTCGATCTAAACCTTGACTTATTTACGCATAAGCGTATAAGATCCTTCTCAACCGCTTACGTTTTCAGGTACTAACCTGCGCCATTTCCTTTTCCTTACCTTAACGGCACCTATTAAATTTACTATGTTAACCTTCATGATTTGTCGAGTTTTTATATTCTTATCGTCTTAGTAGAGGTATCCTAATGCCAAAGGTATTTATTACGCCGGTCGATTTTACGTTATAGGATATATATATATATACTCTTAGACGCTGTCAAGTCTTCAGGCGGGGAGGTATTTTGAAATACCTTTATTAACCTTCAGACTTAACCACAACTACGTTATATCTCAGTCTATGTGGTTACAATTTATATCCGCTACCACTTGCTTTAATCCTAATGACTTCATATCTTAAGGGTGTTCTTACCTAGCATATATCTCTTACTCCAATACATCTTGTATTTGGGATCAAAACACATCTCCTTCGTATATCAATCATGACAAAACTCTTGTCATTATTCATTCCGTGAGTACAATCCTTTACTCCTTTAATTTCAACTGTTGCACCCCTTTTTATTTCTTAAAATCTCTATATCCATATTCCGTTTATTTAATCCTCCTCTAATGGGGCACTCATTTATCAGTATTGTGCCCAATAATGTAGGCATTCATGCCTTTTACTCACTTATATGCGAATGAAGGCGGTACGAATAAATGTGGGGCACCAGGATCAATGAACATATGTACTTCATTATTCATAACAAGTGTGGTATCTTACACCACATCCATGAAACATCTATAGTGTCCTGGTCCAAAACATCCTCTCGCCTTCGTCCAACAGCCTACTTTCCTTTTTCTTTTCTTTTCGGTTATTGCCTCCCTCTTCGTTGCAGCTATACGAACGAAGTTTTTCTTTGTCTCTTTACTTTCCTGTGGGGCGATCTCGCCCAACTCTGTGCAATCAAAATCAATGGTCCGTCTTATCACACTTAACGGCCATTTTCATCAATACAGTGTAGATATAGACCCTCCTTCCGTGGTATCCACCACACATTCCACACTGCTTACAGTGCTTACACTGCTACACTGCTTCGTAGTAGGTCGGTGTTCTCCAATCACAAAACCCCTCAAGAGTGCCAAAATTGGATGCACTGGGACCTTACCAATTATCTTACTCCATGACTCGTCAAATTAAATCTTTTACCAACTACCATTTTCCCATTTTAACATCTCTGTCATTTCTCGATTCTCTTTCTGTCTCTATTTTAGCCCTCACTACCTTTCCCAATCTCAGAGGCGTGCAGTTCATGTTCTTATTTACCCAACTGCAAATCTGCGTACTGCCTTGATATAGGTAATATCTTACGGGCTAATCAGTCTCTAATTGACAATCCGAGCCATTCCATAAACTTTTAGACATCTCGACTGTCACTTTTCATAGTGTCGAGGTAATATCTGCCCAGAATATAACCGAGTCTCCATACTCATCAATAAATTAAATCCTCTGGGTCAGAGTAAGGACTTTTATCTATCACTCCCTTTAAACAGTGTCCGGGATATCCTGTCACCGGAATATATCCAAGATATTTCTCATATCAGTTCTTAAGATGGGTCGAGCGTGTTTCCACCAATGTTCCGCTGCGCCCTCTGATCTTATGTATACTCTGAGCAATTTGCTCCTCAAAATAATCTCCACACTCCGCTCCAACTTCCCGAAGCGTGTCTCAATACTGTCCGATCTCTCTGTCGGACCCTGTGAGGCATTCTCAACATTAGCCTCTATTCCAATTTCATTCTGATTCTCATAGGTCAACTCAGCACGACTTAGCAGACTCAGGTCTACCTCTACGACCTCTGCCTCGTGCACTATCTCATCTAACGCGACTCATATTAAGCATTCCTGCATTCTCAACCATTTCTTAGTCAAGCCCATCTCAATATACACTATTGTATCTAACTAAGCACAGTAACACGGGGATGTAATTTCTAATTACTGACACTGACACACTTCAGACCAATTGCGCTCTGATACCATAATAATTGTCACGACCCAAACTACCCAAAAATCAGAGTAAATTTTTCGCGTTTTGTTATTTACTTAAAATGAAACCCGTCCTCGAATCGTGACCAACACTCCACTAATAATTGGGCTGTGCGTCAATGCCAGTCCCACCATTCAATTACCATCTAACTTATTTATTCTTCAGTCATTTATAATTGTTTATATTATTTATACATCCCCTAAAGTTACTTACAAACATGTTACTGTGCTATGCCTATGTAGATACAATAAGTACAAGTGTATATACCTTGTGTTGATGGGCAGCAGCGGATATCCGGAATGCAGTACTGAGTCGTCGCAACTTCAACTGGAGATTATCTGTAGGAGAAAATGAAAGGGGTGAGCACATCAAGCTCAGTAAGGCAATCCTACGAACAAGTAGGTAACCATACTACCTACATGAACGTAGTGCCATGCATAAACCACCCTTTCTCCACACATTTAAAAACAATGCTATGCATTATGATGATATGTAAAACACATTTGCACGGAAAATCAACATGCAATTATTATAAATCATTTCTTTCTCAATTAAGATTTTCACAATAAAGTCAGGACTCGACCCCTCCTGCGGGTGATCCTGACTCACACAAAATCATGAAAACGTTTACATCACACGTGGGTTTTAAAAAGCATGGAAATACCATAATGCAATTTAGTTTTAAAACCCAGTTTAAATCATCATAAAAGTCATCAACATGCGAGACTAGGCAACGTCTGTATATAGGTAAATAACTAGGACTATGGCCACATCTGTCCTCGGGAGTTCCACAGCTACACGGATCCTAGTGTGCGGGTTCTCACCATGATCGGGAACCGCCCAGGAGGTGGGTCAATCCATCCCGTCAGTCTTATCCGATCCCCGGCATCCGAAGATGCTGCATCCGGAGATGCCGTATCGAAAGATGCCACACGGTACATCGTACTCCATGCTACTTGCACGGTACATCGTACTCCGTGAACCCATATAATATCTCTAGGTACTCCAGCCCAATTGGCCTGCTTCCCACAGAGGTTTGTTTCTCAGTACTCATGCCATGTCTCAAATCGCACGTGCGAGCCTATTAAATTGGTGACACACAGTCTACCCGATGCTCCAAGCACGGCTCATCGCATGTTCTCATAAAAGCTGTGCGAGCGATGCTCAGCACTCTCATCGACTCAAATAAAACTGGCAGAGCCCGCTTTACATCCCCACAAGGCCGCCAACCTCATACCTCACTCTCACCCCACCTAAGAGGTCTCTTGAGCCTGTTGGGCCTTTTGGCTGACTCCAAGGGCAGACAGCGGTACTCCACAAATCCGGTAAAACTAGTGCGAGCTAAGCTCAGCACTCTGTATAAAAATCACATGAAAATCTTATAAATTCTGGTGCGGGTTAAACTCCAGCACCCTGTCTCGAAAATCACGTAAAAATATGGTGCGAGTTAGACTCTAACACCGTGTCACGAAAAAGCATATGAAATCTGGTGCGAGTTATACTCTAGCACCTATGCATGTAAAACTCTAGTGCGAGCTCTCGCTCTAGCACTAATGCGTGCATCACACAAATCGACAACATCGTGCGAGCTGAGCTCTAGCACGTCAATGTCAATAAAAACACGTAGGCGGCTCTGTTTCCTCAAAACAGTTTTCACAAAACAATATCACGTTAAAAGTATGCAATGCTGTGCATTTTCTTTCAAGGTGAGCCAGCCTACTCATGCATGCATCAAAACACCTCCAGAATGAGCAGGAACCTTTTGTTCTTGCTCCTCCCAATTTTTCTTAAATTTTTGGAATTTTACCCTTAGCAAGGGTATTTTAGTAATTTGCCCATTCGGGGCACTAAAATTATTAATTGACCTCTAGACCCTTCAGAATACTTTAAAGGACTGCATATGAATTTAAAATTGCGTAAAGTTACCTCTAGCAGTCCGCAGAATTCCCTTACCTTATTTTCCTGTCGAGTCTGACCTTTTCTTTTCCAATGTAGTCCCGTCGCGCAGTCCGATATGCTTCCAATCCACTGCCCGGAACTGCGTATTAATATTCCTCAGGTCAGATATTATACAATTTAATCGTATTTAATACTTTCTGGGCTTAATTTAAATCATTGGGCCCGTTTACCCCTATTGGGCCCGATTGCACCTTAATGGGCCTTAATCGGCCTTAAGCCCGTTTTTCACTAAATTCCCACTTTATCGAGACCTATTGGGCTCATTGGGCCCACCAATAATTTATCGGGCCTCGTTCTAATTCTCGAATAACTAAATTTAATATTTACGACAATTTATCTAAATTTCCATAATTCAATTCAATTTATGCGGAAATTAAATCAATATCGCGCATAACGAGGTAATTGTCGTAAATAGGAGTCACTTACCCGAGATTCCATGCTAATTCGTAAATCGAGACAATCTCGAGCCCTCGGTGGATGCCGATCGTCGAGCTACACAATTAATTATATTTTCGGGTAAACTTTTCGATCGAAATTTAATTAAATAAAATATTCCAAATTTAAATCGGGTCAATTTGACCGCTTATCGACTTACCCGAAGCTCGATTGCATCACCAAAATTTTCCCCAATTTTTCCTCTTTTTTCGTTTCCCTTTTTCTCCCTTTTTTTCTCCTCTTTTTGGCTAAACCGGTTCAGTCCGGTTCGGACCGGTTCAGACCGTCGGTTTTCTCCGGTTCGGCCGGTTCACCGCCAGTTCACTGACTTGTCGGCCGGTTCTTCGCCGGCTTCCACCGCCAGTAGCTCCGCAAGGCTGTCCACTTCTCGAATCTGGCATCGGCTTCACTCAACGTCTCCGGAAAGTGGCCGGTCCGGCTGTTCTCCTCTTCGCCGTCGGACCCATTTTGCTTTTCCGCCGTTTCCGGCGCCGTCCGCTGGTTTCGGTGGCTGCCACCACCACCAATCTGTTCACCATCACCTGGGCTTCCGAAATCGAGCCTTGGTTCCGCCCGGATCGCCGCCGTTCGCCGGGACCGAGCCCCTCAATCCCGTCGGCCTTTCTCTCCTCCGATCGGCTTCCTCCGGCGTCGGTTGGGCATGCTGCCGGTACCAGTGAGGTCGTCGGCCTCTCCTCTCCATTTCCCGGTGGTCGTCGGCGATCAAGGATCGTCGGATCTTCTCCCCCTTTTCGGCTCCGTTTCTCTTCCGTTTCTTTCTCTGTTTCTTTCTTTCTCTCTCCCCGACCCCTTTTTTTTCATTTCTTTTATTAATTTTTTTATTATTATTATTTATTTTAATTATTACACTATTCATTAAAATACTCTATAAAATACCCAAAATATCTCCCAAAAATTATTATTTTATTTTAAATTCTTTAATTTAATTTAATTTAATTTATTTATTATATTTTAACCCCTTTTTCAGGTATATTTCCCGTATTTTAAGGATATTGTCCCGGGTGACTTTTCAGTATATTTTTCGATTATTTTCGGGATTATTCTTCCGAACTAAAAATCCCGATTAATCCTGATTAATTCCAATAAATTAACATCTTGATCAATTTAACCCGAAATAAATTTATTTCACTTTTATTGACCAAGATTTCTTAAATCCATATTTTTATTAAATTTCCTTATTGAAATTATACCGACCTTTGGTCTTTTGACCATTTTACCCCTACACTTGTTTCGAAAATTAATTTAACCTGACCTTCCTTTCACAATTACTCCTTTATTTCATATTTTAATTAAATTCGGGTCTTACATCCAGAACTTGTACAGTCCTCTCTGACTGACCATCTGTCTGAGGATGAAAAGCTGTGCTAATACTCAGTCGGGTTCCCATAGCTTCCTGAAAAATATTCCCTGAAGTAAGAAGTGAAGCGGGAATCCCTATATGATACCATGCTCACTGGAACGCTACTTAATGTTCCACAATCTTCCTTATACATAAATCCTCATATATACTCTGAGTATTTGGGGATTTCATAACCAAAAGCTGGGTAGACTTAGTCACTCTATCGACTATCATCCGAATAGTCTCGTAATTCACCTGGGTCCTCTGTAACCCATCACGACATTCATGGAGACTTGCTTCCATTTTTCGTGCCGTGTCGATATAGGTAGGTGCTGCAATAACTCTGCAGACTTTTAATACTCTACCTTATTCTGTTGACATACTAGGCACTTTTTCACAATCTCTATCATGTCTCTTTTAACATCTGACCACCAATACCCTTTTCGATATTTTAATATATTCTTATTACCTTCCGTATGCACTGTATATCCTGAAGAGTGAGCTTCTGACAAAATTACTATCTCATCAACTGTGGTCCTGGGGAGCACTCATACTGTCTTTGAACCTCTCTGTAAATCATTATCATACTCTGTGAACTCTGTCACTGTACCCTTCTGAATCTGACCCAAACCATCGACATCATGTCGATCATCACGCTAAGCCTGTCAAATCCGGGCACTCTCATCCGGTTCTAGTCTCAGGCTAGCCGTCACACAATCACTGTCATCATCAGAAGGGATCACATCAATATTGAGGCTCACAACTGCTCTAGCAGCTCACGCTCCCTGACCATCATATGTGGTACCATCCCGAGGCTCTTTCTACTCAAAGCATCAGTCATCACATTAGTCTTTCCTGGGTGGTACATTTTTCACAATCAAAATCTCTCAGAAGCTCTAACCCATTATGTATTTTCATATTCGCCTCTTTCTGTGAAAACAGATACTTGAGACTTTATGATCAGTGCATATCCAAAATTCCTCATCGTGTACATAATAGTACCATATCCTCGGTACAAATACTGTTGCCAACTTTAAATCATGGGTCAGATAGTTTATTTCATGATCCTTGAGTTGTCTAACTCCAAAAATTGACTATCTTCCCATTATACATCAATACACAGCTCCATCATAATTTCGAGGTATCCAAACTCACTGAGAACCTCTTGAGCTATTGGGTATGGTGAAATTAATCACGGTGGTCAGTTCATACTTCACTACACCAAGATTCATGTCACATCTATCATCTTATTTGTCATCTCATTCAAAGACCACGTTTTCTTAGTTAAACGTGTCAACCAAGTAGACCATATTGAGAACTCGCAACAACCCATTTGTAAAAGCAATTTTCCAATTATTGCTTACAGTTTGCCCTAGACTTTAACTACACCCAACATATCATCGATAATGATGATTACAAATTGGTCTAATCCTTGACTTATCCACGCATAAGCGTATAAGATCCTTCAAAATCGCTTACATTTTCAGGTACTAACCTGCGTCATTTCCTTTTCTTATCTTAACGGCTCTTGTTAAAAAAAATTTTTTTTTTACTATGTTAACCTTTATGATTTGTCGAATTTTTTATATTCTTATCATCTTAGTAAAGATATCATAATGCTAAAGGTATTTATTACGACGATCGATTTCACGTTATAGATTATATATATACTTTTAGACGCTGTCAAGTCTTCAGGCGGGGAGGTATTTTGAAATACCTTTATTAACCTTCAGACTTAACCACAATTACTTTATATACCAGTCCATGTGGTCACAATTTATATTCTCTACTAATTGCTTTAATCCTAATGACCTCATATCGTAAAGATGTTCTTACCTAGCATACGCCCTTACTCCAATACATCTTGTATTTAGGATCTATCTTATCTTAAAGATTATCTCATTTCGTATATCCCTCATGACAAAACTCTTTCATTATTCATTCCGTGAGTACAATCCTTTACTCCTTTAATTTCAACTGTTACACCCCTTTTTGTCACTTAAAATCTCTATATCCATATTCCGTTAATTAATCCTCCTCTATTAGGGTACTCATTTATCAGTATTGTGCTCAATAATGTAGTCATTCATGCCTTTTAGTCACTTATAAGCGAATGAAGGCGGTATGAATAAATGTGTGGCACCAGGATCAATGAACATATGTACTTCATTATTCATAACAAGTGTGGTATCTTACACCACATCCATGAAACATCAATAGTGTCCTGATCCAAGACATCCTCTCGCCTTCGTCCAACAGCCTACTTTCCTTTTTTCTTTTCTTTTCGGCTATTGCCTCCCTTTTCGCTGCAGCTATACCAACGAAGTTTTTCTCTATCTCTTTACTTTTCTGTGGGACGATCTTGCCCAACTTTGTGCAATCAAAATCAATGGTCTGTCTTACCACACTTAACGGCCATTTTCATCAATACAGTGTAGGTATAGACCCTCCTTCCATGGTATCCACCACACATCTACAATGATCACACTGCTACTCTGCTTCGTAGCAGGTCGGGGTCCTCCAATCACAATGCCTCTCAAGAGTGCCAAAATTGGATGCATTGGGGCCTTACCAATTATCTTACTCCATGACTCATCAAATTAAATCTTTTACCAATTACTATTTTCCCATTTTAACATCTTTGTAATTTCTCGATTCTTTTTTTTGTCTCTATTTTGCCCCTCACTATCTTTTCCAATCTCAGAGGCGTGCAATTCGTGTTCTTATTTACCCAACTGTAAATCTGCGTACTGCCTCGGTATAGGTAATATCTCACGGGCCAATCAGACTCTAATTGAAAAGTTGAGCCATTTCATGAACTTTTAGACATCTTAACTGTCACTGTTCATAGTGTCGAGGTAATGTCTACCGAAGAATATAACTGAGTTTCATACTCATAATCAATTTAGTATTCCTGGGCAGTATAAGAAATTTTTCCTTTAAATCATGTCCAGGATATCCTGTCACCGGAATACATCCAATAAGATTTCTCATCTTAGTTATGGATGTTTAACACTTAAGATGGGTCGAGCAGGTTTCCACCAATGTTTCGCTGCGCCATCTGATCTCATTCATAATCTGAGCAATTAGCTCCTCAAAATAATTCCCATGCTCCGCTTCAATCTCGCGAAGCGTGTCTCAATACTATCCGATCTCTCTGTCGGACTCAGTGGGGCATGCTCAACATTAGCCTCTTATTTCAAATTCACCCTGATTCTCACAGGTCAATTCAGCACGACTAGCAGGCTCAGGTCTACCTCTACGACCTCTGCTCGTGCACTATCTCATCTAACGCGACTCATATTAGGCATTCCTGCGTTCTAGACCATTTCTTAGTCAAAACCCATCTCGATATACACTATTGTATCTAACCAAGCACAGTAACACGGGGATGTAATTTTCTAATTACTGACACTGACACACATCAGACCAATTGCTGCTCTGATACCACCTTTATATGTCACGACCCAAACTACCCAAAAATCAGAGTTAATTTTTTGCGTTTTGTTTATTTACTTAAATTCTTACCTGTCCTCGAATCGTGACCACACTCCACTAACAAATTGGGCTGTGCGTCAATGCCAGTCCCACCATACATTTACCCTAGTACTTATTTCTTCTCCCGTCATTTATAATTGTTTACAATATTTATACATCCCCTAAAGTTACTTACAAGCATGTTACTGTGCTATGCTTATTTAGATACAATACATACAAGTGTATATACCTTATATGATGAGCAGCAGCGGACATCCGAAATGCAGTACTGAGTCACCTCAACTTCAACTGGAGATTATCTGTGGGAGAAAATGAAAGGGGTGAGCACATCAAGCTCAGTAAGGCAATCCTACGAACAAGTAGGTAACCATACTACCTACATGAATGTGGTGCCATGCATAAACCACCCTTTCTCCACACATTTTAAAACAGATGATATGAGTTATGATGTTATGTAAATCAAGTTTGCACGAAAAATTCAATATGCAATTATTTCAAATCATTTCTTTCTCATTTAAAAATTTCACAATAAGGTCAGGACTCGACCCCTCCTTCGAGTGATCCTAACTCACACAAAACCATGAAAGTCGGTTTACATCACACATGGGTTTAAAAAGCATGGAAATAGCATCATGCACATTTAATTTAAAAACCCAGTTAAAATCATCGAAATCGTCGACATGCGAGACGAGGCAATATCTGTATAACGGCAATAACCAGGACTGGCCATATGTGTCCTCGTGAGTCCCTCTAGCTTCACGGATCCCAGTGTGCGAGATCTCACCCTGATCGGGAACCGCCCGGGAGGTAGGTCAATCCAACCCGTCGATCTTATCCGATCCTACGCATCCAGAGATGCCGTATCCGAAGATACCCCTTATCACAAAGATACCGTATCCGAAGATACCCCACGGTACATCGTACTCCATGCTACTTGCACGGTACATCGTACTCCATGGACCCATATCACTCTAGGTACTCCAGCCCAAATGGCCTGCTTCCCACAGAGAGGTTTTGTTTCTCAATACTCATGCCATGTCTCAAAACGCACGTGCGAGCCTATTAAATCGGTGACACACAGTCTACCCGATGCTCCAAGCACGGCTCATCGCATGTTCTCATAAAATCAGTGCGAGCGATGCTCAGCACTCTCATCAAATCAAGTAAAATCAGCAGAGCCCGCTTTACATCCCCACAAGGCCGCCAACCTCATCCCTCACTCTCACCCTACTTAAGAGGTCTTTTGAGCCTGTTGGGCCTTTTGGCTGACTCCAAGGGCAGACAGCGCTACTCCACAAATCCAGTAAAACTAGTGCAAGCTAGGCTCTAGCACTCTATATATAAATCACCTGAAAATCTTATAAAATCTGGTGCGAGTTAAACTCCAGCACCCTGTCACGAAAATCATGTAAAATCTGGTGCGAGTTAGACTCTAGCACCGTGTCACGAAACAAGCATGTGAAATCTGGTGCGAGTTATACTCTAGCACCTATGCATGTAAAACTCTAGTGCAAGCTCTCGCTCCAGCACTAATGCATGCATCACACAAATCAAACATCGTGCGAGCTGAGCTCTAGCACGTCACATGTAAATAAAAACACGTAGGCGGCTCGGTTATCTCCAAATAGTTTTCACAGAAATTACATCGTTTAAGGTATGCAATGCTATGCATTTTTCTTTAAAAGTGAGCCAGCCTACTCATGCATGTGTTAAAATACCTCCAGAACGAGCAGGAACCTCTTGTCCTTGCTCCTCCCAATTTTTCCTAAATTTGTAAGTTCTACCCTTAACAAGGGTATTTTAGTAATTTACCCATTCGGGGCACTAAAATTATTAATTGACCTCTAGACCCTTCAGGTAATTTTTAAAGACTGCAGATGAACTTAAAATTGCGTAAAGTTACCTCTAGCAGTCTGTAGAATTCCCTTACCTTATTTTCCTGTCGAGTCTGACCTTTTCTTTTCCACTGTTGTCTCGTCACGCAGTCCGATATGCTCCCAATCAAATGCCCGAAACTGCGTATTAATATTCCTCAGGTCAGATATTATACAATTTAATAGTATTTAATATTTTCTGGGCTTAATTTAAATCATTGGGCCCGTTTACCCCTATTGGGCCCGATTGCACCTTAATGGGCCTTAATCGGCCTTAAGCCCGTTTTTCACTTAATTTTCACATTATCGAGGCCTATTGGGCTCATTGGGCCTACCAATAATTTATTGGGCCTCGTTCTAACTCTCGAATAGCTAAATTTAATATTTACGACAATTTATCTAAATTTTCCATAATTTAATTCAATTTATGCGAAATTTAAATCCGAAACACGCATAACGATGTAAATTGTCATAAATAAGGGTCACTTACCCGAGATTCCATGCTAATACGTAAATCGAGGCTATCTCGAGCTCTCGATGGATGCCAATCGTTGAGCTACATAATTTCATAATTTTTCGGGTAAATTTTCAGTCGAAAATTAATTAAATAAAATATTCCAAAATTTAAATCGGTCAATTTGACCGCTTATCGACTTACCCGAAGCTCGATTGCACTGCTGGAATTTTTCTCAATTTTTTTCTCTTTTTCTTTTTCCCTTTTTCTTCCTTTTATCCTTCTCTTTTGGCTGAACCGGTTCAGTCCGGTTCGGACCAGTTCAGACCGCCGATTCACTCCGGTTCGGCAGGTTCACCACCGGTTCAAGGCCTTGCCGGTCGGTTCTCCGCTGGCTTCCATCGCCAGCAGCTCCGTGAGGTTGTCCGCAGCTCGAATCTGGCCTCGGCTTCACCCAAGACCGCCGGAAGGTCGCCGGTCCGGCTGTTCTCCTTTCCGCCGTCGAAACCTGTAAACCCCATAATTTTCCTACATCTAATTAGAAAAAAAAAAAGGGAAACAAAATTTCATTTTCGAAATGAGGAAAATTTCGTGGAAAACATGGATATTATGTCTTTGAAAAAAAAAAGGGGTATATATATATACTAACATTTTAAAAAAAAAGAGAGAGAAAGATATATACATATAAATATATTATAAACAAATAATAAATATATATTAATATTATATATATATTAATATAATATATATTTTTAAGGCATGTACAGAATTGGCTTTTAGCCAATTTCGTCTGCCATTTTCTTTCCCCCCACTGTTTTCGAATTAGAAAACGAAAAGGAAACAAGACAGAGAAGGCATCAGGCGAGCGGGAAAAAGCAAAGGAAATGGAAGAGAAAAAAAAAAAGAAAAAAGAAAAGGGAGAGTGTGTTGGTTCGGCAAGGGAGAAGAAAGTGAAGGAAGAAGAAAGAGGAGGAAAGGGGGGAGAGAAGAAACCGAGAAACAGGGGAGAGAAAAGGAAGACCGGAGGAGAGGGGGAGCAGAAAACTAAAGGAAGCCGATGTGTGGGCTGAAAACTGGGCAGGGAAAGGAGAGAAGGGAAGCTGGAATCGGGCAACATTGAGATTGAGCTGGACAGAAACGAAACAGGGGAGCTGAAGTTGGGAACCGAAGCAAAGACTGAGAGCCTCTGATTGAAGCAGCACCCAGAAGGAAGGAGATTGAGGCGAGGAACCGAGACTGAAGAGTGGAGCCGAACCAGGAAAAGCAAACCTGGAATAGGCAAGCTGCTCGGTAAAGGAAGAAAGGAAGAAAGAAAAGGGGAAAAGAAATAAGAGGGAGCCGATCAGGAAGAGCAGGCCGAGAGGCAGGGGAGACCGCGGGAAGAAGAGGACTGAAATTTGGAGCATGCCGAGGGCTAGAAAATCGAGAAATCGAAGAGGAGCGGGCTGGGAATTAGCAAGAAATCGAGAAGTAGAGCAGAATTGAGACTGAAGAAGAAACAAACGAGAGTGAAGGCTGGAACCGAGGACATTAGGGAGGCTACAAACAGGGTTGGTAGCTGGTTGCATCGTGGCTGTTTTGGAGGCTGGAAACAGCTTGTGCAGGGGACTCTAGGAAGGGCAGTTCAAGGCTGATTTTGGGGTCTCCATTAGTTGTAAAAAAAAAAAAACAACAAGGCTGGAATGTGGCATTAGAGGGCTGAAAATGAGGTGTTGGGTTTGGAAAAGAGGGCTGATCAGCGGCAAAAACAGTGCTAGAAACAAGGCTGATTGGGGTGATGTTTGGGTGTTAAACGGGGGATGGAACTGAAGCTGACCGAGAGTTGAGGGAGGAAAAGAGGTAAGAATCTAATGTGTATATGTATATTTAATTGTACATGTATATATATTTATGTGATTGTGTATAAGTATGATAAGGTAAAGTATATATATGTATATACATGTAGGTAAATTCAATGTTCATGTAGACAAAAGTGTATTTAAGTGAATATATATATATATATATATATATATATATTTGGGTATATACATATAGGTGTGTATAATGAAAGGGTATGTTAGTATATGTACATATATTTGACAACGAATAAGGAAAACCAAGGATAAAAATAAATATGAGTATATACTTAGGTGTATATACATATAGGAGTATATGAAAAATGTGTATATACTTGGGTGTATATACAAATGATTGTATAAAAGAAATGTGTCTTAGTATATGTACAAACAAGGACATATTTATATATATGTGTGATAAGAAAAAAATAGAAGACAATAATATATATATATAGGAGTGTATATATATATATATGTATATATATATATATTAGACGCATATACATATGGGTGTATATAGGATGAATTTGTGCTAGTATATATATACAAAGAATGTATATATGAGATAGGAAAAGAGTGAAAACAAATAAATATATATATATATATATGGGAGTGTATATATATGTATTTATGTGTACATACATGTAGAGGTATATAATAAGGTGTATGTCAATAATTGTACATACAAAATAATATGTGGTAAGGGAAAATATATAAATGTGCGTGTTGACTTAGGTACGTACAATAATATATACACACGTAGTAGTAACGAATAGGTTACGATTTTAACGCAATTCGGATAATTCGCATGAATAGGGTGCTAAGTGTACGATTTCGTGGTAGGTGATCATAGAAGGAATTAAGGGAGGTACTAAGAGACGTCACCACTCAAGTACGGAGATTTCGATAGATCGAGGTAAGGGGATATAATTTAAAACGATAATAGTTACTTTCTGAGTTGTGATTAAAGAATACTTACAAAGACATAAAGTATGATTTTTCATGCATGTTTCTAAATTATATTTCTGATCAAGACTATGCTCTCTATGTTTATGTTTTTGAATAATTGTATATAACTGAATTTAATTTCGGAATATGAGCATGTCTTTTAAAATGATTTTTCGAATAAGATGAATTTATTTCGATATTTTCGTATATGAAAACTATAGTTGTTATGAGACTAAGGGCCATTTATGTTGCATGTTTACGTTTGTCAATTTCGCCTGTGTGGCGTCTGACTCGCCTGTGTGGCGTTTGAACTCGCCTGTGTGGCGCTTGTATTTCGCCTGTGTGGCGTCTGACTCGCCTGTGTGGCGTTTGAACTCGCCTGTGTGGCGCTTGTATTTCGCCTGTGTGGCGCCTGTAATTCGCCTGTGTGGCGCCTGTAATTCGCCTTTGTGGCGCCTGTATTTCGCCTTCGTGGCGCCTGTAATTCGCCTGTGTGGCGCCTGTATTTCGCCTTCGTGGCGCCTGTAATTCGCCTTCGTGGCGCCTGTATTTCGCCTTCGTGGCGCCTGTATTTCGCCTTCGTGGCGCCTGTAATTCGCCTGTGTGGCGCCTGTATTTCGCCTTCGTGGCGCCTGTAATTCGCCTTCGTGGCGCCTGTATTTCGCCTTCGTGGCGCCTGTATTTCGCCTTCGTGGCGCCTGTAATTCGCCTTCGTGGCGCCTGTATTTCGCCTTCGTGGCGCCTGTAATTCGCCTTCGTGGCGCCTGTATTTCGCCTTCGTGGCGCCTGTATTTTGCCTTCGTGGCGCCTGTAATTCGCCTTCGTGGCGCCTGTATTTCGCCTTCGTGGCGCCTGTATTTCGCCTATGTGGCGCCTGTATTTCGCCTTCGTGGCGCCTATACCCGCCTTTGTGGCGTCTGAAATTACCCTTGGGTCCTGAATTCCCTCTACGGAGGATGATCGGGTTATTTTGCCGCGTGATAAATTGGTTATTGCCGCGTGATAAATTCGTTATTGTCACATGATAATTTTATGGCCGATGTAGTCTCAATTTGAAAATTTAAACTTTGTTTTCAGAACCGGATTTGTAGTATGTGATTTGATATGTATTCCTGTTTGGAATTCTGAATGTACAACTAGTTTTACGTAATATCTGTTAAGTTCAAATACCTAAAGATTTACGTTTTGAATATCGATGTTTCTAATTTTCCTTAATCTTTGAATTCTATTATCAGTTTCAGAAAGTATCATCATACGTATTATTATGTTTTATACATATTTAAATTGCTAGAATCGTTTTAAATACATCTTCTTACTGGGCTTTTTCCCGAAAGCTCACCCCTCTACCTCTCAGATTACTTGCAGTGATTCGTAGACGCTACCTGTCGCGTACACGACGTAGGCTGGTGGGGAGAGCTCCTTAGGCTACTTTTTGTACACGCAGAAAGGTATACATTTACATTCCTGTACCAGACATAATTGTATGCACAGACACATTGGAAATATCAGTTGGGATGTAATTTTGTAAGGGACGATGTAAACATTACTACTTTGGTATAATGTTTTGAGATGACTAGTATTAAATTGAAATGGATGTGTTGAGTGGTAAAGATGAATTTGGAAAGTATGCTTGGTAGTGGTGGATATCTAGGATTGCAAAAAAAAAAACAACTGATTTGCAGGTGGGTAGGCTCATATATAAGCCGTTGTGCTGCCGAAATTTTTATCGGCCACATAAGTTAAAATATAGGAATTAATTGTGATTACGAGTAAAGTATTAGGAAAAGTGTTTTGACACTGCACAGGAATACAACCTAAGTGAATAAGGGAATAAGTGGATAAAGTAAATTCAAAAAAAAAAAAAATTTCCCCGATTTTCAAGGGTCAAGGGTCAAGGGTCGTTACAAAACCCATTTCTTCCTCCGCTGTTTTCGACCTTTTTCGGCAGCTTCGCCGATCGTGGCTGCCACCAATCGGCTCACCGACGCCTGAGGAACAATCGGCTGTGGTCGGTCGGTGCCGAATCGTCGCCAGTCGTCGGGATCGGATTCTCTTCTCTCGGTTTCGATTTCTCCGTTTTGCTCCACCGTTCGCCGCCGTTCGCGTCTCTGTTAGGCCGGTGGTGGGTCGGCCCTCGTCGGGCTTCCTTCGCCTGGGCCGCCGGTGCCGTCCATCAGGCCGTCGACTTCATTTTGGCAGAATCGCGATTTTCGCGATTCTGCGTTTCCGTTTTCGATTTTTTTTTTTCAATTCTCTTTCTTTTTTTTTTTAATCATTCAAATACCTTAAAAATACCCAAATATCCCTTAAAATTATTATTTTATTCCAAATTAATTAATTTAATTTAATTTAATTTATTTATTATATTTTAATCCTTTTTCGGGTATAATTTCTTCGTATTTTCGAGATATTGTCCCGAATGACTTTTCGTTATATTTTTCGATTATTTTTGGGATTATTTTTTTCAAACTAAAAATCCCGATTAATTCCAATAAATTGATATCTTGATTAATTTAATTCAGAATAAATTTATTTCATCCTTATTGACCAAAATTTCTCATATCCATATTTTTAATTAAATTTCCTTATCGAATTTATACCGGCTTTCGATCTTTTGACCGTTTTGCCCTTACACGTGTTCGAGATTAATTTAACCTGACTTCCCTTCACGAATACTCATTCATTTCATATTTTAATTAAATCTGGGTCTTACAGAGAGTGTCCTTAAGGTATCTAAAGATCCTTTTAGTGGCTAATAAGTGTGACTCCTTAGGAGAAGATTGAAATCTAGCACAAAGGCATACACTAAACAGAATATCTGGTCCACTTGTAGTAAGGTAAAGTAATGAACCAATCATAGATCTATAAAGTTTAGTGTTTACACACTTACCACTCTCATCTTTATCAAGCTTGATGTTGGTGCCCATTGGAGTTGCTTGAGGTTTGCAATTATCCATTCCAAATCGTTTGAGCAATTCCTTAGTATATTTTTCTTGATTGATGAAGGTTCCATCCTTTGTTTGCTTCACTTGAAGTCCTAAGAAGAAAGTGAGTTCTCCCATCATGCTCATTTCAAATTCACCTTGCATGATCTTAGCAAACTTTTGGCATAAAGATTCATTAGTTGATCCAAAAATAATATCATCTACATACACTTGAACAACTAGTAAATCTTTATTTTTATTTTTGATAAATAAAGTAGTATCTACTTTTCCTCTTGAAAATCCTTTTTCTATTAAGAATTTTGACAATATTTCATACCATGCTCTAGGAGCTTGTTTCAAACCATAGAGTGCCTTAGATAGTTTGAAGACATGTTCAGGAAATTCATGACTTTCAAAACCGGGAGGTTACTTAACATAAACTTCTTCATTAATGAAACCATTTAAAAAATGCACTCTTTACATCCATTTGATATAACTTGAAGTTTTTATAACATGCAAAGGCAAGTAGCATTCTTATTGCTTCTAATCTAGCTACCTGTGCATAAGTTTCATCATAGTCTATTCCTTCTTCTTGTCTATAGTCTTGAGCAACTAACCTAGCCTTGTTTCTTATCATCACACTATTTTCATCCATCTTGTTCTTGAAGATCCATTTAGTTCCAATTATAGAGTGATCACTAGGTCTTGGAACTAGTTTCCATACTTTGCTTCTCTTAAATTGATTTAACTCTTCTTGCATTGCTAAAAACCAATTGTAAGACCCGAATTTAATTAAAATACGAAATGAATGAGTATTCGTGAAGGGAAGTCGGGTTAAATTAATCCCGAACACGTGTAAGGGCAAAATGGTCAAAAGATCGAAAGTCGGTATAATTTCGATAAGAAAATTTAATTTAAAAATATGGATTTGAGAAATTTTGGTCAATAAGGATGAAATAAATTTATTTTGGGTTAAATTGATCAAGATATTAATTTATGAGAATTAATCGGGATTTTTAGTTCGGAAAAAAATAATCCCGAAAAATAATCGAAAATTATACCGGGAAGCCGAAATAATACCGAGAAATTAATTTATAGACTAAATAAATAAAATATAATTTTTTTAAGATATTTTGAATATTTTAGACTAATTTAATCAATTAAATAATATTAATAAAAATAAGTAAATATATAAAATAAATTAAAGAATTGAAAAAAAAAAGAATCTGAAAACGAAAATGCTAAAGGAGAGAACCCAAAAACGGAAGCCGGAGGGGAAGACCGGTGAGCCGTCCGGCTGCCAACGGCCAGGCCAAGGGTTGGAAAAGAAAGAGGAGAGGCCGGCGGTTTTCAGGCCACCGGTGACGCGCGCCAAGGACGCCGGAATCCGGCGGAAAACGGAGGAGAAGGTCGCGGGAAAGAAAGGGTCACCGGCGGCGAACGGCGGCGAATCGACCGGAACCTAGGCCAGATTCTGAAAGCCCAGGTGACGGCGGTCCTTTCTGCATCTGTATCAGCCGACGAAACGATGGGAAACGCGGGCGACGGCCAAGAGGAGGAAAATGGGTCCGACAGTCGAGGGAGAAGAGCCGAACCGGTGGCGTTCCGGCGAGCCCGACCGAAATCGAGGGCGGATTCGAGATGCGGACGACCTTGCGGAGCCACTAGCGGTGGAAGCCGGCAGAGAAGCGGCCGGCAAGGCGGTGAATCGACGGTGAACCGGTCGAACCGGAGTGAACCGGCGGTCTGAACCGGTCCGAACCGGACTGAACCGGTTCAGCCAAAAAGAGAGGAAAAAAGGAAGAAAAAGGGAAAAAGAAAAAGAGGAAAAATTAGGGAAAATTTCAGTGATGCAATCGAGCTACGTGTAAGTCAGTAGTGATCGAAATTGACCCGATTTAAATTTTGGAGTATTTAATTTAATTAATTTTAGGCCGAACACTTACCCGGAAAATTGAGGAATTGTGTAGCTCGACAATTGGCATCCAACGAGAGCTCGAGATAGCCTCGATTTACGTACTAGCATGAAATCTCAGGTAAGTGATCCTTATTTACGACAATTTACATCGTTATGCGTGATATGAATTTAAATTTCGCATAAATTGAATTAAATTATGAAAATTTAGATTAATTGTCGTAAATAATAAATTTAGCTATTCGAGAGTTAGAACGAGGTCCAATAAATTGTTGGTGGGCCCAGTGAGCCCAATAGGCCTCGATAAAGTGAAAATCAAGTGGAAAACGGGCTTAAGGCCGATTCAGGCCCATTAAGGTGCAATCGGGCCCAATAGCGGTAAACGGGCCCAATGATTTAAATTAAGCCCATAAAATATTAAATACAATTAAATTGTATAATATCTGACCTGAGGAATATTAATACGCAGTTTCGGGCATTTGATTGGGAGCATATCGGACTGCGCGACGAGACAACAGTGGAAAAGAAAAGGTCAGACTCGACAGGAAAAATAAGGTAAGGGAATTCTATGGACTGCTAGAGGTAACTTTACGCAATTTTAAGTTCATTTGCAGTCTTTAAAAATTTATCTGAAGGGTCTAGAGGTAAATTAATTTTAGTGCCCCGAATGGGCAAATTACTAAAATACCCTTGTTAAGGGTAGAACTTACAAATTTAGGAAAAATTGGGAGGAGCAAGGACAAGAGGTTCCTGCTCTGAGTAGGCTGGCTCACTTTTAAAGAAAAATGCATAGCATTGCATACCTTAAACGATGTAATTTCTATGAAAACTATTTGGAGATAACCGAGCCGCCTACGTGTTTTTATTTACATGTGACATGCTAGAGCTCAGCTCGCACGATGTTTGATTTGTGTGATGTATGCATTAGTGCTGGAGCGAGAGCTCGCACTAGAGTTTTACATGCATAGGTGCTAGAGTATAACTCGCACCAGATTTCACATGCTTGTTTCGTGACACGGTGCTAGAGTCTAACTCGCACCAGATTTTACATGATTTTCGTGACAGGGTGCTGGAGTTTAACTCGCACCAGATTTTATAAGATTTTCAGGTGATTTATATATAGAGTGCTAGAGCCTAGCTCGCACTAGTTTTACTGGATTTGTGGAGTAGTGCTGTCTGCCCTTGGAGTCAGCCAAAAGGCCCAACAGGCTCAAAAGACCTCTTAAGTAGGGTGAGAGTGAGGGATAAGGTTGGCGGCCTTGTGGGGATGTAAAGCGGGCTCTGCTGATTTTACTTGATTTGATGAGAGTTATGAGAACATGCAATGAGCCGTGCTTGGAGCATCGGGTAGACTGTGTGTCACTGATTTAATAGGCTCACACGTGCGTTGTGAGACATGGCATGAGTATTGAGAAACAAAACCTCTCTGTGGGAAGCAGGCCATTTGGGCTGGAGTACCTAGAGTGATATGGGTCCATGGAGTACGATGTACCGTGGGGTATCTTCGGATACAGTATATTTGTGATACGGGGTATCTTCGGATATGGTATCTTTGTGATACGGGGTATCTTCAGATACGGCATCTTCGGATGCGTAGGATCGGATAAGACCGACGGGTTGGATTGACCTACCTCCCGGGCGGTTCCCGATCAGGGTGAGACCTCGCACACTGGGATCCGTAAAGTTAGAGGGACTCACGAGGACACATATGGCCAGTCCTAGTTATTGCCGTTATACAGAAATTGCCTCATCTCGCATGTCGATGATTTCGATGATTTAAACTGGGTTTTTAATTAAATGTGCATGATGGTTATTTCCATGCTTTTTAAACCCATGTGTGATGTATACCGATTTTCATGGTTTTGTGTGAGTCAGGATCACCCGAAGGAGGGGTCGAGTCCTGACTTTATTGTGAAAATTTTAATTGAGAAAGAAATGATTTGAAATAATTGCATGTTGAATTTTCTGTGCAAACTCGATTTACATAACATCATAACTTTCATATCATCTGTTTTAAATGTGTGGAGAAAGGGTGGTTTATGCATGGCACCACGTTCATGTAGGTAGTATGGTTACCTACTTGTTCGTAGGATTGCCTTACTGAGCTTGATGTGCTCACCCCTTTCATTTTCTCCCACAGATAATCTCCAGTTGAAGTTAAGGCGACTCAGTACTGCATTCCAGATATCCGTTGCTGCCCATCAACATAAGGTATATACACTTGTACACATTGTATCTACATAAGCATAGCACAGTAACATGTTTGTAAGCAACTTTAGGGGATGTATAAATAATGTAAACAATTCTAAATGACTGGAGAAGAAATAAGTACTATGGTAAATGTATGGTGGGACTGGCATTGACGCACAGCCCAATTTGTTAGTGGAGTGTGGTCACGATTTGAGGACAGGTAAGAATTTAAGTAAATAAACAAAACGCGAAAAATTAACTCTGATTTTTGGGTAGTTTGGGTCGTGACATATAAAGGTGGTATCAGAGCCGAAATTGGTCTGATGTGTGTCAGTGTCAGTAATTAGGAATTACATCCCCGTGTTACTGTGCTTGGTTAGATACAATAGTGTATATCGAGATGGGTTTTGACTAAGAAATGGTTGAGAATGCAGGAATGCCTAATATGAGTCGCGTTAGATGAGATAGTGCACGAGGCAGAGGTCGTAGAGGTAGACCTGAGTCTGCTAAGTCATGCTGAGTTGACCTGTGAGAATCAGGATGAGATTGAAATAGAGGTTAATGTTGAGCATGCCTCTCAGAGTCCGACAGAGTGATCGGATAGTATTGAGACACGCTTCGCGAGATTGGAGCGGAGTGTGGAGATTATTGTGAGGAGCTAATTGCTCAGATTATGTATGAGATATGAGGGCGCAGCGGAGCATTGGTGGAAACCCGCTCGACCCATCTTAAGTGTTAAACATCCATAGCTAAGATGAGAAATCTTATTGGATGTATTCTGGTGATAGGATATCCCGGACATGATTTAAAGGAAATTATGGATAAAAGTCCTTACTCTGACTCAGTGGATTTGATTTATTGACGAGTATGGAAACTCAGTTATATTCTTGGACAAATATTACCTCGATACTATGAACAAGTGACAGTCGAGATGTCTAAGAGTTCATGAAATGGCTCAACTTTTCAGTTAGAGTCTGATTGGCCCGTGAGATATTACCTATGGAGGCAGTGCGCAGATTTACAATTGGGTAAATAAGAACATAAATTGCACGCCTCTGAGATTGGGAAAGGTAGTGAGGGCTAAAATAGAGACAGAAAAGAGAATCGAGAAATGACAAAGATGTTAAAATGGGAAAATAGTAATTGATAAAAGATTTAATTTGACGAGTCATGGAGTAAGATAATTGGTAAGGCCCCAGTGCATCCAATTTTGGCACTCTTGAGGGGCATTGTGATTGGAGGACCCCGACCTGCTACGAAGCAGTGTAGCAGTGTAAGCACTGTAAGCAGTGTGGAATGTGTGGTGGATACCACGGAATGAGGGTCTATATCTACACTGTATTGATGAAAATGGCCGTCAAGTGTGATAAGACGGACCATTGATTTTGATTGCACAGAGTTGGGCGAGATCGCCCCACAGAAAAGTAAAGAGACAAAGAAAAACTTCGTTGGTATAACTGCAACGAAAAGGGAGGTAATAGCCGAAAAGAAAAAGGAAAGTAGGCTGTTGGACGAAGGCGAGAGGATGTCTTGGACCAGGACACTATTGATGTTTCATGGATGTGGTGTAAGATACCACACTTGTTATGAATAATGAAGTACATATGTTCATTGATCCTGGTGCCACACATTTATTCATACCGCCTTCATTCGCATATAAGTGAGAAACAGGCATGAATGCCTACATCATTGGGCACAATACTGATAAATGAGTATCCCAATAGAGGAGGATTAATTAACGGAATATGGATATAGAGATTTTAAGTGATAAAAAGGGGTACAACAGTTGAAATTAAAGGAGTAAAGGATTGTACTCACGAAATGAATAATGAAAGAATTTTGTCAAGAGGGATATACGAAATGAGATAATCTTTAAGATAAGATAGATCCTAAATACAAGATGTATTGGAGTAAGAGGCGTATGCTAGGTAAGAACATCTTTACGATATGAAGTCATTAGGATTAAAGCAATTAGTAGCGAATACAAATTGTAACCACATGGACTGGTATATAAAGTATATGTGGTTAAGTCTGAAGGTTAATAAAGGTATTTCAAAATACCTCCCTGCCTGAAGACTTGACAGCGTCTAAAAGTATATATACATAACCTATAACATGAAATCGATCGTCGTAATAAATACCTTTAGCATTAGGATACCTTTACTAAGACGATAAGAATATTAAAATTTGACAAATCATAAAGGTTATCATAGTAAAGATTTAATAAGAGCCGTTAAGATAAGAAAAGGAAATGACGCAGGTTAGTACCTGAAAACGTAAACAATTTTGAAGGATTTTATACGCTTATGCGTAAATAAATCAAGGATTGGACCGAGTTGTAATCATCATTATCGATGATATGTTGGGTGTATTTAAAGTCTAGGGCAAATTGTAAGCAATAATTGAAAGTGGCTTTTACAAATGGGTTGTTGCGAGTTCTCAATAGGGTATACCTTGTTGACACGTTTAACTATGAAAATGTGGTCTTTGAGTGATATGATAGATGTGACGTGAATTTCGGTGTAGAGAAGTATGAACTGACCACCATGATTAATTTCACCATACCCAACAGCTCAAGAGGTTCTTAGTGAGTATGGATACCTCGAAATAATGAAGGAGCTGTGTATTGATGTATAATGGGAAGATAGTCAATTTTTGGAGTTAGACAACTCAAGGATCATGAAATAAACTATCTGACCCATGATTTAAAGTTGGCAACAGTATTTGTACCGAGGATATGGTACTATTATGTACACGGTGAGAAATTTTGGGTATGCACTGATTATAAAGCCCCAAGTATCTGTTTTCACAGAAAGAGGCGAATATGAGAATACATAGTGGGTTAGAGCTTCTGAGAGATTTAGATTGTGAAAATTGTACCACCCAGGGAAGGCTAATGTGATGGCTGATGCCTCGAGTATAAAGAGCCTCGGGAAGGTACCACATATGATGGTCAGGGAGCGTGAGCTGCTTGAGTAGTTGTGGACCTCAGTATTGATGTGATCCCTTCTGATGATGACAGTGATTGTATGACAGCTAGCCTGAGACTAGAACCGGATGAGAGTGCCCGAATTTACCAGGCTTAGCGTGATGATATGCAGGGTGTCGATAGTGTGGGTCAGATTCAGAAGGGTACAGTGATAGAGTTCACAGTGGGTGATGATGAGTTACTGAGGATTCAGAGACAGTATGAGTGCTCCCCAGGACCACAGTTGATGAGATAATAATATTGTCAGAAGCTCATACAGTGCATACAGAAAGTGACAAATATATATATTGAAATCTCGAAAAGGGTATTGGTGGTCAGATATGAAAAGAGACATGGTAGAGATTGTGAAAAAGTACCTAGTATGTCAGCAGAATAAGGTAGAGTATTAAAAAGTCTGCAAAGTTATTGCAGTCTCTACCTATATCGACACGGCACGAAAAATGAGAGCAAGTCTCCATGAATGTCGTGATGGGTTACAGAGGACCCAGGTGAATTACGAGGCTATTTGGATGATAGTCACCAAATTGACTAAGTCTACCCACCTTCTGGTTATGAAATCCCCAAATACTCAAAGTGTATATGAGGAATTATGTATAAGGAAGATTGTGGAACATTATGTAGCGTTCCAGTGAGCATGGTATCATATAGGGATTCCCGCTTCACTTCCCACCTCTGAGGATATTTTTAGGAAGCTATGGGAACCCGACTGAGTATTAACACAGCTTTCCATCCTCAAACAGATGGTCAGTCAGAGAGGACTGTACAGGTTCTGGAGGATACGATGAAAGCGTGTGCCCTTGATTTTATAAGCTCCTGGAATGATCAGTTGTCACAAATTGAAGTCGCCAATAACGACAGTTGGCAGTTGAGTATCGGGATAACAAGATATGAGGCAGTGTATGGCTGTAGGGATTGTTCCCCAAATTGGATAAGAAAAAGTGGGTGACAGATAGAATTATTTACAACTTTGGATAATAAGTCTCTGAGGATATTTAGTTAAGGATGAGAGATTAAGAACACCTCAGAGCAGATAGACAAGCATTGGAATTCACCGAGAGTGAATTAGTATGATTGAAATGTTTCTTGTCCTAAGGGAATAAGGACATAGCGAGCTTTTGGAAGAAGGTAAATTGAGTTGTGCTGGATGGAATATTTTGAGAGATTGGACAAGTGGGAGATAAGACCTGTAGGTTGGTGTTATCACCTGAATTAACAAGCACCCACAATTTGTCTCAGCTTTTGATGCTTTGGCAATACTATCCAGATCCAGCACAGGTGGTAGGATATGAGATCCAACAGTTCAGCTTAATGCAAATATAAGTATATTGATAAGTTGATTCGGGCATTAAACAGGAAAGAGAGAGTAATGAGGTTTAAGATGATCTCCCTAATTAAAGTCTTTTGGTAGTGTTACACTCCGGAAAAGGTCACATAAGAATTAAAGAAGTATGATACGATTGATGTACCCGGAGTAGTTTATGGACTCATATGAATTGGTTCTAATTTGGAGGACCAAATTCTTTAAGTGGGGGAGAGTTGTAAGACCCGAATTTAATTAAAATACGAAATGAATGAGTATTCGTGAAGGGAAGTCGGGTTAAATTAATCCCGAACACGTGTAAGGGTAAAATGGTCAAAAGACCAAAAGTCGGTATAATTTCGATAAGAAAAATTAATTTAAAAATATGGATTTGAGAAATTTTGGTCAATAAGGATGAAATAAATTTATTTTGGGTTAAATTGATCAAGATATTAATTTATGGGAATTAATCGAGATTTTTAGTTCTGAAAAAAATAATCCCGAAAAATAATCAAAAATTATACCGGGAAGCCGAAATAATATCGAGAAATTAATTTATAGACTAAATGAATAAAATATAATTTTTTTAAGATATTTTGAATATTTTAGACTAATTTAATCAATTAAATAATATTAATAAAAATAAGTAAATATATAAAATAAATTAAAGAATTGAAAAAAAAAAAAGAATCTGAAAACGAAAACGCGAAAGGATAGAACCCGAAAACGGAAGCCAACCCGAGGGGAAGACCGGCGAGCCGTTCGGCGGCCAACGGCCAGGCCAAGGGTCGGAAAAGAAAGAGGAGAGGCCGACGGTCTTCAGGCCACCGGTGACGCATGCCAAGGACGCCGAAATCCGGTGAAAAACGGAGGAGAAGGCCGCGGGAAAGAAAGGGTCACCGGCGGCGAACGGCGGCGAATCGGGCGGAACCGAGGCCAGATTCTGAAAGCCCAGGCGACGACGGTCCTTTTTGCATCGGTATCAGCCGACGAAACGGCAAAAAACGCCGGCGAAGGCCAAGAGGAGGAAAATGGGTCCGACGGCCGAGGGAGAAGAGCCGAACCGGCTGCGTTCCGGCGAGCCCGACCGAAACCGAGGGCGGATTCGAGATGCGGACGACCTTGTGGAGCCACTGGCTGTAAGACCCCGTATATGTAAAAGGGTAATATGTGTAATTGGATCAAATAATATGATTGGACTTGTGATGTAAAGTATGATTGATGTAAGTCCATGGATTCAATGTATGTATGCGTAATATAAATTGTAACGTACATACAAGTTTCATTGAGTATGAATACGAAGGAATGAGTTATGGCAAGTGATGGATGTGATTGAAACTCAAAATGAGTAGTGTGGTAAAAGGGAATGGAGTTAAGCTTCCATTTGGTTTTATGTAGCATACCTTTGAACATACAATGAATGCACACAAGTTTCAATGTGCATAAGGTATGAATGGATGCCATTTTCAAGTTATAAAGGTGGATGGATGAGAAAATGGCCATGGCAATAGATTAAGGATGTGTTGGTATGAGTTGCAGCAAAGAAACTGCAGGAAATCTGGAAAATATGAGGTCCAAATCGATCTCATAGGATGAGAGATCGATCTGGAAGAGCCAGAATGCTCTTATTTGGGCGAAAGAATAGAGCAGATCGATCTCCAATGGAGCCAGATCGATCTCCCAAGCATTCTGTAGTGGAAAGATCGATCCCCAAGCACCCAGATCGATCTCCTTAGCTCTCTGTTTGGGACCAGATCGATCTCATGCTTCGACAGATCGATCTCATGCTTCAACAGATCGATCTCATTGCTTCGACAGATCGATCTCAAGCTTAAAAATGCCGTGAAAAAGAGGGATTTTAAGGGACCAGATCGATCTCCTCTTGGACCAGATCGATCTCCCCAAGCTATTTCTATATAAGGAGAGCTAAAAAAATCTGGAAATCTCGAAAAAACACCAAACTTTACAATTTCAACCCCAAAAACCCAACTTTCCCTCTCTAAAATCAGCCATTTTCAGTGAGATTTGGAGAGAGATCATTAGAGGCAAAGTTGTTCCTATCAAAGAGAAGAACAACATAGTGAGAGGACATTTTCCCATTCTTGGAATTGAAGGAGTTAAGGGCATTATCATTTGGAGCAAGAAGAGAAATCATATTGGTAAGATTCTAGTACTCCAATCCAAATGCATTAGCTATTTAATTGATTTTGGAGTTGATTGATATGAGTATTGATGGATAAACTACCTAGTGATGTAGTGGAATTGGTGTAACCTAGAAATCTAAAATGGGTGTAAAGTGAGGATATGTGGGATTGAATGAGTTTATGATTTATGGCATGCTAAAGTTGTTATTGGGATAATATTTATGATTTTAAACGGTTAAATGAGATTACATTGTGAGTGTGAAGAAATTGTGAAAATGGGTATGAATATGATTGATAAATGCCATAGTGAGGGGATTCATGAAAGATGAACGCTATGAGCTTTATGTCGATTTGATATCGACTTCGAATAAGTTAATAGGCCTGAGAAGATCCATAGAACTCGAGTTATAAGTAAAGTAATGAAACGAGGCCATATAAGCGTTAATAGAGGCTATAGGTTAAATTGACTATAGCAAGCGCCAGGGTTGCAATATATGGATCGAATATAATGCGGGATACGATTTTGTGCAGTCCCAAAGAGTTCGTTGAAGGCGAACCGAACCGTACGAGTAAGCAGCTTAAGGAAGTGGAATCACGCATCGCGATTCCAGGTAAGGGAATTTTGTGAGTATATAGAGGTAACTGCTCGTACTTTGAACTTGTGAATGAATATCGGGTGTTTTTATGAAATGCATGATTGCTCAAATAAAGGTTGATGGTATTCGTGAATGATGATGAGTATATGCGTGGTTTTGGATTTGAAGTGGATTTTATGAAATGGGATAGTAAGGCTAATAATTGCATAAATCTAATGTTTTGATGCTTTTCAAAACGAATTTGCTTGGTTTTAAGCAAGCTTGTAGATAGGTCGGCTAGTATTGTATTGTTGTTGTGGAAAAGCATTTGTGAGTGCTAAACCCGAATTGCCGGGATTGATAAATTGTATATGAGCCGCCTATCACATTTGTATGACATAAATCGTGCTAGAGCTTCGCTCGCGCTGGATTTTTATGTTTTCACTTGTGTGAAACGTGCTTGAGCTTAGCTCTCGCTTTGAATTTAAATTGTGATGATGTTTATAAACCGTACTGGAGCTTACGCTCGTACGTGGATTTGAGTGGTTTTTCTTATGCATATAACTGTACTGGAGCTATGCTCGTACATGGTTTCTTCATATTTTATGTATAAATGCTGTACCAGAGCGTTGCTCGTACGAAGTGATTGGTTTTGATGCATGAATTCGCGCTAGAGCGTAGCTCGCGCTGGTTTTCACACTGTGGTATGTATGAGGCCGTGGTGAGAGATACGGATTAACTCAGGGAACCCAACAGGCCTGACAGACCTCTTAGGTGGGGTGAGGGTGAGGGGCTAGGACCTGACTTAATCCATCCAGGGAACCCAACAGGCCTGACAGACCTCTTAGGTGGGGTGAGGGTGAGGGGCTAGGACCTGGATCAGGGAACCCAACAGGGGCGAGCAAGGCCATGAGGGGCTAGGACCTGGTATTGAGGTTACTCCCACGCGCTTTCGAGACTATAAAGGTTACACTTGGTATGGGGTAGATAATACCTATGGCAGGCACCCCCAACCATGTTATGGGTCCGCGGAGTACGATGTACCGTGTATATCACATGGAGTATGATGTACCGCGTGGTGGTTACTTGATTTGAGAAAGTCTGACGAAGAACTAACCCACCTTCGTGCCAGCATGATACCCCACACACCGGAATCCGTGTGGTCTGGGATGATATGTGACGATTGGCCATCATAGTCACTTGAGATGTAGTAACCTGTCTCCTTGCTTGATTTACTTACTACCACATGATTTTAAATCTCTAAGTGTGATTGTGATTGTTTAAGGTAGACCCGAAGGAGGGGTCGAGCCTCGTGGATTTGAATTGTGAAATGAAAATGAGGTTGTGATTGTGAATTGATGTGATGTGATGTATGTGATGAGAAAGAGTTTATGACATGGGTTTTAAAAAGGAGGTTTCTTAATGAATTGCCCTTTTTATGAATTGAAATAAGATCAAGCATGAGATGATTTATACATGATGTTTTACCATGTTTTATATGCCAATTTTACATGACTTTGATACATGATATATATGTATAGTCATATGGCATAGTTTTATTCCTCATGCTCCTACCATAAATGATTTATGCATAACACTATCAGCATGTAGATAGAGTAGTTATCTACCATGCTTGCATTATTGCCTTACTGAGCGTGTGGTTGCTCATCCCACTCTATTTTCCCCCTACAGAGCATGCATAGTAGCCCAGTGAGGACTGAGGCGTATTATTTTGGACTCCGCTGCATCTCCATCGCTGAAAGGTATATACACAGTGATTCTTTTTGTATCTAAACAATGTAAAAGCACAGTATTCTTTTGAGTTGTACTTATGGGGGATGTAGATGTCAGTAAAACATGTATTCGTACAAATACACGATTAAATGCACATGTATGACATCGTTTTAATTAATTGAGAATGAATGAGATGTGGTGTTTATTATTGACTCACAGCCCAACAGTGTGTGGTCAGTTTAGTTCACGACTGGGTAAGGTAACAGTAAAACGCGAAAAATTTTCAGTGATTTTTGGTTAAAGAGAATGGAATTGGGTCATGACACTGGCGGTGGAAGCCGGCAGAGAACCGGTCGGCAAGGCGGTGAACCGACGGTGAACCAGTCGAACTGGAGTGAACCGGCGGTCTGAATCGGTCCGAACCGGACTGAACCGGTTCAGCCAAAAAGAGAGGAAAAAAGGAAGAAAAAGGGAAAAAGAAAAAGAGGAAAAATTGGGGAAAATTCCAGTGATGCAATCGAGCTACGGGTAAGTCAGTAGTGATCGAAATTGACCCGATTTAAATTTCGGGGTATTTAATTTAATTAATTTTGGGCCGAAAACTTACCCGAAAAATTGTGAAATTGTGTAGCTCGACAATTAGCATCCAACGAGAGCTCGAGATAGCCTCGATTTGCGTACTAGCATGGAATCTCGGGTAAGTGATCCTTATTTACGACAATTTACATCGTTATGTGTGATATGAATTTAAATTTCGCATAAATTGAATTAAATTATGGAAATTTAGATAAATTGTCGTAAATAATAAATTTAGCTATTCGAGAGTTAGAACGAGGTCCAATAAATTGTTGGTGGGCCCAGTGAGCCCAATAGGCCTCGATAAAGTAAAAATCAAGTGAAAAACGGGCTTAAGGCCGATTAAGGCCCATTAAGGTGCAATCGGGCCCAATAGCGGTAAACGGGCCCAATGATATAAATTAAGCCCAGAAAATATTAAATACAATTAAATTGTATAATATCTGACCTGAGAAATATTAATACGCAGTTTCGAGCATTTGATTGGGAGCATATCGGACTGCGCGACGAGACAACAGTGGAAAAAAAAAGGTCAGACTCGACAGGAAAATAAGGTAAGGGAATTCTACAGACTGCTAGAGGTAACTTTACGCAATTTTAAGTTCATTTGCAGTCTTTAAAAATTTATCTGAAGGGTCTAGAGGTCGAATAATAATTTTAGTACCCCGAATGGGTAAATTACTAAAATACCCTTGTTAAGGGTAGAACTTACAAATTTAGGAAAAATTGGGAGGAGCAAGGACAAGAGGTTCCTGCTCGTTCTGGAGGTATTTTAACACATGCATGAGTAGGCTGGCTCACTTTTAAAGAAAAATGCATAGTATTGCATACCTTAAACGATGTAATTTCTGTGAAAACTATTTGGAGATAACCGAGCCGCCTACGTGTTTTTATTTACATGTGACGTGCTACAGCTCAGCTCGCACGATGTTTGATTTGTGTGATGCATGCATTAGTGCTGGAGCGAGAGCTCGCACTAGAGTTTTACATGCATAGGTGCTAGAGTATAACTCGCACCAGATTTCACATGCTTGTTTCATGACACGGTGCTAGAGTCTAACTCGCACCAGATTTTACTTGATTTTCGTGACAGGGTGCTGGAGTTTAACTCGCACCAGATTTTATAAGATTTTCAGGTGATTTATATATAGAGTGCTAGAGCCTAGCTCGCACTAGTTTTACTGGATTTGTGGAGTAGCGCTGTCTGCCCTTGGAGTCAGCCAAAAGGCCTAACAGGCTCAAAAGACCTCTTAAGTAGGGTGAGAGTGAGGAATGAGGTTGGCGGCCTTGTGGGGATGTAAAGCGGGCTCTGCTGATTTTACTTGATTTGATGAGAGTGCTGAGCATTGCTCGCACTGATTTTATGAGAACATGCGATGAGCCGTGCTTGGAGCATCGGGTAGACTGTGTGTCACCGATTTAATAGGCTCGCACGTGCGTTTTGAGACATGGAATGAGTATTGAGAAACAAAACCTCTCTGTGGGAAGTAAGCCATTTGGGCTGGAGTACCTAGAGTGATATGGGTCCATGGAGTACGATGTACCGTGCAAGTAGCATGGAGTACGATGTACCGTGGGGTATCTTCGAATACGGTATCTTTGTGATACGGGGTATCTTCGGATACGACATCTCCGGATGCATAGGATCGGATAAGACCGACGGGTTGGATTGACCCACCTCCCGGGCGATTCCCAATCAGGGTGAGACCTCGCACACTGGGATCCGTGAAGCTAGAGGGACTCACGAGGACACATATGGCCAGTCCTGGTTATTGCCGTTATACAGAAATTGCCTCGTCTCGCATGTCGACGATTTCGATGATTTAAACTGGGTTTTTAATTAAATGTGCATGATGGTTATTTCCATGCTTTTTAAACCCATGTGTGATGTATACCGATTTTCATGGTTTTGTATGAGTCAGGATCACCCGAAGGAGGGGTCGAGTCCTGACTTTATTGTGAAAATTTTAATTGAGAAAGAAATGATTTGAAATAATTGCATGTTGAATTTTCTATGCAAACTCGATTTACATAACATCATAACTTTCATATCATCTGTTTTAAATGTGTGGAGAAAGGGTGGTTTATGCATGGCACCACGTTCATGTAGGTAGTATGGTTACCTACTTGTTCGTAGGATTGCCTTACTGAACTTGATGTGCTCACCCCTTTCATTTTCTCCCACAGATAATCTCCAGTTGAAGTTGAGGCGACTCAGTACTGCATTCCAGATATCCGCTGCTGATGGGACCCTAAGGGTATCTACCGCAAGTGCACGGGTCGTCCAAGTAATAATGGGATTTTGAGTCCCGAGATATCGTCCCACAGGGAAGTTGTTAGCCTAATTAACTACCGGTTACTATTATCCTAAGTATATCCTAGCAAATTTATGAATTTTCAAAGGTGATCAACTAATCTAGAATTGAAAATACCAAAAGCAAGAAAATAATAAAACTATAAAATAAGTAACTAAAACCGAGCTTAGAGTACTTACAAAACTCCAAGCACTTAAAATCGAAAACCTGCAAAAGAAATTAAAACAATTAAAACTAATTAACCAAATTAAAATAAAATGCAAAATAAATGAAAAAACATGATTAATTAAACTAAAATCTAACTAACCTAAAAAATGCATGTAATTAGACTAATTGCAAATTAAACTATTCCTAATGCTAGATTAAAATTACTTAGAAACTAATTAAATCTAAATTAACTAACTAAACATGATTCACTACATCTAAATGCATAATTAAAACTATTAACTAAACTAACTAAATCATCTAACTAATCTTAAAAACTAATCTAACACTAAACTATATAGAAAAATGAGTTATGCCTTAATCAATCAGCCAAACAAAGCCTTATATTTTAAACTAACAGTAAATTTCCCACCAAAATACTGTTCATGCATGATTTTCTTCTTTGGTTTTCCAGGTAGCTCGGGTTGTCACGGGTTGGTAGCTGCTGTCCATGCCTGTTTGCTACCAACTCTGCCTCGGTTTCATCCAGCTGCCAGGCGTGTTCAGCTCCATTTCTGCAACAAATCCAACACCTCACGCCAGCCCCACGTTCCTGCCTGGCCATACCTGCTCCAAGCTTCATGCTCACGGGTTCCATTTCCAGGCTCTCGGTTGTCCTCTGCTCTACATCTGCCATGCTGTTCTGCGTACATGCTCCTGCAGTGCTATCTCCAGGCGGGTTGCTGCTGCTGTCTAGGTTCCTGTTGTGCCTGTGTTGCTAACATCAACACCAGACCAAGGAACTGCTCCTGCTCCAGCCCGATTCTGCCACGTCCAGCAGGGCTCGAAACTGCTTCCTGCCCAGACTTGCTCTCGGTTCCTGCTCTCGGTGTGATCCAGATGATGCCCACAGCTATGTCCAGGCGATGTCCACTTCTTCTGTCTGCTGCACCGACCCTGTTTCTGCTCCCAATCTATCCTACCGGTGGTTCACGTCTGCATTACAGTTTTCGGGATGAAAACAGAGCATAGCAGAGGAGAGGTCTCGGTTTCTAGGTGTGGTGCTGTTCGGATGGTTTGCTGCTGCTGCCCTCTCGGGTTTGTCTCCAAATGCTTGGCCAAATAGAGCTATATCTCCTATATCACTACTGTTATGCAATGAAGAACAGTGCACAATGAAATCCAGCAAGATGGCTAACCGAGAATCACTAGAAATGTGAGAGATAAAATGTAAAAGAAAATCAAATGCTAATTTACCAAACCGAGAGAACAACCATGGATAGTTTAACAAAATAAAACCAAAGCATCAATGGAATGGAGAGAAACCGAGAAATGAAATGGTGACTGAAGATTGGAAATAAAACTTAACAATAGAAAGCTAGTGGAAAGAAACCGAGAGCTAGATTGAAAGCTTGCATTCGAATGGATCTTAACAAAAATAAAAGAAGAACATATAATGAACAATAACAATTTTCTTAAGGAAAGTGCTAATCGGGAAAGAAAACAAAGCTATTCTACCCCTAATTTCTACCCTAACCTAGACTACTTCTACACTACTCCTAAAACTAAAAATTACATTAACTTCTACTCCTAAAATTACATCCTTTTCAATTGTCATCTTTTCCTATTTATAAACACACTAGGGGTAAAATGGTAATTTTCACATCCTTGATGAGTTGGCTTTTTTTTTTGGCCACTTGTCTTCACACCATTGGCTCCTTGAAAAGATATGTCCATGTCATCGGTCTTCTTGTCCAATTGGATGTGCTTGGTGGTATGACTCGTGTTGTCCACGTGGCTCAATCTCGATTTTAGCCCAATTCCGGTCTATTTTCTACCGAAATATTCAAAATTCATCCGGATTTGATTTATCTGCAAACATGAGAATTTTTATTAAATAAAGGGGATAATTAACAAAATAAATTGGGGATTTAAATAAATAATTAGGAAATTAAGCACAAATAATTCTAAAAATATAGAATTATCACACCCCCAAACTTGAGCTTTTGTTTGTCCTCAAGCAAAACAAAATGATTTTAGGAATGATAAGTACAAAACACAATAATTTCCCCAATATTATCCTCAAAGAAAAAGTATAGACTATGAAATCAAAGAATCACAATTACAAGTCCAGCACTTAGAATTATTCAATCATAAGTCCTAACCTAAATTGGACTCCTCGTGAGTGTGTGAAAAATGTCTAAGTCACTTCTCAGTATATTACTCGGATCAGATTATGCAACACAGTGAATGCAAAGTCAATGACATATGATCATTCCCATAAGTTTGTTTTTCACTTCTCTCTCCACTAATGTAGTCACACTTAACTAAAGATCATTAGGACTTCATTAAGCTTGTAATGTCAGGCTGGGGTTAAGGTATGATAAAGTCGATTTAGGTTCAGTTACCCCTTAACATGCATTACCTTCTAGGATCTTTAGTGTAAGAGCTCTAATTATTTCCCCCAAACTTATTTCTTTTGCTAAACTCTTTTTTTTTTTTTTACATACTCCTTCACTATCACTTAATACCCATATAGCTCACAATATATCTAATGACTTTTCATGCTTTCGGGGTAAGGGATAGGAAAAAGTATTTAAGCTACGAAAATTAAGTAGGCGTATTTACAAAGAAAAGCTTATTTAGCCCAGACGGGTGACTAGGGGTAGAATATGTACAAGGAAGGCTAGAAAGGCTCAAACGATCCAAAGATGGCCTAAATCATCTCCCTAATCAAGTGTGATCTAATATTTCACCTCGAGATTAGATCAAACAAATTCTAGAATATGATGCACAAAATTAACTGAACAAATGCAATCCTATGTACACATAAGCTTTCTCTAAATAAATATACTGATTCATGACATGAAATGTGCATAAGATGAGGAAATCACAATAAGAATTAAGAGAAATTCAAGAACTCAACTTCATGCTTTTCCTATAATCATTCTTCTAAGTCAATCTAAGTCATACTAATTCATGGGGTCATATCATCGGAATATGGGAAAACTACATGCTAAGCACTCAATCATCCCAAAATCAAGCAATTTAAGCTCATTTTATCGAAAAAATTTTGAAAATTCCTTCTCAGATTTTCGAAAAAATTTTAAAAATTTTTCCAATTTTTCAAAAAATTGCTCAAGTGATATCCCCTCCCCCAAACTTAACGTGCACAGTGTCCTCAGTGTGCAGATAATATACGAATTTAAAGTTCAAGAATAGAGTACTCCCCTTTTCTGATGTTGATGAACAATCAAAGCTTTGATTGAAAGCATAAAACGAGAAAAGAAACCTGCAACACAAACAAAGAAAGACACAATAGAAAAGAAAAAGAAAAACGAACTATATACAAAGTGAAAGTAAAAACACAGCCCCTTCAAATGCAGCTGAAGAAGCCAACACTCAGCAGCAAGGCGAAGAGTATGAGGGTCATCCAAAGTGGTGACAGGGTACTAACAGTTAACTCCTCCTGAGCCCTATCTATTTCCTTCCTTCTTTCAGATTTTATATGGTCAAGCTTTATGTTCTCCTCAATCTCTATCTTAAAACATTCTTGAGAGTCATCAGAGAGCTTCAAAGGTTTGAAAACATTAAGCTTTACTTCCTGATCTTGGACTCTCATCGTCAACTTCGTAGCATCAGAGGGCGAGGAAGGCAATGAATACGAAGAAGGTATAGATGAAGAAGCGCTTAGCTTTGTTTCCTTGGCAGCCCGATCTTTAGGTTCCTGCTCTTTCTGAGCTACTTCGTTAGAACCTATGTGTTCTTCAACTATGTGCTGTTCAGGTTGGGACTTAACTTGTGGCTCCTCTAGCTCTCTGCCACTCCTAAGGGTGATAGATCTAACTTGTTCCTTACCCTCCCCTTGCTCATCAGGATTAACTTCAGTATTACTAGGAAGGGTCCCTTGAGGATGTTGGCTAAGAGCACTAGCTATTTGTCCAACCTGAACTTCTAAGTTCTTAAGTGAAGCAGCTTGATCTTGCAGGATAGTCGTGAACATCTCCTCTAATGTAGGCTTCTTCTCAGCTGCTGGTGCATGGTAGAATTGGGGCTGCATAAATGCTGGTGGTGGTGGTGGTGGTGGTGATGGGTGATATTGAAATTGAGGTGGGGATGGATGATGTGGATGGTGGTAAGGAAATTGCTGCTGTGGTGGTACCTGAACTTGTGGAGCTTGAAAACTAGGGGGTTCTACAAATATGGAATTAGAAGTTTGCCCTTGGTTTTGGCTCCAGGAGAAGTTAGGATGGTTCCTCCACCCTGAATTATAGGTGTTTGAAAAAGGGTTGTTCTGTTGTGTAGGGAGAGCAACATACTGAACCGACTCTAAGTTGAGCGGACACCTATCTACAGAGTGGGTACCACTACACAGCTCGCATGAAAGAAAAGGACTTTGGACAGAATATATAGGGTTAGGACTGTTGGGAGGATTATATTGGGTACTGAGCGACTCCACCTTCTTTGTAAGATTGGCAATCTGAGAGGTCAAGGTGGACAGTGTGTCAAGCTCGTACATACCCGCCGATTTCCTTGGCATCTGCCTTTCCGAGGACCATTGATAGTTGTTAGTCGCCATCCTTTCTAGCAACTCATAAGCCTCCTCCTCTGTTTTGCACATCAATGCTCCACCCGCAGCAGTGTCAACAATGGTCCTATTTGGGCTTGTAAGTCCGTGGTAGAAGGTCTGAACTTGCAACCACAACGGTAGGCCATGGTGAGGGCACTTCCTAAGAAGCTCCTTATATCGTTCCCATGCTTCATAAAGAGATTCAAAGTCGTACTGGGCAAAGGAAGATATATTGCTACGGAGTTGGGCTAATTTAGAGGGAGGAAAGAATTTGGCTAAAAATTGGTAGGCTAACTCATCCCATGTAGAAATGAATCCTGGAGGCAGAGAGGTCAACCAATGTCTCGCCCTATCCCTAAGTGAGAAAGGGAATAGTCTAAGCCTAAGTGCATCGTCTGATAATCCATTGTGCTTGAAGGTGTTGCATAAGTCCAAGAATTGCCCGAGATGAGCATGTGGGTCATCATGTGGAAGCCCACTGAACTGCAAAGATGTTTGGATTATCTGGATGATTGCGGGCTTAATTTCAAAATTATTTGCATGGACAGCTGGTGGCCTAATGCCGGAATAATATTCTCCAATTGTCGGCATCGCATAATCTCCAACAGTTCTAGTTTTCCTATTTTCTGCCATGGTGAATTGCAGGGGAGCTAATAATTTCCTCGAGTCCTATTAAATTTTTCTAAGAGTGTGTTTGATTTTAGGATCTAGAGGAAAACAATCAAAACTTCTGGCTCTACGCTTGCAATCATCTAAAAGTCCTTAAAAAAAATTTTTAAATTTTTTAAATTTTTGAAATTTTTTTTTTTTATTTTAATTAAGAGAAAATTTAACTAACCTAAGCTAAGGCTCTAAATATTTACAACCTAAATATTTACAAGCTAGAATTACACCTAAGCATAATTTCACCGATATTAATTAATGACTAATTAAAACTTCCCCGGCAACGGCGCCAAAAACTTGATGGGACCCTAAGGGTATCTACCGCAAGTGCACGGGTCGTCCAAGTAATAATGGGATTTTGAGTCCCGAGATATCGTCCCACAGGGAAGTTGTTAGCCTAATTAACTACCGGCTACTATTATCCTAAGTATATCCTAGCAAATTTATGAATTTTCAAAGGTGATCAACTAATCTAGAATTGAAAATACCAAAAGCAAGAAAATAATAAAACTATAAAATAAGTAACTAAAACCGAGCTCAGAGTACTTACAAAACTCCAAGCACTTAAAATCGAAAATCTGCGAAAGAAATTAAAACAATTAAAACTAATTAACCAAATTAAAATAAAATGCAAAATAAATGAAAAAACATGATTAATTAAACTAAAATCTAACTAACCTAAAAAATGCATGTAATTAGACTAATTGCAAATTAAACTATTCCTAATGCTAGATTAAAATTACTTAGAAACTAATTAAATCTAAATTAACTAACTAAACATGATTCACTACATCTAAATGCATAATTAAAACTATTAACTAAACTAACTAAATCATCTAACTAATCTTAAAAACTAATCTAACACTAAACTATATAGAAAAATGAGTTATGCCTTAATCAATCAGCCAAACAAAGCCTTATATTTTAAACTAACAGTAAATTTCCCACCAAAATACTGTTCATGCATGATTTTCTTCTTTGGTTTTCCAGGTAGCTCGGGTTGTCACGGGTTGGTAGCTGCTGTCCATGCCTGTTTGCTACCAACTCTGCCTCGGTTTCATCCAGCTGCCAGGCGTGTTCAGCTCCATTTCTGCAACAAATCCAACACCTCACACCAGCCCCACGTTCCTGCCTGGCCATACCTGCTCCAAGCTTCATGCTCACGGGTTCCATTTCCAGGCTCTCGGTTGTCCTCTGCTCTGCATCTGCCATGCTGTTCTGCGTACATGCTCATGCAGTGCTATCTCCAGGCGGGTTGCTGCTGCTGTCTAGGTTCCTGTTGTGCCTGTGTTGCTAACATCAACACCAAACCAAGGAACTGCTCCTGCTCCAGCCCGATTCTGCCACGTCCAGCAGGGCTCGAAACTGCTTCCTGCCCAGACTTGCTCTCGGTTCCTGCTCTCGGTGTGATCCAGATGATGCCCACAGCTATGTCCAGGCGATGTCCACTTCTTCTGTCTGCTGCACCGACCCTGTTTCTGCTCCCAATCTATCCTACCGGTGGTTCACGTCTGCATTACAGTTTTCGGGATGAAAACAGAGCATAGCAGAGGAGAGGTCTCGGTTTCCAGGTGTGGTGCTGTTCGGATGGTTTGCTGCTGCTGCCCTCTCGGGTTTGTCTCCAAATGCTTGGCCAAATAGAGCTATATCTCCTATATCACTACTGTTATGCAATGAAGAACAGTGCACAATGAAATCCAGCAAGATGGCTAACCGAGAATCACTAGAAATGTGAGAGATAAAATGTAAAAGAAAATCAAATGCTAATTTACCAAACCGAGAGCACAACCATGGATAGTTTAACAAAATAAAACCAAAGCATCAATGGAATGGAGAGAAACCGAGAAATGAAATGGTGACTGAAGATTGGAAATAAAACTTAACAATAGAAAGCTAGTGGAAAGAAACCGAGAGCTAGATTGAAAGCTTGCATTCGAATGGATCTTAACAAAAATAAAAGAAGAACATATAATGAACAATAACAATTTTCTTAAGGAAAGTGCTAATCGGGAAAGAAAACAAAGCTATTCTACCCCTAATTTCTACCCTAACCTAGACTACTTCTACACTACTCCTAAAACTAAAAATTACATTAACTTCTACTCCTAAAATTACATCCTTTTCAATTGTCATCTTTTCCTAATTATAAACACACTAGGGGTAAAATGGTAATTTTCACATCCTTGATGAGTTGGCATTTTTTTGGCCACTTGTCTTCACACCATTGGCTCCTTGAAAAGATATGTCCATGTCATCGGTCTTCTTGTCCAATTGGATGTACTTGGTGGTATGACTCGTGTTGTCCACGTGGCTCAATCTCGATTTTAGCCCAATTCCGGTCCATTTTCTACCGAAATATTCAAAATTCATCCGGATTTGATTTATCTGCAAACATGAGAATTTTTATTAAATAAAGGGGATAATTAACAAAATAAATTGGGGATTTAAATAAATAATTAGGAAATTAAGCACAAATAATTCTAAAAATATAGAATTATCAGCTGCTGCCCATCAACATAAGGTATATACACTTGTACATATTGTATATACATAAGCATAGCACAGTAACATGTTTGTAAGCAACTTTAGGGGATGTATAAATAATGTAAACAATTATAAATGACTGGAGAAGAAATAAGTACTATGGTAAATGTATGGTGGGACTGGCATTGACGCACAGCCCAATTTGTTAGTGGAGTGTGGTCACGATTCGAGGACAGGTAAGAATTTAAGTAAATAAACAAAACGCGAAAAATTAACTCTGATTTTTGGGTAGTTTGGGTCGTGACACCAATTATTGTCGTCTAAGGCTTCATTGACATTTCTAGGTTCTATTTGAGATACAAAGGCTATTTATTGACACACATTCCTTAGAGATGATCTAGTTCTAACTCCAAGAGTTGGATCTCCTACTATTTCACAATCTTTTACATATCCTAATTCTCTTGGTGCTCTAGACTCTCTTTCTAATTTTTTTATTTCTTCTTCATCTTCTTTATTTATGTCAAGTTTTTCTAATAGATCATTTTCTAAATTTGGGATTTCTTTCAAGTTTTCATCAAATATTCCAATATCCTCATCATTGGTTAAATTTTTAGATAAATCATTTGACTCATCAAATATTATATGAATTTATTCTTCAACCATCAATGTTCTTTTGTTATATACTCTATATGCCTTTGAATTCAAAGAATATCCTAGAAAGATTCCCTCATCACTCTTGGCATCAAATTTTTCTAAATTGTCTTTTCCATTATTTAAGACAAAGCATTTACAACCAAATGGGTGAAAATAGCTAATGTTAGGCTTCTTACCCTTGTAAAGTTCATAAGGGGTTTTCTTTAAAATTGGTCTAATCATAGCTCTATTAATGATATAGCAAGATGTATTTATAGCTTCAGCCCAAAAATATTTAGGTAAATTATTTTCACACAACATGGTTCTAGCCATTTCTTCTAATGTTCTATTTCTTCTCTCAACTGCCCCATTTTGTTGTGGTGTCCTAGGGGCTGCAAAATTATGACTAATTCCTTGATCATTGCAATATTCATCAAATCCAATATTTTCAAACTCCTTGCCATGATCACTTCTAATACTAGTTATAGTGTAACCTTTTTCATTTTGAGTTACTTTTGTATAAGCAATGAATTTTTCTAAAGCTTCATTTTTCATTCTCAAAAAGAACACCCAAGTGAACCTAGTGTAATTATCAACAATTACAAACCCATAATGTTTCCCACCTAGGCTTGTTGTTCTAGTTGGTCCAAATAGATCTAGATGAAGTAATTGAAGAGGCCTAGTGGTTGATGCACTATGTTTAGGTTTAAATGCTATTCTTTTATGTTTTCCTTTAACACAAGCTTCACATATTTTGTCATAGTCAAAGGACAACTTAGGCAATCCTATAACTAGGTCTTTTCTAACTAACTTAGATAACACATGCATGCTAGCATGACCTAATCTTCTATGCCACAACCAAGGTTCTTTTTCCTTATCTACCATTAGGCATATGTTTTCATTTTTAAGTTCATTTAGGTAGACGATGTATATATTACATTGTCTATGACCTAGGAAAATAACTTTATTAGATTTAGGATCTATAACATGACATTTCAAGCAATCAAAAATTACTTTGTAACCTTTGTCACAAAGTTGACTAATACTTAGTAAGTTATGTTTTAGACCCCTAACAAGCAACACTTTTTCTAATGAAAAGTAGTCATTACCTATTGAACCACTTCCATCAACTTGGCCTTTGGAGTTGTCCCCAAATGTGACTTCTCCACCAACTTTCGATTTAAATGAGTTGAAGTGGCTTCTATCACCGGTCATGTGCCTTGAGCATCCACTGTCCAAGTACCAAGCTTCCTTTGTTTTAGCTTTGTGACAATGCTCAATCACCTACAATCAAAATTCAAACTCATGTCTTAGGTACCCAAATTCTCTTGGATCTTTTGGGGTTAGTGAATGCAATTCTTGATCCCTTTGGGATCCATTTTACTAAAGCATTAATATCTTTTGAATTAATTATTTCTTTTGGAACCCAAATTCTTTTTACTATTTTTCCTCTAAGAGTGGTCATCTTCATATTGCAATTATATGATGCATGTCCCTTCTTATTACAATGTGAACAAATAGTTGAGGGTTTATGCATGTTCTTTCTAGCTATGAAACTTTTGAGATGAGTCTCTCTACTTTTTCCATTATATCCTAATCTATTTTTATCAAAGAAGGCCCTTTGAGTTTCTAGCATGTTATCTAACTTTTGTTGACCCATATAAAATCTATTAAAAGAATTATGTAAGTTATTATTTTTTTCTTTTAGGTCACAAATTTCAAGATTTGTAATTTCTAGTTTCTTTTCACATTCTAACTTATCCTCTAGCATTAACTCATTTTCTTTCTTCAATTTAGATATTAATTTTTTGTACTTCATACTCATGCATTCATATTCCAATGCAAGATCATCAAAGGCATCTTGCAATTCATCAAAAGAATATTCAATGAGGTTTGAAGTTACCTTTTCATCCTCAATAGCCATGAAGCATAGGTTGGCATTGTTCTTATTCGAATCATCATCGGAGCTATCACTGTCGCTCCATGTTGCCATCATTGCCTTCTTTTTGTGGAACCTATCATTGGATCTTTTAAGAAGAGGGCAGTTAAATTTAATATGTCCAGGTTTTTTACATTCATAGCACACAATGGTATCCTTTCTACCTAATTCTTCTTGATCTTTCTTGTGGTTTCTCCTACCACTACTACTTGCTCTCATTCTCATGAATTTATTAAATCTCTTGGCAAATATTGCCATCTCAAGATCTTCTTCACTACCACTCTCATTTTTATTCTCCTCTTGAGTAGTAGATTTTAGAGCTACTCCCACTTTCTTGGGTGGCTCTTCATTTCTTCTTAACTTCATTTCATAAGTGAGTAGTGATCCTATTAATTCATCTAGTGACAATGTGTGAGGGTCTTTAGATTCCTCAATTGCAGTCACTTTATCTTCCTATGATTTTGGTAGGCTATTCAATATTTTCTTGACCATTTCTATATTTGAATAAATTTTTTCTAAGGACTTTAACCCATTTATTACATCAGTGAATCTAGTGAACATGTCACTAATTGATTCTCCTTCTTTCATTCTAAACAGCTCATAATCATGTGTGAGCATTCCTACCTTAATCTCCTTTACTTGAGTTATTCCTTCATGAGTTATTGCCAATTTGTCCCAAATTTGTTTGGCATTGTCACAACCGGAGACTTTATTGTATTCATTTGGCCCTAAACCACAAAATAGGGTGTGCATGGCCTTAGCATTTAGCTGAGCACATTTTACATCATTTGAATCCCACTCATCTTCTTCTTTAGGGATATCTCTTCCCTCTATTCTTTTGGTTTGGATTTGAGGTCCTTTAGTTATAATCCTCCATACCTCATAATCATTTGCTTGAATGAAGAGCATCATCCTAGTTTTTCAATAAGCATAATGTTCACCATTGAACATAAGAGGCCTAACTGTAAAATGCCCCTCTCCTACTAGATTGGTTGCTACATTGTTGTGAGTCATTAGATCGTTTCTAACTCTTAAGAAGTTATTCCTCTATGATCAAAGAGTCCTAGCTCTGATACTAATTGTTGGCTCTATCGATAAGATGGTGAATCGGTTTTCTAATGTTAATGGCAAATTTAAACTAAATTAAGTCTAATTTGCAAATAATGAATAATCAATATAATGTAATGGAATAAATTAAAGGAAAATAAGGGAGAGAATATCAAACACAGTAGTTTATAGAGGTTCGGTCAATCTCTTGCCTACGTCCTCTCTTCTTGACCTCCTTGTCAAGAGCTTTCTTTCACTCTAACACTGAATGTTACACACCCCCTTTTTCAGGTTAAGGAATAACCTCTCTACCCTTTTTACACAAATAAATATTCACCCTTTTACAAAGTTTTTCTCACTGAGTAACACTCCTCTTTTCTCTCAAAATAAGGATGAATACAAGATCAAGCTTTTTATGTGGGTAGGATAAATATAGCTTTTGCACAAAGGCTTATACAACAATATCAATAAATCAGGATTGAAGACAAATAGAATGTGGGAAATAAATTCTTGAGAATGTACAGAATGTGCAGCAATGGTGTCTCATTATCCAGTGTCTTCAATGCTTGATTTTATACTGAGGGATTGGTAGTTTGAGCATTTAATGTTGATTTTTCCGTTGAGATTTTTGCAGGAAGAGCTGTTGGGAACCTCCAGTAGAATGTCAGATCGATCTCCAATCTTGACCAGATCGATCTCTTAGTTTAAATTTCTGCAATGTCAAAGCAAATTGAAGCAAGGAGATCGATCTCATATATATAGAGATCGATCTTACAATTTGAAAATGTTAGAGCAGATCGATCTGTCGAATAAGCAGATCGATCTTCCAATCTCTCTGTTTGAGGCAAGATCGATCTACAGATCGATCTACCAAGTATTCTCGTAGTGAGGAGATCGATCTCTAATCAACCCAGATCGATCTCCTTAGCTCTCTGACTTAGAGGAGATCAATCTCTTCCCATACCATATCGATCTCATAAGCTCTCTATTTGAACATAGATCGATCTACAGATCGATCTACTGCCTTTAGCCTTTGTTTTAGAGGAGATCGATCTCTTCCTATATCAGGTCGATCTCATAAACTCTGTAATAGACAGATCGATCTTATAACCCTTATAGATCGATCTCTGTTTCCTCAATACCTTGTACAAATCCTTTTAGAATTCAATCCTTTAGTAAATCGATCTCATATCCTCATGAGATCGATCTCTCATACTAGAAAACCCAAGAGATCGATCTCTCATCTCACCAGATCGATCTCTCATCCTTAAAAACTTAGTTTCTGGTACTGATAACCTTTAAACATGTTTTAAATCATTTCTATATTATTGATTTTAATTGTTTTGTCATTTCAAAATATGTTAACTCAACATATGGATTTAACTTAGAATCTTTTTAAGTCTAAAATTATCCATATGATGCTTCTTTGTGTCCTAAAAGGAAACTACTAACTTGATATTTGCTTACAATTATTACTTACCACTCTATAATTTATCGATAATTAATTCGATCCGATTACGTATGAAATCCTTAAGCATTTCTTAATTTTCGCCTTCATAATTAAATTTATTATTTATGAATTTAATTAGCAGATTTGAATTTCATACTTAAATTCATTATTTGTGAATTTCATTCATAGTTTATGCAATTTAATTTCATAATGTGGTACCTTATACGGTAGTTGATTATTCGTTTTCATATTTAAATTCATTAGTTATGAATTTAATCGTAGCTTTATACAATTTAATTAAATAAAAGTTATAGCTACTGCCTCATATGCTAATACAAGTTGTATAAGGTGAGGTTCACTTATCTGGTTTAAATGTTCTGAGCGTAGCGCACATATACACTGAGTTTGGCCAAACTTGTGTTCATTGTTTATCGTCGTGCTAAACGTATACATATCGAAATCGGGTTAGTTTCGGTCTGATATAATTTTAAATTAATTTTTAAAAATTAAATAGCCAAATCTGACCTCTTACCAATTTATCTTTAAACCAAGGCACCTAAAAAAATCTTTTTTCTTTTCTTTCTTTTTTTTCTTACTGAACCGGTTCAGACCAGTTTAATCCATTTCTCTTTTACTGAATCAGTTCAGCCTCTGCTATGCCAGGTTTGAGCCTTTTCAGCCGGTTCTTAACCAGTTTTCTCTTCCAGCAACACTAGGCGATGCAAAGGATTCTTTCATTTTTTTTCTCTCCTTTCTTTCGTCAATCCTCGCTTCTCTTCGCTGGTGGCGTCACACTTTCCCCCTTCTCAAGTCGGCGCCTCTTTTGTCGCCGTCTCTCTTTTCCCTTCATCTTTCGTCTTTCTCCTCTATTTGGGAGGGGTCAGGTTTCTTAACCCCTTCTTTATATATATATATATACATATATATATATATGTATATATATATATATTAATATAATATATTATATAGATAAATATCTATATATTTAATTTATTCATATATTTCTATATTTATTTATTTATTTATTTAATATATATTTTAAAATATATTATCCCGTATTCTTTAGATAAGTTCCTAAAGTGAAAAATTTAGAGTTATCACATTAGCAAAGCTTAAGTATAGGAGAATTTGATAAGTACTTAAAATGTTAAATTCGTATTGTCCAATGATATTTTCCTTGGTATTTTTATGGCTAAATGAGCTTTCTAATGTTTATTTTATGTTTTATATGACAAAAATAAGCTTATGGAAGAATATTGAGATTAAATGACACATTTTACAATTTTTTACCAACATGAGTATTTTGGTAATTTTACCTTCAGAACAAATTTTTAAGGAAGAATGTCTACAACAAAGTTGTAGAGTACTCTTTAAGCTTTCCAGAATGTACAAGATCATCTCAATCGGAGTTTATCTGAGGAGTCAAAAGTCCTTACAAAGTCATATTTAACAATAAAAACTAGGAAATGTTATTCCTAGTAATAGTGATATTACTTCAAGGATAATTAATGCATTTAAATTGAAGCATTTTGGTGGAGATAAATACAATGAGAGAAGATTAAAGAGGAGGTGGAAAAACTATTCAACTCTTCAAGCTAATCTACAAGGATAAGAGAAAGATAATTGAATATTAAGCTTAGAGATAATTCCTTAGAAATTGTAAATAAAAATTTTACTCAAAAACAAATTTTATCATTCCCTTACTATAAAAAAGGACCTTAGAAGGCTGATTAGGTACAATCGGTCAAGTCTTATTTTTAAAGTAGTTAAACTCTTTTGTTTTAAAAAAAAAAAAAATCAATTTCTTATCATATTTTAAAAAGGTAGCCGATTACTTTATAAAGTTTTTATAAAGATATCATTTTTCCTATATTTTATAATCTTTTGTGTTCTGATTTTTATATGATGAGTGAGTAGTTCTTTAATTTCGGTTGGTGTGTAATTTGATTATTCTTTAATTTCGGTTGGTGTGTAATTTGATTATTCTTGGTTAATATTGTTGAGAGAAGCATGAAATTATAATATATCATTTAATTAGATATCTAAGGTTTTTCATAGTCTTTAGTATAATTTGATAAGGAGGCCTACTATCTAGTTAATATTAGTGATTTAATAGTAGATTTAAGATTCAAGTTCTTAATGTTTTTAATCACATAGAGATAGAGAAAATTCTAAGTTTAAGTTAAATAAATCAAGTTTTTGAAGTTACTACTTAATTTCAATCAAGATTTTTACAAGATTCTAATGTTGTTACTGAATTATATCTAAGAAATTCTTTTTAGGTAGTTTAAGTAGTTAGTAATAAATTATGAAGTTCTCTTATAATTAACTAAGGGAAGATGGTGTTAACACTGTTTGTTGTTAAACTACTATTAAATGTTTAATTAAGTGAAATTTTTAGAATTCAATGATCAATAATTAAATCCAAGATAATCAAAAGAACACATTAACAGAAGGTTTTTGAATTTGATTAAACTGATTGTTTTTTATTTGCTTACTTATTGTATTGATTTCTTTTTTTTTTTTTTACAAAAAAGATTTCTTTACTTTATAATTATTATTTTTAGTAATTATTAAGCAAAAGAAGGTTACCTTTTTTAGAAACTCCCCATATTTTATTTTATTTCTATAGTTTAAAAATTTTATTTTCAATATTTTAATTTCTGTGGATACGAACTCTATTATGGTATTTACTAGTATTGTAAAAGAATTTATTTTTGCTGAATTCAAAACTTAGCAATTGTGTTCAGAAGGTTATGGGCAATTGATGATGGATAATTTGATGTGAATGCAGATTGCTCCCTTGCATGTTGGATTTCTCTTACAGAGTATAATTGTACTAGATTCAAAAAAATCTTTTAAATTGAAATGTTCATGGAAATCGTCCAAATCAATTTTTTCTTTTGGTTTTTTATCTTTAACTCTTTTTTTATTATTATATTCTGAAAATTTTACTAAGCCTAATATCTTTATTTTGTTTTTTTCACTATCCTTTTTTATTTTTATTTAAAAATAATATTAAAAATAAAATAAAATAAAATAAAATAAATTTGAACTAAAACAACAATCTAAGCTTTAAATAATTTGAAACAATTTAGATTATGAACTTAATTTAGATCTTGAAACCAATTCGGGCTTTTGAAATATAGTTCAATACCCACGTAGGCCAATAGATTCGAAAAAAATTGGCAAGCTTAATTACCTAAGGAATTCAATATACCTAATTATTTGGACAAAATATGATGTCTGTAATAATAAGTAATATTTTTATTATTTAAATATTGATACGATTTATAATAGTAAAATTATTATTATTTTTGCAAAATGAGTTATTTTTAATCATTTCTTAATTTAAATATATTATTTTTATATGTTATTAAAAATGTATTTATATTTTTATTTTAATAATAGATATAAATTAATAATATTTTTATTATAATTTAATAATAAATACTTTCAATATTAAATAAATATTATTTTTAAAAAACATATTTTTTGAAAACAACAAAAAAACATTTATTATCTATTTATTTAAACAACAAAATATATTTTTTGCTTTTCAAAAATAAAAGCATTTTTTCAAAATATTTTTAAAAATTAATTTTCACGATACTAACAGAATCTAAATATGTCTTGTCAAAAATAAAAATCTAATTATTTTTAAATTTATTTATTTAATTAGTAAAATAATATAGTCATGTCATCAGATTTGTTTACATCATCTATCACATCAGTATATTTATTCTGCGCGGCAACCAGCATGGTTAACAGACAGAGCCTTTAATCACGTCAACATTTTTCCATCCAAATTTGAGAGGGTTTAATTGCAGCAAACCAAAGCGTAAGGGCTTAATGAAACCTTTTCTTTTTAATAGTTTGAGGACTTATTTTGTCGTTAAATTAAATTCGGTTATCCACACTTCACAGGTCTTCTATCTAGGCAAATTCAAACAAGGTGATAATACAAAGTTGGAATATCATACAAGAGAAAACAAGTTGCAGATTTTTGTTTTTTTGAATAATCGGGCACTTCAATATGCATTTCTCTGCTGATACTGGGATGCTGGCTTTGTTTATAACAATGATAATCGTTGGATGCAGCCATGGACTGATAGATGTACGACATAACCACCTGTCAGGAACCATCTCAAATCTACCAGTTTTCATGCAATTAGGAGCACTTCTTCTCAGAGAAAATCAATTTACAGGACATCTTGCCAAGCAATTATGCCAAATGCAAATGATACAGTTCTTAGATTTCTCAAAAAATAAATTCTCAGGGCAAATTCCTTCTTGCCTCAAAAACAATTCAGTCTGGAAAAAGAAGTTTCAAGCAAGCTCATGGGTTCCGGTTTCACCACCGAGGGAATTCACGTTTGTACCAGGGTATCCCCCTTACACATGACTGACGCCATTCCGGATGAGATTGGTGCATTAGATAGAGAACTGCATTCTTTGAACCTATTATCAAACAACCTTTTAACAGGTCACATTCCAACATCTTTCAAAAATCTCAAAAATTTGGAGAGCCTGGATCTCTCCCACAACAACCTAACAGGATCGATGCCTCCTGTAGTTGTCCAGATCGATGCCTTCAACAAACTATCAGGGAGGATCCCATTTAATGAACGCTTTTCAACATTCTCTGACCCTAACTTCGAAGGTAACCCAAATCCTTGTGGAGAACTATTACAAAGAAAATGCTTAGGAAATAACAACGAAGATGCTGGAGGAAGAGAAAATCCCAAAGAAAATTCCTTGATAAACCCTTGGTTTTTTCTTCATTTGTGTTTATTTCCTACGCGGTCGGATTCTGGAGTGTCATTGCACCGCATTACATCGGTCCAAATTGGCGAAGAAAATACTTTGCCACTATCGATGGATGGATTGAATATTTGTCTTACCTTTTTTTTTTTTATCTTTTTTGTGGTTGTTCTCAACAACAATGAAATAATATTGATGTGATCTTTTCTGTTGTCTTCTCCACATGTATTGAAGATTCTGTAAAAATAATCAAGATCAGAGAAGTATAGGGATTTATCCCTGCACGCGCACTCCGATACTTAAGTCATAAAGATGTTTAAGCAGAGTCTCAGTTAACAAAATAGAGCTGAGGATTTTTTGATCATACATGGGGTATTTATAGATGTCCCTATGTGGCTTCAATAAGCTCAAGATTCCTGTTTGTTTGGGCCCCAAAATTTTATTGTTTTGGGCTTTTCGTATTTTAAGACCTAGGCGCCCGACTGGGCTTGAGATAAATCACCTCTATCAATTGCTCCCCACTCTTTCATAGGGAAATTCCCTATGGAAGAGTATAATAAGAGGATTATGTTCTTCTGAGGTGTTTATTAAGGACGCTGCGCTTTATTCACGAGAGACATTTAAGCTTCTTTAGGAACACGACGTTTCAGCCATCTCAGCCGTGACTATATAAAGGTAAGGTGTCACGTAGCTTAGGAAACTGCTACAACACTGTCGTAAAACTCTCTCGAGAATTCTGTCGCAATTCACTCAAAACTCTGCCGCAAGTCTCTCGCAACACTGATCATCTCTCGCAAACCTCTCTCGCTCCCCTATTACAAAACTCTGTCGCCATTTTCCCTCTCTGTCGTTATACACCTCTGTCGCATAAAACTCTGTCACACAACTCTATCGCAACTCTCAACTGTTGCTCATATACTCTGTCGCCTCTCTCACTGTCGCACATATACTCTGTCGCACCCCCACTTACTCAGTCGCCCCACACTTACTCTATCGCCATACCGCTGTCGCAATATACTCTGTCGCGTAACCCTATGGCGCAGTCACCTCTGTCACCATTCTACTCTATCGCGCAGTGACCTCTGTCGCATACACCTCTGTCCATTCACTCTGTCGCATACTTACTCTATCGCCAGACACCTCTATCGCCTTTCCACTCTATCGTATTCCTTACTCTGTCGTCAAACACCTCTGTCGCCATATAATCTGCCGCGTACAGCCATAGCATACTCTGTCGTAGGTCTGGATCTTAACCCTTTTGCGTTCCTTGAACTCTGCCGCTAAACCTTCGACTTTCAGCCCGTCACATTTAGGATTGTTTCTCTCTTTTTTCTAGGTTTAGAGTGGCAGGTCATGGTGTAGGAAAACATTTGGGTTAGGACCTAAATCGACTTTGACTAGGATTGATCTTCAAGATATTAGGCATAGGTTCCCATTGCCCGAAGGGTATCTTTATAGGCTCACAAGTTCGAAAGAAAGGAGTATACGTAGCATGTCAAGCGAAGTGGCTATTTTTATGACATCTTTAAAGTTAGGTTTTCGTTTTCCAATTTCTGATTTCGGGATTTCTTTTTTGCGGGAACGAGGGATTGCCCCTAGCCAGCTCACCCTCATAGTTGAATGCAATTAATTGACTTTAACGTGCATTGTCAAATGAGGGGTGTAGCTCCTTCTCTCCTTTTGTTCTATATTTTTTTTAGGTTTCGAGGTAGTCTGGCCTAATCCTGTATTCTATTCAGAGGGTGTTCAATCCTGGGTTTGAAAACAGATTATTCAAAAAACTTCCCAACAAACTCCATGGGTTCAAGTCGGAATGACTTGTTGTAGAGATACCTGAGGGTCTTAACTTCCCTATTCGATGGAAAGCCAAGCATAGTATCCTTAAAGGTCCCCATATTGCTACTCTTAGGAGAAAACGGTCTTCAACTATTGACCAACTATTAGTTGATAGGTCAATTGACCTCTATAACCTCCTGTCGCTTGAGAATTTGGCGTCTGCTGGTTGGGGCTTGGGAAGTGTTCATGCTACAAATCCGTCTGTTTCTTCGTCATTCGTTCCTTTGGAACGAACGAAACATTAAACATAGAGTCCTTTCAGGAGATTCTTAACTTTCTTGAAGGTAACCCTTTTATGCTTTATAATCCGTTATTACTTGTTTATGTAATGATCTTAACAATTTTGCGGGTTCTTGTTTTGCAGAAATGAGCAGTGTTAGACGTGTTTTAACCCGTCAAAGGGGACAAGAAGGTTCATCCAGTGAACCTGGTGAGAAGAGATCCCGCTCTACAACTGTTACTTTTAGAGATATGTCCATTTCACCTTCGACGTCTCGGACTTGGACTCCTCCTCCTAGACAAGCAACCCCTCCTCCAACTCCGACTCAACTTCATGAGGAAGGATCAAGAGACCTTTCTCGAGGTAAAGGGAAGGCTTCCTTGCATTCTAGGAGAACTTCAGGCTCCTCGGATCGGTCTCAACTGGAGGATTGAGCTGAATGCAATGTGATATCGCCTCTTCGAAAGAATCAGAGGCATTTATATGTTGAGTCTACTATGGCGAACAAGCCTATTCTTCCCAAGATAGGTCCTATTAATACGAAGTCATACCAGGTGGATGGTGGCTATATGATGAAGGGAGCATAATTTTGAGTCTACCCGGGAGTGTTGGAAAATGACACTTTGAAAACTCCCGAAGTAGCTTCTCGGTTAGGCTGGGCCACCGTTCTTCCCAAGGACGAGCATCAATTGTTTTGAAATTTTTCGGAGGGAGAGGACTTTGCCGACGTGGAAGCTATGAGGGTAATTTTCAGACTCTCTTTCGTTTTATTTCTCTTTGTTTTATTTTCAATCTGAATTTTTGTGTTTCTTTTCAGCTTGCTCAGAGGACCATCATCAATAATGCTCAACATCGAGCTTACCATGATCGGACTGACAAAGAGATTTAGGAACTAAGGGATAGAAATATGGAGTTGGCGAATGCTAATAATCAATTATCTGGGTTACCAAGGGTGGTGCGAGATCTGGAGGAGCAGCTTTCAAAGGCTCTTCAAGACTTGTCTATCACAAAAGGGGATCTTACTGTTGAGACTGCTAGGTCTAGTAAACTTAATGACGATCTTCAACAGAAGCAAACTGAGCTAGATAATTTACAGTCTAAATATGATTCCTTTTTTCTCCAATTTCAACGGGTTAACTGAGCGCAATCAGGAGTTAGAGCGACATATCACGGATTTAGAGAGTCGACCTTCTGCTTCTTTTGGCCAAACAGAGATTGATCGTGTCAGGACAGAAGCCGTGAGGGAGTATCGACTCTCTAAGGATTACTTTAGGAGGAAGGAAGATTATTCTGCGGGGTTTTTGAAATATGGTTTCTATCTCACCCGATCTTAGTTAGAGAAGCATAGGGAGGGCAAAGAGTTCCTCGAACTCGTATATACGCCTGAAGCTATGTTGTTTGAGGCTCTCGATTGGACCAAGTACGAGCTTGATGCTGAGTCAGCATATGAGTTTTTGAAGAAAGCTGCTCAGGATGACTTAGCTAACCTGGTTGGACCTTGGCAGCCTCTGAGCCCAGATAATGCTCATGAGCCGATTGGTACCCTTGATGGATTAGATGGTGAGGAGCCACCGGTGCCAGAAGTCTGATCACAGAGATTGGTTTCTTTTTCCTTTTTAATTTTTTATTATAACAAATCATTTTATTGTTACGAATTTTTAGATTTTAATAAAACTTGTTTATTCTTTTTAATAATAAATATTGTTTATTCCTCTTTTTTCTTAATGCATGTATTCATTTGACTCTTGCTATCATCATCTATCTGTATTCATTTGACTCTAGCTATCATCATCTATCTTTTTTCCTCTTTTTTTTAATGCATGTATTCATTTGATTCTTTTTTCTTAATGCATGGTATCAGAGCCAAGGGGGTAGTATATTTTCTGGTTTTAGGAACCGTTTTAAACTTTAAATTTCAATTTTTATGGTATCGTTCGGTTGTTCCATCAGTGGTCCCGGCAGTAAGCCCCGGAGAGGCAGTGAGGCCGTTGGTTTAGCTGGTGTTGTTTGTTCGATATCAACGGAAAAACCAAATTTATTTTTTGAAAATGGAGTCTTTACTCAGAAGAAATACTTCTTCATCTTCATCTGCTACTAGCAAAACCTAGTCCGATCTGGTAAATAGTGATGAAACAATTAATTTTGAAAACATATCTTCAAAAATCGATGATTGGGAAATTTCAAAAGTCCATAGAGACCAAATCTATAAAACCAATAGGCTAAATCTTTTCTCTGATTATGCCATTAGAACCCATGATAGAGATATCCAACTCTCAAAACCTTTTGAAACTATTCCTCTACTTTCCCAGGAATCCTTAGAAAAGCATTCCAAAAAAGGGTATAGATATATCCATATAGGACTTGTCCAAATCGGTCTCAAACCTTCAACCAAGGAAGGACTAAACACTTCAATCTTAGCAGCCCTTAGGGATGCCAGATTCAAAAGTTTTCATGACTCCCTTCTCGGAACAGTCGAGTCAAGTCTTTGCAAAGGACCAGTCTCTTTCGATTGTTATCCAAATTTCACTGTCTCCTTAAAAGACAAAAACATTTTGAAATCCTTAATCCTCCAGATTAAAACTCATAATTACCATATGTTAGAAGGATCAATTCCAGTAGCTTTAATATTTAGGGTTCATTACAAAGCTATGACGACTGCCTTCAACACAAAACATAAGTTTCAAAGTGAAAATGGTCAAACACTCCTTTTACAAACGGATCTTTCCAAATCTCATGTTGTCATACCAAAACCCATCCAATGGAGAGACATTCAACTCCCTGATGACTGGGTCCTTGATGGAGCAGTTCAGCCAGAAGAAGATCCCATTCCTTCTCCAGAACCAAACATTGCTATCAAAAACATTACCCAATTCCGTGACGGTAAGGTAAAAATCAGTTTCAATAGAGTTTCAAGTTCTAGGTTCTCAGACGTCTCTTCTTCAGAATCGGTAGATCTAGCAAGAAGCCAAAAACTTCCATCTATCATAAACCTTCCATTTACTGAACAGATTCCGGATTTCCATCCAAATCTTCCTCCAGTGATTAATCTTCCTTTTAAACCCAGGTATTCTACTTCAGATTTATCATCCACTACTCTAGAAAACATTGATTTTTCAAAAATTATTCCCCAACCTGTGCATCAACAGACACAAAACCAGTCTCCTCCAGCTTCAGTCATAACGAAAAATATGGCAAACGAGCTAAATGTTCTTGAAAAAGAATTTGTCATTAACAAAACCCACTTGCATAATGATTTTTATTCCGTAAAAAATACTGATAAAAGAATATGATTTTTTAAGAACTTCCTTTCTTTAAGAAAAGAAATTCAAAATGACTATTATGATTTTGTTTTACAAAATAAAATTCACATTTTATTCTTTGATTGGTTTGAAATATATGCCCAAAAACATAATATTTCTTGTCCTTTTAAAACCCTCAATCCTGTTACCCTTAGGAAAAAACAAGCTCCCATTTGGGAAACTGTCTCTGGACCTATAGAATCAGAACATCCTCCGTTTAGGAATATCTCTTTCTCTCATGTAGATCAAAAGGTAGACGCCTGTCCGGTCAAAACACCACAAGATTCCGATTCCATTAATATTAAAAATATTGTTTTACAAAACAATTTTACTAATGTTTCTCTTAAAACCATTAGTAAACAGCTTTCTCGTCTTGACCAAGCAAAAGCTCCAGTCACGACAGTCAATAAGCCCACAACTTCAAAACCACTCATAGAACACCAAAAGGTTAACCCAGTGTTCAAACCATTCCAGGTTTCAAACTCTGCAAAAACTGAAGTTTCCTCAAATAAACTTGAATTCCTTCAAGCTATCCAGCAAAAACTAGACTCTTTAGTTATCCCTTCTTCCAGCCAAACATCAAAACTCGCTGAAGAAACTCAACAAAGTGTCTCAGTTTTACAAAAATCCAGCCAATAATCTGGTCAAAGCTCTTTTGAAGATGACCAGTCTTCATCTCTAGAACTCAACAAAGTCAATTGGTACAATCCAAAACCACTTGCCATTCAGCCAAGATATCCGAAAATTGAACTAGGAAATCAACCAAGTACGATAGTCCAACCCAGGTATAACGCGTCTTCTATCTACGAATGGAATATAGATGGAATGTCAAAATACCAAATCCTTAATCTCGTTCAACAAATGACGATGGCGTCAAATGCGTATAAAACCTAACAAAATACCACGGATAAAACTGTTGCTGAACTTCTTATAGCAGGATTTTCAGGTCAACTCAAAGGATGGTGGGATTACCATCTAAAACCCTCAGATCAATTTGAAATCTTAAATGCGATTCAAACCGGTGATGAAGATGAACCAATCTTAGATCACTTAGGAAACCCTATCCAAGATGCGGTATCAACTCTTATATTCTCTGTTATTAAGCACTTTATAGGAGATCTATCCCATCTTAAAGATAAAAATGCTGATTTATTATCAAATCTTAAATGCAGGAATCTTAGTGAATTCCAATGGTACAAATCTACTTTCCTCACTAGGGTCATGCTTAGAGATGATTCAAACCAACCCTTCTGGAAAGAAAAGTTCCTTGCCGGTCTTCCAACTCTCTTAGGAGAAAAGGTCAGAACCAAAATCCGTGAAACTATGGGCACCCATACAATCCCATACGATCAACTTACCTATGGAGAACTCATCAGTTTTACCCAAAACCAAGGCCAATTGATTTGCCAAGATCTCAAACTCAGAAAATGCCTGAAAAAGGAACATAGGCAATCCAAAAAAGAATTAGGTTCTTTCTGTAAACAGTTTGACTACTTTGACCATGAGAAACCATGTCACGGCCAATGTAGCAAAAGATCAGAAAAACCCAAATTCACCAAGCCCAAAAAACCCTTTAGGCATAATTACAAAAAACCTTTTTGGAACCAAGCCCAAGAAGAAAAACCTGCCTATTTATCCAGAAAAGGCCCAAAACCTTCTTGGCCCAATTCAAAAAATCGAGATATCAAATGTTTTAAGTGTGGCAAAATGGGCCACATTTCTAGGTATTGTCATCTATCCAAAAAAGTCCAACAACTCCAATTAGATCAAGGTACTCTTGAAAAAATCCAGGCTCTCTTCGTCCAAAATTCTTCTGAATCAGAAACAAGCTCAGACGAAACTTCTGATCTTCAACTTGATGAAATAGCCTCCCAAACTGATTCTTCCAGCAACTCAAAAACTCTTAATATGCTTTCAAAAGACCAGAGTCTTCTTCTTGATATGGTTCAACATGTTAAAGACCCAGAAATCCAAAAGAATTTTCTCGAACAACTCAAAAAATCTCTTGAAACAATTCCAGAAAACAAAACCACCTGTCCAAGTCCCTCGACAAACCTCTATGATCTCAAAACCATTATAGAAGCTAAAAAATCTTCAAAAACATCTTCTCTGTCCATTAACGATATCTACAAAGATATCAAAATCCTCAAAACTGAAGTCAAAAAACTCAAAGAAAAGCAACAGCATGATTCTGAAATTATCCAGTCTCTTCTTGCCAAAACCAACTTAGAGTCCAGTGATAGTGATCATAGTGACCAGGATTCTAAAACCGATAAAATTGAAAATATTGAAACTGTTCCAGAAGATTTTCTCTTTGTTTTAAAAGAAATTACTTCTAGAAAATATTTTATTAAAATCTCATTAATCTTTTCAAATGATTTTCAAATTGATACTGTTGCCTTATTTGACATAGAGGCAGATTTAAACTGTATCAAAACTGGTTTAATACCAAAACGTTTTCACCAAGAAACTTCTGAGAAACTTACTTCTGCTAACAATTCCAAAATGGATATTAAGGGAAAAACAGAAGCAAGCATTTTTAATAAAGGATTTTATATCAAAACTTCTTTTTTTTTTAGTCAATGATATACATCATTTTCTCATATTAGGGACACCTTTCATTAATTTCATTACTCCCTATAAAGTTTCTTATAATGGAATATCTTTCAAAACAAAAAATGTTAAAATAAACTTTGATTTTATCGAAAAACCCAAAACTAGGAATCTTAATATAATTAAAGCTAATTCTATTTACAATAACGAAATAGCTTTATTAATTAAGGGAAAACAGAATGATATTTTGTTTTTAAAACAAAATCTTCAATTACAAAAAATTAATACTCAACTAAAAATAGAATCTTTTCAAAAACAGATTTTAAAAATCAAAACTCAATTTGAAAAAGAAATTTGCTCTAACCTACCAAATGCCTTTTGGAATAGGAAACAACATGCCGTTGACCTTCCTTATGAGCCAAGTTTTAGTGAAAAGGATATTCCTACAAAAGCTAGGCCAATCCAAATGAATGCAGAACTAGAACAATTCTGCAGATTAGAAATTCAAGATCTTCTTTCCAAAGGATTAATTTCCAAATCTCGATCCCCTTGGAGCTGTGCAGCCTTCTATGTCAACAAACCTGCTGAGATAGAACGAGGTACTCCTAGGTTAGTTATTAACTACAAACCACTCAACCAGGCGTTAAAATGGATTAGGTATCCTATTCCAAACAAAAAGGATTTACTCCAAAAACTCCACTCCTCTTTTGTATTCTCAAAATTCGATATGAAGTCAGGTTTTTGGTAAATCCAAATCGATCAAAGCCATAGGTATAAAACAGCCTTCACTATCCCATTTGGACAATTCGAATGGAATGTCATACCATTTGGTTTAAAAAATGCTCCTTCAGAGTTTCAACGAATAATGAACGATATCTTCAATCCTTATTCTGAATTCTGTATTGTTTATATTGATGATGTTCTAATCTTTTCTAATTCTATTGAACAGCATCTAAAGCACCTGAAAACCTTCTTTTATGTTATTAGGCAAAACGGCTTAGTTGTCTCAGCCAAAAAGATCTCTTTATTTCAAACAAAAATTAGGTTTCTCGGACATTACATTCATCAAGGAACCATCACTCCCATTGAAAGAAGTCTAGAATTTGTTTCAAAATTCCCAGACAAAATCTTAGATAAAACCCAACTGCAAAGATTCCTAGGAAGTCTCAACTACATCCTAGATTACTGCCCAAATATCAATAGAATGGCAAAACCTCTTCACAATAGATTGAAGAAAAATCCTTCACCTTGGACAGATAACCACACCATTCTTGTCCAACAAATCAAAACCCAAATTGCTAACTTACCTTGTCTTCACTTAGCAAACCCCAACCTTCCCAAAATTGTGGAAACCGATGCTAGTGATATAGGCTATGGGGGCATTCTAAAACAGGTCCAAGACCAAAGAGAAGTATTAGTCCAATTCACTTCAAGACATTGGAATGATTGCCAAAAATCTTATTCCACTATTAAAAAAGAAATTTTGTCTATTGTTTTATGCATTACAAAATTCCAAAGTGATTTATTAAATCAAAAATTTTTATTAAGAATTGACTGCAAGTCAGCAAAAGAAATTTTGCAAAAAGATGTTCAAAACATTGCATCAAAACAAATTTTTGCCAGATGACAAGCTTTACTTAGTATATTTGATTTTGATATTAATTATATTTCTGGAGAATCCAATTCCTTACCAGATTTTCTAACCAGAGAATTCCTCCAAAACAGACAAACAAAATGCCTCCTAAAATGAGCAAAGGAAAAGAAAAGGCTTCCCAAAGCAAAACAATAGTCCCATGGTCTCAGATTGTGGATGACGATGAAGCAGCACAAGCTTCACAAAAACCCCAGTCTCCAGAAGACAAAACTGATCAGATCAATGAATGGCTCCAATCAATAGCCAAACACCCTGAATTGGTCTGGGCTCTAAAAAGCTCATTGGAAATTCCAAGTTTAGAGATTTCCAAAACCAAGGAAGCCCCTCAAGTCAGGAAGGCAATCCAAAAAATGGCAAAGGATAATGCAGAAGAAATTACTGTAGTCCAAACAGGTAAAAATCCAAAACTTATTTCAGAAACTAGGAAAGGAGAATCTTCTTCTTCTCAAACCCTTTCCAAAACTGTTTTATTACAAAACCCTTTGGAGCAATCCACAAGCTCCTCCCAAATTATTGTATCTCAACAAAAACTTCCGAGAAAATCGGCTTTTATCATAAAACCAGCTTTTCAAAATGTCATCTCGGTTGAAAAGCAATTTTTTGACCCTAACCCAATCATTTCCATCCAAAAAATATTTGGAAAAAATTGGTTCTTCAAACCATAGGACCTCCAAAAAACTAATGATTATTACCAGTCCATACTGGAAGTAACCGGATCAGCTTCCTTCAAACACTTTGCTTATCCTGGTTCAAACTCCCCCTCCTATTCAACCTGCAAAATCCTAAAGGTCATCACTCCATCAGAGTGGGGTCAAGATTTAGCAAAACCAAAACCCCTTCAAACAAACCCATCACAGCAATTCTGCAAAACCTTCAATTATTGGGATTATGAACAGGCCTGGTATAACATGCCTCTCCTCCAAAACCCAAAATTTACCCACACCTGGTTATTTTATATAAATAACAAAATCAGTATTTCCACTTTACCTTCCTGGTTCGTCCATTGGTGGAACCTCTATGGAGCCATCCCAGAAATCCTGCCCCCAGAATTACAGGACAGTTACAACCTGTTCAAAACCCACTTCAAATCGACAGATTTGGAAAAAAGATTTCCCCCAATTTGCCACCTTTCAGCAAAGTTCTTTGTTCCATGGGTATCAGCTTGGAGCTTAGAATTTAAAATTAAGAATAATATCACGGTAATCCAAAGGAGATTCAAAACAAAATGGTGGAACTCCTTCAAAATCCCTGATTCATTATCATTATCCGGAGTACAGAAATGGCTTAGAACCCAAGGACTACTCCATCCAGGATCAGAACATAATCAGTTTTTGGCCCAAAAGACTCATACCAGTGCCCTCCTAGCAGCGGCAAAAACAAAAGAAGAATACTTCGCCATTATGAAGGACCTTCTTTCTCCCGATGGATCAGAATCTTCAGATAAATCTATTGGTTTGGATGCATCCTCCATGGGCTCAATAAACCTGGCAGACAAAAATGAAGATGACTGCTATGGAATATTTCCCCCAGCAACCCATGCCTCCAGCAAAAAGACAAAAAAGTAATAGTGAATTGCCGGCAGAGTACTATTAACCAACAATGCCCCGCCTACAGACAGATTACTGTTCATCAGCAGTGTCCGCATGACAAAACCGATAAGACACTATTCATCAAACAGTGTAAAGTGTCAAAAATTTCTCTATAAATGTAACCTTCTTCCAAGAGAGAAGACAAGTTTTATTTCCTTTAGAAACTCTCTTTCACTTTTAGGAAATACTCTCTCTCACTTTCTCTCTTTCCATCCCTTCCTCTTCCATTCCCATTTTTCCTTTTACTTTTCTGGATTCTTATCCAAAACTATGTAAGTATTATTTTGATAAATGAATTTTTCTTTTATCATTTCTTTTCTTTCTATGGCTGACTTTGCCGCTTACTGCATTATTTTCTTTACTTACTGCATTATTTTCTTCGTTTAATGGCTGGCTTTGCCGCCTAACTTATTTTGCTATTTTACTTTCTGCATGTTATTTATTGTTTATTTCTTCTTGTTTTAAGTTTTCTTTTATTTTAATTGTTATTTGTTTTCTTTATTAATTATTATTTCACTAACATCCTCTTCGTTCCTCGGGCGCACACTGGTATCAGAGCCAAGGGGGGTAGTATATTTTCTGGTTTTAGGAACCGTTTTAAACTTTAAATTTCAATTTTTTTTGGTATCGTTCTGTTGTTCCATCAGTGGTCCCGGCAATAAGCCCCGGAGAGGCAGTGAGGCCGTTGGTTTAGCTGGTGTTGTTTGTTCGATATCAACGAAAAAACCAAATTTATTTTTTGAAAATGGAGTCTTTACTCAGAAGAAATACTTCTTCATCTTTATCTGCTACTAGCAAAACTCAGTACGATCTGGTAAATAGTGATGAAACAATTAATTTTGAAAACATATCTTCAAAAATCGATGATTGGGAAATTCCAAAAGTCCATATAGACCAAATCTATAAAACCAATAGGCTAAATCTTTTCTCTGATTATGCCATTAGAACCCATGATAGAGATATCCAACTCTCAAAACCTTTTGAAACTATTCCTCTACTTTCCCAGGAATCCTTAGAAAAGCATTGCAAAAAAGGGTATAGATATATCCATATAGGACTTGTCCAAATCGGTCTCAAACCTTTAACCAAGGAAGGACTAAACACTTCAATCTTAGCAGCCCTTAGGGATGCCAGATTCAAAAATTTTCATGACTCCCTTCTCGGAACAGTCGAGTCAAGTCTTTGCAAAGGACCAGTCTCTTTCGATTGTTATCCAAATTTCACTGTCTCCTTAAAAGACAAAAACATTTGAAAACCTTAATCCTCCAGATTAAAACTCATAATTACCATATGTTAGAAGGATCAATTCCAGTAGCTTTAATATTTAGGGTTCATTACAAAGCTATGACGACTGCCTTCAACACAAAACATAAGTTTCAAAGTGAAAAGGGTCAAACACTCCTTTTACAAACGGATCTTTCCAAATCTCATGTTGTCATACCAAAACCCATCCAATGGAGAGACATTCAACTCCCTGATGACTGGGTCCTTGATGGAGCAGTTCAGCCAGAAGAAGATCCCATTCCTTCTCCAGAACCAAACATTGCTATCAAAAACATTACCCAATTCCGTGACGGTAAGGTAAAAATCAGTTTCAATAGAGCTTCAAGTTCTAGGTTCTCAGACGTCTCTTCTTCAGAATCGGTAGATCTAGCAAGAAGCCAAAAACTTCCATCTATCATAAACCTTCCATTTACTGAACAGATTCCGGATTTCCATCCAAATCTTCCTCCAGTGATTAATCTTCCTTTTAAACCCAGGTATTCTACTTCAGATTTACCATCCACTACTCTAGAAAACATTGATTTTTCAAAAATTATTCCCCAACCTGTGTATCAACAGACACAAAACCAGTCTCCTCCAGAGTCTCCTCCAGCTTCAGTCATAACGAAAAATATGGCAAACGAGCTAAATGTTCTTGAAAAAGAATTTGTCATTAACAAAACCCACTTGCATAATGATTTTTATTCCGTAAAAAATACTGATAAAAGAATATGATTTTTTAAGAACTTCCTTTCTTTAAGAAAAGAAATTCAAAATGACTATTATGATTTTGTTTTACAAAATAAAATTCACATTTTATTCTTTGATTGGTTTGAAATATATGCCCAAAAACATAATATTTCTTGTCCTTTTAAAACCCTTAATCCTGTTACCCTTAGGAAAAAACAAGCTCCCATTTGGGAAACTGCCTCTGGACCTATAGAATCAGAACATCCTCCGTTTAGGAATATCTCTTTCTCTCATGCAGATCAAAAGGTAGACGCCTGTCCGATCAAAACACCACAAGATTTCGATTCCATTAATATTAAAAATATTGTTTTACAAAACAATTTTACTAATGTTTCTCTTAAAACCATTAGTAAACAGCTTTCTCGTCTTGACCAAGCAAAAGCTCCAGTCACGACAGTCAATAAGCCCACAACTTCAAAACCACTCATAGAACACCAAAAGGTTAACCCAGTGTTCAAACCATTCCAGGTTTCAAACTCTGCAAAAACTGAAGTTTCCTCAAATAAACTTGAATTCCTTCAAGCTATCCAGCAAAAACTAGACTCTTTAGTTATCCCTTCTTCCAGCCAAACATCAAAACTCGCTGAAGAAACTCAACAAAGTGTCTCAGTTTTACAAAAATCCAGCCAAAAATCTGGCCAAAGCTCTTCTGAAGATGACCAGTCTTCATCTCCAGAACTCAACAAAGTCAATTGGTACAATCCAAAACCACTTGCCATTCAGCCAAGATATCCAGAAATTGAACTAGGAAATCAACCAAGTACGATAGTCCAACCCAGGTATAACGCGTCTTCTATCTACGAATGGAATATAGATGGTGTCACGACCCAAACTACCCAAAAATCAGAGTTAATTTTTCGCATTTTGTTATTTTCTTACTTAAATTCTTACCTGTCCTCGAATCGTGACCAACACTCCACTAATAATTGGGCTGTGCGTCAATGCCAGTCCCACCATACCATTACCCTCTAACTTATTTATTCTCCAGTCATTTATAATTGTTTATATTATTTATACATCCCCTAAAGTTACTTACAAACATGTTACTGTGCTATGCTTATGTAGATACAATATGTATAAGTGTATATACCTTATGTTGATGGGCAGCAGCGGATATCCGAAATGCAGTACTGAGTCGTCGCAACTTCAACTGGAGATCATCTGTGGGAGAAAATGAAAGGGGTGAGCACATCAAGCTCAGTAAGGCAATCCTACGAACAAGTAGGTAACCATACTACCTACGTGAACGTGGTGCCATGAATAAACCACCCTTTCTCCACACATTTTAAAGCAATGATATGCGTTATGATGTTATGTAAAACATATTTGCACGGAAAATCAACATGCAATTATTACAAATCATTTCTTTCTCAATTAAAATTTTCACAATAAAGTCAGGACTCGACCCCTCCTGCGGGTGATCCTGACTCACACAAAACCATGAAAATTGAGTTTCTCAAAAGCATCGATATCGAAAACATACGTATATATATATATACAAGATACGAGACTAGGCAATACTGTATATCGGTAATAACCAGGACTGGCCAATATGTCCTCGTGAGTCCCTCTAGCTTCATGGATCCCAGTGTGCGAGGTCTCACCCTGATCGAGAACTGCCCGGGAGGTGGGTCAATCCAACCCGTCAGTCTTATCCGATCTCACGCATCCGAAGATGCCGTATCCGAAGATACCCCGTATCACAAAGATACCCTGTATCACAAAGATACCGTATCCGAAGATACCCTGTATCACAAAGATACCGTATCCGAAGATACCCCACGGTACATCGTACTCCATGCTACTTGCACGGTACATCGTACTCCATGGACCCATATCACTCTAGGTACTACAGCCCAAATGGCCTGCTTCCCACAGAGGTTTTCATAACTCAATACTTGTTGCCATGTCTCAAAACGCACGTGCGAGCCTATTAAGTCGGTGACACACAGTCTACCCGATGCTCCAAGCACGGCTCATCGTATGTTCTCATAAAAATCAGTGTGAGCGATGCTCAGCACTCTCATCAAATCAAGTAAACTTGGCAGAGCCCGCTTTACATCTCCACAAGGCCGCCAACCTCATCCCTCACTCTCACCCTACTTAAGAGGTCTTTTGAGCCTGTTGGGCCTTTTGGCTGACTCCAAGGGCAGACAGCGCTACTCCACAAATTCGGTAAAACTAGTGCGAGCTAGGCTCAGCACTCTGTATATAAATCGTATGAAAATCTTATAAAATCTGGTGCGAGTTAAACTCCCGCACCCTGTCATGAAAATCATGTGAAATCTGGTGCGAGTTATACTCTAGCACCTATGCATGTAAAACTCTAGTGCGAGCTCTCGCTCAAGCACTAATGCATGCATCACACAAATCAAACATCGTGCGAGCTGAGCTCTAGCACGTCACCTGTAAATAAAAACATGTAGGCGGCTCGGTTATTTCCAAATAGTTTTCACAGAAATCACATCAATTAAGATATGCAATGCTATGCATTTTTCTTTAAAAGTGAGCCAGCCTACTCATGCATGTGTTGAAATACCTCCAGAACGAGCAGGAACCTCTTGTCCTTGCTCCTCCCAAATTTTCCTAAATTTTTAGAATTTACCCTTAGCAAGGGTATTTTAGTAATTTACCCATTCGGGGCACTAAAATTATTAATTGACCTCTAGACCCTTCAGATAAATTTTAAAGGACTGCATATGAATTTAAAATTGCGTAAAGTTACCTCTAGCAGTCCGCAGAATTCCCTTACCTTAATTTTTTGTCGAGTCTGACCTTTTCTTTCCCAATGTTGTCTCGTCGCGCAGTCCGTTATGCTCCCAATCAAATGCTCGGAACTGCGTATTAATATTCTTCAGGTCAGATATTATGCAATTTAATCGTATTTAATCTTTTCTGGGCTTAATTTAAATCGTTGGGCCCATTTACTCCTATTGGGCCCGATTGCACCTTAATGGGCCTTGATCGGCCTTAAGCCCGTTTACCACTTAATTTTCACTTTATCGAGGCCTATTGGGCTCATTGGGCCCACCAATAATTTATCGGGTCTCGTTCTAATTCTTGAATAGCTAAATTTAATATTTACGACAATTTATCTAAATTTCCATAATTAAATCAATTTATGCGGAAATTAAATCAATATCACGCATAACGAGGTAATTGTCGTAAATAGGGGTCACTTACCCGAGATTCCATGCTAGTTCGTAAATCGAGGCTGTCTCGAGCCCTCGGTGGATGCCAATCGTCGAGCTACACAATTAAATATATTTTTCGGGTAAACTTTCAGTCGATAATTTATTAAATAAAATATTTCAAATTTAAATCGGGTCAATTTGACCGCTTATCGACTTACCCGAAGCTCGATTGCATCATAGGAATTTTTTCCAATTTTTTCTCTTGTTCTTTTTCCCTTTTTCTTCCTTTTTTCCTCCTCTTTTTGGCTGAACTGGTTCAGTCCGGTTCGGACCGATTCAGACCGCCGGTTCTCTCCGATTCGGCCGGTTCACCGCCGGTTCACTGCCTTGCCGGCCGGTTCTTCGCCGGCTTCCACCGCCAGTAGCTCCGCAAGGCTGTCCGCGTCTCGAATCTGGCCTCGGCTTGGGTCAAGCTCGCCGGAACGCCGCCGGTCCGGCTGTTCTCCTCTTCGCCGTCGGACCCATTTTCCTCTCTTGCTGTTTCCGGCGCCGTCCGCCGGTTTCGGTGGCTGCCACCACCGCCAATCTGCTCACCGTCGCTTGGGGAAGCTTCGGCTGGGGTCGGGGTCGGCCAGATCAGCGCCGTTCGCCGCCAATCGAAACTTTTTCCCCCGCGGCTTCTCTCCCCGATTTCGGCCTCCTCCGGCGTCTGTTGGCCGTGCTGCCGGTGCCAGGAAGGTCACCGGCATCCCCTCTTCCTTTTTCGACCCTTGGTCGAGCCGTTGGCCGCCGGACGGTGGTCGGCCTTGCTTCCGTTTCCTTCCCGTTTCTCTGCCTCAGTTTCTCTCTCCCCGACCCGTTTCTCTCCCCCTCTTTTTTTTTTGTTTTATCATTTTTATTATTTATCTTTTATTATTTTAATCATTTAAATACCTTAAAAATACCCAAATATCCCTTAAAATTATTATTTTATTCCAAATTAATTAATTTAATTTTATTTAATTTATTTATTAAATTTTAACCTCTTTTTCGGGTATAATTTCTCCGTATTTTTGGGATATTGTCCCGGGTGACTTTTCGGTATATTTTTTGATTATTTTCGAGATTATTTTTCTGAACTAAAAATCCCGATTAATTCCGATAAATTAATATCTTGATCAATTTAACCCAAAATAAATTTATTTCACCTTTATTGACCAAGATTTCTTAAATCCATGTTTTTAATTAATTTTTCTCATCGAATTTACTCCGGCTTTCGGTCTTTTGACCGTTTTGCCCTCACACGTGCTCGGGATTAAGTTAACCCAACTTCCTTCATACTTCCTCCATCTTTTCTTATTTAATTTTCGTATTTTAATTAAATTCGGGTCTTACAACTCTCCCTCACTTAAAGAATTTGGTCCTCCAAATTAGAACCAATTCATATGAGTCCATATACAACTCCGGGTACATCAATCGTATCATACTTCTTTAATTCTTACGTGACCTTTTTTCGGAGTGTATTACTACCAAAGGACTTTAATTAGGGAGATCGTCTTAAACCTCAATACTTACTCTTTCCTGTTTAATGCCCGAATCAACTTATCAATATACTTATATTGCACTGAGTTGAACTGTTGGATCTCATATCCTATCACCTATGCTGGATCTGGATAGTATTGCCAAAGCATCAAAAGTTGAGACACATTGTGGGTGCCTGTTAATTCAAGTGATAACATCAACCTACAGGTCTTATCTCCCACTTGTCCAATCTCTCCAAATATTCCATCCAACGCAACTCAATTTACCTTTTTCCAAAAAGCTCGTTATGTCCTTATTCTCTTAGGACAGTAAACATTTCAATCATACTAATTCACCAAGGGTGAAGTCCAATACTTGTCTATCTGCTCTGAGGTGTTCTTAATCTCCCATCCTTAACTAAGCATCCTCAGAGACTTATTATCCAAAGTCGAAAATGATCATATCTGTCACCCACTTTTTCTTATCCAATTTGGGGAATAACCCCTACAGCCGTACACTGTCTCATATCTTGTTATCCCGATACTCAATTGCCAATTGTCGTTATTGGCGACTTCAATTAGAAATCAACTGATCATTCCAGGAGCTTATAAAATCAATGGCACACGCTTTCATCGGATCCTCCAGAACCTGTACAGTCCTCTCTGACTGACCATCTGTCTGAGGATGGAAAGCTGTGCTAATACTCAGTCGGGTTCCCATAGCTTCCTAAAATATCCTCAGAGGTGGGAAGTGAAGCGGGAATCCCTATATAATACAATGCTCACTGGAACGCTACATAATGTTCCACAATCTTCCTTACACCTGAATCCTCATACACACTTTGAGTATTTAGGGATTTCATAACCAGAAGGTGGGTAGACAACTTAGCGACTATCATCCAAATAGCCTCGTAATTCACCTGGGTCTCTGTAACCCATCATAAATTTATGGAGACTTGCTCTCGTTTTCGTGTCGTGTCGATATAGGTAGGTGCTGCAATAACTCTGCAGACTTTTAATACTCTACCTTATCTCTTTCCACATCTGACCACCAATACCCTTTTTAGATATTTCATATATATAATCGTTACTTTCCGTATGCACTGTATATCCCGAAGAGTGAGCTTCTGACAACATTACTATCTCATCAACTGTGGTCTTGGGGAGCACTCATACTGTCTCTGAATCCTCAGTAACTTATCATCACCCACTGTGAACTCTATCACTGTACCCTTCTGAATCAGACCCAAACTATCGACATCCGGTCGATCATCACGCTAAGCCTGGCAAATCCGGGCACTCTCATCCGGTTCTAATCATCAGGCTAGCTGTCACACAATCACTGTCATCATCAGAAGGGATCACATCTATACTGAGGCTCACAACTGCATCTAGCAGCTCACGCTCCCTGACCATCATATGTAATACCATCCCAAGGCTCTTTATGCTCAAGGCATCAGTCATCACATTAGCCTATCTTGGGTGGTACAATTTTCCACAAATCAAAATCTCTCAGAAGCTCTAACCCACTATGTATTCTCATATTTGCCTCTTTCTGTGAAAACAGATACTCGGGCTTTATGATCAGTGCATATCCATAATTTCTCACCATGTACATAATAGTACCATATCCTCGGTACAAGTACTACTGCTGTCAATTTTAAATCATGGGTCAGATAGTTTATTTAATGATCGAGGAGTTGTCTGACTCCAAAATTGACTATCTTCCCATTATACATCAATACACAGCTCCTTCATTATTTCGAGGTGTCCATACTCACTGAGAACCTCTTGAGCTGTTGGGTATGGTGAAATTAATCACGGTGATCAGTTCATACTTCACTACACCGAAATTCATATCATCTTATATATCATCTCATTCCAAGACCACGTTTTCTTAGTTAAACGTGTCAACCAAATAGTCCATATTGAGAACCCGTAACAATCCATCTGTAAAAGCCATTTCCCAATTGTTGCTTATAAATCGCCCTAGACTTTAACTACACCCAACACATCATTGATAATGATGCAATTCGGTCTAATCCTTGACTTATTTACGCATAAGCGTATAAGATCCTTCTCAACCGCTTACGTTTTCAGGTATTAACCTGGTTCATTTCCTTTTCTTATCTTAACGGCTCTTATTAAATTTTTACTATGTTAAACTTTATGATTTGTCGCATTTTTATATTCTTATCGTCTTGGTAAAGGTATCCTACGCTAAAGTTATCTATTACGATGATCGATTTTCTGTTATAGGTTATATATATATATATATATATATATATATATATATATCTAGACGCTGTCAAGTCTTCAGGCGGGGAGGTATTTTGAAATACTTTTATTAACCTTCAGACTTAACCACATATACTTTATATACCAGTCCATGTGGTTACTATTTATATTCGCTACTAATTGCTTTAATCCTAATTACTTCGCATACGCACTCTTACTCCAATACATCTTGTATTTAGAATCAACATATCTTAAAGATTATCTCCTTCGTATGTTAATCATGATAAAACTCTTGCCATTATTCATTCCATGAGTACAATCCTTTACTCCTTTAATTTCAACTGTTTCACCCCTTTTTATCACTTGTCAACACTTACAGTATACTCTTCAGTGATGTTTTCACCCCTGTTTTCAACTTAAAATCTCTATATCCATATTCCGTTAATTAATCCTCCTTTATTGGGGTACTCATTTATCTGTATTTGCCCAATGATGTAGGCAATCCATGCCTTTTACTCACTTATATGTGAATGAAGGCGGTACGAATAAATGTGTGGCACCAGGATCAATGAACATATGTACTTCATTATTCATAACAAGTGTGGTATCTTACACCACATCCATGAAACATCAATAGCGTCCTGGTCCAATTCGCCTTCGTCCAACAACCTACTTTCCTTTTTCTTTTCGGCTATGGCCTCCCTTTTCGTTGCAGCTATACCAACGAAATTTTTCTCTGTCTCTTTACCTTTCTGTGGGGCGATCTCGCTCAACTCTGAGCAATCCTAAATCAATGGTCCGTCTTACCACACTTGACGACCATTTTCACCAATACCGTGTAGGTATAGACCCTCCTTCCGTGGTATCCACCACACATCTCACACTGCTTACAGTGCTTACACTGCTACACTGCTTCGTAGCAGGTCAGGGTCCTCCAATCACAATGCCCCTCAAGAGTGCCAAAATTGGATGCACTAGGGTCTTACCAATCATCTTAGCCATTACTCGTCAAATTTAATCTTTTACCAATTACCATTCTCATTTTAACATTTCTGACATTTCTCGATTCTCTTTTCTGTCTCTATTTCAGCCTTTACTACCTTTCCCAATCTCAGAGGCGTGCAATTCATATCCTTATTTACCCAACTGTAAATCTGTGCACTGCCTCGATGTAGGCAATATCTCACGGGAAAATCGGACTCTCATTGACAATCTGAGCCCTTCCATAAACTTTTAGACATCTCGACTGTCACTTGTTCATAATGTCGAGGTAATATCTGCCCAAAAAAATACAACCGAGTTTCCATACTCGTCAATAAATCAAATCCACTGGGTCAGAGTAAGGACTTTTATCCATAATTTCCTTTAAATCATGTCCGGGATATCCTGTCACCGGAATACATCCAATAAGATTTCTCATCTTAGCTATGGATGTTTAACACTTAAGATGGGTCGAGCGGGTTTCCACCAATGTTCCGCTGCGCCCTCTGATCTTATTCTTAATCTGAGCAATTAGCTCCTCAAAATAATCTCCACACTTCGCTCCAACTTCGCGAAGCGTGTCTCAATACTGTCCGATCACTCTGTCGGACTCTGTGAGGCCTGCTTAACATTAACCTCCATTTCAATTTCATCCTGGTTCTTACAGGTCAACTCAGCACGACTTAGCAGACTCAGGTCTACCTCTACGACCTCTGCCTCGTGCGCTATCTCATCTAAGGCGACTCATATTAAGCATTCCTGCATTCTCAACCATTTCTTAGTCAAGCCCATCTCAATATACACTATTGTATCTAACTAAGCACAGTAACACGGGGATGTAATTTCCTAATTACTGACACTGACACACATCAGACCAATTGTGCTCTGATACCATAATAATTGTCACGACCCAAACTACCCAAAAATCAGAGTTAATTTTTCGCATTTTGTTATTTTCTTACTTAAATTCTTACCTGTCCTCGAATCGTGACCAACACTCCACTAATAATTGGGCTGTGCGTCAATGCCAGTCCCACCATACCATTACCCTCTAACTTATTTATTCTCCAGTCATTTATAATTGTTTATATTATTTATACATCCCCTAAAGTTACTTACAAACATGTTACTGTGCTATGCTTATGTAGATACAATATGTATAAGTGTATATACCTTATGTTGATGGGCAGCAGCGGATATCCGAAATGCAGTACTGAGTCGTCGCAACTTCAACTGGAGATCATCTGTGGGAGAAAATGAAAGGGGTGAGCACATCAAGCTCAGTAAGGCAATCCTACGAACAAGTAGGTAACCATACTACCTACGTGAACGTGGTGCCATGAATAAACCACCCTTTCTCCACACATTTTAAAGCAATGATATGCGTTATGATGTTATGTAAAACATATTTGCACGGAAAATCAACATGCAATTATTACAAATCATTTCTTTCTCAATTAAAATTTTCACAATAAAGTCAGGACTCGACCCCTCCTGCGGGTGATCCTGACTCACACAAAACCATGAAAATTGAGTTTCTCAAAAGCATCGATATCGAAAACATACGTATATATACATACAAGATACAAGACTAGGCAATACTGTATATCGGTAATAACCAGGACTGGCCAATATGTCCTCGTGAGTCCCTCTAGCTTCACGGATCCCAGTGTGCGAGGTCTCACCCTGATCGGGAACTGCCCGGGAGGTGGGTCAATCCAACCCGTCAGTCTTATCCGATCTCACGCATCTGAAGATGCCGTATCCGAAGATACCCCGTATCACAAAGATACCCCGTATCACAAAAATACCGTATCCGAAGATACCCTGTATCACAAAGATACCGTATCCGAAGATACCCCACGGTACATCATACTCCATGCTACTTGCACGGTACATCGTACTCCATGGACCCATATCACTCTAGGTACTCCAGCCCAAATGGCCTGCTTCCCACAGAGGTTTTTATAACTCAATACTCGTTGCCATGTCTCAAAACGCACGTGCGAGCCTATTAAGTCGGTGACACACAGTCTACCCGATGCTCCAAGCACGGCTCATCGTATGTTCTCATAAAAATCAGTGTGAGCGATGCTCAGCACTCTCATCAAATCAAGTAAACTTGGCAGAGCCCGCTTTACATCTCCACAAGGCCGCCAACCTCATCCCTCACTCTCACCCTACTTAAGAGGTCTTTTGAGCCTGTTGGGCCTTTTGGCTGACTCCAAGGGCAGACAGCGCTACTCCACAAATCCGGTAAAACTAGTGCGAGCTAGGCTCAGCACTCTGTATATAAATCGTATGAAAATCTTATAAAATCTGGTGCGAGTTAAATTCCCGCACCCTGTCATGAAAATCATGTAAAATCTGGTGCGAGTTAGACTCTAGCACCGTGTCACGCAAAAGCATGTGAAATCTGGTGCGAGTTATACTCTAGCACCTATGCATGTAAAACTCTAGTGCGAGCTCTCGCTCCAGCACTAATGCATGCATCACACAAATCAAACATCGTGCGAGCTGAGCTCTAGCACGTCACATGTAAATAAAAACATGTAGGCGGCTCGGTTATTTCCAAATAGTTTTCACAGAAATCACATCAATTAAGATATGCAATGCTATGCATTTTTCTTTAAAAGTGAGCCAGCCTACTCATGCATGTGTTGAAATACCTCCAGAACGAGCAGGAACCTCTTGTCCTTGCTCCTCCCAATTTTTCCTAAATTTTTAGAATTTACCCTTAGTAAGGGTATTTTAGTAATTTGCCCATTCGGGGCACTAAAATTATTAATTTACCTCTAGACCCTTCAGATAAATTTTAAAGGACTGCATATGAATTTAAAATTGCGTAAAGTTACCTCTAGCAGTCCGCAGAATTCCCTTACCTTAATTTTCTGTCGAGTCTGACCTTTTCTTTCCCAATGTTGTCTCGTCGCGCAGTCCGTTATGCTCCCAATCAAATGCCCGGAACTGCGTATTAATATTCCTCAGGTCAGATATTATGCAATTTAATCGTATTTAATCTTTTCTGGGCTTAATTTAAATCGTTGGGCCCATTTACTCCTATTGGGCCCGATTGCACCTTAATGGGCCTTGATCGGCCTTAAGCCCGTTTACCACTTAATTTTCACTTTATCGAGGCCTATTGGGCTCATTGGGCCCACCAATAATTTATCGGGCCTCGTTCTAATTCTTGAATAGCTAAATTTAATATTTACGACAATTTATCTAAATTTCCATAATTAAATCAATTTATGCGGAAATTAAATCAATATCACGCATAACGAGGTAATTGTCGTAAATAGGGGTCACTTACCCGAGATTCCATGCTAGTCCGTAAATCGAGGCTGTCTCGAGCCCTCGGTGGATGCCAATCGTCGAGCTACACAATTAAATATATTTTTCGGGTAAACTTTCAGTCGATAATTTATTAAATAAAATATTTCAAATTTAAATCGGGTCAATTTGACCGCTTATCGACTTACCCGAAGCTCGATTGCATCATAGGAATTTTTTCCAATTTTTTCTCTTTTTCTTTTTCCCTTTTTCTTCCTTTTTTCCTCCTCTTTTTGGCTGAACCGGTTCAGTCCGGTTCGGACCGGTTCAGACCGTCGGTTCTCTCCGGTTCGACCGGTTCACCGCCGGTTCACTGCCTTGCCGGCCGGTTCTTCGCCGGCTTCCACCGCCAGTAGCTCCGCAAGGCTGTCCGCGTCTCGAATCTGGCCTCGGCTTGGGTCAAGCTCGTCGGAACGCCGCCGGTCCGGCTGTTCTCCTCTTCGCCGTCGGACCCATTTTCCTCTCTTGCTGTTTCCGGCGCCGTCCGCCGGTTTCAGTGGCTGCCACCACCGCCAATCTGCTCACCGTCGCTTGGGGAAGCTTCGGCTGGGGTCGGGGTCGGCCAGATCAGCGTCGTTCGCCGCCGATCGAAACTTTTTCCCCCGCGGCTTCTCTCCCCGATTTCGGACTCCTCCGGCGTCGGTTGGCCGTGCTGCCGGTGCCAGGAAGGTCACCGGCATCCCCTCTTCCTTTTCCGGCCCTTGGTCGAGCCGTTGGCCGCCGGACGGTGGTCGGCCTTGCTTCCGTTTCCTTCCCGTTTCTCTGCCTCAGTTTCTCTCTCCCCGACCCGTTTCTCTCCCCCTCTTTTTTTTTTTGTTTTATCATTTTTATTATTTATCTTTTATTATTTTAATCATTTAAATACCTTAAAAATACCCAAATATCCCTTAAAATTATTATTTTATTCCAAATTAATTAATTTAATTTTATTTAATTTATTTATTAAATTTTAACCTCTTTTTCGGGTATAATTTCTCCGTATTTTTGGGATATTGTCCCGGGTGACTTTTCGGTATATTTTTTGATTATTTTCGAGATTATTTTTCTGAACTAAAAATCCCGATTAATTCCGATAAATTAATATCTTGATCAATTTAACCCAAAATAAATTTATTTCACCTTTATTGACCAAGATTTCTTAAATCCATGTTTTTAATTAATTTTTCTCATCGAATTTACTCCGGCTTTCGGTCTTTTGACCGTTTTGCCCTCACACGTGCTCGGGATTAAGTTAACCCAACTTCCTTCATACTTCCTCCATCTTTTCTTATTTAATTTTCGTATTTTAATTAAATTCGGGTCTTACAACTCTCCCTCACTTAAAGAATTTGGTCCTCCAAATTAGAACCAATTCATATGAGTCCATATACAACTCCGGGTACATCAATCGTATCATACTTCTTTAATTCTTACGTGACCTTTTTTCGGAGTGTATTACTACCAAAGGACTTTAATTAGGGAGATCGTCTTAAACCTCAATACTTACTCTTTCCTGTTTAATGCCCGAATCAACTTATCAATATACTTATATTGCACTGAGTTGAACTGTTGGATCTCATATCCTATCACCTATGCTGGATCTGGATAGTATTGCCAAAGCATCAAAAGTTGAGACACATTGTGGGTGCCTGTTAATTCAAGTGATAACATCAACCTACAGGTCTTATCTCCCACTTGTCCAATCTCTCCAAATATTCCATCCAACGCAACTCAATTTACCTTTTTCCAAAAAGCTCGTTATGTCCTTATTCTCTTAGGACAGTAAACATTTCAATCATACTAATTCACCAAGGGTGAAGTCCAATACTTGTCTATCTGCTCTGAGGTGTTCTTAATCTCCCATCCTTAACTAAGCATCCTCAGAGACTTATTATCCAAAGTCGAAAATGATCATATCTGTCACCCACTTTTTCTTATCCAATTTGGGGAATAACCCCTACAGCCGTACACTGTCTCATATCTTGTTATCCCGATACTCAATTGCCAATTGTCGTTATTGGCGACTTCAATTAGAAATCAACTGATCATTCCAGGAGCTTATAAAATCAATGGCACACGCTTTCATCGGATCCTCCAGAACCTGTACAGTCCTCTCTGACTGACCATCTGTCTGAGGATGGAAAGCTGTGCTAATACTCAGTCGGGTTCCCATAGCTTCCTAAAATATCCTCAGAGGTGGGAAGTGAAGCGGGAATCCCTATATAATACAATGCTCACTGGAACGCTACATAATGTTCCACAATCTTCCTTACACCTGAATCCTCATACACACTTTGAGTATTTAGGGATTTCATAACCAGAAGGTGGGTAGACAACTTAGCGACTATCATCCAAATAGCCTCGTAATTCACCTGGGTCTCTGTAACCCATCATAAATTTATGGAGACTTGCTCTCGTTTTCGTGTCGTGTCGATATAGGTAGGTGCTGCAATAACTCTGCAGACTTTTAATACTCTACCTTATCTCTTTCCACATCTGACCACCAATACCCTTTTTAGATATTTCATATATATAATCGTTACTTTCCGTATGCACTGTATATCCCGAAGAGTGAGCTTCTGACAACATTACTATCTCATCAACTGTGGTCTTGGGGAGCACTCATACTGTCTCTGAATCCTCAGTAACTTATCATCACCCACTGTGAACTCTATCACTGTACCCTTCTGAATCAGACCCAAACTATCGACATCCGGTCGATCATCACGCTAAGCCTGGCAAATCCGGGCACTCTCATCCGGTTCTAATCATCAGGCTAGCTGTCACACAATCACTGTCATCATCAGAAGGGATCACATCTATACTGAGGCTCACAACTGCATCTAGCAGCTCACGCTCCCTGACCATCATATGTAATACCATCCCAAGGCTCTTTATGCTCAAGGCATCAGTCATCACATTAGCCTATCTTGGGTGGTACAATTTTCCACAAATCAAAATCTCTCAGAAGCTCTAACCCACTATGTATTCTCATATTTGCCTCTTTTTGTGAAAACAGATACTCGGGCTTTATGATCAGTGCATATCCATAATTTCTCACCATGTACATAATAGTACCATATCCTCGGTACAAGTACTACTGCTGTCAATTTTAAATCATGGGTCAGATAGTTTATTTAATGATCGAGGAGTTGTCTGACTCCAAAATTGACTATCTTCCCATTATACATCAATACACAGCTCCTTCATTATTTCGAGGTGTCCATACTCACTGAGAACCTCTTGAGCTGTTGGGTATGGTGAAATTAATCACGGTGATCAGTTCATACTTCACTACACCGAAATTCATATCATCTTATATATCATCTCATTCCAAGACCACGTTTTCTTAGTTAAACGTGTCAACCAAATAGTCCATATTGAGAACCCGTAACAATCCATCTGTAAAAGCCATTTCCCAATTGTTGCTTATAAATCGCCCTAGACTTTAACTACACCCAACACATCATTGATAATGATGCAATTCGGTCTAATCCTTGACTTATTTACGCATAAGCGTATAAGATCCTTCTCAACCGCTTACGTTTTCAGGTATTAACCTGGTTCATTTCCTTTTCTTATCTTAACGGCTCTTATTAAATTTTTACTATGTTAAACTTTATGATTTGTCGCATTTTTATATTCTTATCGTCTTGGTAAAGGTATCCTACGCTAAAGTTATCTATTACGATGATCGATTTTCTGTTATAGGTTATATATATATATATATATATATATATATATATATATATCTAGACGCTGTCAAGTCTTCAGGCGGGGAGGTATTTTGAAATACTTTTATTAACCTTCAGACTTAACCACATATACTTTATATACCAGTCCATGTGGTTACTATTTATATTCGCTACTAATTGCTTTAATCCTAATTACTTCGCATACGCACTCTTACTCCAATACATCTTGTATTTAGAATCAACATATCTTAAAGATTATCTCCTTCGTATGTTAATCATGATAAAACTCTTGCCATTATTCATTCCATGAGTACAATCCTTTACTCCTTTAATTTCAACTGTTTCACCCCTTTTTATCACTTGTCAACACTTACAGTATACTCTTCAGTGATGTTTTCACCCCTGTTTTCAACTTAAAATCTCTATATCCATATTCCGTTAATTAATCCTCCTTTATTGGGGTACTCATTTATCTGTATTTGCCCAATGATGTAGGCAATCCATGCCTTTTACTCACTTATATGTGAATGAAGGCGGTACGAATAAATGTGTGGCACCAGGATCAATGAACATATGTACTTCATTATTCATAACAAGTGTGGTATCTTACACCACATCCATGAAACATCAATAGCGTCCTGGTCCAATTCGCCTTCGTCCAACAACCTACTTTCCTTTTTCTTTTCGGCTATGGCCTCCCTTTTCGTTGCAGCTATACCAACGAAATTTTTCTCTGTCTCTTTACCTTTCTGTGGGGCGATCTCGCTCAACTCTGAGCAATCCTAAATCAATGGTCCGTCTTACCACACTTGACGACCATTTTCACCAATACCGTGTAGGTATAGACCCTCCTTCCGTGGTATCCACCACACATCTCACACTGCTTACAGTGCTTACACTGCTACACTGCTTCGTAGCAGGTCAGGGTCCTCCAATCACAATGCCCCTCAAGAGTGCCAAAATTGGATGCACTAGGGTCTTACCAATCATCTTAGCCATTACTCGTCAAATTTAATCTTTTACCAATTACCATTCTCATTTTAACATTTCTGACATTTCTCGATTCTCTTTTCTGTCTCTATTTCAGCCTTTACTACCTTTCCCAATCTCAGAGGCGTGCAATTCATATCCTTATTTACCCAACTGTAAATCTGTGCACTGCCTCGATGTAGGCAATATCTCACGGGAAAATCGGACTCTCATTGACAATCTGAGCCCTTCCATAAACTTTTAGACATCTCGACTGTCACTTGTTCATAATGTCGAGGTAATATCTGCCCAAAAAAATACAACCGAGTTTCCATACTCGTCAATAAATCAAATCCACTGGGTCAGAGTAAGGACTTTTATCCATAATTTCCTTTAAATCATGTCCGGGATATCCTGTCACCGGAATACATCCAATAAGATTTCTCATCTTAGCTATGGATGTTTAACACTTAAGATGGGTCGAGCGGGTTTCCACCAATGTTCCGCTGCGCCCTCTGATCTTATTCTTAATCTGAGCAATTAGCTCCTCAAAATAATCTCCACACTTCGCTCCAACTTCGCGAAGCGTGTCTCAATACTGTCCGATCACTCTGTCGGACTCTGTGAGGCCTGCTTAACATTAACCTCCATTTCAATTTCATCCTGGTTCTTACAGGTCAACTCAGCACGACTTAGCAGACTCAGGTCTACCTCTACGACCTCTGCCTCGTGCGCTATCTCATCTAAGGCGACTCATATTAAGCATTCCTGCATTCTCAACCATTTCTTAGTCAAGCCCATCTCAATATACACTATTGTATCTAACTAAGCACAGTAACACGGGGATGTAATTTCCTAATTACTGACACTGACACACATCAGACCAATTGTGCTCTGATACCATAATAATTGTCACGACCCAAACTACCCAAAAATCAGAGTTAATTTTTCGCATTTTGTTATTTTCTTACTTAAATTCTTACCTGTCCTCGAATCGTGACCAACACTCCACTAATAATTGGGCTGTGCGTCAATGCCAGTCCCACCATACCATTACCCTCTAACTTATTTATTCTCCAGTCATTTATAATTGTTTATATTATTTATACATCCCCTAAAGTTACTTACAAACATGTTACTGTGCTATGCTTATGTAGATACAATATGTATAAGTGTATATACCTTATGTTGATGGGCAGCAGCGGATATCCGAAATGCAGTACTGAGTCGTCGCAACTTCAACTGGAGATCATCTGTGGGAGAAAATGAAAGGGGTGAGCACATCAAGCTCAGTAAGGCAATCCTACGAACAAGTAGGTAACCATACTACCTACGTGAACGTGGTGCCATGAATAAACCACCCTTTCTCCACACATTTTAAAGCAATGATATGCGTTATGATGTTATGTAAAACATATTTGCACGGAAAATCAACATGCAATTATTACAAATCATTTCTTTCTCAATTAAAATTTTCACAATAAAGTCAGGACTCGACCCCTCCTGCGGGTGATCCTGACTCACACAAAACCATGAAAATTGAGTTTCTCAAAAGCATCGATATCGAAAACATACGTATATATACATACAAGATACAAGACTAGGCAATACTGTATATCGGTAATAACCAGGACTGGCCAATATGTCCTCGTGAGTCCCTCTAGCTTCACGGATCCCAGTGTGCGAGGTCTCACCCTGATCGGGAACTGCCCGGGAGGTGGGTCAATCCAACCCGTCAGTCTTATCCGATCTCACGCATCCGAAGATGCCGTATCCGAAGATACCCCGTATCACAAAGATACCCCGTATCACAAAAATACCGTATCCGAAGATACCCTGTATCACAAAGATACCGTATCCGAAGATACCCCACGGTACATCATACTCCATGCTACTTGCACGGTACATCGTACTCCATGGACCCATATCACTCTAGGTACTCCAGCCCAAATGGCCTGCTTCCCACAGAGGTTTTTATAACTCAATACTCGTTGCCATGTCTCAAAACGCACGTGCGAGCCTATTAAGTCGGTGACACACAGTCTACCCGATGCTCCAAGCACGGCTCATCGTATGTTCTCATAAAAATCAGTGTGAGCGATGCTCAGCACTCTCATCAAATCAAGTAAACTTGGCAGAGCCCGCTTTACATCTCCACAAGGCCGCCAACCTCATCCCTCACTCTCACCCTACTTAAGAGGTCTTTTGAGCCTGTTGGGCCTTTTGGCTGACTCCAAGGGCAGACAGCGCTACTCCACAAATCCGGTAAAACTAGTGCGAGCTAGGCTCAGCACTCTGTATATAAATCGTATGAAAATCTTATAAAATCTGGTGCGAGTTAAATTCCCGCACCCTGTCATGAAAATCATGTAAAATCTGGTGCGAGTTAGACTCTAGCACCGTGTCACGCAAAAGCATGTGAAATCTGGTGCGAGTTATACTCTAGCACCTATGCATGTAAAACTCTAGTGCGAGCTCTCGCTCCAGCACTAATGCATGCATCACACAAATCAAACATCGTGCGAGCTGAGCTCTAGCACGTCACATGTAAATAAAAACATGTAGGCGGCTCGGTTATTTCCAAATAGTTTTCACAGAAATCACATCAATTAAGATATGCAATGCTATGCATTTTTCTTTAAAAGTGAGCCAGCCTACTCATGCATGTGTTGAAATACCTCCAGAACGAGCAGGAACCTCTTGTCCTTGCTCCTCCCAATTTTTCCTAAATTTTTAGAATTTACCCTTAGTAAGGGTATTTTAGTAATTTGCCCATTCGGGGCACTAAAATTATTAATTTACCTCTAGACCCTTCAGATAAATTTTAAAGGACTGCATATGAATTTAAAATTGCGTAAAGTTACCTCTAGCAGTCCGCAGAATTCCCTTACCTTAATTTTCTGTCGAGTCTGACCTTTTCTTTCCCAATGTTGTCTCGTCGCGCAGTCCGTTATGCTCCCAATCAAATGCCCGGAACTGCGTATTAATATTCCTCAGGTCAGATATTATGCAATTTAATCGTATTTAATCTTTTCTGGGCTTAATTTAAATCGTTGGGCCCATTTACTCCTATTGGGCCCGATTGCACCTTAATGGGCCTTGATCGGCCTTAAGCCCGTTTACCACTTAATTTTCACTTTATCGAGGCCTATTGGGCTCATTGGGCCCACCAATAATTTATCGGGCCTCGTTCTAATTCTTGAATAGCTAAATTTAATATTTACGACAATTTATCTAAATTTCCATAATTAAATCAATTTATGCGGAAATTAAATCAATATCACGCATAACGAGGTAATTGTCGTAAATAGGGGTCACTTACCCGAGATTCCATGCTAGTCCGTAAATCGAGGCTGTCTCGAGCCCTCGGTGGATGCCAATCGTCGAGCTACACAATTAAATATATTTTTCGGGTAAACTTTCAGTCGATAATTTATTAAATAAAATATTTCAAATTTAAATCGGGTCAATTTGACCGCTTATCGACTTACCCGAAGCTCGATTGCATCATAGGAATTTTTTCCAATTTTTTCTCTTTTTCTTTTTCCCTTTTTCTTCCTTTTTTCCTCCTCTTTTTGGCTGAACCGGTTCAGTCCGGTTCGGACCGGTTCAGACCGTCGGTTCTCTCCGGTTCGACCGGTTCACCGCCGGTTCACTGCCTTGCCGGCCGGTTCTTCGCCGGCTTCCACCGCCAGTAGCTCCGCAAGGCTGTCCGCGTCTCGAATCTGGCCTCGGCTTGGGTCAAGCTCGTCGGAACGCCGCCGGTCCGGCTGTTCTCCTCTTCGCCGTCGGACCCATTTTCCTCTCTTGCTGTTTCCGGCGCCGTCCGCCGGTTTCGGTGGCTGCCACCACCGCCAATCTGCTCACCGTCGCTTGGGGAAGCTTCGGCTGGGGTCGGGGTCGGCCAGATCAGCGTCGTTCGCCGCCGATCGAAACTTTTTCCCCCGCGGCTTCTCTCCCCGATTTCGGACTCCTCCGGCGTCGGTTGGCCGTGCTGCCGGTGCCAGGAAGGTCACCGGCATCCCCTCTTCCTTTTCCGGCCCTTGGTCGAGCCGTTGGCCGCCGGACGGTGGTCGGCCTTGCTTCCGTTTCCTTCCCGTTTCTCTGCCTCAGTTTCTCTCTCCCCGACCCGTTTCTCTCCCCCTCTTTTTTTTTTTGTTTTATCATTTTTATTATTTATCTTTTATTATTTTAATCATTTAAATACCTTAAAAATACCCAAATATCCCTTAAAATTATTATTTTATTCCAAATTAATTAATTTAATTTTATTTAATTTATTTATTAAATTTTAACCTCTTTTTCGGGTATAATTTCTCCGTATTTTTGGGATATTGTCCCGGGTGACTTTTCGGTATATTTTTTGATTATTTTCGAGATTATTTTTCTGAACTAAAAATCCCGATTAATTCCGATAAATTAATATCTTGATCAATTTAACCCAAAATAAATTTATTTCACCTTTATTGACCAAGATTTCTTAAATCCATGTTTTTAATTAATTTTTCTCATCGAATTTACTCCGGCTTTCGGTCTTTTGACCGTTTTGCCCTCACACGTGCTCGGGATTAAGTTAACCCAACTTCCTTCATACTTCCTCCATCTTTTCTTATTTAATTTTCGTATTTTAATTAAATTCGGGTCTTACAGATGGAATGTCAGAATACCAAATCCTTAATCTCGTTCAACAAATGACGATCGCGTCAAATGCGTATAAAACCCAACAAAATACCATGGATAAAACTGTTGCTGAACTTCTTATAGCAGGATTTTCAGGTCAACTCAAAGGATGGTGGGATTACCATCTAAAACCCTCAGATCAATTTGAAATCTTAAATGCGATTCAAACCGGTGATGAAGATCAACCAATCTTAGATCACTTAGGAAACCCTATCCAAGATGCGGTATCAACTCTTATATTCTCTGTTATTAAGCACTTTATAGGAGATCCATCCCATCTTAAAGATAAAAATGCCGATTTATTATCAAATCTTAAATGCAGGAATCTTAGTGAATTCCAATGGTACAAATCTACTTTCCTCACTAGGGTCATGCTTAGAGATGATTCAAACCAACCCTTCTGGAAAGAAAAGTTCCTTGCCGGTCTTCCAACTCTCTTAGGAGAAAAGGTCAGAACCAAAATCCATGAAACTATGGGCACCCATTCAATTCCATACGATCAACTTACCTATGGAGAACTCATCAGTTTTACCCAAAACCAAGGCCAATTGATTTGCTAAGATCTCAAACTCAGAAAACGCCTGAAAAAGGAACTTAGGCAATCCAAAAAAGAATTAAGTTCTTTCTGTAAACAGTTTGACTACTTTGACCATGAGAAACCATGTCACGGCCAATGTAGCAAAAGACCAGAAAAACCCAAATTCACCAAGCCCAAAAAACCCTTTAGGCATAATTACAAAAAACCTTTTTGGAACCAAGCCCAAGAAGAAAAACCTGCCTATTTATCCAGAAAAGGCCCAAAACCTTCTTGGCCCAATTCAAAAAATCGAGATATCAAATGTTTTAAGTGTGGCAAAATGGGCCACATTTCTAGGTATTGTCATCTATCCAAAAAAGTCCAACAACTCCAATTAGATCAAGGTACTCTTGAAAAAATCCAGGCTCTCTTCTTCCAAAGTTCTTCTGAATCAGAAACAAGCTCAGACGAAACTTCTGATCTTCAACTTGATGAAATAGCCTCCCAAACTGATTCTTCCAGCAACTCAAAAACTCTTAATATGCTTTCAAAAGACCAGAGTCTTCTTCTTGATATGGTTCAACATGTTAAAGACCCAGAAATCCAAAAGAATTTTCTCGAACAACTCAAAAAATCTCTTGAAACAATTCCAGAAAACAAAACCACCCGTCCAAGTCCCTCGACAAACCTCTATGATCTCAAAACCATTATAGAATCTAAAAAATCTTCAAAAACATCTTCTCTGTCCATTAACGATATCTACAAAGATATCAAAATCCTCAAAACTGAAGTCAAAAAACTCAAAGAAAAGCAACAGCATGATTCTGAAATTATCCAGTCTCTTCTTGCCAAAACCAACTTAGAGTCCAGTGATAGTGATCATAGTGACCAGGATTCTAAAACCGATAAAATTGAAAATATTGAAACTGTTCCAGAAGATTTTATCTTTGTTTTAAAAGAAATTACTTCTAGGAAATATTTTATTAAAATCTCATTAATCTTTTCAAATGATTTTCAAATTGATACTGTTGCCTTATTTGACACAGGGGCAGATTTAAACTGTATCAAAACGGGTTTAATACCAAAACGTTTTCACCAAGAAACTTCTGAGAAACTTACTTCTGCTAACAATTCCAAAATGGATATTAAGGGAAAAACAGAAGCAAGCATTTTTAATAAAGGATTTTATATCAAAACTTCTTTTGTTTTAGTCAATGATATACATCATTTTCTCATATTAGGGACACCTTTCATTAATTTAATTACTCCCTATAAAGTTTCTTATAATGGAATATCTTTCAAAACAAAAAATGTCAAAATAAACTTTGATTTTATCGAAAAACCCAAAACTAGGAATCTTAATATAATTAAAGCTAATTCTATTTACAATAACGAAATAGATTTATTAATTAAGGGAAAACAGAATGATATTTTGTTTTTAAAACAAAATCTTCAATTACAAAAAATTAATACTCAACTAAAAACAGAATCTTTTCAAAAACAGATTTTAAAAATCAAAACTCAATTTGAAAAAGAAATTTGCTCTGACCTACCAAATGCCTTTTGGAATAGGAAACAACATGCCGTTGACCTTCATTATGAGCCAAGTTTTAGTGAAAAGGATATTCCTACAAAAGCTAGGCCAATCCAAATGAATGCAGAACTAGAACAATTCTGTAGATTAGAAATTCAGGATCTTCTTTCCAAATGATTAATTTCCAAATCTCGATCCCCTTGGAGCTGTGCAGCCTTCTATGTCAACAAACCTGCTGAGATAGAACGAGGTACTCCTAGGTTAGTTATTAACTACAAACCACTCAACCAGGCGTTAAAATGGATTAGGTATCCTATTCCAAACAAAAAGGATTTACTCCAAAAACTCCACTCCTCTTTTGTATTCTCAAAATTCGATATGAAGTCAGGTTTTTGGTAAATCCAAATCGATCAATGCCATAGGTATAAAACAGCCTTCACTGTCCCATTTGGACAATTCGAATGGAATGTCATGCCATTTAGTTTAAAAAATGCTCCTTCAGAGTTTCAACGAATAATGAACGATATCTTCAATCCTTATTCTGAATTCTGTATTGTTTATATTGATGATGTTCTAATCTTTTCTAATTCTATTGAAAAGCATCTAAAGCACCTGAAAACCTTCTTTTATGTTATTAGGCAAAACGGCTTAGTTGTCTCAGCCAAAAAGATCTCTTTATTTCAAACAAAAATTAGGTTTCTCGGACATTACATTCATCAAGGAACCATCACTCCCATTGAAAGAAGTCTAGAATTTGCTTCAAAATTCCCAGACAAAATCTTAGATAAAACCCAACTGCAAAGATTCCTAGGAAGTCTCAACTACATCCTAGATTACTGCCCAAATATCAATAGAATGGCAAAACCTCTTCACAATAGATTGAAGAAAAATCCTTCACCTTGGACAGATAACCACACCATTCTTGTCCAACAAATCAAAACCCAAATTGCTAACTTACCTTGTCTTCACTTAGCAAACCCCAACCTTCCCAAAATTGTGGAAACCGATGCTAGTGATATAGGCTATGGGGGCATTCTAAAACAGGTCCAAGACCAAAGAGAAGTATTAGTCCAATTCACTTCAGGACATTGGAATGATTGCCAAAAATCTTATTCCACTATTAAAAAAGAAATTTTGTCTATTGTTTTATGCATTACAAAATTCCAAAGTGATTTATTAAATCAAAAATTTTTATTAAGAATTGACTGCAAGTCAGCAAAAGAAATTTTGCAAAAAGATGTTCAAAACATTGCATCAAAACAAATTTTTGCCAGATGGCAAGCTTTACTTAGTATATTTGATTTTGATATTAATTATATTTCTGGAGAATCCAATTCCTTACCAGATTTTCTAACCAGAGAATTCCTCCAAAACAGACAAACAAAATGCCTCCCAAAATGAGCAAAGGAAAAGAAAAGGCTTCCCAAAGCAAAACAATAGTCCCATGGTCTCAGATCGTGGATAACGATGAAGCAGCACAAGCTTCACAAAAACCCCAGTCTCCAGAAGACAAAACTGATCAGATCAATGAATGGCTCCAATCAATAGCCAAACACCCTGAATTGGTCTGGGCTCTAAAAAGCTCATTGGAAATTCCAAGTTCAGAGATTTCCAAAACCAAGGAAGCCCCTCAAGTCAGGAAGGCAATCTAAAAAATGGCAAAGGACAATGCAGAAGAAATTACTGTAGTCCAAACAGGTAAAAATCCAAAACTCATTTCAGAAACTAGGAAAGGAGAATCTTCTTCTTCTCAAACCCTTTCCAAAACTGTTTTATTACAAAACCCTTTGGAGCAATCCACAAGCTCCTCCCAAATTATTGTATCTCAACAAAAACTTCCGAGAAAATCGGCTTTTATCATAAAACCAGCTTTTCAAAATGTCATCTCGGTTGAAAAGTAATTTTTTGACCCTAACCCAATCATTTCCATCCAAAAAATATTTGGAAAAAATTGGTTCTTCAAACCATGGGACCTCCAAAAAACTAATGATTATTACCAGTCCATACTGGAAGTAACCGGATCAGCTTCCTTCAAACACTTTGCTTATCCTGGTTCAAACTCCCCCTCCTATTCAACCTGCAAAATCCTAAAGGTCATCACTCCATCAGAGTGGGGTCAAGATTTAGCAAAACCAAAACCCCTTCCAACAAACCCATCACAGCAATTCTGTAAAACCTTCAATTATTGGGATTATGAACAGGCCTGGTATAACATGCCTCTCCTCCAAAACCCAAAATTTACCCACACCTGGTTATTTTATATAAATAACAAAATCAGTATTTCCACTTTACCTTCCTGGTTCGTCCATTGGTGGAACCTCTATGGAGCCATCCCAGAAATCCTGCCCCCAGAATTACAGGACAGTTACAACCTGTTCAAAACCCACTTCAAACCGACAGATTTGGAAAGAAGATTTCCCCCAATCTGCCACCTTTCAGCAAAGTTCTTTGTTCCATGGGTATCAGCTTGGAGCTTAGAATTTAAAATTGAGAATAATATCACGGTAATCCAAAGGAGATTCAAAACAAAATGGTGGAACTCCTTCAAAATCTCTGATTCATTATCATTATCCGGAGTACAGAAATGGCTTAGAACCCAAGGACTACTCCATCCAGGACCAGAACATAATCAGTTTTTGGCCCAAAAGACTCAAACCAGTGCCCTCCTAGCAGCGGCAAAAACAAAAGAAGAATACTTCGCCATTATGAAGGACCTTCTTTCTACCGATGGATCAGAATCTTCAGATAAATCTATTGGTTCGGATGCATCCTCCATGGGCTCAATAAACCTAGCAGACAAAAATGAAGATGACTGCTATGGAATATTTCCCCCAGCAACCCATGCCTCCAGCAAAAAGACAAAAAAGTAATAGTGAATTATCGGCAGAGTACTATTAACCAACAATGCCCCGCCTACAGACAGATTACTGTTCATCAGCAGTGTCCGCATGACAAAACCGATAAGATACTATTCATCAAACAGTGTAAAGTGTCAAAAATTTCTCTATAAATGTAACCTTCTTCCAAGAGAGAAGACAAGTTTTATTTCCTTTAGAAACTCTCTTTCACTCTTAGGAAATACTCTCTCTCACTTTCTCTCTTTCCATCCCTTCCTCTTCCATTCCCATTTTTCCTTTTACTTTTCTGGATTCTTATCCAAAACTATGTAAGTATTATTTTGATAAATGAATTTTTCTTTTATCATTTCTTTCCTTTCTATGGCTGGCTTTGCCGCCTACTGCATTATTTTCTTTACTTACTGCATTATTTTCTTCGTTTAATGGCTGGCTTTGCCACCTAACTTATTTTGCTATTTTACTTTCTGCATGTTATTTATTGTTTGTTTCTTCTTGTTTTAAGTTTTCTTTTATTTTAATTGTTATTTGTTTTCTTTATTAATTATTATTTCACTAACCTCCTCTTCGTTCCTCGGGCGCACACTGGTATCAGAGCCAAGGGGGTAGTATATTTTCTAGTTTTAGGAACCGTTTTAAACTTTAAATTTCAATTTTTTTTGGTATCGTTCGGTTGTTCCATCAGTGGTCCCGGCAGTAAGCCCCGGAGAGGCAGTGAGGCCGTTGGTTTAGCTGGTGTTGTTTGTTCGATATCAACGAAAAAACCAAATTTATTTTTTAAAAATGGAGTCTTTACTCAGAAAAAATACTTCTTCATTTTCATCTGCTACTAGCAAAACCCAGTCCGATCTGGTAAATAGTGATGAAACAATTAATTTTGAAAACATATCTTCAAAAATCGATGATTGGGAAATTCCAAAAGTCCATAGAGACCAAATCTATAAAATCAATAGGCTAAATCTTTTCTCTGATTATGCCATTAGAACCCATGATAGAGATATCCAACTCTCAAAACCTTTTGAAACTATTCCTCTACTTTCCCAGGAATCCTTAGAAAAGCATTACAAAAAAGGGTATAGATATATCCATATAGGACTTGTCCAAATCAGTCTCAAACCTTTAACCAAGGAAGGACTAAACACTTCAATCTTAGCAGCCCTTAGGGATGCCAGATTCAAAAATTTTCATGACTCCCTTCTCGGAACAGTCGAGTCAAGTCTTTGCAAAGGACCAGTCTCTTTCGATTGTTATCTAAATTTCACTGTCTCCTTAAAAGATAAAAATATTTTGAAATCCTTAATCCTCCAGATTAAAACTCATAATTACCATATGTTAGAAGGATCAATTCCAGTAGCTTTAATATTTAGGGTTCATTACAAAGCTATGACGACTGCCTTCAACACAAAACATAAGTTTCAAAGTGAAAAGGGTCAAACACTCCTTTTACAAACGAATCTTTCCAAATCTCATGTTGTCATACCAAAACCCATCCAATGGAGAGACATTCAACTCCCTGATGACTGGGTCCTTGATGGAGAAGTTCAGCCAGAAGAAGATCCCATTCCTTCTCCAGAACCAAACATTGCTATCAAAAACATTACCCAATTCCGTGACGGTAAGGTAAAAATCAATTTCAATAGAGCTTCAAGTTCTAGGTTCTCAGACGTCTCTTCTTCAGAATCGGTAGATCTAGCAAGAAGCCAAAAACTTCCATCTATCATAAACCTTCCATTTACTGAACAGATTCTGGATTTTCATCCAAATCTTCCTCCAGTGATTAATCTTCCTTTTAAACCCAGGTATTCTACTTCAGATTTACCATCCACTACTCTAGAAAACATTGATTTTTCAAAAATTATTCCCCAACCTGTGTATCAACAGACACAAAACCAGTCTCCTCCAGCTTCAGTCATAACGAAAAATATGGCAAACGAGCTAAATGTTCTTGAAAAAGAATTTGTCATTAACAAAACCCACTTGCATAATGATTTTTATTCCGTAAAAAATACTGATAAAAGAATATGGTTTTTTAAGAACTTCCTTTCTTTAAGAAATGAAATTCAAAATGACTATTATGATTTTGTTTTACAAAATAAAATTCACATTTTATTCTTTGATTGGTTTGAAATATATGCCCAAAAACATAATATTTCTTGTCCTTTTAAAACCCTCAATCCTGTTACCCTTAGGAAAAAAACAAGCTCCCATTTGGGAAACTGCCTCTGGACCTATAGAATCAGAACATCCTCCGTTTAGGAATATCTCTTTCTCTCATGCAGATCAAAAGGTAGACGCCTGTCCGGTCAAAACACCACAAGATTCCGATTCCATTAATATTAAAAATATTGTTTTACAAAACAATTTTACTAATGTTTCTCTTAAAACCATTAGTAAACAGCTTTCTCGTCTTGACCAAGCAAAAGCTCCAGTCACGACAGTCAATAAGCCCACAACTTCAAAACCTCTCATAGAACACCAAAAGGTTAACCCAGTGTTCAAACCATTCCAGGTTTCAAACTCTGCAAAAACTGAAGTTTCCTCAAATAAACTTGAATTCCTTCAAGCTATCCAGCAAAAACTAGACTCTTTAGTTATCCCTTCTTCCAGCCAAACATCAAAACTCGCTGAAGAAACTCAACAAAGTGTCTCAGTTTTACAAAAATCCTGCCAAAAATCTGGCCAAAGCTCTTCTGAAGATGACCAGTCTTCATCTCCAAAACTCAACAAAGTCAATTGGTACAATCCAAAACCACTTGCCATTCAGCCAAGATATCCGAAAATTGAACTAGGAAATCAACCAAGTACGATAGTCCAACCCAGGTATAACGCGTCTTCTATCTACGAATGGAATATAGATGGAATGTCAGAATACCAAATCCTTAATCTCGTTCAACAAATGACGATGGCGTCAAATGCGTATAAAACCCAACAAAATACCACGGATAAAACTGTTGCTGAACTTTTTATAGCAGGATTTTCAGGTCAACTCAAAGGATGGTGGGATTACCATCTAAAACCCTCAGATCAATTTGAAATCTTAAATGCGATTCAAACCGGTGATGAAGATGAACCAATCTTAGATCACTTAGGAAACCCTATCCAAGATGCGGTATCAACTCTTATATTCTCTGTTATTCAGCACTTTATAGGAGATCCATCCCATCTTAAAGATAAAAATGCCGATTTATTATCAAATCTTAAATGCAGGAATCTTAGTGAATTCCAATGGTACAAATCTACTTTCTTCACTAGGGTCATGCTTAGAGATGATTCAAACCAGCCCTTCTGGAAAGAAAAGTTCCTTGCCGGTCTTTCAACTCTCTTAGGAGAAAAGGTCAGAACCAAAATCCGTGAAACTATGGGCACCCATACAATCCCATACGATCAACTTACCTATGGAGAACTCATCAGTTTTACCCAAAACCAAGGCCAATTGATTTGCCAAGATCTCAAACTCAGAAAACGCCTGAAAAAAGAACTTAGGCAATCCAAAAAAGAATTAGGTTCTTTCTGTAAACAGTTTGACTACTTTGACCATGAGAAACCATGTCACGGCCAATGTAGCAAAAGACCAGAAAAACCCAAATTCACCAAGCCCAAAAAACCCTTTAGGCATAATTACAAAAAACCTTTTTGGAACCAAGCCCAAGAAGAAAAACCTGCCTATTTATCCAGAAAAGGCCCAAAACCTTCTTGGCCCAATTCAAAAAATCGAGATATCAAATATTTTAAGTGTGGCAAAATGGGCCACATTTCTAGGTATTGTCATCTATCCAAAAAAGTCCAACAACTCCAATTAGATCAAGGTACTCTTGAAAAAATTCAGGCTCTCTTCGTCCAAAATTCTTCTGAATCAGAAACAAGCTCAGACGAAACTTTTGATCTTCAACTTGATGAAATAGCCTCCCAAACTGATTCTTCCAGCAACTCAAAAACTCTTAATATGCTTTCAAAAGATCAGAGTCTTCTTCTTGATATGGTTCAACATGTTAAAGACCCAGAAATCCAGAAGAATTTTCTCGAACAACTCAAAAAATCTCTTGAAACAATTCCAGAAAACGAAACCACCCGTCCAAGTCCCTCGACAAACCTCTATGATCTCAAAACCATTATAGAATCTAAAAAATCTTCAAAAACATCTTCTCTGTCCATTAACGATATCTACAAAGATATCAAAATCCTCAAAACTGAAGTAAAAAAACTCAAAGAAAAGCAACAGCATGATTCTGAAATTATCCAGTCTCTTCTTGCCAAAACCAACTTAGAGTCCAGTGATAGTGATCATACTGACCAGGATTCTAAAACCGATCAAATTGAAAATATTGAAACTGTTCCAGAAGATTTTCTCTTTGTTTTAAAAGAAATTACTTCTAGGAAATATTTTATTAAAATCTCATTAATCTTTTCAAATGATTTTCAAATTGATACTGTTGCTTTATTTGACACAGGGGCAGATTTAAACTGTATCAAAACTGGTTTAATACCAAAACGTTTTCACCAAGAAACTTCTGAGAAACTTACTTCTGCTAACAATTCCAAAATGGATATTAAGGGAAAAACAGAAGCAAGCATTTTTAATAAAGGATTTTATATCAAAACTTCTTTATATGCTCCCCAAATTCTTAATAAAATGTGTAAACTTTTAGAACGAATTACGCATATAAACATATCTTTTTTTATGCCTGACCATTGTGACGCGAGTGCGTCTTTGGTTCTTACAGCTGATATGTTTCCATCGCCTAGCCACAGTGACGCTATCACGTGTCAGGCTCTTACGGCTTATTTATCTTCAACGCTTGGTCACAATGACGCTATCACGCCTTAGGCTCTTACGACTTATACGTTTTCAATGCCTAGCCACAGTGACGCTATCGCGCCTCAAGCTCTTACGGCTTATACGTTTTCAGCGCCTGGCCATAGTGACGCTATTGCGCCTTAGGCTCTTACGGCTTCTCTTTCTTCAGCGTCTAGCCATAGTGACGCTATTGCTCCTCAAGCTCTTACAGCTCGTCTATCTTCAACGCTTGGCCACAGTGACGCTATTGCGCCTCAAGATCTTATGGCTCGTCTGCTTTCAACGCCTGGCCACAGTAACGCTATTATGCCTCAGGCTCTTACGGCTCATCTGCTTTCAATACCTGGCCACAGTGACGCTATTGCGCCTCAAGCTCTTACGGCTCGTCTGTTTTCAACGCCTGGCCATAGTGACTCTATTGCGCCTAAGGCTCTTACGGCTCGTCTGCTTTCAACGCTTGGCCATAGTGACGCTATTGCGCCTTAGGCTCTTACGACTTATCTGTTTTCTGCCACAAGATTCATATTCATAAATGTTAAAGATATAATAGAAAAATAGAGAAGTAACTTGCATAATGATCATATAATAGTATCTTGTGACAATGCATTTAAAATAAACAAATAATAAAGCAAGAATAAAAATTTGGAAAGAAGACATAATATTTAATTCCAATATAATTTCAAATGATTTGAGTTCCATGTCTTCCCTATTTTCTTCCCGTGCAGAGTTTCCAGGATGCAGGTGTTGGGCCCAATACTCTGTCTGATTCAATATGGGCATTCCCAATTGGCTCTGAACTTTTCGTCCTCCCTCAAGGCATTGGTGATGTGCAACTTCCTAAGGACCAAATTTCCCTCCGATATCGGTCTATCTTTGACCCGACTATTGTAGTAGTTGGCTACCATTTGATGGTAGGATACTAGTCGGATAGCTACAGCCTCTCTATGCTCATCAAGCAGATTTAGGTTTTTCCTTAGCCCTAGCAAATTCTCTTCTTCTACTAAAGGTACTACCCTGGATGAAAGTGCTTCAATTTTCACGGGAATCAATGCTTCAGTGCCGTATACCAAACTAAACGGCATTTTTCCAGTTGATACTCGACTAGTGGTGCGATATGCCCATAAGACACTAGGCAACTCATCCACTCATGCTCCTTTAGCTTTATCCAGTCTGGTTTTCAACCCATAAAGGATGGTTCGGTTGCTAACTTTGGCTTGTCCGTTAGCTTGAGGATATGAAACAGAGGAAATCCTTAGCTGAATGTGAAGGCGTCTGCAGAACTCACGAAAGGCGTCATAGTCAAACTGTTTTCCGTGATCAACATTTAAGACGCGTGGGATTTCGAACTGGCAAATAATATCTTTCCATACCATTGCTTCGACTTTCTTCTCTTTGATTGTAGCTAAATGTTCTGCATCAATCCATTTTGTAAAGTAATCGGTAGCTACCAACGAAAACTTTCTTTGACCCGCAGCTAATGGAAAGGGTCCCAGAATGTCAAACCCCCATTGTGTAAAAAGAGTTGGTTTTACCGTACTCTGGAGCGAGGCCATTGGGGCCTTTGTTATTGGTGCAAACCTTTGGCACTTGTCACACTTGCGGGCTGTATCCATCGTGTCTTTCTTCAACGTCGACCAATAGAATCTCGACTGTAATATCTTAGAGGCAAGGGCTCTAGCTCCAAAATGTTCACCACAAATTCCTTCATGCACCTCAGCTAAGACATAGTTTACTTGTTCCGACCCCAGGCACTTTAACAAGGGTGATGAATACCCCCTCTTGTACAGCTTCCCCATTTATCAGTGTGAATTTCGCCCCTTGTATCTTTAAGCGACGAGCTTCTTCCTTGTCTTGTGGGAGCGTACCTTTAGTGAGATACTGTTTGAATGGGGTTCTCCAATCGTCTCCCACCTCAATGCTACACACTTCGACTTCTTCAATGCTAGGCCGCTCAAGTCTTTCCACCTTCACCATTCTTCTTTGGGTCTCATTAAAAGAAGCTAACTTGGATAATGAATCTGCATGTGTGTTTTCAGAGTGGTTAATTTGTATCAACTGAAAGTTTTCAAAAGTTTGGGCCAATGATTGGACTTTCTTTAGATAAGGGACCAGCATTGGCTCTTGAATTTCATACTGTCCATGGAACTGGTTTACCACCAATTGAGAATCACTGTGAGCCACAAGGTGGTGAACTTGCAACCTCTCTGCCAGCTTCATTCCAGCAACAAGAGCCTCATACTCTGCTATATTATTTGAACTACGGAACCCAAATCCCAAAGAATATTCTAAGGATCTCCTTTTTGGTGACACCAAGACTATACTGGCCTCACTACCATTTGCACTCGACACTCCGTCAACATACACTAGCCATGGTCGAGTCTCCTTTTCAATGTTGCCCCTCGGGCTAATACATTCTACTATGAAATCTGTTAGAGCTTAACCCTTAATGGCTTGCCTAGGCTGAAAGGTAATATCATACTCTCCGAGTTCTACTACCTATTTAACTAATCTCCCTGAGTGTTCAGGCTTTTGAAGAATTTGCCTTAACGGTTAATCCGTTAGGACAGAAATGGGATGCGCCTGAAAATAAAGACGCAATTTACGAGAGGCCATCACAAGGGCCAGTGCTAGCTTTTCGACTAATGGATAACGGGTCTCCGGGTCCGGCAGTACCTTACTCACAGATGGGACGGTCCACTATTTCATCTTTCTTCAGTAGTATCACACTGACAACGAATTCACCGACGCCCAAGTACATATACAAATGATTTCCTTCTAAAGGTCTTGTTCATAAAGGTAATTGCTTTAGATATTCCTTCAAGTCTTCGAAAGCACTCTAGCAGTCATCTGTTGTAAGACCCGAATTAAATTAAAAACATAAAATGAATGAGTATTCGTGAAGGGAAGTTGGGTTAAATTTATCCCGAATACGTGCAAGGGTAAAACGGTCAAAAGATCGAAAGTCGGTATAAATTCGATAAGAAACTTTAATTAAAAAAATAATGGATGAGAATCTTGATCAATAACGAAGAAATAATTAAATTTCAGATTCAATTGATCAAGATATGAATTTATTGGAATTAACCGAAATTTTCGCTCGGGACCATATACCGAAAACACGGAGAAATTATACTGAAAAAATGGTTAAAAATATAACAAATAATTAAATTAAATTTTATTTATTTATTTTGAATAAAAAAATTGATTTTTTTGTAGATATTTTGAATATTTTGACTAAAATAATGAATATAATAATATTAAACTAATTTATAGATAATAATAAAAATAAAATAATTAAGTAAAAAAAAAGGAAAATTACAGAATCGCGAAAATCGCGATTCTGCGTAAAGAAAATGAAGCTGAACGAGGGAGCTCACCGATGCGCCACCGGCGGGACTGAGCGGCCAGCGAAGGTTGGCCAAGGAAGCCCGTCACCGGCGTGACCACCGGCAGTCGCGACGCGCTCCCCAAGCCACCTAAAAAACCCAAAATCGGCGATTGGAAACCGCGAGGGAGAAAATGAGATCGGCAGCAACCGACGTCGATCTAGCCCCACCCGACCACCGCCGAACACCCCCGAGGCCAAGACGAGCAGATTGGTGGTGGTGGCAGTCGCCGAAACCGACGAACGGCACCGAAAACGGCAAAAATGGAAATGGGTTCCGATGGCCGAGGGAGAACAGTCGGACCGGCCACTTCCCGGCCACCTCCTGCGAAACCGAGATCGGATCCGAACTGCGGACAACCTCGCGGAGCTGCTGGTGGTGGAAGCCAACAGAGAATCGACTGACGAGGCCCTGAACCGACCGAACCGGAGTGAACCGGGCTGAACCGGACCGATCTAAATCGGGTTGAACCAGACTGAATCGATTCAGCCAAGAAAGAAGAGAAAAAAAGGAGAAAAGAGAAAAAGGAAAAAGGGAAAGAATTTTCGGGGATACACCGGACTTCGGGTAAGTCGATACGAGGTCAAAAGTGATCGATTTAATTTTTAGAAAATTTATTTAAATTATATTTAATCGAAAAGTAACCCAGAATTAAATATATAATTGTGCAGTTTTACGACAAAACCCGAACGAGAGCCGATTGAGCTCCGATTTTTGTACCCCGCATCACATTGGGTAAGTATATTTTAATTTTGATAATTAGAGTCCTTTAATATAGAGTTTCGATTATTTTACAAAATTTATGGATTTATTCTGTATAAAAAGGAATATTTATCGGAATTGCAACGTAATTACCGTAAATAGTATACGGGTTATCCAATGAGTTTGAAACGAAATCCGATGATTATTGATAAGCTGAATGAGCCCAATAAACCCGAAGAAGAAATTTAATTAGTAGAAACGGGCTGAAAATGGGCCCGAGGCCCATTAAAGTGCAATCAGGCCCAATAAAGTAAAACAGGCCCAGTACGTTAGATTCGATCAGTAAATATGATATTCTAATAAAAATAAATGAATTAACCCAAAATATGTGGTTATATGCAGTTTCGTAGATTTGCTTGATGCGCAGTTGGACTGAGAGATCGGATATTATCGAGACGAGATAAGTTTACACGTAAATCGAGGTAAGGAAATTTTGTAGGTGCATAGAGATTTCTATACGTATTTATTGAGGGAATTTAAAGGGCTTAGAATTCCCTAAAGTATCTAGAAATGAAATAATAATTTTTACGAAAATCGGGGCTTAGATAAATAAAGAAAAAGATAATTTTACCCCTGGGAGTAAAATTCATAAAAAGGGTAGTAAGGCAGATAAATTGCATGATTATCCTATTTTAATATTTTATATAAATGTATTGCTTTGATTTAAGCAAATATACACATAGGTTGGCTATTGATTTCATGAATTATACGAAAGGGTACCGGTTTGTATCGGTTACTATTTTAAAAGATGTTTTATCAAGATTGAGCCACCTATCGTATTTACATGAATAAAAAGAGTGCTAGAGTCTTTCTCGCACTCAAGTTTACTGATTTATTTCTCATGAAAAGCTGTACTGGAGCATTGCTCGTACGAGAAATTTGTGTGTGCACAAGATCGTACTGGAGCTTCGCTCGCACGAGATTTTAGATATCATGATATGCATAGCATGGTGCTGGAGTTTCGCTCGCACTAGACGTGAGTTGACATGCATATAGTCGTGCGGAAGCCTCCTGTAAACTGTGTGTTGCAGAGAGTTGAGATGCTCGCACGTATACTTTGAGACATGGGGTAGTTATCGACATAGTATTGTGGTGGATAAGACCTACGGCAGGCACCCCCAGACTATGATATGGGTCCACGGAGTACGATGTACCATGTATGTCACACGGAGTACACTGTACCGTGCAGTCATGATGACTCGATGATGTTACTTGATATTCTGGCGGGTATGATTTGACCCCACCTCCCGTTGCAGTTGTGATGCCCCGCACACCGGGATCCGTGTAGCCTAGGATCACAGGGACAAAGTATGGCCATAGTCCTCTATTTTCATACAGTAACCTACATGCCTCACATGATATCATACGGTCTGGATAGACCAAGACAAACCCGAAGGAGGGGTAATGTCCCGATTTATGTTTTTAAAAGAGATGTGATTTAATAAATCAAGGTATTCCCGAGTGGTGGGTTTAGCCTTGATGTGATTGTTTTATGATGAAACAAATAAGTTTTTAACGTGATGAGTTTATGATTAAACAAATAAGTTTTAAAATGAAAAGTTTATAATGAAACAAATAAGTTTTAATGTGACGAGCATGAGATGTCATACATGATGATTTTTTCATGTTTGAATTATGTCGATTTCATGATTTTTTGTATATGATATATACATACATGTGACATCGTTTTAGTCTTACCTCATGCTCCAAATATAAACGATTTTATATCATGACATTATCAGTACGTAGATAGTATAGTTATCTACATGCTTACATTATTGCCTTACTGAGCTGTTTATGCTCACTCTTTCATTTTCCACCCCACAGGGTATATTCAGTAGAGAGAACGACAGTAGTCATATCCGCTGCTTCTTATCAAGACCAGGTATACATATTTGTATAATTTTTGTATCTGAACATATAGAGGCACAGTACTGTACATGGATATAATATTGGGGATGTATTTATTTAAAATAAATTGATATGTAAATGAAATATGAAAATGGAATGGTAAATAGGTGAGAGGTGACTAACACCGAATCATAGCCCAACTGTTTAGTAGTGTAACTGTTCACGACGGGTAAAGAAATTAAAAAGCGAAAAATTTACTCTGATTTTTAGGTAATTTGGGTCGTGACAGAAAAGATGGTATCAGAGCTGAGTTGACATGATATGAGTCGGTGTTAGTGGTTAAGTAAATTTACATCCCCATGTACTGTGCATTGTTTGGATACAATTGTGTATATCAAGATGGAACTGCAGCTAAGAATTTAATTTCGAATGCAAGAATCTAGTTTTTATAAATGATAGCCGCTATGGTAGAGAGGCAAGTACACCTGCTCGAGGTCATAGAGATCGGCCTGTGAGTCGAATGAGTCGTCACATGAGACTCAAGATGAGAGTGAGGTGGAGGCTGATATTGAGCATACTCCACAGGGTCTTATAAAGAGACCAAACAGTATTGAGACACGCTCCAAGAGAATGGAGTGGAGTGTAGAAAATATTTCGAAGTTTTTTATTCAATCTATGCTGGTAGTTGAGGATAGGCATAGTAAAGCCTAAACAGGTGCCTCAAACTATAGAGATTTTCACACCCCTCCGGTATATAGAGAAGTTGTATGAATCTTTCAGTGTATGTTAACCAAGAATGTGACTTTTAAATACGTTTATATTGGAGGGCGAGGCGGAGCATTGGTGGAAGTCCGCTCGACCTATCTGAAGAGTTAGACGTCCAGAGCTGACATGAGAAATATTTCTGGATGTATTCCGGTGACAAAATATTTCAGACACTATTTAAGGGAAATTACCAGTAAAATTTCTTACACTGACCCAAAGACACTAGTGATTGATGAGTATGAAACTCAATTTATATCTCTGGGCAGGTGTGAACCTGACACTATAGGCAGTGAGAGTCAGAAAGCCCAAAAGTTCATGGAATGCTCAAATTTTCGATTAGAGTCCGATTGGTTCATTACCTATGTCGAGGCAGTGCGTAGATTACAGTTGCATAAAGAAGATCATGTGTTGCACGCCTCTGAGATTGGGAAAGGTAGTAAGAGCCAAAATAGAGACAGAAGAGAATAGAGAATGACAGAGATGTCAAGCGGGAAAGAGACCAGTTGGTAAGAGATTAGAATTGATGAGTTATGGGGTAAGATGATTGGTAAGACCCTAGTGTATCCAATTTCAACACTTTTGAGGGGTATTGTGATTGGAGAACCCCGACCTGCTACGAAGCAGTGTAGCAGTGTAAGCAGAGTTAGCAGTGTAGGATGTGTGGTAGATACCACAGAAGTAAAGGCCTACACCTACACCTTATTAACTAAAATAGGAGTTAAGTGTGGTAAGACGGACCACTCAATTAATGATTGCTCAGAGTTGGGTGAGACTGCCCTACAGAAGAGCAAAGAGATAGAGAAAACCCTATTGGTATCTCTGCACCGAAAAGGGAGGCCACAACCGAAGAGAAAGGGAAAATAGGTTGTTGAATGAGGGCAAGTGTATGCCTTGGACCAGGACACTATTGATATTTCATATGATGTGGTGAAAGATACCACACTAGTTATGAATAGTGAAGTAATTATTTTAATTGATCCTGGTGCCACGTATTTAGTCATACCGTCTTTAGTTGCTTATAAGTTAGTAAAAGACATGAATGCCTACACCTATGGCCACAATGCTGATAGTTAGTACCCCAACGAATGAGGGTTAACTAACGGAATAATTATTAAGAAATTATAAGTTAAAAACGAGAAAAGAAGTATAAGTCAGCCGATTTTATTCAATGGACTATGAATAAATTGAAGTAATATTGAGAATAAATCTCAATTGGTCGGCTGCAAATTATGATGTTATAGTTCTATTCTAAGATAGTGTTGTGTTACCCCTGAAAAGTATACGGTAAGTTTTGACAAGTAATAAAAGGGGTACAGCGATTGAAATTAAAAGAGTAAATGATTGTATTCACGGAATGAGTAATGACAGAGTTTTTGTTATAAGTAATATACGAAAGGAGATAAGCTTTTAGATGCGATAGATCCTGAATACGAGATAGACTGGAATAAGAGGCGTATGCAAGGTAAGAATATCTATGATACGTGAAGTAATTTGGATTAAAGCCATTAGTAGCGAATATGAATTGTAACCACATGGACTGATATGTAAAGTAATTGTGGTCAAGTCTGAGGGTTAATAAAGGTATTTCAAAATACCTCCCCGCCTGAAGACTTGACAACGTCTAAAAGTGTACATAACCTATAAATTGAAATCGACAGTCGTAATATATACATTTAAAATTAGGGTACCTTTACTGATACGATAAGAAATATAGAATTCGATTAATCGTGAAAATTTAATAAATTAATTAAAATTTTATAAAAGCCGTTGATATAAGAAAAAGAAAATGACGCGGGTTAGTAGTTTCAACGGAAGTGATTTCGAAATGACATTATACGTTTATGCGTACATAGGTCAAAGATATGAATGATTGAAATATTTAATGGAATTCAACTACGATGAGGTATTTAAACTTTACTGGGACCGATTTGTTATCATCTATATTGATGATATTTTGGGTGTATTTAAGTCCAGGGAAATCATAAGCAACAATTGAAAAATTGTTTTTACTGATGATTTGTTGAGAATTCTCGAAATGGACTACTTTGTTGACACGTTTAACTTAGAAAAAGTTGTATTTTAATGAGATGATAGACGTGACATGAGTTTTGGTGTACTGAAGTATGAACTGATCACCGCAATTATTCTCACCATATCCAACAGATTAAGAGGTTTCTCATGAGTCTATGGATACCTCAAAATAATGAATGGGCTGTGTATTGAAGCAAAAGGGGAAGATAGTCAATTATGAATCCAGACAACTCAAGGATCATGAAAGAGACTATCCGACCCATGATGTAAAGTTGACAGCGATAGTGGTTGTATTGAGCATATGACAATACTATGTATATGGTGAGAAATTTCAGGTATGCACTGATCATAAAAGCCCCGAGTATCTGTTTCACAGAAAGAGTCGGATATGAGAACGAAAAGAGTTAGAGCTTCTGAGGGATTATGATTGTGGAAATTGTACCACCTAGGAAAGGTTAATGTAATGGCTAATGCCTTGAGCAGAAAGAGCCTTGGGATGGTATTACATATGATGGTCAGGGAGCGTGAGCTGCTAGAGCAGTTGTAAGCCTTAGTAGTGATGTGATTCCCTCTGATGATGACAGTGATTGTGTGACAGCTAGCCTGAGATTAGAACCGGATTTGAGTGACCGGATTTGACAGGCTTAGCGTAATGATCGGCAGGGTGTCGATAGTGTGAGTCAGATTCAGATGGGTTCAGTGACAGAGTTCACAGAGAGTGATGATGACTTACTGAGGTTCAGAGATAGTATAAGTGCTCCCCAAGACCATAGTTGATGAGATAGTGATATTGTCAGAAGCTAACTCTTCGGAATATACAGTGCATCCGAGAAATAATAAATATATCGAAATCTTAGAAAAGGGTATTGGTGGTCAGATATGAAAAGAGACATGGGAGAGATTGTGGAAAAGTGTCGTATGTCAGCAGATTAAGGTAGAGCAAAAGAAGTTGCAGGGTTATTACAGTTTCTACCTATATTGACACGAAAATGGAAACAAGTTACCATGAATTTCGTGATGGGTTATAGAGAACCCGGATGAATCATAAGGCTATCTGGGTGATAGTCGATAAATTGACTAAGTCTATCCACATTCTGGTTAGAAAATCCTCAGATACTTTGAGTGTGTAGGCGGATTTATATGTATGGAAAATTGTGGAACACCAAGTATTTTTCCAATGAGCATGATATCAGATAGGGATTTTCGCTTCACTTCTCACTTCTGGGAATATTGTTGGAAGCTATTGGGAACCTAACTGAGTGTTAGCACAGCTTTTGGTCCTCAGACAGATGGTCAGTCAGAGAGGACTGTACAGGTTCTGGAGGATGTGATGAGAGCATGTGCCATTGAATTGATAAGCTCCTGGGATGATCAGTTGTTACTAATCGAATTCGCCAATAATGACAGTTGTCACTTGAATATCGGGATGACTTCAGATGAGGCATTGTATGGCTGTAAGGGTTGTTTCTCCGATTTGGATAAGAAAAAGTGGGTGACAGATAGAAAATTGTTCCCGAATTAGTAAGACAAACCTCTGAGGATGTTCAGTTAATTGTGAAGGATTAAGAACACCTCAGAATAGACAGAAAAGCGATGCTGACAAGAGATAGAAACCATTGGAATTCACCGAGGGTGAATTACTATTGTAGGAAGTTATTGGTCCTAAGGAAATAACGAGTTTTGGAAAGAAAGCAAATTGAATTTTGTAATATGAATCCTTTGAGAGATTGGACAAAGTGGGAGATAAGACCTGTAGGTTGGCGTTACCACCTAAATTAGCAGGCATCCACAATGTGTCTCATCTTATGATGTTTCGAAAATATTATCCGGACCCCATATATGTGAACGGATATGAGCTATTGAAGCTCAATGAAAGTTTAATGTATGATTGGAAAATCAATTTGGGTATTAGATGGAAGAAGAAAGTGTTGAGGTTTAAGACGATCTCCCTAATTAAAGTCCTTTAGTAGTAGTACACTTCGAAAAAGTCACATAAGAGTTATAGAGTATGATATGTGTGAAATATCCGGAGTGATTTACAGACTAACTTGGTTCTAATTTGGATGACCAAATTTCTTAAGTGGGGGAGATTTTGTAAGACCCGAATTAAATTAAAAACACAAAATGAATGAGTATTCGTGAAGAGAAGTCGGGTTAAATTTATCCCGAATACGTGCAAGGGTAAAACGGTCAAAAGATCGAAAGTCGGTATAAATTCGATAAGAAAATTTAATTAAAAAAATAATGGATGAGAATCTTGATCAATAACGAAGAAATAATTAAATTTCGGATTAAATTGATCAAGATATGAATTTATTGGAATTAACCGAAATTTTCGCTCGGGACCATATACCGAAAATATGAAGAAATTATACTGAAAAAAATGGTTAAAAATATAATAAATAAATTAAATTAAATTATTTATTTTGAATAAAAAATTGATTTTTTTTTAGATATTTTGAATATTTTGACTAAAATAATGAATATAATAATAATAAACTAATTTATAAATAATAATAAAAATAAAATAATTAAGTAAAAAAAAAAAGGAAAGTTACAGAATCGCGAAAATCGCGATTCTGCGTAAAGAAAATGAAGCCGAACGAGGGAGCTCACCGGTGCGCCACCGGCGGGACTGAGCCGCCAGCGAAGGTCGGGCGAGGAAGCCCGTCACCGGCGTGACCACCGGCAGTCGCGACGCGCTCCCCAAGCCACCGGAAAAACCCGAAATCGACGATTGGAAACCGCGAGGGAGAAAATGAGATCGGCAGCAACCGGCGTCGATCTAGCCCCACCCGACCACCGTCGAACACCCCCGAGGCCAAGATGAGCAGATTGGTGGTGGTGGCAGTCGCCGAAACCGACGAACGGCGCCAAAAGGCAGAAATGGAAATGGGTTCCGACGGCTGAGGGAGAACAGCCGGACCGGCCACTTCCCGGCCACCTCGTGCAAAATCGAGACCAGATCCGAACTGCGGATAACCTTACGGAGCTGCTGGCGGTGGAAGCCGACAGAGAACCGACCGGCGAGGCCCTGAACCGACCGAATCGAAGTGAACCGGGCTGAGCCGGACCGATCTGAACCGGGTTGAACCGGACTGAACCGGTTCAGCCAAGAAAGAAGGGAAAAAAAGGAGAAAAAGAGAAAAAGGGAAAGAATTTTTGGGGATACACCGGACTTCGGGTAAGTCGATACGAGGTTAAAAGTGACCGATTTAATTTTTGAAAAATTTATTTAAATTATATTTAATCGAAAAGTAACCCGGAATTAAATATATAATTGTGCAGTAATACGATAAAGCCTGAACGAGAGCCGATTGAGCTCCGATTTTCGTACCCCGCATCACATTGGGTAAGTATATTTTAATTTTGACAATTAGAGTCCTTTAATGCAGAGTTTCGATTATTTTACGGAATTTATGGATTTATTCTGTATAAAAAGGAATATTTATCAGAATTGCAACGTAATTACCGTAAATAGTATACGGGCTATCCAATGAGTTTGGAACGAAGCCCGATGATTATTGATAAGCTGAATGAGCCCAATAAACCCGAAGAAGGAATTTAATTAGTAGAAACGGGTTGAAAATGAGCCCGAGGCCCATTAAAGTGCAATCAGGCCCAATAAAGTAAAACGGGCCCAGTACGTTAGATTCGATCAGTAAATATGATATTCTGATAAAAATAAATGAATTAACCCAAAATATGTGGTTATATGCAGTTTCGTAGATTTGCTTGACGCGCAGTTGGACTGAGAGATCGGATATTATCGAGACGAGATAAGTTTACGCGTAAATCGAGGTAAGAGAATTTTGTAGGTGCATAGAGATTTCTATACGTATTTATTGAGGGGATTTAAAGGGCTTAGAATTCCTTGAAGTATCTAGAAACGAAATAATAATTTTTGCGAAAACCGGGGCTTAGATAAATAAAAAAAAAAGATAATTTTACCCCTGGGAGTAAAATTTATAAAAAAGGTAGTAAGGCAGATAAATTGCATGATTATCCTGTTTTAATATTTTATATAAATGTATTGCTTTGATTTAAGCAATTATACACATAGGTTGGCTATTGATTTCATGAATTATACAAAAGGGTACCGGTTTGTACCGGTTACTATTTTAAAAGATGTTTTATCAAGATTGGGCCACCTATCGTATTTACATGAATAAAAAGAGTGCTAGAGTCTTTCTCGCACTCAAGTTTACTGGTTTATTTCTCATGAAAAGTCGTACTGGAGCATTGCTCGTACGAGAAATTTGTGTGTGCACAAGATCGTACTGGAGCTTCGCTCGCACGAGATTTTAGATATCATGATATGCATAGCATGGTGCTGGAGCTTCGCTCGCACTAGACGTGAGTTGACATGCATATAGTCATGCGGAAGCCTCCTATAGACTGTGTGTCATAGAGAGTTGAGATGCTCGCACGTATATTTTGAGACATGGGGTGGTTATCGACATAGTATTGGGGTGGATAAGACCTACGGCAGGCACCCCCAGACTATGATATGGGTCCACGGAGTACGATGTACCGTGTATGTCACACGGAGTACGTTGTACCGTGCAGTCATGATGACTCGATAATGTTACTTGATATTCTGGCAGGTAGGATTTGACCCTACCTCCCGTTGCAGTTGTGATGCCCCGCACACCGGGATCCGTGTAGCTTGGGATCACAGGGACAAAGTATGGTCATAGTCTTCGATTTTCATACAGTAACCTACATGCCTCACATGATATCATACGGTCTGGATAGACCAGGACAAACCTGAAGGAGGGGTAATGTCCCGATTTATGTTTTTAAAAGATATGTAATTTAATGAATCAAGGTATTCCCGAGTGGTGGGTTTAGCCTTGATGTGATTGTTTTATGATAAAACAAATAAGTTTTTAACGTGATGAGTTTATGATTAAACAAATAAGTTTTAAAGTGAAAAGTTTATGATGAAACAAATAAGTTTTAATGTGACGAGCATGAGATGTCATACATGATGATTTTTCCATGTTTGAATTATGTTGATTTCATGATTTCTTGTATATGATATATACATACATGTGATATCGTTTTAGTCTTACCTCATGCTCCAAATATAAACGATTTTATATCATGACATTATCAGCACGTAGATAGTATAGTTATCTACCTGCTTACATTATTGCCTTACTGAGCTGTTTATGCTCACTCTTTCATTTTTCACCCCACAGGGTATATTCAGTAGAAGAGAACGACAATAGTCATATCCGCTGCTTCTTATCAAGACCAGGTATACACATTTGTATAATTTTTGTATCTGAACATATAGAGGCACAATACTGTACATGGATGTAATATTGGGGATGTATTTATTTAAAATAAATTGATATGTAAATGAAATATGAAAATGGAATGGTAAATAGGTGAGAGGTGACTAATACCGAATCATAGCCCAACTGTTTAGTAGTGTAACTGTTCACGACGGGTAAGGAAATTAAAAAGCGAAAAATTTATTCTGATTTTTAGGTAATTTGGGTTGTGACATCTGTCCACTTGAAATTCCTTCCACCTTGTAGAGTTTTGAAGAACGAAAAGCTCCTTTCTGCAGATTTTGACAAAAAACGGTTCAGAGCTACTAGTATGCCTGTCAATCTTTGAACTTCTCTTACTGTGGTTGGTGGCTTCATATCTATAATTACTTGCACCTTTTCAAGGTTTGCCTCAAGCCCCCTTGTTGGTGATCATGAACCCTAAGAACTTTCCAAACCTAACTCCGAATGAGCATTTGTTAGGATTTAGCTTCATATTGAATTCTCTCAACACATCAAACACCCTAGACATCTGATGAGCGTGAGACTCTGCTGCTCTGTTTTTGATAATCATATCATCCACATAAGCTTCCATAGTGTTTTCCAAGAGATATTTGAAGACTTTGTTCACCATTCGCTGATATGTAGCTCCAGCGTTCTTTAAACCGAATGACATTACCCGATAACAATATGTTCCATCGTCAGTTATAAAGGAAGTCTTCTCTTCATCTTCTAGATGAAGCATAATTTGATGATACCCGGAGAAAGCATCTAGAAAACTGAGGAGTTCGTACCCTAATGTTTCATCCACAAGCCTATCAATTCGGGGGAGAGGGCACGAATCTTTGGGACAAGTTTTGTTCAAATCAATGAAATCCACACACATTCGCCATTTCCCATTGGATTTCTTCACCATTACTACATTGGCCAACCACTCAAGGTAGTAAACCTCTCTAATAAACTCGGCTTCTAAAAGTTTATTAACTTCTTCAGTGATCGCCTTTTGTCTTTCCGGGGTAAAATTTCTCTTCTTTTGTTTGACAGGCTTATGCTCGGGTGAAACATTAAGCATATGGCAAATCACTTCTGGATTAATCCCGGGCATATCAGTCGAGGTCCAAGCAAAAACATCTGAGTTTCTCTGTAGGCATTCTGCTATCTCCCTTCTTGTTTGTTCATCCAGTTGAGTCCCTATGAACGCCTTCTTCTCTTCATCCCCCTTGATTAACTCAATGGCTTTTGTTTCCTCAACAGGCTGAGGCTTAGGAGGGTCATCTATATACAATGTCTCCTTTCTTTGTACTCCTTTGTTGGCGGTAGAGGCAATATAACATGTGCGAGCACTCTTTTGATCTCCTCGTACTTGTCCGACTCCGTTGGGAGTAGGGAACTTCATTAATAAGTAGTAAGAAGATATCACCGCCCTCATATCATTTAATACATGCCTTCCCAAGATCATGTTGTAACCAACTAAGGTTAACCTTACAACCATGAACAATATCTGTCGAGTCACATCCTTTGGACTTTCCCCTAGAGTCACGACAATTCTATAGACCCAACGACTTTCACTTTCTCGCCCGTAAATCAATACAGTGGCGTCATAACAGGTCTTAATCTATCTTCGGATGCATTCATTTTCTCAAAGCAATTCCAATAGATTAAATTCACCGAACTTCCATTGTCTACTAGGATTTTGCTCACTGGATGTTTTGCCACCACCGTTGATATCACCATGGGGTCATCATGAGGCATGATGATATCACCCCTGTCTGCCAGAGTGAACACAATGGGTTCTTCACCCGCCTTCTCCTCCATCACAGCATGAATCTGATATGCTTGTTTCGCGTAACTTTTGCGAAAAGCAGAGGAACTTCCTACCATCGATTCTCCCCCTGCAATAACATTTATAGTTGAGTCGGTGGGTTCATTATCCAGCCGGTTGTCTCGGGGGTCAGGCCTAGCTTCTTCTTCATTTCTTGGCTTGTTTCTCCCGCTATCATTATTTTGTCTATTCCGCGGGCGATCATTCCTTCGATCTCACGTAGGGTAATAGAGCCTTTCACTTCTCCACAGGAAGCGATTAATTTTCCCACAAACGGCGCCAATTGTTGTCCTCCAAACCTGTGGCAGAGTTCAACCTCAGACCTGCGGCAGGGTTCACACTCAGACCTGCGGCAGTGTTATCCTCCAAACCTGCGACAGGGTTCATCCTCAGACCTGCGACAGGGTTCATTCTCAAACATGCGGCAATGTTCATCTCTCGCATCTCTGCGGCAAGATATTCCCTCAGAGATGCGGCAGAGTTGTCCTCCAAACCTACGGCAGGGTCTTGCATCAGCCCAGCAGCATTATTTTGCCCCCATTCTCCTTGTCCAGTATCTGCCACCGCAGAGAGTTGGCCTCTCTCGTAAGTTTGTCTCAGGACATTTTCTCTTACCATCTGCTGAACTTCTGGGGGTAGACTGAACTGGGGTAGTGCAGTTTTGAAGAAATCCACCATTGCCCTCAACGCCGTAGTAGTCTGCTCATTCTGATGTTTCAAAGCCTCAAATTTCGTCAAGGAAAACTGTGGCAACCCTGTCTCCTTCTCCATTCTGCTCTTGTCCTCTCCCAGGTCTGCCAAGAGGACTTACAGAATTCTCTTCTCCCAAATTTATTGCTGTTGTTGAACGCGTTCTCACAATTTTAATGAAGAATTTGACTTTTTGTCATTTTTCCACAGACAGTGCCAATTGTTGTTGCTCTCAACAATAATGAAATGATGTTGATGTGATCTTCTCTGCTGTCTTCTCCACGTGTATTGAAGATTCTAAGAAAAAAATCAAGATCAGAGAGGTGCAGGGATTTGTCCCTGCGCGCGCACTCTGATGTTTAAGTCATAAAGATGTTTAAGTAGAGTCTCAGTTAACAAAATAGAGTTTAGAGTTTTTTGATCATACCTGAAGGTATTTATAGATGTCCTTGTGTGGCTTCAATAAGTTTAGGATTCCTGTTTATTTGAGCCCCAAAATTTTATTATTTTGAACCTTTTGTATTTTAAAATTCAGACACATAATTAGACTTGAGGTAAATTACCTCTATCATTTTCTTTATTCTAAAGCAATATTATTATTATTATTATTATTATTATTATTTATGCCTAGTCTGTTAGTTGACGGACTAAAATACAAATTTTGACCAGGCCGAACTAATTGGGCCCTGAACCTCAACGTGAAGAAAACGTTCATAATGAGTGAGAATAATGACGTCATTAGTTAAGATGAGACGGAGTGAACAAAGGTGGAGATCTAGGTTTCATCCCACGGCCCACGCCAATCGTTTTCTTTGAAAATTTTTTATATTAATATGTATGTATTATGAATCTTAATCTACCTTTTGCCCCTCCAAAAAAATAAAAATGTCCCCTCTCCTCATAAATCCCAAAATATAAAAAGCCAATCTTCATTATTATAAGGTTTAAATTATAAGACAAAAAAATCAATTATCAATGTTTTATCAAATTTGCAAATAATACTAATAACATATTATACAATGAAAGAAATTATTTGATTACAATTTTCATTAATTTATTTTATAAATGTTATTATTTTAAACTTTGTATATAAGGTATATGTTAAGAAAACTATTTAAGCATTTTTTTTATTGTTGCAATCCTATAAAAATATTTTAACTTCACTTAAGTATTTTTTTATCCTAAATAAATATTGTTATACAAAATATTACTTCAAATTCAAAAGAAATAATTAATTAATATAGTTCAAGATCTTTATTATTAATTTTTTTAATTAACTTGTGATTGTGAAGAATGATTAAGTTAAGTTGTATTTTTTTATTGATCGATTAATTAATCTTATGGCGATTCTTTCAAATTTTATTACACCATTAAAAAAAATATATATTTATATATATATTTTTTTTGTAATGAAAATTATTAAAAAAAGTTTTGAAACAAAATGGAATAAAAGTTTCTTACCCGTAATCTTTATTCTCTACATTGAAATAAAATTTCTTAAAACCCTCAATACAAATGATTTTCTTTTTACGAAAAATCATCATGCACTATTTTAAATAATTCAATCATTTTTAATATATATATATATATATATATATATATATATATGTATTTTCTTTCCATACTTCAAGTTTTTTATCTATATGGTTTATTTCTATATATGGAATGTTTTTTTTCACATATATTTTTTATATTTTTTGATAAAATAATAGTGTATTAGATGCTAAATAAAATTTTTTAAGTTAGTCACATGTTTTATTGAATATTTAAATTTTTTATGTATATTAATCTACTGGTAAAGCTCGAAGCCATGACTACTTACCCATTGAGTAAGGCTTCGTTTGCGAGCACGTTTGGTTTCAGTTGGAGTTAGTGCATTGAGATGCTCTACCAAAAACATAGAAGGATAAAATTACTTTCTGCTCATACTTTAAATTATTTATTTATTTATTAAATTTAAATAATTATTTTATTTTTTTAATTTTATTAAAATTAATCTCATTTTATCAAAATCAATCTCCTACCCTATTTAAACTAATACTTAATTCATTCGGGGTGCACCTAAAGATTTTTACTCAATTGTGAATGTTTGCACTTTTTGCTCCAACTGCACCGCCTAATAGTTTTTGAAAAATAAAGGACTCTTTTCCATCGCCCTTCTCCCCTTTCATTTATTTTTCAGTTTGGTTTTTGTTTTTAATAGGTTATTTTTATTTTTGAATAATATTTTTTTAGTTATTTTGATATTTTTAACATCAATTATGTTTTTTAGTTAAATTAACTAGGGTTAAAGTGGTTAGTTAATGACAGTGACTGTGTTACAAGGGATTTTATGATTTTAATTATATGTATTTAAAAATTTATAAACTAACATAATTTTAATGAGATTTTAAAAAATATTTTTAAAATAATTTTAATATAATTTAATCTCTTACAAAATTAACTATTTAATATAAAATTACCATTAAATATTTACATTCCTTTTATTGTCCATCTTGATAAATGGGAAGAAAAACAATTTTTCTTTATTTAATTTTTTTTATTTTTTTGTCACCAAAAAATTTTATTACCCATTAACGCTGAGCAGGTTGAACTGGAGCCTAAGAACTTTCGGCTGACAGCCCATTTTAGATCTAAAAGTTGCCCATAAAATTAAGTCCATAAGACCAAACAAATAAAGGAAAATATTCTTAGATGGAAAAATAATTTATACAAAAAAAAAAAAAAAGAAAAGAAAAAAAGCTGACCAAAATAGAGGGCTTTCGCTTCTCTACGCAACATTTTGTTCCACTGTACGTTTTTGGTGCTTGCAGCGAAAGGGCAAAGAAGATCCAATAGAGAATCTGCAGCAGCTGCAATGGCTAGACAAGCCTCACGACTCATCCAATCTTTGTCTTCCAAGATTTCTCATCACAAACCCCAAATATCCCCACTCAGTCCCTTCTTCTGCTCTTCCTCTTCTTCTTCTTCTTTTTTGAATCCGTCACGGTCTTTCTCGGCGGCTCCAGCCCCTCAACCGGCTGTTTTCGTAGACAAGAACACTCGTGTTATTTGCCAAGGCATCACTGGGAAGAATGGAACTTTTCACACCGAGCAAGCCATCGAATATGGCACTAAGATGGTACTTCAAATTCCTATTAAACTTTTATACCTTGTTTTATTTCATGGATCTTTTGGTGTTGGTTTTCTTTTAAAAGAAAATATTCTGAATCTGTCAATGGGTCTCTTTTCTTCACAATACTTGACGGGGTATTGAGAAAATGCAGGAAAATTAGGACCTTTATGATTTGTTTCTATATGTCAGAGAACTGGGTTTCTGTTAGTTTTGTAATATTATGCGAATTTCTGCAAATCGTAAGGCGACAATCATCCATTATGTTTAAATTATTGGAATGATCCGAGGTTGCTTAACAGTGGTAGTATCTTTTTTACTCCTTATTTTTGTCTCATTTTTCTTTTGATAGGTTGGTGGAGTAACACCAAAAAAGGGTGGCACAGAGCACTTAGGACTTCCTGTTTTCAACACAGTTGCCGAAGCAAAGGCTGAAACCAAGGCTAATGCTTCTGTCATTTATGTTCCTCCACCTTTTGCTGCAGCTGCTATAATGGAGGCAATGGAAGCTGAATTGGACCTTGTTGTTTGTATCACCGAAGGAATTCCTCAACATGACATGGTAAATGAATGCAGGCATCTTAGAAGGAAAGCTGTTTGTTTGTGTACCTAAATTTGCAATTCTGCTTTCCTATATCTGGAATGAATTAGTGTTATCATTTTCATTTTAGAAGTGATTTTAGTTAAGTTTATTTGCATTATGTGCACTTGCAAGAGTATGAATGTCACGTGCATATGTGGGCTGTGACCCAAATTAAAGTTTTTATCTTCCTTCCAAGTTGTGATAGGAAATGAGTTGCGTTGATCTTTCTGAGATCAAAGTAATATCTTTGTAATGCAGGTCCGCGTTAAGGCTGCCCTTAATCAGCAATCAAAAACCAGGCTGATTGGTCCAAACTGCCCTGGCATCATCAAACCTGGGGAATGCAAGATTGGAATCATGCCTGGATATATTCACAAACCAGGTCGCATAGGAATTGTTTCTCGATCGGGCACTTTAACATATGAAGCAGTAAGTCCTTTTATTGAATATTTTGTTTTGCATGTTTCCTTGATTTCTTTCTTAAATTCATATTTGTGCATATCATTTACCATTTTAGCATCTATATGCCTGATGATACATCTCCACATGCTTTTTTTGCTAAACCTCCTAAGTCCTAACTACTATTGGAATCAAGGCATTTTGAAGATGGGTTTTGTTCTTCTGGCATAGCTTGTGGCCAAACTACATGTCTCTCTCTATTTTTCTTGTATCTGTTCTATTCACATGGTCTTTTCCTTTTAAGATATCTATATTATAGAAAACGTCATTTAAATTTTTTTTTTTCTATTTAGTAAAGAATATAAGTCAAAGAAGAAAGTTTTCAAGTGATCAATTTGATTTGATGGAAGTAGTTGAAAAAGTATGAATAGAATTGACTCTATGAATTTTTCTTTGATACTTAAGTTAATCTGTCTCGACATTCATTGGGTGTATGCATAGGCTAATAGCTTTTGGATTTGAATCACCATAGAACTCAAAAAGAGCTGTGTCTTACACTAAACTAACACTGTTTTGCACATGCTGATGGCTTGTATACTATCTTTTAGTACTTTGTAATAAAAATATTTGCTGTTGTATCTTGTAGGTTTTTCAAACAACTGCAGTTGGTCTGGGGCAATCAACCTGTGTAGGAATTGGTGGGGATCCTTTTAATGGAACCAACTTTGTTGATTGTATTACAAAATTCCTTGTTGATCCTCAGACAGAAGGTAACATTTTCTGGATTTAGATCATAATAGGGAGTTTTCTAGGGCTAGATATATTATCAGTATTATTTGACTATCATTAATTCCACTTTAGTTATTAAATTAAAATGTCTTTGTTACTGAGTGGCTGTATCTTGTCTATTATGGGTTTGGTATCTTATTATGTTTATGTGAACCATTTTTCTTCTTTCTTTCCATTTTCTGTTTCCTGCATTCCTGGTTTTTCTTTTTGTCTCTTTTACACTTTCTCTTCTCAGTTAAAGTATTAGGCAAAAGTTACTGTTGTGGAAAAATTCTGTAAACTGTTGGTGAATAGGAATGCATACCATCTAATTATTGCAATTGCATTCAGGTATCGTTCTAATTGGTGAGATAGGCGGCACTGCAGAAGAAGATGCTGCTGCACTAGTAAAGGTAATGTTAATACTTTTGCATGAAGGAACTGAGGACTCCTTTTTCCAGAGACTGATGTGATAGTACTTTCTAGTTACTGCTTGAAGTACACGTGGGGAAAAAATAGTATGCTTTCATGCAGATTTTCACTTGATTAATAGTAATATCAAATTTACTTTGTAAGAGTTGGATAATTATTAGTTCTTTAAACTTGTGCAACTAACAAAATTGGCTTCTCTCTCCTCAATTCAGATAAAAGTGAATCTTAAGACGGCCAGAAAACTTCAACATTTTATATGATATCCACCAAATTACATATAGCTCGCAATTGTCTTGGCAATAGTCGTATTTTGCAAGATGATGACATCTAAATAATGATAGGATTAGGATTCATGTTTTCTATATTCTATTTCTCTTAAAGAAATCATGATAAGCCTTGATTTTAATCTTACCCCTCGGCCAAAAGTAAATTACCTTTTGGGTGAAGGAAACATAAATAAAGAAATCTCTAGATGGAAGAGAATAGGAAATATACGATTATCTAGAGCAATTATAACCCTTTTACAATGCAAGTATAAGCTTAAGGTTTGCAATAACCTGGTAAATGTATAATTAGTAAAATTATAGCTATTTCTTTAGTGTTACTTATGGCTATATTATACCCAGGAATGCATCTTAAACTTTTTGTTGAGGCACGCATTTTTTTTTTTTTTTTTTTTTATGTATTTGATTGGATCTATTACACATAATTTGATTCGGTGATGAAGATATAACTTTGTGACCTGTGGATCCACAATGAATATGTGTTTGAGCTCATATATGCCCAAATGGTGAAGACAGCTATCCTTTTGGTCCTTTATGCTTGTGCTTTGAATATATGCTTAATTGATTTTGCGTCATGCTGCTTTTGTTAATTTTACTTCCATAGTTACAACCGGCATGCTTGCAAGTTATATGCTTCCTTCATAGAGCAATATAGTAATCTGTAATATTGAACCTTCTTCATTTCATTTCTACTGCCCTTGCATAAAACTAAAAGTTGTTGGAGAACCTTTTTTTTCTCAGTTGCAAATTTAACATCTGGTTTTGTTTAATAAATGAAACAGGAAAGTGGGACCGAAAAGCCTATTGTTGCCTTCATTGCTGGACTTACTGCTCCTCCGGGACGGCGAATGGGTCACGCTGGAGGTAATATATTGCTTCTATGTTTTGTTTATTATGTATATGATTGCAGTTACAAGTATTTATATATATTGTATGCACTTTTGCATAAGCTAAAATGTAGTAATTCTAAGACCCTCTTTATATGGAAAAAGGAATTCAGGACATTATGTTTTCACATTTGGATGAAAGGTAAATGTTGTCTTCATTCATAACGTGTATATGTATCAAAATTGAATGGACGACACTCAATGAAATTGACTATTGTGGGACAAGGTCATAACAATGTAGTTTGAGTTTATTGATGCCAGTGTATCTGGAGCTTTGTTCCATGTTTGATGGTTTCATTATGTGTTAATACTCTTCTTTAAGGGGGGAAATTTTCCTCAAAACAATATAGCCATTCTTGCTCTAAAATGCTTTATTCAAGTACTTATTATACCTTGTCTTTTTCCTTTATTCTATTTTTGTACAAACAGCTATAGTATCTGGGGGGAAGGGCACGGCTCAGGACAAAATCAATACTCTAAGGGAAGCTGGAGTGACGGTTGTTGAATCACCTGCAAAGATTGGTGCAGTAATGCTTGATGTCTTCAAGCAAAGAGGTCTCGCAAGTTAATTGTTTTTCTAGAAAAGAAAAGAAAGTGTTTTCCTGAATTAGTTTCAGGTAGACTTCTTTTGTACATTTTCGAAATTATTTTATACAGAAATGAGGGAAAATGTTTTACCCGCATTTAATGTGGAAAGCAGATTTGGCATAAAAAGAGCAACACTTTGATAGTTGCGTTGATGCAAACAAACCTGAGAAGTTTGATCCTGGATGAGAAAATTTTCATTAAAGCCGTTTCTTTCTATGTTATGTTATGAACTGTGATGTGGGTGTCTGCCTTTTGTGGTGTTCTGTTCATATTCTAGAAAGTAGCGTGAAGTTGTCTCGTCTAGCTCACGAGTCTTGTAGGAAACGTTTTTGAACTATATCTTTAGTTTACCGAATCTTTATTAGAAGTGTTGAACTGCCCAGTGGTTGACGGTTGCAAACTTCTTAGTTAGCCCAGCATATGCATATACAGACAGGTTGATCCAAGCAGTGCCCCTGAGCCAAACCCAACCATATCTTGTGATGATGATTAATTGATTACCTTGTTTGTGATGGTAAATGCCCCCCGCTTCCTTTTCTGGAGTATCCATTCCAGGGATGTCAAAGGATGCAATTGCGGATGGTTAATGTCAAAATAAACTTTTAGGATGAAGTTCCCGGTTTAAACTTTTTCTTGTTGAATGAGTGAACTTGCCTCCGATACTAACACAACATCATATATATATATATATATATATATATATATATATATATATATATTACAAGGTTCATGCACAATTTGTTATTTTTTTTATTTACGTAACATTGATGTGTACAACTTATTTTATTAACATGTAAGAAATTAATTTATTTTTTTCTCCATCTTTTTTTTATACACTTTTCAAAATCTCAGCACTATCTAATTAGTTTTTATTTAAAATTCATGTAATCATTTTATCTTAACTTTCACATCATTATCCGTATTTAAATTTATTATAGATAAAAATTAATTTCAATGAAACTAATTATAATTTAATACTCTCAAACCCTCACGTTTCTGTTTTTAAATATTTTCAAAATTCTATTTTTAGATAATTTTCTTATCTCATTCACTCTATCTTTTCTCTCCCCTCAAACATCCATTTACTCCATAATTATCTAACTCATATCAATAATTTTTTTAAAAAAATTTAAAAACATATTATCTAAAGAAATTTAAATTTAGTATTTTAAAATAAGTTTATCTTTTTCATCAATTCACCTTTTACTTCAGTCACTTTTAAATCTATTTTCTCTCAATCAACAATTATTTTGTATATTGCTACCAACAAAATAGATACATCATACAAGCATCATCAACCAATTAGTAGCACCAAAATTTGCTACAATATCATTTTTCAGTAATTTTTTCTTTTTACAATTCTATTATCATCTCATTTCCTTTTATTATCTATAATCTAATTATTGTAACTACAAAACATATACAACAGTGAAACAACATCTCTTAATCTCATAATTTACATGCAACAACTCTGCATCCAAGCACCACCGGCCAATCAACAGCATAACAATCTCCTTTTGAGGTAAATTTTTTCCTTTTATAATCCTCATCTCATCTCATTTACTTTTAATGAATTATCTATAATCTAATCAATCAAACAAAAAAAATACATATATCGGTGAAGAAACATCCCTCAATCTCGCTATTTACATACAGCAGGTCTATAGTCAAGCACCATTTGCCAATCAAAAGCACAACAATCTCATTTTCAGGTAATTCTTTCCTTATATAATTCTCATCTCATTTCATTTCCTTTTAATGAATCATATATATAATATAATCCATCTAACTTGAGGTTTGTAGGACATTGAGTGAGTAATTTAGTAAATTTTGGTGGTCATTCGAGACTGGAGCATGACAAATGGTGGAGTTTTTTTTGAATGTTTTGTAGGGTTTCATACATTTTTTTGGGGGGGTAAGGTGAAACCGAGAAATGTTTCTTTTAGAAACAAAGAATAAAAGATTGAAAAAATTTTGCGACAAAAAAAGAACAAAAAATAATGTTGTTTAGTTATGCTAGCTTTCCTCTTAAACACTTTCTCTCTTATTCATAAAAATAAAGACCATTATTAATGATTTTGTCTGTTAACATAATAATAATTATAATAATATTTATAATACTATTATTAAAGACAACAAAGATTTCTTCCCATTTCTATCTCTCAACACAAGTGAAACTATGAAAAAAAGACTGTAATCATGGTAAAAAAAGAAAGAAAGAAAAAATAATTATTCACACAAGGAAAAAGACAACTATTCACAAGTCACAATCAATGAAAAAAAACTATTCTCAAGCCAAAATCATGGTAAAAAAGAATTAATTATTTTACTAAAATGTTAATAAAAATAGTTTTCTTGATTTTGTTCTATAATATAAGTATTAATTAATTATTAGGTTATTTTATTAAATATAATAGTATATAAGTTTAAATATATTTATACATTTAAAAAATTAAGCATACATTTATTGATTAATTAAATTTATCGTGTCTGATAAATAACTAAAATTTACATATGATTTATACAAAATTGCAGATATATAAATCCAGCAGTATCAGTCGAAGATTCTCAAAAGTAAAAACCTTGAAGACCTTATTTTAGTGATCGAACTCTTAATTTTTAATTTAACAGTTGTACGCATTTATTGGATGTCTTATTATTTTTTGTATTTGGATAAATTATTTAAATATTCAATTATTCATCAATTATTTTAACAATTTGTTCTAAGATTTGGTATTCATTTTTAAAATATTAAATTTAGTTCTATTTGCTTTTTTTATTTTATTATATTGGCTACATAATTTACTTAACATTTAAATAAATAAAAAAAATAAATTATATATATGATTTTTATCAACAAACAAATTTAAGAAAAAAAATATGTCCATCGCATGAGTCATAAAATAGTTATTCCATATATTGTTACCTCTTTAATTGAAACTGCATTGATTTTTTTTATTACAAGGGAAATACTTAAATTGGAAATGGGGATGAAGTTGCTTGGATTCGAACTCAAACTTTACAATATGCCACAACACTTCTTTAATTACTCGATTAAGAGATTGTTGACAAAACTACATTGATATGAAATTATAAGATTTGTTTAAAACTGTAAGATTTTACTGATAATAATTTCTAAAGTTAATCTTACTATAACATCACATAAATGAATTGGATGAAACCGGTAGGTTTTGTTGGATTGTACCACTTTAAGAATTAAATCCACCAAAATTTTATTAAGCTCTGTCCAAACTTCATTAATGAAAGTACACCCTGTTGATGCAAAAAAGGTACGAGACTTCTTTAGTGGTGGATTAACCCTTTCCCTCTTGGATCAACTTGTAAAATAGAAGGTCCATTAGGGTTTTTCCCTATGGGACTTGCTCTGATGCTTAAGTTTGAGAGAATATTTGAAAGTATAAAGATTTCCAAAGAGTAAGAGGATAATGAAGATTCTGAACCTGACACTAGGTAGAAGTCTCCCTTTTTACAGATCCTAGATTGTGCTCTCCCACAATGCTGATTCAACGGGTCATGGGTGCATATTCAAGGATCCAATAGTTGTGTGATCGTGGTGTGACATGTCTTTGATTCTAGGGGAGTGGTCGGCTGAGGACCTTGCAAGACTGGGCTCAGCTTTTCCTTAGAGGCCTTTTGGCACGTAGAAAGCTGATTGGGTTAAGGCCCTTTAGCAAGTGTTCTTAGGTTTAAAGGTCTAGGGCCTATCAAATAGGTGTTAATATAATGCCCCTTGTAGAACTCCGATTTCAAAGTGATCAGTGCTCGCGTAAACATTAGCTTTCTTAACCGCCTAGTTTGAACATTTTAATGTTGACTGCTATGTTAAAGAGTCGTTTGACGTTCCCATATTCATTAGAGGGAAATTTAAAATTTTAAACGTTTAGAGCATTTAATGTAAAGGCGATTGTTATGAATTCCATGCATCCATTCAGTGTACGTGACCCGATATGAAAAGACGTAAATCAAATGACGACATTCCTTCTCAACCTCAACCGTACGCATGGTAGACTATTAATTACTTACCAATTAGTAGCGTCTGTCCAGTTGTGCCCCTGTTTACCTATAAATATCGGACTTCGACTGAGAATTGTTCATTAGTCCTTGCTGCTACCTAGACTCTACTCAAAAGTTCTCATGATAATTAACGTTTAGTGAAGCTTCCCTTTTCATTGTAATTCATCCTCCTCATTCTTTATTTCTCAATTGTTTTTTTTTCTTATCTTGCCAATATGACTAGTACAAGTCTAGCCGAAGCCAAATTAGATAAATGGTGGTTGGCCGATGAAAAGTTGATAGATGAAAAACGTACTAAGATTAAACCAGAGTAAATGTTTAGCAATACCTCCATTAGGATTCCTATCCGAGGTAGTAAAATTGACACTGTTGGCATGAGGGATGAGGAGGTTGAGGCACATTTCTACTACATGTCCTTAGACTTTGCTTGAGATTCCCTCTGAAGCCATTTTTCATTAAGGTTTTAAATGATTATGATATTTGCCCTTTTTCCCAACTTAATCCTATCGCTTGAAAAATGTTATGGTGTTCTATATAGCGTGTAAGGACAACGAAGTGTCGCTTACTTCCAGGTTATTTAGGCACAACTATACCATTAGGTATCATTCTAAATCAGAGTGGTACCACTTTCAAGCGAGGAACGGGCACCAAATAGTCTCTGGTTTCCTAAGCAACATGAAGGGTTGGAAAGATCGCTTTATAGTGCTCAGTGGGGATGAGTTCAGATGAATCTTAATTGCGAGTGGCAAACCATATGATGAATTATTCTGTCCAATTAACTAGAGAGAAGTAACCTCTAGCCATTAGGTTAGAAGGGTTGCAAGTTGTCACACCCCGACTCCGGGTGCCCTTCATGCATACATATGCCACTTATGGTTGGGCTGTGAGCCGATGTAATTACTAATTTTATACATTTATAGGGAAATAATTGAAAACTTAAATGCACACACTCCCAGGCATGTGTGTAGATATACAAAATCGATTGTGTAATTATAATATCTTTACATAACATTCCCATACAATTATTTTTTTGTATGATTGTGCGATACAATATAATAGATACAAAATGCTTTTGTATATACAATTCTTATACCTTAGCAACTGGTGTAAGCCGACCGACACTAAACGGATTTGGAGACCACCGCACTTTTTTATTTCTTAGTATCTGGAGGAGGAAAATAGTGGGGTGAACAAATCACAGCTCAGTAAGGAAAAGGATGTTAACAAGTAGATATTGTACTATCTACGTAGCTCATGCATGATCAACAAAATCATCTTTCATTATAGATGAAAATATCAATGGAAAAATGCATTAATAATTCTTCTCTCCTAGGCATTTTCATAAAAACCAATGCTCAATATTTCCATTTAAGAACATGTCATAAAACAGTGCTATCACAACATAAGCATTTAAATCAAGATATTTATCAAATCATATTACTTCTTTTCTTCTCACAAACCATTTCTTTTCATCAAATTTCTCTTATCTCTGAGACAGGTAGGAAATTTTAGGCAAACAAATATCTACGACGTATGGCCATAGTTAGTGATACCAGGCCTCACTGATCAGGTGTGCTCAGGACATCACTTGCCTAAAGGGGAATGGGTCAGTCCTACCTTTCGGCTCATCTCAATCATCATCATCATCTTCCTCATCATATCACATATACTCACGGTACAATGTACTCCATGTGTCATCTACACGATACTCGTACCCGCGTGCACACAACATGGTACATAGTATTCCCTGGACAACTACACGGTACAACGTACGCCCGTGGACCCAGTCCATCCACCCTACAACAACGAACTCATTATCCTAACCCATGTCTCATATACCAGGCGAGCAGAATCAGTGTGACACAGTCTCCTTAAGGCTCCAGCATGGTATCTCTCAGTGCGAGCAACTGCTTCTAGCACTGTATCATCTCAAAAATCATCGTGTGAGCTAGGCTCCAGCACATTATCATCATCATAAAACCACGTACGAGCCACGCTCCAGTACAGTTTATCAAATCATGAAAACATATGCGAATAAAATCTCCAGCATAGTCAAAATCATTAAAAGCAGGTATGAGCTAAGGCTCCAACACCTTTTCATATTTCAAATCAGATAGATGACAATTTTCTCTAAAAAGAAAACTCAAATCATGTTTATTGACGTAGCATGCTGATTCATGCAAAACATGTAAAACTAGCCAACTTATCATTCATCATCTCTCAGTCACAATAACAACATATAGTTGTAACAACATTAAAAACATGCATGTCATGCTGTTTTCCTTGTCGCATCCCATTTTCACAATTTATACCATGATACATTTCACACTTTTATATCACTTCATGCCTCAATAGCTAAACATAATATCACTAGCATCATAACTACTAAAGTCGCTGTAAAATACATACGAATATCTCTATCGTTAACATACAATCCCTTACCTCGAATCGCGCTTATATCTCTTTCGTCTCGTTTGCTCCGTTTACGATCCGGCTTAATCGTGTTCCAACGTATTCCAATCTACACGTGTAAATCATCAAGTTATTTTCCTTTTCTTTTCCTAAACATTCACATTATCATTTACTTATCTATTCATATTTCTCAAGCCTTTTATCATATTTCACCTTGATATTTCTTTGTATATCCATCTAAAATCATTCACTGAACACCATCAATATCATAATATTCCAAGATCATCACAATAGCAAACTCAATCTATCACTTTTCTAGATATATTTTAGATCAAGTGAGTTTTACGCATCTTAGTCATATTCTACTAACATACTATGCATCCATCAACTCCTAAAATCACTTAAAACATCATGCTCGGAGTTGAGGGTTTTGAAGACTTACCAAGCTTGCCCCTTTCTCTAGACCAAACTTGTGGGATGCTTAACTCTTTTCCTTGAGCAATCCAAATTTTAGATTTTTGGATATATTATTCTCCTCACTACAAGGAACAATTTTGCCTCTTTAAACTTCCTCCAAATCTGCTGGGAATGTAGTGCTTTCTAGAGTGAGAAAGCTTGATTTTGTATGAAAATAGTGAGTGTTGAAGTGTTTAGGAAAGAGGGAAACGTGTTCCAGTCTAAAAGTCGTGTTTCTTATATAGACAAAGCCTAGAAGATCGATTTGGTGCTTGGTGGAGATCGATCTGCTAGTGGTTCAACTACTCCAACCACTCAGATTACCTGCTACAAGATCGATCTGGTAGTAAGGGAAGATCGATCTGTTTTAACCCGAGACATTTAGAGATCGATCTGTTCCTTGAGAGAGATCGATTTCTTTCAGACAGCGGCTTAAGGAGATCGATCTGCCTTGTTCCAATTGAACTGATACTTGACATTTCATGATAAGGGATCGATCTCTCATTCATGGGAGATCGATCTGCTCTTCCCCTGCATCCACATTACTGAAGTTTTCGGCAGATTCTCAATGTGTATCTCATCCTTATTCGCCTAATACCTCATTTTACATTCTGCACACAACTAACATATAATAGTATCCATTCCATATAATTCATAGGTAATAAAACTTGCGCACACAACTTGAAATCATGGATTGTACATTAAATTTCTTAATCCCTATATCCTATATTATCTTTACACCTATAATAATATGCATATACATCATAGCTTCATAAGAAATACGTGTAAAACTACGGGCTTCACACAAGTGATCGCTAACCTGGCAACCTGTCACACCCTACTTCCTGGTGCCCTTTATCCATGCGTACACTACTACGGTTGGGCTGTGAGTCAATGTAATTACTAAATTCCATACATTTATAACGAAAAAATTTAAAACTTTAATTCACACTCCCAGGTGTGTGTGTAGATATTCAAATCCAAATGTATAATATAATATCTTTACCTAACATCCCCATACAACTGTTTACATTTTCAATTCATAACTGTGCGATACATTATAATATATACAAAATGCTCTTGTGTATACAATTCTTATACCTTTGCCAACTGGTGGGAGCTGTCCAATACAAAAAGGGATCTAGAGACCACCGCATTGTCCTACTTCTCAGTATCTAGAGGGAAACAATAGTGGGATGAGCAACCACAGCTCAGTAAGGAAAAAAAATGCTAACATGTAGATACTGTACTATCTACATAGCTCATGCATGCATAAACAAAACCATGTTCCAATATAAAAGGAAATATTAACAAAAAATGCATTTAAACATTTATTTCTCATAGGCATTTTCATGTAAAACCATGTGCAATACTTCCAATTAAAACATGTCATAAAATAATGCTATCACAGCACAAGTATTCAAATCAAGAGATTTATCAAAACACAATATCTCTTTGCTTTTCTCAAATCATTTCTTTTCATCAAATCTCTTTCTTTTATGAGTTTTCTCAATTTCTCTTATCTCTGAGACAGGCATGAAATTCTCGACAATCTAATATCCACGACATATGGCCATAGTCAGTGATCCCAGGCCTCACTGATCAGGTGTGCACATGGCATCACTTGCCTGAAGGGAGGATGGGTCAGTCCTACCCTCCGCTCATCTCAATCATCATCATCATCTTCCTCATTAACTCACGACACAAGGTACGCAATGTGTCATCTACGCGATACTTGTACCCATGTGCACCGAGCACGGTACCTAGTATACCAACGGATAACTACACAGTTCAACATACGACCGTGGACCCAGTCCATCCACCCTACTCCGATAGACTCATCATCCTGAACCATGTCTCATATACCAAGCAAGCAAATCAGAGTGACACACAATTATCGCAAGGCTCCAGTGCGGTACCTCTCAGTGCGAGCAATAATTTCTAGTATTGTATCATCTCAATTCAGTAAAAACTGGTGCGAGTAATGCTCCAGCACTTTTCTCAAATCCATCGTGCGAGATGAACTCCTACACGGCATATCAAAACCATGGAAACATGTGCAAGATAAACTCCAGTACATTATCATTATAAAAATCACGTGCGAGTCACGCTCCAGCACGGTTTACCAAAACATGTAAATATATGCTAGTAAAACTCCAGCTTAATCAAAATCATCAAGACAGGTGTGAGCTAGAGCTCCAATACTAATTCACATCTCAAATCCGATAGGAGGCTATTTTCTCTTTTTTAAAATCTAAAACATGTTTATTTACGTAGCATGCCATCCCATGCTAAACATGTAAAACTAGCCAACCTACCCATCATCATTTCTTAATCACAAAACAACGTATAGTTGTAAAAAAAAACATTAAAAAAATGCATGTCAGGCTAGTTTCCTTCCTACATTCCATTTTCACAAATTATACCATAATACATTTCTATTCACATATGGTTCAATAGCTAAGCATAATTTTTCTAGCGTCATAACTACCAAAATTGCAGTAAAAATACATACGAATATCTCTATCACTAACATAGAGTTTGTTACCTCGAATCACGCTCGTATTTCCTTCATCTCGTTTGCTCCGTTTGCGATTCGGGTTAATCGTGTTCCACGTATTTCAATCTACACGTGTAAATCGTTAAGTTATTTTCTTTTTCCTTCTTCTAAACATACACATTGTCATTTACTTATCTATTCATACTTCTCAAACCTTTAAATCACGTTTCACCTTCCCACTAATATCATTTTATCATCTCTTAAGCTCTCCCTCACTTTTCCATGGACTTCCTCTTCATAAATCCCTCTTAATACTACTCACCCATCACTACAATCATCATTCCTATCAATATTTCACATATTATCCAACCCACAAATGTCTAGAAATCCATATTAAAAGCTTAAAGGTTGAAGAGCTTACCTAGCTTAGTCTTTTTCCTTAGCCCAAACTTGTGGTAGCCAAAACTCCTTCTCTTAGTCACACCAATGTGTGATTTTTGGGTATGCTGTTCTCCTTACTTCAAGGAACAACTTCCCCTTCTTGAGCTCCTTCAGATTCTTACTGGAATGTAGTGATTTTTAGAGTGAGAAAGCTTAGTGGTTTGAGAGAAAATGGCAGGTGCGGGTTTGGTGGGAGGGAAATCTGATTTTCAATCCAAATCTCGTGCCCTTTTTATAGATGCAGAGACATGTAGATGCAGAGACATGAGATCGATCTGGTCCTTGTGGAGATCGATCTCTGCAGGGTTTGGTAGTCCTTTTTACCAAACGCAACTACTACCAGATCGATCTTCTTCCATAATAAGATCGATCTATTTGCAAGCAAATTTCTCCTTGGAGATCGATCTGCCTCTTGTAGGAGATCGATCTGCTCTTTACAGAACCTTAAGGAGATCGATCTGTCGCTTAGGGGTGATTGATCTCTTCCAAGCCGAGAGTTAAGGAGATCGATCTACCTTCCCATGAGATCGATTTGCATAGTTCCATTCGATAATTTCTGGGCATTTCATGAGAGGAGATGATCTTGTCACACCCCACTTTCGGTGCCCTTTTTTTCATACTTATGCTACTACGGTTGGGCTGTGAGACGATGCAATAACTAAAATTTATACATTTACAATGAAAATTTTAAAAACTTTTATTCACACTCCTAGGTGTGTGTAGATATACAAAATCAATTGTATAAATACATTATACTTACATATCATCCCCATAAAGTTGTTTACAATTCCAAGGTATAACTGTGTGATATGACAAGATGGATACAAAATACGCTTGTGTATACAATTCTTATACCTTTACGGCTGGCGGGAGCTGTCCAACTCAAAAAGGAATCTAGAGACCATCGCTCTCCTACTTCTTAGTACCTGGAGAGGGAAAATAGTGGGATGAGCAAACCACAACTCAGTAAGGAAATGAATGCTAGCAGGTAGATATCGTACTACCTACATAGCCCATGCATGTATAAACCAAAACCATGTTTTCGTTATAAATGGAAATATTATACGAAAATGCTTTTAAACATACATTTCTCATTTGCATTTTCATGAAAATCATATATGTCATGCTTCCATTTTAAAACATGATTCATAAAACAATGCCCTTACGACACAAGTGTTTAAATCAGAGATTTATCAACACACAAAATCTCTTTCTTTTCTGAGTTGTATCTATTTCCCGAATCTCTGAGACAGGCATGAAATTTTTGACAATCAAATATTCACGACGTATGGCCATAGTCAGTGATCTCAGGCCTTACTGATCAGGTGTGCACAGGGCAATATTTCGCCTGAAGGGGGATGGGTCAATCCTACCCTCCGGCTCATCTCAATCAACTTCATCTCCTCATATACTAACGGTATAAGGTACGCCATGTGTCATCTACACGATACTCGTACTCACGTGCACCCAGCACGGTACATAGTATACCAACGGACAACTACACAGTATTACGTACCACCGTGGACCCAAGTCTATATTCCAACTCCGATGGACTTTTCATCCTGAACCATGTCTCATATACCAGGCGAGCAATCAGCGCGACACACAGTCATCGTAAGGCTCCAGCGCGGTACAATTTTTTGTTAAGGCCCAGCCCATTCCTAGGCAGTCGGCTAGCATCCCCTTGGGTCCTAGACCTCCAGGTTTACCTCAACTCATTAAAAACAGGTACGAGCAATGCTCCAACACTTTTCTCAAAACCATTGTGCGAGTTAAACTCCAACATGACACATCAAAAGCATAGAAACATGTGCGAGCTAACACTTCAGCACATAGTCAAAGTCATTAAAACGGGTGTGAGCTAGAGCTCCAACATCAAATCTCATCTCAAATCCGATAGGTGGCTATTTTCCCTTTTCAAAACTCAAAACATGTTTGTTTATGCAGCATGTCTCTCCACGCTAAAACATGTAAAATTAGCCAACCTATCATCATCATTTCTCAATCACCAATATCAATACAAAATTGAGAAAAACATTGAAAACATGCATATCATGCTATTTCCTTACCCTATCCCATTTCTCAATACATATATATCATAGTACATTTAATGCTTCCATATCATTTCATAGAATCATAGTATCGTACTAATTCTAGCATTATATCTACAAAATTGTCGTAAAATATGCACGAACATCTCTATAGCTAACACACAGTCCCTTACCTCGATTTACCTGAGTGCGACTCTCCTCTTTTATACTTCTCGCGTTCGTATCTCGACTTGCTGGTGTATCGTTGGGAACTGCAATTCATCCATCAAGTACTTGAGTTAATGTTTCTAACTCTTGTTCAACTAAGCATTTATCCAATGCCTTACATATACATTTTACCCCTTGTGGTAAATCTCACAATTTATTCTAATATCAACACATCCAAATCATACCCACAACATAATCATCCTCTTAAGATAACTCATTCATCATTAATACTTCTACATTCCACTTTCTCACACTAGACCATTTCTAGGTTATGGTGGGTTCTTTACTTTCTAGGTAGTTTCTTTCATATCTATGCATACTAATCATTTCCCATATCAATATCCAAACAAATGTACTTGGGTATTTGCATTAGAAACTCACCTAGCTTGATTTCCTCATTGCTCCAATGGAAATACACCTTGTTGCTTAAATCCAACAAATGGAGAAAATGCCTCCCAACTATGTTGTTCTTCTCTTTGATGTGAACAACTTTGTCTCTAATAGCTTCCCTAAATTCTTAATGAAAATGGTTGGATTTAGGAGTGAGAAAGCTAGGTTTTTGTGTTTGAAATGGAAAGAAATGGTTTTGTCCCGAAATCTATAGATCCAACTGCTCCTATTTATAATTCAGCTTGATGAGATTGATCTGCCTTAGGTGGAGATCGATTTGGTCCTCTTACAATTCCTATTTTCCAAGACATTTTTGAAGGCAGGAGATCGATCTATCGAGGCTTGAGATCGATCTGCTGTCAAACAGAAGCTTAAGGAGATCGATCTGGTCTTAGGGGAGATCGATCTACTTCCAACCCTAGAGCTAAGGAGATAGATCTGACTCACTTGGAGATCGATCTGCTCTATTCCATTACTCAAATAAGAGTATTCTGACTCTTCTAGATCGATCTCTCATCCTATGAGATCGATCTGACCTTCATATTTCCAGATTTTCTGCAGTTTTTCTATAGCAACACATACCAAACAATCCTTCAATTTACTGTCTTAGTCATTTTTCCATCTAATCACCTTTGAGACTTGAAAATGACATCCATTCATACCTTATACATATTAAAACTTGTGTGTAATCTTTGTATAACCAAATGTACATGATATAAACCAAATGAAAGTGCACAACTTATGAAATCTTCCTTTCATTTCACCATACCACTCATATTCCATCTCACTCACATTCTTTCCATGTTTAAGTCCATTTCTTCACATTCATATAGAATGTAACTTGTACGTACAATCACAACTTCTATTACATGTGTGTACCTTAAACTTATGGAATTACATTACATACAATTCACATTACAAGTATATCACCATACTTATGAATTCATTTACATGTATATATATATATATATATATATATATATATATATAAGGTTAAACCTATACGGGGTCTCACAGATCTCTCCTTCATATGAGATCGATCTCTCATCCCCTACACCCTCATTTTTTTGCAGTTTTCTGCTGATTTCTAATTGTACACTTACCCTCTTTTGCTTCATACCTCAATTCTCATTCCGTGCTCATTTAAGACACAATGTCATTCATTCTACGTAGTTCATAGTTAATGAAACTTGTGCACACAACTTAAAATCATGGATGTTTCATTAAATCTCATAATTCCTTACATCCTTTATTATTTATACACTAGTGACAATGTACATATACATATACATATATACATCATATCCTCTTAAGATATCCTTGTAGCATTACAAGCATTACATTTCTCCCCTTCTTAGAAAATTTGGTCCTCCAAATTGAACCAAGTCTATTACTCAAAAAGTTGGGGGTATTTCTCCTTCATCAGCTCCTCTAACTCCCAAGTGGCTTTTTTCGATGTATGATGCTGCCACAGGACCTTAACCAATGAAATATTTTTGTTCTGCAGCACCTTCTCTTTTCTGTCCAATATCCGGATCGATTTCTCCACATACGACATATCCTCCTTAAGTTCCAATGGTTCATAGCTAATTACATGTGTTGGATCCGGATAGTACTTTCGAAGTATAGAAACATGGAAGACATTGTGAACTTCTGCTAGGTCAAGTGGTAAGGCTAGCCTATATGCTCTATCTCTCATTCTATCCAAAATCTCGAAGGGACCAATGTAACGAAGACTTAGTTTTCATTTCTTCCCGAATCTCGTTATTCTTTTAGAAGGAGATACTCTCAAAAATACAGACTCACCCATATCAAATTCAAGTGGTCTCCGTCTCCTGTCAACATAGCTCTTTTGTCAACTTTGAGCTGTTCGTAGCCTCTCACATATTATCTAAACATCCTCGAAGCCTTGTCTAACTGAATCGGAAGCAAGCAACTGTCTGTCACCAACTTCTTCCCAACCAATAGGTGATCGACATCTACGACCATATAGTGCCTCATAAGGGGCCATACTAATACTTGAGTGATAACTGTTATTATAGGCGAACTCAATCAATGGCAAGTGATCGTCCTATGAGCCTCTAAAATCCAGCACACACGCTCTTAACATATCCTCAAGGGTCTGTATAGTCCTCTCCTACTGACCATTTGTCTGAGGATGAAAAGCGGTGCTAAAGCTCAATTGGGTCCTCATCGCTACCTGAAAAAGTCCCCAAAAGTGGGAAGTGAAACGGGCATCCCTATCAGAAACAACACTCACTGGGACTCCATGCAACCTCACTATTTCCTGTACATACAAGTTCGCCAATGCACCCAAAGTATCTGTAGATCCCACAGCCAAAAAGTGTGCTGATTTCATTAACCAATCTACTATCATGAGATTGCATCATGGTTCTTACGGGTTCTCGGTAATTCCATCACAAAGTCCATGGTGACGTGCTCCACTTTCACGTTGGTATCGGTAGAGGTTGTAATAATCCTCCAGGTTTCTGATGCTCAACCTTTACCTGCTGACAGACGAGACATCTAGCAACATACTCAGCTATGTCTCTCTTCATTCCAGACCACCAATATACCTTCAGGAGATTCTGATACATTTTACTACTCATCGGGTGTACTGTATATCTCGATGAGTGAGCCTCTGATAAGATCAACTTCCTAAACTCTGAATCCTTAGGAACACATATTTTATTTATGAACCTTAGTATTCCATCTGAACTCAGTACAAAATTCAGCATCCTTACCTTTCTAAATTTGGCTAATCATATCAATACACCATTGATCATTTTGCTGAGCTTGCCAGATTCTCTCAATCAACTCCGGTTCTAATCCCAAGCTAGCAATAATCCCATAACTGCCAACCTCAGGTAGGGTCATATCCAAACTAAGGGTCGTGAATTTTTCCAACAACTCGTGCTCCCTAATCATCATATATGATACCAACCCGAGACTCTTTCTGCTCAATGCATCTGCAACCACATTTGATTTCTCCGGGTCGTACAAAATCTCACAATCATAGTCTTTGAGGAGTTTTAACCACCTTCCCTTTCTCATATTAACTCTTTCTGTGAGAACAGATACTTAAGACTATTGTGATCCGTAAAAATATGAAATCTCTCACCATACAAGTAGTGGCGCCATATCTTCAATGCAAATACTACGGCTACCAACTCCAAATCGTGAGTGGGGTAGTTCTTCTCATGATCTTTCAGCTACTAGATCCATAAGCGACTACCCTTCTGTTCTGCATCAAGACGCAGCCTAGTCCTTGATGTGAAGTATCTGTATAAACAGAGTAGTTCCCTAAGCTGTTAGGGATGATAAGAACTGGCGTGGTGGTTAATCCACGCTTAAGTTCCTGAAAACTCCTCACACGCTTCATCCCGCTTAAACTCCACATTTTTTCTCGTAAGACGTGTCAACGGAGTAGCCAATCTAGATAAACCTTCTACAAATCTCCTGTAGTATCCTGTCAAACCCAGAAAGCTTTTGATCTCTGTGACTGTCCTAGGCCGTTCCCACTGAATAATAGCCTCAATCTTGGATGGATCCACTAACACCCCATCCTTCGATACAACATGACCCAGAAAAGAAATCTGCTCTAGCCAAAAGTCACATTTACCAAGCTTGGCATACAACCTTCTCTCTATGAGGGTTTGCAAAACAAGCCTCAAGTGCTGCTCATGCTCTTCCCCGAACCTTGAATACACCAATATATCATCAATGAAAACAATCACGAACTGGTCCAGGTATGGCTTGAATATCTCATTCATTAGAGCCATAAAAGCTGCTGGCATATTCGTCAACTCGGAAGGCATCATTAGGAATTCGTAATGACCATAGCGGGTGCGAAAAGCTGTCTTGGGCACATCCTCCTTCTGAATCTTCAATTGATAATACCCAGACCTCAAGACTATCTTGGAAAAGATCCGTGCTCCCCGAAGCTGATCCAATAGATCATCGATGTGCGACAAGGGGTACTTATTCTTGATGGTAGTCTTGTTCAACATCCGATAATCAATACACAACCTAAGGCTCCCATCTCTCTTCTTCACAAATAATACCGGGGCTTCCCATGGTTAGACGCTCGGTCTTATAAATACCTTATCTAGCATGTCTTACAACTGCTTCCTTAATTCCTCTAGCTCAACTAGAGTCATCCTATATGGTGACTTGGATATTGGCTCTGTTTCAGGTGTCAAGTCTATACAAAATTCCATTTCTCTATCCGGTGGTAATCCCGGTAAGTCGTCTGGAAAGATATCAGGGAATTCTCTAACCATTGGAATGTCATCCATATTCGGATGTGTTTTGTTCAAATCCACAACATAAGTAATAAAACCTTTAAAACAACATTCATGTCATGTATACACCAATGCATTCTACTTGTCACAAAATTCAAGATTTCATTACTTCTCTTAAAATCTTACAACACATTCTTCGGGTAGAGAAAATGTAATGGACTTAGAATGACAGTATAATACAACATGATTGGTAGCTAACCAATCCATTTCCAAGATTATATCGAAGTCAAACATATTTAACAAAATCAAATTAGCCGCCGTGTACTTATCTCTTACCCTCACTTTACAATCTTTATACACTTGTTTGGCTAATTGACTAACTCTCATCGGAGTACTTACTAACAAAGTCCCATTTAGGTATGTGGGTTCTACAAGACCTATCAACTTTGATGCACATGCAGGTGATATAAAGGAATTGCGTAGCACCAGAATCAAATAAAGCTATAGCTTCCAAATTAAAAATCAGGATTGTAACTTTTATCACCTCAGAAGAGGTATCTGCTGATGCCTGGTCTATCGCATATACCCTGCCTTGACCCACAACTTGCTTCCATTTTTTTTTAGTCATGGCTCTCTTCCTTACAGGAGGTGTTACTGTAGGAACTTTCTCCGACTCTTTACCCCTCTGTGGGACTACCTCAATTGCTTCTGGACAATCTCTTGCATAGTGACTAAGCCTATCACATCTGAAGCATCAAGCACCCTGAAAATGACAAGGCCTACCACCATGATATTGACCACATACTCTGCACTGATCAGTAGTTGGTCGGGGTCCACCAATCACTACACCCCTAGCTGGTGCCTGAGTCGGATGCATAAAAGGTTTAACAGCCTTTTTTTGTGACTCATCTACCTCTCTTCGACGCTTACTCATAGTTCTCCGTCCAAATCTGGTACTCTTGCCATTACCCAGTTTCCTCGGACCCTTGTCCATACGCCAACTGAACTTTGAAATTTACAGGTTATAGCCCTCCTCACACAACTGGGCCCGTCGTACAGCCTCTCTGTATGTAAGAACATCAAATGGGGCCAACTTAGCTCTGATCAAAGGCCTCAACCCGTCAATAAACCTACGGACCCTAATAGCTCACTCCTTCTAGAGTCTGGATCATACCGACCCAATGAGGTGAATAGTGACTCGTACTCATCAGCTGCTTGATTCCCTTGAGTCAGATTCAGAAATTCCATCTGTAACCTACGTCGAGCGGTGTCTGGGATGTATTGCTCTCTGAAAACACCCAAAAACATATCCCATGTGACTACCATACCTGGAGTTTCAACATAGGCCTGATGGACTTCCACCAATACTCTACCTAGCCTCTCAATACAAAGGTCGCAAGTGCTACTCTTTTCGTAGTTGAACATCTACAGAAATCAAACAATTTCTCTATCTGGCTTATCCAGTCCTCAGTCACTGCTGGATCTTTTACTCCACTGAAAGAAGGAGGCTTAAAATCCATAAAATGCCTCAACCTCCCCATATCATAATCATATCCATACCCCAAATCATCATCATCATACAGCTGTGGGGCAACTAGATGAGGTATTGGTCGAATATGGGGATCTTATGGCCTAACCGGTTCAGGTTGTGCAGGTGCAGCATTCTCAGGTTCCGGTGCAGCTACTGGGGGATTCAGTGCAGCTTGTCCAGCTGTACCAGGTATACCCTCAAACCTGGCCATAATATGACCCATCATGGTCATCATTGTACGCATATCTTCATCTAATCGGGCTACCCGAGGATCAAAAGCCTCTATCTGTTCCTAGGGATCATGACTAGCTGACGATCTACTGTGCCTCTCAATCCTATCGTTTCGCCCCAGAGCTCTCAATCTCTCTCCCCTCTTGCGGTGTCTCTCAGGCATATCTCACACACCTACTAACTTTCTTGCATTTAGAACAAACTTTTAATTCACTACCAGCTCCATATACACATTTGTATCTAAATATCGCACAGTAACTTGGGGATGTATGTTTCTTAGTCCTAAACATCGACTCACATCAGACCAACTAAGCTCTGATACCAAATCTGTCACACCCCACTTTTAGGTGCCCTTTATCCATACATACACTACTACGGTTGGGTTATGAGTTAATGTAATTACTAAATTCCATACATTTATAGCGAGAAAATTTAAAATTTTAATTCACACTCCCAAGTATGTGTGTAGATATACAAAATCAAATGTATAATATAATATCCTTACATAACATCCCCATTCAACTGTTTATATTTTCAATTCATAATTGTGCGATACATTATAATAGATACAAAATGCTCTTGTGTATACAATTCTTATACCTTTGCCAACTGGTGGGAGCTATCCAATATAAAAAGGGATCTAGAGACCACCGCATTGTCCTACTTCTCAGTATCTAGAGGAAAAAAATAGTGGGATGAGCAACCACATCTCAGTACGGAAAAGAATGCTAACAAGTAGATACTGTACTATCTACATAGCTTATGCATGCATAAATAAAACCATGTTTTAATATAAATGGAAATATTAACAGAAAATGCATTTAAACATTTATTTCTCATAGGCATTTTCATGAAAAACCATGTGCAATACTTCCAATTAAAACATGTCATAAAAAAATGCTATCACAGTACAAGCATTCAAATCAAGAGATTTATCAAAACACAATATCTCTTTGCTTTTCTCAAATCATTTCTTTCATCAAATCTCTTTCTTTTCTGAGTTTTCTCAATTTCTCTTATCTCTTAGACAAGCATGAAATTATCGGTAATCTAATATCCACGACATATGACCATAGTCAGTGATCCCAAGCCTCACTGATCAAGTGTGCACAAGGCATCACTTGCCTGAAGGGGGGATGGGTCAGTCCTACCCTTTGGCTCATCTCAATCATCATCATCTTTCTCATTAACTCACGACAAAAGGTATGCCATGTGTCATCTACGAGATACTCGTACCCACGTGCACCCAGCACGATACATAGTATACCAACGGACATCTACATAGTTCAATGTATGACTGTGGACCCGGTCCATCCACCCTACTTCGATGAACTCATCATCCTGAACCATGTCTCATAACCAGGTGAGCAAATCAGCGTGACACACAATCATCGCAAGGCTCCAGCGTGGTATCTCTCAGTGCGAGCAACAACTTTTAACACTGTATCATCTCAACTTAATAAAAACTGGTGCGAGCAATGCTCCAGGACTTTTCTCAAATCCATCGTGCGAGATGAACTCCAGTACGACATATCAAAACCATGAAAACAAGTGCAAGATAAACTCCAGCACATTATAATTATAAAAACCACGTGCGAGTCACGATCCAGCACGGTTTACCAAAACATGTAAATATATGCGAGTAAAACTCCAGCATAATCAAAATCATCAAGGAAGGTGTGAGCTAGAGTTCCAACACTAATTCACATCTTAAATATGATAGATGGCTATTTTTTTTTTAAAAAAATCCAAAACATGTTTATTTACTAGCATCTCGTCCCATGCTAAACATGTAAAACTAGCCAACCTACCCATCATCATTTCTTAATCATAAAACAACGTATAGTTGTAAAAAAAAAAAATTAAAAACATGCATGTCAGGCTAGTTTCCTTCCCACATCCCATTTTCACAAATTATACCATAATACATTTCCATTCACATATGGTTTAATAGTTAAGCATAATTTTTCTAGCGTCATAACTACCAAAATCACAGTAAAAATACGTACGAATATCTCTATCACTAACATACAGTCCCTTACCTCGAATCGTGCTCGTATTTCCTTCATCTCGTTTGCTCCGTTCGCGATTTGGGTTAATTGTGTTCCACGTATTTCAATCTACACATGTAAATCGTTAAGTTATTTTCTTTTTCCTTCTTCTAAACATACACACTGTAATTTACTTATCTATTCATACTTCTCAAACGTTTAAATCTCGTTTCACCTTCCCACTAATATCATTTTATCATCTCTTAAGCTCTCCCTCACTTTTCCATGGACTTTCTCTTCATAAATCCCTCTTAATACTACTCACCCATCACTACAATCATCATTCCTATCAATATTTCACATATTATCCAACCCACAAATGTCTAGAAATCCATATTAAAAGCTTGAAGGTTGAAGAGCTTACCTAGCTTAGTCTTTTTCCTTAGCCCAAACTTAGGGTAGCCAAAACTCCTTCTTTTGGTTACACCAATGTGTGATTTTTGGGTATGTTGTTCTCCTTACTTCAAGGAACAACTTTACCTTCTTAAGCTCCTTTAGATTCTTGCTAGAATGTAGTGATTTTTAGAGTGAGAAAGCTTGGTGGTTTGAAAGAAAATGGCAGGTACGGGTTTGGTCGGAGGAAAATCTGATTTTCAGTCTAAATCTCATGCCTTTTTTATAGATGCAGAGATATGAGATCGATCTGGTCCTTGTGAAGATCTATCTCTACATGGTTTGGTAGTCATTTTTACCAAACGTAACTACTACCAGATCGATCTTCTTCCATGATGAGATTGATCTGTTTGCAAGCAAATTTCTCCTTGGAGATCGATCTGCCTCTTGTAGGAGATTGATCTGCTCCTTATAGAACCTTAAGGAGATCGATCTGTCGCTTAGGGGCGATCGATCTCTTCCAAGCCGAGAGTTAAGGAGATCGATCTTCCTTCCCATGAGATCGATCTGCCTAGTTCTATTCGACAATTTTTGGGCATTTCATAAGGGGAGATCGATCTCTCCTTCATATAAGATCGATCTCTCATCCCCTGCACCCTCATTTTCTGTAGTTTTCTGCAGATTTCCAATTGTACACTTACCCGCTTTTGCTTCATACCTCAATTCTCATTTTGTGAACATTTAACAGACAATGTCATTCATTCTACATAGTTCATAGTTAATGAAACTTATGCACACAACTTAAAATCATGGATGTTTCATTAAATCTCATAATTATTTACATCCTTTATTATTTATACACTAGTAAAAATGTACATATACATATATACATCATAGCCTCTTAAGATATCCTTGTAGCATTACAAGTATTACACAACCGATGACAGGGCCTTCAAAATGTATTGGCTAGAGCTGGCCGAATACCTCGCCGAAGGTATGTCATCTTCCTATACTCGGAGCGTAACTCGGCAAGCACGACCTAAGAGAGCTAATCTTGTGGTCATTGATAATGAGTCAAGTGATTTGTACCATATGACCTTAGGTATTAATTCATTTTAGTCATCATGTGATAGAATGAGGAGGATTAATGTTTCTCGCTTGAGATAGGTCATCACGAGTGAGGGTTCTTCTAATACTCCTTCTCATTCTTAAAGTCCTCTAGCTGCTAGAGGATAAGGAAAAGGGTTCCATAAGAATAAATCTGCACCTGTAGCTGTTGTAAGTTAAAGCAGCTCGCCTCAACTTGAGCCAATTCATCGTAAAAGAGTTAATAATCGCACTCAAACTGAAGAGGAACCTGCTGTAGAGAGGCAGCATGTTGAAGAGCCCACCGGCGACTCTTCAGCAGAAGCTTATCCTCTCCCTGATAGTTATCCATTAGGAGAGGATTTAGATTTAGTTATGTGCTATCCACGCCTAGAGGTTAGTCAGAACAATAACTTATTGGGCAACACTTATGCTATGGGTTTTTGAGGGCCTTCACCCCTATATGTGACCTTCAGTTTCTAATGAGCCAATTGCTTCACCAAAATGTCGAAGTGTGTCAAGTCGTCGCCGCTAGGATATAATTTCACTTCTCTTGCTTTAGATAATTACATTCTTTTTTGCAGATTAACTCGCATTATTATGTTTTCTATCATAGCTCATGATGCGGGTTACAGCTTTGGGTAATCAAATTTCCCACTTTCAAGCGAGGATCGATATCATGGTTGAATTAGCGGAAAAGCACGCTGAAGAGGCGGTAGAGGCGAGGTCTAGTTTAGAGGAGACTCTGAGGAAGGTGGAAGAGGAGAAGAACGAGGCTATGGAAGCTAGGGACTCTGCCTTAGCTCAACTAGATTCCCTCAACAAAAAGCATAACAGGGCAATGGCTACAATGAAGGCTGACTTGCAAACACAGCTTGCCACAGAGCAGTCAAAGAATTCTTCCCTTAAAAAGAAGATTGTTGAGCTCAAAACCTAATTGGCAGGGTAAAGTCATAGGTTGAAGGAGGTCGCCACCAGAACCATGCAGAAGGCTCAAGAAAGTTTGGCAGTCGATGCACATCATTACAGGTTGCTCTACCGCAAGTCTACTCTCTTCATGATTAGGAAAAAGTTTCCTAACCTAGACATAAGGGATATTAATTTTGATCTCCTAGAATGGGTAGAGGATGACAAGGAAAACCTCAAAAATATCACTAAGAAGAATGTCTCTACCCTTCCTACTGCTGCCAATGCCCAAGCTACTGGACTTCGGCCTATTGGCGAGCCAATGCTTAATGATCCTCCTACTAACTAGCCTTATGTTGTAATTGATGATGCTAACGATGTTCAAGGGCACAATACTTAGACTAGCTCTGAAGTTGCTTAAATTTCTTTTACTTTTAATGCCATGTATTTCTTTTTATCTAATAGTAATTCTCACAGATTTTCTAATTACATTGTTCGCCTTTTTCAATTATTTACCCTAGCTTACAAATAATATTGAGAAACTGCTATGGATTGCATGCTCGCCTAATTTGTGAAAATAACAAACTAAAGTAACTAAAATGAAATAACGAAGTATCTTGGTCACCGTAAAATGGTCGGGATGAGACCATTTGTAAGACCCGATTTTAGTTAAAACACGAAATTAAAAATGCAAAAGGATTGAAATGAAATTCTCAAACACGTTGAAGAGCAAAATGGTCAAAAGATCGAAAGCCGGTGTAAATTTGATAAGAAAATTTAATTAAAAATATGGGATTGAGAAATCTTGATCAATAACGAAGAAATAAATTTATTTCGGGTTAAATTGATCAATATATAAATTTATTGGAAATAATCGGGATTTTTAGTTTGAAAAATAATCCCGAAAATAATCGAAAAATATACCAAAAAGGGTTAAATAAAATAAATAAATTAAATAAAATTAAATAAATGAATTTAGAATAAAATAAGAAATTTGTAGATATTTGCAGAATATTTGTGAATATTTTAATGATTAAAATATTAATAATAAAATAATTGAATATAATAATAATAAAATAAATTAATAAATTAAAAAAAAAGAAAAAAAAGAAGAGGAATCAGAAAACTATCGGGGAGAGAGAAAATCACAATTAAAACCGAGGATGACCAGCGCGTGGCTGACCGACCCACGGCCACCGGGCATCGACGGCCCCGACGAAGAGCCAAGGAGAAAGAGGGGAAGCCGGCGAGCAAGTTGGCACCGGCGACGCGCACCAAGGATAGCTGAATTCGGCGAATGGAGGAGGAGAAATCAACGGGAGAAAGGAGCTCGATTCTGGGGATCCACAGGAGCTGGGCTCGAACGGAGGCCACCGGTGTGATCGGGAGGATGAGCCGGTTCTTTTGAGACCGGTATCGACCGATGAAACCACTGAAATTCGACGGATCGAGGGAGAGCAGCCGTGGAGGGAGAAGACGAATCTGGCGACCACCAGCGAGATTCCACCAACCCCGACCCCAGCCGAACACTCCCCCAGTGCAGGCGCACCGTTTGGCGCCAGAAACGAGCCGAGAACCGATCGAAAATGCCATGAACGGAGACGAAAAGGTCTGAACCGGTACGGACCGGTTCAGCAAAGAGGTGAACTGGACTGAACCAGTTGAACCGGACCGGTCTGAACCGGGTTGAACCGGACTGAACCGGTTCTGCCAAGAAAGAAGAAAAAAAGGAGAAAAAGGGAAAAAGAAAAAGAGAAAAAAATTGAGAAAAAATCTCGGCGATGTAATCGAGCTACGGGTAAGTCAGTAGCAATCGAAAATGACCGCTTTAAATTTTGGAATATTTTATTTAATTAATTTTCGACTGAAAATTTACCAGAAAATTATGAAATTGTGTAGCTCGACAATCGACGTCCAACGAGAGCTCGAGATAGACTCGATTTACGTACTAGCATGGAATCTTGGGTAAGTAAATCTTATTTACGATAATTGCATCGTTATGCGTGCTTTGGATTTAATTTTCGCATTAATTAAATTAAATTTTGGGAAGTCGGATAAATTGTCGTAAATAATAAATTTAGCTATTGGAGAATTAGAACGAGGCTCAAGAAATTGTTGGTGGGCCCAATGAGCCCAATAGGCCTCGATAATGTGAAAATTAAGTGGAAAACGGGCTTAAGGCCGATTAAGGCCTATTAAGGTGCAATCGGACCCAATAGGGGTAAATGAGCCCAATGATTTAAATTAAGCCCAGAAAATAGGAAATACAATTAAATTGTATAATATCTGACTTGAGGAATAATTATACGCAGTTTCGAACATTGGGTTGAGAGCAGATCGGATTGCGTGACGAGACAGCAATGGAAAAAGAAAGGTCAGACTCCACAGAAAAACAAGGTAAGGGAATTCTACGGACTGCTAGAGGTAACTTTATGAAATTTCAAGTCATAAGCAGTCTTTTAAATTATCTAAAGGGTCTAGAAGTAAATAAATAATTTTAGTGCCCCGAATAGGCAAATTACCAAAATACCCTTGTTAAGGGTAAAATTTACAAATTTAGAAAAAATTGGGAAGAGCAAGAACAAGAGGTTCCTGCTCGTTCTGGAGGTGTTTTGATGCATGCATGAGTAGGCTGGCTAACCTTGAAAGAAAAATGCACAACATTGCATACTTTCAATGATGAAATTGTTTTGAAAATTATTTTAAGGAAACAGTGCCGCCTACGTGTTTTTATTGACATGTGACGTGCTAGAGCTCATCTCGCACGATGTTTTGATTTGTGTGATGCATGCATTAGTGCAGGAGCGAGAGCTCGCACTAGAGTTTTACATGCATTGGTGCTGGAGTCCAACTCGCACCAGATTTTATATATATGAATTCATGATTTTCGTGGTACGGTGCTAGAGTCTAACTCGCACCAGGTTTTATATGATTTTCGTGACAGGGTGCTAGAGTCTAACTCGCACCAGATTTTTCACATGACTTGATGAGAGTGCTAGAGCTTAGCTCGCACTAGTTTTACTTGAATTGACGAGAGTGTTGGAGCATCGCTCGCACCCCCCACTGATTTTTTATGAGAACATGCGATGAGCCGTGCTTGGAGCTTCGGGTAGACTGTGTGTCACCGATTAAATAGGCTCGCACGTGCGTTTTGAGACATGACATGAGTATAGAGATATGATATGGGTCCACGGAGTACGATGTACCGTGCAAGTAGCATGGAGTATGATGTACCGTGTGGCATCTTCGGATGTGTGGTATCTTCGGATATGTGATATCTTCAGATACAGCATCTACAGATGCGTGAGATCGGATAAGACTGACAAGATGGACTGACCCACCTCTCGGCCGGTTCCCGATCATGGTGAGAACCCACACACTAGGATCCGTGTAGCAGAGGAACTCCCGAGGACACATGGCCATAGTCCTGGTTATTACCGATATACAGATATTGCCTAGTCTCGCATGTTGATGATCTTGACGATGATTGAAACTGGGTTTTAAACTAAATTTGCATGATGTTATTTCCATGCTTTTTAAACCCATGTGTGATGTAAACTGATTTTCATGGTTTTGTGTGAGTCAGGATCACCCGAAGGAGGGGTCGAGTCCTGACTTTATTGTGAAATTTTTAAATGAGAAAGAAAGGATTTAAAAAGAGTTGCATGTTGAATTTTTCATGCGAACGTGTTTTACATGACATCATGAATCATAGCATTAGTTTTGAAGTGTGTGGAGAAAGGGTGGTTTATGCATGGCACCACGTTCATGTAGGTAGTATGGTTACCTACTTGTTCGTAGGATTGCCTTACTGAGCTTGATGTGCTCACCCCTTTCATTTTCTCACACAGATAATCTCCAGTAGATGTGGAGGCGACTGAGTACTGCATTCCGGATATCCGCTGCTGCCCATCATTTAAGGTACATACACTTCTACATATTGTATCTAAATAAGCATAGCACAGTAACATGTTTGTAAGTAACTTTAGGGGATGTATAAATATTGTAAACATTTATAAATGACTGAGAAAGAATTAAGTTATATGGTAAATGAATGGTGGGACTGGCATTGACGCACAACCCAATTGTTAGTGGAGTGTGTTCACGATCAGAGGACAGGTAAACATGAAAGAAAATAATAAAATGTAAAAAATTTACTCTGATTTTTGGGTAGTTTTGGGTCGTGACATATAAAGGTGGTATCAGAGCAGAAATTGGTCTGATGTGTGTTAGTGTCAGTAATTAGGAAATTACATCCCCGTGTTACTGTGCTTGGTTAGATACAATAGTGTATATCGAGATGGATTTTAACTAACAAATGGTTGAGAATGCATGAATACCTAATATTAGTCGCAATAGAGAAGGTAGAGCACGAGGCAGAGGTGGTAAAGGTAGACTTGAGCCTGTTAATTGTGCTGAGTTGACCTATGAGAATCAGGATGAGATTGAAATAGAGGTTTATATTGAGCATGCCTCACAGAGTCCAACAGAGAGATCGGACAGTATTGAGACACGCTTCGCGAGGTTGAAGCGGAGTGTGGAGAATATTTTGGGAGCAAATTGCTCAGAGTATGCATGGGATTTGAGGGTGAGACGGAGCATTGATGGAAGTCTGCTCGACCCAACTTAAGAGTTAGACATCCAAAGTTGACAAGAGAAATATTTTTGGATGTATTCCGGTGATAGAATATCCCGGACACTGTTTAAAGGGAATGATAGATAAAATTCCTTACTCTGACCTAGAGGATTGATTTATTGACGAGTATGAATTATGAGAATGAAACTCGGTTATATTCTTGGGCAGATTTTACCTCGACACTATGAACAGTGACAGTCGAGATGTCTAAAAGTTTATAGAAGGGCTCAGATTGTCAATTAGAATCTGATTGGCCCCGTTAGATATCACTACCTATACCGAGGCAGTGCGCAGGATATAGTTGTGTGAATAAGATCGAGTGTTGCACGCCTCTGAGATTGGGAAAGGTAGTAAGGGCCAAAATAGAGATAGAAAGAGAATCGAGAATGATAGAGATGGCAGAACGAGAAAAAAAGGGTAGTTTGGTAAAAGATTTGATTTGATGAGTTATGGGCTAAGATGATTGGTAAGGTCCCAGTGCATCCAATTTCGGCACTCTTGAGGGGTATTGTGACTGGAGAACCCCGACCTGATCCGTAGCAGGGTAAGCAGATTAGCAGTGTGATCACTGTAGAATGTGTGGTAAATACCACGAAAGTAGGGTTTACACCTACTTATTATTGATGAAAATGGTCGTGAAGTGTGGTAAGACGGATCATTTATTATGATTTTTCAGAGTTGGGCGAGATTTCCCCACAGAAGGTAAAGAGATAAAGAAAACCCTGTTGAGATAGTTGCATTGAAAAGGGAGGCCGCAGCCGAAGAGAAAAGGAAAGTAGGCTGTTAGATGAAGGCGAGTGTATATTTTGGACCAGGACGCTACTGATGTTTCACAGGATGTGGTGAAAGATACCACACTGCTTATGAATAAAGAAGTAATTGTGTTAATTGATCCTGGTACCACGTATTTCTTCATACCACCTTCATTTGCATATAAGTGAGTAAAAGACATGAATGCCTACACTCTTGGGCACAATGTTGATAAATGAGTACCCCAATAGAGGAAGTTAACTAACGGAATAATTATGAAGAGATTTTAAGTTGAAAACGGGGGAAGAAGTATAAGTCAGCCGATTTTATTCAATGGACTATAAATAATTTAAAGTAATATTTGAGAATAAAGTAGTCGGCTGCATATTATGATGTTCAGATTTTTATCCTAAGATAGTGATATGGTTACCCCTGAAAAGTATACTGTAAGTTTTGATAAGTAATAAAAAGGGGTGCAACGGTTGAAATTAAAAGAGCAAATGATGGTACTCACGAAATGAATAATGACAGAGTTTCGTTATAATTGATATACAAAGGAGATACTCTTTAAGATATGTTTGATCCTAAATACAAGATGTACTGGAGTAAGAGGAGTATGTAAGGTAAGAATATCTATGATACGTGAAGTAATTAGGATTAAAGCAATTAGTAGCGAATATGAATTGTGACCACAGGGACTGATATGTAAAGTAATTGTGGTTAAGTCTAAGGGTTAATAAAGGTATTTCAAAATACCTCCCCGCCTGAAGACTTCACAGCGTCTAGAAATATATATATAATCTATAACTTGAAATCGACCGTGGCAAGATATAAATTTAAAATTTGGATACTCTTACTAGTACGATAAAGAACTATAAAATTCGATTAATTATGAATGTTAAAATATTAAAATTTAATAAAAGCTGTTAATATAAGAAAAAAAATGATGCGGGTTAGTACCTGGAAACAGAAGCAATTTTGAAGTGATATTATACGCTTATGCGTATATAGGTTAAGGATATGGGTGATTGAAATATGTAATGGAGCTCAACTACAATGAGTTATTTAAACTTTACCTGGACCAATTTGTCATCATCCTTATTGATGATATGTTGGGTGTAATTAAAGTCCAGGGCGATTTATAAGCAAGAATTGAAAAATTGCTTTTACAGATGGTTGCTGTGAGTTTTAAAAAGGGTATACTTTGTTGACACGTTTAACTAAGAAGCGTGGTATTTGAATGAGATGATAATTGGGATGATAGATGTGACATGAATTTCGGTGTAATGAAGTATGAACTGACCACCGTGATTATTTTCACCATACCCAACAGCTCAAGAGGTTTCTCAGTGTGTATGGATACCTCAAAATCATGAATGAGCTGTGTATTGATGCAAAAAGGGGAGATAGTCGATTGTGGATCCAGACAACTCAAGGATCATAAAATAAACTATCTGACCCATGATTTAAAGTTGGCAGCGGTAGTACTTGTATTGAGGATATGGTACTATTATGTACATGGTGAGAAATTTTGGGTATGCACTGATCATAAAGCCCCAAGTATCTGTTTTCACAGAAAGAGGCGAATATGAGAATACATAGTGGATTAGAGCTTCTGAGAGATTTTGATTGTGAAAAATTGTACCACCCAAGAAAGGCTAATGTAATGGCTGATACCTTGAGCAGAAAGAGCCTCGGATGGTATTACATATGATGGTCAGGGAGCGTGAGCTGCTAGAGCAGTTATGAGCCTCAATAGTGATGTGATCCCTTCTGATGATGACAGTGGTTGTGAGACAGCTAGCCTGAGACTAGAACCGGATGAGAGTGCCCGGATTTGACAGGCTTAGCGTGATGATCGGCATGGTGTCGATGGTTTGGGTCAGATTCAGAAGGGTACAGTGACAGAGTTCATAGGGAGTGTCGATGATTTACAGAGAGGTTCAGAGACAGTATAAGTGCTCCCAGGACCACAGTTGATGAGATAATAATATTGTCAGAAGCTCACTCTTTGGGATATACAGTGCATACGGAAAGTAACAAATATATATATATATATATGAAATCTCTGAAAAAAGGTATTGGTGGTTAGATGTGAAAAGAGATATGGTAGAGATTGTGGAAAAGTGCCTAGTATGTCAGTAGGATAAGATAGAGTATTAAAAGTCTGCAGAGTTATTGCAGCCTCTACCTATATCGACACGGCATGGAAATGGGAGCAAGTCTCCATGAATTTTATGATGGGTTATAGAGGACTCAGATGAATCACGAGGCTATTTAAATGATAGTCGCTAAATTGACTAAGTCTACCCACCTTCTGGTTATGAAATCCCCAAATACTCAAAGTGTGTATGAGGATTCAGGTATAAGGAAGATTGTGGAACATTATGTAGCGTTCCAGTGAGCATTGTATTATATAGGGATTCCCACTTCACTTCCCACCTCTGAGAATATTTTTCAGGAAGCTACGGGAACCTGATTTAGTATTGCACAGCTTTTCGTCCTCAGATAGATGGTCAGCTAGAGAGGACTGTACAGGTTCTGGAGGATACGATGAAAGCGTGTGCCATTGATTTTATAAGCTCCTGGAATGATCAGTTATTACAAATTGAAGTCGTCAATAACAACAGTTGTCACTTGAGTATTGGGATAACAAGATATGAGGCATAGTATGGCCGTAGGGGTTGTTCCCCGACTTGGATAAGAAAAAGTAGGTGACAGATAGAAATTTCTTCTAAATTAGTATAATAAGTCTATGAGGATGTTCAGTTGAGGGAGAGATTAAAAACACCTCAGAGCAGACAAAAAGCATTGGAATTCACCGAAGGTGAATCAGTATTGTTGAAGTTATTTGTCCTAAGGGAATAAGGACATAACGAGACTCGGGAAGAAGGCAAATTGAGTTTTGCTGAATGGAATTTTTGAGAGATTGGACAAGTGAGAGATAAGACCTGTAGGTTGGCATTATCACCTGAATAAACAGGCATCCACGATGTGTCCCATCTTTTGATACTTCGGCAATACTATCCAGATCCAGCATAGGTGATCGGATATGAACTCCAACAGTTCAGCTCAAGTGCAAATATAAGTATATTGAAAAAGTTGATTCGGGCATTAAATAGGAAAGAGAAAGTATTGAGGTTTAAGACGATCTCCCTAATTAAAGTCCTTTGGTAGTAATACACTCCGGAAAGGTCACAGAAGAATTAACGAGTATGATATGAGAAAACGTACCTGGAGTTATATATGGACTCATATGACTTGGTTCTAATTTGGAGGACCAAATTCCTTAAGTGGGGGAGATTATGTAAGACCCGATTTTAGTTAAAACACGAAATTAAAAATGCAAAAGGATTGAAATGGAATTCTCAAACACGTTGAAAGGCAAAATGGTCAAAAGACCGAAAGCCGGTGTAAATTCGATAAGGAAATTTAATTAAAAATATGAGATTGAGAAATCTTGATCAATAACGAAGAAATAAATTTATTTCGGGTTAAATTGATCAAGATATAAATTTATTGGAAATAATCGAGATTTTTAGTTTGAAAAATAATCTCGAAAATAATAGAAAAATATACCAAAAAGGGTTAAAATAAAATAAATAAATAAAATTAAATTAAATTAATGAATTTAGAATAAAATAAGAAATTTGTAGATATTTGTAGAATATTTGTGAATATTTTAATGATTAAAATATTAATAATAAAATAATTGAATATAATAATAATAAAATAAATTAATAAATTTAAAAAAAAGAAAGAAAAGAAAAAAAGAAGAAGAGGAATCAGAAAACTATCGGAGAGAGAGAAAATCACAATTGAAACCGAGGATGACCAGCGCGTGGCCGACCGACCCACGGCCATCGGGCACCGACGGCCCCGATGAAGAGCCAAGGAGAAAGAGGGGAAGCCGGCGAGCAAGTTGGCACCGGCGACGCGCACCAAGGATAGCCGAATCCGGTGAACGGAGGAGGAGAAACCGACTGGAGAAAGGAGCTCGATTCCGGCGATCCACGGCAGCTGGGCTCAAACGGAGGCCACCGGTGTGATCGGGAGGATGAGCCGGTTCTTTTGAGACCGGTATCGGCCGGCGAAACCACCAGAATTTGGCGGATCGAGGGAGAGAAGCCGCGGAAGGAGAAGACGAATCCGACGGCCACCGGCGAGATTCGACCAACCCCAACCCCAGCCGAACACTCCCCCAGTGCAGGAGCACCATTTGGAGCCAGAAACGAGCCGAGAACCGGTCGAAAACGCCATGAACGGTAGCAGGAAGGTCTGAACCGGTACGGACTGGTTCAGCAAAGAGGTGAACCGGACTGAATCGGCTGAACCGGACCGGTCTGAACCGGGTTGAACCGGACTGAACAGGTTCAGCCAAGAAAGAAGGAAAAAAAGGAGAAAAAGGGAAAAAGAAAAAGAGAAAAAAATTGAGAAAAAATCCCGACGATATAATCGAGCTACGGGTAAGTCAGTAGCGGTCGAAAATGATCGATTTAAATTTTGGAATATTTTATTTAATTAATTTTCGACTGAAAATTTACCCGAAAATTATGAAATTGTGTAGCTCGACAATCGACGTCCAATGAGAGCTCGAGATAGCCTCGATTTACGTACTAGTATGAAATCTCGGGTAAGTAAATCTTATTTACGACAATTGCATCGTTATACGTGCTTCGGATTTAATTTTCGCATTAATTAAATTAAATTTTGGGAAGTAGGATAAATTGTCGTAAATAATAAATTTTTTAGCTATTCGAGAATTAGAACGAGGCCCAAGAAATTGTTGGTGGGCCCAATGAGTCCAATAGGCCTCGATAATGTGAAAATTAAGTGGAAAACGGGCTTAAGGCCGATTAAGGCCCATTAAGGTGCAATCGGGCCCAATAGGGGTAAATGAGCCCAATGATTTAAATTAAGCCCAAAAAATAGGAAATACAATTAAATTGTATAATATCTGACTTGAGGAATAATTATACGCAGTTCCGGACATTAGGTTGAGAGCAGATCGGACTGCGTGACGAGACAGCAATGGACAAAGAAAGGTCAGACTCCACAGAAAAACAAGGTAAGAGAATTCTACGGACTGCTAGAGGTAACTTTACGAAATTTCAAGTCATATGCAGTCTTTTAAATTATCTGAAGGGTCTAGAAGTAAATAAATAATTTTAGTGCCCCGAATGGGTAAATTACCAAAATACCCTTGTTAAGGGTAAAATTTACAATTTTAGAAAAAATTGGGAAGAGTAAGAACAAGAGGTTCCTGCTCGTTCTGGAGGTGTTTTGATGCATGCATGAGTAGACTGGCTAACCTTGAAAGAAAAATGCACAGCATTGCATACTTTCAATGATGAAATTGTTTTGAAAACTGTTTTAAGGAAACAGAGCCGCCTACGTGTTTTTATTGACATGTGACGTGCTAGAGCTCATCTCGCACAATCTTTTGATTTGTGTGATGCATGCATTAGTGCAGGAGCGAGAGCTCGCACTAGAGTTTTACATGCATTGGTGCTGGAGTCCAACTCGCACCAGATTTTATGTATATGTATTCATGATTTTCGTGATACGGTGCTAGAGTCTAACTCGCACAAGGTTTTATATGATTTTCGTGACAGGGTGCTAGAGTCTAACTCGCACCAGATTTTTCACATGACTTGATGAGAGTGTTAGAGCTTAGCTCGCACTAGTTTTACTTGAATTGACGAGAGTGCTGGAGCATCGCTCGCACCCCCCACTGATTTTTTATGAGAACATGCGATGAGCCATGCTTGGAGCTTCGAGTAGACTGTGTGTCACCGTTTAAATAGGCTCGCACGTGCGTTTTGAGACATGGCATGAGTATAGAGATATGATATGGGTCCACGAAGTACAATGTACCGTGCAAGTAGCATGGAGTACGATGTACCGTGTGACATCTTCGGATGTGTGGTATCTTCAGATACGTGGTATCTTCGGATACGGCATCTTCGGATGCGTGGGATCGGATAAGATTGACGAGATAGACTGACCCACCTCTCGGACAATTCCCGATCATGGTGAGAACTCGCACACTAGGATCCGTGTAGCAGAGGAACTACCGAGGACACATGGCCATAGTCCTGGTTATTACCGATATACAGATATTGCCTAGTCTCGCATGTTGATGATCTTGACGATGATTGAAACTGGGTTTTAAACTAAATTTGCATGATGCTATTTCCATGCTTTTTAAACCCATGTGTGATGTAAACTGATTTTCATGGTTTTATGTGAGTCAGGATCACCCGAAGTAGGGGCCGAGTCCTGATTTTATTGTGAAATTTTTAAATGAGAAAGAAAGGATTTAAAAAGAGTTGCATGTTGAATTTTCCATGCGAACGTGTTTTACATGACATCATGAATCATAGCATTAGTTTTGAAATGTGTGGAGAAAGGGTGGTTTATGCATGGCACCACGTTCATGTAGGTAGTATGGTTACCTACTTGTTCGTAGGATTGCCTTACTGAGCTTGATGTGCTCACCCCTTTTATTTTCTCACACAGATAATCTCCAGTAGATGTGGAGGCGACTGAGTACTGCATTCCGGATATCTGCTGCTGCCCATCATTTAAGGTATATACACTTATACATATTGTATCTAAATAAGCATAGCACAGTAATATATTTGTAAGTAACTTCAGGGGGTGTATAAATATTGTAAACATTTATAAATGACTGAGAAAGAATTAAGTTATATGGTAAATGAATGGTGGGACTGGCATTGACGCACAGCCCAATTGTTAATGGAGTGTGTTCACAATCAGAGGACAGGTAAGCATGAAAGAAAATAATAAAACGCGAAAATTTACTCTGAGTTTTGGGTAGTTTTGGGTCGTGACACCATTATCCTGTAGTTAGATGTGAAAGACACCTATAATTCTACAACTCACAGATGTGAAGAATAGGTACTTGGCTCGAGTGACGTTTGTTTCTGGGGCATGGCCTGAGGTATGGGATGACTAGTAACGACGATCCATAACTTGTCATATATTGGGGCAAAACTAGAATCAAAGGTTCCTGAATCATACGAAGTATACTAGGGCAAAGCCTAAAATAAAGAGTTACTAAGAATGGCTACAACACATAGGATATTGGATAAATGAGAAATCTTTCATTAACTGTCGTTCCCATAAATCTAAGGGCTACATCAAAGGGGCCCTTATCCGAGGACTTACATAGATTATTCCTATTTTAGTGGTATAAGTAAAATGACATTTCAAATAAAGGACTTGCACATAATATTTCTTCAGTGTAGAGCATTCTAAGTTCTCGAGACTTCTTTTACCTCCACATCGGCTAGCTTGGATGCCCCCTACCAATTACCTTGTTGACTTGATTGGTTACTCCCAAGTACGTGATAGTTTCTTCAGTTCTCCTGCAGGTTTGCTTGCTTCGCAACTTCACAGCACTAGATCTCCTTCCTTCAATTTTCTCTCATCCACCCTTCTATTGTAGAATTGGGCCACTTGTTGTCTCGTGGTTGTTCTAACCTTAGCTTCATTCATAGGTTCTTCTAGGAGATCCAAATTAGCTTTGATCTGAACCTCATTTTCTGCGTTGATCGGCTCAGAAGTTCTGAGTGAATAATTTATTTACATAAACCCTAAAACAACATTGCCTTATTAATTCAATACTCACATTTATGTGAAATTAATTAAAGTTACACAAAAAATTACTGCATATACTTCAAGAATTGCATATTTTGAATACAATTGATTTTGGTAAATTGATTATGTGAATATTCTTAAAATTACAAAATCACTAATCAGATTGACTAGTACTTGCTTGTTGTAAGAATGGTCATGAAAATTTTTTGATGATTATTTTGTTATTTTTAACGAGATAAAAATAAAGCAATGCATAATGGTGGTTGCATAATTTACCAAGATCTCTAAAAGTAACTATTTTCTCTTCCCTCTTGGATTGCTTGTTGTTTTGAAGGATGCTTGGGAAGAAGAAGATTCTGGTTTGGATATAACATGATTTTCTTATCCTGCCGATGGGCGATCATTCAGGTTTATATTCAACCAATTTTGTCTTATCCTCTACAACATACTATGGAATAAACCTAATATTGTTTGAGTTATTCCACTAGCCTCCATTAATTTTGTTTGTGCATGCAACTATCTCATATATAAAATGATTTGAATCACTCTCTAAGGTTATGGGGCATAATGAACTTGGAGGTAGCCTTGAGAGTCGATTCATCTCCTATACCCATTACTGTGAGCTCTTTGAGGACAAAGTACTAATATGAATTATGTGAACACTAAAATGAGAATTCTCTGATTATATATGGTATACCATTAATAAGCATATCGGAGAAAATGTGATAAATTAATGATAATCACAAAGTATTTATGGTAGAGACTAGTTTTACATGTGGCAAATTCTGAACCACTTCCTTTTGAGGTAATGAGTGAAAGATTTTTCAGGTTCGCAGATCTCATTTAGTGTACCTTGATGGATAATATGGCATTTTAAATATCAACAATGATATTGTCATCTAAGAGAATGAGATCTTTCGGGTTAATACATACATTCTGCCCTCATGATGACATATGTCAATATTGCTGCTAGAAGTAATATTATTAAGAGGTCTCAATAGATGGTTATTTAAAAAGGAAGAAATTTGTCATGCTCATTTCCCATTTTGGTTCCATCAATACTTATAATTATCGAAAACCATAGGAATCTAAAAATGTATGCCACTTTTATCATAAACTTAAGCATAAGAGGACAAATTGCAATAATCTTATAGATTGAAATGTGTGTGAAAAGGCATTCTGTTAGCTTTTATTTTGGATCCAATTTAGGAGATATACCATTTAATTATTGGTGGTTGGATACTAGTGTTGTTATTGAGAAAACTAATAGATAAGCATTTAGAGACCAAATAAGGGGAAATAATTGTAAATATGGGCAAATGGGGGGGTTAAAATCCATGCTAAAACATAACAGTTGCCAGATTATTGATACATGCCTGTACATAGTTTTGGAGCTACTATCAGTTTATACTTTTCATTCTGATAACGAAAAAGTATTTTCGTTACGTAACAACATGTGTATTTATTCTAGCATTCTAAGTGATTGATTATATACAGTAGAATTGTACCCCAGTATTGGGTAAATTTTCATTAGTTGTGATGTGACCGTTGATTCTCATTATAGTGGAATAGATAAGAAATCTATCATGTTGTGGCATACGAATTAGGGACATTCTAATTTTGGCACATGCAGAGATTGCATTAAAAGAAATCTTACTGCTAAGTTTGTGTACATGATTGGTAAATAAGGAGATTATTAGGAACTGAGTTATATCAACATTGGTAAATGATTTCCACATACAATATTTAATGGATATAGGCATTTTGATTAGCAGATAAGAAGACCATTCTAGTTTAGATCATGTGGAGTGAGAGGTCTGATCCTATAGAAGCTTTTAAGCCTTTTGATTGATTCTGCTGCATAGCTTACAGCAGGTAAACTGCTTAAGGCAATGATAAGAGAGATGTGATGAATACTATGGTCGGTATAATAAAACTAGGTGAAATCTTATACTGCTTTTTGGGGTTAAGTGCACTATAGGATTATGTGTTTGTACTTGGTATAATGTGCTTGGAACACCGAAAGTGAATGAGATTACAGTAGTAATCAATTGTACATTTTGGTACAATATATGGTGAGTCACTCCAAATTTTTAGAGTTCAAGTGGAGTAAGGTTATGAAATTTGCAATTTACATTTTGAGTAAAGCTCCAAGCAAAATTAATTCTCTAATTCATCATAAGTTGTAATCAAATAAAAAGTTGATTGTGTACCGCTTTTCACATTTAAGGTTATAAAATCAAGGCAAAAGCCTACAACTCGTAGTCAAGAAAACTCGACAAGAAAACTATAAGTGCAATTCTATTGGTTTTTGTATTGGTTAAAAAGATTATAGATTTTGGTTTTCTATTTTGTGATGCTAGAATCATTGAGCCAGACTGTGCAATCTATTTAGAGGATGACTCAGAGAGTGGGAGTTATAAACTCTATGAAGTCATTAAGAAAGTACATATTGTTGTGCCAATCCAATATATGTCTTATCTTTTGATAGAAAAAGGCCACAACCGAAAGAATCGCCAGTTGATCCCAATATTGTATTTCTAAACCTACACATGAACTTATAGAGGAATATGGATGTGAGATTCGTGTGTCTTCTAATTTTGGTGCTTGTAAGAGGCTTTATTGATTCGAACTTTTTGAGTTAGATATTTGCCACTCATGATAAGTTGACGCCTATGTTCTATAAAGATGCATGAGATTTATTTAAGTTGTCACATCATTGTAGACCAAAAGACTTTTGAGACCAAGTAAAAGATTTAAAGACAAATTTGGCTTAAGGCTTTAAATAAAGAAAAAGGATTTGGTTTTATAGAGACCTTCTCTCCTGTTTCTACCTAAGATTCTTTTAGAATCATGATGGTAATTGGTAGCTCATTTTGGTTAGGAGATACATTATATGGACATTAAAATGTCTAAATAGAGCAACCTAAAAGTTTGTGGTTCCTGAGATTGTCATTTAAGGATAACATTATTTGCTGATAAATGGATCCATTACAAGATCAATATGAGTGATTATGTATTTTGGTGCTCCAAATTAATGATATCCAATAACAATCAATAACACTAACCAATTGTATAAGACAAATTTCATGTCGTCATGTCACTTCAAAATAAAAAATCTAAGTTAGGCCCCACTTTGTTTTTGGGATTAAGGCATACTCAGTTGGTCTCTAAAAACCTACATTGAGTGTGTTAAGTATGTTTGGCGTATACTATTCTCCTATTAAGGTGCCCTTTTGTGAAAAATGACATACTCTTAAAATCTGTGTCCTCAAGTCCTAGTAACTGCAAATCCTGTAATAAAGAGCCGAAAGCTATAAAAAGAGTGTTTGGATATTAGTAAATTCGATGTTTTGGGTCTAGTTGAATATTATGAAACTGATTTTGCATACTATGTAGATGATGGAAACCAATATTTAGTTATACATTTATGTTAAATAGATCAGTTATTTCTTGAAAAGTGTGAAATAAACACTTACAGCGTTCTTGACTATGGAAGCTAAGTATGTAACATGCTTGAAAGCTATATAAGGAGCCATTTAAGTTGTAAAGTTTCATTTCAAGGCTGGATTCTGTGTCTGCTATTCTAAAGTCCTAGAGATATTTGTGGTAATATTGTAGCATTTGTTTTCTCTCTCAAAATGTTGAGTGTCATAATGATTTTGTCTGAGAACTTTACCGTTTGACGATTTTGAAACACAAAAAATATAGAATCGCCACCAATCTTTTTTATTAAGTGCGTTGGGTAACCTAAAAACTCTTTTTAACAAAATTTCAAAATTAATTAAGTTTTATTAAAAGAACAATTTAAAAGGTCTGCAAAAATAAAGGTTAGTTCCAAAGTACGGTTACGCATGAAGAAAGATTAGTACCTCACAACGCTCATTAAAAAACAATACAATCTTAATTGTGTTATCCTTTAATTTTAATGAAATGATCTTAATTTAATATTTAAAATAATTCATATTTTATTGTAACCAATTTTTGTGTTCATTCTCAAAATCATTTTTTTATTTTATTATTTTAAAGGCTATCTTTTATTTTATTTTTTGAAAATAAATGTGAACTTTTTTATATTGAAAAATTAAATCAACAATTTCAAATACTTTTGGTAATATTTAAAATAATATTCTTACCTAATTTTTTTTTTTTAGAATCACTACTTGCGGTTTTTATAGAATCTCATCTTCGAAACATTCACACTTTATTTTAATACTCAAATGAGTGCATATGATGCAAACAAATAATGCATGATGAAAATGTATTTTTATCATAATTTTCTAAAAATACTTTATTCACTTATTTAATAGAATTGAAAAATCGCACTAAATATTTGTGCATCTCATAACATCTCATCATATGAAGAGTGTTTACTTAAGTTTAACTTTATTATTAATTTCTTTTTATTTTAAAAAAAACCTTATTTATTTTATTTTTAACAAAAATCTATATTATTAAAAAATCACATTAAATATTCCAATATTCTAATAATATTTAATAAATTTTTTCACTTAAAGATCAATTAAGAATCAATATTTTTGGTTTTTGTAACATCGACAAAATTTAGGTCAATCAAAACTTTATGACTGTTATTTAACTCGTAAAATATTCTCTATTTTTGCAATTTAATCTTTCCTTTCAAAACATGACAAATAATAAAAATCCATTTTCTAAAGATTATGTGTGCAATGCAGATATACACATGTGCCAGCAACAACAATCCCAAACTTATGGCTAATTAATGAATTAATAAGCAATCATGTCAAACCAAAGCAAATCAAATCTGGACACATCCAATATTCACTCAAACTAAATGAACAAACAATTAAATAGTCGAAACAACAAGCATTCAAACTATGAAACATAAGATTAGGTGAACAAGTGAGTATAAAACTAAAAAAAGAAGAAGCAAGTTTCCATACGTATTGACTAGTCAAAACAAGTATTTAAGGGATTTTAATCAAAGCAAGCATTAAACAAGTCAGAGGAAAAAAATAAACCCTCTAGCCTTTTCTTCGACCGGCGTCGTTGCTTCCTTCTCCAACACCGAGCCAAGCTGCTTCCAGCGGCTCTCCTCCCTTTCTTTTCAAATGGTTGTCCGCCGCTTCCCTCCTCTTCGATCTTTTTTCCTCAAATCCTTTCCAATAAGCCTAGATCTTGACTTAAAATTCACGCCAACAACCTCTGCGAACTCTGCTTTCCTCCTTCAATATCAGTCTTTAAAAGACCACACTATCCCATTGTTTTTTGTTTGCTGCGGCTTCCCTTGAAAGAGGGAATGTGGTTTTTTCTTGTGTGTTTTTTGGTTGATCTGTGCTTGTTTCCTTTGGGTTTGGAACTCGGGTTCTGGGTATGTAGGCTATGGGATCCGAGTTTGGCTGTTGGCTGAAGTTGGGACTTTTGTGGCCGGTGGTGAAGGCTGTGTGGTGGTGAGGCCGTAGGTGATGAAAGGGCTGTTGAGGTTCTATGGTGTCAATGGAGGCTAGGGCTGTGCTGGTGAGCCTGTTACAGGGGCTCAGGTCTGTGTGTGGTGGTGCTAAGGGTTGAACTCTGGTGGGGCTTGAGAGGTTGGGTCGTGTGTTTTTAAGCAGTAGCTGAATCCCCTTTGGGGAAGCAGTCTCGGGTTGGGTTGAAAATGGCCGTCCCCGTTCTCCCTGGTGGTACTGTAGCTTTAGGTTTTTAAACCAATTAGGATCCTCCTCTTGATCCCATCCTTCTTGCTTCTGTCCAAAGGTTTTTTAGCAGCTGGATTAAGCCATCAGAGTGGCTGCTATCGGGATGGGGACTGGTTGTCATGGGGATGAGGAAGTTGCAGACTGCCTGGATGGCTGATGGACACCTTAGGGAGGCTGTTGCACAGCACCAACTTTCTTCTGTATATTTTTTGCTTTAATTTTTACACCTCGGTTAAAAAGAATATAAAAGAAAAGAAGAGAAAAGAAAATAATAATAACCACCAAGAGAGCCTTGGCCCATTTGGAATTGGGCTTTCGAGGTCACACAATTCACCAGATTTGAAATGGGCGATGAAGCCCAAATTTAAAATGGACAAATATGACATTTTAATTGACCCAATTTAAATCATAAAATTAATTCAATTATGTTCCATTAGGGTGTAAGTGATACAGTGGTACTCACAAGTTACTCAAATTTGACTTGAGTAAAATTCGAATTCAGCTCGATTTTAGTCGAGTCGAGCTCGAGCTATCGAGCGAGTCGAATTCGAACACTTAGATACTCGACTCGATTAGCTCGCGAACCTATTCGAGTCTCGAGTTTTTATATATTTTAATAATATATATTATTATATAATAATATTTATATAATGAGTGAAAAAGCGAGCTCGAGTTTGAGCTCGAGTTGAGTCTTAGAATCGAGCTCGATTTCGAGTAAAAAATCGAACTTATATAATCGAGTCTAATCGAACGAACTCAAGTAATTCGAACTCGTTCTCGAACCGAGCTCGAGTTTAAAAAGTAAGGTTCGATTGAGCTAAAGTCGAGTATCGAGTACCGAATTTTCGAGTCGAGCTCGAACACCTAACTGTATCGGCTCGATTCGATTACACCCCTATGCTCAATTACAAACAAAAGCACAAACATTAATAAATTTAAAAAATCAATTGATGCCAAATTTACTTAATAATATCGAAACAAAATATATTAATTATGGACAAAATTTGGTGTTTATACGGAGAATTCCTCACGTTTCAAATATTAAAGATGTCATCTCTCAATTTGTTAGAGAGAACGTAATGGAATCCATTGACAATTGGATTATAAAGCACATAACTAAATAGCTCACTCTAATTAATCCACTAACTAAGAGTTTGGCTATTTAAGTGTTTTGACGACATAAAATTTGTATGAAGCATATAGAGCTTTTGTTGTATTAAATTAGTGAGCTCTATGTAATGAAATCAGTTGTAAATGTATTGATGAATTCCTACTAGCATATATGCAGATTCTCTTTGTGTGCAATCTGATGAATATGTCATTTTACTGATGAAACATTCCATGTTAGTTTCATGTGCTTTTGTTGAAGTAATACATCATTTAGTTTAGATGCATGGACCTAATGGAAATGGACATTTGGTTCTGTTTTCATACCATTTTTATTTCACACTTTTATATTATGATTTAGTAAAGTATTTATTCGTTGGTACAATGCATTTTGGGCTTATAAATACTTATTGTTGATTAAAGTGTTTGTGAGTTTACACATTTATACATTATCGATACAATGCATCATGAGGCTCATAGGTGCTTGTTATTGATAATAGTATTTATAAGTCTACTCATTTATACCCTATCCATACAACGCATTTTAAGGCTTATGAATGCTTATTTGTATTATATGATATTTTATTCGATGACTTTTCTGTTAAGGTGGGAGAATGTTGGAATTAATCTCATAATTTGGTGGATAAGCTAAGTTTTATCATAATTAATATCATATTAGTAGTATATTTTGTCTAAATTGTGACTTTATAGTATATATTATACATGTAGTAAACTCATAGTGAGATGAGTTTAACATAAATCTTTTGAAGAGAGATTCCTACTCTCGATATATATATATATATATATGAAGCTGACCCGTATCTCAAAAAACAAAGAAATGGAATGAGAGTAGAAACTATCTTCTCACTTACTCTCCTTCTCACCCTCTCTCATTCTCTCTCTTATGCAGGCTTGGAGATAATCACCAAAAAGCATTCGGAGTGTGCTTCAACATAGATATAGCGGCATTGAGTTCTCGTCTGCATCCATTTTTATAGTGTTTCAATATCATTTTAGTGATTTGATGAGTTGATACTTAGTTTTAACAAATCCTCGTTTTGAATCACCCGGTCTATAGCTATTAACTATGTTACCAATGATTTGATATTGTTTTTCAACGACTGTCAAACTTATTTAATACTCTTATTGAATGAGTTATCTTATCTAAGAATATAAAACTTGAAAAAAAGTTTATGCACAAGATTACTATCTGGAACATTGAGGTAACCATGAACTCACCTTTCTTATATCTTATCATTTTCTGAAAAATATCATTCTCACTTGTGTTTCTAATTTGTTCATTTTATTCAGCATGTGACCAAACTATTTACTAAGAATTGCTTGCCCAGATCCACAGCCGATCTAAATTTGTCACTCCCTAGCCAAAAGCATGCATGGACTGTGAACATAACAAAATCTTCTCAGGCGGCAGGAAGAAGTTTGTTAAGGAAAACAAAATCAAGGCTATTGATTCGTGCATTTTCCAAATGCTTGCACCAAAACATTTCCAAGTTCTAATCCACCGCCTTCGTTAGTATTCATGCGACCTGTTTTAGCAATATTTGATTATGATCTTATTCTATCGGTTGTAATGATGTTTGGTGACTGTAACTCTTGTATTAAAGCTCTTTTTTCTGCTTGGCTTATGCTTCATATTTAATTCTGTTCCTCCCAATATTTCATGAATTGCATCAAAGCGTGTGAACCTGCAGCAGGGCTACATACTAGTATATATAAATGCTAAAAGAAGTTAATTTGGTCAAACTGATCTCATATAATTAAAGTCCAAGGGAGAAAATTTTTACCAGGGTTTTGTGCATGATCCATGATGCCATCTCTTTGGTCTATCCTCTTGTTTTATTTAATGGTAATGGTAATGGTAATGGTAATGATGATAAAGCATCATGCGGAGTTAGATGCCTGTAAAGTGCAAAGGGCCATGTGAATCTGAGCCCTAAATGAGGGCTGAAGTGGACCTAAAACCGCTCCTGCAACACTTCCCATTTACGGTTAAGTCCCCATGTTCCTCATTTCGTTTTTTCTTCGGTCTCTACTATGGTGAGTCAGTGTCAGTGGTGACCTTCACTGGTAAAGTCTTTCACATTTTATTTCAAATCACATTTTAAAAAGAAAGACCCCACTTTAATACTGCTAAAAAAAAATTTAATTAGTGTAGTATTCAACTTTCTGGGGAGACTAGGATTTCAACCGATTGATTTAGAGAGAGAGGGAGAGAGAGAGGGAGAAAAAGAGATGTTTCAGCCAATTTGACTAGTAACTGATGTTTATGAGCTAAGTGGGATACTATGATGCAGACTAGCAATGAAAATGCTAGACAAACTGGGGACCAATGGCTACCCTTTGCATCCTCTTTTACAAAAACTAATATGCATATTGTTGGATAGGGCTTGTTACTAAAAACAGATTGAGGGACATGTGTCCTCCCTTCTCTATACAAAAATAAACTCTCGTTATGAATTTTTTTCACTTAAAAATTCAATAAAATCATACATAATTGAACCAATCCTTCGAATTTTCTTGCGTACAGATCTCTATTGTTTTATGATATTTTTATATATATATATATGGAAATTGGGAATGAGAGGTGGAATTTTGTAGTTTTGCCGAATGAAATAAGGAGTTTTAGAAAACGTATAGTAACTTGCTTATCGAATAAATTCCTTGTTCCTATACACGCATCACCTAAAAAGTTGCAGACAGTTTTACGAGGTAAAATGCATTCTTCTTTTTTTCTTTTTCTCTCTTCCCATCCTGTTTTTATGAACTACAAAACTATACAAAGTTCTTATTTTAGCTGCAGAAGCCTTTAGTTTCCATTTTATCATTACAATTCTTTGGGCCCACTTCTCCCATATTTGAGCTTCTTTACTAAGAGCTTTTCCATTATTATTATTTGTGACCTAAATGGTTTTAGAAGCGATAAAAGAGTATAATTCTCAGAATTCATCTTTCCCTAACTAAAGGTAGACAAGATTAAGGTACTTGTTGGGTAATTGTGGGATGTGGAAAGATATCGATCAAGAGGATTGAGAACCAGACAACTCGACAAATCACCTTTTTAAAGCGACGAGCTGGGCTTTTGAAGAGGACCCACGAACTTTCTTGTGCTTTGCGATGCTCAGATTGGGCTCATCATCTTCTCTAGCACTGGCAAGATGTGCCAGTACTACAGTGAGCCTTATAGGTGGGTCTATACCCCTATTCATCCTCTACTTACTTTTTTCATTCATCAATTCATTTCATCTTTAGGGCACGTTTGCATGATTAATCCATATTGCTTAGAAGAAAGTTAACCCTTTTTTTTCCTGATCCGATGACTGGGTCTGAGTTTCATCTCTCTACCTTGGCCAAAAATTGCTTGAGAGAGCTTGATTTGACCAAGATTTGGTGGTTTTGGTTTGCTCTAACACGATATAACAACCATAACAAATTGTATTTATTTCTTTTGTTTGCTGACTCAGCTTATTAGTTAAATTGTTATACTAGCTGTAACAAACTTTCCTTTGTTTTCGAATAGCTTCAGCTGATGAAGCTTCTGTATATAAGATCCTTCTGTGTAAATGATTTCAGTAGATTCAATAATAACAAAATCAGTTTATTCACAAATTTTGTCATGGTATCAGAGCATTTTTTTCTTTTCGATTCTCTTTGATTTTTCCTGGCTCTTTCTTGCTCGTTTTTTTTCTCTTCTCCAAACATATCTCTTTTTTGTTTCCTTCAGCAATGAGGACTGACGAATCTACTGTGATGAAAATAGATGAGTCAAATTCTTTTTTCATTCATCCGAAAGAGAGCCCGGCCTTGGTTTTAGTTTCAACGCCACTTACTGGATTCAATTATCACTCATGGTCTTGTGCGATGCAGATGGCTTTGCTGTCGAAGAACAAGCTACAGTTTGTTGATGGATCTATTTCTCCCGTACAGAAAGAGGATCCTCTGTTTGCGGCATGGAAACAGTGCAATACTCTTGTGCTTTTATGGATTTTTCATGTTGTTTCTCCATCAATTGCACAGAGTATTCTTTGGATTGATACTGCCAAGGATGTTTGGAATGATTTGCGAGATCGCTTTTCTCAGAGTGATGCTTTGCGTATTTCAGAGCTTCAAGAGGAGATCTACACTTTTCAGCAAAACTCCTTATCGATAACAGATTACTTTACTAAACTGAAAATGCTCTGGGACGAACTTTTGACTCATAGGCCTATTTCTTCACACTGTGTTTGTGGTGCTGAGAATATTGCTTGTCAATATCAATTAAATGATTATGTCATTAGGTTTCTTAAGGGACTTAATGATGCATACTCCACTGTTCGGACACAGATTTTATTAATGGATCCGTTGCCTTCCATTAATAAGGTTTTTTCACTAGTTATACAACAAGAAAGGCAACTGAATGTTTCTCTTACTTCTCAACATCTTGAGTCAAATGTTCTTGCTAGCAGAGTTGTAGTTGGATTTAGTTCTACTGCTGAAAGTTTCAAGCGATCTATTACGAGTAATAGAACGCCAGTTTGTTCTCATTGTGGCTATACAGGACATATGGTTGACAAGTGTTAAAAAAACACGGTTATCCACCTGGTTTTAAACCAAGAAACAGATCTATCACTGTGAGCTGTGTTGAAGCTACTAAGAATTCTGCTGCAGGTTCTTTTGATGTGCAGCCAACTGTTCAAACTTCTGATATTAGCATTATTCGATCTTTTACTGACTCTCAATATCAGAAGTTACTTTCACTAGTTCAATCAACTACTGAGGATTCTCCTTCAGTATCTTGTGTGAAAACAATCTCTGACATTGGTCCTAGCTCAAGTATATTGGCTAATGCTTATCCTTCGAATTACACTTCTGTTTCATCACAATACATCTTAGACACAGGTGCTACTGATCATATTTTTTACTCTCTTGATCATTTTGATACTTATAAACCAATTGCCACATCTTCTGTTAAATTACCTACTGGACAATATGCATCTGTATCTCATGTAGGAACCGTCAAACTTGCATCTCATCTTATTTTAGAAGATGCACTCTGTGTGCCTAGTTTCTCTTTCAACCTCATTTCAATTAGCAAACTAACTAAAACAGCTCATTGTTTTCTTACTTTTTATCCTAATGTTTGTATCATACAGAATGCACAGAGTATGAAGATGATTGGATCAGCTAAACAGTCGTTTGGTCTTTATTAACTAGTGTTACCTCATTCAAATGTTTCATCACATTTCCATTCTGTTTCCTCATGTACTGTTTCACATCAGTCTTTTAGCAATATTTGGCATTATCGTCTAAGTCACCTTTCAAATAGCAGAATTAGGATTTTACATAGTCTTGATCCTACGATCACTGTACAGAACAATTTCCCTTGTGATACATGTCATTTTGCTAAACAAAAACGTATTCCATTTCCTGTTAGTACTTCTATTTCCAATGCTCTTTTTCATTTGATTCATATTGACATTTGGGGACTATATCTGATTGCTTTTTGTATGACCATCATTATTTTTTAACTGTTGTCGATGACTATAGTAGATATACTTGGCTGTATCTCATGAGATTAAAGTCACAGGCAAGAACTTTGGTTCAACATTTTTGTAAAATGGTGGAAACACAATTTGATTCTAAAGTCAAAGTTATTCGGACAGATAATGGACAAGAGTTTAACATGGTTGATTTTTATTCTTCCAAAGGTATAATTCACCAATCTTCCTGTATACAAACACCTCAGCAGAATAGTATAGTTGAGAGAAAACATCAACATATATTAAATGTTGCTAGAGCCTTAAAGTTTCAAGCACATTTACCTAATCAATTTTGGGGTGATTGTGTTCAACATGCTTTTCATATTATAAACAAGATACCTACACCAGTACTTAAAGAACAAACACCTTTTACCATGTTATTTCAGTAGCCACCTAATTTTTCTCATCTTAGAGTTTTTGGTAGTCTGTGTTATGCTTGTACTTTAGTTCATGGACGAAGCAAGCTAGAGTCTCGAGTAGTTACATGTATTTTCATAGATATTCTCGAGGTCAAAAAGGTTATAAGTTGTATAATCTTTCTACTGGCAATGTTTTTGTTTCACGAGATGTTCTAATCTATGAGCATATTTTTCCTTTTTCCCAGGAAACTACCATAAAAGAACTATCTAATATGCTCAATTCTTTTCCAACCTCTATTTTGCCTGTTCATACTCCTATTCTTTCTGGTTCTTCTCCTTCTAAGATCTCTTTTTTCTGGTGATATTTTTTCTACTGATGTCTTTACTCCTTCTACTCATAATTCTAGTCCAATATCCTCATCAGAACCTGTTACTGATATTTCTTCACCTTTACTTTCGGACTGGTTCCCTTCTTCTCCTTCTGTTTCCACCCCACATGTTAGACGATCTTCTAGAACTAAAGTACCACCTACTTATTTGCAGGATTATCACTGTGCTTTAGCTGCATCTCAGCCATCTTCTCGTGTGCTTGTTGATCATCCATCTTTCTATCATCCTTTATCCAAGGTCTTTTCTTATAATAACTGTTCAACTCATCATAAAGTTTTTTCCAGTAGCATTGCTAGTGTTGTTGAGCCTAAGACTTATAGTCAGGTTGTTGAGCATGAATGCTGGCAAGAAGCTATGCAGGCTAAATTGAATGCTTTGGAAGCTAACAATATTTGGGAAATAGTGGATTTACCTCCTTCTATGAAACCTATTGGTTATCGGTGGGTTTATAAGATCAAGCACAAGTCAGATGGTAGCATTGAGAGATTTAAAGTACGCTTTGTTGCTAAGGGCTATACACAGCAACATGGTCTTGATTACTTCGACACTTTTTCTCCAGTGGCTAGGATGACTACCACATGCAACTACTCTCTTGATCATTTTGATACTTATAAACCAATTGCCACATCTTCTGTTAAATTACCTACTGGACAATATGCATCTGTATCTCATGTAGGAACCGTCAAACTTGCATCTCATCTTATTTTAGAAGATGCACTCTGTGTGCCTAGTTTCTCTTTCAACCTCATTTCAATTAGCAAACTAACTAAAACAGCTCATTGTTTTCTTACTTTTTATCCTAATGTTTGTATCATACAGAATGCACAGAGTATGAAGATGATTGGATCAGCTAAACAGTCGTTTGGTCTTTATTAACTAGTGTTACCTCATTCAAATGTTTCATCACATTTCCATTCTGTTTCCTCATGTACTGTTTCACATCAGTCTTTTAGCAATATTTGGCATTATCGTCTAAGTCACCTTTCAAATAGCAGAATTAGGATTTTACATAGTCTTGATCCTACGATCACTGTACAGAACAATTTCCCTTGTGATACATGTCATTTTGCTAAACAAAAACGTATTCCATTTCCTGTTAGTACTTCTATTTCCAATGCTCTTTTTCATTTGATTCATATTGACATTTGGGGACTATATCTGATTGCTTTTTGTATGACCATCATTATTTTTTAACTGTTGTCGATGACTATAGTAGATATACTTGGCTGTATCTCATGAGATTAAAGTCACAGGCAAGAACTTTGGTTCAACATTTTTGTAAAATGGTGGAAACACAATTTGATTCTAAAGTCAAGGTTATTCGGACAGATAATGGACAAGAGTTTAACATGGTTGATTTTTATTCTTCCAAAGGTATAATTCACCAATCTTCCTGTATACAAACACCTCAGCAGAATAGTATAGTTGAGAGAAAACATCAACATATATTAAATGTTGCTAGAGCCTTAAAGTTTCAAGCACATTTACCTAATCAATTTTGGGGTGATTGTGTTCAACATGCTTTTCATATTATAAACAAGATACCTACACCAGTACTTAAAGAACAAACACCTTTTACCATGTTATTTCAGTAGCCACCTAATTTTTCTCATCTTAGAGTTTTTGGTAGTCTGTGTTATGCTTGTACTTTAGTTCATGGACGAAGCAAGCTAGAGTCTCGAGTAGTTACATGTATTTTCATAGATATTCTCGAGGTCAAAAAGGTTATAAGTTGTATAATCTTTCTACTGGCAATGTTTTTGTTTCACGAGATGTTCTAATCTATGAGCATATTTTTCCTTTTTCCCAGGAAACTACCATAAAAGAACTATCTAATATGCTCAATTCTTTTCCAACCTCTATTTTGCCTGTTCATACTCCTATTCTTTCTGGTTCTTCTCCTTCTAAGATCTCTTTTTTCTGGTGATATTTTTTCTACTGATGTCTTTACTCCTTCTACTCATAATTCTAGTCCAATATCCTCATCAGAACCTGTTACTGATATTTCTTCACCTTTACTTTCGGACTGGTTCCTTTCTTCTCCTTCTGTTTCCACCCCACATGTTAGACGATCTTCTAGAACTAAAGTACCACCTACTTATTTGCAGGATTATCACTGTGCTTTAGCTGCATCTCAGCCATCTTCTCGTGTGCTTGTTGATCATCCATCTTTCTATCATCCTTTATCCAAGGTCTTTTCTTATAATAACTGTTCAACTCATCATAAAGTTTTTTCCAGTAGCATTGCTAGTGTTGTTGAGCCTAAGACTTATAGTCAGGTTGTTGAGCATGAATGCTGGCAAGAAGCTATGCAGGCTAAATTGAATGCTTTGGAAGCTAACAATATTTGGGAAATAGTGGATTTACCTCCTTCTAAGAAACCTATTGGTTATCGGTGGGTTTATAAGATCAAGCACAAGTCAGATGGTAGCATTGAGAGATTTAAAGTACGCTTTGTTGCTAATGGCTATACACAGCAACATGGTCTTGATTACTTCGACACTTTTTCTCCAGTGGCTAAGATGACTACCATCAGAACTTTACTTACTGTTTCTGCTGCTAAGGGTTGGTATCTTTATCAATTAGATATCAACAATGCTTTTCTCCATGGTGATTTACATGAAGAAGTTTACATGCAACTACCCCTTGGTTTTCATTCACTATAACCAGGTAAAGTTTGTCGCCTGCTGAAATCTTTATATGGTTTGAAACAGGCCAATCCACAATGGTATTCCAAACTCACCACTGCATTGAGAAAGGTTTTACTTAAGCTGCTTTAGATTCTAACTTATTTTTAAAGAGTTCTGGTGCTTCCTTTATTGCTCTTTTGGTGTATGTTGATGATGTAATCTTAGCCAGCAATGATTCTTCTCTTATCCAAGATATTAAAAGTTATCTACATGATACTTTCAAAATCAAAGATCTCAGCGTTTTGAAGTTCTTTTTGGGGCTCGAGATAGCTCGTTCTTCTGCTGGCATCAATTTATCACAAAGGAAATATGCCTTAGAACTTTTACAAGATACTAGTTTTTTGGGATGTAAGACTGCTCCAACACCTATGCTTCCTTCCTTTAAATTGGATCGTTCTTCTGGTACTCCTTTGTCAGATCCTTTATCTTATCGACAGCTTATTGGTCAACTGTTGTATCTCACCGCCACCAGACCTGATATCTCCTTTGCTATCCAACATCTTTCTCAATTTATGGAACATCCTACTGATTTGCATCTCAAAGCAGTACACAGGATTCTTCGATATTTGAATGGTAGTCTTGGTCAAGGCCTGTTCTTTACCTCTAATTCTACTTTGCTGCTTAAGGCTTTCAGTGACTCAGATTGGGCATGTTGTTCAGATACAAGGCGTTCTGTGACAGGCTACTGTGTTTTTCTTGGCAATGTTTTAATATCTTGGAAGTGTAATAAGCAAACTACAGTTTCTTGATCTTCTTCAGAAGCAGAGTATAGAGTTCTGGCTTCCTTAACGTGTGAAATACAATGACTTTTGTATCTTCTCCATGATTTACAAGTACCTCATTCTGATCCAGCCTTGGTCAACTGTGACAATCGCAGTGCTGTTGCCATTGCTGAAAATCCTGTTTTTCATGAACGGACTAAACACATAGAGATAGATTGTCATCTTGTTCGACAGAAAGTTCAAGCTGGAGTACTTCGTTTGTTCCATATTTCTTCTTCCTTACAGTTAGCTGATTTGTTCACCAAGTCACATCCCCCTACTATGTTTCATTCTTTGGGGTCTCGTTTTGGTTTTCACAATATTTATACTCCAGCTTAAGGGAGGCTAACACGATATAACAACCATAACAAATTGTATTTATTTTTTTTGTTTGCTGACTCAGCTTATTAGTTAGATTGTTATACTAGTTGTAACAAACTTTCCTTTGTTTTCGGATAGCTTCAGCTGATGAAGCTTCTGTATATAAGATCCTTCTGTGTAAATGATTTCAGTATATTCAATAATAACAAAATCAGTTTATTCACAAATTTTGTCATGCTCCTCCATCTGCCATGGTTCTGACAAAATTAGCTAGGGTTTCTTCCATTGCTTCTTTTCATGCCGAGCTAAGTAAACTTTCTAATGGTTAAGTTTCACTTTCATTCATTATCTGCTGATTTCTATATGATAATTTAGTTTCATATATAATTGACTCATTGTTTTAGTGTATATATGTTATAATTAAGAGAGATTCAGTGTCCTGCATAAGTAAGAAATATCATACAAATTAATTTTTCTCGCATTTCTCAAAATAACATCAGTAGTTTTCTTATTTTTTCAAAAACCAAATGTTTTTTAGAAAAAAGAATGAATCTGAGATTCATATATCCTTATTAATTGAAAAACATCTCTAGCCATATGGCATCCTCAGGTGAAGAGAGACTTGCATGCCCTGTTAAAAATATAATATACTATATTAAAACTAGCTTTTGCACATTTGAACTGAATTTTCTCTTGAAAATAATTCATGCCATGCGGAACATAGTTGTTATTGCCAGCGGCGGAGCTAGGGTTTCAAAGTAAGGGGGCCAAACTACATACATACAAATTTAAGTATTCAATGAAACATGTGATTAACTTGAAAATTTTTATTTAGCATTTAATATATTATTATTTTATCAAAAATATAAAAAAAAAAAAATACATGTGAAGAAGAACATTTCTTATATAAAAATAAACCATATAAATAAAAACTTGAAGTATGGAAAGAAAAAATATATAACTATTAAAAATGATTGGAAATCAAATATTATATTTAAAATAGTGCATGATGATTTTTCATAAGAAGAAAATCATTCGTATAGAAAGTTTTAACAAATTTTATCTCAATGTAGAGAATAAAGATTATGGGTAAGAAACTTTTATTTCATTTTGTTTCAAAACCTTGTTTCATGATTTTCATTTCTGAAATTTTTTTTTAAATGGTGCAATAAAATTAGGAAGAATTGACATAAGATCAATTAATCGATCAATTAAAAAAACACGTCTGAACTTAATCATTCTTCACACTCACAAGTTAACTTAAAAAATTAATACTAAAAATCTTGAACTGCATTAATTAATTATTTGTTTTGAATTTTAAGTAATATTTTATATAAAAATATTTATTTAGGACTATAAAAAATAATTAAGTGAAGTTATAATATTTTTATAGGACTGTAACAATAAAAAAATGCTTAAATAGTTTTCTTAACATATATCTAATATACAAAGTTTAAAATAACAACATTTATAAAATAAATTAATGAAAATTAAAATCAAATAATTTCTTTCATTGTATAATATGATATTAGTACTCTTGGCAAATTTGATTAAACTTTGATAACTGATTTTTTTTTTGTCTTAAAATTTAAACTCTTATAATTATGAAGATTGACTTTTTGTTTTTTGGGATTTAGGAGGAGAGGGGACATATTTATTTTTTTTGGAGGGGCCAAAGGTAGATTAAAATTCATAATACATACATATTAATATAAAAAATTTCAAAAATCTTGGGGGGGCAATGGCCCTCTCTTGCATCAGCGTGGCTCTGCCACTGGTTATTGCCTTGAAGAGTTCAGATTTTCATCGAATATATATTTGTCATTAACTGGGAAGTTTTCATTTCTAAGGATTAAAATGAAATAACTTAACGAATAAGAGTTTATAAGTATCTTAATTCGTACACTTTCCATTATTCAGGAATCAGGAGTGTTAAACATGACCAACATGTTTATGATATGATATATAGTACTATAGAATTTAAATGCTGCCTAAAACATCCATATCTTTTCAAACTTTATAATCTAACTCAATCCTGCATATCCTTCTCTAAAAAAATGTTAATGAACTTTCATTAATATTAAGAGAAACTTTTTCTATTACCTTTTTAATTAGAAGTTCCTAACAGTAAGTACTGCCTAAGATGCTAAATGAGCATGCACATCTAAATATATGCTGCATCAACAATTTGATGCCAATTCCATGAGCTAGAGCCTTTTCCAAGCCAATTCCAGAATCAACAACTAATAATAATAATAATAATAGTATTAGCTTAGGCCATCTAGGCTGGAAAGAGGTTTCAGATAGGGCAGTTATCATGCTTCACAGTGATATATTAGATACTTTATAGTGGCAGATTCAGTTCAGTGGTGCATGGAATGTGCGAATCAGTTTTTGCTAATTTATTGTCAAAAAAAAAAATGCAATGTCACATATACTGTCACAGAATGGAGCTAATAATTGAAAGGTACCAGAAGGTCACTGGGACTCGCATTCCTGAGCATGATAACCAGGTAAGAATCATAAATTATATATTTACAATATATTATTATTAGGCCCTTTAAAAAATTAAATTTGGCTTAATTATATGAAGGTATTTGGAAAATTTCTTTTCTTACACTTTCATTTTCTACGAGATATATAGGAACATTTGTACAATGAATTGGCAGTGTTGAGGAAAGAAACCCATCGTCTTCAACTAAGCTTGCATTGCAACGCTACACTGGTGAGGACATGAGCTCTATACCATTTGGAGGGCTTGATCAGCTTGAACAAGAACTTGAACGCTCTATCAACAAGGTCCGAGAGCGAAAGGTACTGTTTTATCATCTTCCATTGTCTTTTCTTAATTTCAACTAAGATCTCTTGAAAACTGACCCTTCGATTGTTTTCGTTATTATTATCATTCTTCGCGGTCTCTATTTTTCATTTGTTTGACGTGGAATATTGCAGAATGAGCTGTTGCAACAACAGCTGGATAATGTACGAAGAAAGGTGATGTGAAATAACACTTCTTTAATTTCCCTCACACGCACAGGCGTATGCACTCACATATGATTTCAACAGATCAAATACTCATTTAATTTTTTACTTTGGATGTGTCTAGGAGCGAATACTAGAGGATGAAAACAGCAACATGTACCGCTGGGTAAGTAAAGAATTCAATTGAACTTGTATTAATTCTCTCATGGAGTGTAACCACTAACCACTAAGTAGATTATCCTCAATGTTGATTTCTGATGTTATGGAGGAAAATCTAGGGGAAGAATTATCAAACGGGAAATTTAATTGGGTCGGTTTCCTAGTGATCATGCAGATTCAGGAACACCGAGCAGTAATAGAATATCAACAGGGAGGAATAGAAGGTAAGCCAGTGGAGCAACAAGTTCTGAATTCCCCTTCTACGGAGAACCTAGTAGTGTGCTTCAGCTTGCAACCATTCCTCCAGAGTTTCAATCCTATCAGCTCCAGCTTGCTCAGCCCAATCTTCAAGATTCAAATCTCTAGTATCCATTGTACAATCATCGACCGTATTTAGTCATTATTTATGTTACATGAAGCACCTAGTGGTCTCAATGCTGGTTTTTTCATAGTGTTTTGAAGTGACAAGTACGGAGTTTATTAATTAGCAGTTGGCTCGTTGAAACCTTAAAACCTGTGTGTAAAGTGGTAGACAAACAGGAAATTGTTCATGTGGACTACATTATTTCCCTAAACAAAATAAATCATTGAATGAGAATGTACGTATCTGAATGGATCCTTATTTCCTTACTAGAAGTTGCTAAGAAATTGTATCAAGTGACAATTAATTATCCAAATGATATATTAGTCATCCAATCGACATCTCCTTTCAGTTGTTTGCAACTTGCGTTCATTGTCAGGATATCTTGTGACAGTCTTTTGTTTACAATTTTGCAAAATGAGCAACGAGCAGGTTTTGAAGGAAGAGTCAGCATTGGGATCAAGTCTTATGTTCACAAAATTTCTTAGAACTTATAACTCATATATTTGGTTTAGAGAGTATGCTATGCTCTCATATTTGCGAAGTTAAACATTCAACTCAAGATTAAAACCTTTTTCCGTGTGTTTTTTTTTTCTTTTTTTCTTTTTTCCTTTTTCATGTACTACGCTATTAATAGAAGTATGAATTACTACTGAATTTCAATAAATAGTTGAAGTGGACTTTTTGAGAGTAAGAGAGAACACATTCGATGAAATTCTAAACTACTGGTGACTCTAGTAGTTGAATAAGCATCAAAAAATTGGAATCTCGCCCCTCCCCTGTCCGCTAATATTAATTAAGTTGACATAAGACAACTTTTGGACCTAATGATTATTAGAGAAAGCAAAACATGTAAGGTAGCTGAGGCTTAGTTTAATCAATGTAATTATAGTCCTTAGATGATTGTAGTAAAAACCAAATCAAACCCTAACTTTACCAAAAGACTTAAGGGGCTAAACGCGACAGAAAAGACTGCTCTTTTTTTGTATAATCCAATAGCATTATCATTATCATTATCAAAACTTTTATCTCATTACTGGGGTAAATTATATAAACCAATTTATGAACTCACGCGCAAGTCGTCAGAATAAATTCTCTTTCTCCAATCATTCTTATTTAATGTAGTATGTTCTTCCAACTATGTTCCGTTATATCTTTCTAGATTTTTTTTTTCGAGTTTTTTTCGATCTTCCCATAGCTTTGATCATTTTTACATCATTTATAACCTCCACTCTTTTAATTAGAGCGTCCATAGGTTTACGTCGTATGTGTCCAAACCAACATAAATAGCTTTTACTCATCTTATCTTTGATAGGTGTCACTCCAATCTTTTTTCGAATGTCCCATTTTTCATTTTATCTTTTCTCTTATATCCATACATCCATCGTAGTATTCACATTTCCACTAGACTTATTTTTTCTGTATGCAATCATTTAGTTGCCCAACATTCACTACTGTAAAGTTATGTTGGTCTAACAATTGTTATGTAAAACTTGTCTTTCAACCCTATAGGAATTCTATGATCACACAATATATCTGTAACATTTCTCCACTTACTCCAACCAGCCTATTTCCTACAGTCACATCACCATCAATTTCTCTATCCCTCTATACAATCGACCCCTAATATCTAAAATGATCCCACTTAGAGATTATCACCCCATCTAGTATCACTATGCTTCTATCTTTCTCTTTGTCTAGACTGAATTTACACTTCATGTATTCAGTTTTTGTTCTACTTAGTCAGAATCCTCTTGACTCTAATGTTTGTCTCCACAATTTTAACTTGGTATTAACCTTCACTCTAGTCTCAGCATACGGGACAATATCATCTGCAAATATCATACACCAATATACATTATCTTGGTTAGATTTTGTCAGCTCGTCCCTTACTGTAACGAACAAAAATGGACTTAACGTCGACCGTTGATGTAACCTTATTGTAATAAGAAATTCAATTGTTTGCCCTCCACACATCCACACTTGTCCTCTCATCTCTATACATGTCCTAAATTATTTCAATATATTTTACAGGGACTTTTTTCTTCATTAAAGACTACCATAATGCCTCCTTAGGTACTTTATCATATGCTTTCTTCAAATTATAAAAATCATATGAACATCTTTTCCTTGTACTCGAGAATGCTCTACAAGTTGTCTAAGAAAGTGTATTGCTTTCATAGTTGACCGGGCAGACAAAAAACTAAACTCATTCCTCGATATCTCTACAGTTTTTCTTAATCTTTGTTCTATCACCCTTTCTCATAATTTCATCGTGTGACTTATTAGTTTTATGCCTCGACAATTTGAGCAACTTTGAATATCTCCCTTATTGTTATAGAGAGGTACCAATGCACTATTTCTTCATTCTTTAGGCATCTTGTTAGTGCGTCAAATCTTATTAAAAAGATTTGTTACAACCTAACTTCAAACTCTCCAAGGCATTTCTAAACTTCAATAGGAATGTCATTAAGCCTAATAGTTTTCCATGTCTTCATCCTTTTTAGTGTCTCATTTACCTCTATCTCTTTAATTATGTGCATAAAGCATCGGTCCAAATCTTAAGAAGGCACCGAGATATTGTCCACAATTTGGATTTGTCCATCGTTAAATAGTTTGTTGAAATAATCACGCTAATTTTCTTTAATATCATGGTCCTTAATTAGAGTTTTTTTGTGCTCATCCTTGATACATTTTACAATTACTAAATCCCAACTCCTCTTTTCTTTTGCTTGCTCCAATCTATATATCTCTTTCTCTCTCTTCTTTGTGTCCAACTTGTTTTAAATCTCTTGCACAACCTTCGTCTTAACTTCTGCCACCGCATTCTTTGCTTTCTTCTTAGCTAACCTGTATTTTGTGAAACTCTCTTTAGTGTTGTTTATCTTCAAAGCCCTGTAACAATCTCTCTTAGCCTCTATAGCTTCCTTCACTGATTTAGTCTATCATGTTGCATCCTTTTCAATTGTTTGATACTCCTAGTATCTTCTTGCCCACCTCACGGATGTGTTTTGCCATCTTATTCCACATTATATTCGGGTTTTCCTCTGTTGTCCAGTTTTCTTTCTAGGTTCAATTAATTATACATACTACATGGCATTCTTCTTTTAGTTGCCACCATCGAATCCTTGTAACTCTTTTTTGTTGGTTCTGACGATGTCATTTATGAATTTTTAGGTCTAGGACTAACAATCTATGTTGCGCGGTAATACTCTCACCTCGAATAACTTTTTAGTCCAAGCAACTGCATCTATCTCTCTTCCTAGTCAAAAAGAGGTCTATCTGACTTGCATTCGATCCACTCGTAAAGGTTGTAAGGTGAGCTTCTATCTTCTTAAACAGTGTATTCACTAAGGTTAGGTTATAAGATAAAGGAAAATTTAGGATAGCATCTTCACCTTCATTTCTTACACCGTAACTAAAACCCCATGTAATGTTCTTAAAACCCTCTCCATTAGCACCTATATGATCATTAAGGTCACCAACAATACCAAGTTTTCTCCTATAGGTACTTCTTTACTATCTTATCTAAATCCTCCCAAAATTGTCTTTTATTAACATTATCAAGTCCTATATGTGGAGCATATACGCTAATAATATTCAAAACGCCCCTTCCTAGAACTAGCTTAACCAAAATAATTTTATTTCATTGTCTCTTAACTTGTACAACATCCTTTTGATATTCATTGTTAATGATGATACCTACACCATTTTGGTCTCTATCTTTCCATGCATATCAAAGTTTATATTACCAAGGTGCTATCTCTCTAGCCTTCTTCTCAACCCATTTGGTCTCCTAGAGACACAAGATACTAACACTCTTCATACACATAACCTCACAAATCGTCACTAATTTACCATTAAGCATACTTATGTTCCAAGATCCTAACCTAAACTTATGATTATGAACTAACTTCTTTACCCACCCTGTCTATTATGGTGTATGAATCTTTGCCTATTTGGCACCACATCTTGGCTTCGATGTGACGTGTCACTGCTAGGTGACCACCTAGTAACCTTTGCATATTTTTCACTACACCCAAGCTCCGGTGCTACTCGTCGCTGAGTAAGAAACGCCTCAACGGATTTCAATAGCATTTTAAGGAAAAAAATCATAGGTCATCTTCTGAAATCTATACTATGAATCATTCTTTGTAGAATTTCATTCAAAAGAAAGCATGTAGTCAATAACATTTGATTCATAAAAAAGATATTCTTGATTATCCTTATGAACCATTGTATAAATTTGTTCTGAATTAGGATGTGTTTCATATATTTTTATCCTGAATTAGGATGTGTTTCATTGTGAAATGCAAAGCTTTGAATGTGATGAGCTCCAGATATTTCTACACAACTAAATTCAACATACTTCTATCTACACTCCCCTTCTCTTATGCCTCTCTCATTATTCTTGCTTCATTCCATCGCTTGACAGCTCATAAACATTCGACAAGCCAATGTGTCTACCATCATGATTTGGGTCTAACTCAATTAGCTCTCTTCCTAGTTCATGCTAGATCAAAATTTTCATTTATTAAGCACTCATTTAGCATAGCGGCTTGCAATGATGCCATCGACTCCATAAGCATTTCATATAGAAATTGGTATGCCTATGCTACCTTCCTTGCTTGAGCCAAGACATCCACCATGCAAGAGTGATGCTCATTCTTAGGAGTCATACCATGTTTGCCAAGATACTCAAAGAAGTACCAAGCTACTGAGCTTCCTTCACTAATCCCTCATTAACATAAGCAATCAACAAACACAAGTACTTGATCTCATGTAATAATTGTAAAATTACTATACTATGTCACCGTACGTCTTTAGAATAACTCAAATTACTAAAATGCCCTTTGTGTCTATTTTGGTATAAACATGACCACTTGCATACGGAGAAGGTCACGGGCCCCACAGAAGTGCGCTTCTGCACACACATATCCAAATGATCTTAATATGATGATATATGACCTCAGGTAAAATTTTAAACACTTAAAAATTTATTTTTTGACTTGTCTCGATAAACGTGTAATAATTATCAAAATGACGATTTCATCCATAGGTCGATTTTTTAAAGGTATATACTAAGTTATGTCAAGCTCTTAACTCCTTATTCATTATTCGTTCCGAGATGTTAATCGATAAAACCGAAAAAGTGCTTAAATAAGCTAAATCAAAAGCTTATGATGAGCTTAATTTCACTGGATCCTACCACCTTAATCAGCTGTCTTCTTTAAAAAGCATAAAAATTCCCACGAAATTCATGGAAAATAGAAAAAGAAGAAACACACCATTTTCATTCACATACCAAGCTTGTCATCATTTTTTTCTCCCATTTTCAACCATTTTTGGCTCAAGCATAATCCTACAAACTTGTTCTACACACTTTCATCTACAACATATCCTAAATTCAAGGTAAACCTTATCATTTGAATCAGTTTTGGCTTATAGAAGAATAAATGGGTATGGTATGGTTTAGGCCAAATTCATGGAGTTTAAGTTTGATTCTGTAACGACCCAAAATTTATGGATATTTCGGTTGGGTTACAAGTCGATATTATGTTAAAACAATACTCAGTCTGATTAATTTTCTTTACTTAGTAACAAATTTTAAACAAAATATATTCACATTCTCCATACACATCTTGTAGACATTACTATACTTACAAAAAAAAAATTAGATACAAAGGAATTGTTTAAACCTGGGTATACCTTCGATACAGAATATGCTCCGCGAAATCATAATTGTGTGGAATGCCTTACTAACGGAAGTGATCCCAGCTACAAAGGGACTCTATGAAGGAAACTAAAGGGATGAGCTCAACATGCTTAGGAAGAAAAACACATGGCAGGTAGATAAATACACTACCTATATACTTATGCCACAAATGAGTTTCTCATAAAATATACTGAGAATTTTCAGTTCAATAAAATCATAAATGAAAATCCAGAAATAGTATCTTCATAGTTTACTGTAACAATTTCACAATTTCGAAACTTCAAGCAGTGAAATACACAGTTTCAAATCACAACATAATTTACATTTTCATTTCAGAAATTTCAGATAGACGAGGCAAGGCATTTCACACTATATCTGATATCAAAAGTGATAATTGGCCAATATCGGTGACTCTGGACAAATCACGGGCCAGGTGTGCCGAGATGTTAAGTGCCGTAGGAGTGGTCAGCTACCCAAACAGCTCACACAGTATACTATTTTCCAATAACACGGTACATTGTACACACATGCACACAGCATAGTACATCGTACTCCATGGACCTCGACATCATTCACCATTCAGTATAATTTCACTATTCACAATGTGAGACCCCATATATGTTAAACCTTGTATATATGTAAATGGAACTATAATATGGATGATTTAGACCAAGTAATAATGAATTCATAGGTATGGTGATGTATTTATAATGTGAAGCATAAGTGAGGTAAAGTCCATAAAATTCATTGTACACACTTGTAATAAGAGTTTGTGATGTACACACAAGTTTCATTATGTATGAATATGAAGAAATGGACTTTTGTATGTGATGAATGTGAGTGGAATGAAAAATGAGTAGTGTAGTAAAATAGAATGAAGTTGCATAAGCGGTATAAATCTTAGTACTTCCATTTAGTTATGAATTGTATACCTTTGGTTATACAATGATTACACACAAGTTTTAATATGTATAAAGTATGAATGAAAGTCATTTTCAAGTCTCAAAGGTGGTTGGATGAGAAAATGACTATGGCAGCAAATTAAGAATGTGTGTGTGTGAGTTTCTGTAGAAAACTGCAGCAAAATCTGAAAAATATGAATGCCTGATCGATCTCATAGGATGAGAGATCGATTTGGAAGAGCCAAAAATGCTCTTATTCGAGCAATAGAGTATGGCAAATCGATCTCCAATGGGGCCAAATCGATCTGCTAAACATTCTGTAATGAGAAGATCGATTCTTAAGGTAAGCAGATCGATTTTCTTAGCTCTCGGGTTAGAGTAGATCGATCTCCTCCCTAGCCAGATCGATCTCCTTAACTCTCTGCCTTAGACAGATAGATCTCAAACCCTCGACATATCGATCCCATTAAGGTTCTGTAAGAAGCAAATTGATCTCCTACAAGAGGCAAATCGATCTCCAAGAAGAGATTTGCTTGCAAACAGATCGATCTCATCATGAAAAAAGATTGATCTGGTAGTAGTTGCGTTTGATAAAAAGGACTACCAAACCATGCAGAGATCGATCTCCACAATGATCAGATCGATCTCATGTCTCTGCATCTATAAAAAGGGCACGGGATTTGGACTGAAAACTCAGATTTCTCCCATCAAACTCGCACCTACCATTTTCTCTCAAGAAACCAAGCTTTCTCACTCTAAAAATCACTACATTTCAGCTAGAATCTGAAGAGACTCAAGAAGGGAAAGTTGTTCCTTAAAGCAAGGAGAACAACATACCCAAAAAAATCACACATTGGTGTGACCAAGAGAATGAGTTTTGGCTACCACAAGTTTGGCTCAAGAAAAGACTAAGCTAGGTAAGCTCTTTAACCTTCAAGCTTTAAATATGGATTTCTAGACATTATGTGGGTTAAAGGATATGTAAAATATTGTTAGAAATGATGAGTGTAGTGATGAGTGAGTAATGTTAAAGAGGGATTTATGAAGAAGGAATCCATGGAAAAGTGATGGAAAGCTTAAGAGAAGATAAAATGATATTAGTGGTAGGGTGAAATGCAATTTAAAGGTTTAAGGAGTATGAAGAGATAAGTAAATGACAATGTGCATGTTTAGAAGAAGGAAAAGAAAATAACTTGACGATTTATACATGTAGATTGAAATACGAGGAACACGATTAACCCGGATCGCGAATGGAGCAAATGAGTTGAAGGAAATACAAGCACGACTCGAGGTAAGGGACTGTATGTTAGCGATAGAGGTATTTTTATGTATTTTACAGCAATTTTTAGTAGATATGACGCTAGAAGTAGTATGTTTAGTTATTGAGCTATGAAATGATATGGGAGCATGAAACGTATTATGGTATATATATATATATATATTGTGAAAATGGGATGAGGTAAGGAAATAGCATGACATGCATGATTTTGATGTTTTCTCAAATATGTATTGATTTGTGATTGAGAAATGATGATGGATAGGTTGACTAGTTTTACTTGTTTAGCATGGGACGACATGCTACATGAATAAATATGTTTTGAGTTTTAAAAGAGAAAATAGTCACCTATCGGATTTGAAATGTGAATTGGTGTTGGAGCTCTAGCTCACACCCGTTTTAATGATTTTGAGTATGCTAGAGTTTCACTCGCATACATCTACATGTTTTGATGAACCGTGCTGGAGCGTGACTCACACGTGGTTTTATAATGATAATGTGCTGAAGTTATCTCGCACATGTTTCTATGGTTTTGATATGTCGTGCTGGAGTTCATCTCGCACGATGGATTTGAGAAAGGTGTTGGAGCATTGCTCACACTAGTTTTGCTGAGTTTGATATGATATAGTGGTAGAAGCTGTTGCTCGCACTGAGAGATAACGCGCTGGAGCCTTGCAATGACTGTGTGTCACGCTGATTTGCTCGCCTGGTATATGAGACATAGTTCAGGATGATGAGTCCATTAGAGTAGGGTGGATGGATCGGGTCCACGGTCGTACGTTGAACTGTGTAGTTGTCCGTTGGTATACTATGTACTGTGCTGGATGCACATGAGTACGAGTATCACGTAGATGACACATGGCGTACCTTGTACCATGAGTTAATGAGGAAGATGATGATGATTGAGATGAGCCAGAGGGTAGGACTGACTCATCCCCCTTCAAGCAAGTGATGCCTTGTGCACACCTGATCAGTGAGACCTGGGATCACTGACTATGACTATATGTCGTGGATATTAGATTGTCGAGAATTTCGTGTCTGTCTCAGAGATAAGAGAAATTGAGAAACTCAGAAAAGAAAGAGATTTAATGAAAAAAAAAAGTGATTTTGAGAAAAGCAAAGAGATATTGTGATTTGTTAAATCTCTTGATTTGAATGCTCGTGCTATGATAGCACCGTTTTATGACATGTTTTTAATTGAAAGTATTGCTTACGGTTTTACATGAAAATGCCTATGATAAATAAATGTTTAAATGCATTTTCTAGTAATATTTCCTTTTATATTGAAACATAGTTTGTTTATGCATGCATGGGCTATGTAAATAGTACAATATCTACTTGTTAGCATCATTTTTCCTTACTGAGCTGTGGTTTGCTCATCCCATTATTTTTCCCCTCCAGATACTGAGAAGTAGAGCTGTGCGGTGATCTCTAGATCCTTTTTGTGTCGAACAGCTCCCACTGGTGGCAAAGGTATAAGAATTGTGTACACAAGAGCATTTTGTATCTATTTATAAAGTATCGCATAGTTATGATTTACAAATGTAAACAGTTATATTGGGATGTTATGTAAAGATAATACATTATACAATTGATTTTGTATATCTACACATGCTTGGGAGTGTGTGAGTTGAAGTTTTAAAAATTTTTCGCTATAAATGTATAGAATCTAGTAATTACATTAGCTCACAGCCCAACCGTAGTAGTGTATGTATGGATAAAGGGCACCCGGAGTCGGAGTGTGACACACAATTCCATATAATTTCACTGTCGCCTTTTTACCTCAAATCACGTGCAAGCAGGTAGTGCAAGATCACACAGCAATACACGCCTGACAGGCACGGTTTTAACATCAAAACGCTTTAAATCACGTGCAAGCAGGTAGTGCAAGATCACACAGCAATACACGTCTGACTGGCACGGTTTTAACCTCCAATACTTTAATCTCGTTTCAGCTCATAAAATAGAGTAAAAAGGGTTGGTCTTGCCCTTTTCACAAAATACGATTTTTTAGTATAATTTCGAAATTTTTAAGTTTTTCACAAATAATTTTAAAACTACTCAAATATTTATTTAAATATGCTCGATAATACTATACCAAAAATCAGGCTGTTTTTACGGAGTTTTAAAACTCTTCCTTACATTCCAAAGTGTAAAATCGACCTAAGGTTTTCTATAATTCAGGAGACTAAAAATTCCTGTCCTAAAGTTCGCAGTCTCAAATACCCAAAAAATATACGCAGATATTTTTAACAATTCACGAATAATTTTCTACAGTAGAAATACGATCTAAATTTATATCTACAAAACATGAGAAAAATACGTGCAATTTATTTTTAGCAGCACACGAAATTTTTCTTATCTCAATGTCTGTCTGTAGTCCCTCTTTCCCCCGGGTTTCAAAATTTTAGTATACTTGTTTTCTTTCCTCAATTTTCCTATATTTTCTATAATATATATATATATATATATATATATATATATATATATTACCTCTTTTCTTTTCTTTTTCAAATCCCTCCCGCCAAAATCCATTTCCTTTCTTTCTTTCTTTCTTTCTTTCTTTCTCGCTTTACTGTTCATCCACCTTCCTTATCTCTTGGTGTTGCTTCCTTTTCCTTCAGCCACGCCACTCCTCCATTGTCGACGTTTCTGCCACCATCAGCATCACCCTCACGTCTCGGCTACCCTCCTTCCCATCACTGTTTTCAACTCCCATTTCTTCTCCTTCCCGACCGGTCTCTGCCTCAGCCCTCCATGGCTTGCCTCTGTTCCAGTTTCTTATCCTCGCATGGCTTGTTTCCATTTTCCCATACTGTTTGCTTCACTTCCCTGCCTCAGTCATGCCATTTGCAATGTGGCAAGTTTCGCCTGTTTCTTCCCTCGGCCACCTTTAGCTCGAACAGAAAACTCCAACCTTTGTCTTCATCTCTGTTTTACTCTTGTTTTTTTTCACTCTTTCTTGCCATTTTTTAACTTCACTCATTTCTCTACCCTTTCTCTCGTTTTCTCATCCTCTCTCGCTAAGTTCTCAGGTTCGCTCTTCAGACTTTCCCTTAATCCCTCTCGATTTCTCCACCTTCCATTATCCCCGTCTTTACCATCACCACCGCTATCATCATCATCATCATCATCATTCTTTTGTTTCGGGTTGCAGAGGACCTATGTCCTCTGTTTCCAGCTTTGCACATACACCCTTCGCACAGTTCTCCAGCTCCACAACTAGCTTCTGCCATCGATCTCCACCTCTGTCATCACCATTATTTTCTCCACTTTCTGTTCACCGTTTCCTGCTATGGTTTTCAGGTTTTGCAGAGGAGGAAGTCCCTCTGTGGTCCTCTGCCTTGTGTTTTATCCTCTCTTTCTTTTCTACTCCCACATGCTTCGGTTAGTCTCTTTTGTTTTTTATCAACTTACCTTCACTCCAGTTATAGCCTTTATCCACGGTTTTACTTCAATCTCCAACAGATTTTTCTCTTGTTTCTTATTTCCTGTTGTTGTTTCACTGCATATCTGCCTCCCTATCACTTCGGTTCAGCCTTCACATACACATTAAAAAAAAAAAATTCCATTCCCTAAGCTGTCAGGACATTACTAACTCATCTTCATTTTCTTACCTGCCGTGAACGTCATCCATGCTTATTTATATTTATTTTCTTTCCTCTGTCAACCGAAACTACCTCATCCTTAGTTTTATCATTCATTCAGTATATCTCTTATATATATATATATATATATATATATATATATATATATATATATATATGTACATAAGTATACCTTGCTTAAGTTACTAAAGAAATCCCTCGACTCATATGCATGTATATGTGTGTATACATATATATATATATATCTATATATATATATATATATATATATATATATATATATATATATAGATACATATGTGTGCATTTATTCCTTTATATATGATTATATGTGTATATTCATATCCCTTTATACATATGTATACCTATACATTAATCTTGAAGAATAAATAAAATATTGCATATATATATATAGATACATATGTGTGCATTTATTCCTTTATATATGATTATATGTGTATATTCATATCCCTTTATACATATGTATACCTATACATTAATCTTGAAGAATAAATAAAATATTGCATATATATACATGTATGTCTATGTACTTAATTAAATTTTTCATGTAGTATAAAAATAAGGTTAGTCTAAATATTTATACTTAAATTAATTCACCTACAATCACATATTTAATCTTAATTGCCTAAATTATTATTTATAGATAACACCAAATACATTGAAAATTTATGGTGTTTACAGATTCAATCTATGACTTTTATATATGTTAATAAGGGATTAATGTAGAGTATTCTCATGTAAATAGATTAAAGCAAATCAACCTCCAATAGTGAGAACACCATTAGGCCAAAATGGGTTTATTAGGGTAATGTTGCTTGCAATGCTTCAATTTAATATACGTTGATTCATATGAAATATAATGATGTTATATGAACTCAATTGGAAGAAATGAAGTGTGTATGATGGTGTTGTAGTGTAAATCCCTAGGGTTTTAAAGAGAGAAAGTGGAATTTATATGGAATTTCATAGGGATTCTTTAAATGGAGATGAGAAACATGTAATTGAGCATAAAATGAATCATATTGTGGCTTAAAAATGAACCTGGGGTAATTATGTAATTTCAACCAAAGTAAGGGTTTTTGGTAATTTTACCATTGCAGTGTAATTTTGACCATGAACGAGTGTTAAGCATGTATATGAATGATATGTGCAATTGGAATGATTTGAAAATGCATTTTTATAGCTTTTGTTGCTTTATGACATAATGTGACATAAGCTAGGTTAGGCTAAACAATAGCCTTTAACGGACTTTAAGATATTGTGAATAGTTTACTAAGCAAGTATGTGATATTGTATGCTTCTGTAGTGAAACCGTGTTGTGGAAGTTGATTTGCTAAAGCTGTGATCTAAAGCTTAGTGAAGTTTCGGTAAGTTCAATTGTATAAGCTGCGAGTTAACACCGTACCAATTGTTTTATGTTTTGAATTGAACCTTTGATTATCGTAAATGCTTTGTTAGAACTTTTCGAATAAGTATGTGAACCTTTTGATCGATTTGAAATATGAAACGTATTGAATCAATTGAATTGCAGATATGAATTGTTCTCGACGTTGCAAGTTCGGTAATAATGAGCAATTGTTACTCGGTCTTATTACAAAAATTTTGTAAATTGTCTATATGTTTCGAACTAAGACCCTAGAGTTATCAGAAATGTGATTTCGAATTGTTTTAACATGTTTTGAACCTTGTAATGATTTTCATACATTAAAATCATTGCATGGTATTGTGTGGGAGATTTAAAAGCTTGCACAGATTTTTATCTGCATGCATGTATCGCTTTATAATCTCATTTCGAATTTGTTTTGGATTAATTGGGGCATATAGCTTATTTAGCTTAGTGTTTTTGGATTTAAGCATAAACTGCTTTCCATCTCGATTGTTATATGACTTTTGGAAACATGTTTTTCAAATGTTTTATCGTTATTGGGCTTTCTGGCTAGTTATTTCCAATAAAGCATATGGAGGCAGCCCTATGTTTACGACTCTTATACGGGTAGATTAGCTTGTCCGACATTGTCGTGACAAGTTTCGGTTCTGACTAATCACTAGGATTGGAGACTTTCAGATCTATGGTCATAGGTAACACCCTGGTTTTCGGGATAGTTTCGGCTCAGTAATAGTTACAGTGGGAAAGCCTTTATTGGGATATACTTATTGACTTCGCTTTTATTCGTATGATCTGATCATCGAACTTTATGAACGATTTATCAAGCTATATGTTTCAGAATTGTTTTCTGATGTATGAATATCATACGAATTTTATCGAACCATATGACTTTGATTCAGTTTATTGAATCTTGTGAAAGTATATGGGAAATGTGTAGTGAAATGTATTTTGATGTAAATGTTCAGTTTAAGAAATTTGATATATAAGAATTTATAACTTTTGAACTTGCATTAAACCTAGGTTTTCTGCATTTGAATATGCTATCATATTTCGAACTCATATGTATCGTATTTCGTTTGAGGTGGTCAAGTTTGATGGCCAATTGAGGTATTCCAAATTACTTCTCTACCTAAAAGACTTGATAGCATCTAGATAGGATTATAATCTGAAACCCAACAAGATGTGATTTATTGAAAGGCTTTTATTTATGATATAAATTTTTGACATGATAATTGATTTCGAAATGTGATTTATACAGCATGCATTTTACTTAAACTGGTATTTATGTTTTAGTTAATTCTGCACTTGTGTAATTGGCTTAATGAGCTTCCCAAAAGCTCACCCCCTCTCTTTTCCATTACAGGTTAGTTGCAGAGTTAATTTTGATCGATAGTAGTATCTCGTACTGAAGTTTCTAACTTTGAAACTCCCGCAATACATTTATCGATATACATTTGACTGAATAATTATTTTTTTCAGACAGAATTGTACTAGTAGCTAAATTGTGATGTGTACTAAGTATATGAATGTCTATATTATTGAAACTCGAGTTATTGAGATGTAAATGCATTGATTATATACAAAGTGTTAGAAATAGTAAATGTATTATTTCGTTTTAACATTTTTCTGAAACCCAATATGAACTCCAAAAATTTTTAAATTATTGTGGGAAGTAGATATAAGAGTGTTATAGATAACTACGTATTAAATTTTGAATTCGAACTCTTGTGCAATATTTTCAGGTTGTTTTTCTGTATTGACTGGCAGGATGAAAATACGTGTTTACGCGAAAACTCTCTCAAAATTGTTTATGATTGCAATTTTGATTTAAGAATATAACTGAGACTCCAAACAAGATGTCTTAAATCGATACTGCATAGATAAAGGCACAAATAATTGTAGGACTGTACTCGTATGACAAACAATTGTTAGTGTTATTAAATAAATGAGCCAAAATAGCTATATTTTTACAATAAATGATAATAACTTTATGTTACTCAAGATGTGATATCTCATCAGGAGAAATCAAAATTATTTGCATTTTAGTAAACAATTCAAGCAATTCTTTAACCAATCCATCAGTTGCAAACCCTCCTATCATAGCATGTCACGGGGCAAAACTCGACTATGAATTTTTCTCACCTCGTGATGGCACTAAGTCGTCCACTTAGTCAGCCAACCAACCACACAATCGGACACTCACGCAATAAAGGTCAATCCGCAAGAAAACGAACAACTTACAGGAAATCATAACCTTTTTATTTACACTTAAAAAGGAATGACTCTGTTGTAGGGACATAACAATATGCTCACACTCAGGAGGTTTGTGTCTCATTGCCATTCACAACCTAATATTTATAGGCAAGCTTGGCTGACACCTCCAGCCAAAAAGGAAAGCACCCAATTAAATGCACTGAATCCCAAAGATCATGAACCTTGATTCTCCATATATTTCGCCCTCATATATGTCATGTCCGAGGATTACACGCGGATCATGTCGGATTCTCCTAAGATCCTCTAGATCCTCACAATTGCGCCTTTCCATAGATAAGCCTTCGGTGTGTGCCTAGTCACGTGCCTGATACCTATATATAGTGCATCACTCTGCCTCTAGTGCTCATTGATTCCCTTGTTGCTCTCGAGCATGATGTCCACATCACGCCGATCCAACAACAACCAACTGTTAGTCAATGCCAAGCCCCAACCCCACCTCGTGCCAGCTTGCACACAGGTGCGCGCCTCGCGCACCCGCAACTCACAAGGGTGTAACAAACTCTCCCCCGCCGGATGAAGTTGACGTCCTCGTCGAGAGGCTTTCTAAGTACGCCCGAACTTAGTCTTCGTACTCCCACAACGTTACATTTGTTTCTCATGTCTCGTTACCATCTTCCCATCGCACGAGATAGTGCGCTTGTTTTTACTACTCGCGTCTTGAGTCTTGTGGTCAAGAATCTCCATCAACTTCTTTTGGAACTCCTTCAGAACAGTTGGTGGGGCTCTCACATGGAAAGTCGGGTGGATCTTCATGCTCGCAGGTAGGTCGAGTCGATACGCCACGTTCCTAACTCCCTTGACCATCTTGAAAAGTCCATCGTACCTTTAGACAATACCCTTATGGTACCGCTTGTCCATCACTTTCTTCCAAATTTCTAGCGTGATTTTTAAGAGCACCAAGTCGCCTTCTTGAAACTCTAACGACCTCCGATGCCGATCTGCATAGTCCTTCATCTGTTGCTGCGCTATGGCCAAGTTATCCCGTGCTTGATCAAGAAGCTCCTATTTGTCACAGGCAAATCTATATGCAGTCGGCCAACTACCTTGCGACCGAAGCTTGACCATCTTCAATGGCATTAATGGTTGATGCCCAATTGCTAGCTTCGAAGGGCTCAAACCAGTTGCAGATGACATGCAAATTATAGCAAAATTAGGCCACATCGAGTAAACTCACCCAATTCTGTTGGCTTGTGGTAATATAGTGCCGCAAGTACTCCTCCAGCAACGCATTAACCCGCTCTGTATGGTCATCTATTTGCGGGTGGTTTGTTGTGGAAAACTTCAGTTCTGACCCCATCAATTTAAACAAAACTGTCCAAAACTTATTTGTGAACCGAGCATAACAATCGTTAATGATGTCCTTTGGGACTCCAAATACCTTCACCATGTATTTGAACAGCAACTTCGTTGCTAATTCTGCAGTACAAACATGCGACGTGGCTATGAAGATTGCATACTTAGAGAAGTGATCTATCACTACCAAGATGGATCTCATTCCATCAACTACCGGCAAGCCTACTATAAAATCCATTGAAAGAAACTTCATGATCCCTCTGGAATAAGCAGTGGCTCAAGCAACCCAGTTTGCTTCCTCTTCTCGATTTTGTCTAGCTGACACACTAGACAGGTGCGAACATAAAGTTCAGTGTCTTCCAACATCTTCGGCCAGAAATAATCTCTCGACAGAAGAGCTAACATTCGTTCCACACCAAGATGTCCATCCCATTTCGAATCATGTGTCTCCTTTAACAACTCGTGCCTTAGTCCCCCGCCCTTAGGGATGAACAATCTGCCTCCCCGATCATAGAGCAGATCGTTCTTGACCCAATATTCCCTAACCAAACCTCGTAGAACTTGCTCCTTTGCTTTCAAATAGGATGCATCAGTCTCGACCACTTGCCTAATCTGCTCAAGAAAGTCTGACTGCACAAGGGTTAAGGAAGCCACGAACAATTGCACTTCTTTTTGACTCAACATATCTGCCACTCGATTTTCGCTGCCCGAACGATGCAGCCAATTGAAATCGAACTCGACAAGGAACTCCTGCCACCTTGCTTGCTTGGGGGATAAATTCTTTTTTGTCTTGAAGAAAGTATTCGCCACATTATCGACCACCACCATGAACCGATCCCCAAAAAGTAGTGCCTCCAAACACCCAAGCAATGTATCACCGCAGTCATTTCTTTTTCATGAGCCGAGTAGCGTTGCTCTGCCTCCTTCAGTTTTCGACTTTCATAGGCAATGGGATGTCTCTCATGAATTAACACTTCCTCAATTGCCTTATCTGACGCGTCTGTGTGTACTTCAAAGGGAAGCTCGAAGTCATAAAGTTTGAGAACAGGCTCGAAAGTCACCGCTGCCTTGACCTTCTCAAACGCATCTTGGCACTCGACAGTCCATTCCCATAGTTTCCCCTTCTTCAACAAATCCGTGAGAGGGCTCACTATCTTTGAAAATCCTAAGATGAACCATCTGTAGTAGTTCATCAAGTCAATGAACGATCTTAGTTTTGACATCGATTTTGGGAAAGACCACTCAACAATGGCCTGGATTTTTCGCTCATCCATTTGAATCTTCCCTTTGCTAGTCTTGTGTCCTAAGAGCAAGATCTCTTGCATCCCGAACTCACTTCTCCTTCTTGAGATAGAACGTGTTTTCGCGCAACTTCGCGAATACCTTCCAAAAATGCTGCACATGCTCGTCAAGGGTCTCGCTATAGACCACGATGTCATCCAAGTACACCACCACAAAGCAATCTAAGTACTTGTATAGAACATCATTCATAAGGTTACAGAATGTAGCAAGGGCATTAGTAAGATCGAAATGCATCACGAGAAACTCAAACGACCCGTACCTCGTCACCATGGTCATCTTAGCCTCATCTCCCGGGGCTATTCGAACTTGCCAGTACCCCGACCGTAAGTTTAGTTTGGTGAAGTACGCTGCCCTTGTCAACTTATCAAATAGATCTGCCACATTCGAAATTGGGTACTTATTCTTAATCGTAACCTTATTCAATACTCTATAATCCACGCACATTCAAACGGTTACATCCTGTTTCTTCTGGAACAGCACAGGGGCAGCATATGGGGCCTTCGATGGCTGCACAAGACCCGCTTCCAACAAAGCATCGAGCTATGTGCATAGTTTCGTGAGCTCTTGCGGGGCCATCTGGTAACGCGCTTTCGCTGGAGGTCTTGCGCCAGGTTTCAATTCAATCTGATGGTCTACGTTCCGTCGCGGAGGTAACACATTAGGTAACTCGGGCAGCATCACATCGCTAAATTCCTCAAGCACATTAACGACGCAGTCATGAACGTTGACAACTTGGTCTGGCTTGATCTCCACCAGGGCCGCAAGCATCATTGTCTCACCCCGCTTAACGCTTGACTTAACTTGTGAAGTCGATTACATCAACGGCTTGTCTGCCACATGTCCCTTATACTCGACAGGGATAAAACCCGAGCACTCTTCGTCTCCTATCCATAGACCACGAAAATTGGGTAGAGGTGCCGCATTAGCCTCTACAAGAACTCCATTTCGAGAATTAACTTGAAATCATCGAGGGGCACGACCATGAAAGGGCACGATTTCTCCCAGTTGCCCACCTTCAATACCGTGGTTGTGATCCCTTAGACGGGTTGAGCACCAGAATTCACCGCTTTGATCCTACTGATGCTTTTCGACACGGTCAATCCGAACTGCTTCACCACTTGTTGAGAGATGAAATTGTTGGTTGCTCCTGTATCTAACATGGCTTGCGTCGAGCAACCATTTACCAACACCGACAAGCACATAAGCCTTTTGTAGACAGTCCACTTGTCTACTGTGATAGCATTCAGCAACCACAAAGGGTTTAACCAAGGATTCATTTCCTCCGACTCCATCTCTGAACCGTCTTGAGCAATTAGCGCAGAAAGTTTCTCCTTGCGGGGACAATCTCTCACATGGTAAGGGCCATCGTAAAGGAAGCAACTTGTGTGCTTGTTGCCTTGGGGTGGATCCGATCCCTTCAGCTTCGATGTCTCACCATCCTTCCTCTTATTCCACTTTCCTTTCTTGCCTTGCTTTTGGTTTTTTCTCCTCTCGTCCTTGGCCTTCTTCTTGTCAGAGTTGGAGGAAGAAGCTCCAAACTTAAAATCATTGAGGCTATCTGCAGCCGCAATCACAAACGGCAAGTCGCTCACCTTTAACCGTCTCAACTCCGTCTGTGCCTAAGGCTGGAGACTTGACAAGAAGTTGAAGACCCGATCTTCTTCCGTCATGTTGTTGATCTCCAACATTAAGGAACTGAATTCCTTAACGTAGTCTCGCACAAAACCTGTGTGCTTCAATTTCTTAAGGGACTCTTTTACTAGCCACGCGGTGTTCATGTGAAGGAATTGATCCATAAATTCTTTCTTCAATGCATCCTATGTCTGAATGGTTGTCCGTTTAGAACTAGCATCATCGTTCAACCAAGTCTGCCACCAAAGTTTCGCATATCCCCCAATGTGCATGCTAGCGATGGAAACTTACTCGTTCTCTTCTATTTGAGCAGCCTTAAAATATTGCTCCATATCTCAGATAAAATTCTCGAGCTCCTTAGCATTCCGACTACCCTTGAACTGCTTTGGCTCGGGCACTTTCAACTTGGATGGCAGTTTCTCCCCAGCACTCCCATCAGGCAAATCAGCAACGACAACCTTCAACAAATTGACATATGTGTCAATATCACCTATGCGATCTACCAACGATTAGATCTGTTGCAGTAGATCATTGGCGCGATCCGTGAATTCCCTTTGACAATCATTCATCGCGCGCTAAAGGTTGGCAAAGGCCTGTGAATGGAGCGTGGCTTGCTCCGAGAGCGACGTAGCGTTAGGTGCGGGCACACCAATTGTCATACCCCGCTTTTGTGAACCATTCTATCCACACTTACTCTAATACGGTTGGGCTGTGAGAAGATACAATTACTAAAAATTCATTCATTTACAGCGGAATATTTAAAGCTTTAATTCACACTCCCAGGTGTGTGGGTAGATACACAAAATTAATTGTATAAATACCATGTGCTTACATATCATCCCCATAATACTGTTTACAATTCCAAGATATAACTGTGCGATACAATATATTAGATACAAAATACTCTTGTATACAAATCTTATACCTTTGCGGATTGTGGGAGCTGTTTAACACAAAAGATCTAGAGACCACCGCTCTCTTACTTCTCAGTACCTGGAGGGGGAAAATAGTGGGATGAGCAAACCACAGCTCAATAAGGAAATGTATGCTAGCAGGTAGATATCGTACTACCTACATAGCCCATGCATGCATAAACCAAAACCTTGTTTTCGTTATAAATGGAAATATCATACGAAAAATGCATTTAAGCATATATTTCTCAATAGCATTTTCGTGTAAAATGAATATCAAGCTTCCATTTAAAACATGCTCATAAATAGTGCCCTCACGGCACGAATGTGAAATTAGAGATTTATCAAAAACATGAAATCTCTTTCATTTCTCAAATCATTCTTTCTGCAATTCTCTTTCTTTTCTGAGATTATATCTGTTTCTCAAATCTCTGAGACAGGCATGGAATTTTCGACAATTAAATATCCACGACTTATGGCCATAGTCAGTGATCCCAGGCCTCACTGATCAAGTGTGCATAGGGTATCACTTCGCCTGAAGGGGGATGGGTCAGTCCTACCCTCCGGCTCATCTCAATCCACCTCATCTCCTCGTATACTCACGGTGAAGATACGTCGTGTGTCATCTAAGCGATACTCGTACTCACGTGCACCCAGCACGGTACATAGTATACTAACGGATGACTACACTATTCTACGTACGACCGTGGACCCAAGTCCATACTCCAACTCCGATGGACTTTTCATCCTAAACCATGTCTCATATACCAGGCGAGCAAGCAGCGTGACACACAGTCAACGTAAAGCTCCAGCGCGGTACGATCTATCGTTAAGGCCCAGCCCATTCAAATGGCCGTCGGTTGGTATCCCCTTGGGTCCCAGACCCCCAGGTTTACCTCAACTCAACCAAAACAGGTGCGAGCAAAGTTCTCGCACTTTCTCAAAACCATCGTGCGAGTTAAACTCCAACACGGTACATCAAGGCATTAAAAACAGGTGTGAGCTAGCGCTTCAACACCAAATCTCATCTCAAAGCTGATAGATGGCTATTTTCTCTTTTAAAACTCAAAACACGTTTATTCATACAGCATGCCTCTTCATGCTAAAACATGTAAAATTAGCCAACCTATCATCAACATTTCTCAATCATCAATAACAATATAAAATTGAGAATATCATTGAAAACATGCATATCATGCTATTTCCTTACCCTATCCCATTTCTCAATACATATATACATCATAGTACTTTTCATACTTCCATATCATTTCATAGAATTATAATATCGTACTAGTTCTAGCAATATATCTACGAAATTGCTGTAAAATACGCACGAACATCTCTATAGCTAACACACAGTCCCTTACCTCGCTTTACTTGTGTGCAACTATCCGCCTTTATGCTTCTCGCGTTCTCCTCTCGACTTACTCCGGCGTATCATCCGAAACTGAAATTCATCCATCAAACACCCGAGTTAACGTTTCTAACTCTTGTTCAACTAATCACTTATCCAATGCCTTAAATACACATTTTACCCCTTGTGGTAAATCTCACAATTTTATCCCAATATTAATATGCCCAAACCATTCCCACAACATGTTCCTCCACTCAAGATATCTCATTCATCATTAACACCTCTACATTCCACTTTCTCACACTAGACTATTTCTAAGTTATATTCATTTCATGCCATTCTAGGGGGTTCTACCCACAATGTGCACAACCAAATATCTTTATAATCATTAACTAAACCAATGTACTTAGATTTGTGCACTAGAACTTACCTCATTAGATTTCCTCTTGCTGCAATTAGGAATGCCCTTTATTTCTTCAATCCATCAAATGGGGAAACGCCTCTAGACTATGTTGTTCTTCTCTTTGTCGTGAACAACTTTGTCTCTAATAGACTTTCCTTAAATCTCACTGAAAATGGCTGAATTTAGGAGTGAGAAAGCTAGTTTTCTTTGAGTTGGAGTGAGAGGAAATGGTTTATCCCGAAATTCTGCAGATCCAACTGCTCCTATTTATAGTTTTGACTTAATGAGATCGATCTCCCTTGGGTGGAGATCGATCTGGTCCTCTGAAAATTCCTCTTTTCTAAGGCATTTTAAAGGCAGGAGATCGATCTGTCGAGACTGGAGATCGATCTGCTGTCGAACAGAAGCTTAAGGAGATCGATCTGGTCTTAGGGGAGATCGATCTGCTTCCAACCCGAGAGCTAAAGAGATCAATCTGCTTTCTTTGGAGATCGATCCGTTCCCTTCCATTACTCACATAAGAGCATTCTGGCTCTCCCAGATCGATCTCTCATCCTATGAGATCGATCTGGCCTTCACAAATTCCAGATTTCTTGCAGTTTTTCTGTAACAACTCCCTACAAGACTTCCTCAATTTACCTTCATAGTCATTTCCTCATTCATCGCTCCTTGAAACTTAAAAATGTCATCCCATCCCACTTAATATATTTTAAAACTTGTGGGAAATCTTTGTATAACCAAATATACACGATATTACTCGAATGGAAATATACACTTATGTAAATCTTTCTTTCCATTTTACTAGACTACTCATATTCCAATTCGATCACATTCTTCTCGTGTTCAAGTTTATTTCTTCCTACTCATTCATAATGCAACTTGTACGTATAATCACAATTCTTATTACAAGTGCTTACATAATCTTATGAACTTACATTGCATATACTTCACATTACAATGTATCATCATACTTGTGATTTTATTTACATTCCCATGTTCCTATATACATAGCTATACATATACGGGGTCTCACACCAATCAATTCCTCAAGGACGGCAACACGTTCACTCAATGTTTCGACCATCAAAATACGAGCTCTGATACCAGACTGTCACGAGGTAAAACTTGACTATGAATTTTTCTCGCCTCGTGATGATTCTGAGTCACCCACTTAGTCAGCCAACCAACCACACAATCGGACACTCACGCAAGAAGGGTCAATCCGCGAGAAAATGCACGACTTACAGGAAATCACAACTTTTTTATTTACACTTAAAAAAGAATGACTCTGCTGCAAGGACACAACAACACGTTCACATTCAGGAGGTCTGCGTCTCACTGCCGTTCACAACCCAATATTTATAGGCAAGCTTGGCTGACACCCCCAGCCAAAAAGGAAAGCACCCGAGTAAATACACTGAATCCCGAAGATCACGGATCTTAATTCTCCATATATATCACCCTCATATATGGCATGTCCGAGGATTGCGCGCGGATCACGCCGGATTCTCCCAAGATCCTCTAGATCTTTACAATCGCGCCTTTCCATAGATAAGCCTTCGGTGTGCGCATCACTCCACCTCTAGTGCTCATCGATTCCCTCGTTGCCTCTCAAGCATGATGTCCGCTTCACGCCAATCCAACAGCAGCCAACTGTTAACCGATGTTAAGGCTCAACCCGAGACTTGACGAATCCCACCTCGTGTCAGCTTGCGCACGAGTGCGCGCCCCGCACGCGCGTAGCTCACAAGGGTGTAACAGCATTCCACAACAACACATCTCTCTTACCATTAGAAACCCCACAAAAGGCATCCAAAGCTCCCTCAATTGCTCCACATTTAGCATACATATTAACAAGAGAAGTGCTCAAAACCAAAGTCATTCTTAACCCATTATCCATAACAATGCATTAACATCCCTTGATCAAGTGCACCCAATTGTGCACAAAGCGCGCAACACACCCACCATTGTCACCTCATTGCCTTGGGACACAACACCCGCATTTCCTCAAAAGCTCCGAATGCCTCCTCATAATCTCCATTCTTTACATACCCATCAATCAAACAGTTCCACGAAACAATGTCCATTTGAGGCATCAGATAAAAACCCTCACACGCCTAAACCGTATCCCCACACTTAGCATAACCATCCAACATAGTACTAACACGAAACAATATTCCTCACGGTCATTTCATCAAACACTCGATGCACGTCCACAAGAAGCATGCATCTGAATCAAAAAATTTCTTATAAACTAATATAACTCAAATCGAGTTTTCTCAACGCGTGGCCATGAACCGTACCACCAAGTTCCGGCTATAAAAGGCGAGCAGATGCCTTGGAAAGAGAAGGGTATGTTAAATAATAAGGGAAGACCTCAGCTCTCAATATTTAAATAAAATCCGAAATTGATTTGTTAGGATTTTTACCGTTGGTGTGTTCCAATTAAATACTCTAGGATTGGGTCCGGTATGCGTAATCAATGTTGCCTGTATCGGTGAGAACAGCGAAAGAGAGAAGTTTCGATGATATAGGTTCATCATGACAGGGGCCAAAGGTGATTAGCAGAGCATGAATTTGCTCTATTTCAGAGAATGATGTGCATTTATCAAGGACAGTAATAACAGCTTGGAAGTTGGAACATTTCACGTTTTCAGGAACTGCAACTAGGCTTTTTATAAGTTGTCTACTGACTATTATTCCCATATGTTGGGTAGTGTTATTGGACTCGTTTAACATGAAGCCTAAACAAAATGAAGATCAACCGGACTCTAATGGAAAATTATCTTTTATTTTGGGTCATTAATGGAAAATAATTACTTAGCAAATTCAAAATAAAATCATAGTCCCGTCACCCAGCAGCTCAAGTATCCCTTGGCCTTAGGAGAAAGATCGATGCTACCTTAGTAAGAGAAAGATCGATGCTATTCACACAATCACTTTTAATAAATGACATTTAATGCATTTGAAGTTTAAATCCGAAGACAACTACGGTACTTTTTTTTTTTTTCTTTCAGATTTTGACCTCTTTAGTAAATAAAATTAAAAAAATAAAAAATCAGCCCCATCTCCCCTTTATATTGACCCAAAATGAGTGACAAGTCTTTTGATTCTGTCCAAAATGGACCATCTGATACTCTGGAATATTTCCAAGAGAAATAACAAGCTTTTAGTTTAAAGATTTTCAACGGCATTCTTTCTCATGTGGTACTTCCTTGACCTAAAATATAAAAAAGTTTAGAGATGCAGTTTGTATTCCATTGTCAAAATTGATGATCTTCAATCGGTGAGGCATTTGGAAGATTAAAGAAAAACTAAACAGAATTTGGCAGGGAAGATTGTCATTTCTCTAAGAAGCCCAGCCAGTGGCCATAAGACAGAAGGTAAACTAATTCAGAAGGGGGTACAACACAGAAGTTAATACAAAACGGATACAGGCAGGAAGATTTGTTGATAAAAGTCTTCTTTTTCCCATATAAAGAGATGATACATTCCGCGTCTAAAAACAAGCAGTAGCCATGTGGCTGGAGGAAAAGGCTTGTCCAAAAATACTAGCTATGCCCTTAGGTAGAGACCTCAGCACTACAAACAGGACAGACCTGCAGCAACCCAGCAATACATTATTTGGTACCCATTGTTTACAAAAGGTAACATAGGATTGGTCATAGAAACCAGTGTTCTAACATATATAATATTAACAAAAGATCAAGTAAGAAAAAATAAAGGGGGACAGAATTTCAAAACAACAAGAAATTTCCCAATGTCCTTCGATGAAAACATTAACAGGATCATTAACAAACCACTGATACTTTATAAATGCTATATGACCACAAACAAAAATGAAAGGCAGTTAAACGCAAATATAAAAAAGTATACCTTGTTTATTTTCAACCAATTATTAATGCACTCTGGATGATATGAATGCTTGCAAGAAAGCACTGTCAATGAGTCACCATCCTCATAGTCTACACGGCATATGACACACCTGATATCAAGGATACAAGTTTAATCATCAAGTGAAAAAAAGTTCAGGCATAAGAAACTATGGCATCGAACTTACGAATCATTGCTTCCAGTTTGACTGCTTCCTGCCTTGTACGTTATTGAAGGCAATGAGGCAATTGAATCAGCCGAGAGTCCCCTGCTCTCAGTTCCAACTACTTCACCAAGTGCAAGGAGTTCCTGAACAACAGAATCAAGCTTAGTATGAGTGCTTGGGAAAAATGTTACAGCAGTGGAACCTACATGATGGCAGCTTACCTCATAAGAAAACTCATCAGGATCAACTTCCTCCCATGTATCCTGCAAATGCATGTCACCAAAAGACTCAGACTAGAAATAAGTTGAAATAATGAGCTCCAGCACAGCTTTAAGTAAAAAGGGGAGAGAGAAAGAGAGAGAGAGAGAGAGAGAGAGAGAGAGAGAGAGAGAGAGGGAAGAAAAATCTTGTTCTATCCTGAATAAAATGTAAAGGTAATTCATACACACATTTGCTATTTCATGATTATTCATAGTCAAATCTCATTAAAAGCAGTGTAAAACAGGACTAGCTTCTATTTTCCGATGGACTTAATGTCTGAGAATGATCTGGGGCGTTGAATAACTATATAATCCAGTAATGGATTTGGAAAAAAAAAAAAAAGAACTATGAGATAGACAACTACAAATTCTGAACCAATCCTTGCCTTTCAAACTGTCACAGTTATAATTCTCAGCACCGTTAATACAGCAAAAAGAAGGAAAAAAAAAATTGACTGTTAAAAATAGTCAATGCAGATTCTTTTTTTCCAAATCCCAATAAAAGAAGTTCTAAATGTAAAAGAACAACCATTTCAGGTAGAATATATAAACCACCGTCCATCCAACAGGGTAAAACAGTATTATCAACCAAAGAAATGGGGGGAGAGACATAGCCCTCTGCCTGAAACATAGAGAAAAGACAGGGGATTGTTGAATGTGGAACCCTGGTTATAACAATTTAAAGCGACAACTAAATGGGTGATTTACACTTTTCCAGTTGAAGATACAAGATACAAGGTGACTATCAAGAGGGAATCAAGTGCTAATATCAGCAAGTGTATTTTGCCTAGATACTCGAAAGCTAATAGAAATCAGATAAATTAATGGCCATTATCATTTAATGAAGGCAAAAGAAGTAACACCCAAATGTAGCAATCGCAGGCATCATATTGGAAAAAACTTGCTAAGATTTTAACTTTAATGCTGTTCTGGTAAAAACTCTTCTTTATAATATAGACTTTCCATGCACAAACACACATGACAATTATGTTAACTGTAACTATACATCTTGGGGATCAAGGAAGTGAGAACCCGACACGCTTCCTGATGTATTATTGCATTTTTTTTCATTCTTACAAGCATGTAGGAAAGAATGCAAAATAAGAATAGATGACCATCTAAGTATATTTACAAACATATGTGCAAGCATGTCCAAATGATAAATGTGACATACATCAATTCCTTTATTTCATTTTTTCTTGTTTTAGCCAATGGTTAATCATTTAATTTAATAGTGAAGGGATAAAAATAAGATTAGACAAACGGGGAAAAAAAAAAAAGAGATGATAAAAAATCAAAGAGGCAAAGAACTAACCCATTCCCCCGACATAAATAGACAATATTCACCAAGTAAAACAAAAGCACTTTTGCTATAGCTAGGACAATAGAGTAATTCCTGGTTAACATGCTCCCACAGAAAAAGTGACCAACAAGCAAAAAATCTAACACATAATACACTTATGCGGAGACCAAAGTCCAGATAACTCAAACCATCCATTTTAAATCAGTTCCCAGTGCAACACCCCTCTTATGACAACTTTAAATCACCTTTCCAATATAAGAAAGTCAGCCAAAGAGGCATCTAACAAAAGAAGGTGATACAGAAGACAATGAATTGAGATATCAATACATGCCCTATAATTGCAAACAATTTATCTGATTGGAATTTTTTTTTTCCAAGATTGAAACTAAATTATTCATAAACTAAATTATTCATATCTATGCAGGGCATTCTGCTTGAGAAAAACTGTACCTCTGAGTTACCGCCATGATCCCCTAAAGTAACAATTCCTCCTGCAAATTAGCAAACTTTAGCAACACTCTTAACATTGGCATATATTCAAAATAATTGACAAGAATTTCAGAGTGATAAACACTTACTATCATTAATCCCAGCTAAGGCCAACAATCTAGCAGCCATTTCTCTTTCTTCAGCATCCTGAAGCGCTCTAGCAAAAGCCTCGTCACTCGAGAAAACAGCCGGGTCAAATTCAACACTAGGGTTGTTATCATCCTCCCCATTCTCAGCATGAGCCTGCACATCAAACGCATCCGCATCATCATTGGCACCAGTGCCATCATATTCCTCCTCATCCTCACCATCACCCTCCGCCTCCTCCTCCTCCTCATCATCATCATCATCACCATCATCATCATCATCGACATCAATATCATCATGATCATGGGGATCCCCGAAATCATCGTCATCATCATGTAAATAGCTTCCAGCCTCCCAACTTCCGTAATCACTCCCATCATTGTTCATTCTAAGCATCATATACGCCCTTTCCTACAATGCATTTATATTAAATAAAGGCGAAAAAAAAGTAATAAATCACCAAAAAAGCAGAATTTAAAGTAATAAACAAAAAGATAAAAAATTTACCTGTTCTTGGAGGGTTCGAGCAAGAGCCAGATCAGCATCGACCTGACTAAGATTAGTGAACGGAGTTCTTGTCGATGACTGACGGGGAGCCTCTTCTTCTTCTTGTTCTTTTTCTTCATGTCCACTTTCACTGTTCAACTTATCGTTATCTTTACCATTAGTGTTTGGTTCCTGTTCTTTCGGTGGGGTCGACATTCTTTGCCTTGCTCCGATTCCGAGCGCCGCCGATTTCGCTTTGCCGTTCCTTGTAGCAGAAAATTTATAGATCGAAAGAAAGCGAGGGTTTATTGAAAATATAAAGACGAGAGATTTGGGGTTGGTTTGAATTGGACCGAATCGGGGGATAATTCCAGAATCTAATTTAAGATTGACAAAAGAGAGAGACGAATGACTAGAGAGGCGTCGTTGTTGGGTGGAGTTTTTCTTTCTTTGCTTCCCTCTTTCTTTCTTTCTTTCTTTCTTTGATTTTTTTTTTTTTTCTTTTGTGAGGAGAAATAACACTTAATATTAATAAATAACGTAAAAAACAAAAAAAAAAAAAATAGTTGCTTAAGCTTGGAAAGTAAGCAGTATTGAAGAGGGTGGGACCGTGTCCAACAAGAACTTGATTTACCATAGCAATAAAGTCGTTTTAGTTTAGGAAGCCAATGGTAGCTTGCCACGTATAAAGAGCGCCGACTTCAATTGCAGCTTCAAAATCAGCCGGCCCCCACTTACAGACCAGCTGGTTCACCCAATTTGCTTTTTCCTTTATACAAGAAAACATTATATTTCAATTTCCAAAAAAAAAAAAAAAGGTATTTCAAATTTCCAAATAATACTACTTGCATAATTTTTATTTTATTAAATAAGATAATACAGCGCAGTTTTTGCAATCTTATTTGTTTTATTTTTTATTATTTTAATAAATAAAGTATTAAAATCTGATAATTGTATTCAGAAGTACTAATGCTCTTATAAAATTTGGAATATAAAATAATGCAAGAATAGAAAGAGAAATTAGGATGGACCCTTTTTATCAAGAATGAGAATATGGTGTGTTTTGCTTGAAATACTTGTATAATGTAATAATATTAAAAGAAAACATTAATACTTTTTCCTGTCTAATAATTTTTGAGCTTGATATTTTGTAATGAATTCTTTTTAATTTTGACATTAATATCTTATATCAAATTAAATTTTATGAAAAAAAAATATTTAAAACTTCTTCATTCAAAATTTTTGAAAATTATATTTTTTACATTTTAATTAAAAATATATTTAAACTATAATAAAATCAGAATTAAAAAAAATGATCATTAATGTATCTAATTTCTGTTATATCCTTGCAATTGACTATGGCTTTTCCAGAATGAAACTATTAAGTTATAACCAGGAAATAGAAATTTTGAGTTGAAGCTGATTTTTAATTTGCACTCTTTCAAGCTACAACTTGGTTTCAGAATCATGAAGTAAGAAATCATAAGAGAATTGAAGGATGAGAATAAAACACTTGCATTTTTCAGTACATATATGAATTTCATATTTGATCATGAAATAATGGTAGCTGAGACCAATGGTCAGCACTGACAGCAGAATGCATTTGATTTACCCTCCATTACTATTAAGTTTGATTAGACTTTAGCTTAATTAACTTTTGTTATGACAAATAGGGAAAACTTAGCACGCATAGCATAAATAAATAAAGAACTCTTAAATCATATTTGTCTATCCGGTCTTCATTTTCGACAGAATGATCATCAAATCCTACATGCATAAATTCACTGTTAAATTATTGGATCCAATCTTTGATTATTGTATGGAATTTAGGGAGAAAAATCAGTAATGAGCTTTCGATGCTAATGTATTTTTTAATTTTGAAAATATTGAAACTAGTTATTTAATGAGATTTTTAATAAACATTTAAAAAGTACAATTAAATGGAATTTCATTTTGTATTAGTAAAAAGTTTATACATTCTTATATATACATTGATGAATAAAACTTGATATCCATGGGAATTGTTATTAGGTTTATAATTGTCAATGGATTAGATTATCTCAATTAAATTTTAGATTTGTAATTGAAAATAATTTTAATTTAAAATGTGTAACTATCATTAGAATAAATGGTTGAATTAATTCAAAATTTAAAAAAAACAAAATGTTTTTGAATGAAGGTTATAAAAGACGACTTCTTTTTATTTGTTTTACATATAAAAACACATTAAAATCCAAAAGAATACACTCTAACTTTTTTCTTTAAAATTTATTTTTTCTTCCAACTCCTAATTTTAGGATTCTCAGTCTAATAGAATTCGAGCATTTGAAAGTTTGATTGGAATAAACTGGTGATGCACATTTGCTTTTTAGTTACTGTTGTATCCAGTGAGACAAGCGCTTAAGTTATTCAAATACTCGTAGTGAGAGAGTGAAACTATTTTTAGAACTCTATGATATAAAGGTCACTCTGTTTGTATTTTTGTCTCATTCTATTTTGATTATCATTATTATATTATTATTTTTAAAAATTTATTTCAATATATATATGTTGTTATTGTTTTCCCGCAGAAAAAGTAAAAAAGCCCTAGCATTTAGGGAACTTATTCCTTGAGTTAATTTTTACAAAAAAAAAAAAAACTTATCAAAGAAATTTTATAACATTTTAAAACCAAAATATATGAGGTCTGTCGTTAAGCATAAATTTCAAAGTTAAAAAAAGTTGAACTAGTAGGAAATTATTTTCAAAAAAAAATTTAAGTGAAGAATATTCTCCAAAACCTTACCAAAAGTGCCGGGAATATTGCTTTTTTTACAAAAGTTTCCAAAAAAATTTATAAAAAAAGGAAGATCTACAACATTTTCAAATTTGTAAAAAATAAGATTTATTATTGAATGTAATTTTACAAACATTTAAAATTTAAAAGATTCTCTAATAAAGTCAAAAATTGCACACACAAAAAGACCATTAAACTAAAACTAATTTAGAATAATAAATGATTAATTGGTATTGTTTGCTTAACAGCTGAGGGATGCTAATCTTTTCTTGCACATAAAATATTTTTGAATTTTAAACTTCAAAATGTAGACTAATGTTTGTCTTTTTATTTAAATAAATAATCAATCATATTTTGATTAAAAAAAAAAAGTCGTAGACGACTTATATTTTATGTCTAATGATTAAATTTTCAAATCTAAATGTTACATCAATATAAACATCTTTAGATGAACATTTACTTAGATAGTTATTTTATTTTTATGAGGCATAAAATAATTTTTAAGATTATGATACTTAATATATTCGATAAAGTATATCATATCATATCATCTATATTATTTTTCAAAATTTATGCTTAGCTTTTTAATTTGCTTACATGAATATTGATATATCATTCCTGTTTGAATGATGCGTGTCATTGTATTCGTATCCCTCCAAATCCAATTATTATATCATCCTTTCTAATTCTCTTTATTTTCACTTCTCCTTATCATAAAATGCCATTTCAAATAAATTATTAAACTAATTATATCTAATAAAACGTCCAAATCCAATTATTATGTTCTATTTCTAATTTTTTTTATTTTCACTTCTTTAATGCTTTATAACATTAATCCCTACTTGAAAAACCATCCTTATCATAAACTGTCATATCAAATAATTATCAAATTTATCATATCTAATAAATCATCCATATCATAAACTGCCATATACCATGAATTGACTTTACATAGATATTTCATATCACTGTTTCAAAATGACAGTATTCAAATATATCATTGTTTCAGTTATTTACTTTTAATTATATTCATATCCCTCCAAATAAAATTATTATATTCCGTTTTTAATTCTTTTTATTTTAATGCTCAATATCATACATTCCCCTTTCAAATAATCATTCCTTTGCACTCCAATTCCCAACCCCCACCCCCCCCCCCCCCCCCCCCCCCCCCCCCACACAAAAAAAAAAAAAAAAAAACCATTCTTTTTCATCCAAACTAAGCAGCAGCAAACCCTAAACTAATCGGGGAAAAACAAATATATATATATATATATATATATATATATATATTCTTTTGCAGTCCATTTCGTTTTCATATAACATGACATCTTTATTGACTAACATTCAAAATATCAAACAGAACAGCCAACAAATTGATCAGTAAATTAGCAAAAAGTAGAATCCACTTTCAGAATAAACAGTTGAAAGGTAAAACGGTCAAAAGATCGAAAGTTAATATAAATTCGATAAAAAAATTTAATTAAAAATATGAGATTGAAAAATCTTGATCAATAATGAAGAAATAATTAAATTTCGAGTTAAATTGATCAAGATATGAATTTATTAGAATAAACCGAAATTTTCACTTCGAAAAATAATCCCGAAAATAATCAAAAAATATATCGAAAATACGAAATAATACCGAAAAATTCATTTATTGATTAAAGAATTAAATATAAATTTTTTTAGATATTTTGATAAAAATAATAATATTTAATTAATTAAAATATTATTAATAAAAAATTATAAAAAATATATAAAAATAATAATAAGAAAAATAAATAATAAGAAAAAAAACGAAAGTTCAGAAACGTGAAAACTGAAGAGAAACGAAGCAAAGACACAACCGAGGACCGACATCTACAACCGAGGAGCGCTGGCGACAGGCGAGGGCCAACGGCCACCGAAAAAGGGGGAGGACGTCCGCGCGACCTCCTGCCACTAGCGACGCACCCCACCATCGCTGGAGAATGCCGGATCGAGAGGAAGAGTGCAGCGGAGGGAGAAGATAAATCTGGCGGCCACCGGCGTGATTCAGCCAACCTCGACCCCAGCCGAACACTCCCCCAGTGCAGGCGCACCGATTGGCGCCAGAAACGAGCCGGGAACAGGCAGGAAACGCCATGAACGGCGATGGTGAAGCCTGAATCGGTACGGACCGGTTCAACAAGAAGTGAACCGGGCTGAACCGACCAGTCTGAACCGGGTTGAACCTGACCGAACTGGTTCAGCCCAGAAAGAGAGGAAAAATGGAGAAAAATGAAAAATTGAAAGATTTTCGGGAATACACCGGACTTCGGGTAAGTCGATAAAATGTCAAAAGTAACCGATTTAATTTTCGAGAAATTTATTTAAATTATATTTGATTGAAAAATTAACTCGAAATTAAATATAAAATTGTGCAGTTCGATGATAAATCGTATACGTGAGACGATCGAATTTCGATTTGCGCACCATCATATAATCTCGGGTAAGTAAAGTTCATTTATGACAATTTATGTAATTATTCGCGTATTAAAGATTTATTTTATGAATTTCGGATTTAATTCCGTAATTAGTGAATTATATTGAGATTTTTGAATTAATTGTCGTAAATGATATACGGGTTATCCAAAGAGTTTGGAACGAAGCCAATGGGTATTGAGAGTCCAATAGGCCTCGATGATGTGAATAGTAAGTGAAAATGGGCAAAACCGGAGTAAGACCCATTAAGGTGTAATCGGGTCCATTAAGGTGTAATCAGGCCCAACATTTTAAATTTAAACTCAATAAAGGGTAAATATAGATAAGTGTATTGTATTTAACCCGATAATGGTTATATGCAGCTCCGAAAATTTAATTGAGAGCAAATCGGACTGAGCGAAATTCTCTACATTGGAAAAGTCAGATTGTACAGAGAATCGAGGTAAGATAATTTTGTAAGCGCTTAGAGATATCTGCGTGTATTTTTGGGGTTATTTACATTAAGTAAAATTTTATAAGGTATCTAGAAATAGAATAATAATTTTTACGAAAATGGAGGTATATGTAAAAATTATGATTTTTCCCCTAATTAGGAAAATTTCAAAAAAGGGAAGTAAGGCTATGAAATTGCATGATTTTCATGTTTTTGATATTCCTATGATTATATTGCTTTAATTTAAGCAAATTATGGATAGGCTGGCTGTTTATTTCATATTTTTACATGAAAGGACAAGAATTAGGTGCTAGTTGTGATTTTGATTTGTTTTAGTAAAATTGAGCAACTTATCATGTTTTTATGAGTTTTAAATCGTACTTGGATTTTACTTGGTTTTATGCATCCGTATACGTGAATTTAAATTGGATTTATAATTATTTTTAAGTCGTACTGGAGCGCTACTCGTACGAGGGTTTTTCTGATATCATGAATATGCATGGAGCCGTGCTAGAGCTTCGATCGCACAGGAATTTTATGACATGCATATGACCGTGCTGGAGCCTCTTGTAGATTGTGTGTCACAGTGAGAAGATAAGTTAGCACGTGTAGATTGAGACATGGGTTGGTTATCGACATGGTTTGGAGTGGGATAAGACCTATGGCATGCATCCCCAGACTGTGATATTGGGTTCATGGAGTACGTTGTACCATGTATGTCATACGGAGTACGCTGTACCATGTAGTCATGACTATTGTATTCACGTTACTTGATATTCTTGATATTTTGGCGGGTAGGATTTGACCCACCTCTCGTTGCAGTTGTGATACCCTGCACACGGGGATCCGTATAGCCTGGGATCACAGAGACATAGTCCTCGATTGTTTCCATACAGTAACCTGCATGTCTCACATGATATATATTTGATTGGTCTTATTAGACCAGAGTAAACCCGAAGGAGGGGTCGAGCCCCGATTTGTGACTATTTTCATGAAATGTGGTATTAAATGAGAAATTGATGGGTTTTATGAGGATATTAATGATTTTAAAGATGCGTTAAATCCTTTTAGGATTGTTTTGAAGAGTTTTACTGTACCAAGCATGGGAGGTTTTACATGAGATGTTTTTCATGTTTTACATGCCGATTCATGTTTTACGATATATGATATACTCATACATGGCATGGTTTTAATTGCCTCATGCTCAAGATATAAATGTTTTACATGTCATGTCTTTATCACATGTAGATAGTGTAGTTATCTACCTGGTTGCATTATTGCCTTACTGAGCAAGTTGCGTTCACCCTTTCATTTTTCACCCTACAGGGTACATTCAGTAGAAGAGGGTGACACTAGTTTTGCATTTCGGTTATCCGCTGCTTTCTATCAAGACCAGGTATACACATTCATATAATTTTGTATCTGAACATATAGAGGCACAGTACTGTATACGGATGTAATATTGGAGATGTATTTAGTTAAAATGAATTGATATGTAAATGAAATATGAAAAATAGATGTTAAGGTAAGTAACATGACAGGAGAGACTAACATCGACTCATAGCCCAACTGTTAGTAGTGAAACTGTTCACGACAGGTAAGGAAATGAAAAAGCGAAAAAATTGTAAGAATTTTTAGGAAAAATAGGTCGTGACATTAACAAACCATCCTCTTGTTTCAGGAAAGCAACGTTCACTTTTGGGTTTAATTTCCTCCTATTTACTGTTAACTGAATGACTAATAATAATTTTATTTTATCAAAGTTATCCATCATAAATTAGCATGCTTATATTGGTGTCAATATGACTTAAATATTAGTTTCATTCAATTATATAAATTTCATTTACATATATTGATACAACCTAAGCCCTGTGATAGAATAAACAACTGAAGCTCTAAAAGAATAACAAACACATCATAATATAAGAATACCTATCTTGGTCTGAATATAAGTTAATATTACTTCAACCTTTAAGATCATATTTGTTTTATAAGATAAAGATATGATAAGATAATATAATATGTGGATAGGATAAAATTATATAATTATTATCTTATCTTATGTTTGGTGTGTACAAAGATTAAGAATAAGATAAAAAAATTTTTAACATCTTTCACCATATTTGCTATTTGTAAAATTAAAAATGGTATAAAATGACTTTTTTATAAAGTAACAAAATTTATGTTTATAATTTTTTGTTATAAATATAAATCAAAATTTAAAAAGTTGTATATTATTTATATTTTAAATTAATTAGTTGATTTTTAATAAAAAAATTATTCTTTTAAAAAATTTAATTTATTTTTTCAAAAAAGATAACATGTTAAAAATTATTTTTTATGAAAAAATTCTCTTTAATTATTCACTTTTTTTCTTTTCTTTCCTTTTTGTTTTCATTTCTTTATATGATTAATATTTAAAATAATTTCTTTGATTGTAAGTTAAATATATTATTTTAGAAAAAATGAGCTTTTCTATGAAATAAGTTCATTTTTTAATTACATTAATTTTTAAAAAGATAATCATTAAATATATTTTTGCCAATTAGAAGGAAAAACAAGTAAAATTTAATAAGTCAAAATTTCTAAACTAAAAAATATATAATTTTTAATAATTTTATGGTTAATAGTTATTTTTCTTTCATATCTTCTTCTTCTTTACTTTTCTTATGGGCAAAACAAAAAAAAAATACTAAAAGAAAGCAAAAAAATAAATTTAAACGTATATTTACTTTTATGTTTTTTTCTTTTTCTTTCTTTTTTTTTTTGCCAGTTAGAAGGAAAAAGAAAAAAGAAAAAAGAAAAAAATAGGAATTAAATTTAATAATTCAAAAATTTTAAACTAAACAGGTATATAATTTTTGATAGTTTTATTATTAACAAATATTTTCTTTCCTTTCTCCCTTTTTTTTCTTGTCCAACAAGCAAAATGAAAAAAAACTTAAGAAGGAGAAAATAAAAAAGAGGATAAAAAATAAAATTTAAATGTAAGAAAAATCTAATTTTAAACATATATTTTATAATAATTTTTATACTTAAGAATTTATTTTCTAAAAAATGATTTAAAAATTTGATAATATCAAGGAAAATAATTTTTGAATCTAACTACTTAGTGCACTATAACACTCTAATATTTACCTAATATCCAAATTTCATAATTTTTAGAGATCATTTGGTCCTTCAAAATATATATCCTGAAAAATAATCCATTATTTTATTGGTTTCCACACTATTGGCATATAAAAATTCATTTACATCCCTAGATACAATATTTTACGTACGTAATCATGCTTTAACATAATATCGATCTCAATTCATGTACTGGTAGAAAACTATCTTAAAATAAATAGGTTTACTGTGAAAACCCACATTTTCATGTGCTTGACTTTGAATCTCTTAAGTGAAATAAGATAAATGTAATGAAATGATCAATGAAGACACATTTTGTAAGAGTAAAGTGTTCATTTTGATTTAAACTTGTGTGTGATGACCAATTGAGGATGACATGATCAATTTAAGTCTTTAAAAGTATTATAGATTGATATTTGATGAAATGGATGAAAAATGATAGGAAAGTGGGCTAAACAAGTATATAATGATATGTTAAGTGTGTTGAGGATGATAGAAGCCTTAATAGATGACCTTGTGAGAAATTGGTAGAATTTGGGGATGAATTCAAGTAAGAAAATGCAAAAAATGGCAGTTCTGGGTATTAGGAATCAATCCCATCCCTACTTTGCTATAAAAGTCATGGGCTACATTTATGATTCATGAAACATGATTTTCACTTGGTTAAATTATGTTTTCAAAAATGTGTTTTGAGACTTAGCACCCTCAGTTCATTGCCTATATGCAGTCATACGGATGTGCATGTTTATGTAACATGCAACATCCCCCACGGTTAGTTCTCGCTTGGTGAGTGCTGAATGGTGTCAATGCTCATGGCAAGTCATTGCTTCGTGCTTGGTACTGTGTATGTGACCAGAAATGCTCACTATATTTTTGGACTATGTTCTTGGAGCTGTACGACATTGATCCAATCTACAACATGACCATGGCTATCGGTTCACTTTCTCCCTATTAGAGACTATGTATGTTGCATGATTATTGTAGGGACATCACCTAGTCTCCACCTTATAATTTTGATATACGTTTTGAACGGTTACAATATGATTTCGATATATGTTTTCGGTATATGCTTTTGATTATTTACAATCCATGCTTTCAGATTTGTGTTTTGAACGGTGATGCCTTGATGCAACAAATACTAAGAGAGGCACGCAGTTCCCAGTTAACAATGCACTCGAGCAGTACTAAGATGTAACACAATCTACACTTTGTGTGTTGTGGTCTGGAATGAAAAAAGATGTGGCGGAGTTTGTAGCGAAGTGTTTGGTATATCAACAAGTGAAGATCGAGCATCAGAAGCTAGCAGGGCTGCTCCGACCTTTGTCGGTACCTACTTGAAAATAGGAGTATATCTTCATAGATTTCATCATGGGCTTGTTAAGAACTAAGAGAGGACATGATGTTATCTGGGTGATAGTTGATAGGTTGACGAAGATTGCTCGCTTCCTCGCAATTAATAGTACTGATTCTTTTGATTCATTTATGGAGTTGTAAGTCCGAGAGATAGTCCAATTACATGGCGCTCCCGTGAGTATCACTTCGGATAGAGATTCTAGATTCACATCTGGATTTTGAAATCATTTTCAAGAAGCTATGAGATCTCAGCTAAATTTGAGCACATCCTATCATCCTCAAATTGATGATTAGTTTGAGCGGACTATTTAAATTTTGGAAGGTATGTTAAAGGCGTGTGCTATTGATTTCAAGGGTTCATGGGTTGACCACTTGTCATTGGCCAAATTTATGTACAACGATAGTTTCCATGTTAGCATTGGGATAGCACCATAGGAGGTTCTTTATGGAAAAAATGTGTCTATCTCTAGTGGCTTAAGAAGAAGTGGGTGACAGAAATCTTTTGGCTTATGAACTAGTTGAGCAATCTAAGGGTGTTAAGATCATATGTGTCAGACTTTGCACAGCTCAGAACTAGTAGAAAAGTTATGTTGATGTACATAAGAGACCACTGGAGTTTCAGCTCGAGGATTTTGTGTTTCTAATGGTGTCAACTAGTAAAGGTATCATACGTTTTAGAAAGAAAGGGAAATTGTGCCCTCGCTATATAGGTCCATTTGAGATTTTAGATAAGGAAATTGAGCCTTGGCTATATAGGTCCATTTGAAATTTTAGATAGAGTGAGAGATGTTGCTTATTAATGTAAACCCCACAAATTTCCTACATTTAATTAGATTATATAAAAATGAAAATAATATATTTTAATGGAAGTGTGAATATTCGTTGTAAGGCTCGAGGAATATAGCAGCCGAGAAGCCTGTGAATGACCGGGAACCCGCAGATACAAGAAGTGATGAAGCAAATGCAAGCACGGAGCGATCGAAAATAAATTTGATGTAAAAAATTTATATCGAGAATTTATGAAGAATGATGAAATCTCGATAATACTTCATTTTTGAAATAATGAAAATTTCATGGAAGGCATGAATATTGTCATTGGATAATTTTATAGAAGAAAATGTATATATATATACTAGGAAAATTTAAATAGATAAATAATAATGTAAATATATATAACAAATATATATATTAGGTAATATATATATATATATATATATATATATATTATGTAATATAGGTTGATAAATAAACACAAAACAAATAAAACAATCAAAACAAATAATATCCCTAAACAAACAAATGATATATATATCTATATATTAATATAACATATATATATATATATTAATATAATATAAATATATATTGATATAATATATATAACGAGGTGTATGGAATTGGCTTCAAAAAGAAGCCAATCCCGCACACTTGTAAATGGAAAAACAAAGAAGACCAAATTGAAAACAGAGGGGAGCTGGGTGGGAAACCAGGAAAGAAAAGAAAAGAGGAAGCTGCTGGCCGGGAGGAAGAGAGGAGAAGAAAGAAGAAAGAGAAGGAAGAAAGAAAGAGGAGGAAAGGGGGAGAAGAAATCGAGAGGCTGCAGGGGAGAAGGATTTTAAGCCGACTGAGAGAAAGGAAATAGCTGATCGGCTGGAGTGAAGAGAAAAAGAAGAGAAAGGAGAGTAGGCTGGGTCGGCCGAGGGAGAAAAAAAGGAGAAAAGGGAGAAAGAAAAGAAAATAAGAGGAAGACCGAGCGGGCTGAAGCGAAACAGAACCAAGCTTGGAACAAAACTGAAGCAGGCTGAAACTGAAGAAAGTGAAGCCAGAAACGAGACCGAGATGCAGGGGGAGAAGAAACTGCAGCAGAGCAAACTGAGGAAGAAGGCCATAACAGAAAGGGCTGGAACCGAGGCAGGGGAGATTGAAGAGAGGCAGCACTGAGGGCCACAAAGCTGGAGCAAGCTGAGGGAGAAAGGAAATTGAAGCTGAAGTGAGGCTGAAACCGAGAAGCAGAGCAACCGAAGAAGAAAACGAAAGCAGGAAACAACAGCTGGAACCGAGAACCATAGGCTGAGGAAAAGAAAAAAAAAACAGGATAGACCCGAGGGTAAAGGAAGAAACAGAACAGAGGAACAGAGCTGAAGGAGGAAGAAGAAGAGCAATCGGGGCAGTGAAGGCTGGAACCGAGAGCTGAAGAAAGGAGAAAACCGAGAGGGAAGAAAGGAGAAAAGAAAAAAAAAAGGAAAAGAGAAGAAGAAATGAGGAAGTTGGGAATTGGAAAAAGACAAAGGTAAAATATATTTATACACGTATGTATATTTAATGTACATGTAGATATATGAGTTGTAGATACAAACATGTTAGTGTAGATTTAATTAGACAAAAAAAATGGGAATGATGAGGAGTAGGCAAATATATATATATATATATTTGTGATATTGAATAATGGAAACAAATAATAATAATAATATATATATATATATATATTGGTGTATATACATATGAGTGTATATAAGATAAATGTGTATGTTAGTATTCGTACATACAAAGGATATATACATGTGATAAGGAAAAATGGAAAACAAATAAATATATATATAGGAGTGTATATATATATATATATATATATATATATATATATATATATATATATATATATATGTGCATTTACATGTAGATGTATATAATAAAGGTATATGTTAATATTTGTATGTACAAAATATATAAACAGTAAGAAAATATATAAACGTGCGTGTTGGTTTAGGTATGCACAATAATACGTACACATGAAATAGTAACGAATAGGTTACGATTTTTAACGCAATTCGGACAATTCACATGAATAGGGTGCTAAGTATACAATTTCGGTGTAGGTGATTGTAAAATGAATTAAAGGAGGTACTAGGAGGCATCAACACTCGAATTCGAGATTTTTCGATAGATCGAGGTAAGGAGATATAATTTAAAACAGTAATAATTACCTTTTGAACCATGATTAAGGAAAGCTTACAAAGACATGGAATATGATTTTCATGCATGTTTCTGAATTGGTATTTCTGAACAAGAATACGCTCTTTGTATTTGTGTTTTTGAATAATTGCATATTTCCAAATTTGACTTCTGAAACAAGAGCATGTTCTCTGAAATTGTCTTTTGAATGAGATGATTTTATTTCGATATTTTTATATACGAAAACTATAGTATGTTTTGAGACTAAGGGTCATTTATGTTGTATGCTAACGCATGTCAACTTCGCCTGTGTGGCGTCTGAACTTCGCATGTGTGGCGTCTGAACTTCGCCCTTGTGGTTCTAAATTTCACCTTCGAGTTCTGAATGTCACCTTCGGGTTCTGAATGTCACCTTTGGGTTCTGAATTTCACTTTCGGATTCTGGACGTTGTATGACCTTTATCCCGTCTACAGCCTTACCATGGCCATAGGTTTTGAATTTTCTCTACGGAGGATGATTTGGTTATTGCCGCATGATAATTATATGGGCCGATATAGTCTCTATCTGAAATAAACTCTGTTTTTAGAATATGATTTTATAATATGTGATTTGACATATATTTCTGTTTTGGAATTCTGATTATACGAAAAATTTACGTAATATCTGTTAAGTTCATGTACTTAAAGAATTACGTTTTGAATCATGATGTTTATGATTTTCCTTAATTTTGAATGCCCTTTATATTAGTTTCAGAAAGAAATCATTATACGTATATTTATGTTTCTACATATTTGAATCACTAAGACCATTTTAAATGCATTCTTCTTACTGAGCTTTTTCCCGAAAGCTCACCCCTCTACCTCTCAGACCATTTGCAGTGATCCGTGGGCGCTATCTACCGCGTACACGACGTAGGCTGTGGGAAAGAGCTGTCCTATGCTACTTTTTGTACACGCAGCAAAGGTATACAATTACATTCTTTTACCAGACATATTTGTACGCACAGACATATATAATGGAAATATTTTGTTGGGATGTAATTTGTAAGGAAAACGATGTAAAGATTATTATTTTTGGGATTAGGTTTTAAGACGATTGGTATTTAATCAAAATGGATGTATTGAGTTGTAAATGTGGATTTGGAAAGCATGCTTGGTAGTTGTGGATATCTAGGATTGTCAAAACAATTGAATTGCAGGTGGTTAGGCACATATATAAGTCGTTATACTGCCGAAATTTCTATCGGCTATATAAGCCAAAGTATAAAGTTTAAATATAAATTCGGATATAGAATTAGGAAATGTGATTTGACACTGAACAGGAATACAACCTAAGTGAATAAGGGAATAAGTTGGTAAATTAAATATATATAGTTCAAAAACAATTTCCCCCGATTTTCAAGGGTCAAGGGTCGTTACAGTTTAAGTGGTATCAGAGCGAAGGTTGTCTAGTACTGTCGGTGTCGAAATAAGGCTAAAATTACATCCTAATGTCTGTGCTTGTCTAGTTGTAGGTAATGTATACCTAATGGAATTAAGACTTGATCTTTGGAATTACGCGTAGGTATTAGATCACTTGCATGATGAGTGAAAGACGTGGACGTCTTCGGAGGCAGGCTTAACCACCTCCACCGCAGCCAGAGAGCCCCAATACTCGTATGACTCAGTTTGAACAGCAGTTGGAGCAGCATCTCGAGCGAGGACGGGAATCAATAGTTGCCATGGTTTCCCAACACCTAGGGGCAAACGTTTTCAATTCAGTTGGCACGACACCATTTCCTACTCAGGTGCCGACTCCTCCACAAGCACCACCACCTCCTCCTCCACAAGTTCCTCCAGTACCTATGGCGCCTCAGCTTCCTGTACAGGCCCGGAGGGAGGAGAGGGATATCGGTAGGATGAGAGATTTTTGGAAGATGAAGCCTCCAACATTTAAGAGAAAGAACAGAGATAAGAGTAAGCGAACGGAGTTTGTGAGATAGGACTTTCGGAGGGGCCAACTTAAGAGACAAAGGGCAGATGAGTCTCGGGCTAGGATTGATAGGCTCACGGCTCCTATAGCTACCCCACAGACTACCAGAGGCTTCCAGTAGTAAGACAGATTGTGCACTAGATGTGGTAATTTTCATAGAGTTACGTGTCACTAGTCCACAGGGAGCTGTTTTAGGTGTGGACAGAGGGGACACCTGATTAAAGATTGCCCACTGAATAAGTTTTCACCGCCCCCAGAGCCACCACGACACCCTGAGAGGCAAGCTCCTCAAAGACAAGTCCCACAGAGATGGGATACCGCAGCAGAGAAAGGCAAGAAGTCTGTCACTCATGGAAGGGCCTTTGCCTTGGATTGATGTGGTGTGTAAGAATTGTGAAATCAAGTAGGAGATAGGATCATATTAGCATATCTAATCTGGTTGAGCATGTATGACTTTGATGTAATTTTGGGTATGGATGTCTAGCCACCAACCGTGTAAGTTTAGATTGTTACACTAAAACTGTAACCTTCCTTCTACCTGATAAGTTTGTTGTATGCTTTGCAGTTAAGGAATAAAGTATATGATTTTGACTATTGATGAAAATTTTTGATGAACCTGTTAATGTAAAGGTTATGTTGCATTAATCCTCGATACTAGTCGGGAATGTCCAAGTATTCAGGACATACTAGTGGTATGTGAGTTCCCGGATGTATTTCCTGAGGAACTATCGAGACTACCACCGGAGAGAGAGTTAGAATTCAATATAGAAGTGGCACCAGAGACTCAACCAATCTCGAAGTCTCCTTACCGGATGGCCCTTGTTGAACTTGAGGAACTGAAAAAGTAGTTGCAAGACTTGCTAGACAAAGGGTTCATTAGGCCAAGTGTATCCCTGTGGAGAGCTCCGATATTATTTGTGTCGAAGAAGGATGGTAGTCTCAAGTTATGTATAGACTACAAGCTACTGATCAAGGCCACAATTAAGAACAAGTATCCCTTGCCCAGAATAGATGATCTCTTTGACCAGCTAAGAGGGGCTACGGTGTTCTCAAAAATTGACCTGAGATCGGGCTATCACCAATTGAAGATTAGGAACGAGGATGTTCTGAAGACAGCCTTCAGAACAAGATATGGCCACTATGAGTTCCTCGTGATGCCCTTTGGTCTAACTAACACCCCAGCTGCATTCATTAGCCTGATGAATGAGGTGTTCCGAGAGTATTTAGACCGGTTCATCATAGTTTTCATCGATGATTTTTTGATCTACTCAAATTCCCGAGGGGAGCATGAACAGCATTTGAGATTAGTGCTCCAAACTCTCAGAGAGAAGCAGTTGTATGGGAACTTGGATAAGTGTGAGTTTTGGTTGGAGCAAATAGCATTTTTGGGCCATATTATTTCTAAGGAAGGGGTGTCAGTGGATCCGTCTAAGGTTGAGGCAGTGCTTAACTGGGAGAGGTCGAAAACTGTTACAGAAATCCAAAGTTTTTTGGGTTCATAGCTAGTTTGCAGATTAAACCTAGTATACTTGATCAGATCAAAACTGGACAGAGGGGTGATCAAAAGTTATTGGACATGGTCAGTCAGGCAAAACAGGACGTACAATCAGACTTTGTGGTCGGTGAGGATGGATTGATGAGATTTAGGGGCCATATATGTGTTCTAAATGATGATGCCCTACGACAAAGGATCTTAAAGGAGTCCCATTGTTCTCGGTACACCATGCACCCGGGAAGCACTAAGATGTACCATGATTTACGGAGGGTGTATTGGTGGGTCGGTATGAAAAAAGATGTAGCTGAGCTTGTGGCCAAGTGTTTGATTTGCCAACAGATTTAGATCGAACACCAAAGACCAGCGGGGTTACTTAAGTTTCTTCCAGTGCCTACTTGGAAATGGGAGCACATTACTATGGATTTCATAATGGGATTACCAAGGACCCGAAAGGGGCATGATACAATCTGGGTGATCGTAGACAGATGGACCCGAATGAATTTGGAGGACCAAATTCTTTTAAGGTGGGGAGAATGTAAACCCCACAAATTTCCTACATTTAATTAGATTATATAAAATTTGAAATAATATATTTTAATGGAAATGTGAATATTCGTTGTAGGGCTCGAGGAATATAGGAGCCGAGAAGCCCGTGAATGATCGGGAACCTAAACATACAAGAAGTGATGAAGCAAATGCAAGCACGGAGCGATCAAAAATAAATTTAATGTAAAAAATTTATATCGGAGATTTATGAGGAATGATGAAATCCCGATAATACTTCATTTTCGAAATAATGAAAATTTCATGGAAGACATGAATATTGTCATTGGATAATTTTATAGAAGAAAATTTATATATATATATATATATACACTAGGAAAATTTAAATAGATAAATAATAATGTAAATATATATAACAAATATATATATATATATTAGGTAATATATATATATATATACATATATTATGTAATATAGGTTGATAAATAAACACAAAACAAATAAAACAAATAATATCCCTAAACAAACAAATGATATGTATATCTTTATTTTAATATACCATATATATATATATATATATATATATATATATATATTAATATAATATAAATATATATTGATATAATATATATATATAATGAGGTGTACGGAATTGGCTTAAAAAAGTTTCCAATCTCGCACACCTGGAAATGGAAAAACAAAGAAGACCAAATTGAAAAACAGAGGGGAGCTGGGTGGGAAACCAGGAAAGAAAAGAAAAGAGGGAAGATGCTGGCCGGGAGGAAGAGAAGAGAAGAAAGAAGAAAGAAGAAAGAGAAGGAAGAAAGAAATAGGAGGAAAGGGGGAGAAGAAACCGAGAGGCTGCAGGGGAGAAGGATTTGAAGCCGACCGAGAGAAAGGAAAGAGCTGATCGATTGGAGTGAAGAGAAAAAGAAGAGAAAGGAGAGTAGGTTGGGTCGGCCGAGGGAGAAAGAAAGGAGAAAAGGGAGAAAGAAAAGAAAAGAAGAGGAAGACCGAGCCGGCTGAAGCAAAACAGAACCAAGCTTAGAACAGAACTGAAGCAGGCCGAAACTGAAGAAAGTGAAGCCAGAAACGAGACCGAGAGGCAGGGGGAGAAGAAACTGCAGCAAAGCAAACCGAGGAAGAAGACCAGAACAGAAAGGGCTGCAACCGAGGCAGGGGAGATTGAAGAGAGGTAGCACCGAGGGCCACAAAGCTAGAGCAAGCTAAGGGAGAAAGGAAATTGAAGCTGAAGTGAGGCTGAAACCGAGAAGCAGAGCAACTGAAGAAGAAAACGAAAGCAAGAAACAGCAGCTGGAACCGAGAACCACGGGCTAAGGAAAAGAAAAAAACAGGACAGACCCGAGGGTAAAGGAAGAAATAGAACCGAGGAACAGAGCTGAAGGAGGAAGAAGAAGAGCAATCAGGGCAGTGAAGGCTGGAACCGAGAGCTGAAGAAAGGAGAAAACTGAGAAGGAAGAAAGGAGAAAAGAAAAAAAAAGGAAAAGAGAAGAAGAAAGGAGGAAGTTGGGAATTGGAAAAAGACAAAGGTAAAATATATTTATACATGTATGTATATTTAATGTACATGTAGATATATGAGTTGTAGATACAAGCATGTTAGTGTAGATTTAATTAGACAAAAAAATGGGAATGATGAGGAGTAGGCAAATATATATATATTTGTGATATTGAATCATGGAAACAAATAATAATATATATATATATAGGGGTGTATATATATATATTTATATATATATATATATATATTTATGTGCATATACATGTAGATGTATATAATAAAGGTATATGTTAATATTTGTATGTACAAAATATATAAATAGTAAGAAAATATATAAACGTGCGTGTTGGCCTAGGTATGCACAATAATACGTACACATGAAATAGTAACGAATAGGTTACGATTTTTAATACAATTTGGACAATTCGCATGAATAGGGTGCTAAGTATACAATTTCGGTGTAGGTGATTGTAGAAGGAATTAAATGAGGTACTAGGAGGCATCACCACTCGAATTTGAGATTTTTCGATAGATCGAGGTAAAGGGATATAATTTAAAACAGTAATAGTTACCTTCTAAACCATGATTAAGGAAAGCTTACAAAGACATGAAATATGATTTTCATGCATGTTTCTGAATTGGTATTTCTGAATAAGAATATGCTCTCTGTATTTGTGTTTTTGAATAATTGCATATTTTCAAATTTGACTTTTGAAACAAGAGCATGTTCTCTGAAATTGTCTTTTGAATAAGATGATTTTATTTTGATATTTTTATATACGAAAACTATAGTATGTTTTGAGACTAAGGGTCATTTATGTTGTATGCTAACGTATGTCAACTTCGCCTGTGTGGCGTCTGAACTTCGCCTGTGTGGCATCTGAACTTCGCCCTTGTGGTTCTGAATTTCACCTTCGGGTTCTGAAGTTCTGAATTTCACATTCGGGTTCTGAATCTCACCTTCAGGTTCTGAATCTCACCTTTGGGTTCTGAATTTCACCTTTGAGTTCTGAATTTCACCTTTGGGTTCTGGACGCTGTATGACCTTGATCCCGTCTACAGCCTTACCATGGCCATAGGTTCTGAATTCCCTCTACGGAGGATGATTTGGTTATTGCCGCATGATAATTATATGAGCCGATGTAGTCTCTATCTGAATTAAACTCTATTTTTAGAATATGATTTTATAATATGTGATTTGACATATATTCCTGTTTTGGAATTCTAATTATACGAAAAGTTTACGTAATATCTGTTAAGTTCATGTACTTAAAGAATTACGTTTTGAATCATGATGTTTCTGATTTTCCTTAATTTTGAATGCCCTTTATATTAGTTTTAGAAAGAAATCATTATACGAATATTTATGTTTCTACATATTTGAATCACTAAAACTATTTTAAATACATTCTTCTTACTGGGCTTTTTCCCCGAAAGCTCACCTCTCTACCTCTCAGAACATTTGCAGTGATCCGTGGGTGCTACCTGCCGCGTACACGACGTAAGCTGTGGGAAAGAGCTACCCTAGGCTACTTTTTGTACACGCAGCAAAGGTATACAATTACATTCCTTTACCAGACATATTTGTACGCACAGACATATATAATGGAAATATTTTTTTGGGATGTAATTTGTAAGGAAAACGATGTAAAGATTATTATTTTTGGGATTAGGTTTTAAGACGATTGATATTTAATCAAAATGGATGTATTGAGTTGTAAATGTGGATTTGGAAAGCATGCTTGGTAGTTGTGGATATCTAGGATTGTCAAAATAATTGAATTGCAGGTGGGTAGGCACATATATAAGTCGTTATGCTGTCGAAATTTCTATCGACTATATAAGCCAAAGTATGAAGTTTAAATATAAATTCGGATATAGAATTAGGAAAGGTGATTTGACACTGAATAGGAATACAATCTAAGTGAATAAGGGAATAAATGGTTAAATTAAATATATATAGTTCAAAAAAAATTTTTCCTGATTTTCAAGGGTCAAGAGTCGTTACAATTAACTAGCCCCACCACCACAATTCTCTGAGATACACAATGTCTTCCATGTCTCTATGTTGAAGAAGTATCATCTGAGTCCCTCGCATGTCATTAAGTATGAACCGTTGGACATTTAAGAGGACATGAGTTATATGGAGAAGCCCATCCAAATTTTGGACAAAAAAAGGTAGTTCGATCAAGGCTATTCCATTAGACAAGGTTCTTTGGCAATTCAATATGAGATTGAGAAATCCTTCATGCAGTTCAATAGCAGATTTTAGCTAATGCTTATTAGACTTGTGTGATGGGAGTTTGCCCTCGGTTACACCAAATGATAGTGAAGATTCAACATTGATTGCTATTCTGAAAAAGTTCATAATTCCTTATGGGAATGATTCAATAAGGCAGATTATTAATTACACAGATCCTTATTTGCAAAATAATATCAATAATCAAGGATATTTAAAGGATCAAGCAATATTATCACCCAATGATGTGGTTGATATGGTCAATAATTACATACTTTCAGTGTTTCCTGATGAAGTAAAGAAATATCTCAGTGTAGATAGGATTCACCTGTCAATGGAGGTTGAAGAACAATTCATTTTATAACCGCTAGAGTTCTTGAATTCAATTAATTTTTCGGGATTGCCTAAACATAAGATTGAGTTGAAAATTGGCGTTCCTATCATTCTTTTATGAAACATAAATCAAAGTGTTGGACTTCACAACGGTACTAGATTGTTTTCATAAAATCGGGCTCTAGGATAATTGAAGCTGAGATAATAACTGGAGTAATGCGGGGAGCTGAATCTTTATCCCATGAGTTGAAATGTCCCTATCGGATGCAAAATGGCCGTTCACTATAACACGAAAACAATTCCCCATTAAAGTTTGTTTCACGATGACAAAAAACAAGAGTCAAAGTCAAACTTTGAAAATGTCGGTGTCTATTTGCCAAAATCGATTTTCACTAATGGCCAATTATATGTCGTTGCCTGTAGAGCAACATCACCAGATGGGTTAAAATTTTTAATTGAGAATAATAATCGTAATATACATCCTTGCAAAAATAATGTCATTTATACTACTGAGGTATTTTATGATATATTTCACGGGTGAGACTATTACTTTAATTAAGATTTTATTGATATAAGTGTTCTTACAAATGTCATGCATATTTATTTAAATAAATATTAAATATTTATTCAATAATTATAATTATTATTTTTTTTTTTTAGATCATGGTGCAAGGTTATCAACTACTTCAATAGATTTCTCCAAATAGAGATCAATGAAAAATTAAAGTTAGAATCGCTAGAATGTGGGATGCTATAAATAGTAATGAGAATGGGGAACTCATATGTTCGGATTTGATCATGATGGATGAGAATGTAAATGTATTTTTTTACATAACTTAAATATAAAATTGAATGTGTTTTTCATTTAATACGAATTCTTAATAATTTCACTTTTTTTTTTTCACAGAATCATCACATTCATGCAATGGCCTACAAGAACTTGGCAGAAAAATATCGTAAACTTTTTATCGCCGAAAAAGTCTACATCATTCATAGTTTCAAAGTGGCAAATATATCTGCTTCTTGCAGAACTTTGACAAATGATTTTATGACATACTTCAAAGATAATACTGTTGTCAAGGCTGTTCATGATCCAAATTGCACCATAAAGATGCATAAATTTGAGTTTATGGAGTTGGATTCTATACAATCATATTTCAATAATAACACATATTGACTTTAACTATATATTGCATTTAAATTGTCTAATTATGATTTTAAATTACTTTAATGAATAAGCGATTGGAAAGTTAACGAAGATAAGTACAATTGTGAACCAAGAAGTTTGTGGAGAGAATGTGAAGAAAAGGAATGTGGATTTAATTAATTAATTAGTTTATTCATGGTGGAAACTCAATCGAAATTACTTTTTAAGGAAGTTTAGCATTTAAAATTGATGATAGTATTTTGTCAAGTCAAAGTTAAGACATTGTTTTGGTTGTGACACCCACCATTGTGAAAAAATTCATAGGTAAGTTAAAAAAAAAATTTCCTTAACTAATTTATTTTTAACTTTAATTAATTAGTCACCATTTTCACATTCAAAGTGATACAATTTATCATCTACATTGATATACCTGAATCTGTTGCAATTCTAAACAGGTAATTCAATATTCTCAGTAGTATATAACATCTTCTTTTAAACTAGAAATTGATGCAAGCATTCAAACATAATGTATTCCATTTTTTATTAAATTAAATATTTAAAATTCAATGAAAATACAGTGAAGTTATTGCTGCTTCTCAATTACAAGAATATGTCAAACCAAGAAAAGATGACCTACCTTTTGAGGAAATGTTATTTGGACATCTCTCAGATCATTCATGATATATAATCTATCCCAGGTAATATATATAAAAAAAAAAAAAAATACTTTTTAAACTGTATATGACAACTTAAAAAATTATAATATAAAAATTTTGAATGTTATACGTAAACAGGTGAAAAAACACACATGTCAAGGAACAATAATCCAGATTGACATAAATTATGAATGGTATTATTTCTCATTCGTTGTGCATCGTAAAAAAGTGATAGAAGTTTATCGAAGATTCTCATAATTGAGGACCTTTTTTTTCAATGTCAAACTTATAATTTTTAGTTTAACAGTTGATGGCATTTTTTGGATGTTATTATTTCTTATATTTGGTTGCATTATTTATATATTTCATTACTCATCTATTATTATTTATAATTACTTATAAGATTTTGTATTTATTTTCTTGAATATTGAATTTGATTTTTATTTACAAGCACTTTTATGTATAAAAAAAATTTCGTGCATGACACAGGTCATAAACTAGTATTATATATAGCTGAAGTAGTACATCACTTTTTTGTTTTTGTGTGTATACATACATACATACATACATACATACATACATACATACATACATACATACATACATGCACATAAATATAGTTATTTTTATTACGTGTTGCACCTATAAACTACAACTAGGTTTCGATCTCCTTCATTTTAATATACCCATTCAACTGTTTTATTCAATTGTGGAAATTTTCATTTTATATTTGATTATCAGTTGTCACCCATGTAACATAAAGAACAATCTTGTTGTTATCATGGTGTTATAATTTGTTGATTTACTCTAATAAGTACGTTAATTTATTTAATAACAAGTAAGTTATTTCTTTGTTTTCTTTTTTTGATAAAAAAATGAGCATCTGCTAAAATGCTTCCAAGAATTATTTTATTAGCTATTTAAATAACCAAATTTCCTATATACTTAGTCATATGAAAATAAATTGTACCAAAGAAAAGTCATTTGGAGGTAAATGTATATTATTAAAATAAATTAAATTTTGAATGATATTACTTTTTTCTAAAATATTGAATAAAAGTTGTTTAATGGTTTGCTAACAAAAGTCTATAAAACTTGAACAATTCTATCAGAAGAAATATAAAAATTTATTTCACTAGTAAATAAAATTTTTTTATTAAGCAATAAATAAATCAAGATTATCAAACTTGAATTTAAAATGTCCTTTTTTTATAAATTCAATTTTATTTTTTTGATTTATATAAATACTTATATAACAAATTAGTTAATAATATAAAAATAAAACCCTTAGCATAACAAATTAAAGCGAGTTGATAAATATATAGAAATGATAAATACATGTATGAAAAGTAAAACGACTAAAATGCAACTGGTAAAATCTTAACATGGAAATTTTTTTTGGATTTGGATTTGGATTTGCACCACTGTTTAAAAATTCCTTGCTTAGTAAAAAAAAAAATGATATTATCTTCACTAGCTAGAATTTACAGGGCTCTATTCTCATAATTTAAGGAGAAAAAAGGGAAAAAAAAAAAAAAGATATGAATAGTTCTCTTAGCCATAAATATTATGGTCAAACCGTTTAAAGTGGTAGAATTTTTGGATCAGAATTTCAGGATGATGAAAGAGATTAATAGAAGCCAGTAGTAATGACAATGTTAGGGATCTAAAAGATGGAAATTTTCAATGGTTTGGGTTCAACAAAAACAGAAAGTAGCTAAATGTTGAACATAGTATGCTATTTTTGGAACAATGTTGTTGGAAATAAAAAGGTTTTCAGGAGGGTGGCACGACTCGAGCACATATATAAAGGCAGGCTTTGCATCTAGGATCAAGCAAGGGTAGTCGGAGAGTTTTATCCCTTTCCTTTGGTGTGTTTTGCGAGACTTGTGCTCCCAAATTCCATTGAAAACATCCTTAGTAAATCACCATACAGGTAGGGAAAAAACTTGCTCCTTAAACACTACCCCCATTCACTTAATAATAACATAAAGGCAGCCAGAGTTACGGGAGAGGATTGAGAGATGGCAGGAGGAGGATTTGTTGCTCAAAATGGAGGGGCCAAATATGAAGGTCGTGTCACCGTCTTTGTGATCACCACCTGTCTGATTGCTGCCACTGGTGGTCTCCTCTTCGGTTATGACCTTGGAATTTCAGGTTCGGACCAATAAGATTGTCTCTCCAGTCTTGTCTTGTTATCATCTTTTCATGCTAATTAGTACCATGTTTCTTTTCCAAGATTCTGAATGTTGGTATTCTAATCTCTGTAGGAGGGGTGACCTCAATGGAGCCGTTTCTGAAGAAATTCTTCCCATCAGTTTTAGAAAAACAGAGTGATGCAGCCACACACGAAAGCGAGTATTGCAAATTTGATAGCCAGCTACTCACACTGTTTACCTCTTCCCTCTACCTGGCTGCTTTGATAGCTTCCTTCTTTGCTTCGGTGGTGACAAGGATCTTTGGCCGAAAAATTTCCATGCTCATTGGAGGCATTGCTTTTCTCATCGGCTCAATCCTAAATGGCATTGCCATGAACGTTGCTCTCCTAATTATTGGCCGTTTGTTGCTTGGTGTGGGTGTTGGATTTGCTAATCAGGTAAACTTCTTGCTCTTTGGGCTACTATATTTTACCCTCCTTTCTATCTCAAAAAGACTCACAGGACTTATTTATCCGAGGCAGTCTGTTCCGGTTTACTTATCCGAAATGGCACCAGCAAGGATCAGAGGAGCTCTGAACATTGGTTTCCAAATGGCCATTACAATTGGAATACTAGTTGCAGGCCTGATTAACTATGGCACAGCAAAGATTGAGGGTGGATGGGGATGGAGAGTTTCTCTAGCCCTTGCAGTCATTCCTGCCGTAGTGATGACCATTGGATCGTTCATGCTACCAGACACTCCCAACTCTATTCTTGAGAGAGGCCATACCGAGAAGGCAAGACAAATGTTGCAAAAAATTCGCGGCACCCAAAACGTTGATGACGAGTTTCAAGACCTTGTCGATGCAAGTGAGGCCGCCAAGAAAGTGGATCACCCATGGAGAAACATTCTCCAACCAAGATACAGGCCTCAACTTGTCCTCTGCATTCTCATACCATTCTTCCAACAACTCACAGGCATTAATGTTATCATGTTTTATGCACCTATTCTCTTCAAGACTTTGGGTTTTGGTGATGATGCATCACTTATGTCTGCTGTTATCTCTGGCTCTGTCAATGTCGTCGCCACTTTAGTTTCCATCTATTCAGCTGATAGGTTCGGAAGACGGATTTTGTTCCTCGAAGGTGGCATACAAATGATTATTAGCCAGGTAATTAATCTTTTATCATCATAAAAACTCCTCAAGACTCCTATATATTACGTAAGAATATGCTGTTGACATTGTGACTTTTTCTGGATTTTGCTAAAGATTGCAGTAGGAATCATGATTGCCATCAAGTTTGGGATGAACGGTGACGGTGACTTGTCAAGGGCCGATGCCAATGTTCTCTTGTTCTTGATCTGTGTGTATGTTGCAGCATTCGCATGGTCTTGGGGACCATTGGGATGGTTGGTACCCAGTGAGATCTGTCCTCTAGAGATCCGATCAGCTGGACAAGCCATCAACGTGGCAGTAAACATGATCTTCACCTTTGTCATTGCTCAGGTGTTCCTCACCATGCTTTGCCACATGAAGTTTGGCCTCTTCTTTTTCTTCGCCGGCTTTGTTATAATCATGACTGCGTTCATCTACTTCTTCTTGCCTGAGACAAAGAACATCCCAATTGAAGAGATGAACAGAGTGTGGAAGCAACACTGGTTCTGGGGAAAGTACATCCCAAATGAGGCTGTCATCGGTGGAAACCGCAAAGTTGAGCACAGGGATGCTTGAATCTAAGATTCTGGTTTGTAAAAAATTATACAGAAAAACAAAGAGCAATACAAGACTTTACCAAGCTTCCTATCTTTCTGGAAACTATCTCCCCCCCAGATAATGGTGTCTCAGTCAAAGATTATAAGTTTCTTACGCACACTAAAATTTCATCTAAAGTCGTTTAAGGTTGCATAACTCCTTTTAAAAAAAAAATTACATATCATATTAGATATAAAATTAATTCTCACTCGTATTTTGTTTTATGATTATCACTATCCAAAAGAATTTAACCGGTGAAAATTCAAACAGGAACTTTCTGCTACTAACCCTTGGGTTAAAGTTGCATAAGTTCGCTTGGCCTAACGCAACTTCATATAGACAGCAGGAATATTAACTCAACCTCCTACTCTACACGATAGGAATATAAAACAAAACAGTAAGAGAGAGTTCAATCTCTTCTATGAATATACTCTTCATTAAAAATAAATAAAAGCAAGGAAGAGTTGGAGCGGTATAGCTATTAACTTCACTCGATTGTATCTCATGAAATTTATAGCCCGAAATTATGCAACAAACATATTAACTCCTAAAAACATGGAGATCTGTGCACAATTACATTTATAAAAGGAGGAGAAGATCTGCTAAGCTACAGATATAGTCTCCAACAGAGCATCGACATACTCTTTAAGCTTGGGCTTTGTAATCGCACCTTCTCTCCTACTTTCTGCCACTTCCTGCCCATCCTTGAACAGAATCAACGTTGGCAATCCGTAAACTTTGTACTCTTCAATCAGTTGCGGATTCGCATCATGATCAATTTTAACGACCACTAATCTGTCTTCATATTCCTAAATTTGACGAAAAATTCAAGAATATTAATAACAACAACAACAACTTTGGTTGATTAAATTGTTAATTTGTCATAAGCTAGTAGTAAGCTACTGGAAATGGAGGATTAATTAGTTAATTATTACTTAATAAGTTTAAGTTTTTAATTAAAGGAATGAATACGTAATTAGATGACAATGTACATAAACAAACACCTGAGCGATGGATTCCATAGCGGGGGAAATTAAGCGGCAGGGTCCACACCAAGTCGCAACGAACTCGACCAGAACCGGACGGTTGGATTCCAGCACCGTGCTTCGGAACTCGCTCTCTTTAATTTCCTTAATGCCCGCAGCGCACCGTATAGAGAGTTTAGAGGAAGTAAGCGACCGCAGGGGCGGTGGATGGTTCCTTCGAAGGCCGTTGATGGAAGGAATAAAAGAGAAGCATGCGGTTGCGGGGAAGAGTTTAGGCGGGGAAGTAACTGTGCGGGCTGGAAAGAGAAACGACCGGACCACCAAAGACGACGAACTTGAGAGAACGGTGTCCATTTAGAGGGTTGTTCAGTACTTTAGCGAGATGAAAAAAAGGGATAAAATCGGGAATTGAGAGCATATCCTTTTAAGGGATTATTTATTTATTTATTTATTTTGTGTGCGTGTGTGATGGAGAAATGAAAGCGTGTAGTTCTCGGCATGCCTGGGAGTTGGAGTGGAAATTGAAGGTTACATGTGTGAATGCCACGTGATTTGTACCCCACTCTTTTTTATTTTTTAAAAGAGAAATAATTAATACATTTATTAGTAAATAGTATATTTTCATTTATAATTATAATTAATAAGTAATTATTATTTTATTCAATTTAAGTAAACTAAAAAATTTTTAAAACTAATTAAATTAATAAATAATCAAATTAAACTCAAATTTATATTTCTGAATTTTGAATGAGAAATTAAAAATTTCAAGACTTTCTCCAATTCTCTTAACTCCTAGGCCTTAAACAGCTATGTCAAAATTCCATTGACTTAAATTATTTTAATGTTAAATATTAAGAATAGTAACTAAATAAAATCTCCATATTTTAATATAAGAAATTAATATTATAAACATTTATTTTTATTTTTATTTACTAAATCTTAAAAATTGATAAATAAAATTTAAATTTCATAATTTTAAAAATAATATTATTTCAAATATTTATAATGAAATTCATTAAAAATATATTTAAATAAACTGTTTATATAAATAAAAAGATTTTAACAAAAATTGAGTATTCAATTGGTTATAATTATAAATTTATGAATAAATAAAAGCTTATAATATTAATTTCATGTAATAAAATATCATTAATTTTTTTAAATAATAACTCGAAAACTTCCCTCATACCAAAATTCTTTTGATAAAATCTAAACTATTTATATTCTTAATTTGATAAGAAATATGCATTTTTATATAAAAATTTTGAATTTACACTTTCTCACTAAAAATAATAATTAATCAGTAAAATATTTAAATTCTCAATTTTTTAATTATTTTGAATAATAACACTTTTAATATAAAATAAGAAATTACTAAAATATATTTAATAATATCTATAAAGGATTTTTATTCATTCTAAACTTATTAAAATTACTTGGATTCACATCAAGAATTGATACATATATTTAAATGAGAAGAAATACATTTTACAATTTATGAAAACACCTTGTTAATTAAACTTAAACTTTATTTTTAGATCTTATTTTTTTAATAACCCTTAATTACACATTAAAAGTTTGTATAACTTATTGAAAAAAAAAAGGAACATCCATAAAAAAAAAAAAATTAGAAAAAAAAAGGTAATTACAAAAGTGAATTATCGACCAACTGCGATTCAATTGCATTTTCAATTGAAATTGAAATCGGTGACATGACATAATTTCTCGGCCAGCCTCAGTCAGGACTCACTTTTAATCATTAAAACGTAAGTGATTTCCAATGAATGGTAATACCTCCAGATTTTTAGCCAATGTTTTCGGACAGTATCGAAAATTAGAATCGAAACTAACAGAACGTTCCATAGATAGTTTGTAAATATATTTTATTTTTATTTGTTTATATTTATTTATTATTTTTGACAAAAATAATATAAATAATTATAATTTATTCATTCATGTTCATAAATAAATTAGTTTATGATTTATTTAAAACTCACTCGTTTAATAAATTATTTAATATTCATTTGTTGTTCGATAATAATAAATTTAAATTACATATTTATTTATAAATTATTTTAATATATAATTATTAAAATTGCATATTTGCAAATTTTTTAATTTGACATTATATATATATATATATATATATATATTAAGACGTATATAATTTGTTTATATAATTTTTTTCGTTTAGTTCTCATGAAAATGTGTTTGTATATATGTTTGTTTAATTTCTCAATTACGTGTTTCTAAACATGTTTTTTAATGTTTGTGAACAAGTTTAACAAAAATGAATACAAAAATTAATAATCTTAAAAAAATAAATAAATGAACATGAATATAATAACGTTTATTCATGTTCGATTCGTTTACACCCATATCCAAGACTCTTATTTCATTACTTAACTAATTATATCATCAGTAATGTGTAAATATATCAAAATTCCATCCCATCTTACCTTCTGGGGACACCAACAAAAATGTTTTATTTTCAACGTTAACACTTCCGAGAGCCTCGCGCTTCATGGTCAGGTCAAGTCCTACCCTTTATGGGTTAGGGAATTGTAGGGAAGATTTGATTCCGCCCCCAACTTAAATCCTCAAGTTTTTAAAATCTACAACTTTTATGAATGTAACCACATCAGTTGCATTTATTAATACTAAAAGTAAGTAAATATCTAATTCAATATAAATTCCTTAAAAAAAAAAAGCAATAGTTGCAAGATGCAACAAACATTAACAGAGTGTGGAGATCATTCATGATACTTTTCATTAACCTTTCGGTTGCATTTAATAGCAAGTAGTTAGTCAGCAGTTACTTAGTTTATTCTGTTAGCTTAGTCAGCAGTTAGTGAACAAATTAGTAGTTACATCAGTTAGCTACAACTTCTGTATATATATAGCCGTCTTGTACAACTCAGTTAACCCAAATGATATGCTATCTTTGTCATTCTCAATGATCAATTTCACTTTCTTTAATTGATTCTTTAGCATATTATCAAACTTGCATTTTTTCTTTGATTTATTCGTCGAGATTCACTCTCTCTCCTTCTTAACCTCGTTCTTCTTCTGCCATGGCTACTACTAAACCAAAAGAGCCTCCATCTAGTCATTTTTTTTCTTCACCTAAGCGAGAACCCATCTTTGGTTCTTGTTTCACCAATTCTATCAGGTTCCAACTATCATTCTTGGTGCAAGGCAATGAAAATGACCTTGTTGTCCAAGAACAAATACCAATTTGTTGATGGCTCGATTCAGACACCATCTAAGAATGACCTTTTGTATTCAGCATAAGAGAGATGCAACACCATAGTCTTATCTTGGATCTTGCATTCTGTCTCAATCTCTATTGTTAAGAGTGTGATATGAATTGACAATGCTACAGATGTATAGTTGGATCTCAAGGATTGATTTTTACAATGAGATGCTTTTAGGATCGCTGAACTTTCAAGAAGAGATCTACTCTTTCCAGCAAGGTAATCTATCTATAACTGATTACTTCACAAAGTTAAAAGATGTTGTGGGATGAGATAATGAACCTTAAACCAATTCTCACTTGTTAATGCAATCCAAGATGTTGTTTCAGGCCTTGAAAACAATAAGAAAATAATTATGTAATTCAATTTCTTAAATGTCTAAATGAGAACTACGCTGCTGTAAGGTTTCAAATCATGTTGATTGAACCTTTGCCACCAATCAACAAAGTGTTTGCTATGATCATACAACAAGAAAGACAAACTAATGTATCTCAACAACTTGAATCAGTTTCTTTTGCAAACAAGATTGTCTTAACTTCATCATATGGAAATTCATTCATCAAGAGAAACATCTCTAATATGAGAAGACCTGTTTGTATCACTGTGGTTATGCAGGGCATACAGTTGATAAGTGCTACAAAAAACATGGTTATCCGCTAAGATTCAAGCCAAAGAATAGAATTACAACAGCAAATCATGTAGAGGTCAATGTACCAAATTTAGAAGGGTATGACAAAACTAGAGAATCCAAAACTTGATCCAGTTTTTGATTCTTTTCCAATACTATTCACCCAAGATCAGTACAACATGTTGCTTGGACAACTCAAATCAGTTGATATAAACTCTTCTCCAATATCTCATGTTAATGCAACTAGTACAATTATGTATTCATCTTTTAAAAATACAAAACCTTCAAGGCATGTAGTTACATTGGATGCAACTTGTACAATTCATCATCATTCTTCTTCTTCTTCTTCTTCTTCTTCTTCTTCTTCTTCTTCTTCTTCTTCTTCTTCTTCTATATTTCTCTTTGACACATGTGCAACTGATCATATTATTTGTTCTCTTAGTCTTTTTACTTCTTATAAATCTGTTTTGAATTCTTTTATGAAAATGCATGTAACACATATTGTCATCAAATCTTATATTAAAGAATGCCCTTTTTGTACCTAGCTTCTCCTTCGATCTCATATCTGTAGTTGATGGTGGTCGTGTCACCAGAATCCACGTGTGCAACGATCCGTCTGCCACGTGTCAAACCAAGAACGAACCACGTGGCAGACTGGCGACAGAGTGGCCAAATGGCACGGTCCCTAACAGTGCGACAGAGTGTTCGATGCGATAGGAGTCTGTCGCCTTGCGATGAGCCGCACAACAGGCGCGGCAGAGGTCCCCCGCACTGCCCCCGCGATAGAGGTCTCCCGCACAGACTGCGGTAGAGATCTCCCGCACAGTCTGCGACATAGTCTCCCGCACAGACTACGGTAGAGGTCTGCCGCACAGCCTGCGGCATAGTCTCCCTCACAGCCTGTGGTAGAGGTCTGCCGCACAGCCTGTGGCATAGTCTCCCGCACAGACTGCGGTAGAGGTCTCTCGTACAGCCTGCGGTAGAGGTCTTCCGCATTGCCCTTGTGGCAAAGGTCTTCCGCACACCTGCAACAAAGGTCTCCCGCAAACCTGCAGCAGAGGTCTCCTGCACACCTGCAGCGGAGGTCTTTCGCATAGTCTGCGGCAGAGGTCCATGAGCACTCTGCCGCCTGCCGACTCCCTCGCTAGCTGCTTGAACTCGATGCGCGACAGAGTGCTCTATGACTCTGTCGCGGCCCAGACACGCGCCTGGGCCTCAGCTCGAACCGACCTGCAGAAACCTATAAATACCAGATGAGCTCTCTGAAAAGAGGATCCGAAACCAAAAGATCAAAAAGAAGGGAAAAGTCTTAAACTCTCTGATTTAAGCAATACATTCTCTTCTTCATACATTCACAACTCCGATTACTTACTTAATCATCGGAGTGCGCGTGCAGGGACAAATCCCTGCCCCCTCTGATTCCTGTTGTTTTTGCAGGATATACGAAGAACACGTGGAACAAGTTGCATCGACGTCACCCTTTTGTCGTTAGTGTAATCAGACAACAAAAAAGGTATATTCTTGTTGCTGTCAGCTGGGCAACATCAATTGGCGCCGTCTGTGGAAATTCTGACAAAAAGTCAGGTTCTCTATCAAAATGATGAGAACGCGCTCTACAGTAGAGTTGACAGGAGGGCAAAATTCTGTGAGTCCCCCTGTCAGATCAGAACAAAGACGAAGACATGGTGAAAGGGGTCAGGGAGAAACCGTGGTTTCTCTAGAAGAATTTGAGACCCTGAATCGCAAAAATGAGGAGACTACAACTGCATTGAAAGCTATGGTGAGCTTCTTCAGAGATGCTCTTCCCCAATTCAGCTTGCCCCATGAAGTGCAGCAGTTAGTGGGGAAAAGCACACCAAGGCAGACCTACGAGAGATGTCAGCCCTCCACTCTGGTAAGTGCCGGACAAGGTGCAGGAACGCAAGACAATGCTACTGCCAATCCAGCAAGACAGAGCTCACCCGTGGCTCAACAGCGACAGAGTTCACCTCTGGCCACTAGGCGACGGAGCTCGCCCGCAGCTCCTGTGCGGCAGCGTTCGCCAGCGGTTAACGCGCGACAGAGCTCACCCGCGGCTCAACAGCGGCGGAGCTCCCCTCTGTCCGATAGGCGGTCGAGCTCACCCGTGGCTCAAAGGCGACAGAACTCTCCCGCGGACTACATGCGGTAGAGGTATCCCACACCAGATATGCGACGGTGCTCTCCCGCCCCTAATAGGCGGCAGAGTTCACCCTTGCCCGATGCGCGGCAGACTTCTCCTCTGGCAGCCCATAGGCGGCAGAGTTCCCCCACCTGCCGCAGCTCGTCTCCCGTGGAGTCAGAACGTGATCTGGGAGCCTATAGGGCTGGGGAGCAATGAAGACCGGGAGGTTTTGACCCACGAGAAGGCCTCGAAATATCAAGTTCCGGAGTGAGAGGTGCTAGAAGGGGTGCTTATCAGTCGGACTCTTCTAGACCCGAAGGGACAAGGCCATGCTCAGCTCGAGGGTCGAAGGACGTGGAGAAGGTCGTCCAAAGGATCCTCGAGAAGAAAAAACTGGTATCTCCAGACGATGGCCAAAGAAGGAGGATCCCATTCAGTCCGGAGATCATGAACAAGCCTTTGCCGAAGAAGTTCAAAATGCCTTCTATGGCTACTTACACCGGCAAAGCGGACCCCTACGATCACATACAGAGTTATGAATCCCTCATGCTGTTGCATGGATGGGAGGACGAAATTATGTGCAGAGCTTTTTCTCTCACATTGTCCGGGTATTCTCTGAAATGGTTCAACGGGTTAAGCGAAGGCTCGATCTTCTCATTCGACCAGCTGAGAAATGAATTCTTGAAAGTCTTCATGATCCACAGCCAGAGGAAAAAAGACGCTACCTACCTACTCACGCTTAAACAAGGGAATAAAGAACCCTTGAAAAGCTTTGTAGACCGCTTCCGAGATGCAACCTTGGAAGTGGAAGATCTACCGGTAGGCGTAGCCTTGGCTGCAATGCTGCAAGGGACAAGCTCCGAGAAGTTACAAGAATCCCTCTCTCTCTCGATCAACCGATGACAATTTCTGATCTCTTTGCCAGGGCTAACAAGTATGTAGCTCAAGAAGAAGTGATAAAAATGATACAGCCCAGGGAGGCAAAGGAAGGAAAGAAGAGAGAGAGAGATGCACCCGAGAGAAGTTCCCCAAGACCCGTGAGAGCTGACAAATCCCCTAGGCTCAGGTATGAAGGTTATACCAGGTTAAACGAGCCTCGCACTGCAATACTAGCAGCCATCGAAGGGGCAGGATTATTGGAATTCCCCAAGAAGAAAATTGGAGATGTAGGATGAAACCCCGAAGCCTACTGTGAATTCCATTGTGCTCACGGTCACCCAACAGAGAGGTGCAGAGACTTGATGGACCAGTTGGAAAGATTGGCCAGAGAGGGGAAGATCAACCACTTCCTATGGAGAAGCGAGAGACCCCGTTATCCTCCGCGTGACCAAAGGAATGATCGTCCGCGGACTAGGGTAAATAATGGCAACAGAAGAGATAGGCCTAGAAACGAAGCAGTCAGGCCAATCCCCCTTGCTAATTCGCCAAACAACGAACCTACAGCCCCCGCAATAAATGTCATCGCAGGGGAGGACTCAAGTGCAGGAAGCTCCTCTACTTCCCGCAAAAGCTACGCAAAGCAAGCGTATCAGGTTAACGTTGTGATGGAGGAACAAGCGGATGAAGAGCCCATCATGTTCACTCCGGCTGACAAAGGTGATATTGTCATGCCCCATGACGACCCCATGGTGATATCCACGGTAGTGCCCAAACACCCAGTGAGCAGAGTCCTGGTTGATAACGGGAGCTCAGTGAACCTGATCTATTGGAACTGCTTCAAAAAAATGAGCATATCCGAAGATAGGTTAAAGCCCGTTATGATGCCACTATACGGATTCACGGGAGAGCGAGTGAAAGTTGCCGGGTCCATAGAGTTGCCTGTGACTCTCGGAGAGCACCCGAAGAACGTGACCCGGCAAGTATTGTTCATGGTAGTCAGGTCGACCTCCGCTGCTTACAACATGATCATGGGCAGACCGGTGCTGAACGACATGAGGGCGGTGATATCCTCTTGCTATCTATTGATGAAGTTTCCCACTCCCAACGGAGTCGGGCAAGTACGAGGAAACCAAAGGAGTGCCCGTACTTGTTATCTCGCTTCCACTGCCAACAAGGTAGCACAGAGGAAAGAAACCTTGTGCATAGACGATCCGTCCAAACCTCAGCCGGTAGAGGAGACAGAACCCATTTAGCTAATCGAAGGGGATGAAGGGAAAAAGGCATTCATAGGGACTCAACTGGGCGAACGACTCAAGAATGAGATAGTCGAGTGCCTGAGAAGAAACTCGGATATCTTCGCCTGGAGCCCGGCAGACATGCCTGGGATTAGTCCCGAAGTGATTTGCCATGAGCTTAACATCATACCCGGGCACAGACCCGTCAAACAGAAGAAGAGGAGTTTCGCCCTAGAACGACAAAAAGCAATCACTGAAGAAGTGAGTAAACTCCTAGGCGCTGGATTCATCCGAGAGGTCTACTACCCTGAGTGGTTGGCCAACGTAGTGATGGTAAAGAAATCTAGCGGGAAGTGGAGAATGTGTGTGGATTTCACCGACTTGAACAAAGCCTGCCCTAAAGATTCATACCCCCTACCTCGGATAGACAGACTAGTAGACGAAACATCCGGCTATGAATTTCTCAGTTTCTTGGATGCATTCTCCGGGTATCACCAAATCATGCTTCACCCAGAAGACGAAGAGAAGACTTCCTTTATAACCGACGATGGAACCTATTGCTATCAGGTAATGCCGTTCGGTCTAAAGAACGCGAGAGCCACCTATCAACGAATGGTGAGCAAAGTGTTCAAGGATCTTCTGGGAAATACCATGGAAGCCTACGTGGATGACATGATAATCAAGAGCCGCGTAGGAGAATCTCATACTGATCAAATGTCTAAGGTATTCGAAGTATTGAGGAGATTCAACATGAAGCTAAACCCTGAAAAGTGCTCATTCGGGGTAAGATCAGGGAAGTTCTTAGGCTTCATGATCACTAACAGGGGCATTGAGGTAAATCTTGAAAAGGTACAGGCGGTCATTGACATGAAACCCCCAGCCACCGTAAGAGAAGTCCAGAGATTGACAGGCAGAATAGCAGCTCTGAATCGCTTCTTGTCAAAATCAGCAGAAAGGAGCCTGCCGTTCTTCAAAACTCTACGGGGGGAAAAGAACTTCGAATGGACAGAAGATTGTCAAAAAGCCTTTGAAGACCTCAAGGAATACTTGAAACAGTTGCCTTTGTTAACAAGGCCCCTGGAAGGAGAACAACTCTATATGTATTTGGGAGTCGGTGATTTCGCCGTTAGTGCGGTGCTACTGAAGAAAGATGAAATGGTGCACCGTCCCATCTACTACGTGAGTAAAGTGTTATTAAATCCAGAGACCCGCTATCCGCTGGCCGAAAAGCTAGCATTAGCCCTTTTGATGGCCTCGCGAAAGTTGCGCCCGTATTTCCAAGCACACCCTATCACCATCTTGACAGATCAACCGTTAAGACAGATCCTCCAGAAACCTGAACATTCAGGAAGGTTAGTGAAATGGGCAGTGGAGCTTGGGGGATACGAAATCACATTCCAACCACGGCAGGCTATCAAAGGTCAAGCTCTGGCCAACTTCATCGTAGAATGCACTATCCCAAGCGACAGCAGTGAAGGGGAGGCTCACCCATGGTTGCTGCATGTCGACGGGGCATCAAGTGCCAACGGAAGCGGAGCGGGTATAGTCCTGGTATCACCCGAAGGAAAATCCCTTGAATACTCCCTACGGTTCGGATTCCCCAGTTCGAACAACATAGCGGAGTATGAAGCTCTGATAGCAGGGATGATGTTAGCGAATAAGCTACAGGTTCACCACTTGATAGCACACAGTGATTCTCAATTGGTGGTGAACCAATTCAGCGGAGAGTACGAGGTACGGGAACCGTTGCTGGTCCCTTACTTGAAGAAAGTCCAACTCCTGGCCCAGACTTTCAAAAGCTTTCAGCTGATACAAATCAACCGGTCCGAAAACACATATGCTGATGCATTGTCTAAGTTAGCCTCTTCCACCGAAACACGAGGAAGGACAGTGAAGGTGGAGAGGCTTGAACGACCTAGTATTGAAGAGGTCGAAGTGTGTGACATTCAAGTGGGAGACGATTGGAGATCCCCATACAAACAGTATCTCACCGAAGGAACACTCCCCCAAAATAAGGACGAGGCTCGTCACTTAAAAATACAAGGGGCGAAGTTCACACTCATCAATGGAGAACTGTATAAAAGGGGATATTCGTCACCCTTATTAAAATGTCTGGGACCGGAACAAGCAAGCTACGCTTTAGCCGAAGTGCATGAAGGAATATGCGGCGAACACTTAGGAGCGAGAGCTCTTGCTGCTAAAGTACTGCGATCGGGATTCTACTGGCCAACGTTGAAGAAAGATGCGATGGACCAAACCTGCACGTGTGACAAATGCCAGAGGTTTGCGCCTATCACAACAGCCCCAGTGACTCCCTCTCAAGGCACAGTATAGCCAATTCCTTTTGCACAATGGGGATTGGACATCCTCGGACCTTTCCACTTGGCCACAGATCAAAGAAAATTCCTATTAGTGGCTACCGATTACTTTACAAAGTGGATTGAAGCAGAGCCTTTAGCCACAATCACGAAAAAGAAAGTTGAGGCAATGGTGTGGAAAGACATTATCTGTCGATTCAGAATTTCCCGCATCTTAAATGCCGACCATGGAAAGTAATTTGATTGCAACGCCTTCCGTGAATTTTGTAAGAGCCTCAACATTCAGCTAAGGATCTCCTCAGTGTCATATCCTCAAGCTAATGGACAGGCCGAAGTCAGTAATTGAACCATCCTTCATGGGCTGAAGACCAGGCTAGACAAAGCAAAAGGGGCATGGGTGGACAAATTGCCTAGTGTTTTATGGGCATATCGTACCACCAGTCGTGTGTCGACTAAAGAAACGCCATTCAGCCTTGTATACGGCGCAGAAGCACTAATCCCCGTGGAAATTGGAGCGTTATCACCAAGAGTGATACCCTTAGTAGAGGAAGAAAATTCACAAGCTCTAAGGGAAGGCTTGGACCTACTCGACGAACATACAGAAACCGCGGCTATTCGATTGGCATCCTATCATCAGAGGGTGGCCAACTACTACAATAGCTGGGTGAGAGATAGGCCAATGTCTGAGGGAGATCTAGTGCTCAGAAAGTCACAAATCACGAATGCCCTGAAGGAGGATGGGAAGTTCAGAGCCAACTGGGAAGGTCCCTACAGAATCAGATACAAGATTGGACCTAACACCTGTGTCCTGAAAACTCTACAAGGGAAGAAGATAGGGAAAACATGGAATTCAAATCACGTAAAGCTGTATTTGAATTAATCACTATATCTTCTTTCCCAAACAGTATTATCATTTGTTTATACCATCACAAGATATTGTCATCAAATCATCACGCAGAATGTCATTTTATTATACATCTGCAACTTATATGCATCTAAATCTTGTAACAGGTATTCAAAAGAGCCGTAAGAGCCTGAGGCGCTATGCGTCACTGTGGCCAGGCGTAGTTCAGACGAGCCGTAAGAGCTTGAGGAGCTATGCGTCACTGTGGCCAGGCGTAGTTCAACCGAGCCATAAGAGCCTGAGGCGTTATGCGTCACTGTGGCCAGGCGTAGTTCAGACGAGCCGTAAGAGCCTGAGGCGCTATGCGTCACTGTGGCCAGGCGTAGTTCAGACGAGCCGTAAGAGCCTGAGGCGCTATGCGTCACTGTGGCCAGGCGTAGTTCAGACGAGCCGTAAGAGCCTGAGGCGCTATGCGTCACTGTGGCCAGGCGTAGTTCAGACGAGCCGTAAGAGCCTGAGGCGCTATGCGTCACTGTGGCCAGGCGTAGTTCAACCGAGCCGTAAGAGCCTGAGGCGCTATGCGTCACTGTGGCCAGGCGTAGTTCAGACAAGCCGTAAGAGCCTGAGGCACTATGCGTCACTGTGGCCAGGCGTAGTTCAACCGAGCCGTAAGAGCCTGAGGCGCTATGCGTACTGTGGCCAGGCGTAGTTCAGACGAGCCGTAAGAGCCTGAGGCGCTATGCGTCACTGTGGCCAGGCGTATTTCAACCGAGCTGTAAGAGCCTGAGGCGCTATGCGTCACTGTGGCCAGGCGTAGTTCAGATGAGCCGTAAGAGCCTGAGGCGCTATGCGTCACTGTGGCCAGGCGTAGTTCAACCGAGCCGTAAGAGCCTGAGGCGCTATGCATCACTGTGGCCAGGCGTATACAATCAACCAAGCCGTAAGAGCCTGAGACGCTATGTGTCACTGTGGCCAGGCGTGTACAATTAATCAAGCCATAAGAGCCTGAGGCGCTATGCGTCACTGTGGCCAGGCGATAAAAATATCAAGGCTATAAAAACTAAAGACGCATACACGTCACAGTAATCAAGCCTTAAACAATTATACGTTCGCTCTAAAAATTCTTTCTGAAAGTTTACCTTTCTATCAAGAATTGGGGAGCATGCACGAATACATTCAAATGAATACATTCAAGCAAAATAAACAAACAGACAAAGAATGATAAATGATAAATAGAGAAGTAGTGCAATACAAAGCATGAACAAAAATCTCAATTTCATTTCATTCAAAAGTCGTTACACACAGATCTTTAACAGATCTTTACGATTACATTCAACAAAAGTACAAAGTTAAAATAAAAAACAACAAAGTACTTGAAAAGAAATACAAAAAACAAAAATAGCTATCTACTCTTCGGGAGGAAGCTGGGGATCAGCTGCAGACGGACCATCACTTCCCAAGGACTGCTGACCCTCCTCGCCGTCTAAATCAATAAGAGCCTCGATAGGCTCGGGAGCATTGTCCAAATCCATGGGCTCCCAAGGACCAGTGAGGTTGGCGAGATCATCTTGGGCGGTCCTCTTGAATAACTCGTCTGCAGGCTCGATTTCAGGCTCATATTTAGTCCAGTCGGGAGCCTCAAATAGCATCGCCTCGTTGGTGTACTGGAGCTCGGGGAATTCTTCTCCTTCCCTATGTGCTTCTAACCATGATCGGGCAAGATAGAACCCGTACTTCACATAAGGGTTGGAGAAATCTTCCTTCCGCCTCAAGCAATCCTTGGAAAGGCGGTACTCCTTCACGGCCTCGGCCCGTATGCTATTGATCTCCACTGGGGTCAGCGTAGGAGCTGCCTGACTTTCCAACTCGGCAACACGCTGCTCGAGCTCCTGATTCCGAGCAAGCAGAGACCCATAGCTGGATTGCATACGGTCTAGCTCAAAATGGGCCTCCTACAGATCCTCTTGAAATCTGCTAGACCGGGCCGTCTCTACAGTGAGATCCCCCTGGGCGTGATTAAGGTCTTGATGAACCTTTGCAAGCTGCTCCTCCAAACTGCGAACTAAATCCGGAAGTTTAGACAAGTTGTTGACAGTGTTCTGTAACTCCATAACTTGGTCCTTTAACTCCCGAATTTCCCTATCAGCTCGCTCCCGATAAGCCCGGTGCTGGGCATTGTTGGCCACAGTTCGTTGAGCCAGCTGCAAAGAAATGCAAAAAGTTATATTCAAAAAATGTGGCAAAAAGGAGTCAAACGAAGAGGAGTATGAAACTTACCCTCAATGCCTCCATGTCGGCTAAATCCTCCCCCTCCGGGTAGTTTCTGAATATCCTTGCCTCGTCCCGAGGAAGGATAGTAGACCAGCTTAACCGGGAGGTCACCCCGGGAGTGTCCAAAATGTCGTTGTCACGAACCTCGGGGTAGACTCAGAACTCGTGGCCCCTCATAATATTTCCCCCGTCCACGGGGTAGGACCTCCCTTCAACAGGCCCTATCCTCGAAAGAATTGGCCTACTTCCCATCGAACCTTCGATGTACAAGCGCCTTCGATTCTTCCGTTGCGACGGAATGATATTGCATTCCGCACGCTCCTCGGAGCAGGATCGCTCGGAGGACCTAGAAGCCCCCCGTGAAGATGAGCCAACTCTCCCCCTATCCCGGGAGGGATCCCTTTGTTCTGTAGGAGGAGGAGGAACCGCTTGTCTGGAAACGGGCGGTGTCTGAGCACGAGGTGGCCGAGAGGGGACCGGTGCCTCACTTGGAACATCGTCGGCCAAACGATGCCTCTTCCTGGCAGGAGCGCTGGAAGGACCAGCCTCAGAGACCTGACGACCCAACGATCGTCGAAAATGACTCATATCTGCAAAAAAGGAAGAAAATACATCAATGGTCAAAAATTGATCAGAAACAATAAGCAACGGGAAACAATAAAAGGTTACCTTCAGGAGAGTCTAGATGCTCCTGAAGGGACTCGATATTTATCGTATCGTCATCCGAGAGCACCATGAAAGTGGAGCCGAACCCTTCCCAACCAGTCAGATCGGCTAAGGGTTCGCTGCCAGAACTCGATTCTACGTTGGTGCTCCCTATATCCTCTTGTGGCCTAGGTGCTTCAGGATTTAACTCGGGAGAAACCGAAGGCAGAGGATCTGACGAAGGAACAGAGGGTCCGGCAATAGGGACTGGACCCACACCCCAGCCCGCTAATATCAAATTTTCATTTGATATAAGGGTGTCGAGGCTAAGGGGATGAGGGACTAGCAGTTTGTTGACGTCAGAAGACAACTGCTCCCTAAATGTGGCTATCCGGGGACCCTTGGGGACTTCACGCCTAGTCTCCCAACGAGTGGGGATATCCAGGCCCTCGGGCACTTCCACGACCAGCCATTCCATCTCGAAACCATGAAGCTTGTTAGCCAATTTCTCGAATAATCAATTCTCAAAATCGGACTGGTACACCCGCTGAAGCGAGTAAGGCACTAAGCCGGGGCTCCCTCGAAGCCTAAAGAATACTTCTAAAAGAGGGAGGGACGGAGGGATGCCCCTTAAATGGCAGTGCATGGTGAATGCTACCAATTGCATCCATGCATGAGGATGCAGTTGTCCCGGGGATACCCTGTGCGTCCTAAGGAAGGAAGCCCCGAAGTCGGACAATGGGAAACGGAGTCCTAACTCCAAAGCTGCCCTAAAAACGACAGCCTCATTGGACACACGACGTATGTCACTCTCCTGAGGGGTTGGGAGCCTATAAGAGTATCCCTCGGGTAAAGAAAATCGGGATTCTAGGTCTTGGACGTTGGCTTCTTTTAAAGTCGACTTAACACCTAGATCAATTTGCTTTCCTATACCATGGCCAGCCATTTTAGGAGTCCGTAAATCAAAGGAGTGGGACTACGGACTATGAAATTACCTAAAATGAAGAAAAGGAGGAACTTGCGACAGAGTACGAAGAAGCTGCGGCAGTGTTGCGACACAGTGATGTGTACGCGACAGAGTTACGGCAGAGTACGGTGGAGTTGCGGCAGAGTTGCGAGAGAGTGTCCAGAGAAAATCGCTGTTGAGTGTCTTTTTGCGGGAGAACTCAATAGCGATAAGGACAGCAGGGGCCCAGTATATATAGCGGCTCGCCTGCGTCGACACACGCGCGGATATCCGACCCGACCCGAGAAAAGTTTGGACCCAGATACTCTTTCGCAGGAAAGATTCCTACCAAAGAGTGGGGAGCAATTGATGGTGGTCGTGTCACCAGAATCCACGTGTGCAACGATCCGCCTGTCACGTGTCAAACCAAGAACGAACCACGTGGCAGACTGGCGACAGAGTGGCCAAATGGCACGGTCCCTAACAGTGCGACAGAGTGTTCGATGCGATAGGAGTCTGTCGCCTTGCGATGAGCCGCACAGCAGGCGCGGCAGAGGTCCCCCGCACTGCCCCCGCGATAGAGGTCTCCCTCACAGACTGCGGTAGAGATCTCCCGCACAGCCTGCGGCATAGTCTCCCGCATAGACTGCGGTAGAGGTCTGCCGCATAGCCTGTGGCATAGTCTCCCGCACAGACTGCGGTAGAGGTCTCTCGTACAGCCTGCGGTAGAGGTCTTCCGCATTGCCCTTGTGGCAAAGGTCTCCCGCACACCTGCAACAAAGGTCTCCCGCACACCTGCAGCAGAGGTCTCCTGCACACCTGCAGCGGAGGTCTTTCGCATAGTCTGCGGCAGAGGTCCATGAGCACTCTGCCGCCTGCCGACTCCCTCGCTAGCTGCTTGAACTCGATGCGCGACAGAGTGCTCTATGACTCTGTTGCGGCCCAAACACGCGCCTGGGCCTTAGCTCGAACCGACCTGCAGAAACCTATAAATACCAGATGAGCTCTCTGAAAAGAGGATCCGAAACCAAAAGATCAAAAAGAAGGGAAAAGTCTTAAACTCTCTGATTTAAGCAATACATTCTCTTCTTCATACATTCACAACTCTGATTACTTACTTAATCATCGGAGTGCGCGTGCAGGGACAAATCTCTGCCCCCTCTGATTCCTGTTGTTTTTGCAGGATATACGAAGAACACGTGGAACAAGTTGCATCGACGTCACCCTTTTGTCGTTAGTGTAATCAGACAACAAAAAAGGTATATTCTTGTTGCTGTCAGCTGGGCAACATCAGTAGTAAACTAACAAAAAACACTAAATTATTTCCTGACATTTCAACATGAATTTTATATTGTTTAGGATACCAAGACATGGAAGATTATTGGATTAGCTAAGCAAAGATAAGGCCTTTATCATCATCTAACATCCTTTTTCATCTGTTGAATCACAATCACAACTATTTTCATGTTCTCATTTAGTTTTCTAAAATTATTTTGGTCAAAATAAGTCAAATACTATATGGCATTACCTTTTAGGCCATGCTTCACATTCTAGGATACAAGTACTGCATAGTTTAGATTCTCCAATCTGTATACCAGATAAATCTCATTGTAACATTTCTCCTTTTGCTAAACAAAGAAGAAATACTTTTCCAATCAGCACTTTTATTTCCAACTCTTGTTTTGATCTCATTCATGTGGACATATGGGGGCCATACCATGTTACTTCCATGTATGACCACCATTATCTCCTAACTATTGTTGATGACTATAGTAGATATACATGGTATTTTTCCATGAAACTCAAATATGACGTTAGACCATTGTTACAAGACTTTTGTGTTTTTGTTAAAAATCAGTTTGCAGCCAGGATAAAAATCATCAGAACTGAAAATGTCGAGAGTTTAACACACCATCCTTCTACTCTTCAAAATGCATCATTCATCAAACCACTTTTGTTCAAACACCACAACAAAATAGTATAGTTGAAAGGAAGCACTAGCATATTTTGAATGTAGCAAGAGCTCTAAGGTTTCAAGCTCATTTGCTTGAAAAATTTTGGTCAGATTATATCAATCATGCAGATTATCTTATTAATAGGCTGCCCCACTAATAATAAACAACAAAACCCCTTTCGAATTACTGTATAAAATAATTCCTATTTTTTCTCGTCTTAAGGTTTTTGGATGTTTATGCTATGTTAGCACATTCAAGATCAAAACTTGACTCTCAAGCTGCGAAATACATCTTTCCTAGTTTTCCTACTGGCACAAAGGGATACAAATTGCTTTCGTTACAAAGCAATGAAATTTTGATACCGACGGATGTTATCTTTTATGAAAAAATATTTCCTTTTAACTAAACTTCTTCAACTAATCATGATTCTTACATTTCACCATCTATTTTAGATCATTCATGTTCTTATTATACTTTAAATTCTTCTCTGACACTCATGATCCAAATTCCCATGATTCGTATTCTCATGACTCAAGTCCATAATTAAATTCTCATGACTCAAGTCCTTCTTTGACACAAGTAGACACATCTACACAAAATATACGAGTTAACAGATCAACTAGGATCCAGTCTGTGCCTACATGTGCCTACATATTTGAAGGATTTGTTAGAAATCTTAGTTGATCTATCAAATGCGTTAACATCACAAACAACACATCATAGACCAAATGCGGAATTGGATACTAACCTCTAGCCATTGATACAAATAATTTTAAGCTACGATGACTTTACATATTTAACCTTCGAATCTTAAGCAATATCAATAATGGTGTGTTTTTATAGAATTCTCTAATACCCTGCCTTTTCTTCATATATGTCTTCCTATTAAAACGTAACTCTTTTTAGTAGATGGTTATCACCATAAATATGGATGGGTAATTTTAAAAAAAATTATCAAATAATAATAATAATAATAAAATATAAGACCACTTAATATGAAGTTTAAGAGGTTATGTAAGTGACCTCAAGTCGTTTATTTCCCATAAAACACTATTAATTAAGTGGATAACTTATATGGGTAACTTACATTCTCCTACTTGATCTGTATATTTTATTATACTTGTTATTCCATCCAAGATCTATGAACCCTTATGCTTAAATTAAAGAAACAAAATACATGAATCATGGTGATAAGTCCTCTAAGAATGAGTAATATCTTCCATGTATTACAATATATTTCATCACTTTAATGTCAGCCTATGTGATAACATAATGAATAAACCTTATGTTTATTCTAGGTCCAAAAACTATTGTTATTCTTAATAATTAATCTATGTACCAAAATATTGAGAAAACAAAATAAATGAATAATAGTTTCATTACATATAAAATTTGTTGATACAACTAATTTACACGATGGAACCAAGTCCCATTCGCTCTATATCATCCTTAAAACTCTTTAGTGGCATGCCTTTTGTTTAAGGATCCGCAATCATCAATTTTGTGCTATTGTGCTTAATGGCCACTTTGTTTTTTTTAAGACGTTCCCTTGTAGCTAAATACTTAATGTCGATATGTTGACTTCGACAACCACTTTTTTTGTTATTAGCCAAGAAAACTGCAGCTGAATTGTCACAATATATTCTTAATGGATTTGAAATTGAATCCCCAAGTTTAAGCCCAGATAAGAAACTCTTCAACCACAAATCATATGAGGTAGCCTCGAAACAAGAAACGAACTCAGCCTCAATGGTAGAAGTAACAGTTAAAGACTGCTTTGCATTCTTCCAAGATAAGGCTTTGCCAGCAAACATGAAAACATATCTAGATGTTGATTTGCATGAATCAACACATCCAGCAAAGTCTGAATCTGAATAACCAACTACTTCCAAATTGTCAGTACGTCTATACATAAGCATGTAATCTTTGGTCTCTTGAAAGTACCTCATTACTTTCTTTGCAGCTCTCCGGTGGTCCATACCTGGATTACTCCAATATCTTCCCAACATTCTAATAACAAATGCAAGGTTAGGTCTTGTGCAAACCTGAGCATACATTAGGCTTCCAATAACTGAAGCATATGGAATGTTTCGCATTTGTTCCATTTCAAATTCATTCTTTGGGCACTGGTTCAAATTGAACTTGTCACCCTTCACTATTGGTGCAATACTTGGCGGGCAATCTTTCATCTGAAATCTCTTATGAACTTTATTAATATAGGTCTCTTGAGACAGTTCTAGGATACCTTGAGATCTGTTCCTATAAATCTTAATGCCAATGACATAAGATGCCTCACTCATATCCTTCATATCAAATTTCTTAGAGAGAAATTGTTTTACCTCATGCAGCAACCCTTTATCATTGGTTGTAAGTAAAATATCATCCATATATAGGATAAGGAAACAAATTTTGCTCTCACTAACCTTCTGATATATGTATTTATCCATGATGTTCTCTACAAAATCGAATGAAGAGATGACATCATGAAGTTTCAAATATCATTGACAGGAAGGTTGTTTCAATCCATATATGGATTTCTTGAGTTTGCACACGAAATGCTCACCATCACTAGAGGAGAATCTTCTGGTTGTTTCATATAAATCGAATGAAGAGATGACATCATGAAATTTCAAATACCATTGACGGGAGGGTTGTTTCAATCCATATATGGATTTCTTGAGTTTGCACACCAAATGCTCGCCATCACTAGAGGAGAATCTTTTGGTTGTTTCATATAAACCTCTTCCTCTAGGTCTCCATTAAGGAACACTATTTTGACATCCATTTGATGTAGTTCCAAGTTAAAATGGGCAACGAATGCCATAACAACATGAAGGGAATCTTTCTTTGACACAGGAGAAAAAGTCTTTATGTAATCGATTCCTTTCTTTTGAGTGAATCCTTTAGTAACGAGTTTTGCTTTATATTTATCAATGTTGCCCAATGAGTCTTTCTTTGTTTTAAAGACCCATTTACATCCAATGGCCTTTGCACCATTAGGCAACTCAACAAGATCTAAAACTCAATTAGATGCCATAAAATTCAACTCATCTTTCATGGCATTGTACCACAATTCAAATTTATTGCAACTCATGGCTTGTGAAAATGTTTCAAGGTCATCTTCCGCTCCAACATTATAGTTAGTCTCTTGGAGATACATTATGTAATCACTAGGAATGCTGATTTCTTCATTCAAGTTGATCTTCGTAATGTTGTGTCAGCATCCTCCTACAGAATATGTTGCATAACTGGTTGATCAGCAATCTCTGGCTCCTGTTAAACAACTGGATCTACTAGATTATCATCGGCAGCTTGTGGAGCTTCTATGACTGGTTGTTCAACATCCATTTGAACTTGAAGGGGTGTTATGAATAATAACCAATTCATCACTTGAAATGGGAACTTGAATATCAAAATGATCCTTCTCTGAAACTAAGTTTCGAGATTGATCACTCCCGTTAATCAATTCATTTTCAAGAAGCTTTGCATTTCTTGATTCCACAATTCTAGTGCTATGTGACGGACAATAAAATCTATAACCTTTAGACTTCTCAACATATCCAATGAAATACCCATTTATAGTCCTTGGGTCTAGCTTCTTTTCTTGTGGATTATAAACTCTTATTTTAGACGGGCAACTCCAAACGCGTATATGTCGCAAACTCGATTTTCAACCTTTCCATAATTCAGAAGGCGTTTTTGGAACAACCTTAGTTAGAACCCGGTTTGATATATACACTATTATTTTAAAAGCTTCATTCCACAAGGATTTAGGGAGCTTGGAGTTGCTAAGCATACTCCTTACCATGTCCATCAAGATTCAGTTTATTCTTTTTGCTACATCATTTTGGTCTGGAGACCCAAGCATGGTGTGTTGGGCCACCAATCCCGTGCTCCTCAAAAAGCCTTACAAATGGACCAGGTGCTTATACATCCTTAGTATATCTACCGTACTATTCTTCACCTCTATCTGATCTCACGATCTTGATTTGCATTTCACATTGTTTCTCTACTTCTGTTTTGAAAACCTTAAAAGCATATACTGCTTCATTCATCTTATGAAGCAAGGAGAGATACATGTATCGTGAATAATCATCAATGAATGAGATGAAATATTTCTAACGATACGAGTCCATATCTAGACTACAAATATATGTATGTATGATCTCTAATATGTCTGAACTGCTCTTGTCATCTTTCTTTGTCTTGTTGGTCTACTTTCCCTTTATGCAGTCCAAAACAAGTATCACAGTCAGTAAAATCCAAAGTACTAAGTACTCCATCATTCACCAACATCTTAATTCTCTCTATAGAGATATGTTTCAATCTCCGACGCCATATCATAGAGGATTTTTCATTCATAACACATCGTTTAACACTAACATTTCCTTGAACGTGCATTATATCATTCGAAACATGGTTTTGTAAATGAATTTGAAATAAACCATCAATCATTGTACCATTCCCAACGATAGTAGATTTATGAAGCAAACGAAAAGCATTTTCATAAAATTTAAAAGAATATCCAAAAGATTCAAGTCTTGAGGCTCAAATCAAATTTTTAGAGTAATTTGGAACATAAAAGGTTCTTTCCAAATCTAAAACAAAACCAGAATCTAAAACTTATCTGCACATCCCAACTGCCTCCACTTGAGAACACATCTTGTCTCCTGAATAGATGCATTGTTCATTGGCTATCGGTTTCCTTTGGTTTAGAAAACCATGCAAGGTGTTTGAAACATGGGTTGTAGAACCAGAATCAATCCACCAAATGTTATGACAAGCATCAAGCATATTAGATTCATAACAAACAAGTAAGATTGGATTACCTGTCTTCTCAAGCCAAGCTTTATATTTGTTGTAGTCCTTTTTACAAAAAAAAATACTTGAACTACTTTTTCTCAATTTGGATAGTTCCTTTACCATTTCCCTTTTGTTTGACTTGTGATTTATTCTTTCCTTGTGTTGCCATATGTGCACTTTCACCCATTTCCATAACCAGTTTCTCTTCCTCTTGAATACACATGGTCAGAAGTTCATTAATCGACCATTTTTCTTTATGTGTGTTGTAAGAAATTTTGAAAGGTTCATATTGTTGTGGAAGAGAATTCAGTATAAAGTGCACAAAGAAAGATTCAGACATCTCAATCTCAAGAGATTTCAACTGAGTCGCTATGTCCCTCATCTGCATAATGTGCTCACGCATACCTCTAACATTGGTTAGCTTCATAGATGATAACTTTGTCGTTAAGGTGCTAGCAAGAGCCTTATCTGAAGACTCAAACTGTTCATCAATAGCTTCTCTAATTCCTTGACATTATTACACTTAGGGATTGAACCACGAATGCTAGTAGATATGTATATCCTTATGAACATCATACTTAAGCAATTAGATTGCTCTCGCTGATCATACATGGCAATCGTAGCCTAAGAGCTAGTTTTAGTAGGCATAGGTGGTTCCTCATTCTGAATAGTATAATCAATGTCTATGCACTCTAATTGAAAAAGAACTCTCTCTTTCACTCTTTATAGTTATCACCACTTAAATAGGGAATATCACATTTTTATTAGAAAAATTCACAAGTTATATAACTGTAAATAAATCAACAATAATGCTTATGTTACAAAACTTGAGGCAAATAAACATATATCATGCTCTACCAATGTAAATCATGTTTCAAAATATGAATCAAATAACATATAAAACTGTCTATGGGCAAAGTTTTAATTTAAATAGATTCATATATAAACTTTATGATGAAACTATCAAATTACATACCTTTTCTTAATTCCTGTGGGTAAATTAAGAAAAATAATTTATTACTTCATCCTAATTAATCATACAAATATAATAAAAATTCATGTGAGGTAAAATTTATTATATTAAAATGATTAATTACAATTAATATCATTTTTCCATATGTGACCGAATTACTTAATATATAATTTAACATAATCAAAGATGTTGTAGCTATTCTTTGATCAAGAAAATTATATAGATCACATGACATCGAATAATATTTCTTTCAACCATGTATACAATCAATATATTATCAACAGATAATATTCCATAAATATATCTATCAATTATGCTTAAAATTCAAGCATACAAAAAATATATCATGAACCAAATAATGATAAAAGCTTAATGAAATTATACCTTAAAATTTAAATATAAAAATCTCTTATGATTAATTTAATAATCAACCCTTGCCTAGAGAATTAATGCAAGATTGATTTGGTTGTCTAGAAACAACAGCAGCAAGCTAAACCCAAATATCCACCAAAACAAAAGAAGCAAAGAAAAGAATTTACAATTTCAATTGTCAAGTGCATGGGAACTGTAAAATAATACTCTAGCTAGCTAAGAAATTACAAAAACTTAATTCCCAAGCAAATAAAAAAAAAACGTGAGAAACAAGAGTCATCAACCTTTTGTTTTCCATGTTCTATTCCATTATTTTAATGCCTTAGATAGTATCATATTTGGGATACATCTTTACTTAATTCACATAGAAAGCAAACTGGGCCTACCAATTAAGACTAGAGGATGTAACTCTATGTAAACTGTCTTCTTCGTGCAGGACTCAACTGGTTTATTATTTTGATTCTTCGGTTTTGATAATTTATTTCTTGCAAAACATTTATTTTCAGTACTTTCAATGCAATTGAAAGCACTCTACATAACCTTAATAAAAAACAAGATGCTCATACAAAATCAAGACAGAGGTTTTAAATGCTCTGATGCCAACTGTTAAAAATCTTAGCTGATCTATCAAATACGTTAACACAAACAACACATCCAGACTAAATGCAAAATAGGAGACTAACCTCCAGCCATTGATACAAATAATATTGAGTTGCGACAACTTTACGTATTTAATCTTCTAATCTTAAGCAATCTTACTAATTGTGTGTTTTTACAGAATGCTCAGATTAGGGACCTAAAACTCTATCTTTTCTTTATATACGTCTTCTCATTAAAACGTAACTCTTTTAGCAGGTGGTTACCATCGTAAATATAGATGGGAAATTTAAAAAAAAAATCAGATAATAATAAAATATAAGACCACTTAATAGGAAGTTTTAATAGGTTAATAACTGACCTCGTATCTTTTATTTCCCATAAAACACTACCAATTAAGTGGAAAACTTATGTGGGTAACTTGCAGAACCATCACTATAACTTAGCTAAAACCAATCATCTACAGGTTTTGGAATCTACCAAACAGAAATCAAGTATTCCTCATAGTCTTTGTTTTGTTCTTAGTCATGAAAATTGCTCATCTCTTCATAAGGTATTCTTTATAGGAATCACTAATATATCTGAACCATAATCTTATAAGCAAGCAATTAAACATGAATGTTGGAGAAAGGCTATGGAAACTAAATTACAAGCTTTACAAGCAGATCACACTTGGGAAGTAACTGATTTACCACGTTTTGAGAAGGCCACAATCTGCAAATAGGTGTACAAAGTGAAATGTAAAGCCGATGGCCAAGTGAAGAGGTTTAAGGCTAAGCTAGTTGCAAAGGGTTACACTCAACAACTGGAGTGGACTACACATATACTTTTTCACCAGAGGCAAAAATAAGCACCATCATAACTCTTTTGGCCATTACTGCAACCCAAAATTGCAGTTACACCAGCTGAATATCAATAATGCCTTCCTCCATGATGAATTACATGAGGAGGTCTTCATGGTATCCTACCAATAAATCTAAACAAGTTTGCAGATTGTTAAAGTCCCTTTATGGTTTGAAGCAAGCAAGAAGACAGTTGTATCACAAGTTAAGTGCAGCATTACTTGCAATAGGTTTTCAACAAATATCATCAGAACACTCTTTATTTGTTAAAACCTCTGGTTCCTCATTTATTGCCCTTCTTATTTACGTTGATGATGTAATTCTAGCCAGCAATGATAAGTCTATGATCTAAGAGATGAAACTTTACCTTAATGCTAAATTTAAAATAAAAGACCCTGAAATCCTCAAATACTTCCTTGGTCTTGCGGTTGCTAGATCAAAATAAGCCATTAACCTCTGTCAAAGGAAATATGCCTTAGAAATTCTTCAAGATACTGTTTCCATAGCTTGTAAACTAGCTACCACGTCTATGATTCCAGTCTTGAAGCTTTCAAATTCCACTGGTATACCACTTGAAAATCCTCTCCTCTATAGAAGATGGATTGGCAGGCTATTGTTCTTAACCATTACTAGGCCAAATTTAACCTTTGTTGTGCAACAATTGTCTCAGTTCCTTGACAAGCCCACAAACATCCATTTGACTGCTGCATATCGGGTGCTTAGGTATGTTAAAGCAAATCTTGGCCAAGGATTGTTTTTCCCTGCAAAGTCAAACTTGAAATTCAAAGCCTTTAATGACTCAAACTGGGCATATTGTTCTAACATATGGAAGTCTATCACAAGTTTTTGCGTTTTTCTTGGTAATGCATTTATTTCTTGGAAATCCAAGAAACAACAAATTGTTTCTAGATCATCCTCTGAATCTAAAGCTAAAGTTGAGTACAGGGCCATAGCTTCCTTAACTAGTGAACTTCAATGGCTCCTATATCTACTCCATGTTCTTCATGTTCCTCATTCCACACTAGATCTCTTGTTCTACAACAAGTCTGCGATTGCTATTGCTGAAAATGTAGTGTTCCATGAGAGAACCAAGCACATTGAGATTGACTGCCATCTCATCAGGCAAAAACTTCAAGCTAGAACGATGCGATTACTACATGTCTCATCTTCTTCCCAATTACTTGACATATTTAGCAAAAGCTACATGTTGCAACCTTTCATTTTTCTTAGCAAGGCTTGGCACTCATAATCTCTAATTCCAACTTACGGGGGGTTAAACGAGTGTAGAGATCATTCATGATACTTTTCATGGACCTTTCGGTTGTATTTAATAGCAAGTAGTTAGCAAGCAGTTAGTAAGTTTATTTTGTTAACTTAGTCCATAGTAACAGATTAGTTACATCAATTAGCTACAACTTCTGTATATATATAGCAGTCTTGTACAACAACTCAATTAACCCAAATGATATGCAATCTTCTTCATTCTCTTCAATCGATTCTTTGACAAACATTCAAACATTGTTTCTCATTATCTTTTTGGAGTAACCTTAATAATGAATGGCACCTTTGCATTCATAAACTACAACACTTTGAACAAAAATAAAGTGTATAACAGTGTTCACAATAGACATCAAATTTCACTTGACAAAATAATTTTCAGCCCTTTGTGTGTGTTTGAGAGAGAGAGAGAATGTATAAAAATGAAGGCGATATTGATAAAAGCATAATTCTCATTTAATATCCACATAATATAGTAAATCAAAGAAATAGAATCTGGAAAACTATCTACTTGATCTGGACAAACTAAACAGAGCTAACAAAGCTTCAAACCGGAGTTAACATTTATTACTTTTAAAGGCCACAAGCTACCTAAATTCTTTTAAAAACATAACTACTACACATTGTGTTTAAAATTTGTATTAGGCCATTACCATGTAAGCACCTCCACAAACCTTTAGAAAAGTCAAACCTATGTGCAAATAATACCTATGCAGCCTGAGTTTGAAGAATCTGAAATAGGTATGCTTACTTTTAAAGCACATTGTCACAACCCAAAACTACCCAAAAATCAAAGTAATTTTCGTTTTTCTTTTTATATTACCTGACCTCTGATCGTGACCAACCACAACCAATAATTGGACTGTGTGTCAGTGCCAATATCATCAACATACATTTTACAGATAGCGCACAATTTAAATTGAAATATTAACTCATACGTTATGCACTAATTTCTTTTCATTTCTTTACAATATGTACCCAGTCTATACATCTCAGTGTCAATACAAAATATAATACTGTGCTTATGTTATTTAGATACAATATTTATACGTGTATATACCTCAAAAGATGGGCAGCAGCGGATGTCTGGAATGTAGTAGTACTTAGTCTCCTCAAGGTCTACTTAAAGAAATCTGTGTGAGAAAATGAAAGGGGTGAGCACATCAAGTTCAGTAAGGCAATCCTACGAACAAGTGGATAACCATACAACCTACATGAACGTAGTATTATGCATAAACCACCCCTTCTCCACACATTTCACAACAGATGGTATGATTCATGATGTCATGTAAAACAAGTGCACATATGGATTTCAAAGAGCATGGAAACTCATCATGTAAATCCATTTAAATAATTTCATTCTCGTTAAAATTTCACAACACAGTCAGGACTCAACCCCTCCCTCAGGTGTTCTTGACTCACACAAAACATGAAATCAAATGCTTTTCAAAGCGATAGTAACATGCGAGAGTTTATATCATGCATGGGTTTAAATAGCATGAAAATTAACGTCATGCAAGTTTCCATTTAAAACCCAGTTTCATTCTCATCAAAATCATGTCTCAGTCAGGATCTAACCTCTCGCTCGGGTGATCCAGACTCACACAAAAATTCACAAAATGTGTTTTTCAAAATCAACAATTAGACTAGGCAATATATGTATATCTCAGGTATATAACTAGGACGATGGCCTTATGTCCTTGTGATCCCACTGCTACATGGATCCAGTGTGCGGGGTCTCAACATGATCGGGGACCGCCTTGGGAGTTGGGTCAGTCCATCCCGTCGGCCCTGTCCGATCACTCGCATCCAAAAATGTCACTCGCATCCGAAGATGCCACATAATCAATCACAGCACGGTACAGCGTACTCCATGCTACTTGCACGGTACAACGTATTTCGTAGACCTATATCTCATATCCATACTCATGCCTTGTCTCAAAACGCACATACGAGCCTATTTAATCAGTATGATAGACAGTCTACCCGACGCTCCAAGCACGGCTCATCGCATGTTCTCATAAAATCAGTACGAGCGATACTCCAGCACTCTCATGAAATCAAGTAAAACTAGTGCGAGCTAAGCTCTAGCACTCTATTACACAAATCATGTGAAAATCTGTTGCGAGCTAGGCTCCAGCACCATATCACGAAAATCATGTAAAAAATCTGGTGCGAGTTAGACTCCAGCATCATGTAAAAATCATATAAAAATCTGGTGTGAGTTAGACTCCAACACCATGTCACGAAAATCATTTAAAAATCTGGTGCGAGTTAAACTACAGCACCAATGCATGTAAAACTCTAGTGCGAGCTCTCGCTGCAACACTAATGCATGCATCACACAAATCAAGACTAGTGCGAGCTGAGCTCTAACACATCACATTTTCATAAAATCACGTAGGCGGCTATATTTCTCAAATCAATTTCAGAGAAAATCAACATTGTTGAAAATATACAATGCTGTGCATTTTTATTTAAACGTTAGCCAGCATACTCATGCACGTCTCAAAACACCTCAAGAATGAGCAGGACCCTCTTGTTCTTGCTCCTCCCAATTTTTCCTAAATTTGAAAATTTTACCCTTAACAAAGATATTTTGGTAATTTGCTCATCCAAGGCACTAAAATTTTTATCTTAAATCTAGACCCTTCAGATAATTTTAGGGAATGTAAATGACTTCGAAATTGTGTAAAGTTACCTCTAGCAGCCTGTAAAATTTCCTTACCTGGAATCACGTGCAACTTATCCCTTCTCGATAATACCAGATCTCTCAATACAAATTCGCACCAACCAAGTCTACGAAACTACATATAACCACATATTTGGGTCAATTCAATTATATTTATCAGTATGTCACACTTATTGATCAAATCTAAAGTACTGGGCCCGTTTTACTTTATTGGACCCGATTGCACCTTAATGGGGCTCGACCCATTTTCAGTCCGTTTTTACTTATTAAATCTGTTCTTCGATTTTACTGGGCTCATATGGTTTACCAATACTCATCGGGCTTCGTTCCAAACTCATTGGATAGCCCTTATACTATTTACGATAATTACTTTAAAATTCTGAATAAAATTCTTTTTATGCAGAATTTATCCTTAAAATAATCTTAACTTTGCATTGAGGACTCAAATTGTCAGAATTAAAATGTACTTACCCAATGTTATGCGGGGTACGAAAATCGGAGCTCAATCGGCTATCGTTTGAGCTCTATCATAAAACTGTACAGTTAGGTAAATCCGGATTATTTTTTATTAAATATAATATTAAATAAATTTTTAAAATTTACCCATAGGTCAATCTCGACCCTCGGTTAACTTACCCAAATCTCGAGTCGTCCCCGGTAATTTTTCTTTCTTTTTTCCCTTTTCTTTTTTTTTCTTTTTTCTTTTCCTTTCCTTCCCTTTTTCCTTCCTTTTCCTTTCGGCCAAACGGTGTCGTTTTCTTACCTTTGCCGTCGCCGGTGTTTTCGGTGGTTTCATCGGCCGCTACTTGTCTCAAAAGGACCGCCTCCTCCTCCCGATCACGTCGGTGCCCACAGTTCGAGCCCAGTTGTCGTGGATCGCCGAGAATCGGGTCGTTTTCCTCGCGATTCTCTCTTCCTCCGTTCGTCGATTTTCGACGTCTACACAGCGCGTCTCCGATGCCGTGGAGTTCGTCGGCCCCTCCTCTTCCTCCTCAGATCTTCGCCTGAGGTCGTTGATCGCCGGTGGCCGTCGAGGGGTGTCAGGTTTCCTCGGGTTTCTGTCGATTTTTTTTTTCAGTTTTCAGGTTCTTCTCGATTTTCTGATTTTCACTTTTCTTTTTTTTCTTTTTTTAATTTATTTATTTATAATATTTTTTATTATTATTATATTCATTAAAATAATAAAAAATCCAAAAATATCTAATAATTTATATATTTTATTAAGAATTAATTTATTTAATTTATTTAATTTATTTATTGTATTTTAACCATTTTTTCGGTATAATTTCTTCGTATTTTCGGGATATTGTCCCGAGTGAATTTTTTGTAATTCTAAATAATTTCGAATCTTGATCAATTGGACTTGAAATTTGATAATTTCCTCATTGTTGATCAAGATGTCCTAAATCTTTATTTTTAATTAAAATTTTCTTATCGAATTTCGATCTTTTGACCGTTTTACCCCTGCACTTGTTTCGAAACCAATTTAACTCGACTTTCCTTCATACGCCCACTATCTTTTCTTATTTTAAATTCGTATTTTTCGTCAACTTAATTTTGATCCCTTTCGTTTGGCCTATGACCATCTCTACCCTTATTTGGCTACTTTATACATTCACCGATATTTCATTTTATTCTATTTACAAATTTAATTCAGTCAAAACTCTTCTTATGATTCAATCAATATATGAAAGTGTACATCACATGAATCATAAGGAATGCATCAACAAGTAATAAAAAGTGGGTCTTACATAATCTCCCCCACTAAAAGAATTTGATCCTCCAAATTGAAACCAAATCAGTCTCTGAACAACTCCGGGTACTTCTCTTTCATCAAACTCTCTAACTCCCAAGTCGCTTCCTCCGAAGTGTGATGCTGCCACAGTACTTTCACCAGGGAGATCTTCTTCGATCTCAATACCTTCTCCTTCCTATCCAAAATCTGGATCGGTCTCTCAACATAAGACATACTCTCACTGAGCTCCAATGGCTCGTATCTGATCACATGCGACGAATTCGGCTGATACTTCTGAAGCATGGAGACGTGGAAGACGTTATGGACATTTGCTAGCTCTAGTGGCAACACTAGCCTGTAAGCTCGATCTCCCACTCTCTCGAGTATCTCAAAAAGTCTTATGAAGCGAGGGCTCAGCTTCCCTCTCTTTTCGAATATCGTAATATCCTTAGAAGGAGAAATTTTCAAGAATACTGACTCCCCTGCTGTAAACTCCAACGGTATACGTCTCCTGTCAGCATAACTCTTCTGTCGACTCTGAGCTGTCCTCAACCTCTCACAAATCAATTGGACATCCTCAAAGGCTTGACGTATCAAATCGGGAGCGAATATTTGCCTGTCACCAACCTCCTCACATCCTACAGGAAAACGACAGCTACGGCCATACAAGGCCTCATATGGTGCCATCTCGATACTCGAATAATAACTGTTATTATAGGCGAACTCCGCGAGTGGTAGGTGCTCATCCCAAGAGCCTCTAAAATCAAGTACACAAGTTCTCAACATATCCGTAAGGGTCTGTATAATCCTCTCTGACTGCCCATCTATTTGAGGATGGAAAGCTGTACTGAATCTCAACTGGGTCCCCATAACTTCTTGAAAGTGTTCCCAGAAACGGGAAGTGAAGCGGGAATCCCTGTCCGACACAATACTCACTAAGACACCATGCAGTCTCACAATCTCGCGCACATATAGCTCCGCCAATCTATTCAGAGTATCGGTGACTCTCATAGCTAGAAAATGTGTCGACTTCGTCAATCTGTCAACTATCACCCATATGACATCATTCCCTCTACGAGTCCTCGGTAGACCCATCACAAAGTTCATGGTGACATGCTCCCACTTTCAAGTCGATATAGGTAAAGGCTGCAATAACCCTGCAGGCTTCTGATACTCTACCTTCACCTGCTGACAGACGAGACATCTCGCAACAAACTCTGTTATGTCTCTCTTCATCCTCGACCACCAGTATACCTTTCGGAGATTCTGATACATCTTTGTACTACCCGGATGCAAGGTATAACTTGACGAATAAGTCTCTGTCAAGATCAATCTCCTGATCTCAAGATCCTCGGGAACACATATCCTATCTCGAAACCTCAGTAATCCATCCAAACTCAACTCAAACTCAGTCTTAATATCCCCTACATCTGCTTGACTATCTCAATACACTGCTGATCATCACGCTGAGCCTGTCGGATCTGATGCTTCAAATGCGGCTCTAACCGTAGGCTAGCAATCATATACCCACTATCAACATCAGGCGAGGTCACATCCAAACTGAGGCTCGCAAACTGCTTTAACAACTCTTATTCTCATACTATCATATAAGAAACCAACCCGAGATGCTTCCTGCTCAACGCATCAACCACTACATTCGCCTTACCCGAGTGGTATAGGATCTCACAATCGTAATCTTTCAGAAGCTCAAGCCACCTTTTTTGTCTCATGTTCAATTCCTTCTGCGAGTACAAATACTTGAGGCTTTTGTCATCGGTAAATATCTGAAATTTCTCACCATACAGATAGTGGCGCCATATCTTCAATGCAAACACTACGGCCGCCAACTTTAAGTCGTGGGTCGGATAGTTCCTCTCATGATTCTTCAGCTGCCTGGATCCATAAGCGACTACCTTCCCGTCCTGCATCAATACATAGCTCAGTCCTTGGTAAGAAGCATCTGTGTAAACAGAAAAATCTCTTGAGTTGGTAGGAATGGTGAGAATCGGAGCAGTGGTCAATCGACGTTTCAGCTCCTGAAAACTCACCTCACATCTGTCGTCCCACTCAAATGCTACACTCTTCCGAGTGAGACGTGTCAACAGAGCAGCCAACCTCGAAAACCCCTCCACAAATCGTCTATAATATCCAGCTAAACCCAAAAAGCTCCTGATCTTCGTAACTATCTGAGGCCTCTACCACTGAACTACTGCCTCTATCTTGGATGGGTCCACTGACACACCATCCCTCAACACAATGTCTCAAAAAAGAGATCTGCTCAAGCCAAAAGTCACTCACTGAGTTTAGCATACAACTGCTTCTCACGAAGGGTTTGCAATATAATCTAAAACAGCTCGATTAGCAGCCAATCGATCCATTCCTAGGATTACATCAAAGTCTCTCATGTGCATCAAGATTAGATCGGCTGTCATCACTCTGCCACCTAATTTCAGCTCACAAGTCCTCAATACATACTTCACTGATTGACTAGTGTTCATGGGTGTAATTATCGACAGCTTACTACTCAGAGGGGTAAGTTTTACATAATTACACAATTTACATGTAAACAAAGGCGATACAAATGAATGCGTAGAACCAGAATCTATTAACACATATGTTTCTAAATCATAGATCAGAACAGTACCTTTCACCACATCTGACGACTGATCTGCTGTATCCTGGTCTAGAGCATGCACTCGCCCAGTACTAATCACCTGCTTCCCCTTCTCTGTCACTGTCGCTTTCCTCCGCTGTGCAGAAGTCTCACCGGGAGCCTTCTCTGAACCCTTGCCCTTCTGAGGGGCACTCTCAACTATCTCTGGACATTCTCTAATCACATGTCCGAGCTTTTCGCATCTGAAACATACCACTATGGTACCAAAAGAGGGTCTATCACCATGATATCTACCACACTTACTGCATCTCTCAGTCGTAGGTCGTGGCCCCCCAATCACAATACATTTCTGTGGAGCAGAAGTAATGGACGGATAAGCTGGAGGTCTAGCTAGCCTCTCACGAATCTTCTCTATCCTCGGCCTCTTCCCAGTTAACCGTTTGCCCCCTCTATAACTAAATCTTTTGTTTACTACTGGTCTCTTCCTCTCTCTAACTCTGTCAGCCTTCCCGAACTCTGTGGCAGTCCTCTCAAAATCCTGCTCTATCAACTGCGCCCTGCTTACTGTCTCCTTGTAAGTCGGGACAACCAAAGGAATCAATCTAGATCTGATCGCTGGCCTCAATCCATCAATAAATCTCCAGACCTTCTTAACCTCACTACCCATAGTGTCCGGCTCATATCTGCCCAGGGAGATGAACCTCGTATCATACTCATCTACCGATCTACTCCCCTGGGTCAAACTCAAAAACTTAGTCTGCAACTTCCGTTACGCTGTATCCAGGACGTACTGTCTCCAAAAGGCCTCCAAAAATACCTCACAGCTTATCTCTGTATGTCTGGCTCTAAGAATCTGTCTGGTAGACTTCCACCAATATTTCGTCGATCCCCCAAACATAAATGCAGCAAACGCTACAATCTCAGTAGGGGTACACTCAAAGAACCCGTATAGCTTCTCTATCTCACTCAACCAATCCTCAGCTACAACTGGATCCTTCGCCCTACTAAATGTCGGTGGTCTGAACTTTTGAAACTGTCGCAGTCTATCTATGTCACAACTATAACCCCAATCTTTAGTACTCTGTTGTGGGGCAACAGGAGAATCCGTGTCTTGGACTGGTGGGGGTGTATACGTATCCGTATCCTAAACTGGCTGAGCAAGCGCATCAGGAGCAGCTGCCTGTCCAGCATCACCCTATCCACCTCTAACACTCTGCACTGACTGCGCAAATAACTCCATAATCATCTCGAGGCTCCTCTCTATCCTAGCGAAACGTGTCTCGATCGTCTCAGCAGGTCTCTCTGCAGTATCCCTCTCTACAAGACCCAGTGGGGCATGCTCAACCCCTGTCTCCACCTCAGCCTCCTACCGAGTCTCGTGAGGCAACTCGGCACTTCCAGCAGGCGCAAGCCTACCTCTACGGCCTCTGCCTCGTGCCCGACCTCCTCTACCGCTACTGGTAACAGGCATAATGCCTATATTCCTGCATTCACAACCATTTCTTAGTTAAAACCCATCTCAAATATACGATTGTATCTAACCAAGCACACTAACACGGGGATGTAATTTCTTAATTACTAACATTGACACACATCAGACCAATTTCACTCTGATACCACCATTTTTCATGACCCAAAACTACCCAAAAATCAGAGTAAATTTTTCATTTTTCTTTTTATACTTACCTAACTTCTGATCGTAACCAACCACAACCAATAATTGGGCTGTGTGTCAATGCGCATATTATCACCATACATTTTACAGATAATACACAATTTAAATTGAAATATTAACTCATACGTTATGCACTAATTTCTTTTCATTTCTTTACAATATGTACCCAGTCTATACATCCCAGTGTCAATACAAAATATAATATTGTGCTTATGTTATTTAGATACAATATTTATACGTGTATATACCTCAAAAGATTGGCAGCAGCGGATGTCTGGAATGCAGTACTCAGTCTCCTCAAGGTCTACTGAAAAAAATCTGTGTAAGAAAATGAAAGGGGTGAGCACATCAAGCTCAGTAAGGTAATCCTACGAACAAGTAGATAACCATACAACCTACATGAACGTAATGCCATGCATAAACCACCCATTCTCCATACATTTCAAAACAAATGGTATGATTCATGATGTCATATAAAACAAGTGCACATATGGATTTCAAAGAGCATGAAAACTCATCATGCAAATCCATTAAAATAATTTCATTTTCGTTAAAATTTCATAACACAGTCAGAACTCAACCTTTCCCTCGGGTGTTCCTGACTCACACAAAACATGAAATCAAATATTTTTCAAAGCGATAGTAACATGCGAGAGTTTATATCATGCATGGGTTTAAATAGCATGGAAATTAACGTCATGCAAGTTTCCATTTAAAACCCAGTTTCATTCTTATCAAAATCATGTCTCAGTCAAGATCCAACCCGTCGTTCGGATGATCCAAACTCACACAAAAATTCACAAAATGTGTTTTTCAAAATCAACATGCGAGACTAGGCAATATATGTATATCTCAGGCAAATAACTAGGACGATGGCCTTATATCCTTGTGATCCCACTGCTACACGGATCCTAATGTGCGGGGTCTCACCACGATCGGGAACCGCCTCAGAAAGTGGGTCAGTCCATCCCGTCGGCCCTGTCTGATCACTCGCATCCAAAGATGCCACGCATCCGAAGATGCCACATAATCAATCTCAGCACGGTACAGCGTACTCCATGATACTTGCACGGTACAACGTACTTCGTAGACCCATATCTCATATCCATACTCATGCCCTATCTCAAAACGCACATGCGAGCCTATTTAATCGACGTGACAAACAGTCTACCCGACGCTCCAAGCACAACTCATCGCATGTTCTCATAAAACCAGTGCGAGCGATACTCTGGCACTCTCATCAAATCAAGTAAAATCAGTGCGAGCTAAGCTCTAGCACTCTGTTACACAAATCATGTGAAAATCTGGTGCGAGCTAGGCTCCAGCACCCTATCACGAAAATCATGTAAAAAATCTTGTGCGAGTTAGACTCCAGCATCATGTCACGAAAATCATATAAAAATCTGGTGCGAGTTAGACTCCAGCACCAATGCATATAAAACTCTAGTGCGAGCTCTCGCTGCAGCACTAATACATGCATCACACAAATCAAGACTCGTGCAAGCTGAGCTCTAGCACGTCACATTTTCATAAAATCGCGTAAGCGGCTATATTTCTCTTATCAATTTCAGAGAAAATCAAGATTGTTGAAAATATGCAATGTTATGCATTTATCTTAAATCTAAACCCTTCAGACAATTTTAGGGAATGTAAATGACGTCGAAATTGCGTAAAATTACCTCTAGCAGCCCGTAAAATTTCCTTACCTGGAATCACGCGCAACTTATTCTTTCTCGATAACACCAGATCTCTCAATCCAAATTCGGGCCAACCAAGTCTACGGAACTGCATATAACCACATATTTGGATCAATTCAATTATATTTATCAGTATGTCACACTTACTGATCAAATCTAAAGTACTGGACCCGTTTTACTTTATTGGGCTCGATTGCATCTTAATGGATCTCGACTCATTTTCAGCCCATTTTTACTTATTAAATCCCTTCTTCGATTTTACTGGGCTCATATGGCTTACCAATACTCATCGGGTTTCGTTCCAAACTCATTAGATAGCCCGTATACTATTTACGATAATTACTCTAAAATTCTGAATAAAATTCTTTTTATGCAAAATTTATCCGTAAAATAATCTTAACTCTGCATTGAGGACTCAAATTGTCAGAATTAAAATGTATTTACCCAATGTTATGCGGGGTACGAAAATCGAAGCTCAAACGGCTCGCGTTCGAGTTCTGTTGTAAAACTGCACAATTAGGTAAATTCGAGTTATTTTTCATTAAATATAATATTAAATAAATTTTCAAAATTTACCCGTAGGTCAATCTTGACCCTCAGTCAACTTAACCGAATTTCGAGTCATCCCCGATAATTTTTCTTTCTTTTTTCCCTTTTCTTTTTTTTCTTTTTTCTTTTCCTTTCCTTCCCTTTTTCCTTTCTTTTCCTTTCGGCCATACGGTGTCGTTTTCTTGCCTTTGCCGTCATCGACATTTCCGGTGGTTTCGTCGGCCGCTACCAATCTCAAAAGGACCGCCTCCTCCTCTCGATCACGTTAGTGCCCACCGTTCGAGCCCAGCTGCTTGGATCGCCGGGAATCGAGCCGTTTTCCTCGCGGTTCTCTCTTCCTCCGTTCCCCGGTTTTCGGCGTCTACACAACGCGTCTCCGGTGCCGTGGAGTTCGTTGGCTTCTCCTCTTTCTCCTCCGATCTTCGCCTGAGGTCGTCGATCGCCGATGGCTGTCAGGGGATCTCGGGTTTCCTCGAGTTTCTGTCGATTTTTTTCTAGTTTTCAGGTTCCTCCCGATTTTCAGATTTTTGCTTTTCTTTTTTTTAATTTATTTATTTATAATATATTTTATTATTATTATATTCATTAAAATAATCAAAAAAATCCAAAAATATCTAATAATTTATATATTTTATTAAGTATTAATTTATTTAATTTATTTATTGTATTTTAACCATTTTTTCGATATAATTTCTCTGTATTTTCGGGATATTGTCCTTAGTAAATTTTCGATAATTCTAAATAATTCTGAATCTTAATTAATTGGACTCGAAATTTGATAATTTTCACATTATTGATCAAGATGTCCTAAATCATTATTTTTAATTAAAATTTTCTTATCGAATTTATACTGAATTTCGATCTTTTGACCGGTTTACCCCTGCACTTGTTTCGGAACCAATTTAATCCGACTTTCCTTCATACACCCACTATCTTTTCTTATTTTAAATTTGTATTTTTCGTCAACTTAATTTCGATCCCTTTCGTTTGGCCTATGGCCATCTCGACCCTTATTTGGCTACTTCATACATTCACCGATATTTCATTTTATTTTATTTACAAATTTAATTCAGTCAAAACTCTTCTTATGATTCAATCAATATATGAAAGTGTACATCACATGAATCATATGGAAATGCATTAACAAGTAATAAGAAGTGTGTCTTACACACATACCTCATGTGGGATAAGTCTTACTGGTTCTAGAGAGTGGTAGAGAAAGGAGTAGTAGTGGGAGAATTGGTCGGGTCTTTTCTTTTGGTAAAAAATGGAGCAAAAATTGTCACTCTTCTGGTGACGTTGTCGCTACTACCAGTTTTAAACACTTACCACACAAATTTGAGACAAAAAGAGAACCTAGAAGTTGCTAGGAAACAAACCTCACCCAAGGCATCACTATTAACTTCTTGTGAGATCCTATTGTAATAAAAAAAAAAAAGGGCTCATTGCAATTTCAAAGTTCAAGACGAGAAATTATTTTAAGAAACAATTACGACTTACACTGCAAAAAAGAGAATAAATACATTCGCCCTTTTCAACAATATAAGACAACAAACATTCATCATAATTGTTCTACTCTTTAATAAAGTATCAGCTACTTCATGTACCCTTAAAAATTTCTCTGACTTGGCCAAAATATTGAAAACTAAAATTTTTGTTTTAGAAGATTTAACTATTAAATCTGTCAAAGCTCTCTACACCGTGTAAAAGTCTGAAACCCTTAACGAATAGAATTACCATTTTGTACTTTGCTTCCTTAATTAAAATGAAATAAAATGGCTACTGCCTCCTTTAGAAGACTCACCAAACCCTCAATTGATATGTTTGGGCCACTTTGAACTACTTGAAAATCAAAACAAATACCAAAAAAAAAAAAAAAAACCGTCCACTGACAAACTTTGTTCCAAAATACAACTGAAAGAAAATCAAAATTATCACCATTCCAAAGTGATTTCATTAGAATCTAATAAATTATGTCACCTCTCTTTATAATAAATTAATTAATTATCCCAATGTAATAAAGTCAAATAAATTTTGCTCTCAAACATTAAACAAACGATAAAATGCATGCTTATGTCCTCTATTAAAGTATGATTCTCAATGGGAAAATCTTGTTAAAATAAAAACACCTTAACATCAAGCAAGCTAGGTCAAAATGTTAAGCTCAAGCCAAATAACAAATTTGTATGTCATTTATTTTCCATATTTAAATTCATAATGAGTATGATCCTTTTCTATTCCTCTTTTACTTTGTTTTGTTCCAATTTTTTTCTACAATAAAAAGCACCATAATATTTCAATTCTTTGGTTCATCAATTTATGCCATCTTTTGTCAGTTGGCAAAATTTATATAATTAATAGTTGCTCAAGGCATATTCTACAACAAATCCCTCCTAATGCTGGTAGTCATCTAATGTGTATCATAGGCTTATGCATCATAACATGTTTAATTTTAGGTATACCAAGATCTATTCAAGAAGTTTATCCTAATATCTCTTCTAGCCCAAATAGGTTTTTCAAAGGTACTCAAATTGAAATCTAGCTCATACCTGCAATTCATCGAGTTCACTAAATGAGAATTTTGGGTATCAATATGGCCCTTAACAGTTTTACTCTCTTCCTTTAAAAGCCACTCGTCTGATTTTCGTTAGGATCCCAATTGATTAGATAATGATAAATAGACTATAAACTAAAAGATGAAATCAATCTTAGACTTTTTATGTCAAGTCGTAAGTACAGCCAACGTGCTTCTTATTTCGTATAGTCACAAAAAATGCCTACTTAATCAGAATATTCACTAGTAAGAAATCTTTTTCTTTTCCTCAAACATTCCAAGCATAAATATCCGGGACTGATGAGCCAAGAGAATATAGGGGAATAACAATAAGGAAAAAATGATTGGAAAGAATAAGATTTATATCTACATGGCAAGATATGTTCAATGGTGAAAAAGAATAGTGTAAGATAAAAACATTTCTGCATACGCATGCAGTGGGAAAAAAATGTTAAATGAAGAATGAAAGTTAAGAACACTAACATCGCAAACACACTTTGTTACATCAGCCATTTCAGCCTTGTCGCAAGAGAAGTCCAAGAAGCCCACTGATTTAAGCAATTCCTAGAAAATAAAAATTGGTTTTCAGAACATTTTAGCCTGTACAGTAAAACCAAAGTTTTGGAGATAGACCTTTATTATGTTGGTAACCCAATTATTAAGGTTTTTCTTCTCACCTCAGTCGCCATATAAAACATGTGGTAGCCTTTAAAGTAAAAGCAAAGTTTTGCAGATAGACCTTCTTTTCATTTCACTTGTGACCAATCTAAGACTATAAGAATACGAAACAATCCTATTCTTTAAACTTCTTCAACTGCTCCATATAAAAACCACAGGCCAAAAGGTACAAATTTCATTAGTGTACTAACAAATAGGGAGGGGATAAACATATTGAATGGAGCATGTAATCATTGTAGTTCAAAAAAATCAATCATCAACTGCGTCAATTGGACATCAAATGAAATGGGTAATAAAACCCTAAAACAACAATCATTCCAGTTCAAACAATAATCATTTTATCAGCTTTTGAATAAGAAAAAGCTAATTACCTCAAGCTCGCTACCATCAGAATTAAAAATTCTCACAGTATAATCATCTGACACTAAACTTCTTATCGCACAACTTCACCGCTTACTCAAGCGTAATCCTCGATTCCGTCAAGTCCCCGATATAAACAAACAAAAAATTAGCTAAGAAAATTTCTCCCATATTTTTCTCAGTTAAGCCTAAAAGATATGAATTAGAGAAATTACCAAGATGAAGTCGTTCCCGAGGCCTTGGTACGTAACGAAGTGAGAATCCAAATTCTCCTCGGTCAAGAAACGAAGTTGCAGATATTTTCTCTAGAGTTTTAATGCTCATATAAGATGCGGAGCCTCGAAACTTAGGGTTTTCAAGAGAAAAGTTGGAACAGAGAGAATCGAAATGAAAAAAAGAAGTTGATTGAAAAGAGGCTGCAATGGTTTTGAAGTTTTCAGTTCTACAGAAAGAAGGCAGAGGAGAAAAAAAAAGGAAAGGAAGACAAAGAGACGGTTACTGGTTGGCCTTTGCCTAGAAAGGAGGAGTCAAGTTTGGCAATCAAAAAAAAAAAAAAGAACAGGTGCAGGTGTCAAGCAACATTAAGCAGCTATGTTTCAAGCTTCATTCAATTCTACACCTGTTTTCCATGCAATACTCAAACACACAACATCTTAAACATTTCTCAAAATTACAATCAAAATAACAACAAAATATAATGACGTATCGGCCAAAGAAACTGCCAAAACATTATGTTATTGATTTCTTTTACACCATATATATAATAGTATTTATTATTCAATTAACTAGTTTATAACCCGATTGATACACGAATTTTTTATTTAAATGTGATTAAAAATATAAAAGTTTCACTTAAAACATAACAGTTTATATGTTCAAAATATAATATAATATTTAAAATATAGAATTTTTTAACATTTAATAAATAATAATCGATGAATAATACATAAAAAAAAAGATAAATAGTTTTATTCAATTATCTAAAAGAAAAATCATAAACCAAAATATTCCTTAAATTGTTGAATTAAAAGCTAAAAGTTTTATCACAATAAAAATTGTCTTCGGTTGTAGAAATCTTTGCCTAGTGTAAAATTTTATGTAGACCTTTAATATAAAAGATTTCCAAATAAAATTTTATTTATTGTGCATATACATTGATTTTAACTGATTTGATTAAATAATGTACGTAAAAATTAGAGCTGACAAAAGTTGGCCCGAGCCGAAAAACCCGTCTAAGCCCACTCGAGACCGAACCTGAGACGGGACCGAATTGATCAAAAAGTCAAAAGTCCGAACTCGAGAAAATCTCAACCCAAAAAAACTCGAACTCGATAAAGATCGAACCTGAAAAAATCAGAACCCGACATAACCTGAGCTCGATACGACTCGAACTCGAAACCGACCAAATTCGAAACCCGAAAAAACCCGAATTGATAACCCAAAAAATCTGAATTATAATTATATAATTATTATATTAAAAAATAAATAAATAAATAATAATACACTTTTTCTAATTAAAATTTATAAAATTTTAAAACAATCATTATTTATTTATTATAATTATATCAATAATTTATTATCAACAAAATAAATATTGAATATTTAAATTCAATTATTAAATAAAATTATTTTAAAACACAATATAATATTCAATATCAAATAATTTTCAATATTATGTTTATTATATTTGTAATAATAAATAATAAATATATTATTAAATATTACATTTGATTTTATTATAAAAACAATTATTATACTATTTTATTATATTTATTTCATATTAAAATTTTAATTTTAATACAATAATAAATCAAATATATATAAATCATTATATAATTGTAACATTTATTTAAATTTGATATTTCATTTAAAATATTGAATACATTATTAACAAAATTAGAATTTAAATTCTGATTCTTATAACTCGTAAACAAAAAAATAGTTATTTGTTTTTTAAATGGTGATTATTCTAAAAATAAGAATTGAAAGTTGAAAGAGGGGAACATACCCTTTTAAAGGCTGTAATAACTTTTTTCCTGTAAAAAAAGATTCAGACTCAACTATGACATGTTTGTATACAAGTTCACATGTCATTAGCAAGTCAATGATTGTTGTGTTCTAAATTATTTTTCTGTATACATATTCACAAAACTTTAAATGCTAATGAATCTCAAAAGCCAAAAATGTTGCACATTTGTAAAGCAAATTTCAAGCTTGTTGTTCACGGAGTGCTGGTTCCTTATGCTTGTTTCATTTAAAAATGGTTGAAATAAAATCTCAATAAAATAATAAACTCAAAACCAGAATATTACAGGACTTAAGTTTGAAACTGTAACAGCTTGTGACTATAAAAATTTGAGAATTTTTTTTTTTAAATTTCAGCTTGCAACTTAATCTCTTTATTCACTTAGGTTGTATTCTTGTTCAGTGTCAATTCATTTTCTTACTTCTTTATCCGTAATTATAATTAAGTTTTACATCTAGATTTATATTGTCGATAGAAATTTAGATAGCATAACGGCTTATATATAAGCCTTCCCACCTGAAATTTTCTCACAATATCAACCCTAGTTATCCACAACTATCAAACATGCTTCTCGAGTTATATTATCAAATCATTCTACATATTCCAAAACACGTCTAGTTACTCCAAAAAATCAATCCTTAAAAATATTTCATTTCATTTATCCTTATACAGATTACATCCTGACACACTACTTTCAATAAATATTTATATATACTACTGGTCTGGTAAAGAGATAGAAATATATACCTCACGCATGTAAAAAAAAGTAGCCTGGGGAAACTCGTATTCGCCAGCCTACATCATCTACGCAGCAATCATCACCTGTGGTTTCACGGCACATATTTGAGAGGTGAAGGGGTGAGCTTTCGGGAAAAAACCCAGTAAGAAATGCATTTAAAATGATCATAGTGTTTTAAAACATGCATAGTACATAATAATACCAAAGGTGGCATTTCCTTACAAATATTTTATCACTTTCAAAACGTATATCACGAAAAACACATTTAATAGAGACTGTTTTCGAAATAAGAAAACCTTAGCAGACCGACCAGAATCTTTCATGATATACAGAATTTCAAAAGCATTGTTGAGTAAATCACATATCAAACAATCAAATCTTAAAACAGAATTCGTTTCAGATGGAGACTAGGCTAGCTCATGTAATTGTCATGCGGAAATAACATATTCATCCTCCGTAGAGGGAAAAATCATAAACATGGCCATGGCAAGGCTGTAGACGTGATCAAGGTTGAACAACAAAACATACACACCTGGACCCTTTGGCTACCTCACCCCACTCAAGAGGTCTTTCTGGCTAGCTGGGCATTTTAGCTACCTCACCCCACTTAAGAGGTCTTTCTGGTTAGCTTGGCCTATTGGCTACCTCACCCCACTTAAGAGGTCTTTCTAGTTAGCCTCATCTCAAGTGGCAATCATACACACCGAGGCCTTTTGGCTACCTCACCCCACTTAAGAGGTCTTTCTGGCTAGCCTCATCCTAGGTAGCAAACATATACACCACGAAGGCGCGCATGACAAAAATGCTTTGATCGTGTTGCACTTTGCATCGTAGGACTTAAGAGGTGGCCCCACAATCACACAGACTGTGTGGCACTTTGCTCCCACAGAACCCAAGAGGTGGCCCCCACGATTGCATATCATTAAACATTGTCTTCGTCTCAAAACAGAGTTTTCAAAATCTTTCTTGGGCTTCATAAGCCTTTTGAGGGTCTGGGCCTTTTGACTACCTCACCCCACTTAAGAAGTCTTTCTGGCTAGTCTCATCCCAAGTGGACCTCACTCACATATTTAAAATTCATAAATCGAATTTCAAATCAACTCTCTTTTGCGGTTGAAAACTTTTTCATAAAACGGAGAAACTGTGCTCATATAACATATTCCATTTCTCGCAAAACATGTAACAAGTTCATGCATAAGTCAAAATCATCTCATTTCGTTCAAGAAACAAAATCAGAAAACATGCTCACAGCTTTTGAAGACATGCTCAAAACTCATGTATTTAAATTCATAATCTTTCTTTCAGTTTCAGAAACATGACAAGATAAAGCTGGGGCTCAATAAAAGTTGGGCTTGGTTTTGTTTAAATGATAACTTGGACTAAAGAATGAACGCTTGGTATAAATTCTGATCATTTACTAAAATATGCGTAACTCAAATATTTTCATAAATCCAAGTTTGAGGGAAGGAGGATACTATTATCATTTTAAATTACACCTCTTACTTCGATGTATCGAAAATTTCAATCCGAGTAGTGATGCCTCCAAGTATCTCCCTTAAATCTTTCTACGATTCTCCTACACCGAAATTGTATTCTTAGTATTCTATTCTTTCGAATGACCTACGATACGTCAAAATCGTAACCTTGCTTACCTAAGGAGAATACACTTGAAATCATAAAATACGTACAGTTATTTCTATAACTTACATAAATTCCTTACATCGGTATCTGGTTGTAATCCTTGATTGCTTCGACTTAGCGAGTCGACAAGCCCGATCCACTCAATTTAGTTCCCCGAAATTTCGTACTAATATCTCTGAAATTTTAAACCAATATTTTCGACTGTCTTTTTCCCGAATTTTTCACAAATTCTCGGTGTACTTTCTTTTCTCTTCAATAACTATTCTCTTCTCTAATATACATAAATTTATATAATATATATATTGCCCTTTTTTTTTACTGTTCACCCAATATATATATTTTGAATTCATTCCATCTTTCCGCCATTCTCTATTTCTTTCTCATTTCTTCTTTGCCCGACACTGTTCACCGCATTTCTCAACTCTCGGTGGCCACCCTTTTCCTTCAATTTTCCATTTTGCTTCTTCACAGAAGGAAGCCCCGACATCGCACCCTCTCCTTTTCTGCCGTTGGCTTCCTCGTTTCAGCCCAAAGCACCACTGTTTCAGCCACCTTGCTTGTCACCCGAAGCCCTCTGTATTTTTCTCTGTTCTCGAAGCCTTCAACCAGTCATCTCCTCTGTCACCATCTCGCTCTGTTTCGGTTTTCTCTTCTGCCCTCGGTTTCGATCCTCATTACCACATTCTTTTCGATGCTGCCTCTCCTCCTTTTTCCTCTGTTTCAGCATTGTCTTCACACGGTTCTCTTCTTCGCCTTCTTCCTCCATCGTCATCTCCCTTTCGTTTCCTGCCATCTACCTCACAACGCTACCAGTTGCCCAGCGTCTCACAAGGCCAAGAGTTTCCAGCCACTAGCTCCTGTTTCCAGTCCCGAACAGGACAGCCCTGCTAAGACACTTCACTGGTTTCTTGTTCCAATCTCCTTTTCTCTTTCTCGCCCCCTTCTCTCTCGGTTCATGCTACTGCCTCAATCATTTTCATTTTGATTTTTTTTTTCAGAACAACTATGTTCACAGCAGGTACCACTTACAACAGGTACCACATCTTGCTTACTGAAGCCTTCATCCTTATCCCTCTCCCGAAATGGACAAAATCAAAGGGAAGACTCTGCTGCTGTTATGGTACTGCACCGAGAAGGAAAGGGGAGAACAATTTCCTCTTCTTATTGTTTTCAGTTTCGAAAACTGAAAGGAGACTCAGCTGCTCACTATTGTTCAGCAATCCCTTCCCCATGACCCCTTCTTTCTACTGCTATAAACAGCAGTCGTCAGACTGCTTCTTCTTTTTTCTCTATTCCTACCAAACTGCCCCCATCGTGTCTATCCCTGCTGCTGTTCGGTATGCTTCCTATTCACGTTTCTCGATTTATCCCCATCACTATCAGAACTGCCCTGCTTCATGTCTGCTCCCTTCTCTGCAACTTTCTTCAGCTATATTTGTAGGCCAAGTTGTTCCACCAACTCCAATTTCTTTTCCTTTCTTTCAGTCACTTCTCTTTTCCTAAACTTAATAATAGTGTTTGGCAATCCTCTTATTTCCTTATTCTCATTACCCCCTACTCCTTTATGTGCCATGTACAGCAAACTTTGGCATTTTTTTTCTTATCGAACACATCATCACAGGTCCAATTGCTTAGACAAATCAGGTTGGTCTCTTGGGAATTAGTCCTTTGTTCTTTAAATTGTTTAGATGACAATAATGGTATTAACACTTATATAATTAAATTAATGGGAACATAACTTTCACATTATATCCATTATTACTTCAAAATAAATATTTATTAACTTGAACTTATAGACTCATCTTATCATACTATAATTGAATCCATCATCCACCGAAAGCGCAAGTTAAATCCCAATGGTTTAATTGTTATTCATTGATAAAATTGAATACATGAAAATTCATGGTGTTTACAGAAACTAATATTTCAAGGTACAATCTAACCCTACCAAGTTGAAACATTATTGGTATTAATCCAATATAGTAGGAAACAAACCAGCAAAGAAAACATCAAACACCTAAAGCTATGACATGTAACATTACAAGAACAACAAAATTATATAATTTTTCCTTTTAATTATATTTTCTAATTTACCCAAAATACATGCATATAATTCAAATTTTGTTTCTAAGTTATAAAGTCAAATTTCCAATTTAACTAAATGAACTAATTTACGCATCAATATTAAAAATGACTTAGTATTTAACTAGCGGACTTACACATAGTAAATAACAACAATAAAAAAAATAAGAGCTTTTACTTGATAAAATTTAATAATCAGATCTGATAATTTTACCAGAATCTAGGTTTATTTTCTTTAAATAAATGAGAAAACATTGAAAATCTTAAACTAGATTCTGCACAAAATGGAAAATAAAAAAACACCAAGCAAAACATCAAACAGGACAGGAAAAAATATACATGGGTATGAGCCTGAGTGAGAGCCTGAGTGAGAGACTGAGTGACGAGTGACAATGAGCGACTGAGTGAGGGAGCAATGCAGACAGACTGAGTGAGGAGCGGCTGAGTGAGGCAGTAGAGCAGAGAGATTGAGTAAGAAGCGACGACTATAAAACTTTTATTAATCTAATTTTAGTGACTTCTGTTTAAAATTTAAAAATTTATTATTTTAATCATAATTAGCTAATTTAATTTCATAATTATTTATATTATGCTTTATTTTTTTTAAGCTCACAAAGTTTATTGTGTAAATATGTTTTTTAGTGTATTATATCAACTACAAAATATCGCTCATATGGTAGTGTATAATTGTATATGATATAATTATATCAAATGTTAAAAATATATAATTTTTTTAATTCAATAATCTAAATTTTTAATGAGACATTTGATTAATTAATGTAAATGATTATATTTAATGCAATAATATTAATTATAATTTATGTACAAATAAAAAATAAATTAAAAATAAAATAGAGCTAATTAATTGAACATTTATTCATATTAAACATTTTTTTTGTAAATTATAATATTAATTGGTACTTTTCTTCTTATAATATCTATATATAATATTTTCTTTTACATTTAATGAATATAATTATATATACTATTTTATAGTAAATATTGTAAGAAATTAAAAAAAAAGTAAATGATTTTTGTCAAATAACAAATATTAAAATATACAAATTTGTTTTTATATAAATATTTATTAAAATATAAAATCATATAAAAATTAAATTAATTATCACATTCAAAATTTAAAAAAAATTATAATTAATAAAATTTCAAAATATTTCAAGTCGGCCTGCTAAACCCGCCCGACTAGAACTGGGACCGAACTCGAAGAAGCCCGAACCTGAAGAAGCCTGAAACTGAAAAAACCTAAAACCGAAAAAATTCGAACCCGAAAAAGTCTGAACCCGAAAAAACTCGAAACCGAAAAAGTTTGAACTCAAGAAAACCTGAACCTGAAAAGAACCCGAACCGAACCCGTCCGAACCTGCCTGTTTTCCACCTCTAGTAAAAATTGCTTAAAAATTAGATAGGACTTATTGAAAATTATCTTGCAACAGATAGAAGTTGTTAGGACATGTATAATAATAACATAACGAATGGAATAGTCTTCTTAATGTGTACAAACCATAAATGAATTATAGAAAATGATAAGAAACAAGAAATTTGCACAGCTAATGTAGTGGCTATATTGCTCTACTTCTTCTTAGAGATATATATTTTAAAGAGGAAGTAAGTGTTAATCAATGTATTATATTTGTAGATTACATTTTTTGTGTTAAATATTTACATCAATAATAAATTATTGCCGCTAAATTGCAGTATAAGAAGATAAACAAACTTGATGCTCTGTAGTGATGCATTTATTGTGATGTTCTACTATGTATATTTTATATTAATAAATGCAGTTGACCTTTTGATTGGCAGCCAAATTATTATCAATTTATTTCTGATTTCTCAGCTTAACTCTCTGACTACTATAATTTTGCCCATAATACAATGCGATCAACTTTTTAATTGGTAGTCTAATTATTGTTTTTTTTTTATTATTGATAATGGTCATATCATCAAAGTCCACGTGTACAAACATCGACCAACAAGAGACAGCCACATGTCAAATACAACCACAAGAGACATAAGCCACGTGGCAGGTAAAGAGAGGTGGTGACAGAGTCTCTATGCGACACAGTCACTGGAGTGGTGATAGAGTCTCTAGACAATAGAATCTCTACGCAAAAGAGTCTCTAGGCGATAGAGTCTCTACGCGAAAGAGTCATGCGGCAGAGTATGTCTGCGGCAGACCTCTGCGGGAGAGTATAATCTGACAGACTGTACGGTGACAGAGTCCCCGCGGGAGAGTGAACGCGGTAGAACTCTGTCGCAGGTGCTGTGGCAGAGGTTCCCGAACCTCTGTCGCACGTTGAACCCGTCAGCACAGAAGTAGACTCTGAGCCCGCGACAGAGTGCCTAACAACTCTGTCATGGCCCAGACACGCGCTTGGGCCTCAGATCCGAACCCTATTGTTATGGGCCTAAAATATCCTCAAGCCCTGAAAGAACATGAAGCCCGACTTGATTCTAGAAAAAGTCTATAAATACACCAGGTATGATCAAAAAGAAACCCTAATCTCTATTTTTCACATACAGAAACTCTGCTTAAACAATTTTCTGACTTAAGTATCGGAGTGCGCGTGCAGGGACAGATCCCTGCGCCTCTCTGACTTTTACTGATTTTTACAGAATATTCAAGACACATGGAAAGGATCGTATCAGCATCACCTCATTGTTGTTTAGTGCAACATCAATTGGTGTTGTCTGTGGGAATCAGAACGAAAAGTCAGATTCCCTATCGAAATGGTGAGAACACGTTCGACAGCAGCAAATCTGGGAGAAGAGAATTCTGTTAGTTCCTCTGTCAGACCAGAGGAAGAAGGACAAGAGCAGAATGAAGAGGGTGTCAGAGTCGCCTCAGTTCCTCTGGATGAATTTGAGGCTCTAAAGCGTCAGAATGAGGAGACTACGACAACATTGAGGGCTATGGTGAATTTCTTCAAAAACACTCTCCCGCAATTTAGCTTACCTCCAGAAGTGCAACAGATGGTGGGGGAAAACATTCCAAGACAGACTTACGAGAGAGGTCAACCCTCCACCATGGTGAATGCTGGACAAGGAGAAGGAGCGCAGAATACTGCCACTGGACAGATCCCAAACTTTATCGCAGGTTTGGAGGATAACCCTGTAGTGACCTTGAGAGTAATCTCTATCGCATTTCAGAAGAAGCGCCCCGCGACAGGATTAAGGGAAGTGAACCCTGCCGCAGATCTGAGGGGAATGAACACTGCCGCAAACCCAACTCAGTAGAACTCTCCCGCAGAGTGTAGGCGGCAGAGTTCCCCCGCAGATCACAGGCGATAGAGTCCACCCGTAGATTACTGGCGGCAGAGTTCCCCAGCAGGACGCAGTCGACAGAGCTCTCCCGCAGAGTATGTACGGTAGAGTTCACCCGCAGAGTATGTGCGCAGAGTTCACCCCAGAGTTCAGGTGGCAAAGTTCCCCAACAGGACACAGGCGACAGAGTTCTCTCGCAGATTACAGGCGAAAGAGCTCTCCCACAGGGCACAGGCGGCAGAACTCTACCGCAGGGCACAGGCGACAGAACCCTCTCGCAGTGCATAGGACTTCTGCAACTGAATTAGAGCATGGATTTGAGGGTACCAGGTCAAATCACGGAATGGGAGGTGCTAGAAGAAAGGATACAGGGCAGGCCCCTAGAGGCCAAGAAACCTTGAACGAGGGGGAGATATTTAGTCGGGGACCCGACCATATGCAAAGTCTCCGGAACAGAGGAGGAAGGAGTGCTTACCGCTCAGACTCTTCTAGTCCCGAAGAGAAGGGAGCATACTCGACTCGAGGGTCCGAAAATGTTGAGAAGGTTGTCGAAAGGATTTTAGAAAAGAAGAAGCTAGTGTTTCCTGACAACAGTCAAAGAAGGAGAGTTCCTTTTAGTGCAGAGATTATGGACAAACCCTTACCGAAGAAGTTCAAGATGCCTTCTATGGCCACTTACACTACCAAAGCAGACCCATACGACCATATACAGAGTTATGAGTCCCTTATGCTGCTCCACGGATGGGAAGATGAAATCATGTGCAGAGCCTTCTCACTTACACTATCGGGGCATGCTCTAAAATGGTTTAACGGGTTAAGCGAAGGTTCCATCTCATCATTCGATCAGTTATAAAATAAATTTTTGAGGGCCTTCATGATCAATAGCCAAAGGAAGAAGGACGTTACTTATCTGCTGACCCTTAAACAAAGGAATAAAGAGCTATTGAAGAATTATGTAGATCGTTTTTGAGATGCAACCTTAGAGGTGAAGGATCTACCAGTAGAAGTAGCCATGGCTGCAATGCTACAAGGGATGAAATCTGAGAAGCTACAAGAATCCCTCTCTCTTGATCAGCCGTTGACTCTTTCTGATTTATTTGCTAGAGCAAATAAATACGTAGCTCAGGAGGAAGTAATGAAGATGATACAATCCAGAGAGGCAAGGGAGGGAAGAAAGAGAGAGAGAGATGTACCTGAAAGAAGCTCTCCAAGGCCAGTCAGACTAGACAAGGCTTCTAGACTCAGGTATGAAGGTTATACCAGACTTAATGAGCCTCGCACCGTGATACTTGCAGCTATTGATTGGATGGGACTGTTAGAATTCCCTAGTAAGAAGATTGGAGATGTGGGGTGAAACCCTGATACTTATTGTGAATTTCATGCTGCTCACAGTCACCCCACAAAGAGATGCAGAGATCTGATGGATCAGCTAGAAAAGTTAGCTAGAGAGGAGAAAATTAACCGCTTCCTGTGGAGAAGTGAAAGACCTCGTTATCCTCCGCGAGATCGAAGAAATGATCGTCCATGAAATATGAAAAACAATGATAATGGAAGAAATAGGCTAAGGAATGAAGCAGCCAGGCCTATCCCTCGAGGTAATCAACCGGATAATGAACCTACCGGCCCGGCGATAAATGTTATCGCAGGAGGAGAATCAATGGCAGGAAGCTTTTTTGCTTCCCGTAAAAGTTACGCAAGACAAGCATACCAGGTTCACGCTATGATGGAGGAAAAGGCAGACAGAGAACCCATTATGTTCACTCCGACAGACAAGGGTGATATTGTCTTGCCTCATGATGACCCCATGGTAATATCCGCAATAGTGACGAAACATCCGGTGAGCAGGATCCTAGTTGATAATGGAAGTTCGGTGAACTTAATCTATTGGAATTGCTTCGAGAAAATGAATGTATCCAAAAATAGATTAAGACCTGTTATGACACCATTGTACGGATTTACGGGTGAAAAGGTGAAGGTAGCTGGGTCTATAGAGTTGCCTGTGACTCTAGGAGAAAACCCAAAGGATGTGACATGACAGGTATTATTCATGGTTGTGAGGTCGACCTCAACTGCATACAACATGATTCTAGGAAGGCCTGTATTAAATGATATGAGGGCGGTGATATCCTCTTGTTACTTGTTAATGAAGTTCCCTACTCCCAACGGAGTTGGGCAAGTACGAGGAGATTAAAGGAGGGCTCGTACTTATTATATTGCTTCTACCGCCAGCAAAGGAGTACAGAGAAAGGAGACTTTGTGCATAGATGACCCACCCAAGCCTCAGCCTGTAGAGAAAATGGAAGCCATTGAGCTAATCAAAGGGGATGAAGAGAAAAAGGCATTCATTGGGACTTAGCTAAATGAACAAGTAAGAAGGGAGATAGTTGAATGCCTGCAGAGGAACTCGGATGTTTTCGCTTGGACCTCGACTGACATGCCTGGGATTAATCCTGAAGTGATTTGTCATGAGCTTAATGTCTCACCCGGACATAGACCTGTCAAGCAGAAGAAGAGAAATTTTACCCTGAAAAGACAGAAGGCAATCACTGAAGAAATTAATAAACTTTTAGAAGTCGGATTTATTAGAGAGGTCTACTACCCTGAGTGGCTGGCCAATGTAGTAATGGTGAAGAAATCCAATGGGAAGTGGCGAATGTGTGTAGATTTCACTGATTTGAATAAAGCCTGCCCTAAAGATTAGTACCCCTTGCCCCGAATAGATAGGCTTGTGGATGAAACGTCCGGATATGAACTCCTCAGTTTTTTAGACGCTTTCTCCGGATATCATCAAATTATGCTCCACCCCGAAGATGAAGAGAAGACTTCTTTTATAATCGACGATGGAATATACTGCTATCGGGTAATGCCATTCGGTTTAAAGAATGCTGGAGCCACGTATCAGCGAATGGTGAACAAAGTGTTCAAAGATCTCCTGGGAAATACTATGGAAACCCATGTGGACGATATGATTATTAAGAGCAGAGCGGGAGAGTCTCATGCTCATCAGATGTCCAAGGTTTTCGATGTGCTGAGAAAATTCAGTATGAAGTTAAATCCTGGCAAATGTTCATTCAGAGTGAGATCGGGGAAGTTCTTAGGATTTATGATCACTGACAGGGGTATTGAGGTAAACCCTGAAAAGGTACAGGTAATTATCGACATGAAGCCCCCAACCACAGTGAGAAATGTCCAAAGGTTGACAGGCATAATAGCAGCTCTGAATCGCTTTTTGTCAAAGTCTGCAGAAAAGAGCTTGCCATTCTTCAAAACTCTGCGGGGAGGAAAGAATTTCGAATGGACAAGTGATTGTTAAAAAGCTTTTGAAGACCTCAAAGAATACTTGAAGCAGTTACCTTTATTGACAAGACCTTTGGAAGGGGAACAATTATATATGTACTTGGAAGTCGGTGATTTCGCCGTCAGTACGGTACTACTGAAGAAAGATGAAACAGTGTACCGCCCCATCTACTATGTGAGCAAGGTACTGCTGGACCCGGAAACCCATTATCCGCTGGCCGAAAAGCTAGCATTGGCCCTTGTGATGGCCTCGCGTAAGTTGCGCCCTTATTTTCAGGCACACTCCATCACTGTCTTGACAGATCAACCGTTAAGACAAATCCTTCAGAAGCCTGAACACTCAGGGAGACTAGTGAAATGGGCAGTGAAACTTGGGGAATATGATATCACATTTCAACCCAGGCAGGCTATCAAAGGTCAAGCTCTGGCAGACTTTATAGTAGAATGTACTAGCCCGAGCGACAATAATGGAAAGGAAACTCAACCGTGGTTACTGTATGTCGACGGGGCATCAAGTGCAAATGGAAGTGGAACAGGTGTAGTCTTAGTATCACCAGAAGGGAAATCCCTAGAATACTCTTTGCGGTTTGGGTTCCCCAGTTCGAATAATATAGCAGAGTATGAGGCTTTGGTAGTTGGAATGAAGCTGGCAGAGAGGTTGCAGGTTCACCACCTGGTAGCGCATAGTGATTCTTAATTGGTGGTAAACCAGTTTAACGGGCAATATAAGATTCGAGAGCCGATGCTGGTCCCTTACCTAAAGAAAGTCCAATCTCTTGCTCAGACTTTCGAGAACTTCCAGCTAATACAAATTAATCGGTTTGAAAATACACATGTAGATTCATTGTCCAAGTTAGCCTCCTCTAATGAGACAGAGGAAAGAATAGTGAAGGTGGAGAAACTCGAACGGCCTAGTATTGAAGAGGTCGAAGTGTGTGACATTGATGTGGGGGACGACTGGAGATCCCCATTCAAATAGTATCTCACTGAAGGTACACTTCCCGTGAGATAAGGACGAGGCTCGTCGATTAAGGATACAAGGGGTGAAGTTCACGCTAATAAACGAGGAACTGTACAAAAGGGGGTATTCATCACCTTTGTTAAAGTGCCTGGGGTCAGAGAAAGCAAATTATGTTCTAGCTGAGGTGCACGAAGGAATTTGTGGTGAGCACTTGGGAGCTAGAGCCCTTGCTGCTAAGATACTGCGATCGGGATTCTATTGGCCAACATTGAAAAAAGATGCGATGGATAAGGCCCGCAGGTGTGATAAGTGCCAAAGGTTTGCACCAATAACAACGGCCCCAGTTAGGGGTGTAAACGATACAGTGGTGCTCGCAAGCTACTCGGGCTCGACTCGAGCAAAACTTGAATTCGGCTTGATTTTAGTCGAGCCGAGCTCGAGCTCGAGCTACTCGAGCTATTGAGCGAGTCGAATTTGAGCACTTAGATACCTGGCTCGAGTAGCTCGCGAGCCTAATCGAGCATCGAGTTTTTATATATTTTAACAATATAATAATATTTATATAATGATTCGAGCCTAATCGAGCCTAATCGAGCTTAATCGAGCTTAATCGAGCCTAATCGAGTTTGAGCAAAATATCGAACTTATATAATCGAGCCTAATCGAGTAGATCGAATTCGATCTCGAGCCGAGCTCGAGCTTAAAAAATAAGGCTCGATCGAGCTCGAGCTTAAAAAATAAGGCTCGATCGAGCTCGAGCCGAGTATCGAGCATCGAGTTTTGAGTCGAGTTCGAGCTCGAGCACCTCACTATATCGACTCGGCTCGACTCGATTACACCCCTAGCCCCAGTGACTCCCTCTCAGAGTACGGTACAACCAATTCCTTTTACACAATGGGGATTAGACATTCTGGGACCTTTCCCATTAGCTACAGGTCAAAGAAAGTTTTTGTTGGTGGCCACCGATTACTTTATAAAGTGGATTGAGGCAGAGCCTTTAGTTACAATCACGGAGAAGAAAGTGGAAGCGATGGTGTGGAAAGACATTATCTGCCAGTTTGGAATCCCACGTATCTTAAATGCTGATCACAGAAAGCAATTTGATTGTGACGCCTTCCATGAATTCTGTAAGCGCCTTGACATTCAGCTAAGGATTTCTTCTGTATCATATCCTCAAGCTAATGGACAGGCCGAAGTTAGTAATCGAACTATCCTTCATGGGTTGAAGACCAGATTGGACAAATCTAAGGGGGCATGGGTGGACGAGTTGCCTAGTGTCTTATGGGCATATCGCACCACTAGTCAGGTATCGACAGGAGAAACGTCGTTTAGCCTTGTCTACGGCACTGAAGCATTGATTCCCGTGAAAATTGGAGCACTGTCACCCAGGGTGGTGCCTTTAGTGGAAGAAAAGAATTCACAGGGGCTAAGGAAAAATCTAGATTTGCTTGATGAGCATAGAGAAACGGCAGCTATCAGGCTGGCTTCCTATCATCAAAGGGTGATCAACTATTATAACAGTCGGGTGAAAAATAGACCAATGTCCGAGGGAGATTTGGTACTTAGAAGGTCACATGTCACGAATGCCTTGAGGGAAGATGGAAAATTCAGAGCCAATTGGGAAGGTCCATACAGAATCAAACGAAAGATTGGGCCCAACACCTGCGTCCTGAAAACTCTGCAAGGGAAGAAAATAGGAAAAACATGGAACTCAAACCATTTGAAATTGCATTTGAATTAATCTTTATACTCTTATATTCTCGTATTGTTGTTATTCATTTGCGCTGTCACAGGATACCATTATCTAATCATTATGCAGATTGTTTTTCTATTATATCTCCAGTTTTTATAAATCTAAATCTTGTGACAGAAATCAAATGAGCCGTAAGAGCCTGAGGCGCAATGCGTCACTGTGGCCAGGCGTAAAATCAGACAAGCCGTAAGAGACTGAGGCGCAATGCGTCACTGTGGCCAGGCGTAAAAATCAAAGGAGTCGTAAGAGGCTGAGGAGCAATGCATCACTGTGGCCAAGCGTAAAATCAGACGAGCTGTAAGAGCCTGAGGCCCAATGCGTCACTGTGGCCAGGCGTAAAATCAGACGAGCCGTAAGAGCTTGAGACGCAATGCGTCACTGTGGCCAGGCGTAAAAATCAGACGAGCCGTAAGAGCCTGAGGCGCAATGCGTCACTGTGGCCAGGCGTAAAAATCAGACGAGCCGTAAGAGCCTGAGGCGCAGTGCGTCACTGTGGCCAGGCGTAAAATCAGACGAGCAGTAAGAGTTGAGGCGCAATGCGTCACCGTGGCCAGGCGTAAAAATCAGACGAGCCGTAAGAGCCTGAGGCGCAATGCGTCATTGTGGCCAGGCGTAAAAATCAGAGGAGCCGTAAGAGCCTGAGGCGCAATGCGTCACTGTGGCCGGACGTAAAAAAATCAGAGGAGCCGTAAGAGCCTGAGGCGCAATTGCGTCACTATGGCCAGGCAATAGAAACATAAAGGCCGTAAGAACTGAAGACGCACTCGCGTCATGGTGGTCAGGTCTCAGAAAAAGGTATGTTTATATGTAAAATTCTTTCTGAAAATATATCTTTCTATCAAGAATTGGGGAGCATATACGAATAAACAAATATACGAGTAAAACAAATAAACAGATAAATGATAATAAATGATAAATAGCAGAGCGATACGAAGCACGAACAGAACTTTGACTTTACTTATTTAAGAAAATCTTTACAAGTACATCCAACAAAAACAAAACAACAAAATGTTCAAAAAAGATCAACAAAACAACAGAATGTTCGAAAAGGAAAACAAAAAATAATTCAGTCTGCATGAGGAGGAGGCTGGGGATCAACCGCCGACGGACCCTCGCACTCTAAAGACTGTTGACTATCTTCCCTATCCAAGTCGTTGAGGGCACCAATAGGTTCGGGAGCATTGTCCAGGCTCACAGGCTCCCAAGGACCGGTAAGGTTTGCAAGATTATCTTGCGCAGTCCTCTTAAAAAGCTCATCAGGAGGTTCAGCCCCCGGTTCATACTTAGTCCAATCAGGAGCCTCAAATAGCATCGCCTCGCGCGTATATTGAAGCTCAGGGAAATCTTCGCCTTCCCTATGCTTCTCCAACCAGGATCTAGCAAGGTAAAATCCATATTTCACATATGGGTTCGAAAAATCCTGATTTCGCCTCAAGCAATCCCTAGAAAGACGGTACTCCTTCACGGCTTCCACCCTGATACTATCAATCTCCACTTGATTTAGAGAAGGAGTAGCCTGACTTTCTAGTTCAGCGACATATTGCTCGAGCTCCTGATTGCGATCAATTAAGGACCCATATTTAGACTGCATGCGGTCCAGTTCGGCTTGGGCCTATTGAAGATCTTCATGAAATTTGTTAGACCTAGCCGCCTCGATAGTAAGATCCCCCTTGGCCTGGTTCAAATCTTGGCGCGCCTTCAAGAGTTGATCTTCTAAGTTTTGTACCACGTCTGGAAGCCCGGATAAGTTGTTAACAGTATTTGACAACTCCATGACTTTGTCCTTCAACTCCCGGATCTCTTTGTCAGCTCGCTCCCGATAGGCTCGATGTTGAGCATTGTTGGCCACAGTTCTCTGAGCAAGCTGAAAAGAAATACAAAAAGTCAAACTCAAAAGTGCAGCAAAAAGAAATTAAACGAAAAAAGAACATGAAGATTACCCTCAGCGCTTCCACATCAGCTAAGTCTTCTCCCTCTGGATAATTCTTGAATATTCGAGCTTCGTCCCTCGAAAGAATAGTGGCCTAACTTAGTCGAGATGCCACCCCGAGAGAATCCAAGGTATCGTTGTCTCGAATTCCCGGGTAAACTTGAAACTCAGACCTCCTCATAATGTAACCACCGTCTACGGGGTAGGATCTCTCATCAACAGGACCTATCCTTGGGAGAATTGGCTTAGTCCCTATTGACGGCTCGATATACAAATGCCTCCGATTCTTTCGTTGGGAAGAAATTATATTGCATTCGGCACGCTCTTCAGATCGAGACCGTTCAGACGAATCAGAAGCCCTCCGTGAAGAGGAAGGAGCCCTCCCTCTATCTCGAGAAGGATCCCTTTATTCCGGGGGAGGAGGCATCTCTTGTCTAGGAAGAGGTGGGGTCTGAGCCCGAGGCAATTGAGGCGGAACGGTACCTCACTGGGAACATCATCAGCTAAGCGAGGTCTCTTTCTAGTGGGGTCACTAGACGAACCGCCCTCCAAACCTTGACGTGCCAAAGATCGTCTAAAATGGCTCATTTCTACAAAAAAATAAAAAGAACAAATGAGTGGTCAAAAACGTGGTCAGAACCAACAAACAATAAAAAAGCATGAAAAGTTACCATCAGGAGAATCAAAATGCTCCTGAAGGGACTCTATGTTTATCATATCATCGTCAGGAAGAACCATGAAAGTTGAACCAAACCCTTCCCAATCATTCAGATCAGCTAAGGGTTCACTGTTAGAACTAGATTCTCTATTTGTGCTCCCTATATCCTCTTGCGACCTTAAATGTTCAGGGTTCAACTCAGAGGGAATCAATGATGAAGGATTCGAGGGAGGAACAAAAGGGCCGACAATAGGGACGGGACCCACACCCCAGCCAGTAGATATCAAATTTTCATTTGATAGAAGACTGTCAAGACTAATGAGACTATCAACTAATAACATATTGACATCTAAGGACAACTGTTCTCTAAGTGTAGAAATCCGGGGGCCCTTGGGGATTTTGCGCCTAATCTCCCAACGAGTAGGGAAATCCAGGCCCCCAGGCGTCTCCACAATAAGCCACTTCGATTCAAAACTATGAAGCTTATTTGCGAATTTTTCGAATAATCTGTTTTCAAATCCGGGCTTATACACCCGCTGAAGAGAATACGAAACTAAATCGGGGCTACCTCGGAACCTAAAAAAAGCATCAAGTAAGGGAAGAGACGGGGAAATGCCCCTTAGTCGGCAATGCACGATAAATCCTATTAATTGCATCCATGCGTGAGGGTGCAGTTGTCCAGGGGCAATCCTGTGCGTCCTAAGGAAAGAAGCCCCAAAATTGGATATTAGAAAACGGAGTCCTAACTCTAAGGATGCCCTAAAAATAACTATCTCGCCTGATACACTACGTATATCGTTCTCTTGAGGGTTTGGAAGTCTATAGGAGTATCCATTGGGTAAAGGAAACCTAGACATAAGATCTTGAATGTCAGCTGCCTTCAAAGTCGATTTGACTCCTAGCTCTATATGCTTCCCTACACCATGACCAACCATTTTTGAAACTCAAGGAAAATCACGAAGAAAAAACTATTGGCGACAGAGTTTACCTAACAAAGATGTAGGAAGACAGTGAACTATAGCGTTAGAGCGTTTTGCGACAGAAGTGTGGCAAACAACACAGGAACGAAGCGACAGAGTTTTTGTCCACGCGACAGACTCGCGACATAGCGATGGATTTATGCGATAGAGCTGCGGAAGAGTATCAGTAACCCGCGATAGAGCTGCAGAAGAGTATCAGCAACCCGCAATAGTGTTGCGATAGAGTCGCGACAGAGATGCGGTTGACTAGCGACAGAGTTGCAACAGAGTATTTAGAGAATGTGCGGCAGAGTGATCCTAAGCGAGAGAACTCAGTAGATAACGCGATGACTGGGAGCTTATATATATAGGCACGACTGCATCGGCACGTGCACGGGAATCCACACGCGCTCTGGAACAGTAAATAAAAAATACTTTTTCGCAGGAAATATTCCTATCAAAGAGTGGGGAGCAATTGATAATGGTCATATCATCAAAGTCCACGTGTACAAACATCGACCAACAAGAGACAGCCATGTATCAAACACAACCACAAGAGACATAAGCCACGTGGTAGGTAAAGAGAGGTGGCGACAGAGTCTCTATGTGACACAGTCACTGGAGTGGCGATAGAGTCTCTAGGCGATAGAGTCTCTATGCAAAAGAGTCTCTAGGCGATAGAGTCTCCACGCGAAAGAGTCATGCGGCAGAGTATGTCTGCGGCAGACCTCTGCGAGAGAGTATAATCTGACAGATTGTACGGCGACAGAGTCCCCGCGGGAGAGTGAACGCGGTAGAACTCTGTCGCAGGTGCTGCGGCAGATGTTCCCAAACCTCTGTCGCACGTTGAACCCGTCCACACAGAAGTCGACTCTGAGCCTGCGACAGAGTGCCTAACAACTCTGTCGAGGCCCAGATACGCGCCTGGGCCTCAGATCCGAACCCTATTGTTATGGGCCTAAAATATCCTCAAGCCCTGAAAGAACATGAAGCCCGACTTGATTCTAGAAAAAGTCTATAAATACACCAGGTATGATCAAAAAGAAACCCTAATCTCTATTTTTCACATACAGAAACTCTGCTTAAACAATTTTCTGACTTAAACATCGGAGTGCGCGCACAGATCCCTGCGCCTCTCTGACTTTTACTGGTTTTTGCAGAATATTGAAGACACGTGGAAAGGATCGTATCAACATCACCTCATTGTTGTTTAGTGCAACATCAATTATTATTATTTAGAGGGAGGTACAAAGGGACAAAGATTAAAATTTTTGATCTAATTCTTCTTTAAAAAAAAAATAACCAAAGCTTACCGATCTAACTCTGACTACTATAATTTTGCCAATAATGCAAGTGCAAATCAAAACCAAATAGCATTCCAAGAAGTGTAATATTAAATCTAGATTTTATATCAATAAATTTAATTAACTATTTAATATTTTATACATTTGATCAATTTGGTAGTTGTTTGATACTTGTTTTACTATTGAATTAATGATCATTTTGGTAGGGCTGAACATTTTACATGTAAAAAAAAAGTACATCATAGTCTATTTTAATTTTTATATTTTATTTAATGAATTAGATAATAATTAATAAGTACTTTTGAAAATAGATAATATTAAAATTATATATTTTAAATATGTTTGGACTGAATAAGTTAATTTTAGTTGTAAATTGTCAAAAATGATTTCAAGAATAAAAAATTTTTAGAAAATTAAAAAAATGAAAAAATAATATTTATTGTTTATTTTGACTTAAGTTGAGACGAAGTATATGAATGCTTACATGTCATTCAAAAAGGATATTTATATAAGCATATATGTAAATATTCTTATTCAGTTTTCTATGTACCTTATAATTTAATAAATATATATAGTTTTTATATAATGAACTAACAATAGATAAATACTACATATTATCAATCAACAATATTGTTGTGCATGTTAAAGGAGTAATAATAGTACGCTACGTGACGTACGAATAATGCACCACGTGGCGCACGAATAAAACAGATGAGAAATGATACAAATCTTGAATAAGATAAAAATAGTAAAAATGTAATTAATGACAGTAAATCCCTATAAATAGGGGTCGGTATGATTCGTCAACCTAAGTCTCTATTTCCCTACTAAAACTCTGTCAAATTCTAAATCTGACTTAAGCATCGAAGTGCAAACGCAGGGAAAGCCCTGCGTCCCTCTGATCTTTCTTTTTCTTGCAAAGATTTCGACAGCACGTGGCACGAAAGACGTTAGCAATTCATTGTTTCAGGTACGATTCGTTAACCTAAGTCTCTATTTCCCTACTAAAACTCCGTCAAATTCTCGATCTGACTTAAGTATCGGAGTGCAAACGCAGGGAAAGTCCTGCGTCCCTCTGATCTTTCTTTTTCTTACAGAGATTTCGGCAGCACGTGGCACAAAGGACGTCAACAATTCATTGTTGTTTCAGGCAACAAATTGTTGTGCATGATAAAAGAGTAATAATAGTACGCCACGTGACGTATGAAGAATGCACCACGTGGCGCACGAATAAAACATCTGAGAAATGATACAAACCCTGAGCAAGATAAAAATGGTAAAAATGTAATTAATGACAGAGTAAATCCCTATAAATAGGGGTCAGGTACGATTCGTTAACTTAAGTCTCTATTTCCTTACTAAAACTCTGTCAAATTCTCGATCTGACTTAAGCATCAGAGTGCAAACGCAGGGAAAGCCCTGCGTCCATCTGATCTTTCTTTTTCTTGCAGAGATTTCGGCAGCACGTGGCACGAAGGACGTCAGCAATTCATCATTGTTGTTTCAGGCAACAACAATTGGCGCCGTCTGTGGGAAACAAAAGAAAAGCTTTATGCTTTACAACAATGAGGCGGACAGAATCAGCAGTGCCGCGAAGGTTTGAGGCTTGCCACGAAGGTGAATGCCTTGCCGCGAAGAACAATGACTTGTCGAAGTGATCACCGTGAAGGTATATGGATTGTCGAATTTGAATTTGATGCCGCGAATGTGAATACCTTGTCGCGAGTATTAGCTTGCCGCCAAGGTGAATGCCTTGCCGCGAAGGTTCAAAAGTTCAAGGCTTGCCGCGAAGATGAATGCCTTGCTGCGAGGGATGCTTGCCGCGAGAGTATATAGTTTGTCGCGAGAGTGTACAGCTTGTCGCGAGGGATGCTTGCTGCGAAAGTGTATAGTTTGCCGCGAGAGTGTACAGCTTACCACGAAGGATGCCGTGAGTGCCGCGAGGGTGTTTAGGCGCCACGAATGCCGCGAGAGTGAAAGTGGAAGATACTGTGAATGTGCGGTCCTGCTGCGAGCACCGCGAAGGTGAAGTGATACCGCGAGTGCCGCGAGGGTGTTTCGACGCCGCGAAAGTGCAGTCTTGCTGCGAACGCCGCGAAGGTGAAGTGATGCCGTGAAGGTGGAAGTACCGCTAGAGTGAATGATGCTGCAAGCTGTGAGGGTAGCAGCGAGACCCTAGCGGCAGGGGTGCACGAAACCCTTATGGCATGGCTGTGCAAGACCCCCCATTTTTTTCGTACGCCACGTGACGCATTCTTCGTGCGCCACGTGGTGCACTCATAAATCGAGAATGCCAGTTCGTCGAGACCCACATGGCCTGGCTTCGTGAAACCCTCACAACATGGCCGCACAAGATCCTATGTATGAGACTGAGGAAGAAATGAGGCATCAGGGAATGAGAGACCCTGTACGTGAAACCTCGAAAGGCCTGCGGTGCAAAGTTACGGAAGGCCCTATGCGCGAGACTCCAATGAACTAGAGACATTAGGGTGTCGAAAAACTACGACTTCATGGTATAAGGAATTCAACATGGGAGATTGTTAGTTGCCGGATACGCCAAAGTACTAGAAACCTTAAGGGTCCGGCTATAGTAGATTCTGGATATTTGGACGCAAAAGATCCTTGGCTCTAGAACACAAATGGCCCGCCAAACAATGGAATCAAATGTGTGGCAATGACAGGGTCCCATGATGGGAGAGATTTGAAAATAGATCCAACAGAAAGCCTTGAAACTGGAATGGCAAACTTTCAATCTCAGACTCATCAAAACTGAACTCAGGGTAAAGGGAGAGAAGCTATGGACTGCGACCAAGATGATTCATATGATGCTAAGAAAGTGCAAAACAGACCTACGTCCAAGGCACAAGTTGGCACAGACTTGAAAAGAATGGTGGAACGAATCTTAGAAGAGAAATGGTTGGTTCCAGCTGAAGAAAACCAGATGAGGAGAATCTTATTCAATACAACGATCATGGGAAAACAGTACCATAATTGTTCTCCAAAGTAAACAAATACATTCCTTAGGAAGAAGTGATGAGGACAATCTCGACAAGAGATGCTAAAGATGAAAGGAAACGAGAGAGGGAGCCCAATGATAAAGGCATTGGAAGACCGAACAAACTAGGTAAAGCTCCCAAGTTGAAATACTCTACTTATACGCCATTCACCGAGTCACGAGCTTCAATATTGGCAGCAATAGAGAGGACGTGAATGATTCAATTCCCTAGAAAAGTTGAAGGGAATTTGAGAAGAGACTTGAGGTCCTATTGTAGTTTTCTTGTAGCCTATGGTCACTCGACGGAGAGATATCGAGATTTAATGAACCACTTGGAGAAACTGGCCAGGGAAGGGAGATTAGATCACTTTTTACGAATAGCCGAACGGAATCAGAACCTTCTATGGGGCCAGGAAGATCGTAGATTACGCGACAGGCGCTATAATAACAGAAAAAACGAGAGGAGAAACGAAGAAAAGAGAAATGGAGTGAGACCAAGGGAGCATAGGAATCGAGAGGTTGACAATAAACCTACCGGAGCTGCTATTAATGTGATCTTAGGAGAAGAAGGGAGAACATGTGACTCGTCGGCCTCAAGGAAGACTTATGCTAGACAGACGTATCAAATTCGTTCTGTTATGAAAGTTGACAAGAATGAAGAGGCAATTATGTTCATGCCAGCCGATCAAGGGGATGTGATTATTCCCCATGATGACCCCATGGTCATATCACCAGTGGTAACTAAACACCCGACGAGAAGGTGAAAGTAGCCGGATTAATTGAGCTGCCTGTTACCTTGGGAGAGAGTCCTAGATGTGTGACAAGGCAAGCTTTATTTATGGTGGTAAGATCAACTTCCCTGACATACAACATTATCTTTGGAAGACCACTGTTGAGCGACATGAGGGCTGTGTTTTCCCCTTGTTATTTGCTGATGAAGTTTTCCATTCCTGAAGGAATAGGACAAATAAGGGGAGATCAAAGGAGGGCGAGAACATGCAATGTTACATCCACCACATGTAAGGGTATGCAAAGAAAGGAAACCCTTACCATTATTGAATCGCCCAAGCCTAAGCCCGTGGAAGAATTGAAGGAGGTTAAGTTGGCAGCTGATGATGAGGAAAAGAAGTTGTGCATGGGCAGCCAACTGAAATCCAAGCCCAATGAGGAATTGGTAAAATGTTTGAAAGACAATGCTGATATTTTCGCATGGACCCCTGCTGACATGCCTGGAACCGATCCCACAGTGATCTGTCATGAGCTCAATGTGTTGCCTGGGGCTAAACCTATCAAACAAAAGAAAAGGAACTTCGCCCTAGAAAGGCAACAAGTCATAGAGGAAGAGATCGAAAAGCTGCTTAAAGTCGGATTCATTCTAGAAGTTCTGTATCCGGACTGGTTGTCGAATGTGGTAATGGTGAAGAAAGCTAATGGGAAATGAAGAATGTGCGTGGACTTCACCGATCTAAATAAGACATGCCCAAAGGACTTATACTCGTTGCCTTGAATCGATAAATTGATGGATGAAACTTCCGGACAATGACACTTATTGTTACAGAGTGATGCCCTTTGGCTTGAAAAACGCAGGGGCTACATATCAACGCATGGTGAACAAAATATTTAGGGATTTGCTCGGAGACACCATGGAAGCTTATGTAGACGACATGATTATAACAAGTAAAGAATGAGAGTCTCATGCCTCAAGATTATCCAAGGTCTTGGTAGTCTTAAGAAAGTATGATATGAAGCTTAATCCTAGTAAGTGCTCATTCGGGGTTCAATCCGAAAAAATCTTAGGTTTCATGATAACTAACTGAGGGATTGAGGCTAATCCCGAAAAGGTCCAAGCCATTCTGGATATGAAACCTCCAGTTACCCTCAAAGAAGTGCGAAGATTAACAGGGAGAGTAGCTGTACTGAATCGTTTTTTGTCAAAATTAGCCGAGAGAAGCCTACCCATTTTCAAGACACTCCGAGGGGGCAGAACTTTCAATGGACCGAAGAATGTCAGAGGACCTTTGAGAAATTGAAGGAGTACTTAAGGGAACTCTTGTTGCTATCGAGACCATTGACTGGTGAGCACTTATTTGTGTATCTGGGTATAGGAGACAAGGCAGTGAGTGCAGTGCTTTTGAGGAAGACTGCTGATGGAGATATGCCAATCTATTATGTGAGAAAAGTACTCTTAGATGCGAAAACACGGTACCCGCAAGTTGAGAAAGTAGCCTTAGCACTGGTCATGGCTGCGAGAAAGCTGCATCCCTATTTCCAAGCACATTCAATAATGGTATTGACAGATCAATCTCTGAAAAAAACACTACAAAAGCCTGAACATTCAGAGCGATTGGTGAAATGGGCTGTCGAGCTTAGCGAGTATGATATCAACTTTCAACCTCGTCAAGCCATCAAAACACAAGCATTGGCAGATAGTCAAGTGTACTTGTCGAGAAGATCCAAAAGAACAGAAAATGGAATGGTGGAAACTGTTTGTAGTTGGAGCATCCAACCATCAAGGAAGTGGAGCTGGTATTGTGCTAGAATCGCTGGAAGGAGAAATGTTTGAGTATTCCCTACGCCTCAATTTTTCCTGTTCTAATAATGTGGCCGAATATGAAGCTCTGATCAGGGGTATGAAGTTGGCAAAAGAGCTTCAGGTTAAAAACTTGTTAGCTCGTAGTGATTCTTTACCGATGGTCAATCAGTTTAAAGGACAATTTGAAACCCGAGAATCCTCCCTTGTTCCATATCTGCAGAGGGTCTAGACTTTAACCCAATCATTTGATAAATTTTAGCTTACCCAAATTAATCGGTCAAAAAATAATCAAGTTGATGCTCTGTCTAAGTTGGTGTCTTCCAAAGAAGCAACTGGAAGATTAGTAAAAGTAGAGAGGCTAGAGATGCCTAGTATAGAGGAGGATGGAATTATGTGTAGAGCATTCCCTTTAACTTTAACTGATCACGCACTAAAGTGGTTTAATAGTTTGCCGGAGGGGTCTATTTCGTCTTTCAATCAATTAAGAAGCGAATTCCTAAAGGCCTTTGTGATAAAAAGTCAGAAAATGAAGGAGGCCATCTATCTGCTTACCTTAAGGCATGGGAGTGAGGAATCGCTCAAGAGTTATGTGGATCGGTTCTGTAATACTACTCTTGAAGTACATGATCTACAAGCTGAAGTAGTTGTGACAGCTATGCTACAAGGGACAAGGTCTGAAAAGTTGCAAGAGTCGTTATCTTTGGATCAACCGACGATGATCTCGAACTTGTTCACTAGAGCAGATAAGTATATCACTCAAGAAGAAGTGATGAAAATGATACCGATGCTGAACTACATATAAGGAAGTTCAAAGAAAAGAAACCCTTACCGTCGTCGGGCTACCTAAGCCATCACCAATGCCTTGAAAGAAGATGGAAAGTTCACAAGGCAAGAGAATAGCAAAAACGCGGAATACCAACCACTTGCAACTACACTGACAGTGAGACTTTATTTCATTTAATGTTATTTTTTGTTATTCAACTATGAGTTGAAATTTAATTTGCTGAATTATGATTTATGTCATATTGATATTTTATTGGCTATTGAGGTTCTCACATAATTGATAGATGACTGATCACAAGTGCAAGGGCTTGAAGTGAAAAATGCGCGATGTAAGCCATGAAGAGCGAAGTGTAAGAGCTTGAAGCGAAAAATGCGCGATGTAAGCTAAGCACTCAACCAAAGGCTTGAAGCGAAAAATGCGCAATGTAAGCCATGAAGAGCAAAGTGCAAGAGCTTGAAACGAAAAAAGCGCAATGTAAGCTAAACACTCAACCAAAGGCTTCAAACGAAAAATGCGCGAGGTAAGCCACGCACTCAAACAAATAAAGGGCTTGAAGCGAAAAATGCGCGAGGTAAGCTACGAAGACACTGTACAAGGACTTGAAGCGAAAAATACGCGAGGTAAGCCACGCACTCAACAAACAAAGGGTTTGAAGCGAAAAATGCGCGAGGTAAGCCACACACTCAACAAACAAAAGGCTTGAAGCGAAAAATGCGCATGTAAGCCATGAAGAGCAAAGTGCAAGAGCTTGAAGCGAAAAGTACGCGATGTAAGCTAAGCACTCAACCAAAGGCTTAAAGCGAAAAATGCGCGATGTAAGCCATAAAGAAAATGTGTAAGAACTTGAAATAAAAAATGCGTGAGATAAGCTAAGCACTCAAATAAAGGGCTTGAAGCGAAAAATGTGCGAGGTAAGCCACGCACTCAAACCAGAGCTTGAGAATTAGACGACCAGAGAATTTGACTTCAGAATTTAATATATGGACTTGACCTGAGGCTACAATGAGAAAATATGTACTCTTCCGCAATGTTATACCTAGTGAAAGAGTGGGGAGCAATTGTTGTGCATGATAAAAGAGTAATAATAGTACGCCACGTGACGTACGAAGAATATATCACGTGGCGCACGAATAAAACATATGAGAAATGATACAAACCCTGAGTAAGATAAAAATGACAAAAATATAATTAATGACAATAAATTTCTATAAATAGGGGTCAAGTACGATTCATTAACCTAAATCTCTATTTCCTTACTAAAACTCTGTCAAATTCTCGATCTGACTTAAGTATCGGAGTGCAAACGCATGGAAAGCCCTGCGTCCCTCTGATCTTTCTTTTTCTTGTAAAGATTTCGGCAACACGTGACACGAAGGACGTCAGCAATTCATCATTGTTGTTTCATGCAAAAACAAATATAATATTACTTAATTAATGAGTAAAATTTAAAAATGTAAAACCTTCAAAAATAAATATTAATAATATTTTTAAATTTTTTTAAAAATTATTTATTTTTAAATTTTACTTATTAATAATTTTATTAATAATTTCACGTGTTTTTGACTTGTTGATTGATAACGTACTATATATTATATATACAAGTTTCTAAAATTAATATAATTTCAACACTTCTGACTTCAATATTAACAACCATTTTATTAATTAACGTCGATAAACACCCTAGAAGCCTCTCTCCATAAAATATATATTTCCTTGAAAAAGAAGCCCTCAAAGCAAATTTCATTTCTCTCTTTCTCTGCTCTCCCGTTGAAGCCATCCCAGACGTCAAGCATGTCGTTCGGCGGGAGCGTCAACGACGGCGGCGCAAACACCATCAGCGTAGCCAATAAGCCTTTCTTTTGCTACCAATGTAACCGTACCGTCACCGTAACAATCGCCCCTTCCTCTGACCCTTCTTGTCCCTTATGCAACGAGGGTTTCCTCGAAGAATACGAAAACCCTAACCCTAATCCAGGCTCCGGCTTCCAAAATCCCAACCTGAACCCTTTCTCAGACCCCTTTTTATCGCTATCGGATCCGTTTTCTTCCTTCCTCCCGCTCCTTTTCCCTTCCTCTTCTTCTTCCACAACGACTTCATCATCCCCTGCTTCCATTGACCTTCGTAACCCTAGCTTATCCGGGTCGGCCCGGTCAGGCCGAGACGACCCGTTCGCTTTCGATCCGTTTACCTTTATCCAAAATCATCTCAACGATCTCCGTTCGAGCGGGGCGCACGTCGAGTTCGTGATCCAAAATAATCCGTCTGAGCTGGGCTTTCGGCTTCCTGCAAACTTTGGGGATTATTTCATTGGACCGGGCCTCGAGCAACTGATCCAACAGCTGGCAGAAAACGACCCTAACCGGTATGGGACCCCACCCGCGTCGAAATCAGCTATTGACTCACTACCTTCGGTGAAGATAACGAAGAATCACTTGAATTCGGAGTTCAACCAGTGCGCAGTTTGCATGGACGAGTTTGAGGAAGGTTCTCAAGCGAAGCAGATGCCCTGTAAGCATCTTTATCATAAAGATTGCATATTTCCGTGGCTGGAATTGCATAATTCGTGCCCTGTGTGTCGTCACGAGTTGCCTACGGATGATCCTGATTATGAGAGGAGGGTTCGTGGGGCTCAGGGGACTAGTGGAGGTAATGATGGTGGTGGTAGTGGTGGGGATGATAGTGTGCACAGGTCTGCAGGGGATAATGGGACTGTCGAGAGGAGTTTTAGGATATCGCTGCCCTGGCCGTTTCGGGCTCGTGGGTCGGGTTCGGGATCAGGTGATAATGCGGAGACCAGGCAAGAAGATTTGGATTGAGAATTGTGAGTAACTTTTTGGCGTCTTTTAACAATTATATTTATTATTATTATTATACCCCTCCCTCTCATTTCTTGGTGCTGTCTGTGTTGACCTTCAATTCGGAATTGTTAAAAATTGGGATTATAGTTTGATTTCATGTGTATCTTGTGGGGTGTTTAATGGTGATCGAATTATTTTACCAGCTAATGCAATGAAGCTGGTCATCTGAGTTTTTGGTATTTTTGGTTACAGGCCTTTGGTCCTTTGTTGGGCATGGCAAAATCATGCACGAATGTGGAGAAGATAATGAAAATGCCTCCTATGCATGATACAATATGGAATTTTCATCCATGTGATGATGCTATTTACAGTCTTAGGATCTGGCAGCATTTTTTACAAATTACATGTGTAATAGGAAATTAGTCAAATAATAAAATATATGCATTCTTTTCTTTGAAGTCCCAGACTTTCAAATGTTATGGCTGTAAGGATTTTTTAGATTATTTCCTAGCATTTATTGTTGATGAATGGAAACTATATGCAGCCCCAAACATCTTTATCTTTTTTTTTTCCCAAAATATTTTTTAAATATCACTAATTAGAGTCACTGAGCTTGAGATACGATGAGATTATTATTACTTCATTTTATGCGCCCACCATGCAAACAACTTGGTCATTATTTATAATAGTAGTATAGTTGCTATAATTATGAAGACATAGACAAAGACTCTTAAATTTTTTGTGCTCAGTAGACATTTAATCTCTATCTTTAAGAGTTTGAAGTAAAGGAGAAGGGGGGATCTGAACTTGGTTAAGAATCAAAAGATTTCTTGTCATGTTCTTTCAGATATCCAAATTGTAGCTTAGCTTTTGATATGAAAATTATCAAATTACAATAATAATAGAGAACAAGTATGGATCTTTTTAATTTTAACTTTTCAACAAATGCACGTCCGCTACCCCCATATGGTTAATAATAGTTTTCCCAGTTTTTCTCAAGGGTGCATTTTTGTGTTTCACGCATCTGTTAGTTTTTTGTTCTTCTTTATACGGATGATAGCAGTGTAGATTTTGGACGGTATTATTAGTGGTTGTTTTCAGAAATTAATGTTTCACAATTATGTAGTTACTAGTATTATATTTTCTGACAAGTTTTTGCCAACAAAGTATTTCTTATGTTCTATGCTTTTAGTTGGGAAGAATCCAACAGGTATTTCCTGTGAAAGACTTGGTGGTCAATCTTGCAGGATTGACTTGATGGGTACTAACATTATAAAGATTGAAACCAAGGTGGAGCTCTTACATGCATGTGATAATAGTTCTCTAAGCTTAATAAATGTAAAAGAAATCACAGGGCATTGAAATATAGGGTGGCTGAAGGAAGATATGTTTTCTGAATTTTGAAGTAGAAAGATTATAGGGCCATGTAATTTTTTGGAATTCTGGCTACTGACTAATGTCTTCCTCCAACTTAATACAAGAAGTTAGATTATCATTTTGTTTAGGTAATAAGGTAAAGGAAAATGCATAAAGTTGTGAGAAAAATGGTTGTGGCAAGGGTGAGGGATAAGAAATAAAAATGTAAGTGTATGAACTCATGGCTTAAGCATTATATCCGGTGGAAGAAACTCTTAGCAAGTTCTCACATTCATGTAATGTCTAGGCTGTGTTTGGCATTATTTGATATTTCTGTATTAGTTTTATTTATTCCATTGTTAAACTTTCTGAAGAAACTTGTGGTCCTCGTTACTGGAGTTTTACTTTAAGCCATTTGTATTTTCCTTTGGTACAATATCTGGCTGAAATGTTGTAGGCATTTGATACTGAGAGTTGTAATTAGCTTTTGACTGTTCACTTTTATTGCTGCATGTGTCTGTCTTGCATGCATGCTAGCTGATCTCAATCCGAATGATTTTAGATCCTGTTGAAATAGTGCTATGAATCAATCAGGATATGAAATATGATACGCATTGTTTAGTTGGCAGTTTTTCATTATCCCATATTTGCTTGATAAGTGTATTCTAGATGATGCATCCTTCGTCCCCTAAGATTAACCTTGTAAGGACTTCGAACCTTTTTGTTAATCCTTTTTTATTTTCCAAAAAGAGAATTAATTGTTATTAAATGCTACGCTGCAATGGATCTGGGATAGGTTTAGGTTCAATTTATACCAACTTAAAGAGGTGTTTATTTAACATTCCAAAATAGATTAAAGTTTGTTATATTATTATTATTATTATTATTATTTTTTTATCAATACTGATTGCTGGAATCATTCCATATTACTACCAATAAAACCTCTGCAGGTAGACTTGTTTTAACCTGTACTTGGTCAAGGAATTCAGGTATTTATAAGATTCAGTCATTAAAAGCAATTTTAATTTGCTGAAAAGACATAATGTTTATCATCAAGGCCTGCATACTTGATTGCTAGTGAATTAAGGCTATGCTTGATGGAAAGGTGGAAAGATGGTAGGGTGGTTTAACCATTGGAGTCGGAAAAAATCATAGTTGCACAGAAATTATGGTTTCTTTTACACAAATCAGAGGTACCTTTTCTTGGTGGCACAGATGTTTGAATGTTGCAGTAGTACTTTCATTCAATTTTTGTGATGCAGATTTATAACCATCCTGCATCTCACGTTCAATTGGAAGGTACTTTTGTTGAGTCATACTTGTATAAAGGTAAACCTAACTGGGATTTGATTTTTGGCAGCTTGAAATGCAGCAAACCATCAGCGTTTGGGGACATGGTGATAGAACAGCCTCTGTTTTAAAAGTTGGGAAGCAGAGTTATGTGTAAAACATGGAGAATTAAGATTAGTGTGGTTACGATTTGACAGCGTATTAGCTTTGGTATTTGGTATTTGGTATTATATGTACATCTGAATTTTTATCTGTCTGTCAATGACAGCGTTTTCTGTTTCAAACATTGTTGTATAGATTTGTTGGTCCTTGCTCAATTTCCTCCCGTTATTATCAACGAAGTATTACCATATGAGAATAAAAGAAGTAGCTTCAAAGAGTCGTTTATCCGGTGGAAGACATAACTGAACCATCTGACCCGGGAAGTAATGTAATGTAAAAATATGCATTCATAACTTGTGTACGATTATTGATTACACACAAACAGGCGACGGATTTACATTTGTCTATATAAACCCAAAAACTTCCAGAAACTCCTAAAACTACATTTGTCTTTAAATGTAGTTATGTTCTGATTCATTATCTGCCAAGCTCGTCATTTTACTTGTTCTGTAAGAGGTGGCTAATAAAAAGAACCAGCTAATCTTTGAGCTTTGTTATTGAAGAAAGAAGTACAACACATGATGAGTTGAGGTGGTTTTTCCTTTTTACAAAAAAAAAAAAAAAAAGGAATTGGAGTTGTTGATCCTGCGGCGTGCATTTTTTTAGTTTCTGATGATGATGAAGTAGACTACCCCATCAAACCAGATTTCTATTATCCAGAGTGACCTTTGTCGGTAATCATGAATTACGGGTTCAGAAAAAACGGAAAGGCTTGTTTTTTTTTTCCGAGAGAGAGAGGGGTACAAAAGGAATTGTGAACTCAAATCTTGAATCTAGTCCTTTTTAAAGGGAGTATCAACTGTTAAATCATTGATAAGTAAAGGCTTGTTTTTCCACCATCTCTGCCTTAGCTCTTGAGCTCCAAGGGCATGTGCTCTGCATTTGATCTATCCATCATTGCAATTGGTAGGTCAAAGGAAAATCAAAACATAATAATAATAATAATAAGATGTCCTATGTCTTATGCCATGTACTGGAGATGCATGTTCCAACATGAAACTGCAATGCCAATTTTTCCGCTAATTATACTAATGATTAGTATTTTACATGCGTTTTACAGATAACTGGTTTTCTTTATCATTATTTAACAGATAACTAAGCTTAATTGGCGTCTTGCCGGCATGAAACAAGATAAAAAAAACAAAAGGCAAGAGAAGAAGAGAAACTAGTGAGAATGAAGCAGCAGCTGCTGCTGGTCCGTGGCGTAGCCAGGAGTTTTACTCAGTGAGGTCAAAATATAATCAAACTTTTTTTTTTTATTGATTTTTTATCTGAATTATTAAAATCTTTTTATCATATTTCTTTTCTCAAGCATACAATATTTCTATTCTTTTCAATCATTTATCTACTTTGTATTCTTAATCTATGAAAATAAAAAAGGAAAGTACAAAAACAAATTGAATATTATATTTAAGAATACAGAAATATATAAATATAACATTTTTCAAACAAAATCTTTAAACAATTAACATTTCATTACAAAAAATTAAGTATAAATAACAAAAAAATAAATGATAAATTTCAAAAGTAAAATTGAAGAGTTAATATTTATCTATTAAGATATATTAAAAAATAATAAAATATTAAATAAAATATAACATTATTTGATTTTACTTGTACAGTTTAAAAACTCAATACCATCAATATAGAAAGTAATAATTCAATTAAAAAATCATTAATATAAAAATATCATTTTATAATTGTTCCAACAGTTTTCATATTTTATAGATAATCATTAACATATTAATCCATTTATTCAATCTATATATATAATCAAACAATTATTCACCAAATTATATCCTATTAGTTTAAGTAACAAAGTTTTAACTATTTTCATTTTTTTTAAAAAGTTTTCTGTATATTGCCAAAGAAATCTTGATTAAATGGTAGCGTGAAATTTTGAAGTTTTAAGTTCAAATCTTATCATGTATATGTTTAATCCAATTTTATGTTAGATTTATTCAATCATATGTTAGTTTGTTGTTTAGTTAATTTATTTATTTAATGTAATTTTATTGATTTCTTATATGAAATATTAGATTATGATTGTATTTTTTCTTTTACTATAATAACTTCATAAGAAATTATATAGCTTTAGTGTCAATTGATAAAATCAAAATTATTTTAAATACGGAAAAAATTAATACATAAATAATACTAATATTTTCCTTGTCTTCAATTACTCTTTATGTTGTCTCAATTTAGTTGATTTTATATTTTTTTTATTTTAGTGTGATCAATTTGTTTCAAATTTTAATTTTTATGAAATTAATTTATAATTTATCTTATATTGAAATGTGTATTATTCAAATTTCAGTGGCGTAAAATGATCCCACTTATGATACTTGGCTACGCCCCCGCCGCTGGTGGAGAAACATTGAAGCCAGTCTGCTGTTTTGTCTGGGCAACAGAGGTTGGTGTCAAATCACACCGGAGTTTAATCCCATAGAGCAACATTCAATTTTACTTTTACCAAATCTAAGAACAGGAGGGTAAAAATGATACAAGTGATGTGTCACCCTGCCATTGGTCTTTACATAGGCATAATATCCAATTGAATCTTCCTTTCTTGAGGAAGAAAGAAAAGATGATTCATGTTGATATCCTGGCAATGGCAATGGCAATGCCATGGTCCCTTTCATAAATGGCTCCAAAAACAGGTGGAGATGGGGTCCAGCTGTTTGACATGTTGATCATTTTGTGGCTTCCTATTCCATCACCAACATTATTTTACGTACATTTTCTTGGGGAGTAATGATAATCTCACCCATGTGGATTTTTTTGGATCAACTTCAGCTCTTCTTGCTAAAGACAATTCAACTTGTTGGTTTCTTGTTTCCTCGCAGATTCACCAGTCCAAGTAAAATTTTGCTTCTCTTTACGTTTTGTCGAGTGAACAAAAATAGAAATGATGGATAACAATGAGTGAAAAAGCATTTTTAAATAAATATTAGAATTTGATAAAAAAATAAAAATACGAGGAAAGAAAAATGTAAAAATTGTTATTTTAAATTTAAAAAAATGAATAAATGAAATAAAATATGGAACTTAAGAATGTGTATTTATTAAATTCTTTTTTATTTTTTAAATTTTACTTTGTTATGTTGAATTTCGTAACTAGTATAATGATAAAACCATTTTTTTTTCATTTTTCAAGTTTTCCTAACAATAAAAGAAAATGAAATTTATATTTTCTATGAACTTTTTCTTCTTTTTTACACATAAGAACACAAAACATATATTTTATACGGTTTCATTATTCTCTTCTTTTAGTTTTTTATCTTCTGTTCATTTTACCAAACAAAGCCTTTATTCTCTCCTTTGATCATTTCATGGTCTCTCCTCAAAATTCCTATTTATTACCTTGTTTCACCAGAGAGTTTCTCTGAACCTAAAATCCTTTTAATCTAATTTAACCCTAAATCCCTTTTTAAGAATGAATAATATAATATAATTTTACAAAAATAAATTCTATTCAAATTGGTGTCATGTTTTAGTCAGCATTTAATCATTTCTTTTCAATCTTAAGTGATTTTACTTTTAACCTTTCGATTTTAATTCTATAGCAACTTTTGGAGTAGTAAGATGTAAACAACAAAAAATAATTAAAACTAACAATCAAGCGTAAAATCTAAGTAAATTTTAAGATTTATATATATATTTGATTTATTATTATATTAATATTAAAATTTTAATATGTAATAAATATAATAAAATAAAATAATAATTATTTTTATAATAAAATCAAATGTTATATTTATTAATATATTTATTATTTATTATTGTAAATACAATAAATAAGATATTAAAAATTATTTGATATTCATACGTGTATATGTGTGTGTATATATATATATATCGTGTTTTAAAATAATTTTATTTAATAATTGAATTTTAATATTCAATACTTATTTTGTTGATAATATATTATTGATATAATTGTGTAATAACCAATGATTATTTTTAAAATTTTATAAATTTTCATTATAAAAAGTGTATCATTATTTATTTATTTATTAATAAAATAATTATATAATTATAATTTCGATTTTTTTCAGGTTCGGGTTCGAGTCGTATCGAGCTCGATTTATGTCAGGTTCAGATTGTATCAAGTTCGGTCTTTTTTGAGTTTGAGTTTTTTTCAGGCCGATTATTTTTAGGTTAGGGCCTTTGATTTTTTTGAACATTTTGGGTTGGTCTCGGTTTAATATCAAGCAAGTTTTTGGGTTCGAACCAACTTTTGCAAGCTCTACTGCTAAATAAGTGTTTTATAGGTTAAATCTAGGAAGACTTGAAGACAACATTCAAAAATTTTTTTTTTTTTTTTAAAATACATCAAGCAATATGGGAGGTGCATGTAACACCTCGATTTACGGTACAATATGATTGGATTATGAGTCGATAATAGATCAGAATAATAAATCCGCCTATTCAATTTTATTTCTTGGTAACAAATTTAAACAAAACTAATGGTAATACTTTCCAATTAAATCAGCGTAATTGTTCTTTTACAAAATATCTCCGTTCACATTTCTCTGACACATTTCCACATACATTACTGTACTTACAAAATTTAAATACAAAATAGATATCTATTTTTCTGACGTATGATTCTGCAAAATAATTCAACTTATAAAATGGGTCTCAACTACAGATGAGGCTCTGTGGAAGAAAGTAAAGGGTGAGCTCAACGTGCTCAGTAAAAAAAAATTAGGTGGCAGGTAGATAAATACATTACCTATATATATGCAAAAATAAGAATTCTCATGAAAATATACATAAAATTTGGCAAAATCAATAATACCACAGTCGAAAATCGAAATCAGTATCAACATCGATAGTATAAACAGTTTACTACAGTAAATATAGGATTCTGAAACCTTAAGCAGTAGAATAAACGATTTCCACACAAAAATACAGTTCATATGGTCAATCCAGTAAATCAAATAGACCAGAAACACGATACATCGTACTATGTGAACCATAGAAACAGAATCAATACAGCAGACAATAGTGTAGCATGATTTAACCATCGTCATTGTCTCAAAATTAGTGCGAGTCGGGCCATGCGACACACAGTCAACACGCGCTCAACCACATATCTTCAGTATTACTTTATAAATAAATCATTTTCATTAAAATCAACTGTAAATTCAGTTTGGTAAAAATATAATATTCAGAAAGAAGCTAATTCACCCATTTTCGATTAAAAATCTCAGTAAATAGTTTATGAAAATTAAATTCAGGATTTTCGATTTAAAACAATTATTTAAGCTATATCAATATTTATGCAAACAATTTAAATTTATAACGGTAATGTTAGACTGTTTAACTAAGACTGAAGATCTATGTTTTTTCATCAGAGTTATAAAATCGATCCAGTATATTTTTATCTACGGTTCAGCAGAAACTATGTGCAATTATCTTTAACAGTACAAAATTTTCCTTACTTCGATGTCTGTCAGTGGTCCTCAATACCGAGAATCGATCAGTCCATTTTTGATCATTTGTTTGCTCCAGAGACGTGATCCAGTGTACCGAACATAATCCTTTCTCAATGATTTCTTCAAAGTCCCCCTCCTCTCTCTCTTGTTTTTTGAATTTCCTTTCGGTTTCGCGCCCTTCTTCTTTTTCTTCCCTTCTTTCTTCTTCTTCATTCGTTTTCTTTACTGTTCCTTCACTTTTCCTCTCCCTCGATGTTGTTCATCGTCTTCACCTTAATCTTCCACGTTTCTGCCACCGTCATCATCATTCTTCTTTCAACTCTGCCCCCGGCTACCACTCTCTTCCCCCTCGATTTTCCCTGCTCCATCTCACTACCGCCTCCCTGATCACGCTTCTGCTTCAAGCTTTTCCATTTTGTTTCAATTGGTTTCCACCAACCCACTGTAGTTTCAAACTTCCACGATTTTGCTTCATTTCTTTTCTGTCCTTGCCAAACTACGTATTGACTATATATATATATATATATATATATATATATATATATACACGTACACATATATATTATATATGTTTACTTCAACACTTCAACTCCCATCATTATTTTTATTATTACAATTAATGGTAGCAAGGTCATGGCAGTTTCCGTTTCTTTCCTTTTCTTTGCCAATTTTACTAGCTTTCGGACTACTTTCTCACTATCTCTTCTAACGTCTGGCAGAGTGGAAAAAGGAAGGAGAGGGTGGCAGACGGCAGCAAGCAGCAGTCCTCGTATCTTGCCCATTTCCTACCATAATTCAGACCTTTCCCTAAAGCACACTCATAATATACAAGTATGTATATATATATATATATATATATATATATATATATATATATATATATATATATATATATATATATAAAGAAATGTGTTGGCTCTATCGAGAGGGGGGTGAATCGGTTGTCTAAAGATAATGCTAAATTTTAAGCTTAATTGAATTTTACTACAAGTAATTAAAGAATAAGCAATAAAGTATAGTGCAATAAATCAAATGAGATAAGGAAATGAAGCAGCAAACTCAGTAATTTATAGAAGTTCGGCCAATTGCTTGCCTACGTCCTCTCTTCTTGACCTTCTTGTCAAGAGCTTTCTTTCACTATCTCAATAGTTGATACAGTCTCCCTTTTTAAGGTTAAGGAATAACCTCTCTACTCCTTTTTACAAAGATAAGTATTCACCCCTTACAAAATTATCTCACAGAGGAACTCTCCTATTCTCTCTTGGATTAAGGATGAATACAAATAGAAACTTTCTTTTGTGGGTAGGAAGAATAACTTCTACACAAACTTTTTAACACAATACAATCAATGTGATGTTGAAAACAAAGAGAATATTAAGAATGATCTCTTGAGAATATTCAGAATTTACAGCACAAGTCTCTCTATTTCCAGTGTCTTGAATGCTTGGCTTTATACAGCAAGATTGGTAGTTGAAGCATTTAATGCTATTTTTTCTATTGAAGATTTTGCAGAAAGAGCCGTTGGGAACCTCCAGTAGAGTATCAGATCGATCTTTCATTATGACCAGATCGATCTTCTAATTTAAATTCCTGCAATTACAAAGCAACTTGAAGCAAGGAGATCGATCTCATATTTGTAGAGATCGATCTTATAATTTAAAAAATGTTAGTGAAGATCGATCGGTCGAACCATCAGATCGATATTCTAATCTCTATGTTTGAAGCAAGATCGATCTCCAGATCGATTTAGCAAGCATTCTCGTGGAGAGGAGATCGATCTCTAATCACCCTAGATCGATCTCCTAAACTCTCTGACTTTGAGGAGATCGATCTCTAATCACCCTAGATCGATCTCCTAAACTCTCTGACTTTGAGGAGATCGATCTCTATCCATATGAGATCGATTTCATAAGCTCTCTGTTTAAACATAGATCGATCTACAGATCGATCTAATACCATTAACCTTTGCCTTAGAGGAGATCGATCTCTTTCTTGACCAGATCGATCTCATAGGCATTCTGTAATTTAAAGATCGATCTCATAACCCCTAGAGATCGATATCTTCTTCCTCAACATCCTATACATGCTCTTTGAGTGTTTAATCCTTTAGCAGATCGATCTCATATTCTCATGAGATCGATCTCTCGTACTTGAAAACCCAGGAGATCGATCTCTCATCCTTTAATACCCAGTTTCTGGCAATGACATGTATTTAATTAAACTCTTAACATGTTTAAAACATTTCTAAATTTATAATATCCATTATTGAATTATTGTTTTGTCATTTCAAAATATATTAACTTAACAAAATGGAACATTATTGTAAAAAAAAATTCAAGAACTGTTAAACAAAAACCTGATAAGGAAAAGTAAATCTCCGTGGAGCTGTGCAGCTTTCTGTGTAAATAAAAATTCAAAATTAGAGAGAGGAACACCTAGACTTGTAATAAATTACAAACCTTTAAACAAAACATTAAAATGGATCAGATATCCCATACCAAATAAAAAAGATTTAATCTAAAAACTCTACAATGACCAAATATTCTCAAAATTTGATATGAAATCAAGATTTTAGCAAATTCAAATTGTAGAGAAAGACAGATATAAAACAACATTTACAGTACCATTTGGACAATACGAATGGAATGTAATGCCTTTTTGACTAAAAAACGCCCCATCTGAATTCCAAAGAATAATGAATGAAATTTTTAATCAATTTTCTTAATTCCTGATTGTTTACATCGATGGTGTATTAATCTTTTCAACAAGTATTGACCAACATTTTAAACATTTATCAATTTTCATCAAGGCAATTAAACAAAATGGTTTAGTCGTCTCCCAATCCAAAATCAATTTATTCCAAACAAGAGTTAGATTTTTAGGACATTATATTTGTCAAGGAACCATTACTCCAATAGAAAGATCAATCCAATTTGCTGATAAATTTCTAGACCAAATTCTAGATAAAACACAACTTCAGAGATTCTTAGGCAACCTCAATTATGTTTTAGATTTCGACCCCAACCTCAATATGATCCTTAAGCCTCTTCATGATAGACTTTAGAAAAATCACCCAACATGGACCCAAACTCATACCCAAATAGTTCAAAAAATTAAGGCTCAAATCAAAGAGTTACCATGTCTACACCTAGCAAACCCAACATGTAAGACCCGATTTTTATCGTAAGAGTAAAAATGGAATGAATAGAAATTTTCGAGTGCATTTAAAAATGCAAAAGGATTGAAATGGTATTCCCGAACACGTGCAAGGGTAAAACGGTCAAAAGATCAATATTTGGTATTAATCGGGACAAGAAAATTAAATTAAAAATATGGGATTGAGAAATCTTGATCAATAATGAAGAAATAATTAAATTTCGGATTAAATTGATCAAGATATGAATTTATTGGAATAAATAAAAAATTTCACATCGAAAAAAATAATCCCGAAAATTATCGAAAAATATACTGAAAAGTCGAAATAAGGCTGAAAATTCATTTACGAATTAAATGAATTTAATATAAAATTTTGAGATTTTTATTATTATTTAAATGAATAAAATAATAATTTATAAAGATATTTTGGATTTTTAATATTAAAATATTATAAAAATAGATTATAAAAAAAAAAGAAAAAGAAAAGAGAAATCTGAAACGAACAGAGAAGAAAAAACGCGAAACGAAGCAGGAAACTGAGGGAAGGTTTCCCTCTCACTGGCGAGTCATCGTCGAGGTTGAGGGGCCGACGAGGGCCGGCGAAGACAGGCCGACCTTAGGCGAACCATCACCGGCCAAGACGCGTCGTGGAAGTCGTCGAAAAACATCGAAAATGGAAGAGCTTGTCGCGGGAGAGAAGTTTCGATCGGCGGCCATCGAGGTCGATTTGGTCCAACCCGAGGCTCGATTTTGGAAGCTCAGGCCGTGGCGCGCCGATTGGTGCTGGAATCACGTCGGGAACCGACCGGACGACGCCGAAAGGACCAAAAGTTGCCTGAACCGGTCGAACCGAACTGAACAGATCGAATCGAACCGGACTGAACTGACGGTCTAAACCGGGTTGAACCGGACCGAACCGATTCAGCCAAAAAGAAAAGGAAAAAAAAGAAAAAAAAGGAAAAAGAAAAAGAGGAAAAATTGAGAAAAATTTTAGTGATGCAATCGAGCTAGGGTAAGTCGGTAAGCGGTCGAATTGACCGATTTAAATTTTGGACTATTTAATTTGATTAATATCCGACTGAAAATTTACCTGAAAAAATATTTAAATTGTGTAGCTCGATAATTGACGTCAACCAAGAGCTCGAGACAGTCTTGATTTGCGTACTATTATGGAATCTCGGGTAAGTAACCCTTATTTACGAAAAATTTTACGTCGTTATGCGTGATTGATATTTATCGCATAAATTACGGATTTAAATTCGCATAAAATGGATTAAATTCTGGAAATTGGAATAAATTGTCGTAAATACTAAATTGAGTTATCCGAGAGTTGAGAACGATGTTCAATAAATACTGATGGGCCCAATGAGCCCAATAGGCCTCGATTATGTGAATAGTAAGTGAAAAACGGGCTTAAGGCCGATTAAGGCCCATTAAGATACAATCGGACTCAATATGGGTAAACGGGCTCAAGGATTTAAATTAAGCCCAGAAAATATGAAATACAATAAATTGTATTGTATCTGACCTGATGAATATGTATCCGCAGTGCCGGAGATTTGATTTGGAGCAAATCGGACTGCGTGATGAGTCCTCGATGGAAAGGTCAGACTGTACAGAAAATGAGGTAAGGGAATTGTGTGAGTAGCTAGAGGTAGCTACGCGTATTTTAATAGCTTTTCTGTACACTGAATATGTATGTATACCTTGATTATGTATAATGATCCTAAAAGTGGTTTAAATGATTTTAAGGATCGAAATAGGTGAAAGGACTATTTTACCCCTATTGAGGGAAGTTCACCTAAGGATGGTGAAAGCATGACATGCATGAAATGCATGATTTAAGGAATTTTCTGAATTAAGGAATTTTATTTGTTTTAATCAAAACAAATCGATAGATTGGCCAGTAATTGTTTAAATTTCACAAGATAACACTACGTAGGTGTTATTTATATATAAATGAAATTTCTTTGGAAAACGGGCCAACTATCAAGTTTAAATGGAAAACAGATAGTGCTAGCATAAAACTCGTACTATATCTACGTTTGTGAGTGTGCATAAATGTGCTTGAGCGGTTGCTCGCACCGACTTGTGTGACATCATATGCATGAAATGTGTTAGAGCGGTTGCTCGCACTGATTTTACTATTGTGAAATGCATAAGAGCTGCTGGAGCTTAGCTCGCACTCTGTTTTGACTGTTCTGATTTGTTTTGACTTGATATGCATAAAAAGGTGCTGAAACGATTGCTCGCATTAATTTTAATGATTTGACATGCATGAGAGATGCTGGAGCTTAACTCGTATCCTGTTTTGATATGATATTGCATAAAAGTCGTGCTAGAGTGTAACTCGCACGAGATTTGATGTAATTATGCATAAGCCGTACTGGAGTGTTGCTCGTACGAAGTTTTGATTTACTTGAGCATTCATTCGTGTTAGAGCATTGCTTGCACGAAGTTTTATATGGTTTTATAACTCATTTTAAAGCCGTACTGGAGTTTTTCTCGTACGAGATTTTCACTGAGTTTTTATACATATCCGTACTAGAGCATTACTCGTACGTGGATTTTACTTGAATTTATAATTAATTTAAGTCGTATTGAAGCGCTGCTCGTACGCAGATTTCATTGATTTCTATGAAACCATGCTAGAGCTTCGCTTGCACGAGGTTTTCAGATATCATAAATATGCATGGAGCCATGCTTGAGCTTCGCTCACACAGGAATTTATATGACATGCATATAGCCGTGTTGGAGCCTCTTGTAGACTGTGTGTCACAGTGAGATGATATGCTTACACGTGCATACTGAAACAAAGATTATATGGGTAGATAAGACCTATTGCAGGCACCCCTGATTGAGCTTGGGTTCACGGAGTACGTTGTACCGTGTATTCACGCGGAGTACGCTGTACCGTGAGGATTGTTGGAGTGGAGTGGCATTAGCCACGAGGCAGCAAGTCTTGCCATCGCAATCCTGGTGTTATGTTGTTCTGGCGGGTAAGACGACCCACCTCTCGTTTCAGGTGTGATACCTCGCACACTAGGTACCGTGTTGCCAGGGATCATGAGGTTATGGCCATAGTCCTATGTTGTTACTGATAGTCACCTACATGTCTCACATGATATAACTATTAGTCGATAGACCAGGATAGACCCGATGGAGGGGTCAGGCCCCCGATTTTATGATTTTTTACTATTCTAATATATGTTTTTTGAGGATTTTATGATATGTGACCCTGAAAGAAGTGTGATTTTATGACCAAAGTTTTTATAATGAATTTTAATGAATTGTTTTATGAGATGATTGACCCGGAAGGGTTAGTTTATACTGCAGTTTTAATAAAATGATTTGAATGCAGTTGCATGATGATGTTTTCCATACTTTCATTTCAAATTCATGATTTGTCTTACATGACATGAAAGAATGCATGATCTTATTTTACTTCATGCTAATTATGATTTAAGGATGTCACATAAAATGCTATTGATGCATGAATTACATGCTTTTCTATATGCACAAATAGTTTTGGATAAACTATGTCATGATATATGCATGGTTTTGTGCTTGAGATTTTAAAGGCATGACATTATGAGCATGTAGATAGTGGAGCTATCTACTTACTTGCATAATTGCCTTACTGAGCGTATGGTTTGCTCACCCCCCTTATTTTTTCATCTTTTCAGAGCACTCACAATAGTTAGTGAGCGGCTGAGGACTTGCATGTATTGGTATCCGTTGCTTCTCATCGAGAGACAGGTATACACATTTGTATAATTTTGTATCTAAATATATAATGCACAGTACTGTAAACGATTATGATGTCGGGGATGTAGAGTTATAAATACCATTGTGTATGTATTCAGTTAAAGTCAAAGAATAGTAAACTCTGATATATGAATGTGTTTATGGAAATAGAATGGTAAATAGGTGAGAGGTGACTAACTCCGAATCATAGCCCAACTGTTTGTAGGATGGTCACGATGAGAGAAATGTAAGAATTAAATAATATATGAAAAAGCGAAAAATTTACTCTAATTTTTAGGTAATTTGGGTCGTGACACAACAACCCCAAAGATAGTGGAGACAGATGCGTCTGACATGGGATATTGTGGTATTCTCAAACAGCTGGAAAATTGAAAAGAGAGAATAATCCAATATACTTCCAAACATTGGAATAGTACTCAGCAGAATTATTCCACAATCAAAAAGGAAATTTTATCAATTATTTTGTGTATCACAAAATTTCAAAGTAACTTGTTAAATCAAAAATTTTTTCTCAGAATTGATTGCAAATCTGCAAAAAAGATTTTACAAAAAGATGTGAAAAACATCGCATCAAAACAGATTTTTGCAAGATGACAAGCTATTTTATCAATTTTTTATTTTGAAATTCAGTTTATAAAAGGAGAATCAAACTCTCTCCCAGATTTCCTCACAAGAGAATTTCTTCAGAATTCTTCGACATGTCTTCTAGAGAGAAAAAAAAAGAGAGAAGAAAATAAAGGAAAGCAAAAACAAACGAACCTAACGACAATGAAGAAGAAATTAACATGATAAACATATTCCAAGACATAGATAACTGGGAAATCCCCAAAATTCATTTAAATGAAATTTACAAACAAAATAAATCTTTGTTAAGACATTAACCAGAATAGATTATACTATCCAAATGAAAGAAAAATATCTTCCCATAAAAAATTCTTATGAATCAATACAGCTATTAGAAAAGGAATCAATCTGTAAACATATTCAACGAAAGTACAAGTATATCCATTTAGGATTAATTCAAGTAGGTGTAAAACCGCTTTCAAAAGAATGATTAAATACCTCAATTTTCATGACATTAAGAGACAATAGGTTTTTAGACTTTAACGATTCCTTATTAGGAACCATTGAATCTAACCTATGTAATGACTCAATTTATTTCAACTATTTTCCAAATTATAATGTATCTTTAAGAGATTAAAAATATTTTAGATGTTTTGACCCTCCAAATAAAAACCCACAACTATAAAATGCAACCAGGATCAGTACCCCTAGCCTTAGTATATAGAATTTATTATAAAGCTATGACCTCTACCTTAGGGTCAGATGCCTTAATTCATAGTTCGAAAGGAGAAACACTTCTTTTTCAAACAGACATAACAAACTCTAGAATTAATATCCATAAACCTATTAAATGGCATGATGTGTCTCTTCCTGAAGAATGAGTTTTAGAAAGAGCAGTTCAACCCGTAACACAAGAAGCAATTGAATTAAAAATTGTTTCTCAATCTAAAAATGAAGATGTTAGGATTTCCTTCAACAGAAATAGTTATGTAAACCTAGGACATCCTTCACACATTCCAATTCATTTACCATACAGGAGCTTTAGATCAGATGAAAGTTTCCAAACTGCTAGACACTCTACATAATCAATCCCTCAACTTTGCAAGATTTCCAATCAATGAGAACTAACCTCTAATCAGTTAATACATCTACAAGCATTCCTAGACAAATCTATCAAAATAACAAAGAACCTTTGCATCCCTGAAATAAATCTAAAAGTGATCAAGACCAACCAATATCTCCAACATATTCATCAATGACAAACCATCCAGAACTTAACGTCATATAAAAAGAATTTATAATTAACAAAGAACAGGCAAAAAAAGAATTTTATTCTGAAAAGAAGAAAACCAAACGGAAAAAATTCCTTCAGAAACACAAAACCACAATAATTAAGATGAAAATTATTAAATAAATCATATGTTTACCTCTAAATACTCCTTGCTACAGTGGCTCTGATACCAACGTGCCTCGGGATCGTCTGATCTTAGCTACTAGAAGCAGAAGAATCAAATCTAAACAAAGGATTCATTTGCAAATTATTTTTTAACTATCTAAGTTTAATGTTGCCTACAGAGGAGAAAAACTAAATTAAATACCTACAAAAGAGATATATATATATATATATATATATATATATATATATATATTTCAAAAAGGAGCTCTCAGCTATGTGGACACATAAATAAATGTGTATTTATATATCTATACATATATATATATGTGTATGCACCCACAATTATTTATTCTTAGGACTTAGATATTTTATTTAATTCTTCTAAATCTCTCATTATAGAAATTTATTATCAATACATATATTTATAATTTCATTTGTTTATTTCATCAACTCGATACAAGAAATTTTGTGAGGTTTACATTGCACCCTTCAAATTGTATGAGGAAAAATTAGTCTCGAGGTCCATGTAAAAGTTGCCCGAGAATTCTCTTACCGTAAAAAAAAATGATAATTTGAATAAGATTTAATAACATGATACCAAAAAACTTATAATACTTGAAAAGTTTTAGTAAAAATTATATATAAATTTGATAAAAATTAAAAAATTGATTTAATATATATTTGATATGTGATACAAATCATATAACAATTTTTTTTACATTTTACATGATTAGACACAAAATAGGCACAATACAAATACTCAAATTATCATATCTATTTTTATAAAATTTATAAAATTATTTACTTCTTATAAGTAAATAATAGTAAAAAATTTCATTTTAGTGAAAATTCATTTGCATTGTGTATAAAATGTTAAGAGGAAAGGATAGGAGGAATGAGTTTGAGTGATTATGCTAGGGTTAGCCTTTTTCGCCGTCTTAAAAGCTTGTCAGCTACCAATCAGGAAATTGGCAGGTGGTGGGGATGTTCTCTTCCTTTGGGCAGTCCCCATTTAACCAACACCCAAAACTTTAAATTTTTTTTTTTAATTTGTCCTTTTATTAATATATATCAGTAGCGAAGCTGTTCTTCGGCCTTGCAGGGCAGTACTGCACTGCTCATCCTGCTCAACAGCATTAATTGTACTGACTTTATTTTTATATATATGAAAAAAACCAAATATATACTCAAATTTTGCACAAAATAATAGCATGTCTTCAATGCCTTTAAATTTACTTATTAAAATTTTATCTTTTTAAAATAATATAATTAAATTTATTATAATTTTTTATAAAAATATAAAAAAATAAAAAATAAAAAATTTATAAAATTTTAATTATTTTATTTAATTATGTTATTTTTAACATTTATAAATTTATTTATAATAAAATAAAAATTTATAAATTTTTGTAATAAAATTAAAAGTTAAGGAGTTATAATCATTTTATACAAAAAAATTAAAAATATATTTAACTTTTAAGAAAGAAAAAATGAACTTTTAAGAGAATTCAAGAAAACATATAAAATAGCATATTATTGAAATATCTTTCAACAATGAGCATGTATAAAACAAAAATATGGATCTAGAAGGAGATAGATAAGTACACTCTATTATCTCTTTTGAAAAAAAAAAAAAATTCTTTAAAATTCTTCAATAGCTAGTGTTATATAAGCCTAATAGTTACTATTTTTAACTAAATCAAAATTTCAATAATTAGTGTACGTGATAAAGAATTACATAATAAAAAATAACTTTATCTCATTTAATAAATTTTATTTTATTCATATAGAAATTCAAATTCAACCCTTTTTAAATGGAGTTTTAAAATTTTTTTGTTACAAAAGAAATTAAAAAAAAAATTAAATAACTAGCACAAATCGAGACATAGAGTTTTAAACTTTAATCATTAAAGTGTGATCACAATTAAAAGGACCATAAGTGAAACATTGATACTTTTCAATTTGTGGAGGTTGAAGGTTAGCAGCAATTACAATGACGGATGATAAGTGAGACTGATGATCGATTGCTTGGTGCCTTTGTGGTTATGGGAGTAGCTAATAAGCTAGTTAGCAAACAAGGTTGGAGAATTGAACCATGTCCATTTGACTGCTTGTAATTAGTAGGATCATTAAAAGAAAATAAAAGCAAACTAAAAAAGAAATATACAGTTGATAACTAGTAATTGTCAAATATATTTTTCGATAATCTTGCCTTTATATGAAAAAAATCTTATAAATTATGAGTGAAATTTTTAGACTTTATTTATGCAATTAATAGCATGGTACATTTTTTTATAAAGGATATTTAAAAAGTAAAATATATGACAATTTTTAATTTTATGTATAAAATTTAAAAAAATTTAGTTAGTATACCAGAAAAAAACTTTACATACAAATTAACCCTTGTGATTTCAAATCTATGAGTTAACAAATGATTAAAACTTTTAGAAAACCAAATTGTTGTGGATAAATTTTTAGAGCTATGCCTATATGATTCAATCGAAATATGAAGGTATTGGATTGATTCTTGTTGGATTCTTCCGAGCAATAACACATATAAAATCGATCAAAGCGAATTAAAATATATATACACACAACTAATGAACTATTTTCCCCCAAAGGACAATATGTCCTTAGCAGACAAGTGATCCAGTGATTCAGTGTGTATTTGATATTGAAACATGACCTACAATATTATAATGCAAGAATCTCTTGGATAGCTTGTAATAGAAATCAGTCCCACATTACTTATAGATAAAACAATAATTGACTTTATAAGATGAAATCAAATTTAAAGTATAACTTGAAGTACTAAAGGTTTGTGTGCTTACTTGAGATTTTGACTAATTTTAAAAGTCAAAAGATGAGCACTTGGGTACTTCGAATTCTTGGTTCTAAATATTTTATTTTTTGTAGAAATATTTAATTTTTTTTTAATTTAAAAAAAACGTTTAACTCTTCCAACGGATATATTTTCAGTTATGTATGGAACAGTTGTGTCTGAAAATCAATGGTTGTAAATTAACAGACAATTACAACCATTGATTTGCAACTATTCAAACCTATAAACTCTTGGCTGATTTTCAAAAATACTTACTATTGATCTTTTACAATCCACAAATAAAACTCTAAAGACTTTGTTGTATCTTGGGGTAACTTACTTCTGTGTGAAACAATATTACACTAAAAAAAGTGTAATACTACACGTCTCAAAGCCAAGTTGTCATATACCATCTGAAATTTCCTAACAATTTTGAGTGTAATATTGTCTAACATGGTACTTGTTACTAATCTTGTGTTCATTAATCAACAAGATCCTGTCAAGTTTATAGCTTTGGCTCCTGTCAAGTTTATAGCTTTGGCTGTTGTTGGTAAGGAAGCTGAGTGGCTAAGAAATATGATGTTTGAAATTGAGTTGTGGCCACAAGCGATGCCACCACTTTCCTTACATTGTGATAGTGAGGCTACTATGTCTAGTGCTTTCAATAATATTTATAATGGTAAGTCTAGACATATAAGCCTAAGGCATGACTACATTAGAGAGTTGATCTCAAGTGGTACCATTACAATTATATATATAAAATCTATAGAAAATTTGACTGATAATCTTACTAAAGTTTTGCCAAGAGATAAAGTGTGGAGGACTGCATGTAGTATGAGACTAAAGTATAACCCCCAAGACACCAATAATGGTAACCCAACTTTGAATTACCAAACCGATAATTACTAAAGTTTAATGGGTAATAACAACTTATTTGTTAGTGTCTATTTAGCACTTATATTAGGAGTCTCATACTTAAATTGAAGAAAGTGCTACAGTTACAATTGAGAGGTTGAGATTAATCTCTTAATGGAGATCGTTCATGGAAATTGCTTAAAGTAAGAGAGAAAATAAAAGGATCTCCACCAATGTGAATATGAAGTGGTGCCATTTCAACAAGAGTTTTGGGGTTTTACTCTTGAAATATTCACACAAATTGGATTGCTAGCACATGACCATTGAAATAGTGCTAGGAGCGAATAAGAGGTCTTTGTGAAAGAAACAAATATGATGTGTGTGGTACTTTCGATCCTAATCGTAAGGAGTCATGGTTTAATCTTAGGACATCATATACTTCATTAGCATCCTAAAGTACTTACACTAATTGAAGGTTTAAATCGAAATTATACCTTCATGTATGCGTCATTTTGTTGTGAAAGATACTTATATTACAAGCTAGTGTGAGATTGTTGGATAACTTGTAATAGAATTCAATCCCACATTGCTTATGGATAAAGTAATGATTGGCTTTATAAGAGGAAATTAAATTTAGAGTGTAACTTGAAGTACTAAAGACTTGTGGGCTTACTTGAGTTTTTGACTAATTTTAAAAGTCAAAAGATGAGAACTTGGACACTTGGGGCTCTTGGTTCTGAATATTTTATTTTTTGTAGAAATATTTAATTTTTTTGAATTTTAAAAAAAAAAGTTTAAATGTTCCAACAGATATATTTTCAGTTATGTTTGGAATAGTTGTATCTGAAAATCAATGGTTGTTAATTAACAGAAAATTACAACCATTGATTTGCAACTATTCAGAACCTATAAACTCTTGGTTGATTTCTAAAAACACTTACTCTTGATCTTTCACAATCTGAAAAGAAAACTCTAAAGGTTTTGTTGTATCCTGGGGTAACTTGCTTCTGTATGAAGTAATATTACACTCAAGAAAGTGCAATACTAAACGCTTTAAAGCTAAGTTGTCATATACCATTTGAAATTTTTTAATAGAACTCAACCTCATCCGTTGGATACGTAAATTTCAAAACTCCGTTGCTTTAACCGACGACAGGACATACTCCCAAAAATTATTGTCCCGAAAAAAATGGCCTCGCTGTTGTTGAATTTTGTGAGAAGTGGCAAATTACGTAAATAAACAGTTGGCTAGATATCAATTTACGACGACTAACTAACTTGCTGACTCACTTCATTAAAACCATTTTCCTGTTGTCTCACGCACTTCACTTCTTTCGTGCGCATCTATCACACTTCTTTAATTTTTTTTCTTTTTTATTATTTTAATTCCTCGACCAATGAGATTATATTTAGATCAGTTTATGGATCAGATTATCTATTTAAATTCAAAAATTTATTTATTTTTTAGTGGATTTGGATAAATATTAATCTTGTGAAATGGGTTTGGATTTAAAAATCGAGACTTGTTTAAAAATAAGTCGAACTTGGATTCGCCGTTTCAAGCTTAAGCCTGACTCGGCTTGCTCATTTTGCTATATTTTTTTTTTTACATTTTTTATATTAACATTTTTAATTACTTTTGCTTTTTTGTGCAATTTAATTTGAATTTTTATTTTTTATACTTTAATTTATATTTTCGTGTTTCTTATAATCTTTTTATAAAAATTATTTGAACTTATTGTATTATACTTAATAGTAATTATGTATTTTACTATTTTTATATTTTATTAAAAAATTAATAGTATTTGGATGGACTTGAACTTATTCATTATGTGTAAAAACGGACTTGGGTGAAAAAATAAAACCGAAAAATGGGTCGGGCCGGTTTGGACACAATTTCATTTTCTTAATACCTTATAGGCCTGATCCGGCTCGGTCCATGAACAAAACTAATTATGTCATATTTAGGTTTCATTTAGTTTGTTAAAAATGACCATCAAGAAGTAATTTTTTAAAAAAATATATTTATATTTTTGAAAATTTAAAAATTTTATGTTGTTTGAATGAATCAATAAAAAAATATTTTTAGTTGTTTAACTATTTTTTCAAAAATTTGTTTTCTTTTTTAAATGATATAAATATAATGATAAAATTATTTATTATGTATTAATTAATTTATTAATATTAAAAATAATTATATTTTTGAAAATAGTATTTAATATAAAAATATTATATTATTAAACATTTAGAAGAAAATTATTTATTCTTACTTAAATTAAATTTTTAAAAATTTTAAGTAATATTATTATTTTAATATATAATTTTAATAAATATATTAATATTTAATTTTGAAATATTTAAAATATTTAAAATTAATAATATAGAAAATGAACATATTTAAGCTTAAAATATTGAAAGATATTTAATGTAATTAAATAAAAATATTCTTATTAATATAATAATATTTTTTTAGGGCTAAATTAAATCAAAATTTGAAAAAACATATCCATAGTCTAAGTTGAGTAAAATTATTATTGTGTTGTGAGCTTAATAAATAATCTTACATATAGATAATTTTTTTTCGAAAAATATTTACCCATTTTCTAAAGCGTAAGATAATTTTCAAAAATTGACCTAATTTTTCATTAACCATGAAGTTATTTTTTATTAACAAAACAGTAAAAAATACAAAAATATTTTTAAAAAATTATTTTCAATAAATCTAGTGGAGCCATAATGTTGAATTAACCCCCTAACCATCAACCGTTTAATACAAAAAGAAGTGGTTAAAAGGAATAGCTTTAATGACAGCATTAGAGTTAGAACCGAAAAGCCTAAAAATTCCTTCAATTATTACCGTCGGTTCCGATTGGTATTGGTGTTAGTTGAATTGAATCCACTCACTTCTCCCACCCTCTGCTTTTGTGGAGTAACTTTATATAGTCTTCACTCTCTAGCCATTAACGGTTATGTTACAACTTAGAAATGTCACATGAGATTGCCATTAAATGTCACGTTACAAAAATTATTGTATAGTTAATTATTATTATATATGTGTTATTCACCACGGGATAATCAATTGTCACTTTCATTTTTATAACAATAAAAATAAAAAAATATTTTTTAAATCCGAGGTTGTAAAAATAAAAAATATATATTTAAAAAAATTCGAAACTCGCGATCCTCCGAAGCATGCATGCTTGCAGTGCTCTTGATCTTGAGAGCTTTTGGGGCCTGGCCCTGGGATTCCATTTTTAAACTTAAATGCGGAGAAGAATTGGAATTATTATGTGAGCTCCCGTACTTTCTTAAATTTTTTAAAATTACGATATATTTTTATATATATTAATTTTTATTTACACTGTTTGATTGGTATTGACTTAAAAAAATATGTTTCTGTAATCAATTTTTTTAAATTGATAAATACACATATCTAATTGAAAAAATATTAATTATATAATTATAACACTGAATAGAAATATTTTAATACTATTTTAATGAAAATTTTTATTAATAACTTCCAATCCCAAAACCCATAGGATAGTTGACAGTAATCCCTACATTTAAATATATCATGACTAGGGGTGTAAACGATACAGTGGTGCTCGCAAGCTACTCGGACTCGACTCAAGCAAAACTCGAATTCGGCTCGATTTTAGTCGAGTCGAGCTCGAGCTCGAGCTACTCGAGCTATCGAGCGAGCCGAATTCGAGCACTTAAATACCCTACTCGAGTAGCTCGCGAGCCTAATCGAGCATCGAGTTTTTATATATTTTAATAATATAATAATATTTATATAATGATTCGAGCCTAATCGAGCTTAATCGAGCCTAATCGAGTCTAATCGAGTTCGAGCAAAATATCGAACTTATATAATCGAACCTAATCGAGCCTAATCGAGTAGCTCGAATTCGATCTCGAGTCGAGCTCGAGCTTAAAAAACAAGGCTCGATCGAGCTCGAACCGAGTATCGAGCACCGAGTTTCGAGTCGAGTTCGAGCTCGAGCACCTCACTGTATCGACTCGACTCGACTCGATTACACCCCTAATCATGACATATTTTTCTTCAAAGAAAAAAATAAAAATAAATTCATACATATTCAATGTTTGACATTAAACATGAACCTATATATATTTTTTACAATAATATGTTGTATAGCATTGGCCAATTGTCACGGTGTGAAGACTGATTATTGAGATGTATGCTTCCAATCTCTTAATTAAAAAAGTTGGTATTTTCTTTTCATTTCTTTAAAAAGTCCCTTTTTTCTTCTTTTTCTTTTCTTTTAGAGACGTTTTAATATTATTTTATATTTCACTTGTTAAACATTCTATTTCAAAGTCATACGATATATATCCCTTTCTTTCACTTTTTTATTTTTTAATTAAAATATATTAAAAGTAAATATTTTGCAAAGAATTTAAGGAAATTTAAGTTAATGCTTTTTAAAGTAAAAGGGGAAATAAATTATATTAAATAGAAAACATATATGCAATTAAAAGTGTAACAAATTAGGGTAAAATTAGTTGTAGCTTGCATAACAATGATTAGCGTGATTATAATAGTAGTACCTAGCTTATTTTATATATATATATATATATATATATATATATATATATATATATATATATATATATATGTGTGTGTGTGTGTGTGTGTGTGTGTGTGTGTGTGTGTGTGTGTGTGTAGCTGGGAAATGAGGATAATGTTGCTATTTCTCATAATAAATCCATGGTTGAAACATCATAGCGAAAATGGGATTTTGCATCATATCAATGAGAAAAAACCAATCAATATTTCTTTGTCTTATAGTACATTAACTAAAGTCATGATTGTTTTTTCCCACAAGCCCACAATGGAGAAGAAGAGGGAATTCACAAAACATACAACTACACCTGCAAATCCGAATCCATTCCTTCGTATCATTCTTCATCACCAAGGCTATATCCATTCGTATGGTTAGCCTTCTATTTATTTTTATTTTTATAAATATTTTTATGATGTAAATTATGAATTGTTCTTATATCATATTAAATATTAAATTACTCTGTAAAACTTCATTTGAGAGGAATATAATGACAAGGAAAATTTCAGAATTTTTATTAAATTTAATATTTAGTTAAACTTTACATTAGCATTCGTCATTTTGCATTAATTATTGATTGAAAAATTTTGTTGCCCATAAGTTATACAGTATTGTGTAACATTATTTGTGACAAAATTAAATTCAATTGTCTGTCTCCATTTGCCTAATTTAAGAAACAATTCAAATTAACCACTGAATCTAAAAAATTATGAAATTTATACATGTATGATTTTTATGTATTATAAGTTTATATTGATGCACACATAAATTTTATATATTATTATTAAATCATATCATCATATTTTATTAATTAATAATTTTAAGAATATTAATTTAAAAAAAATTATTTTTAAACTTATAAATTAATAAATTGATATGTTATGATTCAATAAAAGTGTATATGAATTATGCATAAAATACAGCAATTATAAAGCTATGTATATATACAAAAAGGTGAAGTTTATACTTTTACCAAATATATATATATATATATATATATATATATATATATATATAATTGTGTATAATATGATTTGAAAAAGTAAGATTTAGATTTGTTGTTGCTCTCAACAACAATGAAATGATGCTGATGTGATCTTTTTTGCTGTCTTCTCCACGTGTATTGAAGATTATGCAAAAACAGTAAAGGTCAGAGAGGCGCAGAGATCTGTCCTTACACGCGCACTCTGATGCTTAAGTCAGAAAACTGTTTAAACAGAGTCTCAGTAAGCAAAATAGATATTAGGGTTTTTCTGATCATACATGGGGGTATTTATAGATATCTCTGAGTTGCTTTGATGAGTTCAGGACTCATATTTGTGTGGGCCCTAAAATTTTATTATTTTAGACCTTTTGTATTCTGAAGCCCAGGCACGTGACTGGGCTGGGAGTAAATTACTTTTATCAATTGCTCCCCACTCTTCCATAGGGAATTTCCCTATGTAAGAGTATAATAAGAGGATTATGTCTTTCTGGGATAGTTATTAAGGACGAAACGTTTTATTTGCGAGAGACTTTTAAGTTCCGATAAAAACGCAACGTTTCAGCCATCTCTGTCGCGACTGTATAAAGGTAAGGTGTCGCCGAATAGCTGAGGAAACTACAACACTATCGCAAAACTCTCTCAAAAGCTCTGTCGTACCTCATCCAACACTCTGCCGCAAGTCTGCCGAAACACTGATACCTCTCACGAATCTCTGTCGCTTCCCTTAGACACGTCTGTCGCAATCCTCAGGAAACTCTGTCGATTCACTTAGAAAAACAGCCACCATCCATACTCTACCGCACAAAACTCTATCGCCACACTCGTTATATTTAATATAACACTCTGTCGCCCACATTAGACTCTGTCGCCCACATTAGACTCTGTCGCCACTCACGTTATATTAACATATAACTCTGTCGCTACATTAGACTCTGTCGCCACTCACGTTATATTAATATACTACTCTGTCTCCACATTAGACTCTGTCGCCACGCATACTCTATCGCATATCCACTGTAGCTCTGTCGCTGTATAACTCTGTCGCCAAAACTGTAAACCTCTATCGCCATCTAACTCTGTCGCTCACATCTCAATTTCATACTTCTGTCGCCACATACCTCTATCGCCGCATACCTCTGTCGCCAATTTGAGTCTTTCCTCTTCCAGTTTTACTCGCCGCATTTAGGTTTGTTTCTTTCTCATTTCTAACCCTAGAATGGCTGGTCTTGGTGTAGGAAAACATTTGGAGTTGGGGCCTAGATCGACTTTGACTGAGTTTGATCTCCAAGATATTATGTATAGGTACCTATTACCCGAAGGGTATTTTTATAGGCTCCCTAGTCCGGAAGAGAGAAGTATACGTAGTGTAGCAAGTGGAGTGGCTATTTTTAGGGTATCTGTAGAATTAGGTTTTCGTTTCCCAATTTTTTATTTTCGAATTTCTTTTTTGAGGGAACAAGGGATCGCCCCTAGCCAGTTACACCCTCATAGTTGGATGCAATTAATTGGCTTTAATATGCATTACCACATGAGAGGTGTTCTTCCTTCTCTACCTTTGTTCTACACTTTCTTCAGGCTTCGGGGTAGTTCTGGTTTAATCTCGTATTCTCTTCAGAGAGTGTTTGAGCCCGAGTTTGAAAACAGATTATTTGATAAACTCCCCAACAAACTCCATAGGTTTGAATCAGAATGGCTTGTAGTAGAAATGCCTGAAGGTCTTAACTTCCCTACTAGATAGGGAGCTAAGCATAGTATCCCTAAAGGCCCTCGTATTACTACCATGAGGAAACAACTGTCTTCAACTATTAACCAGCTATTAGTTGATAGACCAATTAAGCTCTATGACTTTTTATCATTTAAAAATTTGGCCTCTGCTGGTTGGGGCATAGGAAGTGCTAATGTCGTCAATCCTTCTGTTCCTCTTGAACCAAATCCTAGAGATAGGGAATCTAGCCCCGAAGGTGACCCCTTAGAGGATGTGGGTGATTGAGCTGGGTTTGGTTCTACTTTTATGGTTCTCCCCGACAATGAAGTATTAGAAATAGATTCCCTTCAGGAGTTTCTTAACTCTCCTGAAGGTAACGCTTTATGCTTTATAATTCATTTTTACTTGTTTGTGTAACAATCTTAACAATTTTGTGGGTTCTTGTTTTGCAGAAATGAGCAGTGTTAGGTGTGCTCTGGTCCGTCGAAGGGGGTAAGAAGGTTCATCCAGTGAACCTGCTGAGAAGAGACCCCACTCCACAGTGGTTGTTTTCAAAGAGGTGTCTCGAGCTCAGACTCCTCCTCTTAGGCAAGCAACCCCTCCTCCAGCTCATACTCAACAACATGAAGGGGAATCAAGGGACCTTTCCCGAGGTAAAGGGAGAGCTTCTTCGCATTCTAAGAGATCCTCAGGCTCCTCGGATTGGCCTCAGTCGGGAGACCGAGATGAATGTAATGTGACCTCGCCTTATCGGAAGAATCAAAGGCACCTGTATGTGGAGTCCGCTATGGCAAACAGGCCTATCCTTCCTAAGATAGGTCCTGTTGATACGGGGTCATATCAAGTAGATGGGGGCTATAAGATTAAAGGAGCGAAATTTTGAGTCTACCCGGGAGTGCTAGATAATGACACTTTAGAGATGCCCGGGGTAGTATCTCGATTAGGCTAGGCCACCATCCTTCCCAAGGACGAGCATCAATTATTTTGAAATTTTTCGGAAGGAGAGGATTTTGCTGATGTGGAAGGTGTTAGGGTAATTTGCAGACTTTCTTTTATTTTATTCTCTTTATTTTATTTTCAGTCTAAATTTTTGTGTTTCTTTTCAGCTTGCTCAGAGGACTATAGTCAGTAATGCTCAGCATCGAGCTTACCGTGATCGAACTGAAAAGGAGATCCAGGCATTAAGGGATAGCAATATGGAGTTGAAGAATGCCAATAATCAATTATCTGGGCTACCAGGGGTAGTGCGAGATCTGGAGGAGCAACTTTCAAAGCCGTTTCAAGACTTAACTCTCGTAAAAGGGGATCTTACTGTTGAGACTGCTAGATCTAGTAAACTTAATGATGATCTTCAGCAGAAGCAAACAGAGCTAGATAATATGCAGTCTAAGTATGATTCCCTAGTAGATCGCAATCAACAATCGGAACAATACATTGCTGAATTGGAGAGTCGAGCCACTCCTTCCCTAAATCAGGTTGAGATTGATAGTATCCGGGCTGAAGCTGTGAAGGAGTATAGACTTTCTAAAAACTGCTTGAGGTAGAAGGAAGATTTCTCGGTGCCATATGTGAAGTATGGTTTTTCCTTGCCCGGTTTTGGTTGGAGAAGCATAGGGAAGGTGAGGAGTTCCCTGAGCTTCTATATACACCTGAAGCGATGTTATTTGAAGCCCCTGATTGGACCAAGTATGAACCTGATGCTGAGCCTGCTGACGAGGTCCTGAAGAAGGCTACACTGGATGATCTTGTGAACTTGGCCGATCCTTGGGAGCCTGTGAGCCCAGATAATGTTCCCGAACCCATTGTTGCCCTTGATGACCTGGATGGAGAAGTTCTATTACTTCCTAGTCACTAGCCCCTAAAATGCGAGGGTCTGACGGCGCCTGATCCCCAGCCACCAGATCGTGCAGATTGATTTATTTTTCTTTTTGAATATTTTGTCATTGAACTTATTCATACTCTTGAATTTATTCTCACTTGTAAAGATTTTCTTGAATTTATAAATAAAGTTTATCTGTTCATGCTTCATATTGCTTATAAAACATTGTTTATTTAACTTTTGCTATTATCACTTATCTACTTTTGTTATTATCACTTATCTGTGTACTTGTTTTACTTGTATGTTTATTTATCCGTGTATGCTCCCCAAATTCTTGATGGAAAGACATACTTTTAGAAAGAATTACATATATAAACATACATTTTTCTAATGCCTGACCACCATGACGCGAATGCGTCTTTGGTTCTTACGGCTAATACGTTTCCATCTCTTAGCCACAGTGACGTTGTTGCACCTCAGGCTCTTACGGCTTCTTCGTCCCTGGCCACAATGACGCTATTGCGCCTCAGGCTCTTATGGCTCGTTTGTCTTTTTATGCCTGGCCACAGTGACGCTATTGCACCTCAGGCTCTTACGGCTCGTCTGTCTATTTACGCCTGGCCACAGTCACGCTATTGCGCCTCAGGCTCTTACGGCTCGTCTGTCTTTTTACGCCTGGCTACAGTGACACTATTGCACCTCAGGCTCTTACGGCTCATCTGTCTTTTTACGCCTGGCCATAGTGATGCTATTGTGCCTCAGGCTCTTACGGCTCGTCTGTCTTTTTACACCTGGCCACAGTGATGCTATTTCACCTCAGGCTCTTACGGCTCGTCTATCTTTTTACGCCTGGTCACAGTGACGCTATTGCACCTCAGGCTTTTACGGCTAGTCTGTCTTTTTACGCCTGGCCACAGTGACGCTATTGCGCCCCAGGCTCTTACTGCTCATCTGTCTTTTTACGCCTGACCACAATGACGCTATTGCGCCTCAGGCTCTTATGGCTCATCTGTCTTTTTATGCTTGGCCACAATGACGCTATTACGCCTCAGGCTCTTATGGCTCATCTGTCTTTTTATGCCTGACCACAGTGACGTTATTACGCCTCAGGCTCTTACGGATCATCTGTCTTTTTACGCTTGGCCACAGTAACGCTATTGCGCCTCAGGTTCTTACAGCTCATCTGTTTTCTGTCACAAGATTTATATTCATAAAAGCCAAAGATATAATAGAGAAATAATTTGCATAATGATCAGATAATAGTATCTTGTGACAGTGCAAACAAATAATAATGCGAGAATATAAAAATCAAGAAAGAAGACATAATTGTTAATTCAAATACAATTTCAAATTATTCGAGTTCCATGTCTTTCCTATTTTCTTCCCTTGCAGAGTTTCTAGGATGCAGGTGTTGGGCCCAATCCTTCGTCTGATTTGATATGGACCTTCCCAATTAGCTCTGAACTTCTCGTCTTCCCTCAAGGCATTGGTGATGTGTGACTTCCTAAGCACCAAATCTCTATCGGATATCGGTCTATATTTTACCCGACTGTTGTAGTAGTTGGCCACCCTTTGATGGTAGGATGCCAGTCGGATAGCTACAGCCTCTCTATACTCATCAAGCAGATCCAGGTTTTCCCTTAGCCCTTGTGAATTCTTTTTTTCACTAAAGGTACCACCCTGGATGACAGTGCTCCAATTTCCACGGGAATCAATGCTTCAGTGCCGTATACAAGGCTAAACGGCATTTCTCCAGTTGATACTCGACTTGTAGTACGATATGCCCATAAGACACTAGGTAACTCGTCCACCCATGCTCCCTTAGCTTTGTCCAGTTTGGTCTTCAACCCATGAAGGATGGTTCGATTGCTGACTTCGGCCTGTCCGTTAGCTTGAGGATATGATACAGAAGAAATTCTTAGCTGAATGTCAAGGCGCTTACAGAATTCACGAAAGGCGTCACAATCAAACTGCTTTCCGTGGTCAGCATTTAAGATAAATGTGATCCCGAATCGGCAGATAATATCTTTTCACACTATTGCTTCAACTTTCTTCTCTGTGATTGTAGCTAAAGGTTCGACCTCAATCCATTTTGTAAAGTAATCGGTAGCTACCAATAGAAACTTTCTTTGACCCGTAGCTAATGGGAAGGGCCCTAGAATGTCTAACCTCCATTGTGTAAAAGGAGTTGGTTGTACCGTACTCTAGAATGGAGCCATTGGGGCCGTTGTTATCAGTGCAAACCTTTGGCACTTGTCACACCTGCAGGCTTTATCCATCGTATCTTTTTTCAACGTCGACCAATAGAATCCCGATCGCAATATCTTAGAGGCAAGGGCTCTAGCTCCTAAGTGCTTACCACAAATACCTTCATGTACCTCAGCTAAGACATAGTTTACTTATTCTGGCCCCAGACACTTTAACAAAGGCGATGAATACCCCCTTTTTGTACAGTTCGTCGTTTATCAGTGTGAATTTTGCCCCTTGTATCTTTAAGAGACGAGCATCTTCCTTATCTTGCGGGAGCGCACCTTCAGTGAGATACTGTTTAAATGGGGTTCTCCAATCGTCCCCCACTTCGACTTCTTCGATGTTAGGCCACTCAAGTCTCTCTACCTTCACCATTTTTCCTTTGGTTTCATTAGAGGAAGCTAATTTAGACAATGAATCTGCATGTGTGTTTTCAGATCGATTAATTTGTATCAACTGGAAGTTTTCGAAAGTTTGAGCCAGAGATTGGACTTTCTTTAGATAAGGGACCAGCATTGACTCTCGGATCTCATATTGTCCATTGAACTGGTTTACCACCAATTGAGAATCACTATGCACCACTAGGTGGTGGACTTGCAACTTCTCTGCCAGCTTCATTCCAGCAACCAAAGCCTCATACTCTGCTATATTGTTTGAACTAGGAAACCTAAACCGCAAAGAATATTCTAAGGATCTCCCTTCTGGTGATATCAAGACTATACCAGCCCCACTACCATTTGCACTTGATGCTCCGTCAACATACAGTAACCACAGCCGAGTTTCTTTTTCAATGTTGCCCCTTGGGCTAGCACATTCTACTATAAAATCTGCTAAAACTTAGCCTTTGATATCCTGCCTGGGTTGAAACGTGATATCATACTCTCAAAATTTCACTACCCATTTCACCAATCTCCTTGAATGTTCAGGCTTCTGAAGGATTTACCTTAATGGTTGATCTGTCTAGACAGAAATGGAATGTGCCTGAAAATAAGGACGCAATTTACGAGAGGCCATCACAAGGGCCAGTGCTAGCTTTTCGGCTAGCGGATAACGGGTCTTCGAGTCTAGCAATACCTTACTCACATAGTATATGAGACGGTCCACTATTTCATCTTTCTTCAGTAGGATCGCACTGACGACGAATTCACCGACTCCCAAGTACATATACAATCGTTCTCCTTCCGAAGGCCTTGTTAACAAAGGTAACTACTTCAAATATTCTTTCAGGTCTTCAAAAGCTCTTTGGCAATCATCTGTCCACTCGAAATTCCTTCCGCCTCGTAGAGTTTTGAAGAACGGCAAGCTCCTTTCTGCATATTTTGATAAGAAACGGTTCAGAGCTGCTATTCTGCCTGCCAATCTTTGGACTTCTCTCACTGTGGTTGGTGGCTTCATATCTACAATCACCTGTACCTTTTCAAGGTTTACCTCAATACCCCTGTTGGTGATCATGAACCCCAAGAACTTCCTCGACCTAACTCCAAATGAGCATTTGTTGGGATTTAGCTTCATATTGAATTCCCTCAACACATCAAACACTCTGAACATCTGATGAGCGTGAGACTCTCCTGCTCTGCTTTTGATAATCATATCATCCACATAAGCTTCCCTAGTGTTTCCCAGAAGATCTTTGAATACTTTGTTCATCATCCGCTAATATGTGGCTCCAACGTTCTTTAAACCGAATGGCATCACCCGATAAGAGTATGTTCCATCGTCGATTATAAAAGAAGTATTCTCTTCATCTTCTGGATGAAGCATAATCTGATGATACCCGGAGAAAGTATCTAAAAAACTGAGGAGTTCATACCCAGACGTTTCATCCACAAGCCTATATATCCAGGGCAGAGGGTACGAATCTTTGGGGCAAGCTTTATTCAAATCAGTGAAATCCACACACATTCGCCATTTCTCATTGGATTTTTCACCATTACTACATTGGCCAACCACTCAGGGTAGTAGACCTCTCTAATAAACTCGGCTTCTAAGAGTTTATTAACTTCTTCAGTGATCGCATTTTTTCTTTTCGGGGTAATTTCTCTTCTTTTGTTTAACAGGCTTATGTCCGAGTGAAACATTAAGCCTATGGCAAATCACTTTTGGATTAATCCCGGGAATATCAGCTGAGGTCCAAGCAAAAACATCCGAGTTTCTATGTAGGCATTCTGCTATCTCCCTCCTTGTTTGTTCATCCAGTTGAGTCCCTATGAATGTCCTCTTCTCTTTATCCGTCTTAACTAGCTCAATGGCTTCTGTTTCCTCAACATGCTGAGGCTTAGGAGGGTCATCTAGATCTGAGAATTTCAGACATATTTAGTGATGTAATAATAAATTGAAGTGTAATTTATTGAGCTAAGTGAATTGTGAGAATTATAATTGGAGATTTATATGTTAAGTGTGTAAAATAAGCATGAAGTAGGAGGACAGATCGATCTGGGAGAAGGAGAGATCGATCTGGTGAGTTAAAAATGACGAGGAAGGAGGAATTTGAGGAGCAGATCGATCTCCAATGGAAGAGATCGATCTCCAAATGATTCTGTTTGAGAAAGGATCGATCTCATGAGGAAGAGATCGATCTCCAAACGATTCTGTTTGGGGAGAAGATCGATCTCTTTAGGAGCAGATCGATCTCATAAAGCCATAAAGAGATTGATCTCACCCCTCGACAGATCGATCTCCTAGGCATAAAATTGCCCAGATCGTCCCCAAATTTCAAACGCAGATCGATCTCATCAAGAGGCAGATCGATCTCCTACCTCCAGTCTATATAAGGAACCCGTGTTTTCTCCTGAAATTTCACTTTCTCTCTCTTCCAACCCTCATTTTTTCGAAAACCTAACTTTCTCACTCATCCAAATCACCCATTTTCGGTCGAATCAGCTGTTGTGGTAAGAAGGAAAGTTGTTCCTCATCAAAAGGAGAACAACATACTTGGAAATCGAAGGACGAATCGGATCGAGGCGTGAGTTGTGCGTCTCACAAGCTTTGGGTAATTTCTAAACCTCGATCTTGATATTTGAGCTGATTTTGATGATATTGGTGGTTGTCATTGTGTTGAAATAGCTGAGAAATGATTAGGGATTGATGAAATTTCAATGTGGTTAGAGTGATATGATATTTAGCGATTTTGGTAATTTTAGGAATTTTGAGCTATAAATGGAAATATAGACAATGTGGAGAATTAGCCTAGATAATTGGCATGAGAAATGTAGGGCATTGAGATATTGTGAATAAGGTTGTAGTTTAGGGTTGAGTTACGAGAATCAAGGGATTTGAGGTGTTATGAGCAATTATGCTCGATTTTGAGAATTGAGGTTGATGTGATAATTGAGTATTGATGTTTTAACATCGTTTGGACAGCTCGGGAGTTCCAGAGTGGAATGCGAGGCTAGTCCGTGATACGGGAAAAATGATTGCACTATACGAGGTGCAAAGAGGTAAGGGAAATCTAAACCATTTGTGTATGTGAATTGTAAACTATTTTAGCATGAATTGTGGTTTATAAAACAAGCATGTTGAGTTTTGTGTTGAGATCTAAACTGCACACGATTTTATAGCCGGTTGGAGCCCAATGTTTTATGAGTTTATAACTGGGCTCTACGTTAAGGCAATATTGAGATTTAAGAAATGTGTGCGTGTGCTTTGCCGGTTAGAACTCGGTTTTATTACGTTTTGTGTTGAGTACAAAACGATTTTCAAATGAGTTTTATGAGAGAAAAACCATCATGAGTTCTACGTGAAGGCAAACCTGTCTTATGTGATAAGACTTAGGTGTGTAGTTGTGAGTACACACCGGGCATTGCTCTGGTAGCATGTAAGCCCGATTTCTTCTCCGTTCTGGTAACGTGAGAATAACCTATTCTGTGGCTGTGCCACGTTGAGAAACCCCATTGGTGGCTGTGCCACGTTATACCCCATTGGTGGCTGTGCCACGTTGAGAAACCCCATTGGTGGCTGTGCCACGTTAAACCCCATTGGTGGCTGTGCCACGTTGAGAAACCCCATTGGTGGCTGTGCCACGTTATACCCCATTGGTGGCTGTGCCACGTTGAGAAACCCCATTGGTGGCTGTGCCACGTTATACCCCATTGGTGGCTGTGCCACGTGAGAAATTAAATCAGTGGCTTGCCACGTGTGTTTTGTGGCTATGCCACGTGAGAATTTAAATCAGTGGCTTTGCCACGTGTGTTTTGTGGCTATGCCACGCGAGAAATTAAATCAGTGGCTACGCCACGCGTGTTTAGTGGCTGTGCCACGTGCATTATTTTTACTGTGATTTTATCACGTATTTGAGAAAGCGTTTATCGCGTTGTTTTTACATGCTTTGTTAATGCTCTAGAGTGAGCCTTTTACTTCATGTTTTCACATGACTTGACACATGAGAGTGTCGTTTTGAGTATTTTCATGCTATGGTTTTCAAATGAGTTTCACATACAAATAAACCTTTTATGATGTGCATTTTGGTTTATGAAATGAGTTCCTTACCCCCTTTACTGAGCGATTTAGAAGCTCACCCTGTTTTTCTTTCCCCCTCAGAGTTCTTCAAGTGAAAAAGGATCTCCCTGCGACGTACGGAGTAGTGGCTAGTGGAAGATTCGAGCTCCAGGCCATATATTTTGTACTTTGAGGTATATTTTATATTTTCATGTACCCAGACTATTATTGTAATTGCAGACACTTGATGTATAACATTATATGGGATGTATTAGGATTAATTAACTTGAGATGGATTAATGTATATGATTCAATATACACTATATTATGATGAGATCCTGAGGAATGATAATTATGATGATGTATGACACTGCACAGGAATGCACCTTTAACTGTGAGTTAATGAGTAAAAAGTTTAAAATTTGCCCTATTTTCCGTATTTTTGGGGCGTGACAGAGTTTTCTTGGTATCAGAGCTTAGGGTGTCTAGTAGTGTCAGTGTCGGTTAAGTGAAATAGAATACATCCCAAGTGTCTGTAATAGTCTGGTCATGAACTGAAATTGAGGATTGAGATTTCAATCGATTGTGATATGTACGCGCAGGAGATGAGTTGAGATTGAGAATGAGTAAACGACGAGGTCGTTCGAGGAGGCAGGCAGAGTCCCCTCCACCACCTGTCCCACAACCAGAGAGTCCTAACTCTCGATTTAATCGGATTGAGACCGATGTGAGGCAAGATTTCGAGCAGATGGCAGCGTTATTCGTGCAACACTTTGGAGTTAATGCCTCGGATACTACCCCTACACCACCATAAGGACCTCCCATACCCCCAGTGCCTCCCGTCGCCCAACATGAGGATAGAAGTATGGTCCGACTAAGAGATTTTCTGAAGATGAATCCACCCGCATTTAAGGGAAAGAAGGATCCTACAGAGGCTGAGGAGTGGTTGACGGAATTAAGAATTATATTTGATATCCTGGGGTGCGCCGCTGCTGAGAGGGTCAGCATGAGTGCTTATATGCTGAAGGGGAGAGCTCAAGATTGGTGGGGTACTACCCAGGGTATTTTGATGTCCCACCATGGTGTGATTGGTTGGGAAGAGTTTCGACAGCTTTTAGGACCCAATATGTACCACGGGCCGCTCAGAGAAAGAAACAGGCCGAGTTTTTGAGTTTGGTACAGGGTGATATGTCTGTGGATGACTATGAGAGCCAATTCACAGCGCTATTGAGATATGACCCAGAGACCTTCAAGAGTGAAGAGCTCCGCACAGAGAAGTTTGTGTATGGGTTGAAGCCCGTCATCAGAGATAGATTGATAGGGCTATGTATTACCGAGTTTGGAGATGCTCTGAGACGAGCACAAGAGATTGAAAGAGGGATTGAGATGGTACAATCCCAGAATGAGCTCAGAGCGGTGAGTAGAGATAAGGGTAAGAGGCCAGCACTTTTTCAAACAGAGGCTCGGAGAGGTTCCTTCAGGAGAGGAAGAATTGAGGTACAGAAGGACAGATTTGAGAGACCCAGAGCCTATCCTATTATCAAGGAGACCCCTCGATATGTCAGGCCGGAGACAAGGTTTTGCAGAGATTGTGGTCGAATGCATGAGGGAAGTTGTACTGGGTCGATCCATGGATTTTTTAGATGTGGTGACATGGGTCACAGAGTGAAGGACTGTCCCCAACCTCAGATACCACATGCTCCGGAGCCCGCTAGACAACAGCCTCAGAGAGTGGACCCCCAGAGACGGGCCACTGCGGCAGAGAAAGGGAAGAAACCTGTGGCACAGGGACGTGTGTTTGCCCTGGATAAGGAGACCGCAGACACTTCGACAGAAACTATAAGAGGTACACTCTCTGTCTGTAATTATGAGGCTCATGTGTTGATTGATTCAGGATCCACGCATTCGTTTATTTTTGAGCATTTTGCATGTATATTAAACTTGAAGTTTGAACCTCTAGAATATATACTACATGTAAATACCCCTATGCGTGAATCCCAGAGAACTGAGTTAATCTGTAGAGGATGTGAGATAAAGGTGGGAGATAAAGTGATGTTAGCAGATCTAATCATGTTGAATATACATGGGTTTGATGTAATTTTAGGGATGGATTGGTTGGCAACCAATCGAGTGAGTTTAAACTGCTACACTAAGATTGTAACTTTCTCCCTACCTGAACCTTACAGTGTACGGTTGAGATGTTGAGGAAATGTATATGTGGAATTCTAGTAAGTAATTTGAGAATTTTAATATGATTTTGGAGAATATTAAATATGATTGTTCATGTGAAGGTTATGAGACACTCATCTCAGACGATGAGCGAGAACATCCGAGGATTGAGGATATACCTGTGGTATGTGAATTTCTGGATGTTTTCCCAGATGAATTGCCAGGTTTACCACCAGAGAGAGAGCTGGAGTTTACCATTGATTTGGTACCAGATACTCAGCCGATCTCTAAACCTCCCTACAGAATGGCATTAGTGGAACTCGAGGAATTGAAGAGACAACTACAGGAGTTATTGGATCAAGGGTTCATTAGACCCAGTGTTTCACCGTGGGGAGCGCCAGTACTATTTGTTAAGAAGAAGGATGGTAGTCTCAGATTATGTGTAGACTACCGGTTGTTGAATAAAGCCACGGTGAAGAACAAATACCCACTACCCAGGATTGATGATCTACTTGATCAGTTGAGAGGGGCATCAGTCTTTTCTAAGATTGATTTGAGATCGGGCTATCACCAATTGAGGATCAAGGAAGAAGATATTCCAAAGACGGCCTTCAGGACAAGGTATGGCCATTACGAATTTCTGGTGATGTCCTTTGGATTGACGAACGCCCCTGCAGCATTTATGAGATTGATGAACGAGGTGTTTAGAGACTATCTGGATAAGTTTGTGATAGTCTTTATTGATGATATCCTGGTGTACTCTCGGTCGTATGAGGAGCATGCACAGCATTTGTGGTTAGTACTTCAGATACTCCGAGATAAGCAATTGTACGGAAAGCTTAGTAAGTGTGAGTTTTGGCTGAACCAGATAGCTTTCCTTGGGCATATAGTCTCAGAGGAAGGAGTATCAGTGGATCCAAGTAAAATAGCAGCTGTGCTTAATTGGGAGAGACCGAGGACAGTTACTGAGGTACGAAGCTTCCTTGGTTTGGCAGGGTATTACAGAAGATTTGTGGAAGGATTTTCAAGGATTGCCGCCCCTTTGACTAAGCTCACGCGCAAAGAGACTCCATTTATATGGACTGATCAATGTGAGCTCAGTTTTCAGGAATTAAAGAAGAGGTTGACAGCGGCACCTGTGTTAACTATTCTTGAGGGATCAGGAGGATTCTCAGTGTATAGTGATGCGTCTCATCAAGGATTGGGGTGTGTGCTTATGCAGCACGGAAGGGTGGTCGCATATGGATCGCGACAGCTGAAAGACCATGAGCGGAATTACCCCACGCATGACTCGGAGTTAGCCGCTGTGGTATTTGCTTTGAAGATCTGGCGACACTACTTATATGGGGAAAGATTCCAGATCTTCACTGATCACAAGAGTTTGAGATATCTCTTTGATCAGAAAGAGTTAAACATGAGACAAATGAGATGGATGGAACTCCTTAAGGATTATGACTGCGAGATTCTTTATCATCAGGGTAAGGCGAATGTGGTTGCTGATGCCTTGAGCAGGAAGAGTATGATATCTGTTATGATGATCAGGGAATGGGATTTGTTAGAGTAGTTCGCCGAACTTCGGATCAGAGTTAAAGAGGTAGAGACTGAATTTTTGGCTAGCCTGCGAATAGAGCCCAGGATCATGGATCAGATTAGAACTGGGCAGCGCAGTGATCAGAGATTGATAGATATGGTTAGCCAAGCTGAGCAGAGTTCGCAGTCGGATCTCACCATCAGTGAGGATGGATTATTGAGGTTCAGAGGACGGATTTGTGTACCGGACGATGATACCCTGAAGAGACAGATACTGAGAGAATCCCACTGCTCGCTATACACCATGCACCCAGGGAGTACTAAGATGTACCGAGACTTGAGAAAGGTGTATTGGTGGAGTGGTATGAAGCGAGATGTGGCAGAGTATGTGGCCAGGTGTTTAGTATGCCAGCAAGTGAAAGCTGAGCATCGGAAGCCCGGAGGACTACTACAGCCCTTACCTGTACCTACATGGAAATGGGAGCATGTCACTATGGACTTTATTATGGGTTTACCGAGGACCCGGAGAGGTCATGACGCGATATGGGTCATTGTAGATAGATTGACCAAGAGTGCCCACTTCCTTGCCATCAAGAGCACAGATACTGTAAATGCCTTAGCTGAACTATATGTCAGCGAGATAGCTAGATTACATGGGGCTCCAGTGAGTATTACTTCTGATAGAGATTCCCGATTTACTTCCAGATTTTGGACCCAGTTTCAGGAGTCCATAGGATCTCGATTGAGTTTTAGTACCGCCTATCATCCTCAGACAGATGGTCAATCAGAGAGGACTATTCAGACCCTGGAGGATATGTTGAGGGCGTGTACGATGGATTTTAAGGGATCATGGGATGATCACCTGCCCCTAGCAGAGTTTGCATACAATAACAGCTATCATGCGAGTATTGGAATGACACCTTTTGAGGCTCTATATGGTAGGAGGTGTAGATCCCCTGTAGCTTGGGAAGAAGTCGGTGACAGAAAGATAAATGCTCCCGAGCTTGTTGAGCAAGCCGTACAGAGTGTGAAACTCATATGTGAGAGATTACGGGCTGCACAAAGTAGACAGAAAAGCTACGCGGATGTGCATAGACGGCCACTCGAGTTTGACGTTGGTGATGCAGTATTTCTGAGAGTATCACCGAGCAACGGTATCATGCGATTTGGGAAGAAAGGGAAATTGAGTCCTCGATACATAGGACCATTCGAGATTCTTGAGAGAGTGGGAGAGGTAGCTTACAGATTAGCATTATCCCCACAGATGTCCGGAATACACAATATTTTTCATGTATCTATGTTGAGGAAGTACCACCCGGACCCTTCTCATGTTATAGAGTATGATGAGATGGACATACAGGAGGACATGAGCTACACTGAGGAACCCGTCTGGATTCTCGATAGAAAGGAGGAGGTACTGAGAACCAAGAGCATCCCATTAGTGAAAGTTTTGTGGAAACATCACTCAAGGGAAGAGGCAATGTGGGAACTAGAGAGCCTCATGAAGGAGAAATACCCCCATCTATTTTGACTAGTTGAGTTGAATTTGGAGGACCAAATTCTTTTTAAGGTGGAGAGGATGTGAGATCTGAGAATTTCAGACATATTTAGTGATGTAATAATAAATTGAAGTGTAATTTATTGAGCTAAGTGAATTGTGAGAATTATAATTGGAGATTTATATGTTAAATGTGTAAAATAAGCATGAAGTAGGAGGACAGATCGATCTGGGAGAAGGAGAGATCGATCTGGTGAGTTAAAAATGACGAGGAAGGAGGAATTTGAGGAGCATATCGATCTCCAATGGAAGAGATCGATCTCCAAATGATTCTGTTTGAGAAAGGATCGATCTCATGAGGAAGAGATCGATCTCCAAACGATTCTGTTTGGGGAGAAGATCGATCTCTTTAGGAGCAGATCGATCTCATAAAGCCATAAAGAGATCGATCTCACCCCTCGACAGATCGATCTCCTAGGCATAAAATTGCCTAGATCGTCCCCAAATTTCAAACGCAGATCGATCTCATCAAGAGGCAGATCGATCTCCTACCTCCAGTCTATATAAGGAACCCGTGTTTTCTCCTGAAATTTCACTTTCTCTCTCTTCTAACCCCCATTTTTTCGAAAACCTAACTTTCTCACTCATCCAAATCACCCATTTTCGGCCGAATCATCTGTTGTGGTAAGAAGGAAAGTTGTTCCTCATCAAAAGGAGAACAACATACTTGGAAATCGAAGGACGAATCGGATCGAGGCGTGAGTTGTGCGTCTCACAAGCTTTGGGTAATTTCTAAACCTCGATCTTGATATTTGAGCTGATTTTGATGATATTGGTGGTTGTCATTGTGTTGAAATAGCTGAGAAATGATTAGGGATTGATGAAATTTCAATGTGGTTAGAGTGATATGATATTTAGCGATTTTGGTAATTTTAGGAATTTTGAGCTATAAATGAAAATATAGACAATGTGGAGAATTAGCCTAGATAATTGGCATGAGAAATGTAGGGCATTGAGATATTGTGAATAAGGTTGTAGTTTAGGGTTGAGTTACGAGAATCAAGGGATTTGAGGTGTTATGAGCAATTATACTCGATTTTGAGAATTGAGGTTGATGTGATAATTGAGTATTGATGTTTTAACATCGTTTGGACAGCTCGGGAGTTCCAGAGTGGAATGCGAGGCTAGTCCGTGATACGGGGGAAACGATTGCACTATACGAGGTGCAAAGAGGTAAGGGAAATCTAAACCATTTGTGTATGTGAATTGTAAACTATTTTAGCATGAATTGTGGTTTATTAAACAAGTATGTTGAGTTTTGTGTTGAGATCTAAACTGCACACGATTTTATAGCCGGTTGGAGCCCAATGTTTTATGATTTTATAACTGGGCTCTACGTTAAGGCAATATTGAGATTTGAGAAATGTGTGCGTGTGCTTTGCCGGTTAGAACTCGGTTTTATTACGTTTTGTGTTGAGTACAAAACGATTTTCAAATGAGTTTTATGAGAGAAAAACCATCATGAGTTCTACGTGAAGGCAAACCTGTCTTATGTGATAAGACTTAGGTGTGTAGTTGTGAGTACACACCGGGCATTGCTCTGGTAGCATGTAAGCCCGATTTCTTCTCCGTTCTGGTAACGTGAGAATAACCTATTTGTGGCTGTGCCACGTTGAGAAACCCCATTGGTGGCTGTGCCACGTTATACCCCATTGGTGGCTGTGCCACGTTGAGAAACCCCATTGGTGGCTGTGCCACGTTGAGAAACCCCATTGGTGGCTGTGCCACGCGAGAAATTAAATCAGTGGTTTTGCCACGTGTGTTTTGTGGCTATGCCACGTGAGAAATTAAATCAGTGGCTTGCCACGTGTGTTTTGTGGCTATGCCACGTAAGAATTTAAATCAGTGGCTTTGTCACGTGTGTTTTGTGGCTATGCCACGCGAGAAATTAAATCAGTGGCTACGCCACGCGTGTTTAGTGGCTGTGCCACGTGCATTATTTTTACTGTGATTTTATCACGTATTTGAGAAAGCGTTTATCGCGTTGTTTTTACATGCTTTGTTAATGCTCTAGAGTGAGCCTTTTACTTCATGTTTTCACATGACTTGACACATGAGAGTGTCGTTTTGAGTATTTTCATGCTATGGTTTTCAAATGAGTTTTACATACAAATAAACCTTTTGTGATGTGCATTTTGGTTTATGAAATGAGTTCCTTACCCCCTTTACTGAGCGATTTAGAAGCTCACCCTGTTTTCCTTTCCCCCCAGAGTTCTTCAAGTGAAAAAGGATCTCCCTGCGACGTACGGAGTAGTGGCTAGTGGAAGATTCGAGCTCCAGGCCATATATTTTGTACTTTGAGGTATATTTTATATTTTCATGTACCCAGACTATTATTGTAATTGCAGACACTTGATGTATAACATTATATGGGATGTATTAGGATTAATTAACTTGAGATGGATTAATGTATATGATTCAATATACACTATATTATGATGAGATCCTGAGGAATGATAATTATGATGATGTATGACACTGCACAGGAATGCACTTTTAACTGTGAGTTAATGAGTAAAAAGTTTAAAATTTGCCCTATTTTTCGCATTTTCGAGGCGTGACATTCTGCTATCTCCCTCCTTGTTTGTTCATCCAGTTGAGTCCCTATGAATGTCCTCTTCTCTTTATCCGCCTTAACTAGCTCAATGGCTTCTGTTTCCTCAACATGCTGAGGCTTAGGAGGGTCATCTATATACAAAGTCTCATTTCTCTGTACTCTTTTGCAGGCAGTAGAGGCAATATAACATGTGCGAGCCCTTTTTCGATCTCCTCGTACTTGCTCGACTCCGTTGGGAGTAGGGAATTTCATTAGTAAGTAGTAAGAAGATATCATCGCCCTCATATCATTTAATATAGGCCTTCCCAAGATCATATTGTAAGCAGCTGAGGTCGACCTTACAACCATGAACAATACCTGTCGAGTCACATCCTTTGGGCTTTCCCCTAGAGTCACAGACAACTCTATAAACCCGACGACCTTCACCTTCTCGCCCGTAAATCCATACAATGGCGTCATAACGAGTCTTAATCTATCCTTGGATACATTCATTTTCTCAAAGCAGTTCTAATAGATTAAGTTCACCGAACCTCCATTATTGACTAGGATTCTGCTCACTGGATGTTTTGCCACCACCACTGATATCACCATTGGGTCATCATGAGGCATGATGATATCACCTCTGTCTGTCGGAGTAAACATAATGGGCTCTTCATCTATCTTTTCCTCCATTACAGCATGAATTTGATACGCTTGTCTCGCGTAACTTTTACGAGAAGCAGAGGAACTCCCTGCCATCGATTCTTCCCCTGCAAAAACATTTATAACCGAGCCGGTAGGTTCATTATCCAGCCAGTTGTCTCGGGGGTCAGGCCTAGCTACTTCATTTCTTGGCCTATTTCTCCAATTATCATTATTTTGTCTATTCTGCGGATGATCATTCCTTCGATCTCGTGGAGGATAACAGGGCCTTTCACTTCTCCACAGGAAGCGGTTAATTTTCTCATCTCTAGCCAGCCTCTCTAACTGATCCATCAGATCTCTGCATCTTTCAGTAGGATGACCATGGGCGGTATGAAATTCACAATAAGCATCAAGATTTCGGCCCATATCTCCAATCTTCTTTTTGGGGAACTCCAGCAGTCCAGTCCCCTCAATAGCGACAAGTATTGCTGTGCGAGGTTCATTTAGTCTGGTATAGTTTTCATACCTTAGTCTAGGGGCCTTGTCTAATCCGACGGGTCTCAAAGAGCTTCTTTCAGGTACATCTCTCTCTCTCTTTTTCTTCCTTCCCTTACTTCTCAGGACTATACCATCTTCATTACTTCCTCTTAAGCCACGTATTTATTAGCTCTAGCAAACTGTAAGACCCAAAAAGTCGGTGTCATTTTTAAGAAATTGTTATTTGTAAATATGAATTAGTGTAATCTTGATCAATAAAAAAATAATTAAATTCCAGGTCCAATTGATCAAGATATGAATTTATTTAATATTTTCAAAATTTTTTCTCGAAAAATGAGCCTAAAAATAGTGGAAAAATATACCAAAAAAGTAAAATCGGATTGATAAATTCATTTATGGACTAAATGAATTTAATATGAATTTTTGGGATATTTTAAGATTTTTATTATTATTTTAAAAATAAAATAATAATAAAAATATATTATATAAAAAAATCTGTTAAAAAAATTGAAAAAAAAAAGAATTGAAAAAAAACGGAATGAAAAAAAAATAGAAACGAAACGCGAAAAACAGGGAGGAAACCGATCCTCCCTTGTTTTCCTCTCACCGGCGAGGCTGAGGGACTCGCCAGCGGCCAAGGCACACCTGGAATTGCCGTCGGCGAGGAGATCGAAGGAGGGAGAGCCGCAGGAGAGAAGGGGAGATTCGGCGGCCACCTACGCCGATCGACCCCAGTCCAGGCCAAAAGAAGGCTCCCCAGCCCGAGCCGAGCTAATTGGCGGTGGAATTGCATCGGGAACCGACCGTCAGCGCCGGCAACGGCGAAATGGCCACTGAACTGGTTCGGACCGATTCAGTGTGAAAGGGACTGAACCGGTCCGAACTGATTCAGGAGGAGAGAGAAAAAAGAAAAAAAATTTGGGATTTCATCGGACTTCGAGTAAGTCGATACGAGGTCAAAAGTGACCGATTTAATTTTCGATAAATTTATTTAAATTGTATTTAATCAAAAATTGACCCGGATATTGATAGACCCAATGAGTCGATAAACTCTGATGAAGGGAATTAATACGTGAAAAAACGAGCTTAATACGGATTAAGGCCCGATTAAAGTATTTAGGCCCATTTAGAGTAAACGGGCCCAATTAAGTGAAATGAACTGTATTAAATGTGTAATACAGTAGGAAACGTGAAATTAATCCAGTGAATGGTTAAATGCAGCTCCAGAGTCATATTGAGAGTTGACCGGACTGCGAGATTTGGACAGTACAGAGGAAGAGAGGTCACACTACGTGATCCGAGGTAAGAGATCTATGGGAGCTATTAGAGATAGCTGTACGTATTTTCATCGTCGTTTACGGTTAATTAAATTTCGTATAGAGTATAGATATGAAATTTTTGGATAGTACCCAAATATGGAAAAATTACGAAAATACCCTTAAACTCAGGAATTTTAGAAATGCATAAAGTGCATGCAATCCATGTTTTTCTATGTGAAAAATAGATTTTTGTGAATCTGAAATGATAGACTGGCTCATGATTTGACTGTATGCATTAACTTGCACGTTTTTCTAAACTGTGATTTGATTGACGAGTGAATTGATGAGATGTTACCCTCTCACTCTGTTTTGTACCGTTTTGCATATTACACTCGGTTTTGAGTACCACTGTGGTGGAAAATAGAGCCAGCTGTCTATTTTGTGTGTGTGAAATTGTGTTGGAGCTATGATGAGATCTGTGAATTTATCCAGATCCGCTCCCACTTGATTTTGGTATTGCATATGTACAGACCGTGCTGGAGCACTGCTCGCACTGGATTCTGTTGTGATTTGTGATTGAGATCGTGCTGGAGCCCTCGTGTTGACTATGTGTCACACTGACTTGCTCGCACTAGATTTGAGACGACAGGCTATGGTTGATAATTTATTTGGTTGGGGTGGTGAGCTTTTGACTCAGGCACCTACAACTGTGTGGTAATTGTATTGTGATTCACGGAGTACATCGTACCGTGTAGAGAACATGGAGTACACTGTACCGTGTAGAGAACATGGAGTACACTGTACCATGTAGAGAACATGGAGTACACTATACCGTGCAACTATGGGATGTGAGGATTGCGTCTTTGGACTCGGGCATGCTGTGTCATTGCTCTGATTTGTGATAGTCCTTAGATAGGAGCCGATGGATAGACTAATCCCCTCCTCGGACTCAGAGACACCCTGGCACACCTGATCCGTGATAGCTTGTGGGTTTCAGACTTTGGCCAATTGTTCCTTTGGATTTGTGTGGAAATCCCTGCCTAGTCTCATCTGTTTTATTGGTTTCGGTGATGAAACTAATTGTGATTTGATTTCTGTGATGAAACCATTTGAAATGATAATATGATTTAAATGTGAGTTTCAATACTGAACACAGAAATATTTTACTCTGAATGAGTTTTGATATTCAGTTTTTGGGCAGTAAATTGCTATGTGTTTTATTATAATGGTTTCATGAATGCCATGAGTTTTTCGGCATAAACCATGCATCATGAGCATCGTAGATAGTTTGATTATCTATTTGCTTTCATATATTAATGCGAGTGTTTTGAAAAGTAAATGTATTTGTTTTACGAGATGATAAAACATGCATTATGAGCATCGTAGATAGTGTGGTTATCTACCTGCTTTCATATATTTCTTACTGAGCGCATTATGCTCATCCCTTTATTTTTTCCACCTCTACAGAGCATTTCAGTAGAGTGTATAAGCTGCGTCCGTCCTGTGATCTTTTACACACAGCTATCCAGCAGCATCAAGGTATGCACACATGTACTTTTTGTATCTGAATAATAGTGTACAGTGATATAGTCATATTATATAGGGGATGTATATGTAAGTTAATGTAAACGAATTTTAAATTCTAAAATGATAATTTTATAAGCTTCTGCAATGTTAGTGCCTGTGACGAAAACATTACCTATTATGCATATATATATATATATAATATACGAAAACTGAGCGAGGGATATTGACTCATAGCCCAACAATTGAAATGTTGTAAGTTCGCAAAAAATTTGTAGTGATTTTTGAAAAATTGGGTCGCGACATAAACAAATCAAAAAGTGTCACTGGCTGATCAAGGGAGAGGGATTCTTGCAACTTCTCGGATTTCTTCCCTTGCAGCATTGCAGCCATGGCTACTCCCACTGGTAGATCTTTCACCTCTAAGGTTGCATCTCAGAAACGATCTACATAGCTCTTCAATGATTCTTTGTTCCCTTGTTTAAGGGTGAGCAGATAAGTAGCGTCCTTCTTCCGCTGGCTGTTGATTATGAAGGCTCTCAAAAATTCACTTCGTAACTAGTCGAAGGATGAGATAGAACCCTCATTTAACCCATTAAACCATTTTAGCGCATGCCCCGATAGTGTAAGCGAGAAGGCTCTGCACATGATTTCATCTTCCCATCCATGAAGCAACATGAGGGACTCATAACTCTGTATATGGTCGTATGGGTCTGCTTTGTCGGCGTAAGTAGTCATAGAAGGCATCTTGAACTTCTTCGACAATGGTTTGTCCATAATCTCTAGATTGAAAAGAACTCTCATTCTCTGACTGTCGTTGGGAGATACTAACTTCTTCATTTCTAGAATCCTCTCAACAACTTTCTCAACATTTTCTGACCCTCGAGTCGAGTGTGCTCCCTTCTCTTTGGCACTAGAAGAGTCTGAGTAGTAAGCACCCCTTCTTCCTCTGTTCCGGAGATTTTGCACACGGTCTGCTCCCCGGCTAAAGATCTCCTCCTCGTTCACAGTTTCCCGTCCTCTAGGAGCCTGCACTGTATCCTTTCTTCCTGCATCTCCCATTCCGTAATTCAACCTTGTACCTTCAAAATAGTCTTGGAGGTCATGACTATTCTGTCTCTGTCGCTCCCCAGATCCGTGGTCTTCGAAGTCACGCTCTAATTCTGTGGCAGAAGTCCTGATCTCCACGGCAGAGGTCTGTCGTCTGTACTCTGCGGTAGAGTTCTGCCTCCTTAACTCTGCGCTAGGGTATAGCTCCTGAATCCATGCGGCAGGGTTGGACTCTGTCAGATCTGCGGCAGTATTCATCTATCTCAGACCTGCGGCAGGATTCACCTCTCGCAGCCCCGCGACAGGGCGCCTCCTCAGAGCCGCAACATGGTTGTCCTCCAGACCTGCGACAGGGTTCATTCTCAGAGCTACGGCAATGTTCACCCTCAGACTTGCGACAGGGTTCACCCTCCGACATGCGGCAGTGTTATCCTCCAGACCTGCGGTAGAGTTCATCCTCAGACCTGCGGCAGGGTTCACCCTCAGACCTGCGACAGGGTTGTCCTCCAAAGCTACGGCAGGGTTCACCCTCAGACCTGCGGCAGGGTTCATCTCTCGAATCTCTGTGGCAAGATACTCCCTTAGAGATGCGACAGAGTTGTCCTCCAGTTCAGCGGTATAGTTTTGTATCAGGCCAACGGCAGTATTCTGTCCCCAATCTCCTTGTCCAGCATTCACCATTGTAGAGGGTTGACCTCTCTCGTAAGTCTGCCTCGGGACGTTCTCTCCTACCATCTGCTGCACTTCTGGAGGCAAGCTAAACTACGGCAGAGCATTTTTGAAGAAATTCACCATAGCCCTCAATGCTGTAGTGGCCTGCTCATTCTGACTATTTAAAGCCTCAAATTCGTCAAGGGAAACAGTGGCAACTCTGTTGCCTTCTCCATTCTGCTCTTGTCCTCTCTCCGGTCTAGCAAGAGGACTCACAGAATTCTCTTCTCCCAAATTTGCTGCTGTTTTTGAACGTGTTCTCACCATTTTGATAAAGAATCTGACTTTTTGTTCTGATTCCCACAGACAGCGTCAATTGTTGTTGCTCTCAACAACAATGAAATGATGCTGATGTGATCTTCTTTGTTGTCTTCTCCACGTGTATTAAAGATTCTGCAAAAATAGTAAAAGTCAGAGAGGCACAGGGATCTGTCCTTGCACGCGCACTCCAATGCTTAAGTCAGAAAACTGTTTAAGCAGAGTCTCAGTAAGCAAAATAGAGATTAGGATTCTTCTGATCATACCTGGGGGTATTTATATATATATCTCCGAGTTGCTTTGATGAGCTCAGGACTCATATTTGTGTGAGCCCTAAAATTTTATTATTTTGAGCCTTTTGTATTCTGAAGCCCATGCGTGTGACTGGGCTGGGAGTAAATTACCTCTATCAAGATTTGATGTCACAAAAAATTAGTTTATGTTTGACAGGGATAGTGATGACTCGAGTGTGTAGATAAGTAGAGAAAACAGAAACAATATGGTATTTAAAAGTAAAAAAAAAAAAATTGGTTTCGAAAAATTACATCAAAAAATTGTGAAGGTGTTAGAATCAAATTAAAAAAACCTTGTTGAAATCTGTGACCCTTTTCTGGGACGTTGTGAAGGGAATTTATGAACTTTGGGGGTGAAGGAAGTAGCTATGGGGAACTTGAAGAGGCCGTGAAATGCTATCCAGATGAACGAAAATTGCCATATTTGGCATATGGAAGTACATTTAAGATTAGCGTTGATAGTTAATGGATTCGGGGACTCTCATATATCCCTTTCAAGGTTTGGTTCTTAAAATCATTTTGTTGGTGGAGCAGACAAGAAACTTGTACCTATGTATCAGTTGAAAAATTGAACTTATCTTAGCCAAACTGCAATTAATGCAGAAATGGTTGTTTTAATGGTCAATCAAGCCGGCCCCTGGGAAACTTGTATATGACCCTTTTGTTGGCACAGAGATTATTCTTGTTTCTACAGCTCACTTTGGAGCAATGACAATGGTTTTGCATTCTCTTTCTATAGTCTGAACTATTCATTAACCCGATGCCTTTATCTTGGTAATCATAATAGCAACCTCTGTGCAGTAGCTTTGATTTAATGACAACTGCTTGAATTCGTTCAGGGTGCAGATATTGACATTAGAGTAGTGCGTGATGGACGTGACCTTGACCATAATGTCTAAAGCAACTTCAAACAGGTGAATGTGCTACATAAGAAGCAGTTCTGCACTTGTTTCATCCACCCGCAATAGATCTGCATGAGATATATGCTCATTTGCTACTTTCAGTAAGGATTGCCTACGCCAATTACTTTGTCGAGGGCAGATAACAACCTTCCTCCTTGGCGTCCAGGATTAAAGGAGGTAATTTCTTTTAAAGTTGCCTGCCTTTGAACATGTTAGCGTGATATGATATAGCTTGAGGAAAGGGGGCTCAAATTCCAAAGCTTTTGTGAAACACAAATAGTAGTTAATAAGTGATGGACAAAGCAACAATAAGTGTATAGAAATGATTATTTGTAATTTTAGAAGAGTAACGATTCAAATTTACGGACATTTTGATTGAACTATAAGTCGTTATTAGATCAAAATAAAAAAATCAGTCATTGGACTCCATGCAATCACTAATCAGGTGTGCATGAATGTCCCCGAATGGCTGAGGATAGGGGGTCAGTCTACCCATCAGACAGCAAGCAAACAACACTGTACGTCATACTCCATGTGCGTTCACACGGTATATTGTACTCTGTGAACCTCAATATTTGAAATCAACGAGATTAGAAGTGCCCGTCCTACGGGTCTTATCATCCGATCTCCAGTTATATCCATACTGAGTCTCCAAAATGCACGTGCGGGCATATCAATCAGTGTGACACACAGTCTACACGAGGCTCCAGCACAGCCTTATCAAATCACGTGCGAGGATCAGTGCAAGCTCACACGGCCCACACGACGTCTCCAAACACGGTTTTATGCACATCACAAAATCATAAACTAGTGCGAGTAAAACTCCAGCATGCATAAAACATATAGAGTTTAGTACGAGCAAAGCTCCAGCACTACTTTAATATCAAAACTGATAGATGGCTCGATGCACATAAGGGGCATACAAACCAACCTCAACCACGGAAGGTAGTACCCACTTGAGTGAGAAAAAATAATTCTCATCAAATTACTCATCAAAGACACAATTCTGAAAAACATGCAATTTAATGAAAATATTCAAATCGTGAGCCAGTCCATCATTTTAGTTTCATAAAACCTCATTTTCACATGTAAAATGTCAAGTTCATGCACGTTATGCATTTCCAAATTTTCCCATGTCTAGGAGTATTTTCGTAATTTTTTCATATTTGGGTACTATCCAGAATTTTCATATCCATACTCTATACGAAAATTTAAGTGTATGTAAACGATGATAAAAATACGTACAAATATCTCTAAGAGCTTACGAAATCCCTTACCTCGAAATGTGTCAACTGCGAATTTTAATTCTTGATCTCTCTGGATCACGCAGTCTAATTGACTCCGGACGTATCCTCGAGAGTCAAATCTTTCCTTGGTGGCACATAAGTCGAGATCCGCTCAAACTCGTACACGTCGCCTACCATTTTTTTTGTAGTATACTGCCGTACCGAGGTAACACTGAATTTTTTTTTTCAATTTTTTTCTTTCTCCTTTGACTGAATCGGTTTGAACCGGTTCAGGTGGATCTTTTGTCATTGCCGATGCTGTCGACCGGTTCTCGGGGTGGTTCGGCCACCTTTCGGCGCGCCTCGACCTGATGAAGCTTCGCCTGGCTTGGCTCGGCCTAAATCGACGTTGGTGCCGACAAATGTCTTTTCTCCTCGCGGCCTTCTCCTCAAAGATCGGCCTTCTCCGACAATCCTCACGACGCGTTACGTGCTTGGTCACTTCCTGGGTCGCCGGTCATCCCTAGTTGGTCACTTCTCGTGAGTTCTCGCCGGTCGTTGCTCGCCAGAGGTGAGTGCACAGAGGTCGGGTTTCGGTTTGTCGGGGTCCCTCTCGATGGTTTTCAATTTCTTTCTTTCTCTATATTTTTTTTTCGTTTTTCTCATTCTTTTTTTATATATATATTATATTATATTCAATATAATACAATCTATTTACCAAAATATATTAAAAAAATACACATAATAATACTACAATATCTTATAATAATAATAATAATAATAATAATAATAATAATAATAATAATAATAATAAAACAAATATTATTATTATAATATTTTATTCTCATAGTGTATTTTATACACTAAAATTTACACAACATTGTACATATATTTTATTTAATTTATTCTACAAAATATATGTACATTTTGTTTCATTTTATCGCATTTATTTATCCTCCGAAAATATATTTTTTCGATATTTTCGGGGTAAATTGTCAAATTGGATAATTTTCGGGTTATCACTTTCGGACTAACTTCCCTTCTTGGACTCCCTATATTTTTACGTTCTGAGTCCATATTTTCAATCGGTTTAACTTAATTTCATTCGGTTTATTCTAAATTTACCCAAGTTCTTATTTCGGTACTTTAAAACTTATCAGTACCCAATTTAATTATTTGTACTCGAAATTGTATTATTTCTTCTTTATTGATTAATATATCATATTTACACGATTAAAACGATATATTCATACGAAAATAATGCAGAGTTCAGGTCTTACATTTTCTCCCCCACTAAAAAAATTTGATCCTCCAAATTAGAACCAAATCAGTCATCGAACAGGTGCGGATACCTCTCACGCATCAGGCTCTCTAATTCCCACGTAGCTTCCTCAGAGGTGTGGTATTGCTAGAAAACCTTGACTAGAGGAATCATCTTAGACTGTAGTACTTTCTCCTTCCTATCTAATATCTGAATCGACTTCTCCACATACATCATATCCTCCTTGAGCTTCAATGGCTCTTATTGAATTACAAGTGCCGAATCCGAATGATATTTTCGATGCATGGAGATGTGAAAGACATTATGGATACCTGCTAGCTCAGAGGGTCACGCTAGCCTGTAGGCCTTATCTCCCACTCGGTCTAAGATCTCAAATGGTCTGATATAGCGAGGACTCAATTTATCTCTCTTTTCGAACCTCATAATACCTTAGGAGGGAGAAACTTTCAAAATACAGGTTCACCCACAGTGAATTCTAGAGGTTTACGCCTCGTGTTAGCATAACTTTTCTACCTGCTCTAAGTTGTCCTCAATCTATCACATATCAATTGGATATCCTCAAAAGCTTGTTTCACCAGATCGGAGCAAATATCTTTCGATCACCCACCTCTTCTCATCTAATGGAAGAATGACACCTGCGACTATACAACGCTTCATAAGGTGTCATTCTAATACTCGAGTGATAACTGTTGTTGTAGGCAAATTCGGTTAATGGCAAATACTCATCCCAGGAGCCTTTAAAGTCTATCACACAAGCTCGCAACATATCCTCCAGAGTCTGAATGGTCCTCTTTGACTGACCATCTGTATGTGGATGGAAAGCTGTACTGAAACTCAATCGGGTTCCCATAACTTCCTGAAAATGTCCCTAAAAGTGGGATGTGAAGCAGGAATCCTTATCAGAGACTATGCTCACTGGAACGCCATCTAGCCTCAAAGCCTCTCGTACATACAATTCCGCCAATCCACTCAGAGTATTCGTAGCTTTCATAGCTAGGAAGTAGGCTGACTTTGTCAATCGATCAATGATCACCCAAATAGCATCATGATTCCTTCTAGTCCTTGGTAAACTCATGATGAAATCCATGGTGAGATGCTCCAATTTCCATGTCAGTATAGGTAGAGGCTACAATAACCTTGCAGACTTTTGATGCTCTACCTTAACCTGCTGGTATACCAGACATCTAACAACATACACGACGATATCCCTCTTCATACCTGACCACCAATACAACTTTCCAGAGGTTCTGATATATTTTACCCAGACCTCAGATCAATCTTAGAAAATCTTATAACATGTTTCTCAGTTTTCTCTACCTGAGAAAACTGATAAGGGGCATACAAACCAACCTCAACCACGGAAGGTAGTACCCACTTGAGTGAGAAAAAATAATTCTCATCAAATTACTCATCAAAGACATAATTCTGAAAAACATGCAATTTAATGAAAATATTCAAATCGTGAGCCAGTCCATCATTTTAGTTTCATAAAACCTCATTTTCACATGTAAAATGTCAAGTTCATGCACGTTATGCATTTCTAAATTTTCCCATGTCTAGGGGTATTTTCATAATTTTTTCATATTTGGGTACTATCCAGAATTTTCATATCCATACTCTATACGAAAATTTAAGTATATATAAACGATGATAAAAATACGTACAAATATCTCTAAGAGCTTACGAAATCCCTTACCTCGAAATGTAAATACCGCAAATTTTCTGTGTTTAGATTAAACAAAAAAAAAATATATATATATATATATAGATGTAATTTTCTAAGAATGAAAATATAATTAAAAATATACCAATATATATATATAAATACAAATATAACATATACAATAAAAATATAAAATATTTATATATATAAATATAAATAGATATATATAAATAATATATATATGATAAAAATAAAAAAAATAATAATAAATAATAAAAAAAATTAATTAAAAGAAAAAAAAGAAAAAACTAAAAAAAAAAAAAAGGGATCGCGCGATTGTCGCGCGATCCCAAATAGAAAACCTTCCCCCCCTGTTCATCTTCTCTGTTACAGCCGCCGGCAACCCCTCCCACTGTTCATTCCACTGCCGGCCACACCCCTTCACGCCGACGATCCTTCCCTCACCGGTAGACGGAACCGGGCCCAAGTCAGCAACGATCTGCCTCCTTTCTCTTCCCCTTTTCGTTCGTCGAACCCGAGCCTTCCTCTCTCCTTTTTCGCTCGCCGGCGACTGAACCAGAAGACTGTCGGCAGCCTTGCGTTGCCCGGACTCCGAACTTCCTCCCCCTCCGACTGCCGGCCACCATTTCCCTTTTTCCCTCTTCCCCGCCTGGAAACGAAAACGGAAACAGAGAGGTCTTTTCTCTGTTTCGCGTTTTGCAGCAAACGGAGGAGACTGACGCCGGCCTTCCACTGAACCTGAGCCCGGCAACCTCCCATCGCCTGTCCTACCCCGTCCGGCCACCCTGTTCCGACGCCACAGTACATCTACAGTGGCAGTATACAAAAAAATATACCCAGTTGATATTCCTCATCCTTGTACCAGTTAATTCCTAGGTAAAAAAATCCGAATTTTATTTAGTTTAATGTATGTATAATTGTATTATGGAAGCATGATGTTGTAGGAATTAATTGAAATACAAGCATGTTTAGTGTAGATTAATTTGACAAAAATTGGAAAGATGAGAAGTAGAAATATATATAATGAATATTTATTTATTTAGGTACATGTACAAATAAGTCTATATAATAAATCGAGTATGCTAGTAATTGTACAAAAAATGTGTATATGCATATGTGATAAGGAAAAATGGAATACAATGATAATATATATAGGTATATATATATATATATATTTATTTATTTATTTAGGTGCATATACTTGTGGGGGTATGAAAGGTGAATGTGTGCAAGTATATGTATATACAAAGAATGTATATATATGAGATAGGAAACATGAAAACAGTAAAAGTATATTTATATATATACATATAGGAGTGTATATACATATAAATATGTATTTTTATGCGTGTATACATGTGGATGTATATAATAAAGGTGTATGTTAATACTTGTAGGAGCAAATATATCAATAGTGAATAAATATATAAACGTGCGTGTTGCCCTAAGGATATACAATAATACGTACACACGCAGTAGTGACGCTAGGTTACAATTTTAACGCAATTCGGACAATTCGTGTGGATAAGATGCTAAGTAAACGATTTCGGTGTAGGTGAATCGTAGAAAGGATTAAAGGAGGTACTAGGAGACGTCACCGTTCAAATTTGAGATACCCGATAAATCGAGGTAAGGGGTATTACTTAACTTAGTTCTGATGTTGCATTTATGTTCTCTGATAAATGAGTTTATGAAAGAGCATATGATTTGAAATGATTTATTAATGCGTTCATACTTGCGAAACTGTTTACAAAACATGATTTCGTCTTACAAAATGTTCGCTAGAACATCTATGTTTATGAAATAAACTTTCGAATTATGAAAATGCATGAAAGTTTTATGATGGCTTGAAAACCCATATTTACGCTTTGAAATGGAACTTTTGGCGTTTTCAAAGGTATTTACGAAAAAAAAAAGAAAATATGTTTTGAGACTTAGGCTTCATGCTTGGCTACTTCTCGTGGTGTTCCGGCTCCACCACTTGAGGTGCCGGTACGTAGGCCCCTTTAGCACTTGACTCGACCTGTGTGGAAGATGTCGTGCTACTGGTGGTTTATGATGATGTTTTGGTAGTATCTCGTGCCCGCGCAGCACGCAATTATGTTGCCCACACGGAGAGTGCCTTTGGTGCCCGTGTCCTAGCTATGTGCTAGTGAAAGTATGTAAGATGGATACTACCCATGTTTTACGAAAGAGCTGTACGACCCTGATCCAGTCTACAGCCCCCTTACCATGGCCATAGGTATGATGACTCTCCAATGGAGAATGACACGTATCGCATGACTTAGTTATAGCCTAGTTTCCTCGATTTTAACTATAAAATCGATTATGAGAAGTTTATGAAATGATTACGAAATATGCATGAGATGTTTATGAAATGATTACGAAATATGCAAGAGTTGTTTATGAAATGATTATGAAATATTCATGATATGTTTACGAAATGATTTATGAAATGTTCATGAAAATGATTAAGCATGTTAATGGTTTTATTGACACGCATGTTTTATGACGTTTATGCATGAAATGAAAATTTCTATATTTTATTTAGTTTCGTTCCATGAACTATTTCAAATACTTTTATATGTCAGAACTGTTTTAAGAGTACTATCTTACTGGGCTTTTTCCCAAAAGCTCACCCCTCTACCTTCAGATCATTTGCAGTGAATCTATAAGCGCTACCTGCCGCGTACACGACGTAAGCTGGTGGGAAGAGCTACCCTAAGCTACTTTTGTACACGTAAAAGGTATACATTTACATTTCCGTATCAGACATAATTGTACGCACAGACATATATTGGAATTATTAGTTGGGATGTAATTTTGTAAGGAACGATGTAAACATTACCACTTTGGGATTATATTTCGAGATTACTAGTATTAAATCGAAATAGATGCATTGTGTGGTAGAGATGGATTTGAAAAGTATGCTTGGTAGTTGTGGATATCTAGGATTGTGGAATACAATTGATTTGCAGATGGGTAGGCTTATATATAAGCCGTTATGCTGCCGAAATTTCTATCGGCAATATAAGTTAAAATATGAAAATCAATTATAAATCACGAGAAAAGAATTAGGAAAATGTTTCGACACTGTACAGGAATACAACCTAAGTGAATTGGAGAATAAGTGGGTGAATTAAATTCAAAAAAAAAAATTTATCTCGAGTTTTAAGGGTCAAGGGTCGTTACAGTTTTAAGTGGTATCAGAGCAAGGTTGTCTAGTACTGTCAGTGTCGAAAATAAGGATTAAATTACATCCCAATGTCTGTGCTTGTCTGGTTGTAGGTAATGTATACCTAATAACTTTAAGGTTTGATCTTTGAAATTACGCGCAGGTAGTAGATCACTGCATGATGAGAGGAAGACGCGGACGTCCTAGGAGGCAGGCTCAGCCACCTCCACCTCCTCCATCGGAGCCAGAGAGTCCTAATACTCGTATGGCTCAGCTCGAGCAGCGTTTAGAGCAGCGCCTTGAGCGAGGTTTGGAGTCGATTGCTGCCATGGTTGCCCAACACCTAGGGGCAAATGTTTCTGATTCAGCTGGCACCACACCAACTCCTGATCCAGTGCCAACTCCTCCACAAGCACCACCACCTCCTCCTCCACAAGTTCCTCCAGTACCTATGGCGCCTCAGCCTCCTGTACAGGCCCGGAGGGAGGAGAGAGATTTTGGTAGGATGAGAGATTTTTTGAAGATGAAGCCTCAAGCATTTAAGGGAATTAAGAACCCGGTAGAGGCTGAAGAGTGGCTGGTGAGCCTCGGGAAGATCTTCGATTTTCTGGGGTGTTCTGATGTTGAGAAGGTTTCCATGGCCACCTACATGCTACAGGGCCAAGCAGAGTATTGGTGGGGATCCACCAAGGTCCTTCTGACTGCTCAGCATCCGGTAATTAGTTGGGATGCATTCGCCACAGCTTTTAGGAAGCAATATGTTCCACTAGCTGCCCAGCAGAAGTTGAGGATGGACTTTCTGAATTTGGCGCAGGGCAGTATGACTGTGGATGAGTACGAGAGTAAGTTCACCATGCTGATGAGGTATGATCCGGAGACGTTCCAGAATGAAGAACGTCGGACTGAGAGGTTCTTAGCAGGATTAAGGCCAGCTATCAGAGACCGTCTTCTGGGGTTATGGATTACGGAATTCCAGGATGCTTTGGGTAGAGCACAGATGGTCGAGAGAGGCTTAAATGTCACACAGGCGGAGTATGGCCTTAAGGGAAAGAGCAGGGATAAAGGTAAGCAGACAGAGTTAGTGAGACAGGATTTCAGGAGGGGTCAGCCCAAGAGGCAGAGGACGGATGAGTTTCGACCTAGACTTGACAGACCCATCATTCCAGGACCTGCTCCTCAGATTGCTAGAGGTCCGCAACAGTATAGGCCAGTGTGCAAACAGTGTGGGAAGCTTCATGGAGGTGTGTGTCTTTTGACCACCGGGAGCTGTTTTTTGTGTGGGCAAAAGGGACATATAATGAGAGATTGCCCACAGAACCACTTTCCACAATGCCCAGAGCCACCACGACAATCTGAGAGGCAAGCTCCCCAGAATCGAAACCCACAGAGACGGGCTACCGCAGCTGAGAAGGGTAAGAAGCCTGTCACGCATGGAAGGGTCTTTGCCTTGGATAAAGAGACTGCTGATACCTCCACTGAGACCATTCATGGTAAGCTTTTAATTTGCAATCATGAGGCACAAGTATTGTTTGATTCAGGTTCCACCCACTCTTTTATATCACCACATTTTGCACGTCAATTGCATGTTAAGCCTGAATCTCTTGACTTTACGTTACGCGTTAGTACACCCATGTATAAATCACAAAATACTGATATGGTATGTAGGAATTGTGAAATCAAGGTAGGAGATAGGATCATATTAGCAGATCTAATCTTGTTGGGCATGTATGGCTTTGATGTAATTTTGGGTATGGATTGGTTAGCCACCAACCGTATAAGTTTAGACTACTACTCTAAGACTGTAACTTTCTCCTTACCTAGTAAGTATAGTGTATGCTTTGCAAAGAAGGAATAAACTTTATGATTTTGACAAATGATGAAAAATTTTAATGAATGTGTTAATGTGAAGGTTATGTTGCATTCATCCGCGATACTAGTAGGGAATGCCCAAGTATTCAGGACATACCAGTGGTATGCGAATTTTTGGATGTATTTCCTGATGAACTACCGGGATTACCACCGGAGAGAGAGTTAGAATTCACGATAGATTTGGCACCAGAGACTCAACCAATCTCAAAGTCTCCTTACCGGATGGCCATTGTAGAACTTGAGGAATTGAAAAAGCAGTTGCAAGACTTGCTAGACAAAGGGTTCATTAGGCCAAGTGTATCCCCGTGGGGAGCTCCGGTATTATTTGTGCGAAAGAAGGATGGTAGTCTTAGGTTATGTATAGACTACAGGCTGCTGAACAAAGCCACAATTAAGAACAAGTATCCCTTGCCCAGAATAGATGATCTATTTGACCAGCTAAGAGGGGCTACGGTGTTCTCGAAGATTGACCTGAGATCGGGCTATCACCAATTGAGGATTAGGAATGAGGATGTTCCGAAGACGGCCTTCAGAACGAGATATGGCCACTATGAGTTCCGTGTGATGCCCTTTGGTCTAACTAATGCCCCAGCTGCATTCATGAGCCTGATGAATGAGGTGTTTCGGGAGTATCTAGATTGGTTCGTCATTGTTTTCATCGACGATATTCTGATCTACTCAAAGTCCCGAGAGGAGCATGAGCAGCATTTGAGAGTAGTGCTCCAAACTCTCAGAGAGAAGCAGTTGTATGGGAAGTTGGATAAGTGTGAGTTCTGGTTGGAGCAGATAGCATTTTTGGGCCATGTTATTTCTAAAGACGGGGTGTCGGTGGATCCGTCCAAGATTGAGGCAGTACTCAATTGGGAAAGACCGAAATCTGTTACGGAAATTCGGAGTTTTCTGGGACTAGCTGGATACTACAGGAGGTTTGTAGAAGGTTTTTCCAAGATTGCCGCTCCACTGACTAAGCTGATACGCAAGGATGTTCCATTCGAGTGGACTGATAAGTGTGAGCAGAGTTTTGAAGAACTCAAGAAGAGGTTGACTACCGCCCCAGTCTTAACCATTCCTAGTGGGTCTGGAGGCTATGCAGTATACAGTGATGCGTCATACCAGGGCTTGGGGTGTGTACTTATGCAGCATGAAAGAGTGGTTGCATATGGTTCTCGACAACTTAAGAACCATGAAAGGAATTATCCCACCCATGACTTGGAATTAGCCGCGGTTGTTTTTGCTTTGAAGATATGGCGGCATTATCTGTATGGAGAGAGATTTCAGATTTTTACTGACCATAAGAGCTTGAAGTATATATTTGATCAGAAGGAGCTGAATATGAGACAGAGACGGTGGATAGAGCTCCTCAAGGACTATGATTGCGAGATCCTGTATCACCCTGGCAAGGCAAACGTAGTGGCAGATGCTTTAAGCAGGAAGGGAATGATTTCTTTTATGATGGTTAGAGAATGGGAGTTACTAGAACAGTTTGCCGAGCTCAGTATTAGTGTGGAAACAACAGATATTGGGTTCATAGCTAGTTTGCAGATTGAACCTAGTATACTTGATCAGATCAGAACCGGACAAAGGGGTGATCAGAAGTTATTGGATGTGGTCAGTCAGGCAGGACAGGACGTACAGACAGACTTTGTGGTCGGTGAGGATGGATTGATGAGATTTAGGGGTCGTATATGTGTCCCTAACGATGATGCCTTACGGCAAAGGATCCTAAAAGAGTCCCATTATTCTCGGTATACTATGCACCCGGGAAGCACTAAGATGTACCAAGATTTACGGAGGGTGTATTGGTGGATTGGTATGAAAAGAGATGTAGCTGAGTTTGTGGTCAAGTGTTTGATTTGTCAACAGATTAAGATCGAGCACCAAAGACCAGCAGGACTACTTAAGTCTCTTCCAGTGCCTACTTGGAAATGGGAGCACATTACTATGGATTTTATTATGGGGTTACCGAGGACCCGAAAGGGGCATGATGCAATCTGGGTAATTGTAGACAGGTTGACAAAGAGTGCCCACTTCCTAGCCATCAAAAATACAGACTCCTTGAGTGCTTTAGCAGAGTTATATGTGAGAGAAATAACTCGACTGCATGGGACACCTGTGAGCATTACGTCAGATAGAGATTCCCGATTCACTTCTAGATTTTGGGCTCATTTTCAAGAAGCCATGGGATCTCAGCTTAACTTGAGCACAGCCTATCATCCTCAGACCGATGGTCAGTCCGAAAGGACAATTCAGACCTTAGAGGATATGCTGAGGGCGTGCGTTTTGGAGTTCAAGGGCTCATGGGATGATCACTTGCCCCTTGCAGAGTTTGCTTATAACAACAGCTATCATGCTAGCATCAGGATGGCACCTTATGAGGTTTTGTATGGTAGGAGATGTAGGTCTCCAGTGGCTTGGGAAGAAGTGGGTGACAGAAAAATCTTGGCTCCCGAGTTGGTAGAACAGGCAGCAGAAGGTGTTCGGATAATCTGTGATAGACTTAAGACCGCACAGAGCAGGCAGAAGAGTTATGCGGATAAGCATAGACGGCCACTTGAGTTTCGAATTGGGGACTCTGTGTTCCTTAAGGTATCCCCGAGCAAGGGTATAATGCGCTTTGGAAAGAAGGGAAAACTGAGTCCTCGCTTCATTGGTCCTTTTGAGATTCTAGAGAGAGTGGGAGACGTGGCCTACAGACTTGCCCTACCCCCGCAACTCTCCGGGGTACATAATGTCTTCCACGTTTCGATGTTAAGGAAGTATAATCCGGATCCCTCACATATCATTGAGTATGAGCCTTTGAGTATCCAAGAGGACATGAGCTACATTGAGCGACCTATCCGGATTCTGGACAGGAAGGAAAAGGTACTTCGATCCAAGACGATACCTCTGGTAAAGGTTCTCTGGCAACACCATTCGATAGAGGAAGCTACATGGAGCTAGAGAGTCTTATGAAGGAAAAGTACCCACACCTATTTTGATGGACTCAGAGAAATTTGGAGGACCAAATTCTTTAAAGGTGGGGAGAATGTAAATACCGTAAATTTTCTGTGTTTAGATTAAACAAAAAATATATATATATATATATATATAGATGTAATTTTCTAAGAATGAAAATATAATTAAAAATATACCAATATATATATATATAAATACAAATATAACATATACAATAAAAATATAAAATATTTATATATATAAATATAAATAGATATATATAAATAATATATATATGATAAAAATAAAAAAAATAATAATAAATAATAAAAAAAAAATTAATTAAAAGAAAAAAAAGAAAAAACTAAAAAAAAAAAAAGGGATCGCGCGATTGTCGCGCGATCCCAAATAGAAAACCTTCCCCCCCCTGTTCATCTTCTCTGTTACAGCCGCCGGCAACCCCTCCCACTGTTCATTCCACTGCCGGCCACACCCCTTCACGCCGACGATCCTTCCCTCACCGGTAGACGGAACCGGGCCCAAGTCAGCAACGATCTGCCTCCTTTCTCTTCCCCTTTTCGTTCGTCGAACCCGAGCCTTCCTCTCTCCTTTTTCGCTCGCCGGCGACTGAACCAGAAGACTGTCGGCAGCCTTGCGTTGCCCGGACTCCGAACTTCCTCCCCCTCCGACTGTCGGCCACCATTTCCCTTTTTCCCTCTTCCCCGCCTGGAAACGAAAACGGAAACAGAGAGGTCTTTTCTCTGTTTCGCGTTTTGCAGCAAACGGAGGAGACTGACGCCGGCCTTCCACTGAACCTGAGCCCGGCAACCTCCCATCGCCTGTCCTACCCCGTCCGGCCACCCTGTTCCGACGCCACAGTACATCTACAGTGGCAGTATACAAAAAAATATACCCAGTTGATATTCCTCATCCTTGTACCAGTTAATTCCTAGGTAAAAAAATCCGAATTTTATTTAGTTTAATGTATGTATAATTGTATTATGGAAGCATGATGTTGTAGGAATTAATTGAAATACAAGCATGTTTAGTGTAGATTAATTTGACAAAAATTGGAAAGATGAGAAGTAGAAATATATATAATGAATATTTATTTATTTAGGTACATGTACAAATAAGTCTATATAATAAATCGAGTATGCTAGTAATTGTACAAAAAATGTGTATATGCATATGTGATAAGGAAAAATGGAATACAATGATAATATATATAGGTATATATATATATATATATTTATTTATTTATTTAGGTGCATATACTTGTGGGGGTATGAAAGGTGAATGTGTGCAAGTATATGTATATACAAAGAATGTATATATATGAGATAGGAAACATGAAAACAGTAAAAGTATATTTATATATATACATATAGGAGTGTATATACATATAAATATGTATTTTTATGCGTGTATACATGTGGATGTATATAATAAAGGTGTATGTTAATACTTGTAGGAGCAAATATATCAATAGTGAATAAATATATAAACGTGCGTGTTGCCCTAAGGATATACAATAATACGTACACACGCAGTAGTGACGCTAGGTTACAATTTTAACGCAATTCGGACAATTCGTGTGGATAAGATGCTAAGTAAACGATTTCGGTGTAGGTGAATCGTAGAAAGGATTAAAGGAGGTACTAGGAGACGTCACCGTTCGAATTTGAGATACCCGATAAATCGAGGTAAGGGGTATTACTTAACTTAGTTTTGATGTTGCATTTATGTTCTCTGATAAATGAGTTTATGAAAGAGCATATGATTTGAAATGATTTATTAATGCGTTCATACTTGCGAAACTGTTTACAAAACATGATTTCGTCTTACAAAATGTTCGCTAGAACATCTATGTTTATGAAATAAACTTTCGAATTATGAAAATGCATGAAAGTTTTATGATGGCTTGAAAACCCATATTTACGCTTTGAAATGGAACTTTTGGCGTTTTCAAAGGTATTTACGAAAAAAAAAAGAAAATATGTTTTGAGACTTAGGCTTCATGCTTGGCTACTTCTCGTGGTGTTCCGGCTCCACCACTTGAGGTGCCGGTACGTAGGCCCCTTTAGCACTTGACTCGACCTGTGTGGAAGATGTCGTGCTACTGGTGGTTTATGATGATGTTTTGGTAGTATCTCGTGCCCGCGCAGCACGCAATTATGTTGCCCACACGGAGAGTGCCTTTGGTGCCCGTGTCCTAGCTATGTGCTAGTGAAAGTATGTAAGATGGATACTACCCATGTTTTACGAAAGAGCTGTACGACCCTGATCCAGTCTACAGCCCCCTTACCATGGCCATAGGTATGATGACTCTCCAATGGAGAATGACACGTATCGCATGACTTAGTTATAGCCTAGTTTCCTCGATTTTAACTATAAAATCGATTATGAGAAGTTTATGAAATGATTACGAAATATGCATGAGATGTTTATGAAATGATTACGAAATATGCAATAGTTGTTTATGAAATGATTATGAAATATTCATGATATGTTTACGAAATGATTTATGAAATGTTCATGAAAATGATTAAGCATGTTAATGGTTTTATTGACACGCATGTTTTATGACGTTTATGCATGAAATGAAAATTTCTATATTTTATTTAGTTTCGTTCCATGAACTATTTCAAATACTTTTATATGTCAGAACTGTTTTAAGAGTACTATCTTACTGGGCTTTTCCCCAAAAGCTCACCCCTCTACCTTCAGATCATTTGCAGTGAATCTATAAGCGCTACCTGCCGCGTACACGACGTAAGCTGGTGGGAAGAGCTACCCTAAGCTACTTTTGTACACGTAAAAGGTATACATTTACATTTCCGTACCAGACATAATTGTACGCACAGACATATATTGGAATTATTAGTTGGGATGTAATTTTGTAAGGAACGATGTAAACATTACTACTTTGGGATTATATTTCGAGATTACTAGTATTAAATCGAAATAGATGCATTGTGTGGTAGAGATGGATTTGGAAAGTATGCTTGGTAGTTGTGGATATCTAGGATTGTGGAATACAATTGATTTGCAGATGGGTAGGCTTATATATAAGCCGTTATGCTGCCGAAATTTCTATCGGCAATATAAGTTAAAATATGAAAATCAATTATAAATCACGAGAAAAGAATTAGGAAAATGTTTCGACACTGTACAGGAATACAACCTAAGTGAATTGGAGAATAAGTGGGTGAATTAAATTCAAAAAAAATAAATTTATCTCGAGTTTTAAGGGTCAAGGGTCGTTACACGAAATGTGTCAACTGCGAATTTTAATTCTTGATCTCTCTGGATCACGCAGTCTAATTGGCTCCGGACGTATCCTCGAGAGTCAAATCTTTCCTTGGTGGCACATAAGTCGAGATCCGCTCAAACTCGTACACGTCGCCTACCATTTTTTTGTAGTATACTGCCGTGCCGAGGTAACACTGAATTTGTTTTCCAATTTTTTTCTTTCTCTTTTAACTGAATCGGTTCGAACCGGTTCAGGTGGATCTTTTGTCGTTGCCGATGCTGTCGACCAGTTCTCGGGGTGGTTCGGCCACCTTTCGACGCACCTCGACCTGAGGAAGCTTCGCCTGGCTTGGCTCGGCCTAAATCGGCGTTGGTGCCGACAAATCTCTTTTCTCCCCGCGGCCTTCTCCTCAAAGATCTGCCTTCTCCGACAATCCTCACGGCGCGTTACGTGCTCGATCACTTCCTAGGTCGCCGGTCATCCCTAGTTGGTCACTTCTCGTGAGTTCTCGCCGATCGTTGCTCGCCAGAGGTGAGTGCACAGAGGTCGGGTTTCGGTTTGTCGGGGTCCCTCTCGATGGTTTTCAATTTTTTTCTTTCTCTATATTTTTTTTCATTTTTCTCATTCTTTTTATATATATATTATATTATATTCAATATAATACAATCTATTTACCAAAATATATAAAAAAAATACACATAATAATACTACAATATCTTATAATAATAATAATAATAATAATAATAATAATAATAATAAAACAAATATTATTATTATAATATTTTATTCTCATAGTGCATTTTATACACTAAAATTTACACAACATTGTACATATATTTTATTTAATTTATTCTACAAAATATATGTACATTTTGTTTCATTTTATCGCATTTATTTATTCCTCCGAAAATATATTTTTTCGATATTTTCGGGGTAAATTGTCAAATTGGATAATTTTCGGGTTATCACTTTCGGACTAACTTCCCTTCTTGGACTCCCTATATTTTTGCGTTCTGAGCCCATATTTTCAATCGGTTTAACTTAATTTCATTCGGTTTATTCTAAATTTACCAAAGTTCTTATTTCGGTACTTTAAAACTTATCAGTACCCGATTTAATTATTTGTACTCGAAATTGTATTATTTCTTCTTTATTGATTAATATATCATATTTACACGATTAAAACGATATATTCATACGGAAATAATGCAGAGTTCAGGTCTTACATTTTCTCCCCCACTAAAAAAATTTGATCCTCCAAATTAGAATCAAATCAGTCATCGAACAGGTGCGGATACCTCTCACGCATCAGGCTCTCTAATTCTCACGTAGCTTCCTCAGAGGTGTGGTATTGCTAGAAAACCTTGACTAGAGGAATCATCTTAGACTGTAGTACTTTCTCCTTCCTATCTAATATCTGAATCGACTTCTCTACATACATCATATCCTCCTTGAGCTTCAATGGCTCTTACTGAATTACAAGTGCCGAATCCGAATGATATTTTCGATGCATGGAGATGTGGAAGACATTATGGATGCCTGCTAGCTCAGGGGGTCACGCTAGCCTGTAGGCCTTATCTCCCACTCGGTCTAAGATCTCAAATGGTCTGATATAGCGAGGACTCAATTTATCTCTCTTTTCGAACCTCATAATACCTTAGGAGGGAGAAACTTTCAAAATACAGGTTCACCCATAGTGAATTCTAGAGGTTTACGCCTCGTGTTAGCATAACTTTTCTACCTGCTCTAAGTTGTCCTCAATCTATCACATATCAATTGGATATCCTCAAAAGCTTGTTTCACCAGATCGGAGCAAATATCTTTCGATCACCCACCTCTTCTCATCCAATGAAAGAATGACACCTGTGACTATACAACGCTTCATAAGGTGTCATTCTAATACTCGAGTGATAACTGTTGTTGTAGGCAAATTCGGCTAATGGCAAATACTCATCCCAGGAGCCTTTAAAGTCTATCACACAAGCTCGCAACATATCCTCCAGAGTCTGAATGGTCCTCTTTGACTGACCATCTGTATGTGGATGGAAAGTTGTACTGAAACTCAATCGGGTTCCCATAGCTTCCTGAAAATGTCCCTAAAAGTGGGATGTGAAGCAGGAATCCTTATCAGAGACTATGCTCACTGGAACGCCATCTAGCCTCATAGCCTCTCGTACATACAATTCCGCCAATCCACTCAGAGTATTCGTAGCTTTCATAGCTAGGAAGTAGGCTGACTTTGTCAATCGATCAATGATCACCCAAATAGCATCATGATTCCTTCTAGTCCTTGGTAAACTCATGATGAAATCCATGGTGAGATGCTCCAAGTTCCATGTCAGTATAGGTAGAGGTTGCAATAACCCTGCAGACTTTTGATGCTCTACCTTAACCTGCTGGTATACCAGACATCTAACAACATACACGACGATATCCCTCTTCATACATGACCACCAATACAACTTTCCGGAGGTTCTGATATATTTTACCCAGACCTCAGATCAATCTTAGAAAATCTTATAACATGTTTCTCAGTTTTCTCTACCTGAGAAAACATTATTTCCTTAGAATAGCAATATAAGATAGCATGATTTGCAGCTAACCAAATCCATTCCTAATATTATATCAAAATCAAACATATTTAATAGAATAAGATCGGCTATCATGCTCTTATCACCTATTTTCAACTCAAAATCTTTATACACCATTTCAGTCACTTGACTATCTCTTAAGGGTGTGCTGATTAACAGCCTCCTATTTAATGGCACAGGCTGCACAAAATTTGACAATTTAATTGCAAGTGAGGGGGATATAACTGGATGTGTGACACCAGGATTAATTAATGCAAATGCTTCAAGATTAAATACCAAGATAGTACCTTAAACCACATCAGACAAAGCATCTGTCATGTCCTGATCCAATGCATACACATATTCCTGGCCAGCAGTCTGCTTCTCTTTCTCTTCAGCTATGGCCTTCCTTCTCTGAGGTGGGGGCACAATAGGAGCTTTCTATGGCTCCTCTCACCTCTGCGGAATAGAGACTGTAGATTTCGGGCAGTCTCTCATCAAGTGGCCCGTCTTTCTGCATCTAAAACATGCTTCAGATGCGTGGTAACATCACTTACCACCATGAGGTTTCTCACATACTCTACGTGGCTCAATAGTAGGTCAAGGTTCACCATTTCTATACCTCTGGACGGAGCTGAAACTAGCGGAATAGAGGGCTTCACTGTCTTATAATAATAATATAATAATAATAATAATAATAATAATAATAATAATATTATTATTATTATTATTATTATTATTATATTTTATTTTCATAGTGTATTTTATACACTAAAATTTACACACCCTTATACATATATTTTATTTAATTTATTCTAAAAAATATATGTACATTCTGTTTCATTTTATCGCATTTATTTATTTCTCCGAAAATATATTTTTTCGATATTTTCGGGGTAAATTGCCAAATTGGGTAATTTTCGGGTTATCACTTTCGGACTAACTTCCCTTCTTGGACTTCCTATATTTTCACGTTCTGAGTCCATATTTTCAACCGGTTTAACTTAATTTCATTCGATTTATTTCGAATTTACCCAAGTTTTTATTTCGGTACTTTAAAACTTATCGGTACCCAATTTAATTATTTGTACTCGAAATTTTATTATTTCTTCTTTATTGATTAATATATCATATTTACATGATTAAAACGATATATTCATACGAAAATAATGCAAAGTTCAGGTCTTACACTAGGTAACTCACTAATCAAGTGTGCTGGGATGTCAATCGCCGTGGGAGTGGTCAGCTACCCAAACAGCCCACAGATCAGAACGTCCGAAGACCAGAAACAAAATCAGAAACACGGTACATCGTACTCGTGGACCACAGATACAGATACAGATACAGAATAGACAGAAATGTAGCATGATCTCACCAACGCCTCTTTGTCTCAAAATCAGTGCGAGTCGGACCATACAACACACTGTCAGCACGCGTACAAGCACATCACATCAGAGTAGCTTTATAAACAGATCATTTTGCCTTAAATCACTTATAAATTCAATTTATTTCACGAAACAGTTACAAAACCGGCTGACTAGTCCTTTTTCGAATAAAATCTGGAAAAATAGTATATGAAAGTTCAAATTTCAGAATTTTCAATATTTAAAACAGAATTCAAGTCATATCAGAATCTGTGCAAACCATTTAAATTCAATCCGAAAAAATTAGATTGTTCAATTAGGCTAAAATCTCAAATTTTCAGAGTCATAAAATTCGACCTAAATTTTTCGATAATTTCGGTACTACAAAATTCAACCTAAATTTTATATCTAGAAATATACGAAAAATACATATATTTATCTCTAGCAGCAACGAGAATTTCCTTTACCTCAGTAACTATCCGCAAATCCTCGATGTCTTAGTGGTGCGGGTCTGGTCCACTCAGTTAATTTCTTTGAAATTTCGTATCAATATATTTTGGAATTTCTAACCGATATTTTCGAATAAATATTTTTAAATTATCTTCCCGGCGTTTTTCTCATATATATATATTACTTTTTTTTCTTTTCTTTTCTTTTTTTTTTTAAATTTCCCGCCAACTCTTTCTCTTCTTTTCTTCTTTCTTTCTTCCCCGCTCCCACTGTTCATCCCTTTCTTCCCTCTCTGTTTCCTCTAGTTTTTCCGACTCCACCATCACCATCTCCATGTTCCGGCCACCTCCTTCATCGTTGTCGACTCCTCATTGTCTTCCATCGTCACTGCTTGGTTCCCAGTTTCCAGGGAGGTGGAACCCCCTTGTTTCCAGCCTCTGTTTCACTTTCTCTTAATCCGTTGCTCTCGGTTCCATTCATCGTCATCAACCATCCTTCCCTCGTCGTTGCTACCCCTTTCCACCATTTCCTTCCCGGCGCTGCAACCTCCCTCGTCACCATCATCACGTCTCGGTCATCCCCTCCCCGACCCTGTCTATTTTTGAGCTCTCCTGCTGTCCTCGGTTGCAGCCAAACAGAGAGGGAACACTCTGTTCCCTATCTCACATACTTGCTCCAATCGTTCAAGCCTCTCGGTATAGCCTTGGTCTAGCAGCTATTCCTCACGCGTCACACGCCTCCAACCAACCTCCTCGCCTCACTGTCCAGGTAAGAAAGGGACAAGCTTCACCGTCTGTTCAGTGGCTCTACACAGCCCCCTCGCAGCACCGCTTGGCCTCCAGGGAACGTCCCATGTTCCTGTTTTCTTCTCGATTTCATTTCTGATCCTTCATACCGGGACCGCCAAAGGACATGAATTCAACCCAACCTTTTCCTTCCTTTCGCCTGGCCTGCTACTGTTTCAGTTTTTGGTTCTCCCTTCTATATCAGTTTTCGGTGCCAGGAGCATGGAAATGAATGATAGGGTCGGGTGTGATGGGAGTTAATAGAGGGAGGGTATGGTGTGGCAGGAGAGTGGGTGTGCAGAGGGCATGGTGCTGCAGTGGAGTCGGTTTCCTTCACGGTTCTTTGCTTCATTTTCTACTGGCAGCCACATTCTCCATAAGGCTTTCATGTACTAATTTATGCATTTATTTCTGCCACTGTCATTCACCCATCATTCACCACTACGTTTTCTTCATTTCCTTCTCGGTCATGCATTCATGTATATATATATTTATGGGCATGTTTATGTGCTTAAATATATTTTGTACATACCTGTATATATACATATGCATATATCTTTCTATATGTACAATTATATATGAACCCATATGTATGTATGTCCATGCCCATATGCTTAATTTAAAAGAATTATTACACGCATATAAATACCTATATCTATTTACTTATTCATGCATCCATTATTTAATACATGATAAATACGGTATTATTCACTCATGTATATACATATATATAAATATATGTATCTCTGTATTATTATTATTATTATTATTATTTTTTATCTCCATTGATATTCCTTTGTGAGACTAATATATATATATTTTAATTAATTCCCCCCAAATGTTACTATGGAGTAAAATATATTTTAATTTAAATCCTTAACTAATGGATCGAATCTTTAATTTTGAGGATTAATTTTGTTAATAATGAATAAAATCAAGTATATAAAAATTCACTGTATTTACAAGAAGAGATTTTTCTGGTTTTTTTACTGTCACATATTCTATTTATCCTTTGATTTTTAAGTATTCTTTCCTGCTTTCGCATAGGTGTTTGATGCAATAATCTGTGGTCCCCCATATGGAGTTGGAGCTGGTGGACGCAAGTCTGGTGGTAGAAAATTGCTTAAGTGATGACAAAAGGGCAGACCATAGACCATCAATTGCAGCTTATAGCTTAGTTGAGTGAGTGCATGACTTGCTTAACCTTGCAGCTAGGATGCTTGTAATGGGTGGCAGGCTTGTGTTCTTGTATCCTGTGTTGAGAGAAGATGGTTCTATAGGATACAGTCGGGTTTTACTCACCATGATAAAGACATCCTCGTACACTGAGGAACTTGCTTTGGCAGATGGGATAAAACATTTGGAGTTGAAGGAGAATCATGTCAAGTGGTTAGAAGATGATAATCTTCACTCTTACTGTTTTCAGTCCAGCGGATACGGAATCAGGTGATTTAAAAGCAAGTAAAGAATCGAAGCCCAAATACAGAGGGAAATATGTTTAGTCTTGCTGCTGTTTTGTGTCAGCTTTTTACTTCAATGCTGTGGTTACTTATCTGTCATTCATGTTTTGTTCTAAATGATGGATGAATTTTTCGTTGTTCTGTATTGTTTGGTCAGTGATGAAGGGAGCAGGTCTTCAGACAGGCTGTTTGATTGCCATGTAAAGGGGTAAGCTATACTGTAGCATTCTGATTTTGCTGACGGAGAGTAAAGTAATTAAAAGTTTAATACAAGTCAATTAAATAATTTTAAGGTCATGTCTTTTCTAAATATTTTAATTTTATCAAGCACAATAATATCACACAAATGAAAATCTTACATTATAATTTCTGATAGTACTTTTCACAAATACAGAGATTTATCAACCACGGCATGCGTTGGCTTTTGTTTAGAAACACTGCTACATTAGAAAATTTGGGCTGCCTACAGCTGCGCTATGAACATTGAATTGCCATTCTTGTATGGACCAAACTCACAAAGTCTTTCGAAGTACGATATTTTCAATCCCTTTCGCCTACCAATATCTGCCCGGCTGGACGATCTCCGGATTTACCACTAACTATGACGGTTGTACTCTCGTCAGCCAAGTTAGCCAAAGGCACCATTGTCTCCGGCTCAGTAGCTGTTGAAGCATCCAACAAAAAGATATAGCTAAAATGTCCAGCACATATGCCTCCATTATACAGGCGATAGCTACTCATAAAAGTTGAAAATATTACTCGGAAGTCTCTTAGTTCCTGGAGTGAAGGACAACTAAAACAACCAGTTTCTTCCTCGTAAAGACATGAGGGGAGGATGTCAGTAGGAACTTCCGTTTTCTCCCTGAATGCAGCATTGGCTCTGAACATATCTGACTCCCGAATTTTCATTTTCAAGCTTCTCATTAGCAAATCACATGTGCTATTAGTAGGCGCACAGATAAGAATTTTTGACCCTGGATGACGTTGATAAATTTGGAGCACTACTTCTTTAACAACCAGTCCAGTGCTTGAAAGTTGCTTTGAGATTCCAAAGAGAGGGCCCTTCACTAGAAAAGGTGGAGGGCCTCGAAAGTTCAAAATACGATGAACTGCTGACTTTTCATCCTGACTAAGATTGTGGTTATAAAGATTAAAAGACGTAGAGTAATGCATGAGATCTCGAGAGACAGAATTAGGGAAAAGGAACTTTTGGATTAAAGGAGCAGCAGCAGCAATTGCTTCGTGAGCCCTTTTTGTGCAGACTCTGTTGAATGAGATACTAATATTATATCTGCAGGTTGAAGCATGCTGAGAATAAAATTCCTCTCCAAATTCAACCAGTATGAATTTGCTCTTCAGCACCTTATATATAACACCCTGCAAAAACATATGAACATTAATACAGAGAAAGAAAAGATAAAGATCTTGCACAAACTGACCATGTATGCTTTCATGCATAGAATTTGGCATTGTGCTATTTGTCCCTATCTCATATTGGTTATTTTAGTACGAGCTGGAATGGGTCCAACTTAAAAAAAGTGATCAATTCTTTACTCTTTATGAGGCTTAATCAGAAAAGGACTATTCTAAAACAATGAGGAATTCAAGTACATGAGTGTGAGGGTTGGTCTTCCTCAGCTCTAGTGGAGCTTCAGCTATCTGATGGAATCAATAATCATCGCTTACATGGAGTAGAAATGATTGACTCTGTTAGCACTTCATCAACATACAATGAATGCAGAATAGATTAGCCATGAAGATTTCTCAGAAAGGTGCATAATAAATTTGGTTGCATAGCATGATACTCTTGTTGTTCATCAAGATATATAATTAGTTCTTCATAAAAGCATCAATATTATCTATTTAGACTATGCAACAAATGCAAGATTAACTACAAGATACACCATTCCATCATCTATGAGACACTTGTCCAAACGAAGTCCCCTACATTGATTAATCCAGACATTCAAGAAAAATAGGTAATTTAGTAGCTTAATTATTCTTATAGTATTGGCAATAGAACTCAAATAGAATACATCTTAATCTATCAAAGTCAGATACATCATGGTACATAATAATGCAAGACTAGGAGGCAAAACCTGAAATGGCCCAACTTCTACGCCTGAAGGTTGTGCAAAGACAAAGTCTCTTGACAGAAGAAATGGCAGTTTTTTTGAAAGAGAATCGACATCAAACACTACAAAAGTTTTATCATCCATCGTATTATCTGCTTTTGAGTACTTATTCCCGCCTGACTTCTGATAGATTGATGCTGGATGCAACTCCAGAGACACATTCTCAAACTCCGTGTCGCTCCATTTCTGTTTCAGACAAATGCATTCATTAGTTTCTTGCAAGTCATTAATCATGAAGCAAAACTATTGTTTCATGAGGCTGACTAGAAAATGTTTTCCATCGCACTTCACAGGGGAAGCATAAAAACTATGAGAATAGATAAGAAAGCTATGAAGTGCAAAACTTAAGAATTCAATGTGCAAATGCATTTTGGACTTATTATTCATATTATTCAATTTAGTTTCTTTGGGATCTATTGGTATGGCCTAATGTAAATCCTATACCTATATCAGATAGACATGGTCCACTAGGGTCCCATCACCTATGAATGGAAGAAAAACAAAGTCAACTATTTTTTGTTTTAACATAGTTTCCATAAAAACAATTTTCATCAAACAAAGCAATACTAATAATTTGATTTACTATCTATCAGCTCCAGCCAAGGACTGTTAAAACCTAAAGTAAGTTTTATCAGTGAGCACTGTTCTTACACGCTCAGAGTTTAGAGGACAGTAATTGCGAAAACCATTCCCCCTTTTTCAATATGGTTGGGTTTTTTTTTTTTTTTTGTTTTGGGCGTGGTCATCACTCTTTGCAGAATAATTTTACATTAAGTGAAGTGCCTAACAAGAAAATTTGAGAATATTTAGCCCGATTATACAATATGCCTATGAGCTCTTCATAGCTACCTCTAAATGCATTCCACTTGTGTAGTCTATGGAGAGAGCCTTAGCTTTGTATTTTTTATTTTTTTGGCATCTCCTGGCAACTCTCAATTTTAGTCCTCATTAGTTGCTTAATTATAAAATTATTGGAGTTTTAGGCTGGTAATTCTAAAATATTCAAAAGACTGGATACAACACCCGCTATAACAAGCCCATTGCAAGCTTTCATTGTTTCTTGTTATTTTGAGTGTTTGTGCAATTGTACTAAATAGAACATAACTTAATGAAGGACAACATTGTGATCAGTATATTCAGCCCAGCTAAACGCCACACAAAACCATTCACTATGAATAAATAAAATGGCATAAATTAGATTAAACAAGTTTTTGTGAAGCACCTTAGTTTAAAGGAAGAGAAAAGACAACTAGAAAAGTTTGATTGAATTTGATAATATAACTTTCAGGAAAGGCAACCGTTTTCATTACCTTAATGTAGTAGTCCTCAGCATATACAAGAGCTGCAAAGTAATCTTGGTACGTTGAGGGAGACAAAGGTTTTTTTAGAACTTCAGGCACAATGTCTCTCTCGAATAAGTCTTCAATGTCCTTAGGAATCACGTAAATAGGTAATGTATCCTTTGGAACGGCCCATTTATATTTTCCTATCCCTTGTTGGTCGGTAAAATTAGAAGGCACAGGGCATAGAGTTGGCTTAAGGGATGGAGGGGGCTTGGAAAAAGATGAAGTTGGTGTGGCGAATGATGAACTTGGTCTAGAAGATGATGAAGAGGGATTGGGAGACCGAATAGATGGTTTAGAAGTTGAAGGTTCATGTGATGATGGAGATGGTTTAGATGATGCTGGGGGTTTAGGGGAAGATAAAGGTGGTTTTAAGGTATCTGCTGCTGGTGTAGTGAACACTGGAGATGGTATGGAAGATGGAGGTGGTTTAGGTGAAGATGTTTGGGGTTTAAAGAATGATGGCGATGGACTAGGAGGAGATAGAATTGGGTTAGTTGAGGACTCAGGTGGTTTGATTGAAGTTGGAGATGCATAAATATTGCCTGTGGCAGAACTCCTAGAATTCTGAGGCCTTTGATTATCCCTTTCAAAAGACTTAAGATATAATGATCCAATTGAAGTTGTTATATTTGTCTTTGAACCTAGAACTACCCTACATTCAACAGGTATGTCACTTGGCCTGGACTGCCATGTCGACTCATTTCTAGTTGAGTTAATGGGAGATGAACTGATGGATGAACTTGAGTAATGCTGCGGGTAGTTGCTAGTTCTGGTTGTCGAATATGATTCATCTATGGAGGAACTAGGAGTTAAGACCCAGCTAGAAAAAGTGCTATAAATCCCAGTTCTACTAAAAGTATCTATGAAGGAAGTTCGATTGTCACTAATATCAATGTACTCGTCTTCACAACAGAGAATACACTTCAAGAATTCAAGAAAAGCAGACATTTTCTCCTGCGGTCATCAAAAGACATAAATTCACAGAATATTAGCTTGATGAAATTCATTAGTAAAAGGTTTCTAAAATACTATGATTCCTGAGTGAGGTTCAGAATCCAGGTGATGAAGAAAAGTCCACCATATTTTTCTATTAGCGGATAAAAGAAAATATATCGAGTTGGAGAATTGGTTTTCAACTAAGGGAAAATCTTTGCTCTCTTGTATTGCCATACCAACATTTAAAAGGAAAAAAAAAAAAAAAAAACCCAGATTCTAGCTTTGGTTTAATTTCGGGTCTCCCCTAAGCAATGAAACAGAGGACTTAAAAAAACGAAAGCAAAAGCAATTTTGTTATGTGAAAAATGAAAAGAAATGAGCAAACGAATAAGCTTGTACAGTGAGCATGATGATCGATCAAATTGAATTGCAAAATGAAAGACTTACCAAAGAAGACAAGACTTACTTTTCTCCTTCTTCTTAGTCAACCAGGCGCCTAGAGAATTCAGAATTATTAAAGAGTACACACGGTAAAGCTATAAATGAAAAAATAGAGTTTCAAGATTTCCACAGGACTATGGGAGCCCATTGTAGACATGGCAAGATCATATTGGAACAACCTAAGACTAAATCGAACTCCACTGGACCAAATTTATGGGATCTCATTATTGACATGGCAAGACCAGATTAGAACAACTCAAGACTAAATGGAACTCCACTGGACCAAATTTTGATTTTGTCTTCCGTACAAGATTAGCTACTCATGCGGACGGCCTTTGGCCCAAATCTTGGATTCCAATGCATATTTGTTCAGATCAATTTTTTATTTATTTTTTTGAAGTTCAAAATTGGGTAAAATACAACTAATTTGTATTAAGCGAGTTGCCTGAATTCAATTGTTAAAATCTAATCTAAACTTGTCCAGATTAGGTTATGTTTTATTTGGGGTTTAAAGCTTTTAATTTAACGATAGAGTCCAATAGCTTGGAGGCCCAAATTCGGATTAACCCGATTCTTAGTGAGCCCATGTCATTTTGTTTTTTATTTTGAAATAATAATAATAATAATAATAATAATAATAATAATAATCATGGAAAATACAAATATCAGCAAGTCACAAGATCAAACAACAAAGTAAAAGAAAGAGAGAAGTTTCATTTTGGGGCCTTCGGTCAAAGTAGATCTAAGAAGATCTAGAGTTTTTTGAAGGATTTCAAGGCCAGATCTGTGTAAAGGGGAACGAGAGGTGTATATCTTGGCTTTAAATTTGCCCGGCGAGAAGCGGCGGCTCACGTCGCCGGAAACTGGGCAGAGAAGAGGATAGAGATTTTTTTGGGAGTTTGGACCATTTTTTTTGAGAAACCTGAATGAACGAAACAAAGAAAATTTTAAGGGTTATTTATCATCGGAGTAAAACGCATCGTTGAGGACCCATCTTGACCCGCGCGCCAGCCTGTGGAGGACCCGACACAGGAGCGATCCGACCCCGTTTGCTTCATCTCCTTTGACCGGTTGACCGGTCAGCTTTGATAAAACGACCTTTTTGCCCTCCTCTATTTACTTTATTTATTTTATTACTTTATTCTGTTTATTCTATAGTTTTATTTTTATTTATTTATTAAGTTATATTTTTATGTTTAGTGGGATTAATTAGGATAAATTAATTAAATTTCAGAATTGATATTTTTAGCATGTAATCAAAATAATGAATGAAAAGAAGGAAAAATAAAAATAATGATAAAATCAAAAAATAAGAAAGATACATATGATAAAGTATAGTAATATTTTGTTAATCAAAAGAAAATTCTAAAATAATAGGAATAAAATTTATAATAATAGATAAAATGGTAATAATTATTATAATAAAAGAAATTTTTATAAATCATTGGTAAGTAGAATATACGGAACATAAAGAATAATAAATAATAAAAATAAATAAATCCATAACAATAAGGGAAATAAAATATAAGCTAATACTGAATTTCCTAGGACAGGATTCTGAAATGGGTATGAAAGAGTAACCATTTTGAGAATTCTCAATTAAGTAATTTTCCTAAATTTTATCCTAATGATGGTAAATTTAGGATAACAAATAAATAAAATCAAAACAAATAAAGAAAATAAAAAATATTAACAAGATAAAAATATAAAATATCATAAATAGAATAATACAAAAAATAAATAAAAATAAATAAATAAATGCATAATAATAATGAAACAGGAAATAAAAATAAAATGAAATAATGATAGAAATAGTAATTTCCTGAGGATTGGATTTCGAGATGATTACGGATTGACCCTTTCGAGAATTCCTAATTAACATTTCTCCAATTTTACTACGCTGATGGTAAATTTGATAAATTAATTAAGAGTAATAAATAATGATTGAATAAATAAAGATAATAAAAATGACATGACGAAATATTAAGAAATAAAAATTAAAAATTAAAAATTAAACTTAAAATAAAATGATAAAAAATTAATTAATAAAAAAATGAATATGAATAAAGAATAGACAAGTGGGATAAATAAAGTAAATAAAAATAAAATAGGATCAACGACAATCTCAAATCACTAAAATCTGGATGATTACGAATGAATAATTATCCCGAAAATTTCGAGAATATCAAGGTTGTCGTATTTTCCTAAGAATAAAAATAAATGATATTTAAAATATTAAATTAAATATACGGAGGCCTACCTAAAAATAAATAATAACAAAAATAATGATAGATAAAATAGAAAAAAATAATAAAGAAGAAAATAATAAGGCGATTGTGAGGGAGCAATTTTCTACAAAATTTTAGGCGAGAAAACTCTTTTAAATTCAGCTAGAATGATGGTGAATTTGGAGATAAATTTTGATAATAATATTAAACATTTAGAAAATAAAAGCAAAAATATAAATATGTATAAATAACAAATCTACAAAAATAATAAATAAAAATAAAAAATGGGAAATGAAAAAGGATAAGTTAATGGTGACTTTCCTATGATGAAATTTTAATGTGATTATGAATTTGTAATCTACTCGAAAATTCTTAGGAAATAGACTCTATCTAAAATTCTACAGAATGATAAAGAATTTAAAGAGATGATTCGATATAAAAGCTACCACTTGTTCTTAAAAATATAGAGAAATTATAATAATAAATAATTGAATAAAAATTCTTAATTAAAAATAACAATAAAACTCAAACTAAAAATATAATATCTATAAATATAATAAATTTTAAATAAATTACAACTTCATGATGATGGAATTTTGAAGTTTTAAGAACGATTAACATTTTGGATTTTCCGATATGAGAATACTTTCCATAGATTTTTCAGAATGATGAAATATCTAAGGAAATTGTTCAACATAAATAATTGATTTTTATAATAAATAATAAAATAGATAATGATGGTGGTCGTGTCACCAGAATCCACGTGTACAACTATCCGCCAACCAGAGAGTGCCACGTGTCAGAACAAGAAATAAGCCACGTGGCTGATGTGGCGACAGTGTGGTCACGCGACACAGTTGCTTTGTTGAGCGACAGATGTTCGAGGCGATAGGGATTCCGTCGCCTGGTATGTGTGCTACACAGTTGGCGCGACAGACCTCCATCGCCCCTATTGCGACATAGGTCTCCCGCATTGCCCCCGCGGTAGAGGTCTCCCGCATTGCCCCCACTGTAGAGGTCTCCCGCACAGCCCGCGGTAGAGGTCTCCCGTACAGCCTGCGGCAGAGGTCTTTCACATAGTCTGCGGCAGAGGTCCATGGGTACTCTGCCGCCTACCGATTCCCCTGCAAGCTACTTAACTCGAAGCGCGACAGAGTACTCCATGACTCTGTCGCGGCCCAGGCGCCGACTTAGAAGAAACCTATAAATATGCCGAGGAGCTCTCAGAAAGAGAGACCGAAACCAAAAAACAAAAAAGAAGGGAGAAATACTTCAACTCTTTGAATTAAGAAACACATTCTATTCTTCTTACATACACAACTCCCGATTACTTACTTAATCATCGGAGTGCGCGTGCAGGGACAAATCCCTGCGCCCTCTGATTCCTGTTGTTTTTGCAGGACATACAAAGAATACGTGGAACAAATTGCATCGACGTCACTTCTTTGTCGTTAGTGCAATCAGACTACGTGGAAGGTAAATTCCTGTTGCTGTTAGTTCAGGCAACATCAATTGGCGCCGTCTGTGGGAAACTGACAAAAAGTCAAGTTCTCTATCCAAATGGTGAGGACACGCTCTACAGCAGAGTTAACAGGAGGGCAGAATTCCGTGAGTCCCCCTGTCAGATCAGAACAGAGACGGAGACATAGTGAAAGAGGTGACAGAGAAGCCTTGGTTTCTCTAGAAGAATTTGAGACCCTGAAACGCCAAAATGAAGAGACTACGACAGCATTAAAAGCTATGGTGAGCTTCTTCAGAGATGCTCTCCCCCAATTCAGCTTGCCCCATGAAGTGCAACAGTTAGTGGGGGAAAGCACGCCGAGGCAGACCTATGAGAGAGGTCAGCCCTCCACCCTGGTAAACGCTGGACAAGAGACAGGAACACGAAATAATGCCACTGCAGATCCAGCAAGACAGAGTTCGCCCACAGCACCTGTGCAGCAGAGCTCACCTGCAGACCTCGCGCAGCAGAGGTCTCCCCCAGCGGATAGGCGGCAGAGCTCAACCGCGGACCGTAGGCGACAGAGTTCGCCCACAGCACCTGTGCGGCAGAGCTCACCCGCAGACCTAGCGCGGCTGAGGTCTCACCCAGCAGATAGACCACAGAGCTATCCCGCAACACATACGCGACGGTGCTCTCCCGCAGCTTATAGGCAGCAGAGTTCTCTCTGCCCGGCAGGCGACAGACTTCTCCTCTAGTCGATAGGCGGCCGAGTTCCCCCACATCCCGCAGCTCATCTCCCGTGGAGTTGGAACATGATTTAAGAGAATATAGGGCTGGGGAGCGACGGAGACAGAGAGGTCCAGACCCACGAGAAGGTCTCGAAATCTCAAGTCCCGGAATGGGAGGTGCTGGAAGGGGTGCTTATCGGTCGGACTCTTCCAGACCCGAAGGGACATGGCCACACTCAATTCGAGGGTCGGAGAACGTGGAGAAGGTCGTCCAACGGATCCTTGAGAAGAAAAAACTGGTGTCTTCGGATGATGGCCAAAGGAGGAGGATTCCATTCAGTCCGGAGATCATGAACAAACCTTTACCGAAGAAGTTTAAAATGCCTTCTATGGCTACTTACACCGGCAAAGCAGACCCCTATGATCACATACAGAGTTATGAATCCCTCATGCTGCTGCATGGATGGGAGGACGAAATTATGTGCAGAGCTTTTTCTCTCACATTGTCTGGGCATGCTCTGAAGTGGTTCAACGGGTTGAACGAAGGTTCGATCTCTTCTTTCGATCAATTGAGGAATGAATTCCTCAAAGTCTTCATGATCCACAGCCAGAGAAAAAAAGACGCTACTTACCTACTCACGCTTAAGCAAGGGAATAAAGAATCCTTGAAGAGCTTTGTAGACCGCTTTCGAGATGCAACCTTGGAAGTGGAAGATCTGCCGGTAGGGGTAGCCATGGCTGCAATGCTACAAGGGACAAGCTCCGAAAAGCTGCAAGAATCCCTCTCTCTTGATCAACCGATGACAATCTCCGATCTCTTTGCTAGGGCCAATAAGTATGTGGCCCAAGAAGAGGTGATGAAGATGATACAGCCCATGGAGGCAAAGGAAGGCAAGAAGAGAGAGAAAGACGCGCCCGAGAGAAGCTCTCCAAGACCCGTGAGAGTAGACAAAGCCCCTAGGCTCAGGTATGAAGGTTATACCAGGTTGAACGAGCCTCGCACTGCGATATTGGCAACAATCGAAGGGGCGAGATTGTTGGAATTCCCCAAGAAGAAAATTGGAGACGTAGGACGAAACTCTGAAGCCTACTGTGAATTTCATTGCGCTCACGGTCACCCAACAGAGAGGTGCAGAGATTTAATGGATCAGTTGGAAAGACTGGCCAGAGGGGGGAAGATCAACCGCTTCCTGTGGAGGAGCGAGAGACCCCGTTACCCTCCGCGTGACCGAAAGAATGACCGTCCGCGGACCGGGCCGAATGATGATAACAGAAGGAATAGGCCCAGGAATGAAGCAATCAGGCCCATCCCCCGAGCCAATCCGCCAAACAACGAACCTACAGCCCCCACAATAAATGTTATTGCAGGCGGGGAATCAATGGCGGGAAGCTCCTCTACTTCCCGCAAAAGCTACGCAAGGCGAGCGTATCAGGTTAACGTTGTGATGGAAGAACAAGCGGATGAAGAACCCATCATGTTCACTCCGGCTGACAAAGGTGATATTGTCACGCCTCATGACGACCCCATGGTGATATCCACGGTAGTGGCCAAGCACCCGGTGAGCAGAGTCCTGGTCGATAACGGGAGCTCAGTGAACCTAATCTATTGGAACTGCTTCGAAAAGATGAGCATATCCGAAGATAGGTTGAAACCCGTTATGACACCACTATACGGATTCACGGGCGAGCGAGTGAAGGTGGCAGGGTCCATAGAGTTGCCTGTGACTCTCGGAGAGCACCCGAAGGACGTGACCCGGCAAGTATTGTTCATGGTAGTCAGGTCAACCTCCGCTGCCTACAACATGATCTTGGGTAGACCTGTGCTGAACAATATGAGGGCGGTGATATCCTCTTGCTATCTATTAATGAAGTTCCCCACTCCCAACGGAGTCGGGCAAGTACGAGGAAACCAAAGGAGTGCCCGTACTTGTTATCTCGCTTCCACCGCCAACAAGATAGCACAGAGGAAAGAAACCTTATATATAGATGATCCGCCCAAGCCTCAGCCTGTAGAAGAAACAGAGGCCATTGAGCTAACAGAAAGGGATGAGGGAAAAAAGGCATTCATAGGGACTCAACTGGGTGAACAACTAAAGAATGAGGTAGTCGAGTGCCTGAGAAAAAACTCGGATGTCTTCGCCTGGAGTCCGGCGGACATGCCCGAAATTAGTCCTGAAGTGATCTGCCATGAGCTTAATGTCATACCTGGGCACAGACCTGTCAAACAGAAGAAGAGGAGTTTCGCCCTGGAACGACAAAAAGCAATCACTGAAGAAGTGAGTAAACTCCTGGGCGCCGGATTCATCCGAGAGGTATACTACCCTGAGTGGTTGGCCAACGTAGTGATGGTAAAGAAATCTAGCGGGAAGTGGCGAATGTGTGTGGATTTCACTGATCTGAACAAAGCCTGCCCTAAAGATTCATACCCCCTACCTCGGATAGACAGACTGGTAGACGAAACATCCGGTTACGAATTCCTCAGTTTCTTGGATGCTTTCTCCGGGTATCACCAAATCATGCTTCACCCAGAAGACGAAGAAAAGACTTCTTTTATAACCGACAACGGGACCTATTGCTATCGGGTAATGCCGTTCGGTTTAAAGAACGCGGGAGCCACCTATCAACGAATGGTGAGCAAAGTGTTCAAAGATCTTCTGGGAAATACCATGGAAGCCTACGTGGACGATATGATCATCAAGAGCCGCGTAGGAGAGTCTCACGCTGATCAAATGTCCAGGGTATTCAAAGTATTGAGGAGATTCAACATGAAGCTAAACCCCGAAAAGTGCTCATTCGGGGTAAGATCAGGGAAATTCTTAGGCTTCATGATCACTAACAGGGGCATTGAGGCGAATCCTGAAAAGGTACAGGCGGTCATTGACATGAAACCCCCAACCAACGTAAGAGAGGTTTAGAGATTGACAGGCATAATAGCAGCTCTGAATCGCTTCTTGTCAAAATCAGCAGAAAGGAGCTTGCCGTTCTTCAAAACTCTACAGGGGGAAAGAACTTCGAGTGGATGGGAGATTGTCAAAAGGCCTTCGAGGACCTCAAGGAATACTTGAAACAGTTGCCTTTATTAACAAGGCCCCTAGAAGGAGAGCAACTCTATATGTATTTGGGAGTCGGTGATTTCGCCGTCAGTGCGGTGCTACTGAAGACAGATGAAATGGTGCACCGTCCCATCTACTACGTGAGCAAAGTGCTATTGGAGCCAGAGACCCGCTATCCGCTAGCCGAAAAGCTAACATTAGCCCTTGTGATGGCCTCGCGAAAGCTGCGCCCTTATTTCCAAGCGCACCCTATCACCGTCTTGACAGATAAACCGTTGAGACAAATCCTTCAGAAACCTGAACACTCAGGCAGGTTAGTAAAATGGGCAGTGGAACTTGGAGGATACGATATCACGTTCCAACCGAGACAGGCCATCAAGGGTCAAGCCTTGGCGGATTTTATAGTGGAGTGCACTAGCCCAAGCGACTGCGATGAAAGGGATGTTCAACCATGGTCGCTATATGTCGACGGGGCGTCAAGTGCAAACGGAAGCGGGGCAGGTGTAGTCCTGATATCACCAGAAGGGAAACCCCTGGAATACTCCTTACGGTTTGGGTTCCCTAGCTTAAACAACGTAGCGGAGTACGAGGCTTTGGTAGCCGGGATGAGGCTGGCTGAAGTGTTGCAGGTTCACCACTTGGTAGCACATAGTGACTCTCAATTGGTGGTGAACCAGTTCAACGGACAATATGAGGTACGGGAACTGATGCTGATCCCTTACTTGAAGAAAGTCCAACTTCTGGCCCAGACTTTCAAAAGCTTTCAGCTGACACAAATCAACCTGTCCGAAAACACACATGCTGATTCACTGTTCAAGTTAGCCTCCTCCAATGAGACACTAGGAAGGATAGTGAAGGTAGAGAGGCTCGAACGGCCTAGTATTGAAGGGGTCGAAGTGTGTGACATTCACGTTGGAGACGACTGGAGATCCCCATTCAAACAGTATCTCACCGAAGGTACCCTCCCCCAAGATAAAGACGAGGCTCGTCGCTTGAAAGTACAAGGGGCGAAGTTCACACTCATCAACGGAGAACTGTACAAAAGGGGATATTCGTCACCATTATTGAAAAGTCTGGGACCGGAACAAGCAAGCTATGCCCTAGTAGAAGTGCATGAAGGAATTTGTGGCGAACACTTAGGAGCAAGAGCCCTTGCTGCTAAAGTACTGCGATCGGGATTCTACTGGCCAACGTTGAAAAAAGATACGATGGACCAAACTCGCAGGTGTGACAAATGTTAGAGGTTTGCGCCTATCACAACAGCCCCAGTGACTCCCTCTCAAGGCACAGTACAGCCAATTCCTTTTGCACAATGGGGATTGGACATCCTTGGACCTTTCCCATTAGCCACGGGCCAAAGAAAGTTCCTGTTAGTGGCTACCGATTACTTTACAAAGTGGATTGAAGCAGAGCCTTTAGCCACAATCACGGAAAAGAAAGTGGAGGCAATGGTGTGGAAAGACATTATCTGTCGATTCGGAATTCTCCGCATCCTAAATGCCGACCATGGAAAGCAATTTGATTGCAACGCCTTCCGTGAATTTTGTAAGCACCTCAACATTCAGCTAAGGATCTCTTCAGTGTCATATCTTCAAGCTAATGGACAGGCCGAGGTCAGTAATCGGACTATCCTTCATGGGCTGAAGACCAGGCTAGACAAAGCAAAAGGGGCATGGGTGGACGAATTGCCTAGTGTCTTATGGGCATATCGTACCACCAGTCGTGTGTCGACTAAGGAAACGCCGTTCAGCCTAGTATACGGCGCAGAAGCGTTGATCCCCGTGGAAATTGGAGCGTTATCACCAAGAGTGGTACCCTTAGTAGAAGGAGAAAATTCACAAGCTCTAAGGGAAGGCTTGGACCTACTCGATGAACATAGAGAAGCCGCGGCTATTCGATTGGCATCCTATAATCAGAGGGTGGCCAACTACTATAATAGCCGGGTGAGAGACATGCCAATGTCTGAGGGAGATCTAATGCTCAGAAAGTCGCAGATCACGAATGCCCTCAAGGAGGATGGGAAATTCAGAGCCAATTGGAAAGGTCCATATAGAATCAGATACAAGATTGGACCTAACACCTGTGTCCTGGAAACTCTACAAGGGAAGAAGATAGGGAAAACCTGGAATTCAAATCACCTAAAGCTGTATTTGAATTAAGCACCATATTTTATTTTCCAAACATTGTTATCATTTATTTATACTATCATAAGATATTGTTATCAAATCATCACGCAGAATGTCATTTTATTATACATCTGCAACTTCTATGCATCTAAATCTTGTGACAGGCGTATATTCAGCCGAGCCGTAAGAGCCTGAGGCGCTATGCGTCACTGTGGCCAGGCGTATATTCAGAAGAGCCGTAAGAGCCTGAGGCGCTATGCGTCACTGTGGCCAGGCGTACACTCTGACGAGCCATAAGAGCCTGAGGCGCTATGCGTCACTGTGGCCAGGCAATAAAAACATCAAGGCTATAAAAACTAAAGACGCATTCACGTCATAGTAATCAAGCCTTAAACAGTTATACGTTTACGCAAAAAATTCTTTCTGAAAGTATACCTTTCTATCAAGAATTGGGGAGCATACACGAATACATTTAAAGCGAATATATACAAGCAAAATAAATAAACAGACAAAGAATGATAAATGATAAATAGAGATGTAATGCGATACGAAGCATGAACAAAAATCTCGATTTCATTTCATTCAAAAGCTATTACAAATAGATCTTTAGTAGATCTTTACAATTACATTCAACAAAAGTACAAAATTAAAACAAAAAGGACAACAAAGTACTTGAAAAGAAAAACAAAAAACAGAAATAGCTATCTAATCTTCGGGAGAAAGCTGGGGATCAGCTACAGACGGACTTCCACTACCCAGGGACTACTGCTGACCCTCCTCGCCGTCCAAATCAAGAAGAGCGTTAATAGGCTCGGGAGCACCGCCCAAATCCGCGGGCTCCCAAGGACCGGTGAGGTTGGCGAGGTCATCTTGAGCGGTCCTCTCGAATAGTTCGTCCGCGGGTTCAGCCCCAGGTTCATACTTGGTCCAGTCGGGGGCCTCGAATAGCATTGCCTCGTTCGTATATTGAAGCTCGGGGAATTCCTCGCCATCCCTATGCTTCTCTAACCATGATCGGGCAAGATAGAACCCGTACTTTACATAGGGATTCGAGAAATCCTCCTTCCGCCTCAAGCAGTCTTTGGAAAGGCGGTACTCCTTTACGGCTTCCGTCCGGATGCTATCGATCTCTACTCGGGTCAAAGTAGGAGCAGCTTGACTTTCTAAATCGGCAACGCGTTGCTCAAGCTCCTGATTTCGAGTGAGTAAGGACCCGTAGTTGGACTGCATATGATCCAGCTCGGCATGGGCCTCCTGAAGATCCTTGTGGAATTTGCCAGATCGGGCTGTCTCGACAGTGAGATCCCCCTTTGCCTGATTCAGGTCCTGGTGAATTTTCGTGAGCTGCTCCTCCAAGCTTCGAACCAAATCTGAAAGTTTGGACAAGTTATTGACAGTGTTGGATAACTCCATAACCTTACCCTTCAGCTCCCGGATTTCTTTATCGGCCCGCTCCCGATAGGCCCGGTGCTGGGCATTGTTGGCCACGGTTTTCTGAGCCAGCTGCAAAGAAATGCAAAAAGTTAGATTCAAAGAATGTAGCAAAAAGGAGTCAAACGAAGAAGAGTACGAAACTTACCCTCAATGCCTCCATGTCGGCTAAGTCCTCCCCCTTCGGATAATTCTGAAATATTCTCGCCTCGTCCCGAGGAAGGATGGAAGACCAACTAATCCGAGAAGCCACCCCGGGAGTATCCAAAGTATCATTGTCGCGGACCCCGGGGTAAACTCAAAATTCGGCCCCTCTCATAATAAACCCCCCATCCACTGGGTAGGACCTCTCATCAGCAGGGCCTATCCTCGGAAGTATTGGTCTGTTTCCCATCGAACCCTCGATGTATAAGGGCCTTCGATTCTTCCGCTGCGACGGAATGATATTGCACTCCGCACGCTCCTCGGAGCGGGATCGCCCGGATGACCCGGAAGCCCCCCGTGAAGATGAGGCAACTCTCCCCCTATCCCGAGAGGGATCCCTCTGCTCCGAAGGAGGGGGAGGCATCGCCTGCCTAGAAACAGGGGGGGTCCGAGCATGAGGTAGCTGAGAGGGGACCGGTGCCTCGCTTGGGACATCGTCGGCTAAACGACGCCTCTTCCTGTTAGGAGCACTGGAAGGACCAGCCTCCGAGACCTGACGACCCAACGATTGTCGGAAGTGACTCATTTCTGCAAAAAAGGAAAAGAAAACAAATCAGTGGTCAAAAACTGATCAAAAACAGCAAGTAGTAAAAAGAATTAAAAGTTACCGTCAGGAGAATCGAGATGCTCCTGAAGGGACTCTATATTTATTGCGTCGTCATCAGGGAGCACCATGAAAGTGGAGCCGAACCCTTCCCAGCCAGTCAGGTCGGCTAAGGGTTCACTGCCAGAACTAGACTCCACGTTGGTACTCCCTATATCCTCTTGTGGCCTTACAGGTTCAGGATTTAACTCGGGGGAAGCCGAAGGCGGAGGATTAGACGAGGGAACAGAAGGCCCGACAACAGGGACCGGTCTTACACCCCAGCCAGCTGATATCAAATTTTTATTTGATATAAGGCTGTCAAGGCTAATGGGATGATTGACCAACAGTTTGTTGACGTCTGAAGATAACTGCTCCCTAAGTGTGGAAATCCTGGGGCCCTTGGGGATTTCTCGCCTAGTCTCCCAACGAGTGGGGAAATCCAAGCCCTCGGGCACTTCCACGACAAGCCACTCCGTCTCGAAACCATGAAGATTGTTAGCAGGTTTCTCGCACAACCTGTTCTCAAAACTGGGCTAATACACCCGCTGAAGCGAGTAAGGCACTAAGCCGGGGCTCCCTCGAAACCTAAAAAATACATCTAAGAAAGGAAGGGACGGAGGGACGTCCCTTAAATGGCAGTGCACGGTGAACCCTACTAATTGCATCCATGCATGAGGATGCAGTTGTCCCGGGGATACCCTGTGCGTCCTAAGGAAGGAAGCCCCGAAATCGGACAATGGGAAGCGGAGTCCTAACTCTAAGGCCGCCCTAAAAACGACTACCCCGTCGGACACGCGACGTATGTCACTCTCCTGAGGGGTTGGGAGTCTATAAGAATATCCCTCGGGTAAAGGAAACCTAGATACTAGGTCTCGGACGTCGACTTCCTTTAAAGTCGACCTAACGCCTAGGTCTATTTGTTTTCCTACACCATGGCCTACCATTTTAGGAGTTCGAAAACCAAAAAGTGGGATTACGGACTACTAAATCACCTAAAATGAAGGTGAGGAGAACTGGCGACAGAGTCTCAAGAAGCCGCGACAGACTTGCGACACAGTGATGTGTACGCGGCAGAGTTGCGGCAGAGTAGCGATGGAGTTGCAGCAGAGTCACGAGAGAGTGTCCTGAGAGTCGCAGCAGAGTGTCTTTGCGAGAGAACTGAATAGCGACAAGGACAGCAGGGGCCCAGTATATATAGCGGCTCGCCTGCGTCGCCACACGCGCGAAAATCTGACCCGACCCGAGAAAAATCCGGACCCAGATCCTCTTTCGCAGGAAAAATTTTTACCAAAGAGTGGGGAGCAATTGATGGTGGTCGTGTCACCAGAATCCACGTGTACAACTATCCGCCAACCAGAGAGTGCCACGTGTCAGAACAAGAAATAAGCCACATGGCTGATGTGGCGACAGTGTGGTCACGCGACACAGTTGCTTTGTTGAGCGACAGATGTTCGAGGCGACAGGGATTCCGTCGCCTGGTATGTGTGCTGGACAGTTGGCACGACAGACCTCCATCGCCCCTATTGCGACATAGGTCTCCCGCATTGCCCCCGCGGTAGAGGTCTCCCGCATTGCCCCCACTGTAGAGGTCTCCCGCACAGCCCGCGGTAGAGGTCTCCCGCACAGCCTGCGGCAGAGGTCTTTCGCATAGTCTGCGGCAGAGGTCCATGGGTACTCTGTCGCCTACCGATTCCCTCGCAAGCTACTTAACCCGAAGCGCGACAGAGTACTCCATGACTCTGTCGCGGCCCAGACACGCGCCTGGGCCTCAGCTCGAACCGACTTAGAAGAAACCTATAAATATGCCGAGGAGCTCTCAGAAAGAGAGACCGAAACCAAAAAACAAAACAGAAGGGAGAAATACTTCAACTCTTTGAATTAAGAAACACATTCTATTCTTCTTACATACACAACTCCCGATTACTTACTTAATCATCGGAGTGCGCGTGCAGGGACAAATCCCTGCGCCCTCTGATTCCTGTTGTTTTTTCAGGACATACGAAGAATACGTGGAACAAATTGCATCGACGTCACTTCTTTGTCGTTAGTGCAATCAGACTACGTGGAAGGTAAATTCCTGTTGCTGTTAGTTCAGGCAACATCAGATAATAATATGAAAAGTAATAAAATAGAAAAATAAATAAATAGTAAATAAAAATTGAAATTAAAAAAATAATAATATAAATTAAAATATTTTTGATAAATCTCATGATGAAGCCATTTCGAGGAAAACAAACGGGTTCCCTCAAATACTTGAGGTGAGGAAATTTTTTGAAGATTTTACCAGAATGATGGAGAAACTTCGGGATCTTTTTCAATATTTAAATAAATGAATAAATAAATAAATAAACCACTTTAATCATAACCAATTTAAGACAACAAATGATTAACTAAGACCGTCTATCGAACGGACGTTGCAAGGGTGCAAATACTTCCTCACAAGTGACCGACTCACGGACTCAATTCCTGAATTACAGACCTAGTCCCATTCTTAGAGAATCAATTAGGTGACCAATCACATCTATAACAAAGACTGGTAACGACTCCCCAATTACCCACTTTGCATTTTTAAATTTCCATGTCAAATGATCAGGTTCTCAAGCATGCATGTTGTGACAAACCTAATTGAGTCATCGTCAATTAAGAAGACGTAGAACTTTCGAATGAGAATCATCAAGCTATGTAAAATATTGATTCATTGTTTCTTTTCTAATTGACACTAAATTTAGAGGCTCCCACAGTTTGCATTTACAATAAATAAATAAATAATCAGAATATAAATAACTAATTGTACTCTACCATACAACCTATTATGAAAAATTCTTGTAAAATTAATAGATCTTTTCTTATAAAGTAATGTTGAGAGTACCTTGGGCTTATTATCCTTTTTCAAATTGCATTGCCTTGCCACTGCTAGAATATATATACATATGGTAAAAAAAAATTGATAACATATCAAAAACGAAGTGGCTCAACAAGCTTTCCTACACCTAGTCCTTCGAGGTTGTCACAAGTTTCGCAAACTTTTCAACCTTCAAGGATGATTACTATAAACACCTTTGGGGTCGTTCCAAGAAAGGTAAAACCTTGAAAAAAAGCTTATGGATTACGGATGCTTACTCTTTTAGCAACAGAACCCGTGGGTTTTGATAAAGCATGTGGAAAAAATGAATGAGAACAAGTTATGAAGGAGGACATTGCTTTCATTGAGAAGCATAATACTTGAGAGTTAGTAGACAAGTCGTAGGGAAAAGATTCAACTGGTTTAAAGTGGGTTTACAAGGTGAAGTGTAATACAGATAGAAGTGTCCAAAAATTCAAGACAAGGCGGGTTGCTTAGGGATATGTGCAAGAGTATGGTAAAGATTTCTTTGAAACCTTTTCTCCTATTGTTAGATTTAAAATTGTTAGATTTGTGTTGGCATTGGCAGCTCAAATGGAGTGGAAGGTTTGTCAGTTTGATATCATATTTGTTTTTTTTTTCAATAATTATTTGTATGAAGATGTTTATGTTGAATATCCACAATAATTTGTTGTTGAAGGCAAAGAAGATAAGGTGTACAAGCTCAAAAAGGCCTTTTATGGACTCGAACAAGCACCACAAGCTTGGTATGATAGGCTGGACTCTTACTTGTTTGAAAATGGTTTCCATTGTAATGTAGTGAGCCCACTTTATATGTGAAGAAAAAAGGTGATGATGTTCTCATTGTTTGTATTTATGTGGATGACATTATCTATATCAGATCTTCTGAAGTTCTTACTACAAAATTTAAGAAAAGCATGACTGATGAATTTGATATGTCAGATTTGGGGTTGTTTTATTATTTTCTTGGCTTATAAATTTGTCAAATTGATTATGGTATTTTTGTTTCACGAGAAAAATATGCTTTGGAACTATTGAAGAAGTTTAATATGCAGAATTGTAAGATATTTTCTATTCCAATGAATACGAATGAGAGGTTGACAATAAATGATGGAACACTAAGGGCAAATGAGAACTATTTCAGAGGCTTGGTTGGTGGGTTGATGTATTTAACTTATACCTATCCAGATATCATGTTTCTTGTCAATTTGGTCTCGAGGTTCATGCATAATCCCTCCTTACATCATCTTGGGGTAGCAAAATGGATTCTTCGCTACATTCGAGCTACAAGTAATTTTGGGATTTGGTACAACTCAGTTCCTAACTATAAATTGCTTAGTTATACTGATAGTGATTGAGCAGGTTGTGCAAATGATGGAAAAAACACAAGTGGTTTTATTTTTAACTTTGGTTCGGGAGCTATGTCATGGAGCTCAAAGAAGCAAGCAAGCATAGCGTTGTTGTCTTTAGAAGCTAAATACATTGCTACATCGGCTGCTTGTCAAGCAATTTGGACGCAAAGAATCATGGAGGATTTACACCAAGTTTAAGAAAAGGCAATTAATATTTTCTGTGATAACAAAATAATAATTTTAATGACCAAGAATCCAGTGTTGCATGGAAGGACAAAGCACAGTGAGTTTCGTCATCACTTTATTCGAGATGTTGTTGCTGAAGGACTGATTGTGATGAAGTATTGTTCAACAAATGATCAAGTTGCTGATGGCTTTACTAAGGGACTTAATTATTCTAAGTTTGCAAAATTTTGGTTATCACTTGAAGTTGAAGATTTTGCATCAAGGGGAATGTTAAAAACTGATGTAAATAGTTATGAATAAATCTTTCCATTATGTGTATAACATGAGAGAGTGATTTCTAGATTTTAAGATTTAGTGCCCATTGACCCACTTTATATTTATGTAGTTAGTGGATGAATATCACCCTATGAAGTTGAACATGAGAGTGTGACTTTCATTTTAGTTCAATTATTTATATTGTTGCAAATTGAGTTTTTTTATAGATAAAACAAATCCTTTGAATTTTCACCAGCTTTAATTTTTCTGTTACTCATACTTTTCTCAATTTTCTTTTGTTCTTGTCAAATTTACATTTAATTTTCAGAAACAACAAAAATCCCATAATGTAGATAACATTGTCAATAGGGTAATCGAATATCAAATATGGATATTCGAATTACAAGTATTATTTTTCGTTGCACCATCAAAATGGTATTCGGTTTCTGTTCTTACCGTATTCGATTAATCTAGTTTTTTATCGTTATTCGGAAATAGATTTATATTTATTTAGTAGATTAAACAAATTGTAATAAAAAAGTAAATATCAGTTTATAGTTGTAGAGAGGAATTTATTCGTTTTACAGTAAAGTGTATCCGGATTCCTTTATTTCTATCATATCCCTTACAAAACTTTATCCGAAAGAGGTATCGATCAGTACATGAAGTACAAAGCATTATAGACAATAAGGTGGCTGATATTGAGCGTGTAATAAGCGTTAACTTGACGGGCGTTTTCTTGGGAACTAAGCATGCAGGTCGAGTAATGATTCCTGCAGGAAAAGGCAGCATAATCTCTCTGGGTAGCGTTAGTTCTAGTGTCGGTGGAGTTGCTACTCACGCGTATATATGTTCAAAGCATGCCATTATAGGACTCGCCAAGAACGCTGCAGCAGAGCTTGGGAGGTTTGGGATTCGAGTCAACTGCTTATCGCCTTACTTCATTGCAACACCGTCGGCTATGAATTTCTTCAAGCTAGATGGAGATGATGGTCTTGGTGTTTGTTCTAATCTGAAAGGAGTTGTTCTTCTACAAGAAGATGTGGCTGAAGCTGCGCTATACCTGGGCAGTGATGAGTCCAAGTATGTGAGTGGGCACAATCTTGCGCTGGATGGACGGTTTTCCACTATCAATCCAGCTTTTGGCTTGTTTGCTTCGTCTCTATGGATTTTCTCGTCATGTTTGATGCTTTACGAGTAAACATTATGTCTTTACTGTAAAAGTATGAGAGCTTTGAAGTTAAAATCTGTGTATCCTCCTTTATTTAGGATGTAAATAAATTGAACAGGATCGAATTGTATTATGTTTATATCCACTCGTTTACTATCTTAATGTTGTTTGTTTCGTGAAGAAATTTTTGTATTATATTCGGATTCGGTTTATTTAGAGAGTAAAATATTCGTTAAAATGTTTATGAATGAGTATGTTTAAACTAAAATAACATTTCTGTGAAGATTTATAGAATTTATTTACAAATAAACAAACATGAATATATTTATAAATACTAAATAAAAAACTTAAACAAATCAAACTACATTCACCGCAATATATAAATATCAAATTAAAATTTTTTACATAAATATATAACTTTGATAAGCATATGTTAATGTAACCTATTAATAAACATATAATTTTCATAACTTATTATTATCAAACAAAACGAAACACATTTTTGTTTTATATTCATTCAATTCATTTAATAAACAAATATTAAAATATTATTCATTAAGTTTAACAAAAAATTATAAACGAATAGAAATAGACTCACGAACGATTAATCACACATTTTGAGCCAAAAACCTACATCGTAAAATAAAGAAAAAAAAAAAAAAAGGGGAATTATGTTTACAATGCCGCCCTCGATATTAGATTGCTTGCATGGGCTAAAGAACTGCAAACTAAATGAAGATTTCAAGAGTCTTTTTGTTCCTCATTTGATTATTTACTTTCACTGTTTCTCTTTTTCTGCTAACAAAGATTTCTTGGAATAGAGCATTCGTTGCCCTGAACGTACACAAGGGCTTGATTCTTTTTTCCCCCTCTCTCAGAAAAAAGGCAAGTACCACATCGTATCAAAAATGTTTTCGTATTGTACATGGAAATCCTCTCAAACTCCTGAAAGGTGGTAGGATAAAATCTAGGGAAAATGAGAAGAAAAAACAGAGCCAAGCAAAAGCGATAAGCCCAGTACAGGATCGAAATACAACTATTTTGTAGTGATGTTGTTGGTGTAAGGCAGGGGTAGGGTACTATCTGCAATCAACACCAACAGCCTCATGGATAGATTTGAAACCATCTCTTTCTAAGCACTCAGCAAGTTCAGCCTGCAAAAACAGCACAATCAATAAAGCCAAACCAAATAATTTAACAAAAGCAATAACTCGTCCAGTTGAGTATTGGCCCTAGATCAATCAGCCGACTTAATAACCCCAACCTAACGACTGCACTCATAGCAAAATCAAAGACACATTAAATGACCTGTAACTTCTATCTTAAATTTACACTGACGAGAACTGAGCTAGGATTAAGACACAAGCATTTGCAGGATTATGATGTATGACAAAGACAAAATGGTTACGGATCCAAATAACAAACTGGTCAAGCAAGTCATGTCATCCAAAAAACAAGTTATAATGTTTAACATCCTTTAGGATGTGAAGCAGAAAGAAAATAAATAAATTTAAAGGAGAATACCTTCATTTGAGGAATTAAGGCAGGGCCTCCATATGCAAATGCTGTATAAAGCTGAACGAGGGTTGCTCCAGCCCTTATTTTTTTGTATGCATCCTCACCACTGAATTGAATGCATAATTCCAATTAATGATGCCAATGATGGTGACAATGACAACATTTAGATGATAAGACCAATCGTAATGATTAATAAGTATCCTGACTTTACCTGCTAATACCACCACAGCCTATCAAGGGGATCTTTCCCTGGCAAAGAAGTAGATCAGCTTTGTAAGTAAGATGCATACTCTAAGAACTTTACAATCAAAACAGCAATAGAATTCAAACAGAAATCAGGACCAGGATAAGTATCTCAAATCTGAATGCTTTACAAATTCGATTTCAAACTATAGAGGTCTATCTACAAGATACTAAGAAATAGCAAGAAACCATAAAAAGCCAATAATAAGGCCAGCTGGACACGTAGCTGTTGAAATCATATGAAATCATCAAAATGAAACACCTATGAACATACCACTTCCATCGTCCTGACATCAAATTTCAGAGAACAGCCCGGGACAAACCACATAATCACAAATTATAATGATCTCAAGAGTAAAATCTTGAAGCATCTGGGATTGTCCAAGTCCAATAAGATGGTGAAACAGGGAAAGTATATACAGTTCCAATACAGTAGAGACGACAGCAGTTGTTACATGTCAAGCAGCAAGAAGGCCAATATCCATCTCAATATCCCAACACAAACAATAACTAGAACCAGGAACTATATAACATAAAAAGTAACATAGGCCAAATAAATATAAAACTCCCTGAGGTTTTATAAAATTAAAACTCCATCTCTGTACTTTCAAGAGGCGACAAGCTTCCACCTTGATGTTTGTTTACCAATACCTTTGTGGTTTTTGTTAGTGTTTTCTATGTTAGGCTAGTACGAAGGAAAGAATGTGGTTGTAGTGTTTTTTTTTTTCTTTTTTTACTAAAGAAAAGCAGAATATATGATTATTTCAAGACACTAAATCCAAAACATATTTAGAAAGAGAAGATTTGACCACGAAAAGCCAACAGCTTCAATACTTTATCAGAATTTTTTCAAAAGAACAGAAAACATACCCTTGTTAAGACATACATCTCCTTTAAGATGTTTGTTGACAAATTAAATAGCGGTTTCCCACTTAAGCCACCAGATTCTGCAGAGAGTGGATTTTTATTTACAGGATCTGGTCTTGAAATGGTCGTGTTTGATATAATCTAGAAAAAAGAAATAGAAGAAAATCAGGAAAAAAACACTGAAAAGCAAGAGAAATAAAAACTAATGTGCAATTTAAGATACTATTCGCTCCACATCTTATAACAGAAAGAATGAAATAAACAAAAAGGATACTATGAGATCACAGCTTCTTAAACCAAACTGTGATTAACATATAGACTGCCATGACGTTCTTTTATTGCATTTAGAAAAAAAAAATCCAAATATTACATTAAGAAAATACAGCTTCCTTTAGAGATAAATGCAATGGCTAGAATACAACTTGTTTCATTTCTCCAAAATGTGAGTGAGAACAAAATAGTCATATGAATACAAATTATAACAGCATGAGTAAGAAATATGACTTAAATGCACCATCAAGCAAGAAACTTCCAATCACATAAGAACATGGGCAAGAAATATAGGAAATTTCATATGGGAAGAAAAAATACCAATCCATCCAAGCGAAGGGCAACAGCTACCTACAATCAAAGAAAATAAATAATAAGAACGTAATATATGTAAGCAGTGATGTAGTATCTAAATTCAAGTTGAGCATACGGCTGCTATATCCTCAAGGTCTTCTTTAGACAAGTCTGGAGCAATTTTAACGAGCAGTGGAGGGGGACCCTCCTCACCCCATTGCATTTCATCACGAGCAGCTTGAACCTTAGATAAAAAGATGAAGCAAAGTTGAGAAAAGTGAAGTTTTGCACTGATATATCGCAAAAAGAATGATTAAGTTCACAGCTAGAGATCTATACCTTCTTAACAAGATCCTTTAACTGTTTCCTTCCTTGAAGCATACGCAATCCAGGAGTGTTTGGTGATGAAACATTAATAACCTAGAAAGTAGATGCCATCTAAACAATCAAATTCAAGGAAAACTCAAAGGAAATGTCTTGAAATAATAATATATAAATTATAAAAAAAAGATGGCAGGGGAGTAAATCACAAAACCCCTAAGGCTATACTTATATCAAAATCAAATTTCTATTTCGAAAAATATGCATCTATTTCCCTCTAGAAAGAGGCAAGCAAAAGAAATTACAAGGAAGCAAATCATGCTAAGCAACCATTATAAATACTATGATCAATTCCATCATTTATTGAGTCAAAATTTTGTGCTCAAAGCAAACATGGAAGAAAATGAATTAACTCAAATAAAGAATATAGAATTACCAAGTAATCAGCATATTGGGATAATGTGTGAACTCCTTGTACATAATCGGCAGCGGCATCTTCACTTGTCTTATTCTTTCCAAGATTGACTCCTAGAATTCCAGGACCAGCTTTGCCCCCATGTTTAGCTTCCTCACTTGAGGGTGATGAAGGACTTGAAGTTTCCAACTTTCTCTTACCATGCTGGGCACCTAATCGCTTTGCAACAGCAACAATTCCTTCACTATTGAACCCACAGCGGTTGATGATAGCACTGACCAACAAATCAAGTTAGATAAGATACAAAAACTTGAACTCCAAGCAACATGAGTTTGAGCAATCAAATCTCTTTGGAAAAACCACAAAAAAGCATTGCCATACTCATGCCCAAGCCACAAAACAAGTAAGTTCACATTTCGACGAAATGGTAGAAAGGGAGAATTAGGTCTCACCCTTCTTGTCGCAATCTAAAGATGCGTGGCTTTGGATTACCCTCTTGTGGAACAGGGGTTACTGATCCAACTTCCACAAAGCCAAAACCCATACCAAGTAAGCCTTCAACAGCTTCTGCATTTTTATCAAAGCCAGCAGAAAGACCTATAGGGTTTGAAAACTTCCTTCCCCAAACTTCTAATCCCAAAATCGGAGGATCGGGCCTTTTCTCCCTGGGAACCCAGCCACGAGCAGCAGCTGAAACAGCTAGTGTATGAGCCTTCTCAGCATCCAAAAGCGCAAAGAATGGGTTTACAAGTTTTGTCGCTGAGAATAGCCAACCACTGCCAAATTTTCATATGATATAAGTTGATGACAATTAGATACAAGATAAGGATTCATTTCAACTCCGGTATTTCTGCGAAAGAATAAATTAATTTTTTTTAATCTAAATTTAAAATCAAAACATAGATAAAGGCATATTGGCAACTAAAGATTCAATGTCAAGTTGTTATAGTTTGAGTTCTTCAATGTTAGCTGCCAACTAAGACTAAAACAATGACATAAGAAAGAATAGAGAGATATGAAAGCTAACAAAATCCCCACTAACCAGGTTACTGTGATACAAAGGACGAAATATTGCTATTCCTTACAGCTGTTTTAGCCGTATAACTTCCAAAGGGACGTGTTCGATTGAAGCAATTTGTTCATTTTCAATATAATTTTCATATTAAAGTTAGTGGGAACCATTTGCACAATTTTTAAAATCCAACAAGGGAAAGATCAAGGCCACCCTAGTATTGGGAGAAGAGCTCTAGATTTGTTGATGATGAACAAAAGAAAGATCAAGAGGAATTGCATATATTCCTTTCAATCCAGAAAAGGAGGAAACCCTCCTCATTTGCAAAATGAAACAAAATATATCAAAAAATTTTAAGTTACAACGGAGAGATATCATTGGGAGGTCCGAATAATTACCAGAAAGTTGCTTCATCAACAGTACTGACATAAGCTCCTCCTGCTATAATTATTCCTATGGTGGCTCCAGTCAATAACCGCCCCTACAATTTAAAAAATAAGCAAACAAAAATAATGTCTTTAAACAGAAAATTCATGCATACAACCAAAGAATGAACATGAATGGAAGTTAACGCATTATACTGTGAAGTTAGATAAAAAAAAATGCAATTCAATGTTTTTAAACCATCAATGAACTAGAAAATCCAATTTATCATTAAGAAGTCAATTTCCAAATGCAAATACAAACAATTTGAGATGTTCTCAAACGCCCTTCTCTTAAGTTGGCCAAGCAAAAGAACCCATTTCAATCTCCCAATCACAACTTTCAAAATACCCAGCTCCCTGTTATAACATCTACGCTTAGCTTAGCTAAACTTTTGTTATCTAAGGCTTTGAATGGATATGAAAAAATAAAAATTCCCATGAACACTTCAAACATCTCTCTTTTTCCGTTGAAAAGGATGTACGTACAACTTTTCATACATGGAAGTAGAAAAAAATACCTTTTTCGAAGAATGAGGGATTTTAGGAGTGGAAGTAGCAGCGGAAGAGCAATGTCTAGAAGCTCCAATGGAAGTTGAAATTACCCTTTGGCGCATGAAATTTCTAAACAATTTCCCAGCTGCCCTTGTCGCCATCGAATCAAACTAGATTGAATTCCCAATGCGTAAAATGCACAACTGCAGCGTCAAAAAATTGAGTGTGTAAAGAAGGGCAAAAAGAAAAGGAGCCTTTTGGGTTTTGCTTTCGTATTAGAAGGTTGAGAAGGGAGGTTTTAGCAGAGAAGAGCCCTGCGGTTTTGGCGTCTTGTAATTCTAGCCCTATAAGCCTGCTTTGTTTATGGTATTGGTTGCTTGCAAACGCTTTTTGCCATATTTACTGAAATAAAAAAAAAAAAAAACAATAAAAATTTAAACTTCACTTGATAATTTGTATGTTTGCGTGAAGTGTATTTTGTGCTTAATTGTAACATATATATAATCTATTCTCATATAATTGGTGTTCACAAATCACAAATTATATATTAATTTAAATTTTTGGCATTTTTATTTAAATATAATTTTTATTAAAATTTTATCACTTATATTTAGTTTTTTTTCATGCCTAAATAATTTTTGTTAAAATTTTAATTTTTATCATTTTTGTGTTCTTTTTTATATATATTTATGTGCGTGATGATATCATTTTCACAATTTTTTTTACAAAGTGTTTACATTTACAGGCTAATAAATCTACGACTAGTAAAAAAAAAAAAATCTACAACTAGTTGTTGTTGTTATTGTTATTATTATTATTATTATTATTAATAAAACCAAAAGATATAAGGTATTTAAATTCTTCGGCTTAAGACAATCTGGGCTGCTCTTACATGGGCTAAGGCCCAACTCAGTCCATAAAGGTTCAATTTCAAAGTAGTGAAAACGAAGGTAGGAGTATATCCTGGCAATTTGCAGAGAGAAAAACCAACAGAGGCAAAGAAATGGCTTGTCATCTCCTGCTGACCTACTTCAGTCTCCCTTTGAAAAGCCCCAAGCTCTCTTACCTGGTTCGTTTCTTTTCTTCTCTTTTCAAGCTTAATTTTGCTTTTATATATTCATCTGTTTACGTCCAAATGCGTGCAAGAAAGCTTAAAATTGTTGTCGATTTCAGTCTTTTTATTGTATCTGTATTGTGTCTGTTCTTTCTGGATGTAAAATTCTGCTGTTTCTGCTTTTTTGTTTTGTTAATCTTAGAAGAAGAAAACAGTTGAGAATGTTTGAATATTGCTGATGTATTAGCAGAAAGGAAGGTCTAATGGGTCGCAAAAAGTTTGTACGACTGTTGCTTACTATGGACTAAAGACGCCTCCTTATAACCTTGTGAGTAAAGTTTTCTTCTTTTCCTCTTTCCTTTACTTTTATATTTTCTTCTTGGTTGTTTAAGTTGAATGGAACTATTTCCTTATGTTTTAATGGGTAGTTTTCCACTAATTTTGCTGATTATAAACTACTTATTCTTGTTCTTTATGGGTAAAATAAATGTCATGCTGTTAGCAGTTTGTGACTCTTTAGATTGCCTCTCTTCGTTTCTGTTCTTCCTTTTCCTAGACTTATCTTCTTTCCTTACCTATTTGTAGGATGCTTTAGAACCATATATGAGTAAGAGGGCATTGGAGGTGCATTGGGGTGTGCATCATCGTGGTTTTGTAGAAGACCTGAATAAACAGCTTGGGAAAAGTGATATACTGTATGGCTACACCATGGATGAACTTGTCAAAGCAACATACAACAATGGGAACCCCCTACGTGAATTTAACAATGCTGCAGAGGTATAAAAACTTGAACTTTACTTCTTAAATTGTTTGATTGTATTTGATATGTGTTTCTCATTCAGTTGGTTAAAAACAATTCTTGGGTCTCTATGCCTCCATTGATGAAAAAAATTTACCAATCATTGATCCTAGCGTGAGTTTCCATCATTTTCAACATGTTAAAGTAATTTTTTTTTCCTTGTCCATCGAAGTTAGAAAGCTCTAATTTAGGATCAATCACTTGAGCCTACGATTTCAGGTGTGGAACCATGACTTCTTTTGGGAATCTATGCAACCGGGAGGTGGTGACATGCCCAAACTTGGTTTACTTCAGCAGATCGAAAAGGATTTTGGGTCTTTCACAAACTTCCGAGAGAAGTTTGTAGAAGCAGCTCTTACACTATTTGGATCTGGCTGGGTTTGGCTTGTTTGTAAGCCTTTTCATAAGTTAATTTCTGTTTTGTTGTTGCATGACTAGCTCATATGACATGAAAATACTTTTTTATTCTCTTGCTGTTTCTCTGCTAGTCAATTCGTAGCTTGCTTTCTCCCTGCATTAGCATTGTATTTTTTGGTAGTAGGAAGTCTACTGTAAAGATACCACTCATGTGAATGCTCTTCTTGTTATTGCATGTACAGGAATTAGGAAATGTGTGATGCTTTCCCTCTTGGTTCTTCTACTCTCCTTCATTCTCTTTTTTGAATTCAGTACGATTCAACAATTGTTGTTGAAGTACCACCGCTTACATGAAACAGAGCATCTCAAATTTTTGCAAAAAGTGATAATTAATCTGCTAGCCAAATTGATTCTACTGGACAATGATAATTGATAGCATATATTTGGAAGATGATGTTTTCTTAAGTTGACTCTGAAAGTAAACTCGTTCATTTAATTGTTTCAGTGAAGAGGCATGAGAGACGACTTGCAGTAGTCAAAACATCAAATTCAATAAATCCACTTGTGTGGGATGACATCGTATGTCAATAACTACATATGCTTATTTGTAATTATTTGTCCATTTTAGAACTTAATTTAACCATCTTCTCTGGTGCAGCCCATCCTCAACTTGGATATGTGGGAGGTAATCTCTCTCTCTCTCTCTCTCTCTCTCGCGCGCGCGTGCGCACACACAATTGTATTAGGAAGAGAGGGAGATTGACTGGTTTTTTTTTTTTTTTCTTTTTAATCGCTACAAGGTTTTGACAGTTTATTTGTTTGGCAATGCAGCATGCTTATTATTTGGATTACAAGGTATGGTAATAACTCTACCACACCTTTCTTACTCCATTACGAAATATATTCAAATTATTGTTGTCCTCTTCCAAACAGAATGACAGAGGGAAATACGTAAATGAATTTATGAACCACCTTGTGTCTTGGAATGCCGCAATGGTACGCATGGCACGTGCAGAGGCATTTGTGAATTTGGGCGAACCTAAAATTCCTATTGCTTGAAATGCTGAGTCCCAAAGCTCTAAGCATGCGATTAAATGGAATCAGGAAGCGTCTAACTTTGATGGTAACAGTTTGCAATGGTATTAGGTTTTCTTACTTGTGCCACACCACGAAGTTATCAAAGCATGCAAATTCACTACAGCCCCTGTTTAGATGAAGAGAATAGTGTTGGTTGTTCTGCATTTTATCCCCCAAATGCTAGCCTTCTGCATGTGATGGTGCTGCTGATGGTAGTTTGGCGGGAAGGGGTGACAAAACCATTCCAACTTCTAAGCGAAAAGGATGCACCTTAATGGTGGCGTTTTTACTAGGCATTTTGTTCCAAGCCTGTAATTATGAAACATCCTTTGCCCAAAATGTTCGAGCACCTTAATAATGAAGTTGGACTATGAACCCCTTTTTTTCTGATGAATCTGAACCTTTCCTTTCTTATTTCTACCACCTTAATATTTTAGCAAGGTCTTCTTTCTTGATCAAAATTGTATTTAAATCCACACATGGTGTCGGTTTTTGCTCTTTATATATATATATAGGAACTCAAAGGTCAAAACATAGATTTTAGATAATAGTTACGGTTATTTGCTATTAGTTTCTCGATTCAAGAGCTGTTGGGGAATTTAGACGAGGGTGAGTCACAATCATACATATGTTCAAGGAATGGTGCAGGACATGTGGTTGACTCAAACATTTACAACTTCTTCCGTTCTAGGACAAAATCAGAAGCAAACTCCAGACTTTACATAGCCAACTAGTAACTTAAAGTCCATCGACACTTCCCTAGGTCAGGTTTAGCTGCACGAATATACATCACATCGTCTTCAAATTTCCAACAATCCAAATTCTAGACAGTTGAAAAAGGAAAGAAATTAAAATAAAGAAACAAACACAGTGACTTACGTTTCATGTTTTTGTGAATCCCAATTGATGGCTTTGCTTTATATATCTTTTGGAATCCTCTCAGCAAGATACTTGAAAGCGTCCCAGAGAGGAGGATTACTGGACCAAAAAGAATTGGTGGTGTGTAAGTGAAGAAGAATGGCTAAGGCAGAAGGATCTAAATAACGAAAATCCATCATTTGTAGCAAAATCTGTCGTCTTTCAACACTGAGAGCTACACAATCTACTCCCTGAACCAATGCAAGCCCCGAGACAGGCTATACTATGTTTTTACATTTTTAATCTTTTGGGTTTTGGCTTTTTCCTTTACTTTTGATGGGATAAAGGGTTGCAGTGCAGATATAATAATATACTAAATGCTCTAGTTTTAATGGATAGAAATATCCAAATGTCACGCTGCGTTAAAGAAAGTATCAATGGATGCTCGTTTGCGCTCTTATAGAAATGAAGGAAATGGTAGGTAGCCCTCGTCGATTTAATATATAAAGAAGATCACAGTTTTAAGTGAAGTTTGATATGTGTGCTTCATGTAATCAAAGGTTGAAAATTGTTGACGTAAAATTAAGTATTTCATGCAATGTCATAATTTCCTTTTATATAAAATCATGGTTTTCAAACAAAATACTTGAATGAGTTCTTATTTTCTTCATCCATCTCTCTTCTCTTTTTATCCTCAATAAATTAAGCAATTAAAAAGTAAATTGGACAGGTGTGGAACAATTAAAGGACAATAGATGGCAAATGACAAAAAAACAATTGTCCATCTATTGGGCACAAATTGAAATTCAAGGGAATTCTCATCGCTAACATATTGTCTTTTGCCTGCATATTTTCACTTTTAATATAATATATATTGATTATACATTATATGTAAAATCAATATATATGTAAAAGCGGGTTTGCATTTATATATCATAGGTAAAAGTGGATTTGTACAAAAATTATATTTGAAAAAACAAATTAAATCAAATTTAAATTTATATTCGATTCTTTAATATTTTATCTAAATTAAATTTGAACTCAACGTAATTTGATCCGATAACAAATCTAAACACAACACACAAGCTTATGAATCGTATCATATTAATTCTTATGTCACGTGTTAACAATGAATCTTTATAAATCATACCGTACTAATTTATATGTCTAAAAACTTGTAACTCGACTCAATATATATATATATATATATATATATATATATATATATATATATATATATATATATATATAGATTGGGCATAATCCAATATTAAGTATTGAACATATCAAATACTATCCATATCTTAACAAATTGTATTGTACCATGAACCTCTGGTTAAAACTCCAATTTTTTTATTTTTTTTATTTTTTTCAAAACGACAGAAGCCCTCTTACTTCTTTTTATGGCCGTAACAGTTAACAAACATTCCCAAACAACAGTTTTATAAATTCCAGGGCGTCAAGGGAAACATATTTTGCACTATTTAACTTGGGCAGTTTATTGAGCGAAACAACAATCGATCAGGTTTCTCTCTTTATCTTATTGATTATACTTCTGTCTCTCTCGTGATTCATCATTTTAGTGAAGAATTTGTCTTGTATGCTCTCTCAGCCTCTGCCTCGGGGTTTTCTCTTCTCATTTCTGATCGATTGTTGGGTGAATTTCCGCAAAGTAAGTAGTTGGGTCCAAAATTTATTAAACTTTTGAATTCTGTACTGTTTTGGTTTAAGAGAAAATTCTTGTTGTTTAGGAGAAGTGAATATTAAAATTGAAGAGATGGAAAGAGGGAAGTCTTCCTTGTAAAATAGCTGTAATATCATATGGTCGGTCAATTTTGCAAAATTAAAGGAAATCAACACATAAAACCCAACACTGTTTATGTGAATAAGCTTTCCATTCCCAGAATAGATAGTATTATTTGGAAAGAAGAAGAGCTTGAAAATAAAATAATAATAATAATAATAATAATAATAAATTATTATCGAAAAACATGATTTAGTATTATTATTATTATTATTATAGAAAAACATGATTTGGTTGCAGTCAACTTGCTATGAGAATGGGCATTTTGGATATTAATGATAGTATCCGTTATTCAGCATCTTTCATAATACGATCAGATATTGGAGTTCCCTTATCACAATTGCCCTCCGGCTAGTGGATTTTAGATTTTTTTTTTTTTTTTTCCGGTTTTTGGTTCTTTTCTGATGATTTCCCGAATGAAGTTAGTAATATATATATAAAACAAAAACAAACCAGAGCAATTGTTATGTGATGTTTACAATTTTAATAGGAAATTAAATACAAATAGCAAAATGCAAAAGCGAGCCTAGTTCTCACACATTTTTGCCTTTTGCCTTTACTTTAGCAGGAGAGATGACATGCTTAACGCATCTCTGGGAAGATGTTTTGGCTCATATTTGGGTGCTGCAAATGCCTTGCTCTTTATCTTTTGCAGGTCTAAACCAAATTTAACGCTGCTTCTTCAGAGTTCTTCGCTGAGATTGGATAACTGAACTCCTTTCTCTATGTCTCAGTAACTTAGTTCAGGAACAGAAATTGACATATTTTTATTCCACAATATGACAGAAATTTTAAGTTATACAGCTTGCAGACAGTTAGCTCAAATGTTCTTGGCAATCGCCTTCTTTCATAGTTCAGAATACATCCTGGCAGTTGCCATTCATGGAAAATCAAATGTTACTCTCAAGTCACTTCTAATCAGCAAAAATTATCTTCTTGCAATGATCTTTTCATTGCTGGAGTACTTCCTTGAAATTGTTCTATTTCCTGGTTTGAAGGAATTCTGGTGGGTAAGTAACACAGGTCTTGCAATGGTGGTAATAGGGGAGATTATTCGAAAATTGGCAATAGTCACTGCTGGTCAAGCTTTTACACATCTTATCAAGATTTACCACGAGGAGCATCATCAACTAATTACTCATGGAATCTACAGATTTATCCGGCATCCAGGGTACTCTGGTTTCTTCATTTGGTCAGTTGGCACTCAGATAATGCTCTGTAATCCCTTATCCACAGTTGCTTTTGCCATAGTTGTTTGGCAATTCTTTGCAGAAAGAATACCTTATGAAGAGTACTTCTTAAAGCAGTTTTTTGGGTCAGACTACGAGGAGTATGCACGTCGGCTCCCCTCTGGGGTGCCATTTGTAAAATGAAGATTTATCAATTCTCAGTAGCACTGGCTTTGTCTTTCCATAAGCTTTTTCTGGTAGGGTTTTGTTTATACTTTTGTAACTGAAAATATTACCTGCTAACTAGAGTGAGCATTTGTCAGTAGTGCTGCCTCTTAGTTTCCTTTGTGTTGTAGATTTTGACGTGGATAGGATGATAATCTTTAATCATGGTGGGAGAAGCATTTAAGGGCTAGGTGGGGATTGGCTCTTAAATATATACTGGATTCACCAGGTAATATTCAGGCTTTTCAAGACTAATCTTTAAATTGAAACTTGTACTTTCTTTGCTGCTAACTTCATTCATTCATTCATTCGGTTGATTTCCTATACTTTGGTTTCCAAAATTATCAACATAGGCTTCTCATTCTTGTTACCGGACAAGAAAGTGTCGTTCCTATGGGGATGCACTGATGCTGCTTATGATGTAATGTTGCTAGGTTAGAATTTTTATCTTATGTTGCTTATGATGTAATGTTGCTAGATTAGAATTTTTCTTTCTGCTTGGAATGCTGCGATAAGCTTGTAACTTTTGCCTAAGTAGAATTTTCATTCTATTTGTGATATCGTATGCTGCCATTAATGGATCACAGAATAAAGAAAGCTGTCGTCATTTATCAAAAGGAAATACATTCAAGCACATCTCTGTGCATTGGGAGTGCAATGCCGTCAATAGGAAGGAGACAGGGTCAAAAGGATAAGAATTGCAGTAGTTGCAGTTACAACCATGGAGATGAATTTGTGGTTTTAAAGAAAATGAACTTGTGCTTTCTTGCTTCTCAACCATGGAGACTTCAACTGAGCACAAAAAACAACCTAATTTCTAAATTGAAGTGGATCAAAAAACTGAGAGCAAAGAACAAGATGAATTATTTCTTGGCAAGGGATTGCATATATTGATTATTTTCCTCAGAAGCATGGAAAACTCGCACCATAATGAGTCCTGGGAAACAATTTTTGTTTTCATAATAACTCATTATGAATACAAAATTTTTTGGTTAACCCACCAAACTGATCATCTGTCTATTAGGCAGGAGAGGAGGCTGGCTCCTCTTCCGTGAAAAAAGGGATGGGTTTTGTTGGAGCGGGAAGGCGGCCAATGCTGTCAACTTTATCCTTCAGTTTGGGAGGAGGCCTAGCTGGTTTGGGCAGCAGCCTGCCCTTTTTTTCAAACCACTCAGGCTTGAGCAGAGCTCTCAAACCCAATTTGTTATAATGTACTCTCCTCACAGATCCGCCAGCAGCTTCAACTGCTTCCTTTGCTCTAACAGTCACCCTTGACACCTGTGAACTTCAACAGTAAGACAAACTTTTTTCGTTTCCAATCCAGAAAAGAAAATACTTGCATGTTGACTGAATCAACACTCAGAATCCAAAGGTTTGCTCAATTCAACATAAAAAAAAACATTTTTTAACTAGCACTGGGAAAACAGTAAACACCTAAGGGGCTAGAAGTGGTTAATCTATCTGAAATCTATGAAAAAGAATAATGCCAGATGAAGTTTCAATAATCATGTAGCCAGAAATAACGATTACATTAGATGACACAAGCTTCTTTTTATTATTCCAGACTGACTCGAGTTAAATCCAAAAAGGGCAGAGAAAAAGCAACAATGATCCCTTATCTAAATAATGGTCAAATCAGTAGTATAATAAGAAGAAAGCTTTCAAACAACTATTTTACCTCCAAATGAATTGGCCACTTGATCTGTTCAGCACCACGACCCATCAACCTCACCCCATCCTCTATCTGTTTCCCGATGGCCCCAGCATCCTATGTAACAGCAATAATCAGTGTGAATTTTGCCCTTAAGAAGTGATTTAAAATTTTGATATCAGAATAAGAGTTCATTGTACCTTGAGAGTCTTCATTGTGATTAATTCATGAGAATCTATCTTCCCAGCATTTATAAGTTTGGCAATCTTTCCCAATCCTACTGGCTGCCAGAAAATGACTAGGTATGCAATTTAACAAGTGAAGAAAAAAGTCTTAAATAAAACAAAAAATAAACTAAGACTGCAACCAAAGATTTTGAAAGAATATTCTAACCCAACAAGAAGTAATAAAATTAGTGTACACGTCTTTTCATCTTCATGAAAATCAATGCAAAAATCAATTCTCAATACCAACAAATACTGGAATGAAAATCCTAACTTGTTTATTACTTTTAAAAGCTGAGTGAAAATATCTAAACAAGAAAGACACCTCCACGGACAAATTTCTTCAAATCTACCACAAAACTTATGAACACCACCTACAGGATAGCTTGTTACAACCTTACAAGATAATCAACACATAAATTTCCAACTTGCATAATATCGCACCTGAGATATCAGAGTGCAACAATTATAACAGTAGAATTCCCTTTACAACTTCAAATATCTGGCTCTTCTATACATGAGCTTCCACAAGGATTAAGAAAATAAAAAAAAAAAAAAAAAAAAACAAATAACCCTAGTGATACATCAGCTCCAAAGATAGATTTTAGGAAAATCAAAACTGATATCCCAATGCAGCAGCAATGACAGACCAAAACTCAAAAACTGCAACCTACAAGAATACCACTTTGTTTCCTTTCTAACTACCGGTACATAGGTCAGCATGCAATTGAATCTGAGGTGCAGATTGACAAAGAGTACAGAAAACCTGGTCAAGACAGTTCATTTTGATTGTATAGCTGAATAAAATAGTGAAGCAAGGACCAACCAGGATAATGTACCCTGCTTTTGCTCTAACACTTTCCTGCAAAAGGAAAAGGCCAGATCTTGCATTTCTAATTTTCCTAGCATTTTCACTTACAAATTCATAAGTTATCAATCACATAGGAAATTTCGACATTTTTATTGAATTTTGTTTTCAATTGCATTATGTTGAATACCATACGAACATAATTCATAAGTCATCAGAAAGCAATTAAACGTATAATTCACATACATATAATAAACGAAGCTTTCTAATTTCCCTAGCATTATCATTTCCGTTGAAGAATCTCATTTTTTTCCCAAATAGAGAACTTACGAGAATCAAATGGACACACCAAAGGCTCAAATCCACACGGAAAAAGAAGAGTTTCCCTCCAAAGTTCCAAACTATCTAAATAAATTCAAGGAAACGGTACCTGAAAAGTGAGGCTAAAAGGGTTCTTAAAGCCGCGCTTAGGCAAACGTCTTCGCAAGGGGGTTTGCCCTCCTTCAAATCCCAACTTGCCACCACCTCTAGCCCTCTGTCCTTTATGTCCTCTCCCAGCAGTCTTTCCTTTGCCAGACCCAATCCCTCTCCCTTTCCTCGTCTTCTGTTTTCTGGGAACATTGTCTCTCAGATCGTTCAAGCTCAAAAGACTATAGGCTCTAATACCCTGAAACCAAAATGACCCATTTTGTTTAATGGGGTTGAAGCCTTGCAGGGATCGGAGGGAATGGAATTGGAGGAGTGGTGATGGATTGGAGATGGGTTTGGTCTTGAGGAAATGAGAGGAAACTGAGAATATTGATGAGAGTCTTCTTCTCATCATTGTGAAAATATTAGGGTTTGGCGTTTGTAATTGGATTGGAAATTTTTTTTCAACAGTTAGTGATCTAGGGTTTTGGAAAGTTCTGCATTTGTTCTTCAAATTGGTGAAGTCCCTGTGCTACAGGAAGAAGCGATGCCAAAACTTCGGGGTTTTACGGTTTTCATCTGGTACATTGTTCTTACTTTTTCAGGATTTGCTAAAACCATATGATAGGCTGCCACGTGTACTAACAATTGTTTGGAATTTAGATTGATTAAATCTTTTAAGTTATTTCAAGTTTTAGGATGTATTAATTTTTTTGCAAATAACCTTTTATTTTGATCCAATATAATGATTTCATATTTTACATAAAAATATTAATTTTTAATATAAAATTTTAATAGAGATTTTACTTTAGATACTTTATAATGAACAAATACAATTACATAAAAATCATAATTATGAGGAGCAACTCAATGGCGAATAAGATTTTAGCTAATATTAGTAATTGAACATTAGTTAGATACGAAAATAATGAAACTCAAAAAAATTAAAAAATTAAAAATATATATTGTATTTTCAGTTAACTTTATTTTTTTCCATTATTTGAATGTATAAATTAAATATTTGTATTAATCATCATCTAGGTTATTCATAAAGTTTATTTATTTTTTAAATACATGTGTATACATATATTTGATGTACATTTGGACATACTAGTATGAATATGAAGACCAATGTTATCTTGTGGTCATATCAATGTTATCTCACTACTAGCAATCCTCCTTGGTGGGGATCTATAAATGTAATGTAAATCCTTACTGAGCCTTACGGTATGTCTTGGCTCTGAACTTGGGAAGCCTCCTTTCACCCTAAACTTTTATTACAAAAAAAAAAGAGCATTTGCAAAGAATTTTTATCATAGTATTTTCTTTCCTTTTCTCTTTTAGCCATAGATCAGAGTTTTGAATCTAAATTACTTTGTTTTATTTAGAAAGAAGTGTTAATTAGTTCGAGTGTTGTCGTTACTAGACATTCCATGCCAAATATTTGTACCATTCAAAATGCTGCTAGATGTTTCAAGTTAAACAAAATTAAACATACTAAATTGGGAAGTTTGTGCATAAATACAAATTTATTAAGATAATATATATAATAATACATAAGAGATTTAATTACAACAAACCACTCAAACAACACATTTATGAATAATCTTTCTACGAGAGAAAATAATCTATCTACAAGAGATTCATGAACTGAACACTCACATCCATTAAATCAATGCTCTCTAATAAGAGGAATACTTAGCAAACATGTGTAATGTAGGGAAAACATGTAAATAGTGATATTTTTCAAGGGCTTGTATATGGTAGAGTGAAAGAGGAGACGAGGAAGTCTTTAGGAAAACTTGGCATGGTAGGCAACTCAGGTAACTTGGGCATTTCTTCCTTTGGCGCTATAGGCTTTGGCAACTTGGGTAACTTTGGAACTTTAGGCAATTTTGGCTTAGGTGGCTTTGAAACTTTTGACGATTCAGGCTTTGGCAACTCTAAAATAATGGTTTCTTAAGATTTTGGCAAGTTGGGCAACCTAGGCAATTTAGGCTTTGGTAACTCTAGAATTTTAGTTTTTTGGGATTCTTCATATTTTAATATGTCAAGCATTTAGACATTTCCATCTTTGGTAGCTCAAGAACTTTTGGCAAATCAAGCTTTGACCACTCAAAAGCTTTAGGAAACTCTAGCTAAGGTAACTCTAGAGCTTTAGGCAGTTCAAGCTTTGGCAACTCTAAAACTTTGGGTAGTTAAGCTTTTGACAATTTAGGAGCTTTGGGTAATTCAGGGTTTGGCAACTTGAACTTTAAGCAATTTAGGCTTCAACAACTCGGTCATTTTGGGTATTTCTAGCTTTGGAACATCTATTAGCTCAAGCTTTGGGAGTTCAACTTTAGGGAAGGGAGGTATTTTAGGCAGTTTTGGCTTAGGAAGCCTAAGTTTTTAGGGCATGGATGCCTTTAAAAGATGTCGAACACCAACTAAGATTGTGTCGTTGCTCATCAGTGCAAAACTGATTAGCAAAAAAGGTGGTATAAAAAAAAAAGGGAAACGATGATAAGCCATAATTGAAAAAACAAATGACAAGAAGTGCTTCAAAAATGGATAGTATATAATTGTGTCCTTGTTTAGGCAATTTCATGTGGTGATCAGCTTTTATAGGTGAGGAAGTGGAGAAATAGAACAAAGAGATTTTCTGGGGCAGGTTGGTAAGGAATTCTACATTTTTTAGCTCAATTTCTCACCTATGTAGGATTGAAAGTAACACTTTTAACCTAAGATTGCTTCGTCATGACATGGAGCCATCCAACTCTCTCGTGATAAAGTGACACCATCCATTTGATCTAACATAATTAGGTGTAAAGTAAATTTATTCAGTTCCTGCTAAATTATTAACACTTTTCTTACACAGCGGAGTTATAATTGGCTACAATACACCAAGAATATGCACTAAGAAAAATAATGCAAGAAAAATAATAAACAAGTATATGAAATTTACATAGTTTGGTTATAAGCCTACATCCATGGGTGAGACGACAAGAAATTTTATCATAATAAGATGAAGATTACAAGAGCTTTGACATTCAAGCTCATAATACACTCTTTAAGACCCCGAGAACGATAGCTATCAATAACAAAACTCTTTCTTCTTGATTTGCTATCTTAGCTTGGTTACGTCTACACAATGTACCAAACTATGCTTAACAATCAAATGTACCCTCAACCTTTTACGCAAAATGGATATAAACTCTCAACATTTTATTACATGAAAATTAATCCATGAGCTTTTATTTTACTGTAAACAAACCCTCAACCTTTTGAATTCATGCAGTTAAGTCTAGATATGTTAAATAACACTAATTATCATTTGGACATCCTACGTAGAAGTTGATGTGGATAGCTTAGTTGGCTGCCACGTGGCATGCCACATGTGCAATACTAATGGAAGTTAGTGTCATTTAACAAATTTAGACTTAATTACATGATTTTGAAAAGTTGAGGGTTTATTTCCAGTAAAATAAAAGTTTATAGACTGATTTTCATGTGATAAAAAGTTGAGGGTTTATATCCATTTTGTGCAAAAGGTTAAAGGTATATTTGGCTATTAAGCCTTCATTTTATAGTTATGAATAAATGCTTCAAAAGGAAAGTGAGCAAAATTCCTTCAACATCAAGTAAGCTTTCTGTTGACTCGATCTTACTTATTCTTTAAGGCTAAGAAAAGATCTTATTGCTTGCATAGGGAGGCACAAACTTGGTTTGTTCTTTTCAAGTCAGAATTAACAACCTTTGCTTGAAAAAATCTTCCAAGTTGCATTATAACAAATTTCTCAAAACTTATACATTTTTGTTGAAAATGCCCTCAAACATTTATTGACTGTGAATACCAACCAAGTCCAAGCGATGCTTGAACTTGTGCGCAATGATAATCTTCGTTAACATGATTGTAGGATTATCATCTGTAAAATCTAATTAATCACATGGACAAGACTTCACAAGAAGCTAGAAATTTGATAGCCGACATGGCTGCAAATTCTTAACAATTCTGTACAAGGCATGATGCACCAATCAAGTCTGTCCATGAGGTAAGTAATTCTCTAATTAAAAAACAAATACAAGACCTTAACTTTCTTGTTTGTGAACTTGTTGTAGGGAATAAACAAGTCAAGGCATGTGGCATATGCTCAAACTTGATTTCAACATTGCAAATATTTGATCATATTGGTTCTTAGTGATAGAAGGTAAAACTGTAAGACCCGAATTTAATTAAAATACGAAATGAATGAGTATTCGTGAAGGGAAGTTGAGTTAAATTAATCCCGAACACGTGTAGAGGCAAAACGGTCAATAGACCGAAAGTCGAAATAAATTCGATAAGGAAATTTAATTAAAAATAATGGATTGAGAAATCTTGGTCAATAAAGGTGAAATAAATTTATTTCGGATTAAATTGATCAAGATATTGATTTATTGGAATTAATCGGGATTAATCGGGATTTTTAGTTCGAAAAAATAATCCTGAAAATAATCGAAAAATATACCGAAAAATTATTCGAGACAATATCCCCAAAATACGGAGAAATTATACCCGAAAAAGGGTTAAAATATAATAAATAAATTAAATAAAATTAAATTAATTAATTTAGAATTAAATAATAATTTTAAGGATATTTTAAGGGATAAGGGTTAGAGAAACAACCTGATGAGCCCGAACGAGGGATAAGGGTTGGAGGACCAGCTGATGAGCCCGAACGAGGGATAAGGCTGGGGGTCCACGGAATACGATGTACCGTGCAAGTAGCATGGAGTACGATGTACCGTGTGTTATCTTTGCATACGTTGGTATCTTTGTGATACTTGGTATCTTTGTGATACGTTAGCATCTTCGGATGCATGGGATAGGATAAGACTGACGGGTTGGATTGACCCACCTCCCGGACGGTTCCCGATCAGGGTGAGACCTCGCACACTAGGATCCGTGTAGCTAGAGGGACTCACAAGGACACATATGGCCATAGTCCTGGTTATTTGCCGATATACAGACGTTGCCTAATCTCGCATGTCGTCGATTTTGATGAAATCAAATTGGGTTTTAAACTAAATTTGCATGATGGTATTTCCATGCTTTTCAAACCCATGTGTGAATGTAAACCGATTTTCATGGTTTTGTGTGAGTCAGGATCACCCGAAGGAGGGGTCGAGTCTTGACTTTATTGTGAAATTTTTAAATGAGAAAGATATGATTTTGAATATAATTGTATGTTGAATTTTTCGTGCAAATGTGTTTTACATAACATCATAACTCATATCATTTGTTTTAAAATGTGTGGAGAAAGGGTGGTTTATGCATGGCACTACGTTCATGTAGGTAGTATGGTTACCTACTTGTTCGTAGGGTTGCCTTACTGAGCTTGATGTGCTCACCCCTTTCATTTTCTCCCACAGATAATCTCCAGTTGAAGTTGAGGCGACTCAGTACTGCATTCCGGATGTCCGCTGCTGCCCATCATTTAAGGTATATACACTTGTACATATTGTATCTACATAAGCATAGCACAGTAACATGTTTGTAAGTAACTTTAGGGGATGTATAATTAATGTAAACAATTATAAATGACTGGAGAAGAAATAAGTTAGATGGTAAATGTATGGTGGGATTGGCATTGACGCACAGCCCAATTTGTTAGTGGAGTATGGTCACGATCAGAGGACAGGTAAGCAATGAAAGAAAATAATAAAACGTGAAAAATTAACTCTGATTTTTGGGTTGTTTGAGTCGTGACATGTTTTGGTATCAGAGCAACAATTGGTCTGATGTGTGTCAGTGTCAGTAATTAGGAAATTACATCCCCGTGTTACTGTGCTTGGTTAGATACAATAGCGTATATCAAGATGGGTTTTGACTAAGAAATGGTTGAGAATGCAGGAATGCCTAATATGAGTCGCGTTAGATGAGAAAGTGCACGAGGCAGAGGTCGTAGAGGTAGACCTGAGTCTGCTAAGTCGTGCTGAGTTTGACTATGAGAATCAGTATGAGATTGAAATATAGGTTAATGTTGAGCATGCCTCTCAGAGTCCGACAGAGTGATCGGATAGTATTGAGACGCTTCGCGAGGTTGGAGCGGAGTGTGGAGATTATTGTGAGGAGCTAATTGCTCAGATTATGTATGAGATATGAGGGCGCAGCGGAGCATTGGTGGAAACCCGCTCGACCCATCTTAAGTGTAAAACATCCTAAGCTAAGATGAGAAATGTTTATGGATGTATTCCGGTGACAGGATATCCCGGACATGATTTAAAGGAAATTATGGATAAAAGTCCTTACTCTGACCCAGTAGATTTGATTTATTGACGAGTATGGAAACTCAGTTATATTCTTGGGCAGATATTACCTCGACACTATGAACAAGTGACAGTCGAGATGCCTAAAAGTTCATGAAATGGCTCAACTTTTTAATTTGAGTCTGATTGGCCCGTGAGATACTACCTATACCGAGGCAGTGCGCAGATTTATAGTTGGGTAAATAAGAACATGAATTGCACTCCTCTGAGATTGGGAAAAATAGTAAGAGCTGAAATAGAGACAGAAAGAGAATTGAAAATGACAGAGATGTTAAAATGGGAAAATAGTAATTGGTAAAAGATTTAATTTGACGAATCATGGAGTAAGATAATTGGTAAGGCCCCAGTGCATCCAATTTTGGCACTTTTGAGGGGCATTGTGATTGGAGGACCCCGACATGCTACGAAGCAGTGTAGCAGTATAAACACTGTAAGCAGTGTGGAATATGTGGTGGATACTACGGAAGGAGGGTCTATATCTACACTGTATTGATGAAAATGGCCGTCAAGTGTGATAAGACGGACCATTGATTTTGATTGCACAGAGTTGGACGAGATCGCCCCACAGAAAAGTAAATAGACAGAAAAACTTCGTTGGTATAGCTGCAACGAAAAGGGAGGCAATAGCCGAAAAGAAAAGAAAAAAAAGTAGGCTGTTGGACGAAGGCGAGAGGATGTTTTGGACCAGGACACTATTGATGTTTCATGGATGTGGTGTAAGATACCACACTTGTTATGAATAATGAAGTACATATGTTCATTGATCCTGGTGCCACACATTTGTTCATACCGCCTTCATTCGCATATAAGTGAGTAAAAGGCATGAATGCCTACATCATTGGGCACAATACTGATAAATGAGTACCCCAATAGAGGAGGATTAATCAACGGAATATGGATATAGAGATTTTAAGTTGAAAATAGGGGTGAAAACATCACCGAAAAGTATACTGTAAGTGTTGACAAGTGATAAAAAGGGGTGCAACAGTTGAAATTAAAGGAATAAAGGATTGTACTCACGAAATGAATAATGAAAGAGTTTCGTTATAATTGATACACTAAGGAGATGATCTTTGAGATATGTTGATCCTAAATACAAGATGTACTGGAGTAAGAGGCGTATGCTAGGTAAGAATACCCCTAAAATATGAAGTAATTAGGATTAAAGCAATTAGTAGCGAATACAAATTGTAACCACATGGACTGGTATATAAAGTATATGTGGTTAAGTCTGAAGGTTAATAAAGGTATTTCAAAATACCTCCCCGCCTGAAGACTTGACAGCGTCTAAAAGTATATATATATATATATAACTTATAACGTGAAATCGATCGTTGTAATAAATACCTTTAGCGTTAGGATACCTTTACTAAGACGATAAGAAAATTAAAATTCGACAAAATCATAAAGGTTAACATAGTAAAATTTAATAAGAGCCGTTAAGATAAGAAAAGGAAATGACGCAGGTTAGTACTTGGAAACGTAAGCGATTTTGAAGGATCTTATACGCTTATGCGTGGATAAGTCATGGATTGGACCGAATTGTGATCATCATTATCGATGATATGTTGGGTGTAGTTAAAGTCCAGGGCAAATTGTAAGCAACAATTGGAAATTGCTTTTACAGATGGTTGTTGCGAGTTCTCAATATGGTCTACTGGTTGACACGTTTAACTAAGAAAACGTGGTCTTGAATGAGATGATAAATAAGATGATAGATGTGACATGATTTTCGGTGTAGTGAAGTATGAATTGACCACCGTGATTAATTTCACCATACCCAACAGCTCAAGAGGTTCTCAATGAGTATGGATACCTCAAAGTTATGAAAGAGCTGTGTATTGATGTATAATGGGAAGATAGTCAATTTTTGGAGTTAGACAACTCAAGGATCATGAAATAAACTATCTGACCCATGATTTAAAGTTGGCAGCGATAGTATTTGTACTGAGGATATGGTACTATTATGTACATGGTGAGAAATTGTGGATATGCACTGATCATAAAGCCCGAGTATCTGTTTTCACAGAAAGAGGCGAATATGAGAATACATAGTGGGTTAGAGCTTCTGAGAGATTTTGATTGTGAAAATTGTACCACCCAAGAAAGGCTAATGTGATGGCTGATGCCTTGAGCAGAAAGAGCCTCGGGATGGTACCACATATGATGGTCAGGGAGCGTGAGCTGCTAAAACAGTTGTAAGCCTCAGTAGTGATGTGATCCCTTCTGATGATGACAGTGATTGTGTGACAGCTAGCCTGATGATTAGAACCGGATGAGAGTGCCCGGATTTGCCAGGCTTAGCGTGATGATCGGCATGATGTCGATAGTCTGGGGTCAGATTCAGAAGGGTACAGTGACAGAGTTCACAGAGTATGATAATGATTTACAGAGAGGTTCAGAGACAGTTTAAGTACTCCCCAGGACCACAGTTGATGAGATAGTAATATTGTCAGAAGCTCACTCTTCGGGATATACAGTGCATACGGAAAGTAACGAATATATATATTAAATCTCTGAAAAGGGTATTGGTGGTCAGATGTAGAAAGAGATATGGTAGAGATTATGGAAAAGTGCCTAGTATGTCAGTAGAAATACGGTAGAGTATTAAAAGTCTGCAGAGTTATTGCAGCCTCTACCTATATAGACACGGCACGGAAAATGAGAGCAAGTCTCCATGAATGTCGTGATGGGTTACAGAGAACCCAGGTGAATTACGAGGCTATTCGGATGATAGTCGATAGAGTGACTAAGTCTACCCACCTTTTGGTTATGAAATCCCAAAATACTCAGAGTATATATGAGGATTTATGTGTAAGGAAGATTGTGGAACACTAAGTAACGTTCCAGTGAGCATGGTATCATATAGGGATTCCCGCTTCACTTCCCACCTCTGAGGATATTTTTAGGAAGCTATGGGAACCCGACTGAGTATTAGCACAGCTTTTCGTCCTCAGACAGATGGTCAGTCAAAGAGGACTGTACAAGTTCTGGATGATCCGATGAAAGCGTGTGCCATTGATTTTATAAGCTCCTAGAATGATCAGTTGATTTCTACTTGAATTCGCCAATGGTGACAGTTGTCACTTGAGTATCGGGATAACAAGATATGAGGCAGTGTATGGCTGTAGGGGTTGTTCCCCGAATTGGATAATAAGTCTCTGAGGATGTTTAGTTAAGGATGAGAGATTAAGAACACCTCAGAGCAGATAGACAAGTATTGGAATTCACCCTTGGTGAATTAGTATGGTTGAAAGTTACTTGTCCTAAGGGAATAAGGACATAGCGAGCTTTTGGAAGAAGGTAAATTGAGTTGCGCTGGATGGAATATTTTGAGAGATTGGACAAGTGGGAGATAAGACTTGTAGGTTGGTGTTATCACCTGAATTAACAGGCACCCACAATGTGTCTCAGCTTTTGATGCTTTGGCAATACTATCCAGATCCAGCACAGGTGGTAGGATATGAGATCCAACAGTTCAGCTTAATGCAAATATAAGTATATTGATAAGTTGATTCGGGCATTAAACAGGAAAGAGAAAGTATTGAGGTTAAGATGATCTCCCTAATTAAAGTCCTTAGGTAGTAATACACTCCGGAGAAGGTCACATAAGAATTTAAAAAGTATGATACAATTAATGTACCCGGAGTAGTCTACGGACTCATATGAATTGGTTCTAATTTGGAGGACCAAATTCCTTAAGTGGGGGAGAGTTGTAAGACCCGAATTTAATTAAAATACGAAATGAATGAGTATTCATGAAGGGAAGTTGAGTTAAATTAATCCCGAACACGTGTAAGGGTAAAACGGTCAATAGATCGAAAGTCGGAATAAATTCGATAAGGAAATTTAATTAAAAATAATGGATTGAGAAATCTTGGTCAATAAAGGTGAAATAAATTTTTTCGGATTAAATTGATCAAGATATTGATTTATTGAAATTAATCGAGATTTTTAGTTCGAAAAAATAATCCTTAAAATAATCGAAAAATATACCGAAAAATTATTCGGGACAATATCCCGAAAATACGGAGAAATTATACCCGAAAAAGGGTTAAAATATAACAAATAAATTAAATAAAATTAAATTAATTAATTTAGAATTAAATAATAATTTTAAGGATATTTTAAGGGATAAGGGTTAGAGAAACAACCTGATGAGCCCGAACGAGGCTTAAGGGTTGGAGGACCAGCTGATGAGCCCGAACGAGGGATAAGGCTGGGGGTCCACGGAGTACGATGTACCGTGCAAGTAGCATGGAGTACGATGTACCGTGTGTTATCTTTGCATACGTTGGTATCTTTATGATACTTGGTATCTTTGTGATACGTTAGCATCTTCGGATGCATGGGATCGGATAAGACTGACGGGTTGGATTGACCCACCTCCCGGGCGGTTCCCGATCAGGGTGAGACCTCGCACACTAGGATCCGTGTAGCTAGAGGGACTCACGAGGACACATATGGCCATAGTCCTGGTTATTTGCCGATATACAGACGTTGCCTAGTCTCGCATGTCGTCGATTTTGATGAAATCAAATTGGGTTTTAAACTAAATTTGCATGATGGTATTTTCATGCTTTTCAAACCCATGTGTGAATGTAAACCGATTTTCATGGTTTTGTGTAAGTCAGGATCACCCGAAGGAGGGGTTGAGTCTTGACTTTATTGTGAAATTTTTAAATGAGAAAGATATGATTTTGAATATAATTGCATGTTGAATTTTTCGTGCAAATGTGTTTTACATAACATCATAACTCATATCATTTGTTTTAAAATGTGTGGAGAAAGGGTGGTTTATGCATGGCACTACGTTCATGTAGGTAGTATGGTTACCTACTTATTCGTAGGGTTGCCTTACTGAGCTTGATGTGCTCACCCCTTTCATTTTCTCCCACAGATAATCTCCAGTTGAAGTTGAGGCGACTCAGTACTGCATTCCGGATGTCCGTTGCTGCCCATCATTTAAGGTATATACACTTGTACATATTGTATCTACATAAGCATAGCACAGTAACATGTTTGTAAGTAACTTTAGGGGATGTATAATTAATGTAAACAATTATAAATGACTGAAGAAAAAATAAGTTAGATGGTAAATGTATGGTGGGATTGGCATTGACGTACAGCCCAATTTGTTAGTGGAGTGTGGTCACGATCAGAGGACAGGTAAGCAATGAAAGAAAATAATAAAACGTGAAAAATTAACTCTGATTTTTGGGTAGTTTGGGTCGTGACAGAAACATTCTCATCAATATTATCAGCTTTGTTCAATAGCTCAACATTGTCACAGATTGAAAAGAAAGAACTCTCTGCCTAATTAATTGTACTCAAAACCCTCAATCTTGGTTTGTACCCTGGAGGGTAACCGTGCTTCTTGTAGCACTTATCTATGGTATAACCCTCATATCCACAGTAGGTGCAAATATGTTTCTTAGTGTTATTGTATGATTGTTTCTTGAAAGAAGATACATACTGGTTACTTGGCACTACATACTTGGTATGAAAAACATTGGACTCAATGGATTTTGATGAAGGTACCATTAAGTTGTTCAATCTCTCTTGTTGAACTTCTTGGCACTACATCCTTTCAAGAATCAGATCACCTGATCATTCTGCTGATGATTTCTTGCAACAATCAGTGCTCTATAAAAACATTAGGGTTCGCAAGCACAGGAAGGAATGGTTCTCAAATCCAATAATCATCCCAAAGAACTTTGAGGTGTGTGAAATAATCTGTAACTGACATGAAGTTTTGCTAAAATGCAAAGATTTCTTCTTGCAAGTCTAAAATCCTAAAAGCATCTCCTTGTGCAAATCTTTCTTTAAGATCATTCCAGACTTTTTTAGCTCTATCAAGCCAAAGGACACTTTGAGCAATGGAGGGTGACACCGAATGAAGAATCCATGATAATACCATAGTGTTACACGTATCTTAGGCAGAGAAAAGAGGGTTTGTTTTTGCTAGAGTCTTGATAGTTCCATTAACAAATATGAGTTTATTCTTAGATGAAAGTGCCATCTCATTAACCAGATCCAAGAATGGTAGTTTAAACCATTTAACACAAGTGGAACGAGAATCAAGGCTGGGTTTTTATTAGCATGTAAGTAAGTAAAAAAGATTAGAAATATCCTTTCTGTTGGTAGTGTTTGTGTTGTCAGTATTATTAGTGTTGATAGCCATGATGAGCTCGATAAACAAGATGAATGCAGAAGAAAAATGAAAATTTTACAAAGAAGATCGAGAAGAGATTCAAGAAGAATATATAAGCTCTTATACCATATTGGATTATGGAATCTTGAAGAAGAAGATTATCTTATATTGAATGAATCGAGTAAAAAATACTTAGCTTAACAACTGTTATAAATACAAGCTACTAAGTTAGTTTATAACTAATAAAATAGAATCATAACTAACAAACTAGCTTTTCTAACTAACTTGAGTATCTCAACTCTTTCTTACTCGATCTTTTACTACTTCCTGCTCTGGAGTTGGATCCTTTCTAGAATGCAGATGAATTATATCATCTAATAAGAGCCTTTACAAGTCTCTGAGACACCCACACCACATTGTGGATGATTTATTTGACATTTAGACAGCTTTTGTAATAAAAACCATAGCTAATATCCATTACATTTGTTGATTCAAGGCTACATGGAACCATGCCAATGCTTAAGAGCTCAAGAGGAAGTAAAAGAAGAATAAGGGACTAGACAAAAGAAGAGTTAATGGAGCTATGGCCATGAGTAACAGTAGAATGAGAATGTGATTCATCTGTTCATGTACTCATCGTAGCACTAATATACTGAGCAAGCATCATGCATGACTGGTTATTAGCAGTTGATATTGTGGGAGAAAAACCAAAGAGATGTTTTCTTGGTTAAATAAGAAAAGCCAAAGTAAGGATCCTTGGTTTTCTTCTAATAAATGGAGTGGTTGGCCTTTCTTTGTGTCTCTTTGTTTCTGTTTCGCATTTACATAATGTAGTTAATGTAAGTTGATGTTTTGAGAAATGTAATTGATGTAGTTGATGTTTTGAGCAAATTTAATTGCCAATAGCTACTAGTATAAACATAAATATATTTTGATTATTAAGCCTTCTAAATCAAAATAACAAAAACCCCTTACCATATCTCAAAAGCTCATCTGTGATAAACAAGATACGTCTACAAACATCTTCAGTTTTGATTATTTATGTAATCAAAGTTTTTAACATTTACTGAGTACTAATAAAAACTTTCTTTATAGTACAGAAAAAAGGATTGGCTATATAAGTAACCTATGATTTGAAACTGAACTTGACAAAGTTGATTGGGAAACCAAAATGATAATTGTTTTGTAAACATGTAAAAGGTTGCCTGGAACTACCAATAAGACAATAAGGGTTTGTCCTATTGTTTCTTCTTGCTAGGATTTGGATTCCAAGGGAAGTTCGAAAAGAGATAGATATCACAGGAAGAAAAATTAATTCAAGCTATGATAGGCATATACTCAGAGTCTGAAAAGCAAAGCTTCCTTTACAAGTTATCATCAATGGTTTTTGTACCAAATGTAAGAATACCACGCTGTATGATTTTACAATAATCTTTCAAACTTTGAACTAAAGTCTAAAAAGTGTTTTCCTTATCTTTTGAAGAGTGAAATCTCTTTCATTTCCTTCAATGTTTTTCCCTTTTATGAGGAACTATTCTCTTTTTATGATTAGAACTCAAAAGCTCGCTTGGTTATCTAACTACCTTGGTCTTTGTTATTATTTGAGGGTTAAAGCTTTGGGCTAAGATGGTTTGAGACCTTGGGTAGATTCAAACGGTTTTACAAAGAGTAGTACTTGTTTTATTTTCTAAGCCAAACTATTTATGAAAACATATTTTTTTTTAGCTTAAGTGCCTCAATCTCTAATAATATACCCATCGCTTCTTCCAGCCTAAATATCCATAAAAGGAAAACTCAAAACCACAACCCCATCAATGTGTTATTTAAGTCTATCTGCTTAATTTTGGAAAGAAGTTGACATTCTCAGCCTATCCACGTCGTTTCTTTTGCTTTTGACGTTTCTTACTCCTATTTTGTTTCGTATTCTTTTAAAAGGGTTTTTTTCTAGTGAAATTCAAGTGTTGGCAGATGAGGTTTATGAAGGTGCATCAAATGTATGGTTTTGCAGGTGTGCGACTTGATGTGTTGCGCAATCATTGTTTATTTAATACATTCTTATTCGCTTATAAAAGGGAGGTTATATGCTTGCTTTCTTTCGTGGTGAAGAAAAAAATAAATAAAATAATACTCGGGGGAAATGAATCATTTTTTATTAACTTTGTCCGTCCTTTCGATATCTATCGTCTTATCGAAATGCATGCGGGCAAATTCTGAACATATTATGTTTGAAGCTTTGTTGATAAAAAGGCAAAATGGCAAGACCTGACCATGAATATCGGCCTATGCCTACTAAGAAATCCTTAGTTAGAGCATAGAAGCAAGAGCTGTAACATATACCATCCTCTGAGGCGGCATGACGAAGGGCACTGTTGTTAGGCAACAAGTTTTGTTTCAAAACACATCTATTGGCTCTAACTGAAAAGGGATTGAATCAGTTTTTGACTAAATTCTCTAGCTTAAGACTTTTCTATCCAATTCACACAATTCTACATAATTCAAATATGAAATTCAAGTACAAGAATGTAAAGAGAGTAGGGATAAGAAAAAGTAAATATTATATTTTAAAAGAATTATATGAATTAAATTTGAGTTAAAAAAATGTAAGAAGATACAATTACTATGTACTATTTACTATTTAATATTAGGATTATTAAATCAGTCAGAATCATTCAACTTAATTTAAAGATTCATTATTTTATTAATTCTTAAATTAACTCTGTGAATAATTATTTTAATTTATATCTCCTTTGATGTCATGTGGCTTCCTTTTCTACTATACCATATGGCATCACTTTTTTCTTGTTAAGATAACTATAAAAAGGACCTAAGAAACCATTAGCAACTACAAGCCTTCTAAGTACTCAACTTTCTAATTTAGTCATGGAATCTAAATCATTTGTCCTCTTTGCTGCTATATGCCTCCTCTTCCTTCTTTCTTTATTTTCACAAACTGTCTTTGCCAAGTTAAATCCTAATCAAAACCAACTTCATTTGATTTCTTAAAACAACTTCAAGGTTGTCCTAAAGGTGACAAAGTTAAAGGGCATCAATGAGTTGAAAAGCTACCTTAAAAAGAATTGGGTATTTGAGTGCTAGCAACCCCAATTATGATCTTGAAGAAGATGATGGCCTAAATGGAATCTTGACACATTCTTTTGCACCAACTGATGGGAGGTTCATTACGATGGGGCTGATAACTGGGCTGTGGGTGCCAAGGCTAATGCATATGACTTGGGCACAATTGCCCTTCAGGAAATCGGCCAGCTTTTGGGACTTCAACATACATCTATCAAAGAGGCCGTAGTGTTTGAGTCTGGAAAAGTTAAGGATTGAATGATGAAATTAAGGGAATTCAAGATTTATATAATCAGCACTTAGTATTGCCTAGCCATGAATTTGGAGGGAAAATTTTGATTTCAGTTAGAGTTTTACAGCACTTTATTTACCTTGGAGCTTCAATTTGTCCATGTAACGATGGTAGACTAAATTTTTAAGGAGTATTTACTTTTGTCTTTTCGACTGCTGAGAAAGAACTGAACACTGCCCCATGGAATGCTAACAGACAAAAGACAGCATATCAGTCAATTACAGATACTAAACTGCTGGATTATATCCTGCTTTATTCATTAATTTCTCTTTCGTACATCATCTCTCAATTTCTTTCGGCAAGTCTTTGGTCCAAGACACAATAGAACGATTGTGGAATGTATCTATACACTAAGGAAAGTGACTAGTTAATTAGAAACAAATAAAGGATGTGATTCCTGCGCGAAAAGAAAACTATGGTGAGAATTAGAAAAATATATAAATAATATATCGCTATTACAACATAGGAACCTCAAAACATTTGTGGAGATCTCATTCTAATTATGCTCTGCTCATCCATTTAACAAAATCATATCATTCATGCTTCAAGAGCAAGTAAATAACCCTTATATGTTCGTGTCAAGCAAATGAAATTTGAGGTGGACTATGTAAGTTTCTCATGCTCAGCATATCATGGATGACATGAAAGATTCTGATTTCCCAGGGTCTGAAATGACCTGAAAATGTCCCACGGGTGATCTGTCATGGTTCACCAACTTTTAATAATAGCAGTAGGCTACATCATAGTAACAGAAAACAGCTGTTTCATTTATTAAAATTTTAAAGAAGACTATGAAAACTCAATTGCTTTGATATTATCCAAATGAAAGTCAATGTGAATCAAGCCATATTGATTCTGTTTCCAAAAGATGACAGTGTTACCCTTCAATTCAGGATGTACATATCTCACTTGTCTGCAGGCTATTCATTGCAGACTGCTGTCACGGAGGGAAATTAAATCAATCGGAGATCAGCTCAGATGCCCCAATACTTGCTATTGATGAAACTCTTTTTCGAAACCTTAAGTAAAGACAATAAGGTCTGACCCATTACTAGAAGCCTTCAATCTAAACCGACTTTGTAATACCCTAAATTACCTTTTGCCTTTTGCTGTATACAAGAATTACGCGTGAATTCATATATGATTTATATAGTCTATTTTAATATTGAGATAAAAATTCTAATGATGATGATGATGATGATGATATATGAATTGGTTAGGGTAAGACAAGACTTGAAAAAAAGTTATCCAAATAAATTTGACAGAATAAAGTTGAAAGAACACATTATTTTGGATAGGAATGAGTAGATAAAGAGAATTCATATAGATGACTTATAATAAATTCAAATATTGATTTATATACCTTACTTCAATAGTGTAATAAAAGCTTTGATGATGATGATAATGATGCATGAATTGGCTAGCTAATAGATGGTATCTCTCCAAATAGCATATAGTTTCTTCTGGGTACCATCCCTTAAAGCTTCCGACTGAGCACTGAGCAGCATAAAGATTGCTCAAAGTTTCAGTGGAAGGCAATGTCGCAACTCTCTTTCAAAATACCAAATGGGCACCTATACCCTTTAATAATTGAGGTAGTTTGCCTGCCAACCCCTCTCTTTATCTTCTTTTATATTATTCAACTTTTATTTTGCACTGGAAACTACAAACACATGGGGCAATGCCCTTGTATCTTTCACTTCATCCTTCCTTGCATTTTCCTAGTCCTAAAAGCTTAAGAATATCAGCTTGATTGAACTGCAATACTTTGTTGCCCTTAATCCTATCACATGCTTAAAACTCACACGTTCTGTCAAGTTGGATTGTCAAATCCAAGCATCAGTAGTTGAATCCTTTCTTAAAATTTTTCAAATTCAAGTGAAATTTCATGGAGTAATTGGAATGCCAGTTGGTTTGATCATTGACGAGGTGAATTTTAGCAATGATAGGATTGTTGTCACTATCAAAACTAGGAGTAGAGCAAGGAAAGGCTAGAACAAGTACGGCATTGGATAAAATCCACGCATGTCAACGACAGCCAAGCCCCCACTGTCTCATGCCCCAGCCAACCCCCATGGTAGATCAAATTATGGTAATATTAGAATTTAATCTTTGTATAATAATTTAAATAAATTTGATTTTTATATTTTTCAAGTTGTAAAATATTAATTTAAAATACAATATAATTATAAAATAATGATAATTTTTTAATAAGTTAATTATTAATATGATTTTTTTATTATATAATTGTCACCTTTTTTTTTTTAATTTAGACGTGGCAATTTGAGAACATGGACTTATCTAAGAAATTATTGGTTTGCGAAAACAAAACTGTTTTTTTTTTTTAATTTTGTAAAAAAATAAAAATACAAAGAAAAATATGTATAGTTCAAGAAATGGAAAACGAATTGATAGCAGATAAACCTTTGAGTAGTAGTTGAAATATATCATGTCTCATTCTCTCTACCGTATGGATGATCTTTATGATCTCAACGCTGACATTTCCGTTCACTCCTATTAGAAGCATGCCTCGTAAAAAAAAATCCATTGGAGCCAAGCGCCAGAACAATTCATCAAAACACTACTGCCATCAATAACTTTAATCCAGATCAAACATCTCAATCTAATAAGAAAAGATGACCTAAATCTGATAACAATCTCAAGAGCTTACCATGAAAATGAAAGTCAGAAACAAACTCCATCTAACTCATTGCTCAACAGGGACCATGTTTTCTTGAAGAAAGTAAGATTAAACCCACTGGACCAGGAGACTTGGAGCCTTCGCAGTGCCTGACAACCTTCTTTAATTCTTCAGTGGTGAAAGGTGCTTCCAACATCTACACCTCTTGCATACGTAAAATTTTGAACACCAAAGCACTTGCTACAGGCGTCAACCAGCTCTCACGTGCTAAACCTTACCCATCCCCCATTAAGAGTTAGGCCTCTAATACAGTTCCTTGGAGCTCTCGCTTTTATCAGCTTCACTTCCTCTTTCATTAACTCTCCAGTACTACCACTATTATCTAGGGATAACACTGTAACCATATAAACGGGTATTTGATATTATTTAATTCAATTAAATAGAATTAAGACATTATATAATTGGGTTTAAGTAGGGTTTCATAGTAAAATGACTATTTGTCATAGGTTTAAATAGGGTTTAGGTACTTATTTTAGAATACTAGCTACCTAATTATAAATAATATTTGTAACATTTTTATTTTTATTTATAAATTATTATTATTATTATTATTAATTTAATATTTAATTAAATTAATTCATTAAATATCATAATTATAATATTTAATTTTAATTTATTTTTACGAGTTAAATTAAATTTATTAATTTATTTTTTTTTAAATTTGTTCTAAAATTAATTTTAAATTTAAATTTAAAAGTCAAACTTTGATTTAATAAATGGGTATTTAGTGGATTCAGGTAATTAATGGGTACTTTCTATATATACAAAATAGGGTTCGAGTAACACAAACTAAAATAATCGGATAGTTAATTGGGTTCAGGTTCTATAAAAAATAATCGGGTTTAAGTTCGAGTATCACAGAATTAATGGGTACCCGACCCATTTACAATCTTAATATTATCCAAGACCAACCTTTACTCAAAATTTACTTAGTAGTATAACAGAACCAAATAGATCTCTTCTCTTTTTCCTCCGCTACCACCATTGTCAACCATCTTGCATCGATACCGAGGAATTGTTAAAATATTGTTAAAGTAATAAAAAAATGATTGATTGAACATCGTCAATGAAATAAAAAAAAACTTTTCGAAATAGTATTCTTTAATTTATGAATGGTTGAAAAACATGACCATTAATTTTTAAAAGCTATAACTTTGTTAAAAGGATAAATTTGTTTGATCAAATAATACAATTGAATGATCACAATATTTGATTGTGATAACATAACTCTTAGATTGAATATTTATAAATAGAGATATCAATGTAAATTTTGAACACACTTGAAAAGCACTTGAAATATCATATATTTTAATATTACCTCTCTTCCCTTTTATTCTTAAAGTAAAAACTAGTCTCTTAAATATTATTTGTTGCTATAAATAATATGAAGACAAAATAATTTTATACTTATCAAGAATGTTTAGTGGTTTAATTTCATGAGTGTAATATAATTTCAAATAGTGGTTTCATTGTATCTTAGGATTATTTAACAAACTCTTGTTGCATACTATAATTGGATGAAATGAAATAAGTTTAAGGAAAGTGACATTATAGCAACACGCTTTGAAGTTGTTTCTATATTTGTTCGTTCATCATCAAAGTTAAATAAGGAGTTTAAATATCAAGGTGCTGAAGTACTTAAGAAAGAACAAATTTATCTTCATCCACCATTAAGGAGACTAGACCAACATCAACAATCTTAAACTTACTTTTGGTTTTGAAGATAGATTTTTTTAGGGAGATGGCTACCAATTTCTAGAAATTTAAATAATATAATGAGGCAACTTTGAGAGGGTAAAACGATTTACAAATGAAATTATGTAAAAAAATTTGGAAGCAATCAAAGAAGAAAGCTAACAGTTCATCAAATTACCATATAAGTTTTATTTACTTCTTGAATTTATACATGATTGCTTTAAGTATTAGTTATTGCATAGTTGTTCATTATTCAAGTAGTGCAATGATTTCATGATGTAAGCAAAGGATGATCATTAGATGTATTTTGATCATAAACTTGATTGTAAAGTTGATAGGACTATAAATAAGAAGCCTACAAAAGATGATCATTATATATATTTTGATAATGAAATTGATTGTAAAGTTGATAGGACTATAGATAAGAAGTAAATGTTTTGCTAAGAAAAGATTGGCACAATTATAAAATGATTAATTTCACACACACACGCGCGCACACACACACACACACACACACATATATATATATATATATGTACTATAGTAAGAATTAATTACTACAAAGAGAATGTTTATTGTATTCATATTAATTTATAAATTAAAATTAATTCACTGAATGATCTGAGATTCACATGATTCCAAAAAAGTGAATTAGATAAAATGGTGTATATGGAATAACCTAAAAGGTTATTGGTTCCATGATAGGATTAAAAATGTGTAAATTAGTCAAGATATAAAATGTCATAATTTGATTAGATAATTTTAACTTATGATTGTGTTTATAGTAAGTTCAACAAGATGTCATCATATAAAGATGACATATTAATTTTTGTATGGATTAAGAATAAATTAAAGTACCAAAGGGTTTTTGTTTAGCAATTTTTCTATGAAAGACATATGTGTTGCAAATGTGATTTTGGCAATAAGAAAAAAGAGAATGACAAGTTAATTTTTCCAATTTCATAATATTCAAAAGTTCTAAAAAGAGTCAATTATTTTAGTTATGCAATGATACAAACACTATTTGAGATAAAGATATGATAGTTGCATAATAAAAAATGCAAAAATGTAATTAAGTACTTTATCTATGTTATAACATATAGTAAGGTATTACTTTCGTGATTAGTAAAGATTAGTAGATATACTTATGACCTAACATAATTTGCATTAGAATTGTCTTAAGATATTTATGGCAGTGTAGTAATATGAATTGTATATTGTAATCCTTCAATAATAAAAAGATAGGTCAATGCAATTTTGTTTACCAATATGACATTAAAGATAGTGCATTATTAGATTGTTTACCATGATTAGTGAGGATGCTGTTTTTTGGAATTCCAAGAAACAAAACGTATTTCTACTAGTTTCGAAATTTATAGCTTTAGATAACAAGTAAGGATTTAAGTAAAGTTATAATTCCTTTAGAGCCTAAGCCAATGTTATGTTAATTTATTTTGAAAGTGAAGTTACTCTATCAAGGGCTAAAAGCAAAATATTTGTTGGAATCTAGATAAATTGATAAAAACATATTATGTATTTGACAATTGGTGAGCACCATATATATTGTTAGTAAAAGTATTTTGCCAGGAAAAAGAATTCATAAGTCCTCTGACAAAAGAAAATTATGAAAGAAATGATGTCCAGAATTTCCAAACGAGATGGAACTCAAGCCCATTAAATTTAGTCACACATGATTGAACCTCAATTCAATACTTAAATGGACATTAAATCTTGAGTTTAATGAGTTAAGTACATCGTTTGAATGTGACTACAATTATTAAATGTTTAAATGCATCTCAAGGTTGGTAAGTGCTCGAAATCGTATAATAAATAGGAAGATTGAGTTATTACTCTTAATGGACCTATAATATGTAAGTATAGTGTTGAAATGCTTATACGATTGGATTTTTTATGGAATTTACCAATATGAGTGGAAATGGAGCCACTTATAAGGGCAAAGGGTTTGATTCTTAAGTATTGATAAATAGATACAAGACACATGACTAGTAATAAAGTCAAGATTTTACAAAATGACTTTTGATGAGTTCCTGAAGTCTTATGTTTATATTAGTGTATGACTAATCGTTATAGAATCGTTGGTTTAAAGAACTTGTTTTACCATGTTGTTATAATTAACTCAACAACTCTATAACCCACCATTTTCTCGTAATTGCTAAGAACTCATAAGTGTGTTTAGCTATGTATAAGTGATGTATGATAATGAGAAGCTAGTGAGATTATTAAAATTGATTGCTGAGTTTAATTCATGTGCATGAGTATGTGAGTGAAGTACTATGTGTAAACTGAGAAAATGGATCATATGAGATATTGTTGGATATGTTAAGTAAAAGTTATGGATGTTTATGGAATCCATGCATTATGATAATGGAGTTGTGATGATTTATATTGGGGATATGTTAATTAATGATTTAAATGTATTTGTGGATGTATTAAAGATTGGTTTTGAGTGTTGAATGATTTGTAAAAGTTAAGGACTTAAAGATTGGGTGATTTTGGAGTTAGAGCACCAAAATGATGAAATTCCAAGTCAAGGGACCGATCCCCTTAAAGTCATAAACTAAAAATGAACAGTAAGGGACCGATCCCCTAAGGTAAGGAACCAATCCCCCCTGAAGTCAAAATGTAAAAATCTATAGTAAAGCATGGAGGGGTCGATCCTCTCCCTAAAGGGATCATTCCCCTCATTCCAGAACACAAAATTGGGGCAATTTTAAGAGAAGGGATCGATCCCTTCTCTAAAAGGATCAATCCCCTAGTGGTTTGATGACTTAAAAATCATTTTGAAAACATGGGAAAGTTAGGGAAAAAATAAGGAAACCCGAGAAAGGAAAAGAAAAGAGGAAAAAAGAAACAAAATGAGAGAAAAGAGGGAAAAAGGGAGAGAAAAAGCCAAAGAATCCTACCCCACTTCCATCCTTAATCTCCATTTTCTTCAAATATGAGTTTTGAGTGAGATTTGAAATGAGAAAAGAAGAAGAAAGTGGAAAGGAAAATGAGGCTTTAACTCCAAAAAGGGGAAAAGTGTAGGTAACAAGCTTTTATGTTGGATTCAATTCATAGGTATGGTTTATTTAAGGTTATTAATGGTTGTATTAATGAGAACTTATGATTCGAATGTGTTTATTTATGTGGAGAGCTTAGAAAGAGAAAGTTAGGGTTTCTCTCTTCAAAGGTACGATTCCTAAAAATCCTAAGAAAATTATATGTTGATATCGGTGGCTTAATTTATTGTTTTGTCTAAGTAAAGTCTTGAAATAAAATTTGTGGAGAGATAACTAAGGGTTTGTTCATTGATGAAGTTGGGGTTTGTAGAGATAAGTGGTTGTATTAATGAAATCTTGTTAAGGATGAGTAGAGAATTTTATGAAAGTATTATATGTTGATAGCTATATGGTGATTTGTGTTTTGGGCTAAAGGAAATCATTAAAGAAAAATGTGGAATGTTACTTTGAGTAATAACTATGATTAGCTTACGTAAGAGTGTCTATTGTGATGTTGGTTGAGAGATTAATGGCCATTATTTTGGGAAGTGCAGCCAAGGCTTTCTAAGGAGTACATTGAGCCAAAGAAAGTGTTAGAACCTCATTAGTGACAAGCACTGCACGAATGAGGTAAAAGATATATTTGATGGTATGATAGTGTCCAAAAAGGACATGTTTAGTGCATAAAAGATTAAGATACCATTAACTTAACCAATTTTAGAAATTTATTAAAAGCATATGTTTGCATCCATTAGTTCTGAAAAGATTTTTAGAGCACGATAAGTTTTGCAAGCACATCATGAATACTTTTGACATGAAAAGTTTCACACAAAATGTCTTTGATATTTTAAAATGTTTTTGATTAGGCCTGGGACTAAAAAACCCATCCAAATGACATTTTGTACATCAAGGACTGATCCCCTCTACTTTTCGACTAGGGCAGAAGCATTCGGCCACTTAGGGATCAATCCCCTACACCAAGAGGATTTATCCCCTCTTTAGATTTCAAACTAAAGTGTATCTTTAAAGCTTAAACAACCCATTATCTTCCGAAAGTGATCTGTATTACACTTATGCAGGCTTTATCAACCTAAATATAATATGATCTACTTTGATAAGTAAAACTTGGATTGCTTTTTATATTTTTACCTGATGTGAAACCGAATGGCTCACTAAAAGCTTTTGAACATTGTTTTAAGACAAAAGGAAAACTTTAGTGTATGCGTGCGCGTTGGAAGCATCCTTACACGCCTTTACCGAATGGTACCCTCAGTTGTGCTTAATGGCAAGGTACTTTCTTTCTCAGTTGCTGTCAGACTTGTACATGTCTACAGCCCTTGTCGCTCATCTATCCATGAATTGCTATGGAACCGACCATAGCAATAGGTCTCGATTGATGGTGCATTACTCACAAGCTGAAGCTTACACATGCTATATATCCCTTGAGCTTAGGGATTCATAACGGTTTTTATTGCAGATCGACTACATGAGTTCAGTCTAGTCTCTACCATTTGATTCAGTATTAGTTTTTGATTCAATATCAGTTTTGATTTAGATTCAGCTTTTGATTTGAATCAGTATTCGATTTGTTAAGTTTGATTAGTATATTTTAATAAACATGATTTTGAAGTATGCCTATATTATGTATTTGTTTGATAAGGATTCTAGAAATGATTGCATGATTTGAATTACATTTGTTTGTTGCATCATTGTTTTAACGCTATTGTGCTTGCAAGTATGTTTCTTACTAAACACGTTAGCTTACCTCTTTATTTTTTAGACTGACCTTGCAATGACTTGAGGAGTGCCTCGTTAGGTGGATCAACTTCAAGGGCCTCTCCAGGCTCATCTCTTAATCACACGAGGTATCAACAGTTTTGTATCTTTTTCTCTAGACAGTAAAGGCACAAACTAAGTTTATTTGTATTTAATTAAGTTATTCTTTTGTTAGGATGCAACTATCAAGCTGTAATAAATGTCTAATGTCGTCAATTAGATTAGATTGGATATCGATTATAGCCTCATCTAGGGTGATGTACTTGAGGTATCCATCAAGATTCTTTTTTGTATGATGTTATTGGAAATCAATTGAAAATGAATGCAATAGCTTGTGGATGTCTAAGTTGGATTAATGAATCATTATTCTACATCACTCTAATTGTTTAGACTGGGACCACGAACTAGAAAAGTTATCTTTATAATCATAAAGGATTTGTTAACTAAGTTAATCGCAACCTACATTGCAGAAAGATAACAAGTAGGATGAAATGAGAAAGTTAGTCTGGGTTTTCATAATTTTTGGACGTTAAAGAGTTGATATTAGCGCTTGAGTTGTCTAGTTTGTGTCAGTGTAGGCTGGTTAAGATTAGAGTTATATCTCAAGTGTCTGTGCCTGTCTGATTTTAGATCAAGTATAAATGCGAAATGTTGTACTAAATTGATTGTTTTGGATACAGATTAGCTAAGTACCATGAGCGAATGATAGGGTATACCTCGAAGGCAGGTTCTGCCACCTCTACCACCTACTTCATTACTCGAGAGTCTAAATTTACTTATGTCCAGGCTTGAACAGAGGCTAGAGCAAGGCTTCAAAGCTTTGATCGCCATGTTTGCCTACTTTTTTGGGGTAGCTAATTCCGAGACGAATGGTCCACAAGCACTACGTCCTCCGACTGAAGCACCATTAGTGCCTTCAGCCCCTCAACCATCATGACCTCATCCATAACATCCACCACATGCTCCACCTCAACTTAAGGTCGAGGTTAGACCAGGTAAGATGGTGACCCTATTGAAAGACTTTCTTAAAATGACTCTTCTATTGTTTAAGAGTAATAAGAATCTAGTGGAAACAGAGAATTGGCTAGGAAAGGTGGAGAAATCCTTTGAGAACTTGGACTGCACCCTCACAGAGAAAGTATCCTTGGTAATCTGTGTACTTAAGGAAGAGGCTGAGCACTGGTGGAAAGTCCACTCGCACTATCCTAACAACTCAGCACCTAGAAGTCACATAAGAGATATTCTTAGTGGCGTTTAACAAATAATTAATCCCTCGGATTAGGAAAAAAAATATGCAAGCTAACTTCCTTAACTTGGTCCAATGGAGCATGTCTGTCGATACTTATGAATCTCGTTTCATCGCTTTAAGCCATTTTGACCTTGAGATAATATGGGATGAGGAGCGTAAGACTGAAAGGTTTCTGTCAGGATTGAGATCGACCATCAGGGATAGATTGCTTGCTTATGATTTGACCACATTTGATCAGGCCCTTAGATAGGCTTAGATTGTAGAGCAAGGATTGAAAGTTACTCAGGCTGAGTTTGGGTCCCGAGGTAAAGGTAAAGATAAGAGTAAAAAGTATAAGGATACCAGACTAGTACAGTTCAAAAGGTGAAAGTTTGTTGAACCTCGAGCTAAGACCTGTAAGCCTATGACTCCTTCCACCACCACTCAAATAACACTAGCCATCAGATGCCCTTTATAGTGAAGCTTGGTTTGTAAAACTTGTGGCAAGTACCACAACACTCAAGATCGCCATTAGCTCACAGGAGCCTGTCTTAACTGTAGGTATACAAGGCATATGATCAAGGATTGCCTCATACTAAATGATGCATAGAAGCAGCCCAAAAGGCCTACTCCACCCAAGAAGCCCACGGTAGCCGAGAAGGGCAAGAGGTCGATAACTCAGGACGAGTCTTTGCATTAGACAAGAGGTCAGCTGAGGCCTCCACCAAAGTTATTAAGGGTAGGTTTCTTGTCTTTGGTATTAAAGTAAATGTACTATTTGATCCTGGCTCAACGCATTCTTTTGTATCCCCATCATTCATTAGTAAGTTACATATAGAGCCTGAGCCTTTAAATTATGTATTGCACATTTGTACCCCTATGTGAGAGAGCCAAATAACATATTTAATGTATAAGAACTGTAAGATCAGGGTGAGAGATAGGGATATGGTAACAAATCTAATTTTGCTTAGTGTTTGAGATTTTGATGTCATTTTAGGCATGGATTAGTTAGCTAACAATTGTGTTAGTTTAGATTGCTACTCTAAGATTATAACCTTCTCTCTAACCGATAGATATGAAGTATATTTTGCCAATCAAAAAAGAAATTAGATTGTTTATATGTTTTGTAAGTCTAATGAAATTTTGGTTGGTGTGAAGGATTTATTGCTTATGTGAAAGATTTGGAAAAGGTACACTTAGAGCTCAAGGATATCCTCATAATTAGGGATTTTTCAGATGTATTTTTAGAAGAATTGCTTAGGTTACTACCCAATAAGGAGTTTGATTTTGCCATCAATTTGGCCTCAAATGCTCAGCCAATATCCAAGCCATCTATCGCATGACATTGGTTGAACTAAAAGAGTAGAAGAAGCAGCTCCAAGATTTATTAGATAAGGGTTTCATCTTTTCGAGTGTATCCCTTTGGGTGCTCCTATTCTCTTTGTTCTAAAGAATGATGGTGGATTGAGGTTGTGCATCAATTTATAGGTAGTTGAACAAGACTAAAGTGAAAAATAAATATCGTTGCCTAAGATTGATGACCTTTTTTATCAGCTTTAGGGTACACAGTGTTATTCAAGATTGATTTGAGGTTGGGATATCATCAGTTAGAGATAAGGAGTTTGATGTCCCGAAGACTACTTTTAGGACTCGTTACGTCCATTTTGGTTTAGGGTGATGCTGTTTGGCCTAATGAATGCACCAGCGATATTTATGCGATTGATGACTGAAATGTTCAAGTTGTACTAGGACCAATTTGTCATCATCTTTATTGATTACATCTTGGTGTACTCGAAGTCCCAAGAAGAGTAGGAGTAGCATCTGGATAGTACTACATACCCTATGAGAGAAACAGTTTTATGCTAAGTTGAGTAAGTTTGAATTTTGTTGGAGCATGTAGCTTTTTTGGGTACATTGTATCAAAGAATAGGGTGTCATGGATCCGTCTAAGGTTAGAGCAGTGATTGATTGGGAAAGGCCAAAGAGTTTTACAAAGATAAAAAGTTTCTTGGGACTGGCTTGGCAGTATAGGTGTTTTGTGGAAGGATTCTCCAAGATGGTCGCACCGATGATTCGATCACACGTAAAGATGTTAAGTTTGAATGGTTGGACAAGTGTGAGGAAAGTTTCCAAGAATTGAAGAAGAGGTTGACCTTAGCACTGATTCTAACCATTCCGAATGGATCAAGAGGTTTCACAATTTACAATGATGCTTCCTTACAAGGTCTGGGTTATGTTTTAATGCAGCATGAGAAAACAATTGCTTATGGTTCTCACCAGCTAAAGGATCATGAGAAGAACTGCCCAACGCATGATTTGAAGTTAGCCGTAGTGATTTTTGCTCTTAAGATTTGGTGACATTATTTGTATGGTAAAAAGTTTCAGATCTATACTGATGACAAAAGTTTAAAGTATTTGTTTGATCAGAAAGAGCTTAACATGAGGCAACAACTATGGATGGAACTTTTAAAAGATTACGGCTGTGTCTTTTACCATCTGAGGAAGGCAAATGTAGTAGCGGATGCTTTAAGTTAAAAGATGATAGTATCTTATATGATGGCTAAGAAGGGGGATCTCTTGGAATAGTTTGTTAGACTCAGAATCTTTGTAGAACCTACTGAGAGCTGTTGGCTAGTAAGTCTACAAATAGAGCCAAGTTTGATAGATCATATTAAAGTGGCGCAGAGAAATGATTAAGAATTAGTTAGGATTGCTAGTCAACTGGATCAAGATTCACAATCAAGGTATACAGTTAGTAGTGATGGATTGCTTCAATTCAAGGGTAGAATCTGTGTTCCAAATAACGATGACTTGAGGCAATTAATTTTGAAAGAGGCACACAATTCTCAATACACTAGAACCCAGGTAGTAACAAAATGTACCATGACTTACGTCGTGTGTATAGATGGGTAAGAATGAAAAAAGACATTACAGAGCATGTTTGTGGATGTTTAGTGTGCCAACAAGTGAAGATAAAGCACCAAAAATCAGCAAGGTTGCTTTAGCCTTTGCTAATACTCACATGAAAATAGGAACACATCACCATGGATTTTATCATGAGCCGACCCAAGACTAAAAAAGGATATTATGTAATTTAGGTGATAGTAGACAGATTGACCAAGTCAACTCACTTCTTCACTATCAAGGTAACAGATTCTTTGAACTCTCTGACAGATCTTTATGTGACGGAAGTAATTAGATTGCATAACACTCTCGTGAGCATCATTTTTGACAGGGATTCCTAATTTACAAGTAATTTTTGAGAGTATTTCCAATAAGTAATAGGATCTAAGTTGAATCTTAGTACAACTTTCCACAGTCAAAATGAGGTCAGTCCGAAATGACGATTCTAACCTTAAAGGATATATTGAGGGCATGTGTTATGGATTTCAAGAGTTTATGTGGGATGACCACTTGTCGTTGGCAGAGTTTTCTTACAATAATAATTTACATGCCAGCATTGGAATTGCACCTTATGAGGCTTTGTATGGGAGGAGATGTCAATCTTTAGTGGCTTAGGAAAAAGCGGGTGAAAGAATATCGTTGACCCCCGAGTTAGTTCAACACGCTTCTGAGGGTGTCAAGATTAATTGTGAAAAGCTATGAACTGCTCAAAGCAAACAAAAGAGCCATGCTAATATCCAAATGAGGCACTTTGAGTTACACGTTGATGATTCAGTGTTTTTGAGGGTGTCCCTTTAGCAAAGTAATCATGTGATTTGGAAAGAATGGGAAACTGAGTCCCCGATTTATTGGTCCATTCGAAATACTTAAGAGGTTTAGAGATGTAGCCTACATAATAGCCTTACAACCACAGCTATCTAGAGTGCACAACATCTTCCATATCTTGATGTTGAGGAAGTCCCATTCGGGCCCTTCTCATGTCATAGAGTATACACAATTGGAGATCAAAGAAGACATGAGTTATGTGAAAAAGCCAATCAGGATCCTAGATCGAATAGAAAAGGTGCTTCGGGTAAAGAACATTCCTTTAGTGAAGGTGCTATGCAGCATCATTCTACAGAATAGGCAACTTAGGAATTGGAAAGCCTCATGAGGGAGAAACATCCTCATCTATTAGATTAAGCCTAAGAGAATTTGGAGGACCAAATTCCCTAAGGTGGGGAGGATGTAAAACCCATCATTTTCATGTATTTGCTAGGAACTCATAAATGTGTTTAGCTACGTATAACTAATGTATGATAATAAGAAGCTAGTGAGATCATTAAAGTTGGTTGTATGATAATGTGCATGGTTATGTTTGTGGAATTTTGTATGTGACTAAAGTATTATGTGCAAACCAAGAAATGGATCATATGAGATATTATTAGATATGTTAAGTAAAAGTTATGGATGTTTATGGAATTCATGCATTATGATAATTGAGTTGTGATGATAAATATTGGGGATATGTTAATTGATGATTTAAATGTATTTGTAGATGTATTGAGGATTGGTTTTGAGTGTTGGATGACTTGTAGAAGTTAAAGTTGAAAGATTGTGTGATTTTGATGTTAAAGCACCTAAATGATGAAATTACAGGTCAAGGGATTGATATCTTAACCTAAGAGACCAATCCTCATGAAGTCAGAAGCTAAAAATGAATAGTAAAAAAGCAAGGAATTGATCCCCTAGGACAAAGGATCGATCCTCTTAAAGTCAGAATGTAAGAATTTGTAGTAAGGCATGGAGGGATTGATTCCCTTATAGTCTAATGACTTAAAATGTGTTTTAAAAACACGAGAAAGTTAGGAAAAAAAGAAAAAAACCCGAGAAAGGAAAGGAAAAGAGGAAAAGGAACAGAATTGAGAGAAATAGGAAAAATGGGAGAGAAAAAGCCAAAGAATCTTATCTCACTTCCATCCTCGATCTTCATTTTCTTCAAATATAAGTTTTGAGTGAGATTTGGATGGAGAAAAGAAGAAGAAAGTGAAGAGAAAAAGGAGGGCTTTGACTTCAAAAAGGGAAAAGTGAAGGTAACAAGCTTTATCTTGGATTCAAATCATGGGTGTAGTTTGTTTAAGGTTATTAATGGTTGTATTAATTAGAATTTATGATTTGAAGGTGTCTGTTGGTGTGGATAGCTTAGAGAGAGAAAGCTAGGGTCTTTTCTCTACAAAGGTATGATTCCTAAAAATCTTAAGAAAATTATATGTTGATATTGGTGGCTTGATTTATTAGTTTGTCTAAGTAAAGTCTTGAAATAAAAACTGCGGAAAGATAACTAAGGGTTTGTTCATTGATGAAGTTGGGGTCTGTAGAGATGAGTGGTTGTATTAATGAATTCTTGAATGAAATCATGTTAAGGGTGAGTAGAAAAGTTTATGAAAGCATTATATGTTGATAGCTATATTGTGATTCATGTTTAGGCTAAAGGAAATTATTAAGGAAAAATATGGAATGTTACTTTGAGTAATGGCTATGATTAGCATATGTAATGAATGTGAGTTATGATGTTAGATTAAGAGATTAATGGCCATTATTTTGGGAAGTGCAGCCAAGGCTTTCTAAGGAGTACATTGAGCCAAAGGAAGTGCTAGGACCCCCTTGGTGATAAGCGTTACACGAACGAGGTAAGAGATATGTTTGTTAGTATGATAGTATCTAAAAAGGACATGCTTAATGCAAAAAAGATTAGGAGACCATTAACTTAACCTATTTTAAAAATGCATTAAAAGCTTAGGTTCACATACATTAGTTTGAAAAGGTTTTAAGAGCACGATAGGTTTTGCAAGCACATCATGAATGCTTTTGACATGAAAAAGTTTTATTTGAAATGTCTTTAATATTTTAAAATGTTTTTTATTAGGCTTAGGACTAAAAACCCAGCTAAATGACATTTTGTAGATTAAGGATCGATCCCTTTGCTTTTCGACCACGGCAAAAGCATTTTGCCACTTAAGGACTAAACCCCTACACCAAGAAGATTGATCCCCTCTTTAGATTTCAAATTAAAGTGTATCTTTGAAGGTCAAACGACCCATTGTCTTTTGAAAGTGATTTGTGTTATAGTTATGAATGCTTTATCAACCTAAATACAATATGATCTACTTTGAGAAGTAAAACTTGGGTTGCTTTTGATGTTTTTACCCGATGTGAGACCGAATGGCTCACTCTAAGCTTTTGAACACTATTTTGAGACAAAAGGCAACCTTTAGTGTATGCGTGCATGTCGGAAGCATCCCTACATGCCTTTACTGAATGGTACCCTCAATTATGCTTAATGGCATGATACTTTCTTTTTCAGTTGCTGTCAGACCTAGACATGTCTACGACCCTCATTTTTCCATGAGTTGTTGTGGAACCGACCATGGCTATAGGTCCCTATTAATGGTGCGTTACTCACAAGCTTAGGGTTTCGTACGCTATGTCTCCCTCAAGCTTAGGGATTTATAACTATTTTAGTTACATGTCAACTACATGAGTTCAGCCTAATCTCTACCATTTGATTCAATATTAATTTTTTATTTAGTATCAGTTTTGATATAGATTCGACTTTTGATTTGAATCAGTATTCGTTTTCTTAAGTTTGATAAATATGTTTTAATAAGCGTGATTTTGAAGTATGCCTATATTATGTATTTGCTTGATAAGTATTCTAGAAATGATTGCATGATTTGAATTACATTCATTTATTACACTATTGTTTTGATGCTATTGTGCTTGCAAGCATGTTTCTTGCTGAGCGTGTTAGTTCACCCCTTTATATTTCAAACTGACATTGCAGTGACTTACGAAGTGTTGCGTTAGGTGGATAAGCTTCAGGAGCCTTTCCCGGTTCATCTCTTAGTCACGTGAGGTATCCACCGTTTTATACTTTTGTCTCTAGATAGTGAAGGCATAAACTAAGTTTATTTGTATTTATGTAAGTTATTCTTTTGTTGGTTGTAACTGCCAGACTGTAATAAATGTCTAATGTAGTCGGTTAGGCTAGATTGGATATCGATTATAGCCTCATTCTAGGGTGATGTTGTAAATACCGTAAAATTTTCAAAGTACTTGATGTTATCTATAAAAAATAATTCAGACAATTAAAGTTAAACGTGTGAATGTGGGTAAATTAATTTGAGAATAAATATTAGACTAACCCTATTTTTACGCTACATGGAGAATTTAATCAAATACGTAGCCATACATGTATTTACATATATATGTATGCAACATTTCAATTATTTTTCAAAATTAATGTACAGAGAAATATATACGTACAAAGGAATACTAATATACACATATAATTATTTATGTAGGATTGAATGCACTCATGTATATATAAGTATGTATATATATACATTTACATATATATGAGAGTATATAGACATATGTACATATGCATATAATCCCAGGAGCCCATTCAGTAATGTGTGTATATATATATACACACACACACACGAGTGTACATGTATACAAGATACTTTGAAGGGGGTAAGAAATCAAAGAAATGTATATATAAACATATGTACACAATGCAGCCGAGAGCCCTCTTATCGTGCTTACCTATATGGATATTTATATATACATATATTTACCAATTGATTGAAAGGATGACTGGCTGTGTTAGGTGGATAAAAGGAAAGGAGATGGGATTTTAACCGAAAAATAAAAGGAGGGCTAGAAGAGGGTTTCAACCGAAACTCGAGAGACCACCTGTACATAGTTACTGTCATTTCAGTGTAGCAAGAAGTTAAGGTCTTAACATGAAAGGGGAGAAAAGAGGCATTATTGGGAACAAATATATATATATATATATATATATATATGATAATGGAGATGTGAGGCATGCAGGAAATCGAGAGAAGTATGACAGGAGTGGGAGAACTAGGGGATGACTTGCTGAAAATTACGATGTCGGTGAAAAAAATAATAGTAGCATTTTGAGGTTGGCCTAAAAACACGAAAGAAGAGGAGGAAGAAGTGATAAAGCAATATCAGGAGTGTCAGACCAAAATGATGGGACGAACAGTGAAGACGTGTAGAGTATGGTTGAACTGGCTTTATATAATCAGTTGAAGAAAGAAAATTAAACGAGTTGATAATATAAAGGGCTGGAACAAATTGAAGCTGAAACCGAGAGAGTGGAGTGGGATAGGTAGGAATAAAAAAAAGATGAAGCAGTAGCATGAGACCGAGAGGAGAAATGGAGAGAAGGCGTGATATATGGATGCAGACATGAAGCAATAAATGTGAGAGAGTTTAGCGAGAGTGAGAGAGCAAAACCAAAAGAGGCTAGAAGGAGGGTAGAATGGGGTAAACTGAAGACTGAAAACAGGGAGACGCTTGAAATAGAGTGTTTCTCTATGTTCGCTGCGTCCGGTAAGGAAGGAAGTCAATGGGTAGTGTTGTGCATGGGCTACAAAGGGAAGCTGCGCTGTAAGGCTGCTCGTACTAGGGAACTGCCAGCTGCTGTATTGTACAGGGCACATGAAAAGAAGGTTCAAACACTATCAGAGAAAGTGGGGCAAGCCGAGAGCCATTGAGGAACAGAGGAAGTTCTTTCTCGACAACATGGTCACAGTGAGTGGCTGGGACGGAGCCGGTAGCGCTAAGGGAGGTGGCTGAGACATAGGGATGATGATGGTGGTGTCAAAAACCAGAGGAGTGGGAAGAGGCAAATCGAGTAGGCAGTTTGCGAAACAAGCAAAGGTTGAAAGTGAAAACCAAGAGACATAGTGCGTGAAGGCAGAGCCACCAAACAGGAAACCGACGCCACTCTCGCCCATTCGAACGTGTAATCTAAACTTTTATTTTAATTATAAAAATAAAAAATAAAAATAAAAAACAACTAGGTGTATCTTCCTTTTTGTCATACTACCAAATATATGATGGGAACTAAGCTAGTAACAAAGTCTAATTGGATTAAATAAGAACTTGGATGATGTTCGTGGCAAAATACTTTTAAAGAAACCACCACCAAGCCTCGGAGAAGCCTTTGCTGATGTGAGAAGCGAAGAAAGCATAAAGAAATTGATGATGAGTTCTCAAACCACTACACCAGCCATGGATTTATCGGCTCTCGCTGCTTAGGGACCACAAGCCCATATTAATGGTAACCAGCAGAAGAAAGAGTGACCCAAATGTGATCATTGTGGGAAGATTGGTCACACTCGTGATGTTTGCTGGGACATTCACAGTAGACCTGAAGGTGGGAAATCACAAAAGAATCGATCGAGTAGAGGCAACACAGCCACATCAAAACTGAAATATGGATCCACCGAACCTGCCTTCTTTAGCAAAGAGCAGTTGGACTTGCTCAAAAAATTGATTGGCCAAAATTAGCCCCGATCTTCAGAACCAATGGTTGGAACAGCATCACTTGCACATAAGGATAATTCATTTACTGCCTTTAATGCAAAACGTGAAGGCTTAGATCCATAGGTTGTTGATTCCGGAGCTTCGGACCACATGACTGGTAATGTTACTTTATTCTCTACATTCATTCCTTGTCAAGAAAATTGGACTGTCAAAATTACAGATGGATCGGTATCTAAAGTAATTGGAACTGGCACAGTGGTGCTTTCTGATTTACTCATACTTGAATCAGTTTTATTGGTTCCTAAACTTGATTGTAATTTGTTATCAATTAGCAAACTTACTCAAGATTTGAAATGTATGGCTACATTTGACAAACATCTATGTACCTTTCAGGATTTGGGTTCCGGGAAGACGATGGCAATGCTGAAGTGAGTTCGGAACTTTACCTCATCAAGCCTAGTCGTTCCTCTCAAAGACAAGTTCAAAGTTTTAGTTGTGTCACTTTGTCAAGTCATTTTTCTTTCAATGTTTAGTCTGTCATTCAGTCCAATAATGATAATGAAATAATGCTATTGCACTATTGCCTAGGCCATCCCAATTTCAAGTACCTTGAAAAATTGTTTCCTTCATTATTTAAGAATATTAACTCGAATATTTTCTCAGTGTGAAGTTTGTCAATACTCAAAGCATGTTCGAAACTCTTATCCATCTCAAGGATACAAAAAATCTCATCCATTCTCTTTGATTCATAGTGATATTTGGGGTCCTTCCAGAATTAAAAATATCACTAGATCTAGGTGGTTTATTAGTATTATTGATGACCACACCAGATTAACCTGGGTCTTCCTCATGAAAGAAAAATCAGAAGCAGTCCAAATTTTAAAAAATTTCAACTCTATGGTTCAAAAACAACCAAACCAAAATTCAATTTCTGCGGTCAGATAATGCAAGAGACTATTTCAACATAAATTTAGGAGACTATCTATTAAACCAAGGCATAATCCATCAGAGTTCCTGTGTTGACACCCCTAAACAAAATGGTATTATCGAAAGAAAAAACCGACACCTCCTAGAAGTTTCTTGTTCTCTTCTATTTTCCACAAATGTACCAAATAGTTTTAGGGGGGGAAGCAGTCTTGATCGCAACATATCTTATCAACAGAATGCCATCTAGAGTCTTGAACTTTCAAACACCATGTGATCTGCTCCTTCAAGTCTATCCAAACACTCAGGTCATTTCCAAAGTACCCCTTAAAGTATTTGGTTGTACTTCATTTGTTCATGAACATCTTCAAAATCATGGGCAGTTGGACCCGAGAGTAACCAAATGTATTTTCTTTGGATATTCTCCTCATCAAAAAGGATATAAGTGTTACTCTCCTTTCACAAAAAGGTTCTATAATTCCATGGATGTCACCTTTTTTTAAAAAAAAACCAACCTTATTATCCCAAATCTACCATTCAAGCGAAGAGCAAAAGTGAATACCAAATTTGGAAAAGTGTCAGCCCTTATATAACCGATCTTCCTCAAGGCAAGAAACCAGTTGACCGTAAATGGATTTTCACAATAAAATTCAAGGAAGATGGAAGCATTGAGAGATACAAAGCCCGGTTAGTTGCAAAGGGGTTCACTTAGTCTTATGGAATAGATTATCAGGAGACCTTTGCCTCAGTTGCCAAACTCAACACGGTAAGAGTACTTCTTTTTCTTGTTGTTAACCTTGATTGGCCACTATTTCAATTAGACGTTAAAAATGCTTTCTTGAATGGAAACTTAGAAGAAGAAGTCTACATGACCATTCCTCCTGGTTTTGAGACTTCTACTACTAATGGCAAGGTATGCAAGTTGAAGAAATCGTTATATGGTCTCAAAAAATCACCCAGGGCTTGGTTTAATTGATTTATTAAGGTAGTTAAAGATCAGGGATACTCACAATGACAGGCTGATCACACTTTATTTGTGAAGTACTCTCCTGAAGGTAAATTAGCTATCCTTATTGTCTATGTTGATGATATTATAATTACGGGTGATGATTATGAAACCATTCACAAACTAAAAAGCCTTCTTGCCAAAGAATTTGAGATTAAAGATCTTGGAAATCTGAAATATTTCCTTGGTATGGAAGTCTCTCGATCAAAGGAAGGCATTATTGTTTCACAAAGGAAATATGTGCTTGATTTATTGAAGGACACATGTATGATTGGGTGTAAACCATCTAATACACCAATGGATTCTTCTACAAAATTGGGAGCTAAACTTGATTCTGCACCTGTTAACAAGGAGAAGTATCAAAAACTTGTTGGAAAACTCATATATTTGTCACACACTCATCTTGACATCGGATTTGCTGTGAGTGTAGTAAGTCAACATATGAATAATCCAAACGAAGAACACATGGAGGCTGTATACCGAATCCTAAGATATCTAAAGTTTACTCCTGGCAGAGGCTTATTCTGTAAACAGTCTCCTACTAGAAGTGTTGAGATTTTCAGTGATGCTGGTTGGGCTGGATCTATTACTGACAGAACATCCACATCTGGATATTGCACTTATGTGTGGGGAAATCTAGTCACGTGACGAAGCAAAAAGCAATCTGTTGTTTCGAGGAGTAGAGGAGAAGCTGAATTTTGGGCAATGGCTCACGGTATTTGTGAAGGCATGTGGTTGAAAAGATTACTAGAGGACTTGCACTGTCCCATGGAAAATCTAATAACTCTATTTTGTAATAATCAGTCCACGATTAGTATTGCAAAGAATCTAGTTCAACATGATCATACAAAGCATGTGGAGATTGATTGTCACTTTATAAAAGAAAAAATTGATTCTGGGATTATAAGGGTAATCTACACACCAACAAATCATAAGATTGCTGATATTCTCACGAAGCGACTACCAAGGAATTTGTTCGAAGTGCTTAACTCCAAGCTCCGCATGATAAACATCTACAGCCTAGCTTGAGGAGGAGTGTAGATATGTTAGGAAATAGTTTTATTCTTATCTCTTATTTTATGCAATCAATTTTTATTATTTCATTTATTTTTTCTAGATTTTTAGTTTTTTTTGGTTTCCTGATTTTTAGGAGATTTGTTAGTGTAGTTAGTCAAACAGACTATTCGTATTTATTTCTGTAATTCTAAGTTAATCAGTAAGGAGAAATTCTTATTCTCCTAAAATTCTTCAAATACAAAATCTAAATCACACCCTAAACCCACATTTCTAACACCCGTTTCATTATTCAGACCCCTTAAACTAACATTAACACTCACGTTCTGTTCACCACCTCCTAAAACATTATCATGAACCCCCTAAACTATTATTAACATGCACATTATCCTCACCACCTGCTAAAACATCATCCTCAACCCCTAAACTATTATCAACATTTATATTACACTGATAAACTACTATAACATCATCTTCACCCCCCTAACATCAACATTCACATTCTGCACACCACCCCCTAAAACATCATGCTCAACCCTTAAACCGTCACAACATTCACATTACCCTTACCACCATCAAATACATCATCTTCAACCCAAATACTATTATCAACATTTACGTTATCCTGATCAACTCCTAAAACATCACCCTCAACGTTTAAATTGTGATCAACATTTACATTATCAGCATCTACTTCACTACCCACAATCCACATCAATGGTGTGCTTGACATGCAAGTCCACAGTGTCCCTATCTAATAAATGGTCCACTAACTGCATAACAGTACTATCATTAGGTACAATAACTAACTCATCCCCACTAAACTCAGCATTAGGTATCCTAAAATAAACATAAGGGGAGTGCACATATCCTAATGACTTAACATGTGCAAGCGTTTCCCAATAACACAATAAGTCAGGATCTACATGAAACCTATCCATGGACCTAGTGATATAATCAAATTTTGGTTTAGTGACAAAATTGCCACCATAAAAATACCTTAATACATAAATAGCTTATGGTTCATCATTCATTTTGCATATTATAATAAAAAATATATATATCAAATTTTTTTATTTAGCATAAAACATAATGTCAACTGGGTTAACCATGCATGAGTAGACGTAAAAGGGTAACATGAGACCAGTTTACATCTCCATGATCATCAATTTTATACAAAGGCAAAAACACAATGGGAGCATATTAAAATAGGAGCATGTGTTACAAACATAGAACAACTATCCCCTAATACCAATGATATAAAAACCAAAACCCCTTACAACCCAATCCCACTTTAATAGATTCAAAGTTGTACTTGAAATCCTTCCTAACCCCAAATTCCACAAACCCTAAACCACATATATACAAACACATCAAAATGGGACCATGTGCTGTTACTGTCCCCTAATACAAATAAAATGAAAACTAAAATCCCCAAGTTCCCAATCCCAATTAATAGACTAAAAGTCATATACAAAATAGTTCCTGACCTAGATTCCACGTATTTAAAACCTAGATATGGTAGCTTGTAGATTCCACGAAAAACACAACAAGAACCTTAATACTTAACAAACAATCGAATTTTCAACTTTTTTTTATTTTCAGATTGAAAGGATTTCATGTAAGGTCCACAATTTTGTAATTTAACCTTATAATTTTGTGATGTGTATATAAGTCACAAATAATGAAAATCATGAGGAATGTATATCGAAAGTTGTAAATGTGTATGGAATAAATACATACAAATTTTAAAGTATAGAACAAGTGTAAGAGGGATATTTTCATGAGTGGAAAGTGATAATATTGAGTTTTGAGTGGTTAAGTAAAATGGAATGAGTTTTATACTTTCATTTGGTGATATATTGTATACCTTTGGCTATACAAAGGATACACACAAGTTTAAATGTGCACAAGGTATGAAAGGATGTCATTTTCAAGCCTTAAGTGTGGATGGATGAGAAAATGACCATGATAGCAAAATGTATGAAGTTTGGCATGTGTTAATGCAGAAAACTGCAGTAAAATCTGAAAATATGAATGAGAGATCGATCTCATGGGATGTGTGAGACCCCGTACATGTATAGCTATGTATATAGGAACATGGGAATGTAAATAAAATCATAAGTAAGATGATGTATTGTAATGTGAAGTGTATACAATGTAAGTTCATAAGATTATGTACGCACTTATAGTAAGAATTGTGATTATACGTACAAGTTGCATTATGAGTGAGTAGGAAGAAATAAACTTAAAACGAGAAGAATGTGATCGAAATGGAATATGAGAAGTATAGTAAAATGGAAGGAAAGATTTACATAAGTGGATATTTCCATTCGAGTAATATCGTATATAATTGGTCTTACAAAGATTCTACACAAGTTTTAATGTGTATGTAGTGAGGATGGATCCCATTTTCAAGTCTCAAAGATGAATGAATGAGAAAATGATCATGGAAGCAAATTAAGGGTGCTTGGTAAGAGTTGTTGCAGAAAAACTGCAGGAAATCTGGAATTTGTGAAGGCCAGATCGATCTCATAGGATGAGAGATCGATTTGGGAGAGCCAAAATGCTCTTATGTGAGAAATGGAAGGGAACAGATCGATCTCCAAAGGAACCAGATCGATCTCTCTAGGTCTCGGGTTGGAAGCAGATCGATCTCCCATAAGACCAGATCGATCTCCTTAAGCTTCTGTTTGATAGCAGATCGATCTCCAGTCTCGACAGATCGATCTCCTGCCTTTAAAACGTCTCAGAAAAGAGGGATTTTTGAGGAACAGATCGATCTCCACCCAAGGAAGATCGATCTCATCAAGTCAAATCTATAAATAGGAGCAGTTGGATCATCAGAATTTCGGGGAAAACATTTCCATTTCACTTCAACTCAAAGAAATCTAGTTTCTCACTCCTAAATCCAGCCATTTTCAGTGAGATTTAAGGAGAGGCTATTAAAGACAAAGTTGTTCACATCAAAGAGAAGAACAACATAGTCTAGAGGCATTTTCCCATTTGAAGGATTGAAGAAATAGAGGGCAATCCTAATTGGAGCAAGAGGAAATCCAATGAGGTAAGTTCTAATGCACAAATCCAAGTACATTGGTTTAGTTAATGATTATAAAGATATTTGGGTGTGCATATTGTGGATAGAACTACCTAGGATGGTATGAAATGCATATAGCTTAGAAATAGTCAAGTGTGAGAAAGTGGAATGTGGGAGTGTTTTTGATGAATGGGATATCTTGAGTGGATGAGTATGTTGTGGAAATGGTTTGGAAATGTTGATATTAGGATAAATTGGGAGATTTACCACAAAGGGCAAAAATGTGTAATTAAAGCATTGGATAAATGCTTAGTTGAATAAGAGTTAGAAACATTAACTCAAATGTTGGTGGATGAATTTCAGTTTCGGATGATACGCCGGAGCAAGTCGAGATGAGAACGCAAGAAGCGTAAAGGCGGATAGTTGCACACAAGTAAAACGAGGTAAGGGACTGTGTGTTAGCTATAGAGATGTTCGTACGTAATTACAGCAATTTCGTAGATATATTGCTAGGACTAGTACGATATTATAAGTTTATGAAATGATGTGGAAATATGAAAAGTGCTATGATGTATATATGTATTGAGAAATGGGATAGGGTAAGGAAATAGCATGATATGCATGTTTTCAATGAAATTCTCAATTTTATATTGTTATTATTGATTGAGAAATGTTGATGATAGTTTGGCTAATTTTACATGTTTTGGCATGAAAAGGCATGCTATGTGAATAAACGTGTTTTGAGTTTTAAAAAGAGAAAATAGCCATCTATCAGTTTTGAGATGAGATTTGGTGTTGAAGCGTTAGCTCACACCCGGTTTAAAGCCTTGATGTACCGTGCGGGAGTTTTAACTCGCACGGAGGATTTGAGAAAGTGCGAGAACTATGCTCGTACCTGTTTTGTTGAGTTAAGGTAAACCTGGGGGTCTGGGACCCAAGGGGATACCAGCCGACGGCCAATTGAACGGGCTGGGCCTTAACGATAGATCATACCGCGCTGGAGCTTTGCGTTGACTGTGTGTCACGCTGCTTGCTCGCCTGGTATATGAGACATGGTTTAAGGATAAAAAGTCCATCGGAGTTGGAGTATGGACTTGGGTCCACGGTTGTACGTAGAACAGTGTAGTCACCCGTTGGTATACTATGTACCGTGCTGGGTGCACGTGAGTACGAGTATCGCGTAGATGACACACGACGTATCTTCACCGTGAGTATACGAGGAGATGAGGTGGATTGAGATGAGCCGGAGGTTAGGACTGACCCATCCCCCTTCAGGCGAAGTGATACCCTGTGCACACCCGATCAGTGAGGCCTGGGATCACTGACTGTGGCCATAAGTCGTGGATATTTGATTGCCTAAAATTCCATGCCTGTCTCAGAGAATCGAGAAATAGAGACAATCTCAGAAAAAGAAAGAGATTTGTGAAAGAGAATGATTTGAGAAGTGAAAGAGATTTCGTGTTTTAATAAATCTCCGATTTCACATTCGTGCCATGAGGGCACTATTTATGAGCATGTTTTAAATGGAAGTTTGACATTTGGTTTACACGAAAATGCTATTGAGAAATATGTATTTAAATGCATTGTTCGTATGATATTTCCATTTATAACGAAAACATGGTTTTGGTTTATGCATGCATGGGCTATGTAGGTAGTACGATATCTACCTGCTAGCATACATTTCCTTACTGAGCCGTGGTTTGCTCATCCCACTATTTTCTCCCTCCAGGTACTGAGAAGTAAGAGAGCGGTGGTCTCTAAGTCTTTTGTGTTGAACAGCTCCCACAATCCACAAAGGTATAAGATTTGTATACACGAGTATTTTGTATCTAATATATTGTATCGCACAGTTATATCTTGGAATTGTAATCAGTATTATGGGGATGATATGTAAACACTTGGTATTTATACAATTAATTTTGTGTATTTACACACACACCTGGGAGTGTGAATTAAAGTTTTAAATATTCCGTTGTAAATAAATAAATTTTTAGTAATTGCATCTTCTCACAGCCCAACCGTAGTAGAGAATGTATGGATAGAAGGTTTCCCGAAAGCGGGGCATGACAGGATGAGAGATTGATCTCAAAGAGTCAAAAAAGCTTAAATTCGAGCAATAAAACAGATTAGATTGATCTCATTGGAGAGCAGATCGATCTGCTGGGCATTCTGTGTTGAAAGAATCGATCTTTGAAGGACCAGATCGATTTTCTTAAGCTACTGACTTGGAGAAGATCGATCTCATACAAGAGTAGATCAATCTCCTTAAGTTTTGAGTTGATTCAGATCGATCTTATGAAGTCTGGAAGGTCAGTTTCAAGAGAAAAAATACAGAGCAGATCGATCTCCTAAGGTAGCAGATCGATCTCATCAAGATAATTCTATAAATACTGGACTTCTGCACTTCATTTTCCCGAGAGCTACTATTCCATTTGGAAACTAAAGTGAAACCTAGCCAAGAAACACCAGAAAACTTCAGTTTATGATCAGTTTTGAGTAAGATAAAAGTGAGCAAAGTTGTTCTTAGCAAAGAGGAGAACAACATACTTGGAAGCAAAGGATTGAAATCAAGAGTTGAAAGAGTAAAGAGGATTTTACCATCTTGGTGAAAAATGAAGGAAAGTTTAACTAGGTAAGATTTAATACACCACTTTGATATATGTTAAACTAGGTTTATTGATGAGTTGATTGATATATATATATATATATATGAATTGTCGGAGATGAAAGGATCATGAAAAATGAGCATGACCTAGTTTTGGCATTAAAGTGAGAAAGTAATGAGAAAATGATATTAACATTGGTTTGATAATGAAATATGCATGTATGGAAGATTATGAGATAATCTTATGAAATGCATAAATTGGAAATAAGGAGAAATGAAGATAGTTATGTGAAAATATGGTTTTACACCATAATTTAGAGAAAGTGAGGAATACTAAGCATTAAATTGAGAGTTGGCAAATGGAATGAGTGTAGAGTGATATACTAATACCAATAATTGTAACAATTTTGAAAATTATTGAGGAAGCTGCTCGGACTGCGAAAGTGAGTTGCACCGAGGAAGAGAGGTCACTTGACAAGATCCGAGGTAAGGGAATTTCGTGAGTAGTTAGAGATGGCTACACATATTTTAAATAGAGTTTTGATATTATACTCTATATGAATTCCCATGAATAGGCCTAATGTGTGATAGAGACAAATGAGATAAAGTATGTTTTATCCAAAGATAGGATAAAAAGCCTGAGAAACATGTTGTAAACCAAAATTTATAAGTTGCATGATAGAATGGCTAATGTTTTCATGTGTATGTGAAAACAGTACATTTAAGTGCTAATTTGATTTGAAATGAGTGAAATGTGATTTGAATAGCCATCTATCTGGTTTTGTGTGAAAACCATAAGTGCTAGAGAATACTCGCATTATATTTTGAGATATGCACCACATAGTACTAGAGGATTTACTCGTACTAGATTTAAATGCTATTTTATGCATGTTAGAGTACTGAGAGCATTGCTCATACTCAGTTTATGATTAATGCATATAGAGTATTTGGAGCTATGCTCATACTCAGTTTTACATGATAGAGTACTGGGAGCTTTGCTCGTACTCGACTTTTCATGATTTATACATGATATCGTACTAGAGTGATAGCTCGTACTTGATTTGAAAAGAGAAATATGCATCAACATAGTGCTAAAGATTACTCGCACTAGTGTTTGACATTTTGTGATGCATACACAGTGCTTAAGAGGCGAATACTGATTGAGAGTCACACTCAAGACGCGCACTGTTGTTTTACGTGATATGTAATACATGTTAAAGAGAAAAAATCGTGACGATTTCCTCCGTGTAGACTGAGTGTCACACAGTTGAGATGTTCGCACATGGGTTTAGAGACGTGGCATTTATTCCATAGTATGAGGGCTAAGACTTATGGCAAGCACCCCGACTATTATGTATTTCCATGGTGTGAGGACTAAGACCTATGGCAGGCATCCGGACCATGAGGAGAGAGTCTATGGGTGTATGTTGTACCGTGCGAGTGGCATGGAGTACACTATACCGTGTGGTGGAGTTGTGGAGTTGAGGAGTATATAGCTAGCGGTTGTGATGAACTGACCCCCCTCCCGTTACAGCAGTGATACCCGCACACAGAGATTTATGTTGCATGGTATATCACATTATAAGATATGACCATAGTCCAGGAGAGTATTGCATTTAGCCACTGAGTCTCGCATGTTATATCACTTGTTTTCATGACACGGTTATGTAAGACCCACTTTGTACATGCTTGTTGATACATTTCCTTATGATTTATGTGATGTACATTTCCACATATTAATTGAATCATAAGAAGAGCTTTGACTGAATTAAATTTGTAAATAGAATAAAATGAAATATCGGTGAATGGATGAATTAGCCAAATAAGGGTCGAGATGGCCATAGGCCAAAAGAAAGGGATCGAAATTAAGTTGACGAAAAATACGAATTTAAAATAAGAAAAGATAGTGGGTGTATGAAGGAAAGTCGAGTTAAATTGGTTCCGAAACAAGTGCAGAGGTAAAACGGTCAAAAGATCGAAATCCGGTATAAATTCGATAAAAAATTTTTAATTAAAATAAGGATTTAGGACATCTTGATCAATAATGAGGAAATTATCAAATTTCGAGTCCAAATGATCAAGATCCGAAATTATTTAAAAATATCGAAAAAGTCACTTGGGATAATATCTCGAAAATACGAAAGAAATATACTGAAAAAATGGTTAAAATATAATAAATTAATTAATTATTAATAAAATAAAGAATTTATAGATATTTTGGAATATTTTAGAGTATTTTAATGATTATTATAATGATAAAATAAATTATAAATAATAATAATAAAAAAGAGCGAAATCTGAAAATCAGGAAGAACCCAAAAACGAAAACTGAAAAGAAAACCGAGGAGCACCCACGACCACCGGCGATCGACTGACCCAAATGATGGTCGGAGAAGGAAGAGGAGAGGCCAGTGAACTCAACAGCACCGGCGACGCGCTGTATAGACGTCGAAAAATCGACAAACGGAGGAAGAGAAAACCAAGAGGAAAACGACCCGATTTTCGGTGATCCACGGCAGCTGGGCTTGAACGGTGGGCACTGGCGTGATCGGGAGGAGGAGGCGGTCCTTTTGAGACTGGTAGCGGTCGGCGAAACCACCGGTGATGGCAAACACCCAGAAATGGCACCGTTTGGTCGAAAGGAAAAGGAAGGAAAATGAAGGAAAAAATGGAGGAAAGGAAAAGAAAAGAAAATAAAGAAAAAGGGAAAAAGGAAAGAAAAATTATCGGGGACTACTCGAGATTCGGGTAAGTTGACCGAGGGTTGAGATTGACCTACGGATAAATTTTAAAAATTTATTTAATATTATATTTAATGAAAAATAACCCGGATTTACCTAATTGTGCAGTTTTACGACAGAGCCCGAACGAAAGCCGATTGAGCTCCGATTTTTGTACCCAGCATAACATTGGGTAAGTACATTTTAATTACAACAATTAGAGTCCTTAATGCAGAGTTAAGATTATTTTACGGGTTTTATGGATTAATTTTGCATAAAAGGAATTTTATTTAGAATTTTAAAGTAATTATCGTATATAGTATACGGGTTATCTAATGAGTTTGGAACGAAGCCCGATGAGTATTGGTAAGCCATATGAGCCCAGTAAAATCTGAAGAAGGCATTTAATAAGTAGAAACGGGCTGAAAATGGGTCGAGGCCCATTAAGGTGTAATCGGGTCCAATAAAGTAAAACGGGTCCATTACTTTAGATTCGATCAGAAAGAGTGAAACACTGATAAATATATTAGAACTGACCCAAATAGGTGGTTATATGCAGTTCCGTAGACTTGGTTAGAGTGAATTTGGATTGAGAGACCTGGTATCATCGAGACGGGATAAACTTGAGCGTGATTCCAAGTAAGGGAATTTTACGGGCTGTTAGAGGTAACTTTACGTAATTTTGACATCATATACATTCCCTAAAATTATTTGAGGGGTCTAGATTTAAGATAAAAATTTTAGTACCTCGGATGGGTAAATTACCAAAATACCCTTGTTAAGTGTAAAATTTTCAATTTTAGGAAAAAAATTGGGAGGAGAAGGAACAAGAGGTTCATGCTCATTCTTGAGGTGTTTTGACACGTGCATGAGTTGGCTGGCTAGCTTTTAAATAAAAATGCACAGCATTGCATATTTTCAACAATGTGTTCTCTGTTGGAAATTGTTTTGAGATAACAGAGTCGCTTACGTGATTTTATAGACATGTGACGTGCTAAAGCTCAGCTCGCACGAGTTTTGATTTGTGTGATGCATGCATTAGTGCTAGAGCGAGAGCTCGCACTAGAGTTTTACATGCATTGGTGCTGGAGTCTAACTCCCACAAGATTTTTACATGCATTGGTGCTGGAGTCTAACTCGCACAAGATTTTTACATGATTTTCGTGACACGGTGCTGGAGTCTAACTCGCACCAAATTTTCACATGATTTGTATACAGAGTGCTAGAGCTTAGCTCGCACTAGTTTTACTTGATTTTATGAGAGTGCTGGAGTATCGCTCGCACTAGTTTTTTGAGAACATGCGATGAGCCGTGCTTGGAGTGTCGAGTAGACTGTGTGTCACGCCGATTAAATACGCTTGCACGTGCATTTTGAGACAGGGCATGAGTATGGATATGAGATATGGGTCCACGGAGTACGTTGTACCGTGCAAGTAGCATGGAGTACGTTGTACCATGCTGGGATTGATTATGTGACATATTCGGATGCGTGGCATCTTTAGATGCGAGTGGCATCTTCGGATGCGTGGCATCTTCGGATGCAAGTGGCATCTTCGGATGCGAGTGATCGGGCAGGACCGATGGGATGGACTGACCCACCTCCCGGGGCGATTCTTGATAGTAGTGAGACCCCGCACACTAGGATCCGTGTAGCAGTGGAATCACGAGGACATATGGCCATAGTCCTAGTTATTTGCCTGAGATATACATATATTGCCTAGTCTTGCATGTTGTTGATTTTGAGAAACACATTTTGTGGATTTTTGTGTGAGTCTGGATCACCCGAGGGAAGGGTTGAGTCCTGACTGAGATGTGATTGTGATGAGAATAAAACTGGGATTTAAACTCTTACATGTTACTATTGCTTTGAAAAGCATTTTATTTCATAATTTTATGTGAGTCAGGAACTCCCGAGGGATGGGTTGAGTCCTGGCTTTGTTATGAAATTTTAACGAGAATGAAATGATTTAAAAGGATTAGCATGTTAAGTTTTCATGCCCTTTGAAAACCATATGTGAATTGTTTTACATGACATCATGAATCATAGCATCTGTTTTGAAATGTGTGAAGGTGTGGTTTATACATTGCACTACATTAATGTAGGTTGTATGGTTATCTACTTGTTTGTAGGCTTGCCTTACTGAGCTTGATGTGCTCACCCCTTTTATTTTCTTACATTGATTTCTTTCAGTAGACCTTGAGGAGACTGAGTACTACATTTCAGACATGCGCTGTTGCCCATCTTTTGAGGTATATACACGTTATATAAATATTGTATCTAAATAATATAAGCACAGTACTATATTTTATATTGACACTGGGATGTATAGACTGGGTACATATTGTAAAGAAATGAAAAGAAATTAGTGCATAACGTATGAGTTAATATTTTAATTTAAATTGTGCACTATCTGTAAAATATATGGTGATGATATGGGCATTGACACACAGCCCAATTATTGGTTGTGGTTGGTCACGATCAGAGGTCAGGTAAGTATAAAAAGAAAAACGAAAAATTTATTATGATTTTTTGGTAGTTTTGGGTCGTGACAAATGGTGGCATCAGAGCGAAATTGTTCTGATGTGTGTCACTGTCAGTAATTAGGAAATTACATCCCCGTTTTACTGTACTTGGTTAGATACAATCGTGTATATTAAGATGGGTTTTAACTAAGAAATGGTTGTGAATGCAGGAATATAGGCATTATGTCTGTTACCCGTAGCGGTAGAGGAGGTCGGGCACGAGGCAGAGGCCGTAGTGGTAGGCCTGCGCCTGCTGGACGTGTCGAGTTGCCTCATGAGACTTAGGAGGAGGCTGAGGTAGAGATCGGGGTTGAGCATGCCCCACAGGGTCCTGCAGAGAGGGATACTGCAGAGAGACCTACTGAGACGATCGAGGAGCATTTCGCTAGGATAGAGCAGAGCCTCGAGATGATTATGGAGTTATTTGCGCAATCAATGCAGGGAGTTAGAGGTGGACAATTGATGCTGGACAATAAGTTGCTCCTTATATGCCTGCTCAGCCAGTTCAAGATACGGATACTCCTACACCCCCACCAGTCCAGGACACAGATTCTCATGTTGCCCCACAGCAGAGTACTAGAGATTGGGGTTATAGTTGTGACATGGACAGACTGCGACAGTTTCAAAAGTTCAGACCGTCGACATTTAGCGAGGCGAAGGACCCAGTGGTAGCTGAGGATTGGTTGAGTGAGATGGAGAAGTTATATGGGTTCTTTGAGTGTACCCCTACTGAGATGGTAGCGTTCGCTGCATTTATGTTTAGTGGATCGACGAAACATTGGTGGAAGTCCACCAGACAGATTCTTAGAGCCAAACATACAGTGATTAGTTTGGAGGTATTTTTGGAGGCCTTTCGGAGGCAGTACGTCCCGGATACAGCGCAGCGGAAGCTGTAGACTGAGTTTTTGAGTTTGACCCAGGGTAGTAGATCAGTCGATGAGTATAAGATGAGGTTCATCTCCCTAGGCAGATATGATCCGGACACTATGGGTAGTGAGGTTAAGAAGGTCCGGAGATTTATTGATGGATTATGACCAGCGATCAGATCTAGATTGGTCCCTTTGGTTGTCTCGACATACGAGGAGGCAGTAAGTAGGGCGCAGTTGATAGAGCGAGATTTTGAGAGGACTGCCTCAGAGTTCGAGAAGGCTGGCAGAGTTAAAGAGAGGAAGAGACTAGTAGGAGACAGAGGGTCTGGTCATAGAGGGGGCAGATGGTTGACTGGGAAGAGGTCGAGGATAGAGGAGATTCGAGAGAGGCCAGCTAGACCTCCAGTTTATTCGACCATTACTTCTGCTCCACAGAAGGGTATTGTGATAGGAGGGTCACGACCTACGACTGAAAGATGCAGTAGGTGTGGTAGATATCATGGTGATAGACCCTGTTTTGGTACCACAGTGGTATGCTTCAGATGCGAAAAACCCAAACATGTGATTAGAGAACATGTGATTAGTTGAGAGTGCCCCTTAGAAGGGCAAGGGTTCAGATAAGGCTCTCAGTGAGACTTCTGCACAGCGGAGGAAAGCGATAGCGGTAGAGAATGGGAAGCAGGTGATTGGTACAGGGTGAGTGCATGCTCTAGACCAGGATACAGCACATCAGTCGTCAGATATGGTGAAAGGTACTATTCTGATCTATGATTTAGAAGCATATGTGTTAATAGATCCTGGTTCTACGCATTCATTTGTATCGCCTTTGTTTGCATGTAAATTGTGTAATTATGTAAAACCTACCCCTCTGAGTAGTAAGCTGTCGATAATTACACCCATGAACACTAGTCAATTAGTGGAGTATGTATTGAGGACTTCTGAGCTGAAATTAGGTGGCAGAGTGATGATAGCCGATCTAATCTTGATGCACATGAGAGACTTTGATGTAATCTTAGGAATGGATTGGTTGGCTGCTAATCGAGCTGTTTTAGATTGTTTTGCTAAGACAGTCACATTTCATACTCCAGAAAAATGTATTGTGCAATTTCCTTGAAGTTAATGAGAATGAGAATTTTGTAAGAGTATGAATGAATGAATGATGTACTAATTGGATGAATAATGTTTTGAAGGTTATATTGTGTACGTGGTAGATATGGCTAAGGCACATCCGGAATTGACAGATATTTCAGTAGTCAGGGAATTTCCAGATGTCTTTTCGAATGAGTTACCAGGGTTACCGCCAGTGAGGGAGATAGAATTCAATATTGATTTGACACCTGGTACAGAGCCGATATCTAAACCACTGTGCAGGATGGCTCCGGTTGAGTTGGAGGAGCTAAGGAAACAGTTACAAGAATTGTTAGAGAAGAGGTTCATCAGACCGAGTGTATCATCGTGGGGAGCACCGGTTCTGTTTGTGAGGAAGAAGGATGGGAGTCTTCGATTGTGTATCGACTACCGATTGTTGAACAAGGCTACCATCAAGAACAAGTATCCCCTTCCGAGGATTGATGATTTACTGGATCAGCTACGGGAAGCACAGTTCTTTTCTAAGATTGATCTGAGATCTGGGTACCATCAGGTGAGAGTTCGGGATGGAGACGTACCCAAGACAGCTTTTCGCACCCATTATGGTCACTTTGAGTTTATGGTTATGCCATTCGAGTTGACGAACGCTCCCGCAGCTTTTATGTCATTGATGAATGAGGTGTTTCGACCTTATTTGGATTGATTTGTGATAGTGTTCATCGATGACATCTTGGTTTATTCAAGGTCCAGAGAGGAGCATGATGTGAGACCCGAATTTTCATGTTATTGTTCATTTTAAGAAAATCGAGAAGTTTAAAACTTGTGTAAATGTTTATACAGGGCGTAGAAAGATCGAGATGCCCGAGATAGTGACATGAAGCCCGATGCACGTGTTTCAAGGTAAGATCTCGAATTTAAGTATTTTTCAATAAAGTATGATTTTAGGTATGTTATGATGATTAAAAAGTGAAACTAATACATTAGAAGTTAAAAATTTTGTAAAACTCGGGTTTACACTAAACCGAGCAAATGAGCCTAGAAATAGACATAAATTTGAAATAAATTCTAGAAATTCACAAAAATTATTTCGAGGCTATAGGAAATTATTATAAGGCATAATTTACATGTGGAATGAAAATTGAGTGGAGATATGAGGTTTCGGTGATCAAATGAATTTTTAAAGTAAACCGAAAACCTTAAGTTACATTGTTCGGTAATGACCAAGTTGTGTAAAATGGGCCCAATCGGGAAATATTTCTTAAACAAGTGGGCCCCAAATTTTTATGAGAGATACTAGAGACATAGTATCACACTTGAGAAGTGGAAATTTGGAAGAAAATGGACCAGAACTATTTTTCATGGATTTTCTAAAACTGACCAGTGGGCTGCCTCAACCCAGTGAACTGGATACCCATTAGGAAAAGCCCAATTTTGACCCATCTACATATCTTATTTAAACCCAGCCTTTTAGGACACAAAACTATACTTATGTATCTTTCATAGGGCTCTGAAAACACCCAGAAACCAGCTTCCACGCGCTCTCACCTCCCTCCCGAAAGTTCCGCAGGCGTTACTGTAGCTCTCCCCTTCTTGAATTTTTTAGACCCCTTTCCAAGCCGAATTGGACTTTGGCTAAGAATGATGAAATATTAATCTTTCAATCCTCTATAACATATGAAAAATCCATCCATAAAAAAGTTCATTTACTAGGTAAAAACTTAGAGAGAAGAACAGGGGCAAAATCTGCCCTGTTTTGAGGTGAGAGAAAGTTTGATTTTTGAAAGTTTTTAGTTGGTTTTTCTTGTAGTTTTTGATGATTCTAAGCTATATACATGTTTAATTACAGCTGAGGATTTGTTTGGAAGATCAAAAACTTGGTCAACTTTGGTCAAAGGTGAGAGAAACTTGATGGATGATGAAGATGATATATGTTTATGTTTGATGATTTTTGAGGATTTTTAGTTAAGTAGAATGTAAAAAAATAATTTATATGGACGTGTGTAGTTCTGATCAGCATGCTTAAGTTATGGAAATGATCAATTTTGGATGAATTCAAGGTTGTTAACAGTTAAATTTATACCGAAAAAGTCTGATTTATAGCTTAGTTTAGTGAAAAAATTGAAAGGTGTGAGAATTTGTAAGAATTGGATTAATAAAATGTGGATTATGGATATGAATGGGTATGTAGGTTATTAAGATAGTGAATGTAAAGTTAGAATGATTAAATTGGATAAAATAGCTTAAACCGGCACTTAAATCGGTAAAATCGAAAATAATAGGAAAAGTTGACAAAAAGGTCAAATTTGGTCAAATCTTAAAGAGATAAATACATATTTGGATATGTTGAGATGAAATCAAACAATATTTGATAATTTGGTATCATTTTGGGCAGCTCAAGAATTTGGCACGTAAAACGAGGTAAACTCGGACCCCGACAGAGTAACGATGTTTTAGCTCCGTTGAGGTAAGGGATGTAATTTAAAATAGTACTAACCTCCTATATCTATTTATTGTTCATAAATGACTTGAAAATCGTAGAAAGAAATCTGTTTGAAAACCATACTTTCTCGATTTAAGTCTGAAAGGAATAATAAACCGTTTGTAGATACTGAAATCACGGTTTTCACTTATTTTGCATAAATAAAATAGATATACATATTATGTATGAATTATGACTTGATTTGATGATTAAAGTTTCCATATGAAAGTAAGTAAGTAAGTATGAAAGTAAGGATTTTGAGACGACAGGCTACTATAAGTATATGCTAAGTGCATAATCATGCCTGCTACTTGTGGTGTCCTGGCTCCGCCACATGTAGTATTAGTTTAGATTCACCAGTGTAGTGTCTATTCCGCCTTAGTGGTGTTGTTTTTCACTACACGTGGTGTCTATTTTCGAAGTATCTTGTGACTGCACGGTGTGTGCCACTGGTGCTCGTGCCCTAGCTGTGTGCTAGTGTGATTGAGATACTATATTAGAACCGTTGTACGACCCTGATCCAGTCTACAGCCCTTACCATGGCCATAGGTATTATTACCTCTACTGAGGATATGATATGTTGCATGATAACTATGTTAAAATAGCCTAGTCTCCATGTTTTGATGTATAATATTTTAAACAAAGAAAGTATGTATGATGTTTTAGTTTATGAAAGTACGTACAACGTTTTGATGAAGTATGATGTATTTTAAAGTAAGCATGTAAAATGGTTTTCTAAGTATGTAGGTACGGAAGTATGTTTATTCTGATTTTCTAATTGTTTTTAAATGGTTAGAATTGTTTTAAATACATACCTTACTGAGCTTTTCCCCAGAAGCTCACCCCTTCTCCTCTCCCATTTCAGAGTACCTGCAGTGAAATTCTTCAGCCATTTACACGTACGTGAGTAGTTGATGGATTCAGTGCCTCCCAGACTACTTTCAGTACTAGCTCAGGTATATCATCGGATATTTATTCCCAGACATATATATTGTACAGATACTGGATTGTATATAAATATTTTTGGGATGTAATTAGTTGTTTTATAGATTATTTTGTAAACATTTTGGGAAGTGAATGAAATGTCGATGATACTGAGTATGGATGTAGAAGTTGTAGTAGTAAAAATGTAGAGTTGAAAGTAATAAGTTTAAGAAATAAAATCAACTGCCTTGCGAATATAAATTGCGTTTACCTGCAGGGGGATAGGATATATTATAAAAGGTTATGCTGCCGAAATTTTTGGTAAAATTAAATGGTTAAAAGAATAAGTAAAGAAAGAAAAGAAGTAACCTACACTGCATAGGAATGCAACCTAAGTAGAAAAATAATATTTAAAGGAAAAAGTTAGCCCCTATTTTCGCGCTTCCGGGGCGTTACACATGAGCAGCACCTGAGGATTGTATTACAGACCCTCGTGAGAAGCTGTTGTATGCTAAACTCAATAAGTGTGACTTTTGGTTGGAGCAGATCTCCTTTTTAAGACATATTGTGTTGAGGGATGATGTGTCAGTGGACCCATCCAAGATTGAGGCAGTAGTTCAGTGGCAGAAGCCTCAGACAGTTACGGAGATCAGGAGCTTTCTGGGTTTAGCTGGATACTATAGACGGTTTGTGAAGGGGTTTTCGAGGTTGGCTGCTCCGTTGACACGTCTCACTCGGAAGAGTGTTGCATTTGAGTGGAACGACAGATGTGCTAAGAGTTTTTAGGAGCTGAAGTGTCGATTAACCACTGCTCCGATTCTCACCATTCATACTAGCTCAGGAGATTTTTTTGTTTACACAGATGCTTCTTATCAAGGACTACGCTGTGTATTGATGCAGGATGGGAAGGTAGTCTCTTATGGATCCAGACAGCTGAAGGATCATGAGAGGAACTACCCGACCCATAAATTAGAGTTGGCAGTCGTAGTGTTTACATTGAAGATATGGCGCCACTATCTGTATGGTGAGAAATTTTAGATATTTACCGATCACAAAAGCCTCAAGAATCTGTTCTCGCAGAAGGAATTGAACATGAGACAGAGAAGGTGGCTTGAGCTTCTGACAGATTACGATTGTGAGATTCTATACCACCCGGGGAAGGCAAATGTAGTGGCTGATGTGTTGAGCAGGAAGCATCTCGGGTTGGTTTCGTATATGATGGTACGGGAACACGAGTTGTTAGAGCAGTTTGCGTGCCTCAGTTTGGATGTGACCTCGTTTGATGCTAATAGTGGTTATATGATTGCTAGCCTGCGGTTAGAGTCAGATTTGATGGATCGAATCCGACAGGCTCAGCGTGATGATCAGCAGTGTATTGAGATAGTCAGGCAGATGCAGAGGGGTATTGAGACTGAGTTTGAGTTGAGTTCGGATGGATTACTGAGGTTTCAAGACAGGATATGTGTTCCCGAAGATCTTGAGATCAGGAGGTTGATCTTGACAGAGGCTCATTCATCGAGGTATACCTTACATCCGGGTAGTACAAAGATGTATCAGAATCTCCGAAAGGTATACTGGTGGTCAGGGATGAAGAGAGACATAGCAAAATTTGTTGCGAGATGTCTCATCTGTCAGTAGGTGAAGGTAGAGCATCAGAAGCCTGCAGGATTATTGCAGTCTCTACCTATACCAACTTGGAAGTGGGAGCATGTCACCATTGACTTTGTGATGGGTCTACCGAGGACTCGTAGAGGGAATTATGTCATATGGGTGATAGTTGACAGATTGACGAAGTTAGCACATTTTCTAGCTATGAGAGTCACCAATACTCTGAGTAGATTGGTGGAGCTATATGTGCGCGAGATTGTGAGACTGCATGGTGTCCCAGTGAATATTGTGTCGAACAGGGATTTCAGCTTCACTTCTCGTTTTTAGGAACACTTGCAGGAAGCTATGGGGATCCAGTTGAGATTCAGTACAGCTTTTCACCCTCAGACAGATGGACGGTCAGAGAGGACGATACAGACCCTTGAGGATATGTTGAGAGCTTGTGTACTTGATTTTAGAGGCTATTGGGATGATCACTTACCACTCACGGAGTTCGCCTACAATAACAGTTATCATTCGAGTATCGGGATGGCACCATATGAGGCCTTGTATGACTGTAGATGTCATTCTCCTGTAGGATGGGAGGAGGTTGGTGACAGGCAGATATTCACTCCCGATTTGATACGTCAGGTCTCTAAGGATGTCCAGTTGATTTGTGAGAGGTTGAGGACATGTCAGAGTCGACAGAAGAATTATGCTGACAAGAGACGTAGACCGTTGGAGTTTACAGCAGGGGAGTCAGTATTCTTGAAAGGGAAGCTGAGCCCTCGCTTCATAGGACCTTTTGAGATACTCAAGAGAGTGGGAGATCGAGATTATAGGCTAGCGTTGCCACCAGAGCTAGCAAATGTCCATAACGTCTTCCACGTCTCTATACTTCGGAAGTATCAGCCGGATCCGTCGCATGTGATCAGATACGAGCCACTTGAGCTCAGTGAGAGTATGTCCTATGTTGAGAGACCAATCCAGATTGTGGATAGGAAGGAGAAGGTATTGAGATCGAAGACGATTCGCCTGGTGAAAGTACTGTGGCAGCATCACACTCCGGAGGAAGCGACTTGGGAGTTAGAGAGTTTGATGAAAGAGAAGTACCCAGAGTTGTTCACAGACTGATTTGGTTCCAATTTGGAGAACCAAATTCCTTTAGTGGGGGAGATTATGTAAGACCCACTTTGTACATACTTGTTGATACATTTCCTTATGATTTATGTGATGTACAGTTCCACATATTAATTGAATCATAAGAAGAATTTTGACTGAATTAAATTTGTAAATAGAATAAAATGAAATATCGGTGAATGGATGAAGTAGCCAAATAAGGGCCGAGATGGCCATAGGCCAAAAGAAAGGGATCGAAATTAAGTTGACGGAAAATACGAATTTAAAATAAGAAAAGATAGTGGGTGTATGAAGGAAAGTAGGGTTAAATTGGTTCCGAAACAAGTGTAGGGGTAAAACGATCAAAAGATCAAAATCCGATATAAATTTGATAAGAAAATTTTAATTAAAAATAAGGATTTAGGACATCTTGATCAATAATGAGGAAATTATCAAATTTCAAGTCCAAGTGATCAAGATTCGAAATTATTTAGAAATACTGAAAAAGTCACTCGGGACAATATCCCGAAAATACGAAAAAAATATATCAAAAAAATTGTTAAAATACTATAAATAAATTTGAATAAATTAAATAAATTAATTATTAATAAAATAAAAAATTTATAGATATTTTGAAATATTTTAGAGTATTTTAATGATTATTATAATGATAAAATAAATTATAAATAATAATAATAATAATAATAATAATAATAAAAAAGAGCGAAATCTGAAAATCGGGAAGAACCCGAAAACGAAAATCGAAAAGAAAACCGAGGAAGACCCGAGGAGCACCCACGGCCACCGACGATTGACAGACCCAAACGAAGGTCGGAGAAGGAAGAGGAGAGGTCAGCGAACTCAACAGCACCGACGACGCATCGTATAGACATCGAAAAATCGGCGAACGGAGGAAGAGAAAACCGAGAGGAAAACGACCCGATTTTCGATGATCCACGGTAGCTGGGCTTGAACGGTGGGTACCAGAGTGATCGGGAGGAGGAGGCGGTCCTTTTGAGAGACCGATAGCAATCGGCGAAACTGTCGGAATCGCCGACGACGACAAACACCCAGAAACGACACCGTTTGACCGAAAGGAAAAGGAAGGAAAAAGGGAAGGTAAGGAAAAGAAAAGAAAAGCAAGAAAAATGGAAAAAAAAAAAAGAGGAAAGAAAAATTACCGGGGACGACTCGAGATTCGGGTAAATTGACCGAGGGTCGAGATTGACCTACGGGTAAATTCTGAAAATTTATTTAATATTATATTTAATGGAAAATAACCTGGATTTACCTAATTGTGCAATTTTACGACAGAGCCCAAACGAAAGCCGATTGAGCTCCGATTTTCGTACCCCACATAACATTGGGTAAGTACATTTTAATTACGACAATTAGAGTCCTTAATGCAGAGTTAAGATTATTTTACGGGTTTTACTAATTAATTCTGCATAAAAGGAATTTTATTCGAAATTTTATTCAAAATTTTAAAGTAATTATCGTAAATAGTATACGGGCTATCCAATGAGTTTGGAACGAAGCCCGATGAGTATTGGTAAGCCATATGAGCCCAGTAAAATCCGAAGAAGGGATTTAATATGTAGAAATGGGCTGAAAATGGGTCGAGGCCCATTAAGGTATAATCGAGCCCAATAAAGTAAAACGGGTCCAGTACTTTAGATTCGATCAGAAAGAGTGAAACACTGATAAATATATTAGAACTGACCCAAATACGTGGTTATATGCAGTTTCGTAGACTTGGTTGGAATGAATTTGGATTGAGAGACCTGGTATCATCGAGACGGGATAAACTTGCGTGTGATTTCAAGTAAGGGAATTTTACGGGCTGCTAGAGGTAACTTTACACAATTTCGACATCATTTACATTCCCAAAAATTGTCTAAGGGGTCTAGATTTAAGATAAAAATTTTAGTGCCCCGGATGGGCAAATTACCAAAATACCCTTGTTAAGTGTAAAATTTCCAATTTTAGGAAAAAATTTAGGAGGAGCAAGAACAAGAGATTCCTGCTCATTCTTGAGGTGTTTTGACACGTGCATGAGTAGGCTGGCTAGCTTGTAAATAAAAATACACAGCATTGCATATTTTCAACAATGTGTTTTCTGTTGGCAATTGTTTTACGATAACAGAGCCACCTACGTGATTTTATAGACATGTGACGTGCTAGAACTCAGCTCACACGAGTTTTGATTTGTGTGATGCATGCATTAGTGCTAAAGCGAGAGCTCGCACTAGATTTTTACATGCATTGGTGCTGGAGTCTAACTCGCACCATATTTTTACATGATTTTCGTGACACGGTGCTGAAGTCTAACTCGCACCAGATTTTCACATGATTTGTATACAGAGTGCTAGAGCTTAGCTCGCACTAGTTTTACTTAATTTTATAAGAGTGATGGAGTATCGCTCGCACTAGTTTTCTGAGAACATGCGATGAGCCGTGCTTGGAGCGTCGGGTAGACTGTGTGTCACGCCGATTAAATAGGCTTGCACGTGCATTTTGAGACAGGTCATGAGTATGAATATGAGATATGGGTCCACAGAGTACATTGTACCGTGCAAGTAGTATGGAGTACGTTGTACCATGCTGGGATTGATTATGTGGCATCTTCGGATGCGAGTGGCATCTGTGGATGCGTGGCATCTTCGGATGCGAGTGATCGAGCAGGACCGACGGGATGGACTGACCCACCTCTCAGGGTGATTTTCGATAGGATCCGTGTAGCAGTGGGATCACGAGGATATAGTCATAGTCCTAGTTATTTGCCTGAGATATACATATATTGCCTAGTCTCGCATGTTATTGATTTTGAGAAACACATTTTATTGATTTTTGTGTGAGTCTGGATCACCCGAGGGAGGCGTTGAGTCCTGACTGAGATGTGATTGTGATGAGAATAAAACTGGGGTTTAAACTCTTACATGTTACCATTGCTTTGAAAAGCATTTTATTTCATGATTTTATGTGAGTCAGGAACTCCCGAGGGATGGGTTGAGTCATGGCTTTGTTATGAAATTTTAACGAGAATGAAATGATTTAAAAGGATTAGCATGTTAAGTTTTCATGCCCTTTGAAAATCATATGTGAATTGTTTTACATGACATCATGAATCATAGCATCTGTTTTGAAATGTGTGTAGAAGAGGTGGTTTATACATGGCACTACGTTCATGTAGGTTGTATGGTTATCTACTTGTTTGTAGGATTGCCTTACTGAGCTTGATGTGCTCACCCCTTTCATTTTCTCACACTGATTTCTTTCTGTAGACCTTGAGGAGATTGAGTACTGCATTTCAGACATGCGTTGTTGCCCATCTTTTGAGGTATATACACGTTATATAAATATTGTATCTAAATAACATAAGCACAGTACTATATTTTGTATTGACACTGGGATGTATAGACTGGGTACATATTGTAAAGAAATGAAAAGAAATTAGTGCATAACGTATGAGTTAATATTTTAATTTAAATTGTGCACTATCTGTAAAATATATGGTGATGATATGGGCAGTGACACACAACCCAATTATTGGTTGTGGTTGGTCACGATCAGAGGTCAGGTAAGTATAAAAAGAAAAATGAAAAATTTACTCTGATTTTTGGGTAGTTTTTGGTCATGACAGGTTAGACCTGAGAGAGATAGATCGAAAACCGTTTTGTGTTGTGTTGTGAACTGTCATATTTACTTGATTTGAACGTAAATGGCATGATTGAGATAAAGGCATTCCTAATTTTATAAATATGCACTGTTTTGCATGAATGCCTACATTTGATAAATAAGCATGATTTCAAGTACATGGAATTAAATTTGTACTATATTATATCATTTTAATACATGCTTTGAGATGAGGGAAGGAAAGGCAAAACCTTATTTTCAATAGATAGTGCGGTTGTCTACTTGCTTGCCTGATTTTCTTACTGAGCGCGTTGTATGCTCACCCCCTTTGTAAGACCCGAATTTAGTTAAAACACAAAATGAGTGTGTTTATGAAAGGAAGGATTTAAATGGTATTTCTAAATATGTTGATGGGTAAAACGATCAAAACACCGAAAGTCGGTATAAATTCAATAAGAAAATTTAATTAAAAATAATGGATTTGAGAATCTTGATCAATAACGAAGAAATAATTAAATTTTGGGTTAAATTGATCAAGATATGAACTTACTGGAATTAATCAAAAAATTCACTCAGGACAATATCCCGAAATACGGAGAAAATATACCGAAAAAGGGTTAAAATAAATTAAATAAATTAATCATGAATAAAATTATAATTTTTGTAGATATTTTAGATTTCTTTAACATATTTTATTGATTAAAATATTAATAAAATAAATAAATAAATAATAATAATAATAATAAAAGAAAAGAAAAAAAAGGAGATTTCGTGAAAAAACGCGAAAACTAAAGAAGCAGACCACCGAGGGAGTCGAACCCCCTCTGCCTCCACCGGACGGAGACCACCGAGAAGAGAACAAGAGGCCGAGAGGGGAGAGCCTCACACCGACGCCGACGTAGACCCTGATCCAAGTGAAATCCGGCAGGGAAACGTGGCAGCCGAGCGAGGAGAAGGAAAAGAGAAACCGAGAGTGAAGGGGCGAGAAAGAGAGAGAAAGAGAATGAACAGTGGCGGACGGAGGCTGGGGAAAGGAAGAAGGACTCGCCACCAGCCAGGAGGAGGGCTGATCTACCACCATCGACGACGAAAACGGCTGAAAACGGTGGAAAAGGAAAATGGGTACCGACGCCGAGGGAGAACAGGCCGGACCGGCCACTTTTCGGCCACCCTTGGTGAAACCGAGACTAGATCTGTGCATCGGACGACCCCCTGAAACTACTGATGGCAGAAGCCGGTAGAGAACCAATCGGTGAAGCCTTGAACCGGTCGAATCGGACTGAACCGGCTGAACCAGACCTGTCTGAAACGGGTTGAACCAGACCGAACCGGTTCAGCCAAGAAAGAGAGGAAAAAGGAGAAAAAGAGAAAAGGAAAAAGGGGAAGAATTTTCGGGGATACACCGGACTTCGGGTAAGTTGGTAAGAGGTTAAAAGTGACTGATTTGATTTTCGAGAAATTTATTTATTTTATATTTAATCGAAAATTAACCCGAAATTAAATATATAATTGTGCAGTTTTACGACAGAGCCTGAACTAGAGCCGATTGATCTTCGATTTTCGTACCTCACATCATATTGGGTAAGTATATTTTAATTACGATAATATGAGTCCTTTAATACAGAGTTTTGATTATTTTACGAAATTTACGGATTAATTCTGTATAAAAAGGAATATTATTCGAAATTATAACATAATTATCGTAAATAGTATACGGGCTATCCAATGAGTTTGGAACGAAGCCCGATGATTACTGGTAAGCTGAATGAGCCCAGTAAACCCGAAGAAGGGATCTAATAAGTATAAACGGGCTGAAAATAAGTCGAGACCCATTAAGGTACGATCGAGCTCAATAAGAGTAAATTGACCCAATTAGTTAAATCGACTGTAGTAAACGCGAAAATTATATTTATTGGCTTAAATTGACATGATGAATAATTATCTGCAGCTCCGGAGTACATATTGGGAGCTAAACGGATCGGGTGATCGGTAGAATTGAAAAAGTCAGACTGTACAAAGAATCGAGGTAAGGGAATTTTGTAGGTACATAGAGATTTCTATACGTATTTTTAAGGGGATTTACAGGGCTCAAAATTTCTTAAAGTAATAATAATTTTTACGAAAACTCGGGGCATGGGTGAATAAAGAAAAAGATGATATTGCCCCTGGGAGTAAAATTTATAAAAAGGGTAATAAGGCAAATATATTGCATGATTATCATGTTTTAATGTTTTATATGAATGTATTGTTTTGATTTAAGCAAATATGCACGTAGGTTGGTTGTGGATTTCATGAATTATACGAAAGGGTACCGGTTTGTACCGGTTACAATTTTAAAAGACGTTTTATCAAGATTTAGCCACCTATCATATTTACACAAGTAAAAAGAGTGCTAAAGTCTTACTTGCACTAAATTTTACTGATTTATTACTCATAAAAAGCCATACTGGAGCATTGCTCGTACGAGAAATTTGTGTATACAAAAATCATGTTGGAGTTTCGCTCGCACGAGATTTTAAATATCATGATATGCATAGCATCATGCTGGAGCTTCGCTCGCACTAGACGTGAGTTGACATGCATATAGTCGTGCGGAAGCCTTCTGTAAACTGTGTGTCGCAGAGAGTTGATATGCTCGTACCTATACTTTGAGACATGGGTTGGTTATCGACATAGTATTGGGGTGGATAAGACCTACGGCAGGCACCCCCAGATTATGATATGGGTCCACGGAGTACGTTGTACCATGTATGTCACATGGAGTACGCTGTACCATGCAGTCATGATGACTCGATGATGTTACTTGATATTCTGGTGGGTAGGATTTGACCCCACCTTCCGTTACAGTTGTGATGCCCCGCACATTGGGATCCGTGTAGCCTGGGATCACAGGGACATAATATGGCCATAGTCCTAGATTTTTCATACAGTAACCTACATGCCTCACATGATATCATACGGTCTGAATAGACCAGGATAAACCTGAAGGAGGGGTAATGTCCCGATTTATGTTTTTAAACGAGATGCGATTTAATGAATCAAGGTATTCCCGAAGGATGGGTTTAGCCTTGATGTGGTTGTTTTATGATGAAACAAATAAGTTTTAACGTGACGAGCATGAGATGTCATACATGATGATTTTTCCATGTTTGTTTTATATGTCGATTTCATGATTTCTTAATATGATACATACATACATGTGGCATCGTTTTAGTCATACCTCATGCTCCAAATATAAACGATTTTATATCATGACATTATCAGCACATAGATAGTATAGTTATCTACCTGCTTACATTATTGCGTTACTGAGCAAGTTTCACTCACCCTTTCATTTTTCACCCCACATGGTACATTCAGTAGAAGAGAGCGACAGTAGTCTTGCATTTCGGTTATCCGCTGCTTCCTATCAAGACCAGGTATACACATTCGTATAATTTTTATATCTGAACATATAGAGGTACAGTACTGTACACGGATTGTAATATTGGGGATGCATTTAGTTAAAATAAATTGATATGTAAATGAAATATGAAAAATAAATGTTAAGGTAAGTAACATGACAAGAGGGACTAACATCGACTTATAACCCAGCTGTTAGTAGTGAAACTGTTCATGACGGGTAAGGAAATGAAAAAGTGAAAAATTTGTAGTAATTTTGGTAGAACGGGTTGTAACACCCTTATTTTACACTCTCTATAGATCATCCGCAGTAGATTGAGTCCGACTAAGGTATAGCATTCATTGTATCCGCTGCCTATCCATCTTACAAGAGGTATACACAGTCGAACATTTTGTACTGAACAATGTATAAGCACAGTTATGAAATCAATTATACAGTCGAGATGTATATGTACAAATATTGTATAACAGTTTATGTTATTGAAAAGAATACTAGATTCTATGTATATTGTGAATAAATGTGAGTGGATGACTAATATCGAATCACAGCCCAACAGTTAAGGAGAGAAAGGTAAGTAAAGTAAAAAATGAAAAATTTGTAATGGTTTTTGGTAAGTCACGGAATGAGGTCGTGACATTTCAAAATTTAGGGTCTAAAACAATTTCAAAGAGATTTCAACAGATTAATTGAATCAATTTCTGCCAAAAAGGTTTTCGGGTTTGGGATTTTGTTCAATTTTAACAGACAATTAATTACTAAAAATAAAAGTTTTAATTTTATTTGTTTTTTAATTCAATTAATTTCATCAATTTCTTAAAAAATTTATTTATTGTTTCTACCGTGGCTTATTTTTGTCATGGAGGATTTTTTTTTTGCCAGATGTGACACCCTTAGGTAAATTACACATCGACAAAGTACGAGAAAGAAGTTTGACATATAAGATAACAACATGTTTCATACCCCTAGTGAGGCATTTTAAAATCATAAAGTCCAATGGGTCCAAGCGAACAATATCACTAATAGGTTGGGTTGTTACTTATGATATCAGAGCATCTCCGCGTGACTTCTTGAACAATGGTGGAGGAAACCTCAATGAGGACGTTGTCCTAAAAGAGGGTGTTTGTGACACCTCTAGGCAAATCCCACTTCAACAAAGCACGAGAGAGATGTTTGGTATATAAGATAATAACATGTTTCATACCCTTAGTGAGGCCTTTTAAAACCATGAAGTTTAATGAGTCAAAGTGGACAATATCACTAATGAATTGGGTTGTTACTTCAGATCATATGCCACGTGGGCATTTCAGTCTAGTTGGCCAAAGAGTTCATGAGTGTAATAGTAACCGTCCATGGAATGATTCAATTGAATTAAAATTGAAATGTAAGAGTTCAATTGCTTGCGAAAAAAATTTAAAGGTTCACTTGATAAACCTTTTTTTTTCCTCAAAGGCTTGTTTGACCCTTTTGCCAAAATGATGTTACACCTACAAAAAAGTATTAAACATTGTCTAACCTTGAAAACTATTAATGATCAAAGAAGTAACTATAACAACTTAAAATTTTTTTATGTACTAACTAACCTCGAAAAACTCCTAGCAAAAAAAACCAAGTATAACAATTTAAGGTTCATTTCCCAAAGTTAATTATTTCTTTTCAAATTCAGAAAGATTTAATGGTCAAATATATACTCAATTTTTTGCACAAAATAGATAAAAAGTTCTCAACCTTTAATTTTATTATAAAAGTTCATAAATTTTTATTTTACTATAGATAAACTCTAACCTTTCAAAATAACGCAATTAAGTAAAAAAAATAAAAGGTTAAAGTTTTATAAGCCCCTAACCTTTTATTTTATTGTAAAAGTCTATAACAGATTTAGACTTAGTTGCATTATTTTGAGGTTAAGATTTTATATAGTAAAATAAAATGTTAATGGTTTATATCCGATTTGTGTAAAAGGTTGAGAATATATTTTGACTATTAAGTTAATTTAAAAAATAAACTTGTTTTGGAGCGAACACTTGTTAATATTTCGTTAAAGGGAAAAAATAAAAAAAAATTAATTCCAATGATAAAAAAATTAATTTTTCAAACAAATCATCCTTTCTTATAATATTGTTAATATAGAAGATATTAAAACAAATAAAAAAAATTCTTAAATCTTAAAGGTGTATTACTATGCAATCTACGAATTCGTCACCAACAGTTTGACAACGAGACAATCTTATGCCAACAACAATACCATTAATATCTAATAAAAATATTTTAAAGAAAAGTACAAAACTCAAAATCCATATTAAATAATAAAAAAAGAACATGTTAGGCACCTTATTGAACGTTCATCAAAACAATCATAAGTTACAAGCTAACAAACAAGTTTTTTCAAAAAAAAAAAAGAAAAGAAAAAGCTAACAAACATGTAATGAAACAGTAATAGCATGAAAAATGAATGCATCTTACTCTTCAATCGATATGCACCATGACCCCAATGAACAACATGAATATAATATTCTTACAAATGTACAAAAAAATGATAAAATGAATCAAAGAAATGAAAACAAAAATATATTTTTATTATGTACCTTTTCTTCAACCAACATCATTTTTTTGCTAACTTGTGGTTTAATTTTATAATTAAAAAAATCCCAGAATCGACAAACATCAATTTTGATCCTCCAGTCATCTCTTTAAAAGTCAATTTATCAACTGTGAGACACTCCAACTGGCTAAAAGGTAAAAACTTGAAATGAGAAAATTTATAAATCATGATAGAAATGCAAACACCAATGGGCCAAAAACAAACTTAAAATGTCAAATAAAAAAAATCATAGATCATGACTAATAGAGGTAATTTACCTTAGCCCAGTCACGCACCTGGGCTCCAGAATACAAAAGGCCCAAAATAATAAAATTTTGGAGCCCACACAAATATGAGTCCTGAGCTAATCAAAAGCAACTCAGAAATATCTATAAATACCCCCATGTATGATCAGAAAAACCCTAATCTCTATTTTGCTTACTAAAACTCTGCTTAAATAGTTTTCTGACTTAAGCATCGGAGTGCTCGTGCAGGGATAGATCCCTGCGCCTCTCTGACTTTCACTGTTTTTGCAAAACATCCAAGACACATGGAGAAGACGACATCAGCATCATTTCATTGTTGTTTAGAGCAACAACAAGTGGCGTCGTCTGTGGGAATCAGAACAAAAAGTCAGATTCTTTATCAACATGGTGAGAACACGTTCGACAACAGCAACGAATCTCGGGGAAGAGAATTCTGTGAGTCCTCCTCCCAGACCTGAGAGAGGATAAGAGCAGAATGGAGAAGGCGACAGAGTAGCCACTGTTTCCATTGACGAATTTGAGGCTCTGAAGCGTCAGAATGAGCAGACCACTACAGTGTTGAGGGCTATGGTGAATTTCTTCAAAAATGCTTTGCCGCAGTATAGCTTGCCTCCAGAAGTACAGCAGATGGTAGGAGAGAACGTCCTAGGGCAGACTTACGAGAGAGGTCAACCCTCTACAATGGTGAATATGGGACAAGGAGATTGGCGACAGAATACTGCCGTTGGCCTGATGCAGTACTCTACCGCTGAACTGAAGGACAACTCTATCGCATCTTTGAGGGAGTATCTTGCTACGGAGAACAACCCTGCCGTAGGTCTGATGATGCACTCTGCCGCAGGTTTGAGAATCAACCCTGCCGCAGGTCTGGAGAACAACTCTGCCACAGGTCTGAAGATGCACTCTGCCGCAGGTCGGGAGATAATTCTGCCGCAGGTCTGAGGATGCACTTTGCCGCAGGTCTAAAGATCAACCCTGCCGCAGGTCTGGAGATCAACCCTACCGCAGGTCTGGAGGACAACATTACCTCAAGTCTGAGGGTGAACTCTGCCACAAGTCTGAGGATGCACTCTGCCGCAGGTCTGAGGGAGAACAACTCTGTCGCAGGTCTGGATGACAACCCTGCCGCAGGTCTGAGGGCGAACTCTACCGCAGATCTGGGAATGAACCCTGCCGCAGGATCGGAGGATACCCCTGTCGCAGCTCTGAGGAGGCGCTTTGCCGCAAGTCTACAAGAGGTGAATCCTGCCACAGGTCTGAAACGGATGAATACTGTCGCAGGTCTGACAGAGTCCAACCCTGCCACACGATTTCAAGAGAAATACCCTAGCGCAGAGTTAAGGAGGCAGAACTCTGCCACAGGATTGGAGCATCACTTCGAAGACCACAGATCTGAGGAGCGGCAGAGACAGAATAGTCATGACCCCTAAAACCATTTTGAAGGTACAAAGTCCAACTACGGAATGGGAGGTGCAGGAAGAAAGGGTACAGTGCGAGCCCCTAGAGGAAGAGGGGGTGCTTACTACTCAGACTCTTCTAGTGCTAAAGAGAGGGGAGCACACTCGACTCGAGGGTCAAAAAATGTTGAGAAAGTTATCGAGAGGATTCTAGAAAGGAAGAAGTTAGTGTCTCCTGATGACAGTCAGAGAAGGAGAGTTCCTTTCAGTCCAGAGATTATGGACAAACCCTTGCCGAAGAAATTCAAGATGTCTTCTATGGCTACTTACGCTGGCAAAGCAGACCCATACGACTATATACAAAGTTATGAGTCCCTCATTTGCTTAATGGATGGAAAGATGAAATCATGTGCAGAGCCTTTTCGCTTACACTGTCGGGGCATGCACTGAAATGGTTTAATGGGTTAAGTGAATTTTTGAGAGCCTTTATGATCAATAGTCAAAGGAAGAAGGACGTTGCTTATCTGCTCACCCTTAAACAAGGGAACAAAGAATCATTGAAGAGCTATGTAGATCGTTTTCGAGATGCAACCTTAGAGGTGAAAGATCTACCAGTAAGAGTAGCCATGGCTGCAATGCTGCAAGGGACAAAATCTGAGAAATTGCAAGAATCCCTCTCCCTCGATTAGCCAGCGACACTTTTTGATTTATTTGCTAGAGCTAATAAATACGTGGCTCAACAGGAAGTAATGAAGATGGTACAGTCCCGAGAGATAAGGAAATGAAGAAAAAGAGAGAGATGTACCTGAAAGAAGCTCTTTGAGACCCGTCGAATCAGACAAGGCCCCCAGACTCAGGTATGAAAACTATACCAGACTAAATGAGCTTCGCACGCAATACTTGTCGCTATTGAAGGGACTGGACTGTTGGAGTTCCCTAAAAACAAAATGGGAGATATGGATCAAAATCTTTATGCTTATTGTGAATTTCATGTCGCTCATGGTCATCCTACTGAAAGATGTAGAGATCTGATGGATCAATTAGAGAGGTTGGCTAGAGAAGAAAAAATTAACAGCTTCCTGTGAAGAAGTGAAAGGCCCCATTACCCTCCGCGAGGTCGAAGGGATGACCGTCAGCGAAATAGACAGAATAATAATAGAAACAGGCCAAGAAGTGAGCAAGAAGCTAGGCCAGATCCCCAAGACAACCGGCTGGATAATGAACTCACAGGTCCGACTATAAATGTTATTGCAGGGGGCGAATCGATGGCAGGAAGTTTCTCATCTTCTCGCAAAAGTTACACGACACAAGCATATCAGATTCATGCTGTGATGGAGGAGAAGGCAAGTGAAGAACCCATTGTGTTCACTCCGACAGACAGGGGTGATATTGTCATGCCTGGTAATGATCCTATGGTGACAAAACATCCTGTAAGCAGAATCCTAGTAGACAATGAAAGTTCGGTGAACTTAATCTATTGGAATTGCTTTGAGAAAATGAATGTATCCGAAGATAGATTAAGAACTGTCATGACACCATTGTACGAATTTGCAGGTGAGAAGGTGAAGGTAGCCGGGTCTATAGAGTTGCCTGTGACTCTAGGGGAAAGCCCAAAGGATGTGACTCGACAGGTATTATTCATGGTCGTAAGGTCAACCTCAGCTGCTTACAACATGATACTTGGGAGGCCTGTATTAAATGATATGAGAGCGGTGATAACTTCTTGCTACTTATTAATGAAGTTCCCTACTCCCAACGGAGTTGGGCAAGTACGAGGAGATCAAAAGAGGGCTCGCACGTGTTATATTGCCTTTACCGCCAGAAAAGGAGTACAGAGAAATGAGACATTGTGTATAGATGACCCTCCTAAGCCCCAACCTGTGGAGAAAATATGAGGTCATTAAGCTAGTCAAGGGGGATGAAGAGAAGAAGGCGTTCATAGGTACTCAACTGAATGAACAAGCCAGAAGGGAGATAGTTGAATGCCTGCAGAGAAACTCGGATATTTTTGCTTGGACCCCAGCTGATATGCCTGAGATTAATCCAAAAGTGATTTGCCATAAGCTTAATGTTTCACCCGGGCATAGGCCTATTAAACAGAAGAAGATGAACTTTACCCTGGAGAGACAGAAGGCAATCACCGAGGAAGTTAATAAACTTCTAGAAGCCGGGTTCATTAGAGAAGTTTACTACCTAGAGTGGTTGGCCAATGTAGTGATGGTGAAAAAATCTAATGGGAAATGGCGTATGTGTGTGGACTTCACAAATTTAAACAAAGCTTGTCCTAAAGATTCGAATCCTCTGCCCCGAATCAATAAGTTTGTGGATGAAACATCAGGGTATGAACTCTTCAGTTTCCTAGATGCTTTCTCTGGGTATCATCAAATTATGCTTCATCCAGGAGATGAAGAGAAGACTTCTTTTATAACTGATGACGGAACATACTGTTACCGGGTAATGCCATTCGGTTTAAAGAACGCTAGAGCCACATATCAGCTAATGGTAAATAAAGTCTTCAAAGATCTCATGGGAAACACTATGGAAGCTTATGTGGATGACATGATCATCAAGGGCAAAGCAGGAGAATCTCACGCTCATAAGATGACTAAGGTGTTCGATGTGTTGAGGGAATTCAGTATGAAGCTAAATCCCAACAAATGCTCATTCGGAGTTCAATCTGAGAAATTCTCGGGATTTATGATCACCAACAGACGGATTGAGGCAAACCCTGAAAAGGTTCAAGCAATTATAGACATAAAGCCACCAACCATAGTGAGAGATGCCCAAAGGTTGACAGGCAGAATAGCAGCTCTGAACCGTTTTTTATCAAAGTCTGCAGAAAGGAGCTTGCCATTCTTCAAAACTCTACGGGGAGGAAGGAATTTCGAGTGGACGGATGATTGTCAAAGAGCTTTTGAAGACTTAAAGGAGTATTTGAAGCAGTTACCTTTGTTAACAAGGCCTTTGGAAGGGGAACAGTTGTATATGTACTTGAGAGTCGGTGAATTCGCCGTCAGTGCGGTACTACTGAAGAAAGATAAAATAGTGTATCGTCCCATCTACTATGTGAGTAAGCTACTATTAGACCTGGAGACTCGTTATCCGCTGGCCGAAAAGCTAGCACTGGCCCTTGTGATGGCCTCTTATAAATTGCGTCCTTATTTTCAAGCACACTCCATTGCTATCTTGACAGATCAACCGTTAAGGTAAATCCTTCAGAAGCCTGAACATTCAAGGAGACTGGTGAAATAGGCAGTGGAACTTGGAGAGTATGATATCATATTTCAACCCAGGTAGGCCATCAAGGGCCAAGCCTTAGCAGATTTTATAGTAGAATGTACTAGCCCAAGCGGCAACATTGAAAAGGAGACTTGATCGTGGCTACTGTATGTTGATGGAGCGTCGAGTGCAAATAGTAGTGAGGCAGGTATAGTCTTAGTGTCGTCGGAAGGGAGATCCTTAGAATACTATTTGCGGTTTGGGTTTCCTAGTTCAAACAATACAGTAGAGTATGAGGCTCTGGTTGCTGGAATGAAGCTGGCAGAAAGGTTGCAAGTTCACCACTTAGTGGCATATAGTAATTCTCAATTGGTGGTAAACCAGTTCAATGGATAGTATGAGATTCGAGAGCCAATGCTGGTCCCTTATCTAAAGAAAGTCCAATCTCTGGCTCAGACTTTTGAAAATTTCCAGTTGATACAAATTAATTGGTCTGAAAACACACATGCAGGTTCATTGTCCAAATTAGCTTCCTCCAATGAGATCGAAAGAAGAATAGTGACAGTGGAGAGACTCGAACGGCCTAGCATTGAAGAAGTTGAAGAGTGTGACATTGAAGTGGGGGACGATTGGAGAACCCCATTCAAACAGTATCTCACTGAAGGTACGCTCCCATAAGATAAGGAGGAGGCTCGACATTTAAAGATACAAGGGGCAAAATTCACAGTGATAAACGGGGAACTGTATAAAAGAGGGTATTCATCACCTTTGTTGAAATGCTTGGGGCCAGAACAAGCAAACTATGTCCTAGTTGAGGTACATGAAGGGATTTGTGGTGAACACTTGGGAGCTAGAGCTCTTGCCTCTAAGATATTACGATCGGGATTCTATTGGCCGACGTTGAAGAAAGATGCGACGGATAAGTGTGACAAGTGCCAAAGGTTTGCACCAATAACTACGGTCCCAATGGCTCCACTCCAAAGTACGGTACAACCAACTCCATTTGCACAATGGGGGTTAGACATTCTAGGGCCCTTTCCATTAGCTACGGGCCAAAGAAAGTTTCTTTTAGTAGCTACCAATTACTTTACGAAATGGATTGAGGCAGAACCTTTAGCCACAATCACAGAGAAAAAAGTTGAGGCAATGGTGTGGAAAAATATTATCTACAGGTTCGGGATCCCATGGGTCTTAAATGCTGACCATGGAAAGCAGTTTGATTGTGACGCCTTTCGTGAGTTCTGCAGATGCCTTGACATCCAGCTAAGGATATCTTCTGTATCATATCCTTAGGCTAATGGGCAGGCTGAAGTCAGTAACCGAACCATCCTTCATGGGTTGAAAACCAAACTAGATAAAGCCAAAGGAGCATGGGTGGACGAACTGCCTAGTGTCTTATGGGCATATCATACTATTAGTCGAGTATCAATTAGAGAAACGTCGTTTAGCCTTGTGTACGACACTGAAGCATTGATTCCTGTGGAAATTGGAGCACTGTCATCCAGGGTAGTGCCTTTAGTGGAAGAAAAGAACTCACAATGACTAAGGGAAAACCTGGATCTGCTTGATGAGCATAGAGAGACTGCAGCTATCCGGCTGGCATCCTACCATCAAAGGGTGTCCAACTACTACAACAGTCGGGTAAAAGATAGACCAATATCCGAGGGAGATTTGGTGCTCAGGAAGTCACACATCACCAATGCCTTGAGGGAAGACGAAAAGTTTAGAGCCAACTAGGAAGGTCCATATCGAATCAGACAGAGGATTGGGCCCAACACCTGCATCCTAAAAACTCTATAAGGGAAGAAAATAAGAAAGACATGGAATTTAAATCATTTGAAATTGTATTTGAATTAATCATTATGTCTTCTTTCTTGATTTTTATATTCCCGCATTATTATTTGTTTGCACTGTCACAAGATACTATTATCTAATCATTATGCAAAATTATTTCTCTATTATATCTTCGGCTTTTATGAATATAAATCTTGTGACAGGAAACAAATGAGCCGTAAGAGCCTGAGGCCCAATAGCGTCACTGTGGCCAGACGTAAAAAGAAGATCGAGCCGTAAGAGCCTGAGGCGCAATAGCGTCACTATAGCCAGGCGTAAAAAGACAACCGAGCCGTAAGAGCCTGAGGCGCAATAGTGTCACTATGGCCAGGCGTAAAAAGATCGAGCCGTAAGAGCCTGAGGGGCAATAGCGTTATTGTGGTCAGACGTAAAAAGAAGACCGACCCGTAAGAGCTTGAGGCGCAATAGCGTCACTGTGGCCAGGCATAAAAAGACCGAGTCGTAAGAGCCTGAGGCGCAATAGCGTCACTGTGGCCAGACGTAAAAAGAAGACCGAGCCGTAAGAGCCTGAGGCGCAATAGCGTCACTGTGGCCAGGCGTAAAAAGACAACTGAGCCGTAAGAGCCTGAGGCGCAATAGCGTCACTGTGGCCGGGCGTAAACAAACAGACGAACCGTAAGAGCCTGAGGCGCAATAGCGTCACTGTGGCCAGGCGTAAAAAGACAGACGAGCCGTAAGAGCCTGAGACGCAATAGCATCACTGTGGCCAGGCGTAAAAAATCAGACGAGCCGTAAGAGCCTGAGACGCAATAGCGTTACTGTGGCCAGGCGTAAAAAGCCAGACGAGCCATAAGAGCCCGAGACGTATTAGCGCCACTGTGGCCAGGCGTTGCAGACAAAGAAGCCGTAAGAGCTTGAGGCGCAATAGCGTCACTGTGGCCAGGCAATAGAAACGTATTAGCCGTAAGAATCGAAGACGCACTTGCATCACGATGGTCAGGCATCAAGAAAAATGTATGTTTACATATGTAATTCTTTCTAAAAGTATGTCTATCTATCAAGAATTGGGGAGCATACACGGATAAATAAACATACGAGTAAAACAAGTATACAGATAAATGATAATAGCAAAAGTTAAATGAACAACGTCTCATAAGCAATATGAAGCTTGAACAGATAAACTTTATTTATAAATTCAAGAAAATCTTTACAAGCAAAATATGAAGTATGAATAAATTCAAGAATATGAATAAGTTTAATAACAAAATATTCAAAAAGAAAAATAAATTAGTCCACACGATCTGGTGGCGGGAGATCAGGCGCCGTTGGACCCTCTCAATCTGGAGGATGGTGATCAGGAAGTGATAGATCTTCTCTATCCAGGTCATCAAGGGCACCAATGGGTTCAGGAACATTATCTGGGCTCACAGGCTCCCAAGGACCGACCAGGTTCGCCAGATCATCCAATGCAGCCTTCTTCAGGACCTCATCAGCAGGCTCGACGTCAGGTTCGTACTTGGTCCAATCAAGAGCTTCAAATAACATTGCTTCAGGAGAATAAAGAAGCTCAGGAAATTCCTCACCTTCCCTATGCTTTTCCAACCAAGACCGGGTAAGGTAAAAACCATACTTCACATAGGGTACTGAGAAATCTTCCTTCTGCCTCAAACAGTCTTTGGAAAGCCTATACTCCTTCACAGCTTCAGCTCAAATACTATCAATCTCGACCTGATTAAGGGAAGGAGTGGCTCGACTCTCCAGTTCAGCAATGTATTGTTCTAGTTGCTGATTACGATCTGCCAAGGAATCAAACTTCAACTGCATAGTATCTAGCTCTGTTTGTTTCTGCTGAAAATCGTCCTTAAATTTGGTAGATCTAGCAGTCTCAACTGTAAGATCCCCCTTCGCGAGAGTCAATTCCTGAAGCGCCTTTGAAAGTTGCTCCTCTAGATTTTGCACTACCCCTGGCAGCCCAGACAATTGATTATTCGTATTCCTTAATTCCATATTGCTATCCCTTAATGCCTGGATCTCCTTGTCAGTTTGGTAATGATAAGCTCGATGCTGAGCATTATTGACTATAGTCCTCTGAGCGAGCTGAAAAGAAACACAAAAATTCAGACTGAAAGTAAAATAAACAAAAATAAAGTAAGAGAAAGTCTGAAAATTATCGTAACAGCCTCCACATCAGCTAAATCTTCTCCTTCCAAAAAATTTTGAAATAGTCGATTCTCATCCCTGGGAAGGATGGTGGCCCAACCTAAGCAAGATGCTACCCCGGGCGTCTCTAAAGTGTCGTTATCTAACACTCCAGGGTAGACTCGAAATTCGGCTCCCTTCATTTTATAGCCCCCGTCTACTTGATATGACCTCGTATCAACAGGACCTATCTTAGGAAGGATAGGCCTGGTGGACATAGAGGATTCCACATATAGGTGCCTTCGGTTCTTCCGACTAGGCAATGTCACATTACATTCAGCTCGTTCTCTTGATTGAGGTCTATCCGAGGAGCAGGAGGATCTCCTGGAATGCAAAGAAGCCCTCCCTTCACCTCGGGAAAGGGCTCTTGATTCCCCTTCAGGTTGTTGAGTCGGAGCTGGAGGAGGGGTTGTTTGCCTAGGAGGAGGAGTCCGAGCTCGAGATACCTCTCCAGAAGCGACCACAGTGGAACGGGGTCTCTTCTCAGTAGGTTCACTAGATGAACCTTCTTGCCCCCTTCGACGGACCAAAGCACATCTGACACTGCTCATTTCTGCAAAATAAGAACCCACAAAATTGTTAAAACTGTTGTACAAACAAGTAGTAATGAAGTATAAAGCATAAAGGGTTACCTTTAGGAGAGTTAAGAAACTCCTTAAGGGAATCTATTCTAATGTTTCGTCATCAAGAAGAACTATAAAAGTAGAAGCAAACTCATCCCAATCACCCACATCCTCTAAGGGGTCACCTTCGAGGCTAGATTCCCTATCTCTAGGATTTGGTTCAAGAGAAACAGAAGGATTAATGACATTAGCGTTACCTATGCCCCAACCAGCAGAGGCTAAATTTTCAGATGACAAAAACTCGTAAAGGTTGATTGGTCTATCAACTAATAGCTGATTGATAGTTAAAGACAGTTGTTTCCTCAAAGTGGTAATGTGAAGGCCTTTCTCCCCATCTAGTAGGGAAGTTAAGACCTTCATGCACTTCTACTACAAGCTATTCTGATTCGAACCTATGGAGTTTGTTGGGGAGTTTATCAAATAGCCTATTCTCAAACCCGGGTTCGAACACTCTTTGAAGAGAATATGGGATTAAGCCAGAACTACCCCGAAGCCTGAAGAAAGTATAGAACAAAGGGAGAGAAGGAAGGATGTCCCTCATGTGGCAATGCACGTCAAATCCAATTAATTGCATCCAACTATGAGGATGTAACTGGCTAGGGGAGATCCATTGTTCCCTCAAAAAAGAAATCCCAAAATCAGAAATTGGGAAACGAAAACCTAGCTCTACGGAGACCCTAAAAATAGCTACTCCACTTGCTACGCTACGTATACTTCTCTCTTCCGGAGTAGGAAGCCTATAGAAATACCTTTCGGGTAATGGGTACCTACATATAATATCTTGGAGATCAAACTCAGTCAAAGTCGATCTAGGTCCCAACTCCAAATGTTTTCCTACACCAGGACCAGTCATTCTAGGGTTAGAAATGAGAAAGAAACAAACCTAAAACAGACGGGTAAAACTAGAAGAGAAAAGACTCAGAGTGGCGACAGAGTCAAGTGTGGCGGCAGACTCTATTAGCAGCGACAGACTCTAGTATGGCGACAGAGTCTAGTGTGGTGACAGAGTCTAGTATGGCGACAGAGTATTGTGGCAACAGACTCTAGTAGTGGCAACAGAGTCTTGTGTGGCGATAGACTCTAGTATGGCGACAGAGTATTGTGGCGACAGACTCTAGTATGGCGACAGAGTATTGTGTGACGACAGACTCTGTTGTGGCGACAGAGTTCAATATGCGACAGGGTCTAATGTGGCGACAGAGTTATATGCTAATATAACGAGAGTGACGACAGAGTTGTATGGTAATATAACGTGAGTGGCGACAGAGTTGTACGGTAATATAACGTGAGTGGCGATAGAGTGTGTAAGGGGTTGCGACAAAGTTTACTAAGGTGCGACAGCGTTGTGGGAGAGTGGCGACAGAGTATGCGAGAGAATTGTAGTTACTTTGTGATAGAGTTTAGCAGCTTCTTAAGCTATCTGCGCGGCACCTCACCTTTATATAGTCGCGACAGAGATGACTGAAAGGTGACGTCTTCACCAGAGTTTAAAACTCTCTCGCGAATAAAACGTTTTAGTCCTTAACGACTATTCTAGAAAGACATACATACTCTTACATAGGGAAATTCCCTATAAAAAAGTGGAGAGCAATTGATAGAGGTAATTTACCTCAGCTCAGTCACGCGTCTGGGCTCCAGAATACAAAAGGCCCAAAATAATAAAATTTTGGGGCCCACACAAATGAGTCCTGAGCTCATCAAAAGCAACTCAAAAATATCTATAAATACCCCCAGGTATGATTAGAAAAACCCTAATCTCTATTTTGCTTACTAAAACTCTGCTTAAACAGTTTTCTGACTTAAGCATCGGAGTGCGCGTGCAGGGACAGATCCCTGCGCCTCTCTGACTTTTACTATTTTTACAGAACATCCAAAACACGTGGAAAAGACGACATCAACATCATTTCATTGTTGTTTAAAGCAACAACAATGATTAAAAATTATAAAATTATAAAAATGCAAACGTAGTAGAATACAAACCTTTTGGTTAGTAATATGGCAAACAGGAAATTGGATAAGAAAATGTAATACAAGAATGAAATGCACTTACATAGCCCTCCTGCCCCTAATAAAAAAAAAGGAAAACCATTAAGTTCCAAAAAAAAATGCAAAACTCAAAAACATAAATGTTAAAAAATTTTAACACTTAACTTAATGGTTGTTCCCTTCTTTAAAAAAAATTAAGTTCAAAATTCGATTCCTCATTTCTCTTTTATATCTTTTATATCTCCCTATGAACAAAAAAATATGCAAAGGTTTCAATAAATTTTAGCAAATAACAGTTTTAAATAACATCAATTGAAGAAAATCAAAAGTGAAAAATCATATAAATGTCAGACAACCAAAAATCTATTCTATTTTGTGTACTAAAATTAGATATAGATTTAGAATCTATTTAAAATGGACTGATAAAATTAGGCAATAAAGGTTTAGAATTTATGTAAAAAAAGGACTAGGCATTTATTGCAAAATATTTGAGCTTTTTTATAAGAAAATGTAACTAAGACATGAAATGCACTTTGTTACATGAATAATAAAAACTTTCATAATCAGCAAAAAAAAACAAGAGGGTTTCAAACAATTTCTAATAGTGAATTCCATCGCATTTTTTGTACACTTGAATTACGTTGCATGTTCGTTAACCTAAAAGCTAATTGACAAGAAATGCACTTATATAACCCTATCACCCCTAAATAAAGATGAAAAGCCATAAATCACAAAAAAAAAAAAAATCAAAAGTTAAAAACATAACTGTTAGATAGATTTAGAATTTATGTTAAAAAAAAGATTAATAAAATTAGGAGATATATACTTAGAATTCATGAAAAAAATAACTTGGTATTTATTGCCAAATATTTTTGTTTTAATGTATATACGATTTAATGTATCATTTTTTTATTTTTACTATATATCTCATTATTAATTTTAATATATTTTACCTATTACAATAATTAATCTAATTGTTATGATAATTAATTTTAAACTATTTTTTATATGAGTTTATATTTGATACATCTTAATGTATAAATTTTATTAACTATTATCAAATTTCATTAATTAATAAATTTAATAATCTTTTTTTTATGTTAATAATCTATTGATCGAATGATTAAAAAAAATTTAATATCTAATATTTGGATACGAATTCAAATAATCTCTTCACCCAATCTCCAATTATCAACATTAAAAATGAATAATCTTTATTTTGGTAATTTTTTATTTTAAAATTTATGACTTAGTTAGGTGACAGATCAAATTTATACAGTATCAAATATAAACTCTTTCCGCAAAACACTGTATCTGTGCATTACTGCGTTTGGATCACGTGTCAACTGTCGCACAATGAATATCTGCTGGTTTCTGGGCAAGGTTTTAGCGTTCCATGGTCACCTGCTCTAATTTCCACGTTAGAACCATCTGTGATCGTCTCTCCTTTAATCCGACGGTTGCATTTGAAAAACCGCAAACGCCGTTGACTCGCTCCACGAGTTTCTGCGGGGATTTCTCAGTTCCAACCAAATTACCACAAACGTCTCTATTGACTAAGTTTCCCTTACTCTTAATTCTCAATCTTTTTTTTTTTTCTCATATAAGATTTAAATATTTTGTAAACGTGTTCATACAGTACAAATGGAGCCATTTATGGAGTTTTATGAAGACAATTATAAACTATTATAACAATGAATTTACAATGTAACCAATAGAAATGAAGATGCATCTTCAATTTAATTGCCAACTTTTTTATTTTTTTTCTTTAATCACAAAGTTTTTTTTTTTTTCGCTTTCAAACTATTTTTATTTTATTTTTATAAAATATATGTGTATATATATATGGCTATCCACTGCCATGCGTAATATACAATATTGAAAATGATAACGTTTGCTACTAATGGTAGTACACTTCACACGTTATCATTATATGCTAATTTAAAACTCACTAAAATCTATACCATTAATATGTGGATTATTACCGGAGTCAGTTGCCGATTTTGACATTTAATTTTTTGAAAGTCAATTAAAAATTAAAAATTATATATATTGTTTGAGTTATGTTACCATATTTTAGATTTAATGCTCAAATCCTCAAATTTGTCTCAAAAATGCAAACAAATTCTTAATCTTCTATTGCTTGAAATCAAGGCTGTGAAATTTTGTTTCATTTGAATTATGTCCATTTTATCTTAAAATTAGTAAATAATGTCCAATTCACAAATTTTTGAAATAGTACATCTTTAAGTCATTCAATTCATCCAAAGAAATCAAAATAAACATTTTTTATAATTAAATGTTTAACTAAAAAAATTTAACAAATAATGGAATATTTATATTTTATACTGTTAAAATTATAATTATAATAAAAAAACTCATTCAACTAAAATTTCATAGCATTAATTTCACTTAATAAAATATCATAAACTTATTTTATTTTCGAGTAAAATTGAAAAGCTTATTTTGGTTATCTATTATATTTTACAAAGAAGAAACATATATCCAATTAAATATGAAATCATAAATTAGATGAGCAACATTGTTTTTGTTGTTGCTCAGTTACAATAATTACAAATTGCTTACGTCATCGTCTTGATTTTTTGTGTCCTGTGTTACCGAAAGTTCTGCAAGAAAAAAAATGATCAGAAGGACGTAGAGGTTATTCCCTGCGTAAGCACTCCGATGCTTAAGTCAGCTAGAGAATTTGACAGAGTTTCTGTAAATAAAATAGAGTCTTAGTTTCATAAATCATACATGTTCTCCTTTGTTTGTTGATGGTGATTGTACTTTTAAATATATGAATTTGTACCTGATTAAAATTCTCTTTCTTTATCTATATATATTCTTACTTTTACCGTGATAATGTTACAACCATATAGATGAGGTTGCGTTTGAATCCAATGTCAATTACTCTTTTCTTTTTTATTTATTATTGTTATTATCATTCACAACAATTGTTCCCCACTTTTTCGCTAGGTATAATCTTGCGGAAGAGTACATTTATTTACATCATAGCCTCATGTCAAGTCTTCACGTTAGACTCTGAAGTCGAATTCTCAAGTCAGACTCTGCCATCAAATTCTCAAGCTGTCCAATTTGCAAGCCCTTGTTTGAGTGCGTGACTTACCTGATGAATTTGTCGCTTCAAGCCCTTGTTTGAGTACGTGACATACTTCACACATTTTTCGCTTTGAGCCCTTACACATTTCTTTATGACTTACCTCGCGCACTTTTTGCTTCAAGCCCTTGCATATTTCTTTATGGCTTACATCGTGCACTTTTCGCTTTAAGCCATTCTTTTACTTGGGTGCGTGGCTTACCTTGCACATTTTTCGCTTCAAGCCCTTAAACATTTCTTTATGGCTTATCTCGCGCACTTTTCGCTTCAAACCCTTCTTTTACTTAAGTGCGTGACTTACCTCGCGCATTTTTCGCTTCAAGCCCTTGCACATTTCTTTATGGCTTACCTCACGCACTTTTCGCTTCAAGCCCTTCTTTTACTTGGGTGCGTGGCTTACCTCCCGCATTTTTTGCTTTAAGCCCTTGTGCATTTTCTTTGTGGCTTACCTCGCGCACTTTTCGCTTCAAGCCCTTCTTTTACTTGGGTGTGTGGCTTACCTCGCGCATTTTTCGCTTCAAGCCCTTACACATTTTCTTTGTGGCTTACCTCGCTCATTTTTAGCTTCAAACCCTTTATATGGGTGCGGGCTTACCTCACGCATTTTTTACTTCAAGCCCTTTATTTGGGTGCGTGGCTTACCTTGCGTATTTTTCGCTTCAAACCCTTGCACATTTTCTTCGTGGCTTACCTTACACATTTTTCGCTTTAAGCCCTTGCACATTTTCTTCATGGCTTACCTCGCGCATTTTTTACTTCAAGCCCTTGCACATTTTTTCGTGCCTTACCTCGCACATTTTTCGCTTCAAGCTCTTTATTTGGGTGCATGGCTTACCTCGCGCATTTTTCACTTCAAGCCATTGCACATTTTTTTCGTAACTTATCTCGCGCATTTTTCACTTCAAGCCCTTTATTTGAGAATATAACTGGTCATCAGTGTATCTTAAGCATTCACCAATGACCATTGAATTATCATTTCCGTCAACCACACCAATAATTCTACGTACTTCTATTTGTAGCCTCTGAGCCAAAAGCTCCACTCCACCTAATTCTCTAAGCAATGATACAACTGAACTACTGCAATCCATGAGCTTTTGCAGAGCTTTTACAACCAAATAGACAAGATACATATGGTTTGGGTCAGAATCCTCCAAAAGTGGTAAAGAGGTTGGAACCATTCTTGAGCCTCTAATATTACTCCCAGATGCAGAGGATGAAACAATATGAAGTAGATAAAACTGAAGAAAAGCCTCAGTAAAAGCAAGAGACGATGGATCACTAGAGTCTTTCAGTGATAAAACTACTTTTTGAAGCACATTCAGGAGAATCATTCGATTTCCTAAAGTAAAATTAATAGTTGATCCACTCAAAATTCGTGCCCGATCATGAGATGTTGAATACGCAACTAATTGAGCTCCCAACGCAAACATCGCAAGAGTTCTAATAGTTTCAGGAATAGTTCCTTCTGACCGCACGATCCTGATTAATTCATTCGTATACTCCGGTTCATTCGCAAAAAAAGGATGTCACCTCATCATTAGCATCATTAGACTGAACAAGCGCAATAAACGCAAGAAGGCAAACCCTGTTGTACAACCTGCATATCCTGAGAGACCGAAAGGCATGCGCATATCTAATTCTTGTTAGCAATGAAAATCGAAGCTCACTAGGTACATTATACTGCTAAATACATTGATTCATTATTAACAGATCATCCTCCTTCCACAAATGTAGATCTGGAATGTGTATGACTCTTGAAGTAGAACTTGCATTGCCAGTGCTTTCTTCAACGCCTTGAATATTGAGCACATGTAACTCAAAATAAAGGCTAGAACCAACACGGTGTTGAGTCTTGTCACGCTCATTTTCTACATCAGATGGGAACAAACTAAGCTCTTCCTCCAACGTTCTTTGATTTGCCAAAACACAAGAATACAGATCCAACCTGTCACACCCCACTTTCGGGTGCCCTTTTATCCATACTTACGCTACTACGGTTGGGCTGTGAGACGATGCAATTACTAATATTTTATAAGTTTTACAGCGGAATATTTAAAATTTAATTCACACTCCTAGGTGTGTAAATATACAAAATTAATTGTATAATAATATCTTTACATATCATCCCCATAAAACTGTTACATTTCTTAGGTATAACTGTGCGATACATCAGGATAAATACAAAGTACACATGTATATACAATTCTTATACCTTTACAACTGACGGGAGCTGTCCAACTCAAAAAGAAATCTAGATACCACCGCTCTCCTACTTCTCAGTACCTGAAGGGGAAAAATAGTGGGATGAGCAAATCACAGCTCAGTAAGGAAATGAATGCTAGCAGGTAGATATCGTACTACCTACATAACTCATGCATGTATAAACCAGAAAACCATGTTTTCGATATAAATGGAAATATAATATGAAAATGCATTTAAACATACATTTATCATTTGCACTTTCATGTAAATTATATATGTCATGCTTCCATTTTAAAACATGATTCATAAAACAATGCCCTCACGGCACAAGTGTTTAAACCAGAGATTTATCAAAACACAAAATCTCTTTATTTTCTGAGTTGTCTCTGTTTTCTCAAATCTCTGAGACAAGCATGGAATTTTCGGCAATCAAATATCCATGACATATGGCCATAGTCAGTGATCCCAGGCCTCACTGATCAGGTGTGCACATGGCATCACTTCGCCTAAAGGGGGATAGGTCAGTCATACCCTCCGGCTCATCTCAATCAACCTCATCTCCTCATATACTCACAGTATAAGGTACGCCATGTGTCATCTACGCGATACTCGTACTCACGTGCACCCAGCATGGTACATGATACACTAACGGACAACTACACAGTACTATGTACTACCGTGGACCCAAGTACATACTTTAACTCCGATGGACTTTTCATCTTGAACCATGTCTCATATACCCAGCGAGCAAACAACGTGACACACAGTCATCGCAAGGCTCCAGCACGGTACGATTTATCGTTAAGGCCCGACCCGTTCAAAGGCCGTCGGCTGGCATCCCCTTGGGTCCCAAACCCCCAGGTTTACCTCAACTCAGAAAAAACAGGTGCGAGCAAAGCTCCAGCACTTTCTCAAAACCATTGTGCGAGTTAAACTCTAGCACAGCACATCAAAAGCATAGGAACATGTGTGAGCTAACACTCCAGCACATAGTCAAAGTCATTAAAACGGGTGCGAGCTAGAGGTTCAACACCAAATCTCATCTCAGATCTGATAGGTGGCTATTTTCTCTTTTAAACTCAAAACATGTTTATTTATGTAGCATGTCTTTCCATGCTAAAACATGTAAAACTAGCCAACCTATCATTATCATTTCTCAATCACCACATCAATACAAAATTGAGAAAACATTAAAAACATGCATATCATGCTATTTCTTTACCTTATCCCATTTCTCAATACATATATATCATAGTACATTTAATGTTTCTATGTCATTTCATAGAGTCGTAGTATCGTACTATCTAGCATTATATCTACGAAATTGTCGTCAAATAAGCACGAACACCTCTATAGCTAACACACAATCCCTTACCTCGATTTACTTGTGTGCAACTGTCCTCCTTTATGCTTCTCGAGTTCTTATCTCGACTTGTTTCGGTGTATCATCGAAAACTGCAATTCATCCATCAAGCACTTGAGTTAACGTTTCTAACTCTTGTTCAACTAAGCATTTATCCAATGCCTTAAATATACATTTTACCCCTTATGGTAAATCTCACAATTTATCCCAATATCAACACATCCAAATCATACCCACAACACAATCATCCCCTTAAGATAACTCATTCATCATTAATGCTTCTACATTCCACTTTCTCACACTAGACCATTTTTAGGTTATGGTGGGTTCTTTACTTTCTAGGTAGTTTCTATCATTTCTATGCATACTAATCATTTCTCACATCAATATCCAAACAAATATAGTTGGGTATCTGCATTGGAAACTCATCTAGCTTGATTTCCTCCTTACTCCAATAGAAATGCACCTTGTTACTTAAATCCAACAAATAGGGAAAATACCTCCCAACTATGTTGTTCTTCTCTTTGATGTAAACAATTTTGTCTCTAATAACTTTCCCTTAAATCTTTCTGAAAATGGCTGGATTTAGAAATGAGAAAGCTAGGTTTTTGAGTTGAAATGGAAAAGGTAAGGTGTTTTTTTTCGAAATCTACAGATTCACTGTTTCTATTTATAGAATTGACTTGATGAGATCGATCTGCTCTAAGAGGAGATCGATCTGGTCCCTTTAATTCCCTCTTTTTCACGACCTTTTAGGTATGAGATCGATCTGTCAAAACTTGAGATCGATCTGCTCTAAACAGAGAGCTAAGGAGATCGATCTGTTCCCTTAAGGATCGATCTGTATTTTGCATAATGTTTTGGAGATCGATCTTGCTCCCTTGGAGATCGATCTGCCCTATACCATTGCTCAAATAAGAGTATTTTGGCTCTTCCAGATCGATCTCTCATCCTATGAGATCGATCTGACCTTCATATTTCCAGATTTTTTGTAGTTTTTCTATAGCAACATATACCAAACAATCCCTCAATTTACTGCCTTAGTCATTTTTCCATCTGATCGCCTTTGAGACTTGAAAATGACACCCATTAATACTTCATACTCTTTAAAACTCATGTGAAATCTTTGTATACCCAAAGGTACTTAATATAAACTAAATGGAAGTGCACAACTTATGCAAATCTTCCTTTCATTTTACCACACTACTCATATTCCATTTCACTCACATTCTTCCCATGTTTAAGTCTATTTCTTCATATTCATATATAATGTAACTTGTACGTACAATCACAACTCCTCTTACATGTGTGTACCTTAAACTTATGGACTTACATTACATATAATTCACATTACAAGTATATCACCATACTTATAAATTCATTTACATATATATATATAAAGTTAAACCTATACGGGGTCTCACACAACCCCTCCTCCTTACTCCCCCATCCCTGAGCAAGAGACAGCAAGTAGCTGTTTACTGAGCCACATCCAATCATCTTACCACTTCCATGGACCATAGATGGGTTTATTTTAACAAGTGCAGAAAGAATCTCTAGTGTAGCTATAAGAAATTCAAGATCAATGGATGAAAATGGGAGCTTGAAATGTTCCAAAGCATCAAAAGAACTCTTGTTATGGCAATTCTCCAAGACTGTTTGCATTACTCGCAGTATTTGAAGAATTGCATGCTTTGAAAATGACTATCATCTTCTAGAATTTTATTTGATAGGAGAAGATCATTCTTACAAGATAAGTACGTCTTGAAATATGTATCAAAATGAAGAAACAGTGGCCTCCAATGGTGAAAATTCCCCTTATTGTACTCTCATCGAAAGTAGTCGTTGGACGAATCAAGAGTCTGTAACATAGTCACAGGCGGGATTTCTTTCGAGAGTCTTCCAGTCAAACCAGCAGTACTAAGACAAAGGGAAGTTAAATTTTGGAATTCCACAAAGAATATTGGAAGTGGAGCAGACAAGTTGTTGGTGTCCAAGTGGATGACTGAGAGAGATCGAAGCTTGAAAAATGAAGAATCTATAGGTCCCGAAAGATTATAGTCTGACATGCTCAACACTTGCAAATTGATCAGTGACAATAAGGCTTGACACCACTCATTTCCCTTAGCCGATACATTTACGCCATCAAGAAGAAGAAATCTTAGTCTCGTGAGATTTTGAACAAGTATCTCTAGGTTTGGATTCTCGAGTTTCAAGGACAATCCAAGATATAAATTTGCAGATAAGTCAAGAGTAACCAACCTAGTCATGCATGAAATCTCTGCTAGAATTTGCCCTTTAAAGCCAGCATTTGGCAAATTAAGATAACTCACGTTTGCAAACTTGTCAAACCCAGCAGGAAAAACGAAGATGAGTCTGTTATAAGTCAGATTGAGTTGTTGCAGATGCTCATCCCAAGAACTGCAATCTGTGGTTTGATTCCAATTCACTAGCTTTCCATTTTTTATAGAGCATAAAGCTTTTTTTCGTTTCTCACAGACGGCGCCAATTGTTGTTGCTCAGCTGCAACAATTACGAATTACTTACTTCATCGCCTTGTTTTTTGTGTCCTCTGTTACCGAAAGCTCTGCAAGAAAAAAAATGATCAGAGGGACGCAGGGGTTATTCCCTACATAAGCACTCCGATGCTTAAGTCGGCCAGAGAATTTGACAGAGTTTCTGTAAACAAAATAGAGTCTTAGTTTCATAAATCATACCTATCCTCCTCTGTTTATTGATGGTGATTGTGCTTTTAAAGATATGAATTTGTACTTGATTGAAACTCTCTTTCTTTATCTATATATATATTCTGATTTTTACCTTGATAATGTTACAACCATATAGATGTGATTGCGTTTGAATCCAATGTCAAATACTCTTTTCTTTTTTATTTATTATTGTTATTATCATTCATAACAGTTTTAAAGAAACAAAATCTTTACATTTGTGAAAACTCAATTGATTTGGAGTGATTATAAAGTTAGTTTGAATTTTCTTTAAATTTGTTTTTTTTAAATTGTGATTTAATGTTTGTGACAAATCAATTGATATTAAATGTTGGTAAATAATAATTAGTGGTTAAAATAAATAAATAAAAATATACTTTTAATCTCTATTAATTTGAAATTTTTAATTTAAATTTATTTAATATATATAAATGAATTTCTTAAAAAATTTGGGGGAGCCAACACCCTCTCTACTTATGCCTACCATCTACCACTGATTGTAGTTCTTATTTGATACATCAATAATAAAAATATTGTAAGTTCACAAGAGAGATTACAAGATTGTCATATCATTCTTTTTAATTATAATATATTCTAATGGATATGTGTCGCCTTGTTAACTCATTTGTGTAATCTAAAAATTATATTCATAGATCATATTTGGTGCATAAAATGATGATAGGATGTGATAATATAAGATTAAAAATAAGATTGGATTAAATGATTTCATCCTATTTTGTCTTTAACGTATGAAAGGAATAAAAGTAAGATAGAATGTGATTTTTTATTTATTTATCAAAAGTACTCTTATTTAAAGTAAATATAATTTAAATTTATAATTTTCCTTATAAATATAATTCAAAGATTTTTTAACCAAAACATATATATTATTATAATTTCTATAGTTAAGAGTTAAGTTTTCTTTTTTTTTTTAAAAAAAAAATTGATTTTTCAACAAATATTTTTAAAATAAATGTTTCAATAAATTAATTTGATTAAAAATAATTTTTATTAAAAATACTTCTTAATTTTTAACTATTTTTTATTTTTTCATTTTTATTTTTTTATGATTCAAATTTAAAATAATTCTTATGAATTTAAATTAAATATATTTATTTTAGAAAACAAACTTTTAAGAAATTAAGTTGATTGTTTTTTTAAAAAAGTACATTAATTTTTCAAAAAAAGAAATCTTATTTATAAATTTTTTCTTCATTTTCTTTAATTTTCCTACCAACAAGAGAAAAAAAGAAAAGAAATTTAAAAATAAAAATTATAGAGAAATAGATAAAAAACTATAAACGCGTGAAAAAATACCTGTTAAATTTATAATTCAAAATTTTATAAATAAAAACATATAAAATAATAATTTTTATGTCTAAGAGTTAAATAAAAAAATAAATTTAAAAATTGATTATTTATAAAAATATTTTTCTTATAAAATTTTAATTGGTTTAAAAATTATTATTTTATCTGAACTATATTTTTCTTTATTCACAAAAAAAAGAAAGAAAAAAGAAAGAAAAAAAGAAGGTAAAAAAAGAAGCAAAGAAAATAAAAGGAAGAAAAGGAAACATAATTTGCATTCATTAATTAAAAAATGACCATTGTTATCTTATTAAATGTTTAAGTTAATTTTTAAAGATAATTATCCAAAATATTACCAGTAAAGTCTAAAAACTTTAAAGCGAGGTTATGATGATGATATATACTCCATTATTTATTATTTGTAATATTCTTTAAAGGGTATATATCATTACCTTGACTCTATTTGTGGGGTTTTTTTGACTCCATTGAAAGTGTATTGAATAATTATATAAGTTTTAAATATAAGTTTTGAAAGATAAACTATAAGATCTCTTAACTAATCATTTAGAATTAAGAATAATTCTTTCATTTCGGAGAGGATTGAATCTTCCTATGTTTATGAGGATGATTAATCATCTTTGCAATCGAATCTTTCATTTTATGTATGCACTAAACATAAGATAGAATAATAATCATTCTATCATATGATTAATCTTATGCACCAAACATGATCATAGTGTGTAAAACAAATTTTCTTATTAACAATCATGACTTAACCTAGTTGTTGTTACTCCTTAATTTGATTGAGGGATTAGGTAAATGTTTGATTTTGTATTCCCTCTTTGAACCTTCTTAAGAACAAAAAAAAAAAAAAAATCTCTTTGTATTTTTATATGTTAATGGAGTTTTAGACTTAACAAGTAAAGTTAAGATAGTGAGATATAACCTACTTTATTATTTTATTTTTTTAATATTTTGAAAATACTATATGTCACCATCTTAGTCTCATTTGTGGAATTTAAAAACTCTATTAATAGTGTATTAAATAGTAATTTCAAGTTAATTAGTTTGTAATTCAAACTAACTAGTTTTATATTTTTTATTACAAGAGAAATATTTAATAATTGAGGATGAGGGTAGAGTTGTTACGGAAAGACCTAAAAAGACTTGAGAGAAAGTTATTTGTAAAGATTTGACAGCACAAGAGTTGAAATAATACTTTGTTTTGGTAGCACAAGAATTGATATTAATGACTTAATATAAATTCATATATTGATTCATATAGTTTTTTCCAATCTATTATGATAAAGGTTTTGATGATGGTATGATGATGACGATGACGGCGGCGGCGGCGATGAATAATTTTGTTATATATTTTAAATACAAAACTTTGACCTATCTTTTTTAAATCCAAAAATAATAAGATTATTAATAATAATTATAACACATACTATTTATAGGATTATTTGATGATAATTAGTTTTTTTTAAATATACCTTTAGGATATGTATCAACATGCTATTTTGTTTGTGGATTTTGACGGTGTATCAAATAATTATATATATATATATATATATATATATATGATTGATAGAGTTCTTAAATTTTATAAATGGAATTAGCATAATTAAAATATTATTAAATATTTTTTTATTTATCATATTAATATATAATGTTTTTAGTTAATAAGAAAGTGTAAAAGAAAAAAAAGAGAATCACAGGATGGACTTAATCTCTCCCATTGAATATAATAATTGCTACATTAGGTTTTGGTAGTTTTATTATTATTTTTTGTCCATAGAAGGTATAAGAGAAAGAAGATTCTAACATTGAACTTAATCTCTTCTAACGAGGGGTAACAATCGTTAGACCAAATTTTAGTTTTTTGTTTTTATTAATTATTTTATTGTATCATAATAAATTACTTGACTAATTGAGAAGTTCATAATTTAAAAATTTTATTGACTATATATGATATAATTTTTTTTTATAGTTTAATGGAAAATTTAAAAATTATCATGATAACATTTGTTAAAAACAATACCGTTTGTGAAGTTGGAGGTAATAAAGTATATAAATTTATAAGCTAATAAAGTATATAAATATATAATAATATATTTCATGTTAACATATATGTGAAATTTATAAATTTTTTTGGTAATACAATGAAATATCCTCAAACTTTGTTTGGATATAATATTTTTAAGAAGATTTTAAGAATGCATTCTCTTATTTGGATTTGGTGCATTTAGAATTCTCCTCTTGAAGTGATTTTTTACAAGTATTTAACACATTTTAACAAGAAAATGAAACTCCTTTCCCTATAAACAAAATTATTTCCTTGTGGATAATTGTTGATTCCTTCATTTGTAATAAATTGACAATGACTTAATTTAATAAATAATAAAAATATGATGTTAAGGTTAAATAAGGAAAGAGCATTAACTTGTTATAATTCCCAGAAGCACGGAACTTGCTTTTCTTTTTCTTTTATTTTTCAACATAAATATTTTAATTTCATCCTCATATTTTAGATTAAAAAAAAATTAATAGTCAAATATATTTTTAATTTTTTGTACAAAATAGGCAAAATACTTAATGTTTTATTGTATGAAAATCATTGAATAAACTTTTATTTTATTGTAATTAAACTTTTAACATTTTAAAATAATGCAATTAAGTTTAAATCTGTTAAATGATACTAACTTTTGTTACTATTGCAAACGTGAAATGCTTTGTAGCAACCAACCAAACTATCTTCTTCAGCTTTCACGTAGGATGTCCAAATGGTAATTAGTATCATTTAACAAATCTAGACTTAATTATATGATTTTGAATGGTTAGAGATTTATTTACAGTAAAATAAAATTTATAGACTAATTTTCATACGATAAAATGTTGAGTACTTATATCTATTTTATGCAAAATATTAAAAGTATATTTAACAATTAAGTCTTAAAAAATAATACTAAGTCAAATTAAATCGTAAAAGAATAAGTGTAAAGTGTAAAGTAATTTAAAATACATTATTAATATTTTTCAAAAACTTTTTTATTTGACATATATTTTTTCTTAAATCTAAAAAATATAACATCATATTTTAATAAAATATCCAATTAACTAAGTTGTACAAGAAAATTGTAAGAAAAAAATCACAAGATCAAACTGATCGAGCTTATGCTTTAAATGGTGAGCCAAAAACTCGACTCGATTTTTTATTGAGATTCATTTTCTAGCTCAAGTTCATCTAATAGTAATCTCAATTTTTTATTGGAATTAATATTTTTATCTAAATTCACAAAATTAAAATGAGTTTTTAGATTTGAATAGATTGTTTAATTTTTAAATAAGTTTATTTTAAAACCCACGTAATCGATATAACAAAAATAAAAAAGAATCTAAATTTTAATCTAATTAATTTATAAATTATTATCTAATATACTATTAATAAATTTGTTAAATTTCACCAGCAGAATAAAATTGTAACACATGCTCAATGTGTTGGACCATACTCCTTGATTTATATAATTCCTCGTTAGATTTATGGTTGGAATCCAAATACTTGCGTCATTTTCCCGTACCCGGATAGCTTCCTTTGTATTAAAAAAAATAAATGGCAAACTCGTCTTTCAAATACGGTCGGCATGACAGTATCCGGTAACAAAAACCTCCAAAATTCAAAAAGTCGAGGGAAAAGTAAATGGAAAAAAATAAAGGAAATTCCATAATTTTTTTTAAACATGGTTTTTCTTTTTTATGTGTGAAACAGAGAAAAAAAGAAACAAAAAGCTGCATCCTCTCCTCATGCCATTGAATTTTCTATTTTTTTCTGCACTTTCTCAGAACGCAAACTTCCCCTTACACCATCATTCTACTCTTTTGAAAGAGTATATACACCGAGCTTCCTTTTTAAGGCTTTAACTGAAAAGAGAAAACTTTGCTTTTGCCGGCATTTTCATCTGCTTCTTCTTTAGTAGTCTTAATTATTTGGAATCTCTAAAATTGCTAGGGTTTTAGATCGATCGTAGCTTTCAAGTACTCCCTTGAATTTGAAGTAGTTATTTTTCATGTTTAATTTTCTTCAGGTAAATGAAGAAAGTTTTGATCTTTCTGCTTTTTTTGTTCTCTATTTTTTTTTATTTGCTATTTTCTCGCTTGCTTGGATCAGTTTAGATTTGGCGGTTTTGTGTTTTTTAGGCTTAATACTTGTTTGTTTGCTGAGAAAATATAGAAAGATGAAAGAAAAGTTTCTAATTCTGACAATTCTTGGTAATGGATTGATTTTTTAATTAATTATTTCTTTTCTATTTAGATTATTTATAGTATTTATCATATTTTTAAGGAGCCAAATGGAAAGGTCCATTTATGAAAAGGAGTAATTGAATTAAAGCTTGAAGATTTGGTTTAAGATTTGAAGGCAATTTAAGTTAATACTAGATGGAGGATTTAGATTTGGCGAAGGCTTATATAAGTTTTATGTTTCCAACTGTTTAATGGGTAGTAAATTCTAGTTGTGATAGTTGAAGCTTTAACCATCTTAATGCTTTGAGTTTGTTAATGGTGGCTGAGGATTGAAGAGCACTAGGGTCTGTATCTTAAACAATGGTCCCGCCATTTGCATTGCATATATAAGTCTTCAAGTGGGGTCTTTTATTAAAGCTAGATAGAACTTTTGGTGAAAACTGAAAAAAGTTTACTTTTTTGTTCCTAACCTTTATTTCATACATCATCTTAAAGCTCAGACCTCAGGGTTGTGAAGCACTTAGGAGAAAATGTCTCAGAAAACTGGGGTTCCTCCTTCCCACCGGTTTACTAAATCTTTGCCTGTTGATTTTAGGTTCATGGGTTCTCCCATTTCTGATCCTATCGGATATGCAGATGTAAATTCAGGAAACAATAGTGTAACCAGCTTGAGCGCTGCTGAAAATGTTGATTCAAGGGGCAAGGTTGTTGAGACAGTTGCAAATGGTGTTGCTGGTAGTGATCAGGCGAATGAGGATTCACCATATAGTGGGAATGTTATGTTGGTTGAGGACAGGCCTTCTGTTAGCGATGAGGATTTGGACTCTGCAGCAGCACCACTGCCTTCAGTATCAAAATCTAACATCGAACGCAGGTGGAGTGACATAACTTCCTATGCTACAAAAAAGGTAATCTCTGGCTCTTGGTTTGATATTAGGTTAGCCCTTCTGGCTTTGACAGGATTTAGTCGTTGCTATTTTATGGTAAATCTTTTGCTCAACGTGAATTACTTAATCTTGCTCTTTCAGAAAGTTCAGTCTTGGTTTCAACTTCCAAATCAGAATTGGGACCTAGGGAGGATAATATCAACTTCAGGGACTGAATCTGTTATTGCACTTCCTGATGGAAAAGTAAGCGAAAAGTAAGAAGCATTAAGTATAAGTTCCTATATTAAGTAGATGTATTTGATTCATATACTTATACTCTGATTGTAGGTTTTAAAGGTGAATTCTGATAGTTTGACACCTGCGAATCCTGATATCCTTGATGGTGTGGATGATCTCATGCAACTTAGTTATTTAAATGAGCCATCAGTCTTATTCAATCTCCAATATAGATACAATCAAGATATGATATATGTAAGCGCTCGTGCTTATTTTTATCAATTTTTAACCTGCATCTGAAGGTAAGTCTTTTACTAATGCTGTTAGTTACAATCATATTCAATTTAGACAAAAGCAGGACCAGTTTTGGTTGCTATCAATCCTTTTAAAGACGTTTCTTTATATGGAAATGACTACATTGAAGCATACAAGAATAAATCCATTGAGAGCCCGCATGTTTATGCGATTGCAGACACAGCCATCCGGGAAATGACACGAGGTCCTTTCAGTTTCTTAGAATTGTTTGATTGGTTTTTTGTTTTTATTAACTTTGTTATTATTATGAGTTTTGATTTTAATATGGTTCTTTTTTTTTGGTTTTTGTTTTTTTTTTTGGTAGATGAAGTAAATCAATCGATCATCATAAGGTTGGTGTTCTTTCTCTTTTCTTTCCCCTTTTCTGAATATATATTTTACATGGATTCCACTGATTTTATTGTACCTTCATACTGTACAGATGTCTTCTTATTTGTTATTTTGAAAATGGAGAACTAGTAAAACCATTTATAGACAGATTGTTGAATAAAAGTATCTTAGTTTTCCTACAGAATTAGCCATATTCTCTTTTGGCCATAAAGATGCTTTGCATGTAGGTGATAAGGATGATCAAATTCTAAAAAGTTCATGGCTTGTCAGATGCTAGGACTGTGGAACATGCATGTCAACTCTCTCTGTAATATATACTTTTATTGAGTTAGGCTGTGCAACTATGTAAAAGGGAGTACGATTATTGAAGGATTACCTCTAACTTTGCTGCCTATTAAAGTCGGTGCTCTGAGTTTTGACTCACTCTATGTTTAGGATGTCTAAGGTTATGGCTAAATTTGTAAAGCATCTTTTCTACAGTTGCATTTAATCAATGCCTTGTTAATTTTTTTGGTTGCTTCTCTTTTTCACTCTTAAGTAAGTTTCCAAGGAAATTCTCTTTATAATTCCTACTTTAGATTAGTCCTTTTTATCTCTGTATAGACATTTTCTTTTTGTCTGTGGATGTGGAATTTTTGTTCTCTCACTTGGTAGCTGTGCCACTTTAATTCAGTTTGGCAGACACGTGATGTAGAATGTAAAGCCTTAAATTTCATTAGAGCAAATTACTCTTTTAATAATTTATATTATAAAATTATCTTATCATAATCAACGGAGCACATATCAGTGATTTATTACTGCTAGTTTTGTGTGTTTTTATTGAATGTGTCTATGCGTGTAATGATTATTTGCTATTTGTTTTTCTAGTGGTGAGAGTGGAGCAGGAAAAACTGAGACAGCAAAGATAGCAATGCAATATTTGGCAGCTCTTGGTGGTGGGAGTGGAATAGAGTATGAGATATTGAAGACCAATCCTATCTTAGAAGCATTTGGCAATGCAAAAACATTAAGAAATGACAACTCAAGCCGCTTTGTGAGTTCCCTGTTCTTTAATGGCTCTCAACGTTTTTATTTTTTTATCAATTTGCGTGGAGTGTTTGCACTTGTGAAATTTGATGAGATAGCCTTCAAGTACTAATATGGGTGAATTTTTCACAGGGAAAGTTGATTGACATCCACTTTAGTGAAACTGGAAAAATATCTGGGGCCAAGATTCAAACTTGTAAGTTGATTTTTTACTAGTGAGGTGTGGAAATGAAAATAATTTATTTTATATTAATTTCCCTTCCGGAAAATTTGTAACTAACGTCAACTTTGAATTTGTTTTCTCTTCCAAATGGGCAGTTTTATTAGAGAAGGTAATTTTCATCAAACCACCTTGTTCCTATGTGCCATTTGATCTTTTATTTTTCTAGTTATATGTTGCTAATTTAATCTATTATATGAACAGTCAAGAGTGGTCCAATGTGCAGAGGGAGAAAGGTCTTACCATATATTTTATCAGCTTTGCGCTGGTGCTCCTTGTGCTCTTAGAGGTAATGATTGCTTGCTATCTTTATTTTTCTTTGGTCTAATATTACTTCATGTTGGTAACAACTAGGGATATAATTTTTTTTGTTTTTGTTTTTGCTAGATTGCTTATAGTTTGTTCATCTTTAAGCTTGTCCTAGGGTATGCTTTTTGATCTTCAGTAGCAAATTAGAGTTTTGCACTGTGAAGACCTAAAAGTGCATACATTATGATTTGACTCTTCTACATGTGATAGTGGAAAAGCATCCATGAGATTATTAGCTTAGTTTCTTCTCTTTTGTGCTGTTAGTTTTCTGGAATAATCGCTAATTATTATTTTGAAGAATCATGTTCAATCTTTTTCCATATTGAAATATGTTCTTTGCCTTTATTCATTCAATTTTGGCACACAGAGAAGCTAAATTTGAAGGATGTGGATGAGTATAAATATTTGAAGCAAAGTAATTGCTATTCGATTTCTGGGATTGATGATTCTGAACAGTTCCGCATTGTTAAGGTACTTGCTTATCTCTTCCATCCATTTAGTTATTTGTCACATTTCATTCTCTATAACTGAGAAAGCAATTGGCATATACTGTTTGTGTCTAATTTCAGGAAGCTTTGGATGTTGTCCATGTTAGCAAAGAAGACCAAGAGAGTGTGTTCGCAATGCTTGCTGCAGTACTGTGGCTGGGAAATGTCTCATTCAACATGATTGATAATGAAAACCATGTTGAAGCTGTGGCAGATGAAAGTAAGAAATTTCTGAAAACTGCGGTGAAAAAAGACCTACTACCTGGATTTGCCTCATGTTTTTAAGTTCTATTATTGTCATTATTGTACCTTGCATAGATGTTTGAAAATTCATCCGTATAACCTTTTCCTTACTCTTCCCTACAAACTCGTCTTATTCCTGATAATAGAATTTACTAGGAAAGTGAAAAATAAAAATGGAGACACAGGAGTAGTCCAAACTAAAGAATATTAAGTGGTGTTATCCCCCATTGGTTAATTTTAGAGTCCGCTGTTGCTTTGTATTTAAGTTATCTTTCTTTTCTTATTGTCATTAGTTTTAGCTTGGATGCTTAGAAAATAGCATTGGAGTCCTATTTGTTTGCTACACCTGTTTGTTATTTTAGTGATTTTTCTGGCAGATTTTTTGATGGCAGTACGTTGTGCCGGTTCAAGATATGATGTCTTTAATACTAGATTTTCCCTTTTTAGGTTTTATTTATTTTCCCTTGTATTAGGCAATTAAGTTTGCCTCAATTCTCGTCTTCCTTTTTAGTGCTGCTGATATGCCTTCTTGCATTTTGTTCATTAGTATGATGTCACTGTTTTTGCTAAAAAAACGGTCTTCATTTTTTTATATTCAAGATGCTTTTGCTCGAGCTTCATTTGATCTCCCTGAAGACTATAATATTACTTTTCAGGTCTAATCAATGTTGCTAAGTTGATTGGATGTGACACTGCGGACCTAAATCTGGCTTTATCGACTCGCAAAATGAGAGTTGGTAATGACAATATTGTCCAAAAACTAACACTATCACAGGTAAGAATACTTCTCTGTTGAAATACTATATTTTGTCTAGTAGGTTACGTTAAGATTTTTTCAAGTAGAGATGTATTTCATAAATGAATGAGATCAATACAAAATTAAATGAAAAACACACAAGAGACAAGATTTAACGTGTTTGTAGTTGCTATCCACAGACAAGAGAGGAAAATTCACTTTAAACATAAAGACTACAAAGGGTAAAAACACCCCAAAACAAACACTAAGCTCAAGTCCCAAAGAAAACCTAATTTCCTTGCTTCATAGTGTTAACTTGGTGTTTTTTTCAACTCTTCCTTAAATCCTTATAAACCTATCTTTCATATGGAGATCATATAGTGATTACATTTTTTTGTATCCCTCTAATTCTAAAGACCCCCTTTATATTTATAGAGCCCCGTTACATGATCACTAGGTTACTCATTAATATACAAAAATATATTCATTACCAAGAATATACTCATTAATATAGAATTTGAGTCAATATCTAATAGGTTATAAAAAGTTTAAACATTCTATCTTAGTTTAAGCTAGAGCATGCAAAAGATGCTTTCTTCAAATCAAGATTTTTTACATGTTTATCGTTTCAATAGCATTTTTGTGACATCCTTTTTTTGCCTCATGGTTGTCCTGCGTCATATTTGAAGACTTGCCTGTTTATTGAAGTTGGCTGTAAGAAGACTTGAGTTGCTTTGATGCCTAATATTGTTCTCATTCTATACTGCCTTATGTCTATATCTCTCGTCTTCATCTGAGGTCTAAATTAATGCCATAATTCATCATCATTATTATCAGAGCTTTTATTCTAATATTGAGATAGACTATATGAACCAATATACAAATTCACGTTAAATCGTCCGCATAAATTCTCCTCCACTCATTCCTATCAAATTTACTAATTCCCATTTCGCCATATCTTTTCGGGTTACTTCTTTCCAAGTCTTTTTCGATCTTCCCCTAACTTTGATTCTTTTTACATCATTCGTATCCTCCACTTTCTAACCGAAGTGCTCACAGGTTTACATTGTATGTGTCCAAACTAACATAAACGACTTTCACTCATCTTGTCTTCGGTAGGTGTCACTCCAACCTTTTTGCGAATGTTCTCATCTCTCATTCTATTTTTTCTCATATATCAGTACATCCATCGCAACATTCGTATTTTTGTTACACTCATTTTCTGTGTATGCATTCCTTTAGTTGTCCAACATTCACTGTTATAGAGTAATGTAGTTCTAACAACTGTCTTGTAAAACTTGTCTTTCAACTCTATAAGAATTCCCTTGTCACACAACACATTTGTAGCGTTTCTCCACTTGCTTCAACCAGCCTTTATCCTATGGGTCACATTACCATCAATCTCTCCATCCATCTTAACAATCGATCCCAAATATTTAAAATGATTCCGCTTAGGAATCGTCATCCTATCTAGCATCACTATGTTTCTATCTTCCTTTCTATTTGGACTGAATTCACACCCTTTGTATTCAGTCTTCGCTCTACTTAATTTGAATCCTCTTGACTCTAACATCTGTTTCCACTGTTCTAACTTAGTATTTACTTCCACTCTAGTCTCAGCACATAGGAATCTGCAAATATCATACACCGAGGTATATTTTCTTGGATGGATTTTGTTAGCTCGTCCATTATTGTAGTGAACAAAAATGGGTTTTACGTCGAACCTTGATGTATTCCTACTGTGATAAGAAATTCACTTGTTTACCCTTCACATGTTCTCAAATGTGTTCTTCCATCTCCGTACATGTTTTTAATTATTTCAATATATTTTACGGGGATTCTTTTCTTCATTAAAGACCACCATAACACTTCCCTAGGCACTTTATTATATACTTTTTTCAAGTCTATAAAGATTATATGAACATTTTTCCTTTGTACTTGAGAACGCTTCACAAGTTGTCTAAGCAAGTGTATTGCTTCTATAGTTGATCAGCCAGACATAAAACCAAATTGGTTCTTTGATATTTCTATAGTTTTCCTTAATCTTTGTTCTATCACTCTTTCCCATAATTTCATTGTGTGACTTATTACTTTTATACCTCGATAATTGGAACAACTTTGAATATTTCCCTTGTTCTTATAGAGAGGTACCAACGCATTCTTTCTTCATTTCTCAGGCATCTTGTTAGTGCGTCAAATCTTATTAAAAAAATTTGTCAATCACCTAACTCCAATTTTTCCAAGACATTTCCAAACTTCAATAGGAATGTCATTAGACCCAACAACTTTCCCTATCTTTGTCCTTTTTAGTGTCTCCTTTACCTCTATCTCCTTGATTTTGCGCATAAAGTATCGGTTCAAATCTTCGAGAGGCACCGAGATATTGTTCACAATTTGAATTTGTCCATCGTTGAATAGTTTGTTGAAATAATCACGCCACCTTTCTTTAATATCATTGTCCTTAACTAGAGTTCTTTGGTACTCATCCTTTATACATTTCACCATTCCTAAGTCCCGACTTCTCTCTCTTGCGCCAATTTATATATTTCTTTCTCTCCTCTTTTGTGTCCAACTTGTTACAAATCTTTTTCACAACCTTTGCCTTAGCTTTTGCCACCATCCTCTTTGCCTCATTCCTAGCTAACTTGTATTTTGTAAAGCTCTCTTTGGTGTTGTTTGTTTTCGAAGCCCTGTAACTATCTCTCTTAGTCTTTATAGCTTCCTTAACTGATTCAGTCTACTATGTTGCATCCTTTCTAGTTGGTGCTTTTCCATTTGATACTCCTGATATCTCCTCACTCACCTCCCGAATGTGTTTTGCGATCTTGTTCCACATCGTATTCGGGTTTTCCTCTGTTATCGAATCTCCTTTTTGGGTTCAACTATTTCTACATACTTCACGACAATCTTCTTTTAGCTTACACCATCGAATCCTTATAGCTCTTTCTTGTTGGTTCTTACGATATCGTTTTTGAATTTTTAGGTCTAGTATTAGTAGTCTATGTTGAGCAGTAACGCTTTCACTTGGGATAACCTTGCAGTTTGGATAACTGCGTCTATCCCTCCTCCTAGTAAAAAATAAGTCTATCTGACTTGCGTTCGATCCACTCTTAAAGGTTATAAGGTGAGGTTCTTTATTCCTAAACAGTGTATTCACTAGGGTTAGGTCATAAGATAAAACAAAATTTAGGATAGCATCTCCACTTTTATTTCTTGAACCTAAATTGAAACTCCCATGTACGCTCTCAAAACCCTCCCTACTAGCACCTACATGACCATTAAGGTCACCACCAATACAAAGGTTCTCTCTTATAGGAACTTGTTGTAATATCTTATTTAGATCTTCCCAAAACTGTCTTTTATTAACATTATCAAGTCCTATCTGTTGTGCATATGCGCTAATAACATTAGAGAACCATATATGTCTGAATTTGATAATATAACATCTTTGAGTTTGCAGTATTGCTGTCTATGCCTATTTAAATGAACAAGAAATTTATAATTGCAATATCCTCACTTTCTTTCATTTCTTCAGGATGAGTTAAATAATCTTATTATTAATTTGTTTAGCTATATCATAAATGACTCATCATCTTTAGAAAATTTCTAAACTGCTTGCTTCTATATCTTAATGTGGTTTGAAAAGTTAAAACTGTTTGGGATTTTGATCCCCATCGTTAGTTTATGGACCTCTTTCTGGCTGGTGACGTCCTAGAGTCTAACCTGTTATAGTGGTAAGCAATTTTATTGATATTTTCATTTTAAGACTTGCTGAAATTCATAATCAACATATTTTCTTTCATTTTTCAGGCAACTGAAACGAGAGATGCCTTGGCAAAATCAATTTATACTTGTTTGTTTGAGTGGCTGGTAGAACAAATCAACAAATCAATTGCTGTTGGCAAGAGGCGAACTGGCAGATCTATCAGCATTCTTGATATTTATGGGTTTGAATCATTTGATGTATGTTTCAATAATGCTTTGACTCTCTCTCTCTACCTCACTGTGCCCTCTGTATGTTCAAATTGACATTTTCTTTTGTTATTCATTCATTCATTCATTATGATTCGTGTCTACAGAGGAATAGTTTTGAGCAGTTCTGCATTAATTATGCAAATGAGAGATTGCAGCAGCATTTTAATCGTCATTTATTCAAGTTGGAGCAGGAGGTACTTATAATTTCTCTATCATCTGATTGGGTTAAGAGTTTAAATCTATTGATCTGAATTTTCATGGCATTTTTAGAGCATTTTCATGGCATTTTTAGAGCCTAACTTTATAGATTTCTTCAACCTTTTCAAGTCGGTATGTTTTGCATTGGGTAAATAACATGCAACAGCAGCTTCTAAGTATTATGAATTACTCTGAAGTGATGCTAAATATATTACAGTTTTCCTGCTTTTGGAAAAAAAAAATGCTCAAAACTCTACTAGTGACAATCTGTTGTTACATTTTAAGTTGTCCTTGCAAAGAAACTCTTTAATACCATAAACTTTACATTCTTTGGCAGGGAAGAGTTATTTTGATAATGAACCTTTTGGATAATTAAGGATGATTGAAGTTATGCAGTCTGAGTGAGGGTAGTCATAAACTTTATCCATATGAACTAATGAAGAATGCTGAAAGATCACATTGCTTGAGAAAAGTTTCAACTCTTGAACTAATCTTTTTATAAAAGATAAAAATATATTTATTTGCTTTTGCACTGGTCAGTTAGTGTTGTTTGAGAATTACTGTGATTTCAAGACCTGAATTTTACTATGATTCTTGATCCTTTTTTTTCCCCTTTTAGGAATATATCCAAGATGGCATTGACTGGGCAAAAGTTGATTTTGATGACAACCAAGATTGTCTTTATCTTTTTGAAAAGGTAAGGAGTTCATTTTTAATGCTTCAGCATCGCCACTGCTTTCCTTACATGTGCTTGGTGTAGGAAATAATGAAGTACTTTGTACAATGTTGTTACTGGAAGGTCCTGTAGAGGTTGTCCTGCTTTGATGTTAGTCTGATCTTTCTATTCGCCATGTCTCATAACATTTCAAATTTAATTGTGTAAGAAAAGAAGAAGTTCTCTTAGAATTTTGAAATAAAAAGGTAGCTTTCATGGTAAGTTTCCTGCACTCCTGTCATTTGGTGAACAAAAGTTCCATGATATGCTAAGATATTCCTTTTCTCTGATAGTATCTCAATTTATTATTGTTTTGGGTTTAGAAGCTTCTATTCACTTTTTCCCTACTGAATTAACAATTCTTGTTTAGGTTTCACGTAGCATTAAATCAAAGAATGTACATGCATATCTTGTGTATGTTATGTTGCTATTATGCTAAGCATTTATATTGAATTCTATTTTTCTTTTTTATTTATTTTTCCCTATCTTTTTTATGGAGTTGAAGGTAGAAATTGCAAGAATGACAACAATAATTTAACTGAAATTTTGATGCTTGTTTTGATACTGATATCTTTTATTCTTTGCGGCATTAATGTATAAAATGTGCTTCTTCAAATCATAATTTTTTAAGTTCTATGCAGAAACCTTTGGGATTATTGTCTCTGTTAAATGAGGAGTCCACTTTTCCAAATGGCACTGATGTCACATTTGCCAACAAGCTCAAGCAACATCTAAATTCTAATCCTTGTTTTAGGGGAGAGCGAGAAAAAGCTTTCACTGTCTCTCATTTTGCAGGAGAGGTATGTACCTTTTTAATTTATTGGTTGTCTATTGCAGTATTCCTTTCTTGTGTATCAAAGGTGCTTGCTTGCATCTCCTAGTTTTTCACTGTTCAAAGTATTGGCAGTGGAAGAAAGATATGTCATTTTCATTTTTTATTTATTCTTGCTACCTGACAATTTGACAGTTCTTGGTCCCAAACTCAGGTTACATATGACACAACTGGATTTCTAGAGAAGAACAGAGACTTACTGCACCTGGATTCAATTCAATTACTGTCCTCATGCTCATGCCACCTCCCTCAGATGTTTGCGTCAAATATGCTTAACCAATCTGAAAAGCCTGTGGTTGGTCCTTTACATAAAGCTGGTGGTGCAGATTCTCAAAAGCTAAGTGTTGCAACAAAATTTAAGGTGAAATCCTTTCGAAGATTCAAGTGTTCCCTAGCTGCAGTATGAATATTTTTGTGAAAGAAGTTTCTATGGAATTACATGCATGAGTATTTAGATGCTAATAATTTGTGTTTTCTCATTCTTTCTATTTCATAGAGAGCACCAGAAAGTTTTCAATATCTTGTTTCTGTGTATATTGATCCAATGAATTTTACTTGACCTTTTATGAAATTTTCTATGCTTTTTGGGAAGTTGTTACTTCTTTCTCGAGGTTATGACATTCAATCATTTCTTAAGCTAAAATTAGCCATTGTTTATCTTATAATTGAAGTTTCTTTTGTCCTCTTTTAGTTCTCATGTCAATCTTTTAGGCTGCATGAAAGGAAATCTTGATCAATTTGGGTTGGGTGGTCCATCATCTCCTATGTCGTTCTTTCATCTGGTTGATCTGGTCTAGATCTAAATCTATTGATCTTCCTTTTATTGTGCTGTTTTTACAACCTTTTCAACTAAAACATGAATCTCTTAATTCTGATTTTCTCTGTCATGGAAAGACTAGTTTCATTGCTTATTAGCTTATGCTCTTTTGCTTTTGCTAACAATGATTGTTTATTATTAGTATGAGGTCCACTTGTGTTCAATGGAGGCAAGTCATGCATGGTTTTTAAAGTTGTGAGTCTTTGACACTAGTAGTTTGATTTTGATTTTTTTCCCCTTCATGTCCCTTAACTAAGGAGATTAATGCATCCATGGACAGGATGCTTAGCAATACCAGTTATTAGTGAGGTATTTAAGACTAATAACTGTGGAGGTTACCTTACTACAGATAAGATTACTGTTACTTATGCATTGTTCCTTTGATACTATTTTCAGTGAACTTACTGTAGTCTCAGATGAACCATTAATTCAAAGCTTTTACATGTTTGGCGTATATATTATAAAAGCAATTCAACCTCTATGTGAATAAGGGATGTGGTTGGAAGAGCATGAAAGAAACTAGATATCTGTCCTTGGAACATTGTTTATAGTTTTTAAAGCCTATTGCTTTTCGAATAGGTCTCTTTTATGAAGATTATAGTAAATTTATCCTCTGTTCCTCTTATTGTGTTACTATAATATAGAGTCAGCTCTTCCAACTAATGCAACGTCTAGAGAGCACTACTCCACATTTCATAAGATGTATAAAGCCCAACAACTTCCAGTCTCCTGGATCATATGAGCAAGGACTCGTTTTGCAGCAACTGAGATGTTGTGGAGTCCTAGAGGTTGTTCGTATATCACGGTCTGGCTTTCCCACTAGAATGTCTCACCAGAAGTTCGCCAGAAGGTAAACAAGAGGAAATGGTTCTATTGGTCAAAAGGAGTACCATTTTTTCCTTTCCTTTTCTTTTTCCCTTTTTAGAAAGTTTTGAGAGTTTGTACATATTTGTTAAGCATCTGATTCTTTTTCCATTTGTCCTTTTGGGTTTTGGGTGTTCTTGGTTGGCGATGTTGGTTGGTTTATACCTTTCCTCAGGTACGGTTTTCTTCTACTGGAAAATGTTGCCTCGCAAGATCCTCTTAGTGTTTCAGTTGCAATTCTTCATCAATTCAACATTTTGCCTGAGATGTATCAAGTTGGCTACACAAAATTATTTTTCCGTACTGGGCAGGTACAATTAAAAAAATTATGATTGGTTCATCCAGTGTGATTTACCCTCTTATATATATATATATATATATATACTCTATACCCCTACCCTCCACTTTTGTGGGGCTCTTTTTAGGAAAAGGTGAAGGGGGGAGTGGGTTTGGTTGGATGCGGTATGGAAGTTTGGTGGTATTCGACTCCTTGGCTGCTAAATAATGATGAGCCAGTTAAATAGAGCATAAGGTGAAATAGTCCTTGAACCTTGTGCCCTTGACAATACTGATCTTTGCCTAAAATCCTTGAAAGTCCATACCCACTTTCCCCCATTACCCGATAGTTTTCAGGAACCTTTTGGAATATTATAATTTTCATTTGTCATTTAACTAAAATCAGATCTGTAGATTAGAATCTATTAATGCACTAGAATAATTAATGTTACTCTGACCATGAGTTTTTTGTTGCAACTTTTTCATGTAAAGAAGATTATTGTAAGCATACTTTTTGTTTGGCCATTGTCATTATTATATATGTATATATATATATGTCTCTATGTGTGTGTATAATGCACATCAGAATAATATGTATTCTTATAATAGATATAAATACATTCGTTTCATTATGCTGATATTGCAGTTTGAATCTCAAGTCAATCCCTATCCCTACCCCAACCTCTTGACCTTGTAATTCTTTGCATCAATGATTGGAAAGCCATGTCAATTTTGAGAACATTGTTATCAATTCTAGTAATTAAAAATGGAAATGCTAAGAACATCTATTTACTTCGTAACCTCGACTTAAATTGATATAACAAGGACACTCTGGGCAGATTGAGGTTCTTGAGGAGATTTTATAAACTGCATAATAATACTGGTTATTGTAACTCTTGATAATCAAAAATTGAAAATGCCCTGCAACATGTATCTTTTCTTGATCTTGAGAACTAATACATGATTAATAATGAATGCAGATTGGGGTTCTGGAGGACACAAGAAATCATACTCTTCATGGGATTTTACGTGTTCAAAGCTGCTTCAGAGGGCACCAAGCTCGCTGCCACTTTAAGGAGCTTCAAAGAGGAATTGCTACCCTTCAGTCATGTATTCCCATTTTCAGTTTTATATTGCTTTGAGTTTTTATTTATGCAAAATAAAAAACTGTTAAGACCTGATTTTTCTATATTTCTTACTACAGTTATCAGAGGAGAGAAAATCAGGAAGGAATATGGTTTCTTACTGCAGAGACATAGAGCTGCTGTTATTATACAAAAGCAGATTAAAGGCAGGAATGCTAGGAAAACATTCAAGAACATTGATGATGCATCAATCGTGATACAATCAGGTAAGTGCTTAGTTTTTATTTTTTATTTTTTATTTTTTCCTCCTCAAGTTTTAAGTATAACTATAAACGTGTGAAGCAATATAATGCCTCTTTGTATTTGCTTGAAACATGAGTTCAGAAAAACCAAAAATGGCTTGGGCTCTGGCTGCCATGGTCAGGTCATTTTGAGGATAGAGATGTTTCTGTATTTCAACCACCAGTTTGTTTATGTTAAAGATATTCAAATACATCAAAGTACGTTTCTAATATAAAATTAAAGTAAAGGTGGTTGGAAAACATCTAACTATGTATGAAATTGAATGACTTCCGTGAGTGTATTTGATAAACTTGGTTGCGGCTGCCACAATTAGGAAGATATACGATACAGTGGGTTTAGAGGAGACATTTTCATCTGTAAAGTTATAGTGATTGAATATCGTCTCGGTGAAAATTGTATGTATAATTTCACGATTATGTGTGCTCTATGCTGCAGTTATTCGTGGTTGGATGGTTAGAAAATGCTCTGGGGATATAGGATTGCTCAAATCCGGAGGCTCTAAGGTACAATGACCATCTTATTATGTTTAACTCTTACAAATTTTACTTATGGTCTGACCTTCCTTTCATATAATTCTTTATTAATATTTATCAAATAATATTTCCTTATTATTTTATTTGGGGGATGATGTTAAATAAACTTTTTCCTTGTAATAATGCATCTTCGATCAGTACTCAGTTTATTATTTATGCCTAGGATATTAAATACCAAACACTTTCGAAATTTGGCTTTGAATCTCACAGCTCCTCCAGTCTTCTTCCGTCTCCTTGCATTTTCCTGAACTTTTCTTAGTTCATTATAGACTCAGTAATTGGTCACACTGCGTGGAATATATAGGTCAAATCTTGCAATAAATACTATAAAAGATGTTCTACCGAACAGTTTGCAGATCAATCTGTCAGTTCTATGTGCCTATTTTTGTTTTTGAATAATTCTTTTAACTGTTTGGAAGACTCTAAATTTTCAGTATTCATTTGATTGTTATTCTAATTCAGTCTTTATAATGATTTATTGCTTTAACCAGTTCCAACTTTTCCTGAGAAAATATGTGCATTCATTCTTATTCTATTACTTACATTTGAGACACTAAAGGATAATAAATTCTGATATAGGGGAATGAATCAGATGAGGTGCTGGTCAAGTCATCATTTCTGGCTGAACTACAGCGCCGAGTCCTTAAAGCTGAGGCTGCTTCAAGGGAGAAAGAAGAGGAAAATGATATCCTCCACCAACGGCTCCAGCAATATGAAAGCCGTTGGTCTGAATATGAGCTAAAAATGAAGTCCATGGAAGAATTGTGGCAGAAACAAATGAGGTCACTACAATCCAGTCTCTCCATTGCAAAGAAGAGCCTTGCAGTTGACGAGTCAGAGAGAAATTCAGATGCATCAGTTAGTGCGAGTGATGATAGAGAGTGTAGCTGGGATACAGGAAGTAATCACAAGGGCCCCGAGAGCAATGGATTGAGACCAATGAGTGCAGGTTTGAGTGTTACAAGTCGGTTGGCCGAGGAATTTGAGCAAAGGAGTCAAGTTTTTGGAGATGATGCCATGTTCCTGGTGGAAGTAAAATCAGGTCAGGTCGAAGCAAGCCTGAACCCAGACCATGAGCTTAGAAGGTTGAAACAGATGTTTGAAACTTGGAAGAAGGATTATGCAGCGAGATTACGAGAAACAAAAGTGGTCTTGAATAATCTTGGAAATGGAGAAGGTGCACTTGACAGGGTGAAAAAGAAGTGGTGGGGCAGGAGGAACAGCACAAGGTACAATTAAAAATAAATTTGTTATCTTTCTGGTAGTTGGTTTATCATAGTTGCGGTGTTGCTGTTAGATGCATTTTCTTCTACTCGTAACCAGGGATTGTTTCATAGAGAAATTGTGAGAGTGTTGCTGTTACAACCGATTTGGTCGCTGAAGTGGCCATCAATTCAAGTGCATACCAAAATCTAAATATGTATAGTATATTTATTTTTATTAAGAAAAGCTAATCTTAAGTCCGCATGGTTTGAGCTTTTGTACATCACCGAAAATGGTGACTGTTAGTTTTCAACGGTATGGGTTATGATGAGCTGCATCAAGTGCAGCCAGTAATTCATGCAACCAACATTGGCTCCTTTGATATTAACGTTCTCTACCACGTACCACTGTTTCTGAGCTCACCCAACTTTTCTACTTGCCAAACTTCTGCCGTGGCCTGTTTTCAATCTCCTTCAAATATTGTTGACTTGTGAAATCATATGGAAATGAGTAAAATGATAATTAGCAGTAAAGTTTTTTTACTTTATGAGTAGAATTAAAATAATTATATATGTCTTTTAAAATTATTAAAAAAATAAAAATAAAAATAAAAATAAATAAAATATGATATATGTAATTATTTTAATTTTACTTGTAAAGTTAAAAAATTTCTATTGACAATATATAAAATAATTATTAATGAGTAAAATCTTTATAAAATGAAAATAAGAATTTAAGATTTTGTTTAATTGATTATACAATTTTATTAGAAGATGATTTTTAATACACAACACTACAAATTTTTTCCTTTGATTCTGTTTTTTCTTTATAAAAAAAAGGAAAAAAATGAAAGAAATTGTAAGATGTACGGTTGTAATTAAGCCGAATCAAGATGATTTGGTATTAAGTTTGAGTTCGGCTTGATAAAATACTCGAGTTTGATTTATTAGACTTAATTTATTATATTTTAACTATATATTATAGGAGAAAAATAATAAAATAATAATAAAATATTAAAAAACTCAATAAGATTCGTGAGCCGTTTGAATTAAATATTTAAAAATTCGAACTCGACTCGAATCGTCATTCAAATAATTCAAGTTTGAGTTTGGTTCGAAATTATACGAGTTGAATTTGAATAATCTTTTAATCAAACTCGAATAATTCACAAGTAATTTAGTTCGTTTACACCATAATAAAATGAACGAAAAAAACTACTAGGATTAAACAAAATTGTGGTCAAATCATTTTAGTTTTATAAATATGTAAAACCTAAAAATAAAAATAAAAAGAGAAATATTTTTTCGTTAATGGGACCATATTTTATACTTTAAAATAAAGATTAAAATATTAAAAAAATGAATTCTTTTTATTTTTTAAGTAAATTTGTATGTTTTTATTATATTCATCAAATACGTTTTCATTTTTAAATTTACATTTTAGCAAATTTGTGTTTAATTTTTGGCCTACAATAAAATAGTAAATACTAGTCCGATCTCTTTTAGCGCTGACGTCGACGTGGGGGAGGCCCCGTAAAGCCCAAAACCACACAAGCCCTAGCTGCTGGCTGCTGCTGCTGCCTGCTACCTGCAACTGCTTGTACGATGTAGTTATTATAGTTGATGCCTAGCAAAGGAAAATAGAGGAGCAAAGGGAGGAACACTTTCTTTTTTATTACATTAGAAGGTCAAAGCGGAGAGCTCCAAGTTTTGGTTTGAAGACATTGGCTATAATGTTGGCTTCTGGCGGTTCTCGCATCTCTCATCAAAATTTAGGATTGCGGTTTTACTCCACCCGAATCGCGCAGCTCTCTTCTTTCATGGTTAAACCGCTCTCCTCCTCCGCCGCAATTGTCGACAATAATTATAACCATCGTTTCCAACCTCGGTTTGTTTCTTCTTCTAGTCTTCAGTCCAAATCATCTGGCGACATTCCTATTCTTTCCAATTCTTTCAGGTTCTTATCTTTTCCCCAATTTTTTCTTTCAGTGGTAATTTGTTAATAGTTTTCGGGTTCTGTAAAGCTAACAATTTTTATCAGGAGACCAGATGCAAAGGAACAAAATTGTTGCAGTAAAAGTCTAGCCTCAGATTTTGTCTTCATAAAAAATGCCCATGTATGCCTACTGTAATCATCAACAATAGTTAAAAAATACTTGTGGCCATATAAGGATGTAACCTGATAAGGTCCCCATATGTCTACATGTATTAGATCAAAACATTGATTAGAAATAGAGCTACTACGAGGAAAAGGTATACGTTTCTGTTTAGCTAAATGACAAACATCACAAGGATTATGATGGTTTATAGTAACAGTAGGATCTATATTTTGTAACAACTTTATTCTAGAAATGGATGCATGGCCTAACCTATAATGCCAAATATTAAAGGATTGACTCTGACTGACTAGATGAGCAGACTTTGTAGGCAGTGAAGGAACAGCAGTGGATGACTCGAGCAATTCATAAAGCCCTTGATTCAATTTAGCTAATCCAATCATCTTCCATGTCCTGGTCTCCTGGAGAATACAAAAATCATGCTGAAAAGTGAGAAAACAATGAAGAGTTTGAATCAATTTACTAACAGAAATCAGATTAAAAGAGAAACTGGGTACAAGTAAAGCATCTTGCAGGAAAAGATCAGGTGTTATGTTAACCACACCAATATGTGTTACTGGTGCATGCTATCCAGTGGGAAGCTTAACAAAAGAATTCAGAGTTGATTTGCAAGAGGTAAACAAACTATAAGAACAAATAATATGGTCAGTTGCACCTGTATCAAGAAGAAATTTGGTTGAAGAAAATGTGGATGTAGGCAAATAGGTTGCAACAAGATTACCTAGGTTAGAGGATGGAGAACACACAACCGTACTAGTAGCATTGACATGAGCAATTGGTGAAGAATATGTTAGTAGATTGAAGCAATCCAAGCAGCTGCATATACTGATCCTTTGTAAACACCATTGCGTCAGAATTTGAATCTGCAGTAGTAGAATTTGTGTGTCTATTGTTGACCTCTGCATGGTGCACATTCTGTGTACTGACTTCTATTTGATTAGCAGCACCTACCTTAGTCCTTGGTCGGAAGCCTGGCGGATAGCCATGTTTTTTGTAGCATTTATCATTAGTATGGCCCATATAACCACAATGAGTACATATTGGCTTCTTCAAGTTAGGATTGAATCTTCTTGTTGAAGATCCTCTAGTATATCCTGTAGCAGAGGAGCTTCCAGTAGATGAATCAACCACTGATCGACTGGCGAAAGCATTAGATTGCATTTTTTGTGAAGTTGTTTGCAAAACTGACTTGTTTTGTCGCTCTTGTTGAATGATCATGCTAAAGACCTTATTAATGGGCGGTAGAGGTTCAATATGCATGATTTGAGATCTTGCTCCTGCAAAGCTCTCATCAAGACCCTTAAGAAAACGAATAACCTGATCTTGCTCTTGGTACTTACGTACTGTGTCCAGTGCACCACAAGAGCATCTAGTTTTGCAAGTACAACTCACGATAGGTCTTAAACTTAACATCTCATCCCAAAGCATTTTAAGCTGAGTGAAATAGTTAGTTATAGATAAACTACCTTGTTGGAAAGAGTATATTTCCTCTTGAAGCTCGGCAAGTCTGAAGGTATCTCCCTGAGAAAATCTATCTCGTAGATCATTCCATATATCCACAGCACTATCAAACCAGATGATACTTCGAGCTATGGAAGAAGAAACTGAATGAAGAAGCCAAGACACAACTAGCGTGTTACAGCGTTCCCAGGCTGGGAAAAGAGAGTCGGTTTTCGACGGATGTGCAATTGTACCATCCACAAATCGAAACTTATTTTTGGATAACAACGCCAATTTCATAGCCCTGCTCCATGAATGATAATTCATACCAGTGAAAACCCTTCACTGGTTCTTGTTTCTTCTATTCTCATGGTACCAGAGCTTATAAAATTCCCTCGTTTTTCCTCTGGCTTCTTCTGTTTCTTGAATTTTTTTTTCTTCCAGTTTGTTTAATTGCAGTTTGCATCTGGTCTCCTGATAATTTTAGCTGTTTGCTTAAACATTTTAACTTTCAATCCAATTTAAATTAATGGGTGTTCTAAATTGATTTGAATTAATTATAATTCCAGTGTATTAGTTTTTGTTTTGAAGCGTCTGAATTTTCTTTTGTGCAAAGCCAACGAGAAGACGAGCATGAGCACCCTTCTGAAACATTGTCCACAGTGGCAGGTTTTCCTTTCCTGTTCTTCTCTTTTGCTTCCATTTAACCATAATTTTTTTGGTAGTTTTTATGTTATTTGTTGGCATCATTTCACCAGGAGGGATAGTTGCATTGGGAAAGTTTGACGCTCTTCACATTGGTCATCGAGAACTTGCAATTCAAGCATCAAAGGTTGGAACTCCGTATCTTTTGTCATTTGTAGGAATGGCAGAAGTCCTTGGTTGGGAACCTAGGTAAAGTATTTTTTTTTTCCAAGTATATATATTTGTGAAATGCTATAAAGCTTTTGGCTGCTTCATAGCTGTTTCTCATATCTAAAGCAACCAAGTATGGTTTTCAACAGGCCTCCTATAGTTGCCCAGTGTGATCGGAAGCGTGTTCTTTCCTCTTGGGCTCCGTATTGTGGTAATGTGGCTCCCAAGGAGTTCCAGTTACAGTTTATGAGTGTTAGAAATCTTACACCACGGCAGTTTGTGGAGAAGTTAGCCAAGGAGCTTGGAGTGTGTGGAGTTGTGGCAGGTGCACTAAACGCTGTGTCAACTCTAAGAGTTTTAATTTTCTCCAAATTATCAAGTAAAAGGTTAATCCAGGTAATTTGAAATAGTTTGTTTCAATGGCTAATTGTTTCAGGTGAAAACTATCGATTTGGCTATAAAGCTGCTGGTGATGCTTCAGAATTGGTCAGGCTGTGTGAGGAGTTTGGTATGGGTGCTTACATAATAAATTCTGTGATGGACACTCACCGAGATGCCAGAAATATAAGTTGTTTTGATTTAAAAGAGAGAGGACAAGTTTCGTCCACACGTGTTCGACATGCTCTAGCTGAAGGTGACATGAAATACGTGTCAGAGCTTCTAGGTCGCCAACATCGTCTGTTATTGGTGGTGAAGGACTGGGAACGTTTAACTAGTACTAGCAGTAAACATAGGATGTCAGCTCCAAAGTCTTCTTTGCTAAATCTACCACCAAAAGATGGTTATTATGAGAACTGTTCTCTTTTATTTGGAGAACGAAACCCAGTAAGATGTAGAGTATCTATTGATACAATGCATATCCACATAGAAGTGGATCTGGTAGACTTTTGTGATTATGATTACTCTCTAACCTCTCAGGTCTTGGGTATTGAATTTGGTCAATTAAGAGTTAATTATGTTTAGTATATTTGTCTTATTATTATTATTATTATTATTATTATTTCATTTCGAAAAGTATTCATGGGTAAGAAGTTTCATCCATGTTTTAAAGCAGTTAGCATATATATATATATATATATATATATATATTCTCCGTATGAGAGGGGCCTGTATTTTTTTAAAATTAAATTATATTTGTATATTGCACATGAACATAGGATATCTATCCCAATTTTTAAGCTGGAAATGGATAATGTTTTCCTGCCCCAAGAATTACTTTTATTATAACGTATCGCTGAGTAGCTGGCTCAATAATATTTCTGAATGAGTTTGTGTTAGCTTGAAGGATTTTCATTTATTACCACCTAAGCAGAATAGGTGTGTGTTTGGATTCTTAAACTTCATTGCTTGTGTTTGTTTCCTCATGAATCTTAAGCATGCTTTCACTTGACTGATGGTTTGTCTATCTTAGGACTTATCTCTCTCTAAAATAGTCTTGAATATTAATTGCAATGAGGCTGGAAGAAAGTAAAAGCAAGTGCTTGGATGATCCATAAATTTGCTGGTAAAGTTGGGGAAATACATAAGCTGTAGTATACTTCTGATCTTGAGAACTAGCCTTTTTTTCATTTGTTTTAACTTTTGGAGAGTTAGGGCTTAGATTCATGTTTTTCTTCAGCTGTCATGCGTATTGAACCATTTATTTTTGAGGCTGTATCTTTCTTGGATATTATTTGAAGAAGGAACGTGTTATCTGGCAGTTCATTACTTGTTTAAGGTATTACATGAAGAACAAGTTGAGAGAATATGATTTATGTACAGATTGGTGATTGGCTTCAAAAGTAGTTCTTGGGCTTCATCTAGTCACTTTGGTTGTTTCATTTGGAATTTGGTTGCTTTGGTCATTTCTCAACATTAGAGTATTTGAAGGATAATTAACAAATTCTAATCATTAGTTCTCTTGTTTAATTTCTTCTAGTGTAGAACATTTTTGCACAGTGAGAGTTTTGTGCACTGGGTTGCTATGTATTTATTCAATTGTTTATTCGTGTTGCTGATAGTTGGAAAGCCCGGCAGCATGGAGTTGGAGTTGTTCCATTTAAAGAGCATGGTGATTGGTGAAGTCATCCTTTGCATTTAAGGGTAAATAACTTTTTGAAATCAATATATCCATCTTGTATGACTTTTGTCAACCTGGTTTCTTTACTGGCTTTGAGTACAAACAGCAGATATCTTATTTGTGGGGCCATTTCTTATGCTTTGGTTCAATTTATTTTAATTAAAATTTTCTGATAGAGAATTTATGCTTTGTTTAGTAGAGTGAGAAGAAAAAAGTGAAAAAGAGGAAGAATATTGTTTTTCTTTTTATTGATGTGCTTAATAGAAAAAAGTCCTTACTTGTTTGTAGAGTTGAAAATGAAAGGAAAAGAAAAATATATTATTTTATAATTATTTTATTAATTATAAAATTTAAAAATAAAAGATAATTTTTTAAATATAAATATGATTGGTCTTTTATTTTTTTCATTAATCTTTTCATTAGAAATGATTAGTTTTGTTAATAATAAAAAAAGAAAATAACATATGGACCAAAAAAATCAAAATAAAAATTAATTTTTTATTTTCTTTTATCATAGTCAGTCTTTATTTATTTATTTTATTTATTTTACGTTTATCAAACAAATGTACCAAGAAGAATCTGGCATGGCATCCACGACGCAAAATGTAAAACCAAACTCTTCGAAGAACATAATTTTTTAGTTCTGTTTGGTTTTAGAAAATATTTTTATTTTTGTTTTTATCTTAATTTTTTGAAAATAATTTTTATTTTTATTTTCTAAATTTTGAAAAATATATTTGGTACATGAAATTAAAAGTTACTTTCAAAAATGAAAATTATGAACCGGTATTTGGTATTTTCAATTTTTTTTTTCCATTAACGGGGGCTGCTACTTGTTATTCTCAGTATAATAAAGCGAAATTACAATTATATGCTATTTTATTAGCAATGGTTCTTTTTGATACATTTTGATGAGGACATAAAAATAACTATATATATATATATATATATATATATATATATATATATAACATGTCAACAGCACGTATAAAAAGATTTAAATATTTTGATTACAAACAATTGATTACAAAATTTAATCCTACCAAATAATACAGTAATTGATTATTCCACAGCAGGACAATCATGCAACCAATAAGTTAGGAATAGTTTCAATAATAGCAATGTGAAAAAATGACTTATAAGGTTATTTTAGTTTTAAGAAAAAACCTAAAATATTGTGAATCGATTAAGTATTTGCATCAATAATAAATTACCGTTCTGTGTTTGATGAAAGATTGGATTGTAAAGTAGATTAGTTATCCTTTTAGTATGAATGATTCAATTATCTCTAAAAGATAATTGATTATTTCTAATCCCATTTGATTAGGTGATAAATACTTATGTTTTATTTATAAAGTATAAATTTAAAAATTCATTTAAAATTTTAATAAGACGACAATGATCATTGATTAATTGATTATTTAAATTATTTTTTTGTTTTTCCTTTTTCTTTTCACTTGTTGTCACAACATACTAAGTTTTAGAATCTAACTCGCTGGACACAAAACTATGGAGTTGCCACCAATCATTCTTTCTAAGTGTGATTGGTCACCTATTCAAATTAATAATAAGGCTTTGTCTATATTCAAAGAATTCTGAGTTTGAAAATACAGTTACATATAAGGAATGATTAACACCTCACAATATCCACCCTAAGATGGTATCGAATAGCCTAAAGTGATCATAATTTTGCATAATATTTTACTTTAATTTCGGTGTGTTTAATATTGAATTTTTTTTTTTAAATCTCCTCCATCAAGCTAATCAAATAATTTAAAAGTTTTTCTTATTTCAAGAGTATTCAAGTAGAACTAATCGTCTTTCTTGAAGAGGTTTTATTGTCAGATCATTTAAATATATTATAAAAATACCTATAAATACTCTTACCTAATTTTTATCACAATTATTATTCTTATTCCTACTTTTATTCTTTTAATTTTAATTTTATTTTTGTTCTTATTATTTTATTTAATCCTATCATTGTTTTTGGTTTTACATCTTTTAAATAAAAGATTATTTAATATTAAAAACTTTCCTCAAAACCGTCCTTCCTATACAGGAGCCCATCCTCGAGAGAGCTACTTGATTGTTGTATTTCGTTGGAAACGCCGGCAATCTAATCCAAGCGAAGACTTTATCAATAGTATCCTTGCTTGGATTAAAATTTGGAGTCCATTGTCAAACAATCAAATAATGACCACCAATGATCCAAGGACCACCTTCTAACACATGCATATAATCATCCTCCTCCTCAAATTTAAAAAGAAAACAATCTGAACCCAAATCAGTCACCTTATATCGCCTAGATATCTGTTATAGCTGTTTGATTCGATTTGAGAGTGTCTGAAAACCCAATAAATTTCCTAGGAGTTTGACAATCAAAGATTTCCTCCAAGGTTTACGCATCTCAGTTTTCTCAGCATGTGTAAAAGTCACCCTTGGGATCTGATCTCCTGGACCACCTTCATCATCCGATACTTCCTCGTCAAAACACATTTCACCATTGCCTTCATCATCACCTCAGTCATCCCAATCCGCTGAGCCCACATCTCCTTCACCTGTAAGCATGTCTTATATGAAGATTTAACTCCAGTTTTTGTTGACCTGCCTTCATTCCCAGTAGAATCCATGGTAGTCTCCAAAACCTCAAGGTCTTCACCGGGATCATCCTTAGAACTACGACCTCTTTTCACTTTTTTCTTTGTGCGCATACGAATCTCATTTACAGAAGTACGTGAGTTTGCATGTTGATTTACAGGAACATTCTCCATGTCGATCTTCAATAGTTCAAACTATTTGCGTGGAACAAGTTTGCTAGGATTTGCGTGGAACGTGATTTAACTAAACCACTGGTTTCCAAGATCTTGGTAGGTCGACATACATAGTTGATTGAGTTTGAAGGGTTTCATCTTGTATGTTTTCATTGTGAAAAAACTGGCCATAAGTTGGATAGTTGTCCGATAGTGATTCCTGAGGTGCCAGCAGGTAGCGGGGATGGTATCAAGGGTGATGCCGTAAAGGAGACACCTTCATCAAAGACTAGTTTTGGTCCATGGATGCTTGTACAGCAAAGAACTCGGAGGCCTCAGTTCAAAGATGAAGCGGTCAAAGGAAAGTCAAAGGTGCAATCAAATTCATGGAATAATTCTAGCAATAGTTTTGCTAATTTGGATACTGTATCGGATAAGAAGGCTGATACGGGGGGATTTGCTAGTTTCAGCAGGGAAAAAAAAGGATATGGCCTGAAATTTGGATCACAGATCAAGGGATTGGCTAAATCTAAGTAGTGAATGCTTTGCAGGCGGTTGTGAATGATGCTCCTGTTATTGACGCTGGGAATAATATTTTCCCCTTTAAATCGTCAAGTGGAAACCCGACTGATTTGGGTCCTGGAGAATTCTCGTTCCCTGTGGGCTCCTCCTCAAGATTGGGCCAAACCTCACCTAAACTGGGCACTACTAGAGTGGGTGATGTCATGAATGGGCCACATTTATCTAATAAATTTGGGTCCTTGACTGCAAGCCCAAATATAGGGTCTTCTTCAATTTCGCCTAGTGAGTTGAATCGGACGGAGCTTCTGCATGTCCTTGATCTAAACCAGGAACTTAATTCGTGTATGGATGTGGAGAAAATAAACGATAGTCATGTAGGTGAGTCTGAACCATGACTTTGCCCCAGGAGATGAAGTTATTGCCCCTCAAATTACTGCTACTGATGACGTGGCAAAGGCCATGGAATGCACGTAGGTTCATTTGGCTTCGAGCATTCCTTCTGTTTACTCCCATGTCAATGCTGTGTTGGAATTGTCGTGGAGCTGGAGGTAAGGAATTTAGAAGGATTGCTCTGGAATATTAAAAGGTTCGAGGAATTGATTTAATGATTATTTGGGAACCAAGGATTAGTGGTGCCGTGGCTGATAGAGTGATTAGAAGGTTCAAGGTTATGTTTCGAGAGCTCGTTTAAAGTTGATGTAGTTTGTTTCTCTAGAGGGATTTGGATGTTGCGGAACGCAAGTTTAGGAACTGTGAAGGTCCTTCAGAGTTGTGAGCAATTTATTTATGTTGAAGTGGTTAACAAAGAAGGTTTAAAATGGATCTTAACTGCAGTGTATGCTAGTCCTATATCGTCTAAAAGACAATGGATATGGGATTTTTTGTTAAACTTTACCGATTTTGATGATCTTCCTTGGCTGCTAGTTGGTGATTATAACCAGATTTCATCATTGGATGAAAAACAAGGTGGCTCCCACACTCTTCTTTTCGCTTTCATGCCTTAGGGGAGGTTATTAGCCAAAGAAGGTTGTTGGATCTTGGTGCTTCATAATGCAAGTTTACCTGGACAAATAAGAGGTGACTTGGTGGGTTGAATAAAAAGTGTCTGGATCAGGCTATGTGCAATGCAGGTTGGAGACTCAGCTTCCCGGATGCTACTGTGTTGAATTTACTGAAGATAATCATTTGAGACGCCACTTAAAGCTTCATGGTAGGAGGGACAACATCTGGAAAATAATCTGAACAGGTTCCAAAAGTATGTTAAAGAGTAGAATGTTAATGTGTTCGGGTAATATATTCAAGCAGAATCGAATTTTGTTGGCTAGGATTAATGGTGTTCAGCGAAGGATTGAGAGTCACCCTAACCCTTACCTCTTTTGCGTGGAGGAGGAGCTTATAGATGATTATAGAAGAGTCTTACAACAGGAGGAGGCTCTTTGGTATAAAAAATCTAGATCTCGGTGGGTGCAACTGGGGCATAGGAATACAAAATTTTTTCACACTACCACTGCCATAAGAAGAAACAAGAATCGGGTCCTAGCATTGAAGAACGATGATGGTTCATGGTGCAATGACCAGTTAGTTTTAAAGGAGATGATCCTTGACTTTTTTCCAGAAGCTATACAAGGCTAAGGACGTTCAGCTTGAATGCAACCAGGTGTGCCCCATTCGTCTGTCCCACTCAACTTATTACAGAGAGAGGCCATTGATCACGTTCCGAGTGATGAGGATATCTTCAAAGTTCTATGCTCAATGGCTCCGTTCAAGGCCCCTAGACCGGATGGTTTTCAGGCAGGCTTTTATCGAGCTAATTGGGATGTTGTGAAGGGCTTGGTTTGCTCCTTTATCTAAGAAGCTTTTATCAATGGGTATTTTGATGCTCAGCTCAGTAATGTACTAGTTGTTTTGATACCCAAGGTAGACAGGCCATAATTGATTTTGCAATTTAGACCGATTAGTCTATGTAATGTGTCAATGAAATTAATTTCGAAAGTCATTGTCAGGAGACTACAACTTTATTTAACAAGAATTGTGGCTCCGACATAGTCCAGCTTTATCCCAGGTCGGAGTAGCTCGGATAGTATAGTGGTGATTCAGGAAGCTGTTCATTCTTTGTTAAGGAAGAAAGGCAGCGAAGGAGAGTTAATTTTTAAGCTTGATCTAGAGAAAGCCTATGATCGAGTTGATTGGAATTTCCTGCGTTGGCCTTCCTTGATGAATTATTGATTTGATTATGTTTCGTGTGACATCTACTGAAATGAATATTTTATAGAATGGGGAGAGGACATCTGATTTCGAACCGACTAGGGGTCAGCGGCCATACCTTTTTGTGCTTTGCTTGCAAAAACTTTCAGATATTATTGACCATTCGGTGAATAGCGGAGCTTGGAAACCTATTCTGTTGTCTCATGGAGGACCTGTGTTGTCTCACTTATTTTTTTGCAGGCAAAGCATCGGTACCACAGTGTCAAGTTATTATGAGTTGCTTGAATGAATTTTTGTGGTCTTTCGAGGCAAAAGGTGAATTTGGAGAAATGTAAATTTTTTACTTCTCGTAATGTTCATCCGAATGTGATAGTTGAGATCCAACTTACTACGGGTATATCTTTCTGTGACATACATGGAGGAGCATCTCATCGTGTACGGGAGTTGTCGCTAAGTACTCTGCCAAGATTGTGGGTACTGGTCAAGAAACGTCCTTTTGGCATGATAGATGGTTAGGGGAGCATGCACTTGCAAAAATTTATCCTAACTACGTGCCAGGGAATAGTGCAGATGACAATGTGAGCGATTTAAGGAGTGTTGGAGGAGGTTGGGATTGGAATAAGTTAGATGGTATGCCACGACAAGTTACTGAGCGATTGAAGCTGTTTCCTCCGTTCACAGAGGAAGCGAGTCGTACGTTTTGGGTGGCCTCATCCTCAGGAGAGTTTACGGTAAGCTCTGCATATAATCTTGTTTTGGGAGAACTAGGTCCTGCCTTTCCATGGAAATTGTTGTGGCGACTTAGTATTCCACCTAGAGTAAATCATTTTATGTGGTTAGGGGCGCACGGTAGAATTTTAACGAAGGAGATGTGTTGTAGGAGGAAGTTGACTAGTGATGCAGGATGCTCTCGGCGTGGGGAGAGATTGGAAACAGTTTTGCATGTTTTGCGATTCATCTCAGCTTTTCTGGTCAGGCTGGCTATCCGGCTCTGAACTTAACTTATTTAACAGTCTTGAACTCCAGGATTGGGTGAGTTTCAATATTCGGAAACAAGATAAGGTTGTTGATGTATACACAAATTTAGCGTCTAAGAATTTTAGAACATAAATTGGTAATGAAAATTTAATTTTTATTTATAAGTGAGTACAAATCTATGTATTGAACTCTACACAAGAGAATGATCCTCTGATTCGATCTCCTAAAATAAATTTGTTGGGGGCGTGACACTTAATCCCGATGAAATTGGAATGAGTGATTGTTGAGAGAAACAGCTAAAGGCTTGTTGTTCCTCTTGAGTTTGCAGCCGAGTTTGCGGCGCACATCAATTTGGGTCGAAAATGCCTTATAAGATCAAGAGAATGGGGTACTATTGGCCTACAATAGTGCAAAATGTTATAGACTTTGCAAAGAAATGTGATAAGTTGCATTTTATGAATATTAATAGTCATATTTTTCTATGATTTAATTTCTTTTATATGCTTAAGTTTTGGATTCGACTTATATTTTTTATTTTGTTTTGTGAATGAAGGAATGAGAGCAAAATATACTAAAGTTGCCAATTTTGATCAAGTAACAAAATCAGAAGAAATCTTGGAATTCAAGTCAAGATCTATCACTTGTAGCTGAAGTTGACTTAAACATTCTAAAGATGACAAGTGGAAGATTTTTATTATTAAGGAAGACATATGCAATGACTGTCTTTGGCAAGTGGTTGAAAAAGGAAAGAAGTTTAATTGTAATCAAACTCAATCAGAGAAATTTCCTTTAGAAACAGATTTTGCGGTTAGGATATCTAGTATTTATAGACTAAGAGTGGAAGAGGCTGAGAATCTTAATCTTGATCTTGAATATTCATTATCATCATACACAAACAATTTTATATTTTTCTTTAGTATTTTTCTCCGAACTTATGGCTTGCTAAATTTTTAGTTTAGTCAAAGGATAATTAAAGTTTGGGTTCTTCAAGAATTGTGAGATCTAATTAGTTTTATCTTGTTCTTTTATATCTTTATTATTTATATGTCTTCTATGCTTGTTTAAATTATTGTTTTGATTGATTGTGCAAAAAGGGCAATTTGTTCAATTGTCAGGATAATATATCACCAATTAGAAACCTGAATCCGTAATTATTTAGCCATTCTAATATAAGTGGTAAATAACATAACTGATTTCAGATAAGTTTTCAATTCTATGTTAAGAAGATATATAATCTAGCTTAAATGAATCTACATGTGTGTTTGTTGGTTAGAATTGGTATTCTCTCTAATTTTCAATGCTGTTGGTAAATTAAATCTTAAGATCGTATCTAAGGTTGTTTAACTGACAAGAGAAATAATTAGAGATCGTATCCTGATTATCGAAGAAGTAAGGAGGGATAGGTTGTTAGGTCGTACTAATACCCGTAACCAATTTGGTAAAGATTAAGAGAATTCATTTTTGCATCAATGATCAATTCCATGAACCCATTCTAAGATTATTCCTTTGGTTGGATGTTTTCATCATATTGATTTTTCTCTGCTACATGTTAATATATTTTTCTTTTTATTCTCACTACAATAAAATCCCCATATTTATTTTCTTTTTAAATATTTTGCAACAAAATAAATCTTACTAATCTCTTGGGAAATGACCTTACTCAACTATACTGCAGTTTTAATTTATTTTGAGTAGGAATTATTATTGTTGGTCTCGACAACCACCAATTTTTGGCGTCGTTACTGGGGGTTGATTTTTAATTAGATTTATTTTGATGCCCCATTCTTTTCGTGCAGGTGAATTAATCCCATACGATCATGAGATTGAAAAGACAGCTAAGAGGAATAGGAAGGAAACAAAAATTCAAAAGGCATAAGAAGCTACATTTTCATCCCCTGGACTGAATTTAGCAGTTGATTTAGCTAAATTCATCAAGTAATTCTGAGACTGAAGAAGAGTAAACTTTAAGGCAGTTGGCTGCACCACCTGTCAATCAACACCTCCTCTGCATTCATTACCTAACTCTGCAAGCAGATTTTGAATTAAGATCGGGTTTAATCCATTTGCTTCCCAAATTCCATGGTCTTAAGAATGAAGATCCTCACAAGTATTTGAAGGAATTTCACGTGGTATGTTTAAGCCTGAAGCCACAAGGAGTTACCGAAAAGCAAATCAAAATGTGAGCTTTTCCCTTCTCACTAGCTGATAGAGCAAAAGATTGGTTGTTCTATTTACTTCCTGGTTCTATAACCACATGGACTGAGATGGTGAGACTTTTCTTGGAAAAAATTTTTCCTGCTTCAAGAGCTGCCAGCATTAGAAGAAAAATATGTGGAATTAAGCAGAAAGACATTGAGACTCTTCATGAATATTGGAAAAGATTTAAGCAACTCTGTGCAAGTTGTCCTCAACATGAGATTTCTGAACAGCTCTTAATTCAATACTCTTATGAAGGATTGTTACCCATGGAAAGAAGGATGATGGACGCAGCCAGTGGAGGTGCGATAGTGAATAAGATTCCTAGAGAGGCTAGAGATTTAATTTCCACCATGATTGCTAACTCCCAATAGTTTGGATTCAGACAAGACATGCCTTATAGAAAAGTAAATGAGGTAAATACACATTCTCTTGAAAATCAAATAGCTAATCTAACATCTGATGTTCAACAATTAGTTATAGGAATGAGAAATGTACAATAAGCTAAAGCTTGCGGAATCTGTGCTGCTACTGGCCACCCAACCGACATGTGCCCCACACTTCAAGATGAACCTCATGAGCACGCAAATGTAGTTGGAGGATTTCCCAGTCCACCACAAAGGAATCGTGATCCATATTCTAATACTTATAGCCCAGTGTGGAGAAATCTTCCCAACTTGAGTTACGAAGCGAGACCTCAATTTCAGAATTCCTCAATTTCAGAATTCTTAATATAGACAGCTCGCTCCACAACAACATCAGCCATCTTCAAGTTCAGGTATGTCTCTTGAAAAATTGTTAAATCACTTGCAATTAACACACAACAATTTCAACAAGAAACAAGGACAAGTATCAAGAAGCTGAAAGATCAAATGAGTCAGCTAGCCACTTTTGTGAGTAGATTAGAATCTCAAGAAAAATTATCCTCACAAACAATTATCAATCCTAAACAGAATGTCAGTGCAATGACCTTGAGGAGTGGAATTGAGTTGAAGGAGCCTAGCAAGACATCTCGAAAGCGCATTCCAGAGGAAGAAGCTGAAAAGGAAGTTGCTACACCCCTGCCACAATTGGATCACCCTAAGGAACCTAGTGAAACACAACAAAAAGTTTTGGCACCAATTCCTCCTTTTCCTTTTAGATCATCCAAATCCAAAAAGGAGGAGGAGGAAAAGGACATTTTTGACATCTTTCGCAAGGTTGAGGTAAATATCCCTTTACGTGATGCAATAAAACAAATATCTCAATATGCCAAATTTCTCAAGGAGTTGTGCATCAACAAAAGGAAATTAAAAGGTAATGAATTTGTCAGCATGGGTGAGAATGTTTCAGTTGTCCTTAAAAAAAAGTTATCTCCTAAATGCAAGGATCCAGGTATGTTTACTATCCCTTGTAAGGGAGGTAATCTTAAAATTGAAAGAGCAATGTTAGATCTAAGAGCTTTAATTAATGTCATGCCTTTGTCTATTTATAAATCTTTGAATGTTGGACCATTAAAAGAGATTGGTATGATTATTCAGCTTGCTGATAGATCTAACGTTTATCCTGAATGTGTTTTAGAGGATGTTTTGGTGCAAGTAAATGGATTAATCTTTCCCGCTGATTTTTATGTGCTTAATATGGAGGATGATGACTTATCTAGATCTTTAATTTTGTTGGGAAGACCTTTTCTAAAAACATCTAGGACTAAAATTGATGTGCATGATGGTACACTTACAATGGAATTTGATGGTGAAATCATTAAGTTTAATATTAATGATGCCTATGAGAGCTCTAGGATTTACAAAGAAGAGATAAAGGCCTTTCATGATCATATGGTTTCCAAGAAAAACGTTTATATTGGTCAGAAAGTTATACTATCTCATTCTAAATCAAAAATATTTCCTAGTAAATTTTGTTCTAGATGGTTAGGCCCTTATATTGTTACTAACGTGTTTACTCGTGGTGCAATTGAAATTCAAATTCTGGATACAGGTCAGATCTTTAGGGTCAAGGGTAATCACTTAAAGCCTTTTTATAAAGGTTTACAAGTGCATGAAGTTGAAAGAATTAGGTTGAAATGTCCAAAATACAATTGAGCATGATTATGTCTAGCCAAAGACTTTAAAGAAAGACACTTTTTGGGAGGCAACCCAAAATTTCTTTTTATTTTATGATTCGCAACTATTTTTCTTTATTTTTGTTGTTTTTTTAGTAGTAGATAAGATTTATATTTGTTTTTGGGTTCTTCAAAAAAAAAAAATCAGAAATGGTGTTTTCATAAGGCGTGCCCACGCCTTATGAAGAGAGAATTTCTGTTTAAAAAAAAATACAGAAGAAGTGTTTTGATAGGGCGTGCCCACGCCCTATTCAAAACACTCTTCTGCCGTTAAAAACAAAAAAAAAAAATCAAATTTTTTCTTTTTTTTTTCTTTCCCACATCAGTTCACATTTTTTTTCTTTTCTGCAGATCCTTTCTTTTCTTCTTGGCACGATCTTCCCTTTCCACTGGCAGCTCGCGCCTGTCTTCACCATAGCAGATCCGACAGCAACCACACCCATCGGAGCCGATCAACAAAACGGCGCAACCCAGCAACCCGCGACCATCCTTCAAGCTTCATCTCGCCTCTCTCGGCTTCAAGCTTCCCCATTACCTCCAGCAGAAAACCGCGACTTCCCTCTCCCAGCTTCCAATCCCCCAACTGGCAGCAGCAGTAACGGCGAACAACAGCCACCAATCCAACTACCCCAAATCCTTCCAGTTTCCAACAGATCCGACAACATACCGGCAGCAACCAGTGACCCTCGACCTCTTCGAGCTTCACGCACAGAGCCAACACGCAGCAGATTTTTTTTTTTGCCTTAATCAACGCAGCAGCACTTCCCTCCCTCATCACAAATCAGTAGCACCAACCGGAGGCAACCGACTGCAGTAAGCTCGAGACCAGTACCCACCCAAGCCTCCAATCCCTAAACACCACCATCACCATAACCAACACCACAGTCCGGAATCGAGACTAGTAATTCCACCATCGGCCTCACCATCGAACCCACCAGACCAGCAACTGTAAAATTAGAGCCGCGTCAGTCACTCCCTTCTCCCAGCTCCAGTCCTGCCCCAATACCAGTAGCCATAGTGGCTTTTTGTCTCAAATTTTCAGATTTTTCAAAGAAAAAAAACTAAAAAAATAAATAAATAATAATAATAATACTACATAAAGCTGGTGATGGTTGTTTCACATAACTGATGGGTTTCACCTATCATTCTTTTTAACATTTTCTGATTTGGTGTAGTAATTTTTGCTTAATTGTGTTTAATAATAGTGCAGTGTGCGAAATTTTTTTATGACTAGCAGTGGAAATCGGAATGGCAAAGTAGTAGACATCAACGCAATGCTTTACACTGGTCAATATTTTTTTAGGGAAGTTTCCTAATTTCTCTAAGATCTTTTAAAGTTTATGAGCAATTATTTTGATACATTGAGGACAATGTATAGTCTAGGTGTGGGGGAGGGTATTTAATTGTGACTCTGATGTTTGCTTTCTTTTCCTTTCATTCTTGATTAATTTTCATAAAAATTTTTCAAATTAAAAAAAAAATAAAAAATTTTGTTCCAAAAGGTACATTAGTTATTGTTTGTGATCTCTTTGAGTTATAGATTTTTCTAATGCTTATCCCATAAAAAAATAGTTTTGAATTCTCATTAAAACACTGATTAGTTGCTTTTAATTCATTAGATAAAAAAGTGTATAGGATCTAGCACATATAACCTTTTTTTGGTGAGAATTGAGCCTATGAGCATTCATGACATTATGCTCTATTTCCTTGTTTGTGTGATTGTCATGCATAGTCGACTATTCTAGAACTTGCTCAAGGGCATTTAGGTTCAACCATTTTTCTTGACATTAGACCATTTCTTTTCTAGCCTACCATTGTTATTAACCCCTAGAGAAACAACTTTGAGCCTAGACTTTTCTTGAATTAAACCACATTATAAACCATAATAAACCCTTTTTGTTGATTTTTCCTCTTTTTGAACCTTGAATTGATGAATCATATAAACTTATGCACATGAAACTTTAAAATATTTTTGGAAAGATTGCAACATGTTGAAAATTTAGTATTCCAAGCTGTTACTTTCATTGAGTTTTTCTCTTTCGAAAAAAAAAGAAAGAAGAAAAAAAATGAGAGAAAAATGAAAAAAGAAAAAATGAAAAAAATGTTGAATAAATGAAGAGAAAGAGAAGTAAAATTTTTATTGCTTGGAAGTTAGTTCTGAAAATTATGTGATTGAAGAGCAGTCTTTTTAAATCATTGATTTGAATTTTGTGTGAAAAGTTCTGTATGATTCCTTCAATTTCTTTAACCCAAAAATCCCTTTTGTCATACCTTACCTAAGCCCCATTACAACCTTTTTTAGACCCTTAGATTAAATTCCTACTCAAAATAAATTAAAACTGCAGTATAGTTGAGTAAGGTCGTTTCCCAAGAGATTGATAAGATTTATTTTTCTGCAAAATATTTAAAAAGAAAATAAATATGGGGATTTTGTTGTAGTGAGAATAAAAAGAAAAATATATTAAAATGTAGCAAAGAAAAATCAATATGTAAAATGTTGGGAGAAAATTAATATGATGAAAACATCCAACCAAAGGAATAATCTTAGAATGGGTTCATGGAATTGATCATTGATGCAAAAATGAATTCTTTTAATCTTTACTAAATTGGTTATGGGTATTGGTACGACCAACAACCTATCCCTCCTTACTTCTTCGATAATCAGGATACGATCTCTAATTATTTCTCTTGTCAGTTAAACAACCTTAGATACGATCTTAAGATTTAATTTACCAACAGCATTGAAAACTAGAGAGACTACCAATTCTAACCAACAAACACACATGTAGGTTTATTTAAGTTAGATTATATATCTTCTTAACATAGAATTGAAAATCTATCTGAAATCAATTATGTTATTTACTACTTATATTAGAATGCCTAAACAATTAATAATTCAGGTTTCTAATTGGTGATATATTATCCTGACAATTGAACAAAGGGCCCTTTTTACACAATCAATCAAAACAATAATTTAAACAAGCATAGAAGACATATAAATAATAAAGATATAAAAGAACAAGATAAAACTAATTAGATCTCACAATTCTTAAAGAACTCAAACTTTAATTATCCTTTGGCTAGACTAAAAATTTAGCAAGCCATAAGTTCAGAGAAAAACACTAAAGAAAAATAAAAAAATTGTTTGTGTATGATGATGATGAAGATTTAAGATCAAGATTAAGATTCTCAGCCTCTTCCATTCTTAGTCTATAAATACTAGATATCCTAACCCCAGAATCTGTTTCTAAAGGAAATTTCTCTGATTGAGTTTGATTACAATTAAACTTCTTTCCCTTTTCAACCACTTGCCAAAGACAGTTATTGCATATCTCTTCCTTAATAATAAAAATCTTCCACTTGCCATCTTTAGAATGTTTAAGTCAACTTCAGCTACAAGTGATAGATCTTGACTTGAATTCCAAGATTTCTTCTGATTTTGTGACTTGATCAAAATTAGCAACTTTAATATATTTTGCTCTCATTCCTTCATTCACAATACAAAATAGAAAATATAAGTCAAATCCAAAAATTAAGCATATAAAAGAATTTAAATCATGAAAAAATATGACAATTAATATGCATAAAATGCAACTTATCACATTTCTTTGCAAAGTCTATAGCATCTTGCACCATTGTAGGCCAATAGTACCCCATTCTCTTGATCTTATAAGGCATTTTCGGCCTAGATTGATATGCGCCACAAATTCCAGAATGAACCTCTTCTAACACTTGTTTGGCTTCCTCACTTCCTAGACAACATAAGAACAACCCATCAAATGACCAACGATACAGGGTATCCTTATAATAGATGAACCTTGTTGCTCTATGTCGTACTTCAGACTTATGACGTGAATCATTTGGAAGTTTGACACGCTGAAGATAATCAATAATAGGTTGTCGCCAATCTTCAACCTCAATTGTGCATACTGATATCACACTAACTTCTTCTTGAACTATGCTTTGTAGAGGTACTATTCATCTACGGCATATTGGAACATTCAACTTTTCATCCTCATTGATGGTTAAAGCTGTTGCCAAGTTAGCCAAAGCATTTGCCTGTCGATTTTCCTTTCTCGGGACATGCTTCAACGTTGTGTAATCAAACTTCTCCATAAATCGTTTAACATATTTGAAATACGGAATCAAATCTTCTTTCTTGACTTCGTATTCTACTAAGAGTTGATGGATTATTAGTTTAGAATCTCCATATACTTTAATATCTTTAATCCCCATTTCAAGTGCCATTTCTAATCCTAAGATGAGTGCTTGATATTCAACAACATTGTTAGAGCATAATTCACTCAAGATAAAAGAATATGGCAGGACTTGATTGTAAGAGGTAACGAAAATTGCCCCCGCTCTTACTCCATTTTGTCTTGAAGCACCGTTAAAGAATAATTTTCATCTTGGTTTCAGGTCGACAAAGAAGACTTTTTCATCAGGTAAATCATCTGACAATTTCTTATAAGACGGGATAGGATGATCTACTAGAAAATCAGTCTAGGCCTACACCTTCACTACCTTTTGGGAACATAAACAATGTCATATTGTTGAAGGATTATCGCCCACTTTGCCAATCTCCTAGAAAAAAATGGTATGGACAGAATATATTTCATAAGATCTGCTCGTGCTATTAAGTGGACCGTGTATGCTTGCATGTAATGTCTTAGTTTATCAATGGCGAAGAACAAAGCAAGACACATTTTCTCAATAGGGGAGTAGTTTAATTCTGCCCCTATAAGTGTTCGACATAAATAGTATAAAGCCCTTTGTTTCTTTTGCTCATCCTCTTGTGCAAGTAATGCCCCCAAAGACTTGTCTTGTGCAGCAATATAAAGGATTAATGGCTTCCCAGGAATCAGTGCTCCCAAAACTAAAGGATTAAGCAAGTATCTTTTAATCGTATTAAAAGTGTTGCTACATGATTCATCCCACTCGAATCGCACGTCCTTCTTTATTAGTCAACTGAATGGTTGACATCTTTCAGCTAAGTTTAAAATAAACCTTCGAATGTATGCCAATTTACCCTGAAGACTTCGAAGCTCTTTTAAGTTTTTAAGCTCTAACATATTTTGGATAACATCTATCTTAGATTGATCTATTTCAATGCCTTGGTGTCTTACGATAAAACCAAGGAACTTCCTAGATGTCACTCAAAAAACATATTTCAGCGGGTTCATCTTCAATTAGTACTTCCTCAGCTTATCAAACACTGAACGAAAATATTTTAAGTGGTCATTTCTTCTTTTTGAGTTGACCACAAGATCATCAACATAGCATTCTACTATTTTATGCAATAACTCATCGAATATTCTCTGCATAGCTTGTTGATAAGTTGCACCAGCATTTTTCAAACCAAAGGGCATTACTTTATAGCAATAAATCCCCTTAGGTGTTCAAAATGCAATTAGCTCTTCATCTTTTGGCGCCATTCAAATTTGTTTACATCCAGATGATCCATCCATGAATGACAAAGCCTCATGCCCTGTAGTAGCGTCGACCATTATTTCGGTGATGGGTAGCGAAAAATCATCTTTTGGACATGCATTGTTTAGGTCACGAAATTTGACACAGATGCAAAGTTGTCCATTCTTCTTTTTGACTGGCACTATATTAGCTATCCAATATGGGTATTTCACTTCTCGTATGAATCCCGCCTCAATTAAGTTGTTGACCTCAGTCTCTCTGAACAGAATAAGATCAGGCATATAGCGCCTTTGGGGTTGTTTAATTGGCTTTACTCCCCTTCGAATGACCAAGTTATAAACAGTGACTTTTGGATCAAGTCCAGGCATCTCTTTATATGTCTAAGCGAAGACATCTTTGTATTCTAACAATAGTGCGACATATTTTTCTTTTTCTTCTGGGCTAAGGAGTGGACTAAAAAATATAGGGCGTTGTGCATTTGAGGTGGCAAGATTTACCTTTTTAAGTTCGTTGATAAACCCTAAACCCCCATCTTCTAAAGCAGCAAGAACTTCTTCTTCTTCTTCTTCGATTTTGGATGGCTATTCAAGTTCATCTTCAGACGATTCATCATCTGTACTTTCTTGGATGGTTACATGATATGTTGAATGAATTTTTGTCTCATCTTCATCGAGATGTATAGATGCATTGGTGTCCACAACAGTATGACGTTACACTTTCAAGGGCCCTTCTGTAGATATTTCAAGCTCCAAACATCTCTTCATGCGAGATGGAATTGAGCTTCAGATTTCCTTATTATCATTCAGTTCAGTACAGTTTTGACTCTTTTCTTGATGCACTTTGTTGCTTGAAGTGTTTAATCTATCTAAAACTGAATTACGACTTCTAAATGCTTGATGTAACTTAGGGCATTCAGTCTATCAAACATTGAAAAACGGGTTGCTGACATTCCCGAACGATCAAATACTAACACACGTGTAGTGTTTTGAGAAGGATGAGTTCAAGAAGTTCTTAGTTCATCACATTCTTCAGTAACGTCCACTGAAATGTGTTGAATACTGACCGATTTATTCTTTCTACCAATATGAATTCGTACTGGGTTTCGAGATTCACGTCATAATCCATCTTTCAAAAAAGGTTTCCCATCTGACTCGTTTATCAACTTTTTATGAGTTTCAATAATTCCTTGCAACTTTGCATTCGTCATCCCATCATGCAATTCATTCATGGATGATGGCTTGAAAAAGTCAAACCCAGCCTTAGCGATCAGTTTATAAGACTTTGGATCGTAATTTTCAGCAGTACGACCTTGAGGCAAAGTGCCATGTTCTATTGCGCATTGGGATGGGTGAACGAACCCTTTTAATGGCTTTTTAGCTTGATTATGGGCAATGTTAGTCAGAGGCAACGTGCAAGCATCCTTCAACAATTTTATGTCTTGTTTTACCTTGTCAGGAGAACACTCCAAGAATGGCGATTGACCTTTCTTGCGAGGAGCCTTTGCAATATAGCGAAGAATTGAGGTTTCTTTTACCTCGCTGAGTGAAGATTTGACTGGGTTGTTCCTTACATATCTTCCAATGTAAGCTTAGAAATACCCTCAAAGGATGCATTTAAAGGCTCTTTCATCACTGTAGTATCTATTTTCTTTTTACCATTAATTTCAATTTTTTCGGTGCTTGGCATTTGAGCGGGTAAAACTTCTTTTATATCATAGTTCTCTAAGTAGAACTTTGCAACAACATAGTGAGACTCGACCTCATTGAATGGTTTTAAATCAGCATCAATCTTTCTCGGTCCGTTTCGATAAAAATTTAAGCATTGCTAAAGTGTAGAAGGTACAACGCCATTTGCATGAATCCAAAGACTTCCAAGCAACAACTTATATGTAGTTCTAGTGTCAATGACATGGAAGATTGTACTTGAAGTTAATTCATCGATCGCAACATCCACTCTTATTATTCCTAAAGCACGTTGCTCTTTGGATTAAAAGTTGACTTTTGGACAGTTCATTAATTGTTATGCCAAGTTCCTCCATTGTTGCTTTAGACATGATATTAACTGCAGACCCATTGTCGACTAACATGCGATTCACCCTTTGTTCTCGGATGTATTCACAAACATAAAGTGGTTGATTGTGTGGTTTTGAGCCTAATAACAGATCTTCATCCATGAATACAAGAGTTGTTAAGTAGTAGTCATAAAACTTTCATCCAAAGTAGGTTTCATAGTGTAAGACCCGAAATTAAATCGTAAATTTTATGAGGTAGAAAAATGTTCACAAATTTAAAGGAATGTGATTCGGACTGAAAATAAGAATTCAAATCATAAAATGAATGAGTGTTCGTGAAGGAAAGTTTGACTGAATTAATCCCGAACAAGTGTAGGGGTAAAACGGTCAAAAGATCGAAATTCGGGATAAATTCGATAAGAAAAATTTAATTAAAAATAAGGAATTAGGATATCTTGATCAATAATGAGGAATTATACAATTTCGAGTCTAATTGATCAAGATCCGGAATTTTTAGAAATACCGAAAAGTCACCCGGGACAATATCCTGAAAATACGGAAGAATTATATCCGAAAAATAATTTAAAAACTAAATAAATTAAATTAAATTAAATTAAATTAAATTAAATTGTTGGAATAAAATAATAATATTGTAGATATTTTCAGATTATTTAGACTATTTTAATGAATATTCTAATAATAAAACAATTGGTTAAATAATAATAATAATAATCAAAAAAAAAAAAGAAACAGATTGGAAAAAAACGTCGGGGAGAGAGAAAGTGCAGTAAAAAGGGAAAACGGAGAGGGAGGTGCGCGTGGCCGACCGATCTGCGACCACCGGTGACCGACGGCCTCCGACGAAAGGTCGATCAGCAAGAGGAGAGGCCGGTGAAGTCATTGGCACTGACGACGCTCGCCGACGACGGCCTGTCCGGCGAACGGAGGAAGAAAAGGCCGCGGGAAAAATGGGGTTGGTTCTGGCGATCCACGGCAGCTGAGGGCGATCGGCGGGAACCGGCGTGATCGGGGAGAGGAGCCGGTCCTTTTGAGACCAATACCGGCCGGCGAAACCGTCGAAATCCGCTGGATCGGGAGGAAACAGCCGCGGGGGAGAAGGAGGAATTCGCCGGCGATGGCCGTGATTTGACACCACCCGAGGGCCGATTATGGAAGCCCATGTGATTGCGCGCTGAACGGCACCGGAATCGCGTCGGGAACCGGTCGGACGGCGCCGGCACGACCAAAGGAGGATTGAACCGGCCGAACCGGCCTGAACCGGCCAAAACTGAACCGAATCGGACCGGTCTGAACCGGGTCTGAACCGGACTGAACCGGTTCAGCCAAGAAAGAAGGGAAAAAAGGAGAAAAAGAGGAAAAGGAAAAAGGGAAAGGATTTCCGGTGATGCAATCGAGCTTCGGGTAAGTCGATAAGCGGTCAAATTGACCCGATTTAAATTTGAAATATTTTATTTAATTAAATTTCGATCGAAAAGTTTACCCGAAAATGTAATTAATTGTGTAGCTCGACGATTGGCATTCACCGAGGGCTCGAGACAGTCTCGATTTGCGGACTAGCATGGAATCTCGGGTAAGTGACCCCTATTTACGACAATTTTCTCGTTATGCGTGATATTGATTTAATTTTCGCATAAATTGAATTGAATTATGGAAATTTAGATTAATTGTCGTAAATATTAAATTTAGCTATTCGAGAATTAGAACGAGGCCCGATAAATTATTGGTGGGCCCAGTGAGCCCAATAGGCCTCGATAAAGTGAAAATTTAGTGAAAAACGGGCTTAAGGCCCATTAAGGTGCAATCGAGCCCAATAGGGGTAAACGGGCCCAATGATTTAAATTAAACCCAGAAAAAATTAAATACGATTAAATTGTGTAATATCTGACTTGAGGAATATTAATACGCAGTTCCGGGCATTGGATTGGAAGCATATCGGACTGCGCGACGGGACTACATTGGAAAAGAAAAGGTCAGACTCGACGGAAAAATAAGGTAAGGGAATTCTGCGGACTGCTAGAGGTAACTTTACGCAATTTTAAATTCATATGCAGTCCTTTAAAATTTATCTGAAGGGTCTAGAGGTCGAATAATAATTTTAGTGCCCCGAATGGGCAAATTACTAAAATACCCTTGTTAAGGGTAAAATCTAAAAATTTAGAAAAAATTGGGAGGAGCAAAACAAAAGGTTTCTGCTCATTCTGGAGGTGTTTTGAGGCATGCATGAGTAGGCTGGCTCACCTTGAAAGAAAATGCACAGCATTGCATACTTTCAACGTGATATTGTTTTGAAAACTGTTTTGAGGAAACAGAGCCGCCTACGTGTTTTTATTGTCGATTTGTGTGATGCACGCATTAGTGCTGGAGCGAGAGCTCGCACTAGAGTTTTACATGCATAGGTGCTGGAGTCCAACTCGCACCAGATTCTTATATATATATGATTTTCGTGACAGGGTGCTAGAGTCTAACTCGCACCATATTTTTATATGATTTTGAGACAGGGTGTTAGAGCTTCGCTCGCACCAGATTTTTATACGATTTGCATACAGAGTGCTAGAGCTTAGCTCGCACTAGATTTACTTGATTTGATGAGAGCGCTGAGCATTGCTCGCACTGATTTTTATGAGAACATGCGATGAGCCGTGCTTGGAGCATCGGGTAGACTGTGTGTCACCGATTAAATAGGCTCGCACGTGCTTTTTGAGACATGGCATGAGTATTGAGAAACAAAACCTCTGTGGGAAGCAGGCCAATTGGGCTGGAGTACCTAGAGATATTATATGGGTTCACGGAGTACGATGTACCGTGCAAGTAGCATGGAGTACGATGTACCGTGTGGTATCTTCGGATACGGCATCTCCGGATGCAGCATCTTCGGATGCCGGGGATCGGATAAGACTGACGGGATAGACTGACCCACCTCCCGGGCGGTTCTCGATCATGGTGAGAACCCGCACACTAGGATCCGTGTAGCTGTGGAACTCCCGAGGACAGATGTGGCCATAGTCCTAGTTATTTACCTATATACAGACGTTGCCTAGTCTCGCATGTTGATGACTTTTATGATGATTTAAACTGGGTTTTAAAACTAAATTGCATGATGGTATTTCCATGCTTTTCAAAACCCACGTGTGATGTAAACGTTTTCATGATTTTGTGTGAGTCAGGATCACCCGCAGGAGGGGTCGAGTCCTGACTTTATTGTGAAAATCTTAATTGAGAAAGAAATAATTTATAATAATTGCATGTTGATTTTTCGTGCAAATGTGTTTTACATATCATCATAATGCATAGCATTGTTTTAAAATGTGTGGAGAAAGGGTGGTTTATGCATGGCACTACGTTCATGTAGGTAGTATGGTTACCTACTTGTTCGTAGGATTGCCTTACTGAGCTTGATGTGCTCACCCCTTTCATTTTCTCCCACAGATGATCTCCAGTTGAAGTTGCGACGACTTAGTACTGCATTCTGGATATCCGCTGCTGCCCATCAACATAAGGTATATATATACACTTGTACATATTGTATCTACATAAGCATAGCACAGTAACATGTTTGTAAGTAACTTTAGGGGATGTATAAATAATATAACAATTATAAATGACTGGAGAAGAAATAAGTTAGATGGTAATTGAATGGTGGGACTGGCATTGACGCACAGCCCAATTATTAGTGGAGTGTGGTCACGATTCGAGGACAGGTAAGAATATTAAGTAAATAATAAAAAACGCAAAAAAATTAACTCTGATTTTTGGGTAGTTTGGGTCATGACATATAAAGGTGGTATCAGAGCACAATTGGTCTGAAGTGTGTCAGTGTCAGTAATTAGGAATTACATCCCCGTGTTACTGTGCTTAGTTAGATACAATAGTGTATATCGAGATGGGCTTGACTAAGAAATGGTTGAGAATGCAGGAATGCCTAATATGAGTCGCGTTAGATGAGATAGTGCACGAGGCAGAGGTCATAGAGGTAGACCTGAATCTGCTAAGTCGTGCTGAGTTTGACCATGAGAATCATGATAAAATTGAAATAGAGGTTAATGTTGAGCATGCCTCTCAGAGTCTGACAGAGAGATCGGACAGTATTGAGACACGCTTCGCGAGATTGAAGCGGAGCATGGAAATTATTTTGAGGAGCTAATTGCTCAGATTATGAATGAGATCAGAGGGCGCAGCGGAACATTGGTGGAAACCCGCTCGACCCATCTTAAGAGTTAAGATAAGAAATAATTATAGATGTATTCTGATATGATATCTCGGTCATGATTTAGAGGAAATTATGGATAAAAGTCCTTACTCTGACCCAGTGGATTTGATTTATTGACGAGTATGGAAAACTCAGTTATAATTTTTGGCAGATATTACCTCGACACTATGAACAAGTGACAGTCGAAATGTCTAAAAGTTTATGGAAGGGCTCAGATTGTCAGTTAGAGTCTGATTGGCCCGTGAGATATTACCTATACCGAGGCAGTGCGCAGATTTACAGTTGGATAAATAAAAATATGAATTGCACGCCTCTGAGATTCGGAAAGGTAGTGAGGGCTGAAATAGAGACAGAAAAGAGAATCGAGAAATGACAAAGATGTTGAATGAGAAAATGGTAATTGGTTAAAGATTAGATTTGATGAGTTATGGGCTGAGATAATTGGTAAGGCCCTAGTGCATCCAATTTTGGCACTGTTGAGGGGCATTGTGATTGGCGGACCCCGACCTGCTACGAAGCAGTGTAGCAGTGTGAGCACTGTAAGCAGTGTGAGATGTGTGGTGGATACCACGGAAGGAGGGTCTATACCTACACTGTATTGATGAAAATGGTCGTTAAGTGTGGTAAGACGGACCATTGATCTTGATTGCTCAGAGTTGAGCGAGATTGCCCCACAGGAAAGTAAAGAGACAAAGAAAAACTTCGTTGGTATAGCTGCAACGAAGAGGGAGGCAATAGCCGAGAAGAAAAGAAAAAGGAAAGTAGGCTGTTGGACGAAGGCGAGAGGATGTCTTGGACCAAGACACTATTGATGTTTCATGGATGTGGTGTAAGATACCACACTTGTTATGAATAATGAAGCACATATGATCATTAATCCTGGTGCCACATATTTATTCATACCGCCTTCATTCCCATATAAGTGAGTAAAAGGTATGAATGCCTACATCATTGGATACAATACTGATAAATGAGTACCCCAATAGAGGAGGTTTAATTAACGGAATATGGATATAGAGATTTTAAGTTGAAAACAGGGGTGCAACAGTTGAAATTAAAGGAGTAAAGAATTGTACTCACGGAATGAATAATGACAAGAGTTTTGTCATGATTGATATACGAAGGAGATAATCTTTAAGATGAGATATGCTTAATTCTGAATACAAGATGTATTGGAGTAAGAGATATATGCTAGGTAAGAACATTCTTACGATATGGAGTCATTAGGATTAAAGCAATTAGTAACGAATATAAATTGTGACCACAGAGACTGAGATATAACGTAGTTGTGGTTCAGTCTGAAGGTTAATAAAGGTATTTCAAAATACCTCCCCGCCTGAAGACTTGACAGCGTCTAAAAATATATATATATATATATATATATGACCTATAACGTGAAATCGATCGATGTAATAAATACCTTTAGCATTAGGATACCTCTACTAAGACGAAAACAATATTAAAAATTCGACAAATCATAAAGTTTAACAGAGTAGAATTTAATAAGAGTCGTTAAGATAAGGAAAGGAAGTGACGCAGGTTAGTACCTGAAAACGTAAGCGGTTGAGAAGGATTTTATACGCTTATGTGTAAATAAGTCAAGGATTGGACCGATGTGTAAATCATCATTATCGATGATATGTTGGGTGTAGTTAAAGTCTAGGGCAATTTATAAACAATAATTGGAAGATGGCTTTTACAGATGGATTGATAAGAATTCTCAATTGGTCCACTTGGTTGACACGTTTAACTAAGAAACCGTGGTCTTGGAATAAGATGATAAATAAGATGATAGATGTGATATGGATTTCGGTGTAGTGAAGTATGAACTGACCACCGTGATTAATTTCGTCATACCCAACAGCTCAAGAGGTTCCCAATGAGTATGGATACCTCGAAATAATGAATGAGCTGTGTATTGATGTATAATGGGAAGATAGTCAAGTATGGAGTCAGACAACTCCTTGATCATGAAATAAACTATCTGACCCATGATTTAAAGTTGACAACAGTATTTGTACCGAGGATATGGTACTATTATGTACAGGGTGAGAAATTGTGGATATGCACTGATCATAAAGCCCGAGTATCTGTTTTCACAGAAAGAGGCGAATATGAGAATACATATTGGGTTAGAGCTTCTGAGAGATTTTGATTTATGAAAAATTGTACCACCCAGGAAAGGCTAATGTGATGGCTGATGCCTCGAGTAAAAAGAGCCTCGGGATGGTACCACATATGATGGTCAGGGAGCGGGAGCTGCGAGATGCAGTTATGAGCCTCAGTTTGGATGTGATCCCTTCTGATGATGACAGTGATTGTGTGACAGCTAGCCTGACGATTAGAACCGGATGAGAGTGCCCGGATTTGCCAGGCTTAGCGTGATGATCGACCGGATGTCGATAGTTTGGGTCTGATTCAGAAGGGTACAGTGATAGAGTTCACAGTGTGAGATGATGAGTTACTGAGGATTCAAAGACAGTATGAGTGCTCCCCAAGACCACAATGGATGAGATAGTGATATTGTCAGAAGCTCACTCTTCGGGATATACAGTGCATACGGAAGTAAAGAAATATATCGAAATCGCAAAAATGGTATGGGTGGTCAGATGTGGAAAGAGATATTGGTGGAGATTGTAGAAAAGTGCCTAGTGTGTCAGCAGAATAAGGTAGAGTATTAAAAGTCTGCAGAGTTATTGCAGCACCTACCTATATCGACACGACACGAAAAACGAGAGCAAGTCTCCATGAATTTTATGATGGGTTACAGAGAACCCAGGTGAATTACGAGGCTATTTGGATGATAGTCGATAGAGTGATTAAGTCTACCCACCTTTTGGTTATGAAATCCCCAAATACTCAGAGTGTGTATGAGGATTTATGTATAAGGAAGATTGTGGAACATTAAGTAGCGTTCCAGTGAGCATGGTATCATATAGGGATTCCCGCTTCACTTCTTACTTCAGGGAATATTTTTAGGAAGCCATGGGAACCCGACTGAGTATTAGCACAGCTTTCCATCCTCAACAGATGGTCAGTCAGAGAGGACTGTACAAGTTCTGGAGGATCCGATGAAAGCGTGTGCCACTGATTTTATAAGCTCCCGGAATGATCAATTGATTTTTAATTAAAGTTGCCAATAACGACAGTTGGCAGTTGAGTAGCGGGATAACAAGTTATGAGACAGTGTATGGCTGTAGGGGTTGTTCCCCAAATTGGATAAGAAAAGTGGGTGACAGATATGATCATTTTCGACCTTGGATAATAAGTCTCTGAGATTGGTTAGTTAAGGATGAGAGATTAAGAACACCTCGGAGCAGATAGGCAAGTATTGGAATTCACCCTTGGTGAATTAATATGATTAAAATATTTCTTATCCTAAGAGAATAAGGACATAGCGAACTTTTGGAAGAAGGTAAATTGAGTTGTGCTGGATGAAATATTTTGAGAGGTTGGACAAGTGGGAGATAAGACCTGTAGGTTGGTGTTATCACCTGAAGTAACAGGCACCCACAATGTGTCTCAGCTTTTGATGCTTCGACAATACTATCCAGATCCAGCATAGGTGATTGGATATGAATTCCAAAAGTTCAATTTAATGAAAATATAAGTATATTGATAAGTTGATTCGGGCATTAAACAGGAAAGAGAAAGTATTGAGGTTTAAGACGATCTCCCTAATTAAAGTCCTTTGGTAGTAATACACTCCGGAAGAGGTCACATAAGAATTAAAGAAGTATGATACGATTGATGTACCCGGAGTTGTATATGGACTCATATGACTTGGTTCTAATTTGGAGGACCAAATTCCTTAAGTGGGGGAGATTTGTAAGACCCGAAATTAAATCGTAAATTTTATGAGGTAGAAAAATGTTCACAAATTTAAAGGAATGTGATTCGGACTGAAAATAAGAATTCAAATCATAAAATGAATGAGTGTTCGTGAAGGAAAGTTTGACTGAATTAATCCCGAACAAGTGTAGGGGTAAAACGGTCAAAAGATCAAAATTCGGGATAAATTCGATAAGAAAAATTTAATTAAAAATAAGGAATTAGGATATCTTGATCAATAATCAGGAATTATACAATTTCGAGTCTAATTGATCAAGATCCAGAATTTTTAGAAATATCGAAAAGTCACCCGGGACAATATCCCGAAAATACGGAAGAATTATATCGGAAAAATAATTTAAAAACTAAATAAATTAAATTAAATTAAATTAAATTAAATTGTTGGAATAAAATAATAATATTGTAGATATTTTCAGATTATTTAGACTATTTTAATGAATATTCTAATAATAAAACAATTGGTTAAATAATAATAATAATAATAAAAAAAAAAGAAACAGATTGGAAAAAAACGTCGGGGAGAGAGAAAGTGCAGTAAAAAGGGAAAACGGAGAGAGAGGTGCGCGCGGCCGACCGATCTGCGGCTACCGGCGACCGACGGCCTCCGACGAAAGGCCGATCAGCAAGAGGAGAGGCCGGTGAAGTCATTGGCACTGACGACGCGCGCCGACGACGGCCGTGTCCGGCGAACGGAGGAAGAAAAGGCCGCGGGAAAAATGGGGTTGGTTCTGGCGATCCACGGCAGCTGAGGGCGATCGGCGGGCATCGGCGTGATCGGGGAGAGGAGCCGGTCCTTTTGAGACCAATACCGGCCGACGAAACCGCCGGAATCCGCTGGATCGGGAGGAAACAGCCGCGGGGGAGAAGGAGGAATTTGCCGGCGATGGCCGTGATTTGACACCACCCGAGGGCCGATTATGGAAACCCATGTGATTGCGCGCTGAACGGCACCGGAATTGCACCGGGAATCGGCCGGACGGCGTCGGCACGACCAAAGGAGGATTGAACCGACCGAACCGGCCTGAACCGGCCAAAACTGAACCGAATCGGACCGGTCTGAACCGGACTGAACCGGTTCAGCCAAGAAAGAAGGGAAAAAAGGAGAAAAAGAGGAAAAGGAAAAAGGGAAAGGATTTTCGGTGATGCAATCGAGCTTCGGGTAAGTCGATAAGCGGTCAAATTGACCCGATTTAAATTTGAAATATTTTATTTAATTAAATTTCGACCGAAAAGTTTACCCGAAAATGTAATTAATTGTGTAGCTCGACGATTGGCATCCACCGAGGGCTCGAGACAGTCTCGATTTGCGAACTAGCATGGAATCTCGGGTAAGTGACCCCTATTTACGACAATTTTCTCGTTATGCGTGATATTGATTTAATTTCCGCATAAATTGAATTGAATTATGGAAATTTAGATTAATTGTCGTAAATATTAAATTTAGCTATTCGAGAATTAGAACGAGGCCCGATAAATTATTGGTGGGCCCAGTGAGCCCAATAGGCCTCGATAAAGTGGAAATTTAGTGAAAAACGGGCTTAAGGCCGATTAAGGCCCATTAAGGTGCAATCGGGCCCAATAGGGGTAAACGGGCCCAATGATTTAAATTAAGCCCAGAAAAAATTAAATACGATTAAATTGTGTAATATCTGACCTGAGGAATATTAAAACGCAGTTTCGGGCATTGGATTGGAAGCATATCGGACTGCGCGACGGGACTACATTGGAAAAGAAAAGGTCAGACTCGACGAAAAAATAAGGTAAGGGAATTCTGCGGACTGCTAGAGGTAACTTTACGCAATTTTAAATTCATATGCAGTCTTTTAAAATTTATCTGAAGGGTCTAGAGGTCGAATAATAATTTTAGTGCCCCGAATGGGCAAATTACTAAAATACCCTTGTTAAGGGTAAAATCTAAAAATTTAGAAAAAATTGGGAGGAGTAAGAACAAAAGGTTTCTGCTCATTCTGGAGGTGTTTTGAGGCATGCATGAGTAGGCTGGCTCACCTTGAAAGAAAATGCACAGCATTGCATACTTTCAACGTGATATTGTTTTGAAAACTGTTTTGAGGAAACAGAGCCGCCTACGTGTTTTTATTGTCGATTTGTGTGATGCACGCATTAGTGCTGGAGCGAGAGCTCGCACTAGAGTTTTACATGCATAGGTGCTGGAGTCCAACTCGCACCAGATTCTTATATATATATATGATTTTCGTGACAGGGTGCTAGAGTCTAACTCGCACCATATTTTTATATGATTTTGAGACAGGGTGTTAGAGCTTCGCTCGCACCAGATTTTTATACGATTTGCATACAGAGTGCTAGAGCTTAGCTCGCACTAGATTTACTTGATTTGATGAGAGGGCTGAGCATTGCTCGCACTGATTTTTATGAGAACATGCGATGAGCCGTGCTTGGAGCATCGGGTAGACTGTGTGTCACCGATTAAATAGGCTCGCACGTGCGTTTTGAGACATGGCATGAGTATTGAGAAACAAAACCTCTGTGGGAAGCAGGCCAATTGGGCTGGAGTACCTAGAGATATTATATGGGTTCACGGAGTACGATGTACCGTGCAAGTAGCATGGAGTACGATGTACCGTGTGGTATCTTCGGATACGGCATCTCCGGATGCAGCATCTTCGGATGCCGGGGATCGGATAAGACTGACGGGATGGACTGACCCACCTCCCGGGCGGTTCCCGATCATGGTGAGAACCCGCACACTAGGATCCGTGTAGCTGTGGAACTCCCGAGGACAGATGTGGCCATAGTCCTAGTTATTTACCTATATACAGACGTTGCCTAGTCTCGCATGTTGATGACTTTTATGATGATTTAAACTGGGTTTTAAAACTAAATTGCATGATGGTATTTCCATGCTTTTTAAAACCCACGTGTGATGTAAACGTTTTCATGATTTTGTGTGAGTCAGGATCACCAGCAGGAGGGGTCGAGTCCTGACTTTATTGTGAAAATCTTAATTGAGAAAGAAATAATTTATAATAATTGCATGTTGATTTTTCGTGCAAATGTGTTTTACATATCATCATAATGCATAGCATTGTTTTAAAATGTGTGGAGAAAGGGTGGTTTATGCATGGCACTACGTTCATGTAGGTAGTATGGTTACCTACTTGTTCGTAGGATTGCCTTACTGAGCTTGATGTGCTCACCCCTTTCATTTTCTCCCACAGATGATCTCCAGTTGAAGTTGCGACGACTCAGTACTGCATTCTGGATATCCGCTGCTGCCCATCAACATAAGGTATATATATACACTTGTACATATTGTATCTACATAAGCATAGCACAGTAACATGTTTGTAAGTAACTTTAGGGGATGTATAAATAATATAACAATTATAAATGACTGGAGAAGAAATAAGTTAGATGGTAATTGAATGGTGGGACTGGCATTGACGCACAGCCCAATTATTAGTGGAGTGTGGTCACGATTCGAGGACAGGTAAGAATATTAAGTAAATAATAAAAAACGCGAAAAAATTAACTCTGATTTTTGGGTAGTTTGGGTCGTGACACATAGGAAGAGAAAGATGTACAACATAAATTTTTGAGTTTTCCAAAGCATATGCAATCGCATCACGTGTTACCTTTGGATACTGCAATAGTTCATAGATGGTAAGATGAGAAGAGATCCCTTTCAAGATCTTAAGGTATTCTTCTAAGACTGTTTTTGTCTGACTATCATCTTGAGCCTTAATAGCCTGTGCGCTTTGTCCCTCTGACTCCTCTTTAAAAGAAACCATATGAATGCCAACACTCATTTGCTCTTCCCTAAGAAAACCTTTAAGAAAGAATTCTTCTAGTGTTATTTATTTTCGAGGCTTTTGCCTCAAGACTTGATTTAAAAAATTTTGGGATTGAGGGTGCTTTATAGCTTTCTTCTGTCCTCAATGTGGATGCGAGTTATTTATCTGTTGAATTCCCTTTTGAAAAGGAGCGTTTGCGGATCGGACATATCGTTTTTATGATTTTCATCGCGTTACCAGTGTCTGTTGTTCTTTATCATCCGTAGCAGATTCAACGTCTTTAAGAGAGCTAGTAATTGAACTCGTTACTACAATTGGCAGAGCAACAGGTTCTGAACAACCAAGTTGTATCAGTTGATACGTTATATCCTTTGCAGGCAAAGAAGTGAAAGTATCATGATTTGACTCTACTATGTCGTCCGTATCAAGTTTAATCTTGCATTCATTCATTAGCTTCATTATCAAATCTTTTAGGTCAAAACATTTTTCAGTGGGGTGACCAATGATGCCATGATACTTGCAATACTTTAGATCGTTAACTTTTCCTTTTTCTGTTGGCCTTTTGGACTCTTGGAGTTCAATCAGCTTCTGTTTCAAGAGTTGATCCAGCATATCAGGCACATATGAATAAGGGAAATGATATTTCTTTGCTTCTCTTTCTTTGAAGCTCATGCGTTGTTTATTTCTCACTTGTGGTCGCCTGATATTTTCCTCAGTCTTCTTAGTGCCTTTGGAGGAAAATTTTAGAGGTTTAGTCTCAACGAACATAGACTCCTTAGTAGTGCACTTTAAAGACTTCTTAACCTTCTTGAAATCCTTCTTATCTTTCCTAGGATTAAGAATCGAAGAACTTTTGTTACTAGAGTGAGCAATACTCAACTCCATGTCATGAGCACGGGTGGTCAATTCTTCGAAAGTATGCAGCTTTATTCCATGAAGGATGTAAAGGAGTTCCTAATGCATACCTTACATGCACATCTCAACAGTAGAATTTCAAAGAGCTTGTCTTTGCAATCAAGACTTAACGCTCTCCATCTATTGATGTAGTCGACAACTGGTTCGTCATTTCTTTGCTTTGTATTAGTTAGCTCTGTCATACTCACTGTGCGGTGAGTACTAAAGAAATGATTGAGGAATTTCCTCTCGAGTTGTTCCTAACTATCAATGGACTCAGATTCCAAGTCAGTATACCATTCAAAGGCATTTCCTTTAAGTGACCTTACAAACTTTTTAACCAAAAGATCTCTATATGTGCCTGCGTTATTACATGTTTCCATAAAATGGGCCACGTGTTGACGTGGATTTCCCTTTCCATCAAACTATTGGAACTTAGGAGGTTGATAATTTATCGGCATCATTAAATCATCAATTCTCCTCATGTACTATTTAGTGTATACATAATAGGACTTGGATGATGATCCACCATATTGCGCCTTGATAGTATTCGCAATCATCTCTTGCAATTGTTGAACAGACAATGACCTAACTGATATTGAGGATGATCCATTCACTTCAGAATTCTCAACATCATGAACTGCTTTCAGTTTCTTAGAGGCTTCAGCAGTAGTTGGTTTGGTGCCAGGTTATCATTGGATTCTTCATCGTGTTGAGCTTCTAGTTGACTCCTCAACATCGCAATTTCAACATCCTTTTCTTCTACTATCTTGTGTAAAGTTGACATCATCCTTTCCATTTCAATGATCCTTTCTTCTAAGGTAATTGTTGAGTTAATGTATTTTGAAATGACAAAACAAGTAAATTCAATAATGTAAAGATGATATAAAAACATGTTTAGAGGTTATCAGTACCAGAATTTAAAGTTCTGTTGATGAGAGATCGATCTGGGTTATGAGAGATCGATCTCCTGGGATTTTCTTGGATGAGAGATCGATCTCAGGAAGACATGAGATCGATCTGCCAAGCTTTGAACCCATACAAAGGTATTGAGGAAGAGTGAGATCGATCTATAAGGGTTATGAGATCGATCTGCCTAATACTGGAGTTAAGGAGATCGATCTGATCTAGAAAGAGATCGATCTCCCTCAAAGCAAAGACAGTAGATCGATCTGTAAGATCGATCCACACTCAAACAGAGAGCTTATGAGATCGATCTGGTAAGGAAGAGATCGATCTTCTCAAAGTCAGAGAGCTAAGGAGATCGATCTGGGTTATTGAGAGATCGATCTCCCCACTACGAGAATGCATGGCAGATCGATCTGTAGATCGATCTTGCCTCAAACAGAGAGATTGGAAGATCAATCTGCCTATTCGATAGATCGATCTCCCCTAACATTTTCAAATTGAGAGATCGATCTGCTCATATATGAGATCGATCTCCTTGTGTTATTTTGCTTTGATCTTGCAGGATTTATAACTAAGAGATCGATCTGGTCAAGATGGCAGATCGATCTGGCATTCTACTGGAGGTACCCAACGGCTAGTTCTGCAAAAATCTCAACGGGAAAAATAGCATTTAATGCTCCAACTACCAATCCTTCAGTATTTAACCAAGCATTGAAGACAATGAGAAGAGAGACACTATTGCTGCACATTTCTTACATTCTCAAGAGTTTAATACTTTCATTCCTTGTGTCTTCATTCCTCATTTATTGAGTTTGTTGTATAAGCTTAAGTGCAAAAGCTGTAATTGTCCTACCCACATTAAAAGCTTGATTTTGTATTCATCCTTACCTTAAGAGAGAAGAGGATTGTTCCTCAGTGAGATAAAAATTGTAAAAGGGTGAATACATCTTTGTATTGCAAAGAGTAGAGAGGTTATTCCTTAACCTGAAAAAGGAACATTGTAACTTCTGTTGAAGGAGAGAAAGAAAGCACTTGACAAGAAGGTCAAAGAGAGAGGACGTAGGCAAGAGATTGGCCGAACCTCTATAAACGATTGTGTTTGCATTAAATTGTTTAATTTCATTGTATTGCTCATTATCATTTGCTGATTAAATTAGGATTAATTTAAAATTTACCATTAACGTTAGAAAATCGATTCACCCCCCCTCTCGGTAGAGCCAATAATTGGTATCAGAGCTAGGACTCTTTAATCACATAGGAACAACTTCCTAAGAGTTAGAAACGATCAAATGGCTCACAACAATGTAGCAACTAGTTTGGTAGGAGAGGGGCACTCTACGGTTAGACCTCCTATGTTCAATGGAGAACATTATGCCTATTGGAAGACTAGGATGATGTTATTCATTCAAGCAAATGATTATGAGGTGTGGAGGATTATAATTAAAGGACCTCAAATCCCTACAAAGAGAATAGAGGGAAGAGATATTCCTAAAGAAGAAGATGAATGGGATTCAAATGACATTAAATGTGCTCAGCTAAATGCTAAGGCTATGCACACATTATTTTGTGCCTTGGGTCCAAATGAATACAATAGGGTCTCCGGATGTGACAATGCCAAACAAATTTGGGACAAATTGGCAATAACTCATGAGGGTACAACCCAAGTAAAGGAGACCAAGGTAGGAATGCTCACACATGACTATGAGCTTTTTAGGATGAAGGAAGGAGAATCAATTAGTGATATGTTCACTAGATTCACGGATGTAATTAATGGATTAAAGTCCTTAGGAAAAATTTACTCTAATATTGAAATGGTCAAGAAAATATTAAATAGCTTACCTAAATCATGGGAAGCTAAAGTGACTGCAATTGAGGAATCTAAGGATCCTCACACATTGTCTTTAGATGAATTAATAGGATCACTACTCACTTATGAGATGAAATTAAGAAGAAATGAAGAGCCACCCAAGAAAGTGGGAGTTGCTCTAAAATTCACTGCTCAAGAGGAGATTAAGAATGAGAGTGGTAGTGAAGAGGACCTTGAGATGACAATGTTTGCCAAAAGATTTAACAAGTTCATGAGAATGAGAGCTAGTGGTAGTAATAGGAGAAACAATAAGAGAGATCAATAAGAAGTAGGTAGAAAAGATTCAATTGTGTGCTATGAATGTAAAAAACCAGGACACATTAAGTTTAACTGCCCTCTTCTTAAAAGGTCCAATGATAGGTTCCACAAAAAGAAGGCAATGGTGGCAACATGGAGTGACAGTGACTGCTCCGATGATGACTCAAATGAGGACATTGCCAACTTGTGCTTCATGGCTATTGAGGATGAAAAGGTAACTTCAAACCTCAATGAATATTCTTTTGATGAATTGCAAGATGCCTTTGATGATCTTGCATTAGAGTATGAATCCATGAGTATGAAATATAAAAAGATAATATCCAAATTGAGAAAAGAAAATGAGTTAATGCTAAGGGACAAATTAGAATGTGAAAAGAAACTAGAAATTTCAAATCTTGAAATTTGTGAGCTTAAAGAGAAAAATGGCAATCTACATAATTCCTTTAATAGGTTCCACATGGGTCAACAAAAGTTAGATAGCATGCTAGAGACCCAACGGGCATTCTTTGACAAAAATGGGTTAGGATATAATGCAAAAAGTAGAGAGACTCATCTTAAAAGCTTTGTTGCTAGAAATAGTATAAATAAACTCTCAACCTCTTGTTCATATTGTAATAGAAAGGGACATGTATCACATAATTGCAATATAAATATGAGCTCTCTTAAAGGAAAAATAGTAAAAAGGATATGGATTCCAAAAGAAGTAATTCACTCAAAGGATGTTAATGCATTAGCAAAATGGATCCCAAAGGGATCAAGAATTGCATTCACTAACCTCAAAGGACCCAAGAGAATTTGGGTACCTAAGACTTGAGTTTGAATCTTTTTGTAGGTAATTGAGCATGACCACAAAGCTAAAACAAAGGAAGCATGGTACTTGGATAGTGGATGCTCAAGGCACATGACGGGAGATAGAAGCCACTTCAACTCTTTTAAATCAAAGGTTGGTGGAGAAGTCACATTTGGGGACAACTCCAAAGGCCAAGTTGAAGGAAGTGGCTCAATAGGTAATGACTATTTTTCATTAGAAAAAGTATTGCTTGTTAGGGGTCTAAAGCATAATTTACTAAGCATAAGTCAACTTTGTGACAAAGGTTACAAAGTAATCTTTGATTGCATGAAATGTCATGTTGTAGATCCTAAGACGAACAAAGTTCTTTTTCTAGGTCATAGGCAAGGTAATATATATATTGTCTATCTTAACGAACTCAAGAATGAAAATATATGCCTAATGGTAGACAATAAAAAGGAATCTTGGTTATGGCATAGAAGACTAGGTCATGCTAGCATGCATGTACTTTCTAAGTTAGCTAGAAAGGATCTAGTTATAGGATTGCCTAAGATGTCCTTTGATTATGAAAAAATATGTGAAGCATGTGTTAAAGGAAAACATAAAAGGACAACATTTAAGCCTAAGAATAGTGTATCCACCTCTAGGCCTCTTCAATTACTCCACCTATATTTATTTGGACCAACTAGAACAACAAGCCTTGGTGGAAAACACTATGGATTTGTAATAGTTGATGATTACACTAGGTTCACTTGGGTGTTCTTTTTGAGAGTAAAAAATGAAGCCTTAGAAAAATTCATAGCCTATACAAAGGTGACTCAAAATGAAAAGGGATACACAATAACTAGTATTAGAAGTGATCATGGTAAGGAATTTGAAAATATAGGATTTGATGAGTATTGCAATGATCAAGGAATTAGCCATAATTTTTCAGCCCCTAGGACACCACAACAAAATGGAGTAGTTGAGAGAAGAAATAGAACCTTGGAAGAAATGGCTAGAACCATGTTGTGTGAAAATAATTTACCAAAGTATTTTTGGGCTGAAGCTATAAACACAGCTAGCTATATAATTAATAGAGCTATGATTAGACCCATGCTAAAGAAAACTCCTTATGAGCTTTACAAGGGTAAGAAGCCTAACATTAGTTACTTCCATCCTTTTGGCTGCAAATGTTTTGTCTTAAATAATGGTAAAGATAACCTAGGAAAATTTGATGCCAAGAGTGATGAGGGAATCTTTTTAGGGTACTCATTGAATTCAAAGGCTTATAGAGTATATAACAAAAGAACATTGATGGTTGAAGAATCTATTCATGTTATATTTGATGAGTCAAATGATGTATCTAAAGATTTAACCAATGATGAGGATGTTGGAATATTTGATGAAAACTTGGAGGAAATCCCAAACTTAGAAAATGATTTATTAGAAAAACTTGACTTGAATAAAGAAGATGAAGAAGAAATAGAGATATTAGAGAGAGAGTCTAGAGCACCAAGAGAGTTAGGATATGTAAAAGATTGTGAAATAGTAGGAGATCCAACTCTTGGAGTTAGAACTAGATCATCTCTAAGGAATATGTGTCAATATATAGCCTTTGTATCTCAAATAGAGCCTAGGAATGTCAATGAAGCCTTAGATGACAATAATTGGTTCCTAGCAATGCAAGAAGAATTAAATCAATTTGAGAGAAGCAAAGTATGGAAATTAGTTCCTAGGCCTAGTGATCACTCTATAATTGGAACTAAATGGATATTCAAGAACAAGATGGATGAAAATAGTGTGATCATAAGGAACAAGGCTAGGTTAGTTGCACAAGGCTATAGACAAGAGGAAGGTATAGACTATGATGAAACCTATGCACCGGTAGCTAGACTAGAGGCAATAAGAATGTTACTTGCCTTTGCATGCTATAAAAACTTCAAATTATATCAAATGGACGTAAAGAGTGCATTCTTAAATGGTTTCATTAATGAAGAAGTCTATGTTGAACAACCTCCCGGCTTTGAAAATCATGAATTTCTTGAACATGTTTTCAAATTATCTAAGGCACTCTATGGCTTGAAACAAGCTCCTAGAGCTTGGTATGAAAGGTTGTCAAAATTCTTAATAGAAAAGGGATTTTCAAGAGGAAAAGTGGATACCACCTTATTCATCAAAAATAAAAATAAAGATTTACTAGTTGTACAAGTGTATGTGGATGATATTATTTTTGGTTCAACTAATGAGTCTTTATGTCAAGAGTTTGCTAAGATCATGCAAGGAGAATTTGAAATGAGCATGATGGGAGAACTCACCTTCTTCTTGGGACTTCAAGTGAAGCAAACAAAAGATGGAACCTTCATCAATCAAGCAAAGTATACTAAGGATTTGCTCAAGCGATTTGGAATGGACAATTGCAAAACTCAAGCAACTCCAATGGGCACCAACATCAAGCTTGATAAAGATGAAAGTGGTAAGTGTGTAGATACTAAACTCTATAGGTCTATGATTGGCTCATTGCTCTATTTAACTGCAAGTAGACCAGATATTCTGTTTAGTGTATGCCTTTGTGCTAGATTTCAATCCTCTCCTAGGGAATCACACTTATTAGCAACTAAAAGGATCTTTAGATACCTTAAGGACACTCCCTCTCTAGGACTTTGGTACCCAAAGGACTCTACCTTTACACTTCATGCATTTTCAGATGCAGATTTTGGGGGATGCAAAATAGATAGGAAAAGTACCTCAGGTACCTACCAATTCTTAGGAAATAGATTAATTTCTTGGTTCTCTAAGAAACAAAACAGTGTTGCTCAGTCCACAACTGAAGCTGAATACATAGCAGCAGGTAGTTGTAGTGCTCAAGTGTTATGGATTAAACAACAAATGAAAGACTATGGTATTGACATGAAACAAGTTTCTATTAAATGTGACAATACCAGTGCTATCAACCTATCTAAAAATCCTATTCAACACTCTAGAACCAAGCACATTGAGATTAGGCATCATTTCCTTAGAGACCATGTGCAAAAGGGGGATATAATTCTAGAGTATATTGACACTTTACATCAAGTAGCTGATATATTCACCAAATCCCTTGATAGAGATAGGTTTTGTATCCTTAGAGGTGAATTAGGACTCATGAATATCTCTTAAGATGTATATGCTTCAAAATCTTGGTTTTAAGTTGGTTTTAAAAGAGTTTTACAAAGATTTTTCTGGGCAACAAGTATGAGAGATCGATCTCCTATCAATATAGATCGATCTCCATACTTCCAACAAGCCTAAAGCATTAAGGTTAAGCTAAGCAGATCGATCTTCTATCCATAAGATCGATCTCCTTAAGCCTTTGTTAAACAGCAGATCGATCTGTGCATACGACAGATCGATCTCTTCAAGCTTCTGTATTCTGAAGATCGATCTATGCATTTGGCAGATCGATCTCCCTAAGCCTCTGTCAAACAGCAGATCGATCTGTGCATACGACAGATCGATCTCCTTAAGCTTCTGTATTCTGAAGATCGATCTTATGGAACCACAGATCGATCTCTTCGGGCTTCTAAAAATGACAGATCGATCTGTCGTCTCGACAGATCGATCTCCTGTGCCTTGGACTATAAAAACTGACGAAAAATCCCCAAATTTGAAATCCCCAAAACCTCAATTCCCTCGCACTTCCTCTCTCGATTCCTACTCAGATCGATCTCGGTACGGTCTTCGTCGCATCTCTCCTTCGTTTACTGGTATAGTAACCCACATTCCTTATTGTTTTCTCAAAAATTTCTTAAGATTTGTGTTAAATTTCACTCTAGGGCAAATCTAGTCACTGTTCCATTGATTTTTGTTTGTGAACCTGTCTTAGAGTAATTTTCGTGTCTAGAATCATGCCCAGACTTAAGAGAGTAGGCCAAAAACCTCTTCGACCTAGTGTCGATCAAGGGTCTTCTTCCCAAACCAATCCACCCCCTTCAGTCACTACCTTTAATAGGTGTTTTAAAACACCTGCGAAAAGGAAGCGATATGAAGAATATTTTTCCACCATGCCAATTAAACATTGGCGAACAATCGATTTCTCCTTCTTAAACCGCATTGATTTTCCCTATCTGTCCAAATTTGAAGAATTTGGTTGGATGTCATTCCTCAAAATCAATACTCCCGTACCTCCAAACATCGTTCGAGCATTCTTTTCCAATGCCGAACTCACCTATGATCCTAACGACACCTGTAAAATTCTTGGATTTACCACGTATGTCATGGGTAAATCTATTGCAATAGACACTGAAGTCCTAGCCCACGCTTTCAACATACGCGATGAAGGCTTGACAAACGAAGATGAGAAAGTTCCTTTGGAGTTTGATATTCCCGGGGATAAGGCAAGTGACCTCCCAATGCACCCACGGTTACTCCACCTCATCATATCTTGGAACCTTCGTCCATTCGGTACCCGTCACTCCACCGTTAGGCGGTTAGATAGGTTTTGGATTCACCACCTTCACTCCACCAGTCAAAAACCCAACCTCGTCCACTTTATCTTTCAAGACTGGTTGAAGATCGTACGCGGCCAAGCCACAACGATAGTGTTTCCATAACCATTGGCTTACTTTCTCTAACGAATCGGAGTGGACAGCAGCTGCGAAACGTGTGAAATGCCCTCTCCAAAGAGCGTCCTCAACGTAGGGTCACTCCACCACATGGGCTACTACAAGGACTTCCAGGGCGACTGGAAGAAGAAGAGGGAACAGCAGTCTTCTGCAGCTATGGAAGAAGATCCCTCCGATGAGCCTATGGATCCACCTGCTGCACCAACTGCGGGTCCATCGTCCTCGACTCCTCAGCCCACTGCACCTGCTTCCTCAACCGCTGACATGGAGTCTATTGTGACAATGTTGAGTGCACTGAACAGAAAGATCGATGAAGGCTTTGCAAACCTTCATGCAACCCAGCAGCGGATGTTTGAGGAACTGAACAACAAAGTAGAGGAAGACTTTGCAAACCTTCATGAGACTCAGCAGGCTATGTATGATGAGCTTCAGGTCGCTCGCACTCACATTGAGGATCTTATGGATCGCGTTCCTCCGCCGTAGGCTATGCATATTAGGATAACATTAGTTAGCCTTCATGTGTAACATTAGTTAGCTTTCATGTTGTTTTTAATACTGCATTTGCTTGACTGAATGAAATGATGTACTTCTTATTGCAAATGAATTACTATTTTGAAATGCACAATGTGTTTACAGTTGGACTGTTTCCTTAATCTTTAGTGTCATTGATATGACAAAAAGGGGGAGAAGAAAAGAGAACATGTGGTTAATTAAAACATGTTTAAATGACTTTAAGAATCATATCTAATGGTTTAAAAGGGATGATTAAAATGAGGGGGAGTTAAGAAAGTTTAGAGATCAAAAGCCAAAAGTAAGGGGGAGTTTACAAAAAGGGGGAGTTTGTGCAAAATGAAAATAGGCAACTAAACATGTTGATTGAATAGGTTTTGTCATATCAAAAAGGGGGAGATTGTTGAGTTAATGTATTTTGAAATGACAAAACAAGTAAATTCAATAATGTAAAGATGATATAAAAACATGTTTAGAGGTTATCAGTACCAAAACTTAAAGTTCTGTTGATGAGAGATCGATCTGGGTTATGAGAGATCGATCTCCTGGGATTTTCTTGGATGAGAGATCGATCTCAGGAAGACATGAGATCGATCTGCCAAGCTTTGAACCCATACAAAGGTATTGAGGAAGAGTGAGATCGATCTATAAGGGTTATGAGATCGATCTGCCTAATACTGGAGTTGATGAGATCGATCTGATCTAGAAAGAGATCAATCTCCCTCAAAGCAAAGATAGTAGATCGATCTGTAAGATCGATCCACACTCAAACAGAGAGCTTATGAGATCGATCTGGTAAGGAAGAGATCGATCTTCTCAAAGTCAGAGAGCTAAGGAGATCGATCTGGGTTATTGAGAGATCGATCTCCCCACTACGAGAATGCATGGCAGATCGATCTGTAGATCGATCTTGCCTCAAACAAAGAGATTGGAAGATCGATCTGCCTATTCGACAGATCGATCTCCCCTAACATTTTCAAATTGAGAGATTGATCTGCTCATATATGAGATCGATCTCCTTGTGTTATTTTACTTTGATCTTGCAGGATTTATAACTAAGAGATCGATCTGGTCAAGATGGCAGATCGATCTGACATTCTACTGCAGGTACCCAACGACTAGTTCTGCAAAAATCTCAACGGGAAAAATAGCATTTAATGCTCCAACTACCAATCCTTCAGTATTTAACCAAGCATTGAAGACAATGAGAAGAGAGACACTATTGCTGCACATTTCTTACATTCTCAAGAGTTTAATACTTTCATTCCTTGTGTCTTCATTCCTTATTTATTGAGTTTGTTGTATAAGCTTAAGTGCAAAAGCTGTAATTGTCTTACCCACATTAAAAGTTTGATTTTGTATTCATCCTTACCTTAAGAGAGAAGAGGATTGTTCCTCAGTGAGATAAAAATTGTAAAAGGGTGAATACATCTTTGTATTGCAAAGGGTAGAGAGGTTATTCCTTAACCTGAAAAGGAACATTGTAACTTCTGTTGAAGGAGAGAAAGAAAGCACTTGACAAGAAGGTCAAGGAGAGAGGACGTAGGCAAGAGATTGGCCGAACCTCTATAAACGATTGTGTTTGTTTCTCTCTTCCCTATCTTGCATTAAATTGTTTAATTTCATTGTATTGCTCATTATCATTTGCTGATTAAATTAGGATTAATTTAAAATTTGCCATTAACGTTAGAAAACCGATTCACCCCCTCTCGGTAGAGCCAACAGTAGTCGCATTAGTAACCATTGTAGACATGATTTGCAAAGGAGGAAGAGTAGACACCGATTGTTCTGTTGGTGTTTGTGGAGCAGACTTTCTTCCTACCACAAGGTCCATCGAGATGACAGGTTGATGAGCACTACTGTTGGTTGATCCAACTAAATCTTAACCTTGCGTAGCAAGATATCGTACCCTAGCACGAGTCGGTGGTCTAGTGTAGCCAGGTTGCACAGTTGCGGCATAATTGAACTTGTGACTTGGTGCAGCGATTTTTGGAGCCATAGATCTGAATGACTGATCGATCTTGATTGCTAACGGAGAACAAGAAGAGAGGCAGAGAGGTCCCACAGGGTGTACCAAAAATTTGTATACACAAATTTCGGGTCTAAGAATTTTAGAACACGAATTGGTGATGAAAATTTAATTTTTACTTATACGTGAATGTATGGGTATAAGTCTCTGTATTGAACTCTACATAAGAGAATGATCATCTGATTTGATCTCCTAAAGTAAATTTGTTGGGGGCGTGACGCTTAATCCCAACGAAATTGGAATGAGTGATTGTTGAGAGAAAAGGCTAAAGGTTTGTTGTTCCTCTTGAGTTTGTAGCGGAGCGGCTAATCGTTGAGAGAACGGTCTGTGGTTTCTCGTGGATTTGTAGCGGCGCGACTGATAGTTGAGAGAACGGTCTGTGACTTGTTGTCCTCTCATGGATTTATGACGTCTTTGTTGAAGAGAAGACTTGATTGAAGAGAAGGCTTGATCGGAGAACGACCGATATTCTACAAGCTTCCAATTCTCTGAGGAGGCTAAGACTTCTCTTCTCTGAGTGCTCTGCTCTTCTTCTGTGTGTGTCTTCCCTTGGAGGAGCTCTCTATTTATAATGCTTGGTGATAGAGAGTTCAAAAGGGACTCAATCACTCTAGGATTTATCTTTGATTAATTTAATTTAATTAGAGATAATATAAATGGTTAATAATTTTTATTTATAACCAATTTATTAGGAATTATTAATTAATTAAATATTTAATTTATTTAATTAATAATATTAATTAATTTTTATTTTTTTAATGCCTATAGTTGGTATGGATTAGGAGTAAGCTTTGGTATTTTCCATAATAAATTGTATAGTTACAACTTTAATGAAAACAATTCACACTACATTAATCATTAATAAATTATTGGTTACTATTTTATATTAAAAATTAATTTATTTTTAAAATTTAAAATTAAATGACTCCATTTAAGTTGAAAACTCTATTTTTAGATGTAAATACCCTAGATTTTGTGTACTTGGAAGAATTTATTTAATCAAATATTTTAGTCCTAAAGATGGAATAACTGGGGTTGTATTTAAATTTATATATACATACATATATAAATACATTTGTGTACCAATATACAATTATACACACACACACATATATATATACACAAACCAATGCATAAATGTGTATATATATATATATATATATATATATATATATATATATATATATATAAATGGATACATGAACCTACATGTACAACCATTAATCGAGAAGCAAGCCTTGTGACCATAGAGTAAGGTGATGGCCTTGGCAGGGAGGAATAAATAAATATACATATACCGTGTGGGAGGACAGCAACCTGACTTAAGGATGGCCAAAACTGAAAACAAGACTGGAAACGGGATCATGGCAGTAAGTAGAAGCACCCCACCCCCTGCAGCACCGAACCCCTCTGCTCACCCATGACAACCTGAACCCACGCCACCCACTACACATGCCACACCCCTCTGCACATGCACCCTGCACCCCTCCACGCCTCCTGCCAACCTACTTCCATTCCATCTTCACGTCATTAGTCGATTTGCCATACCTCTATCCTGTGTCTACTAGGAAGCTGAAATAAAAGGAATAAGAAAGAGGGATGGGTTCGCTGAAGAGCGAAATAGAAAATAGAAAGAAACATAGCAGTAAGAAACTGCACACTTCTTGCAAACAGCAATTGGAAAACTGCTGCAACCTCCTTCGCAACAAGCTGCTGGCAGCTTCTCTTTGTAAGAACCGGGACAGAAAGGCGAGATGGTGACAGATAGATGTAGCACAAGGAGGTTGGAACCAAGGATCGAAGTAGGGACTGAGAGAGGAAGGAAGTCTGTAGTGTGATACCCTATAGCCGAGAACCGAGGGAGACAGAGAAAGAAAATGATGGGTGGTTTACTGGGAAATGAAACAGAAGGGATCGAAGATTTGGTGAAGAAGTTGGCTAAGAGTTGAGACTAGAACAGAAGTATATAAGGGAAAGAAACTGTGCAGAAGAAAATAGGGGTGAAAAAGGGATCGGGGAGGAAGTGCTGGGACAGTGGCTGCAGGAGATGAACCGGGAATGATAGCAGGCTGGAGGAGGAAGGAGAAAGTGGTTGGAACGTGGGTGATGGATTATGCAACAGTGCCAAGAGGAAGCATGGCGCCTCCTTTGTTAAATCGAAAACTGAAGCTGTCGTGAACGATGGAACCGTGACAAAGGGAGTTCGGTCACGACCATCATCTGTCTTCTCCGGATTGTGAGGGTGTGACGAGAACTGAAGAGGCAAGGACAGTGTGAGTGATCATCAACTCTTGCCCAGTCTTCACATGATAGAAGGCAACAGAAAAAGAGACAGAATTGTGGCCTGGAATCAGAGACACTGAAGATGGAAAAAAACTATGAGGATGATGTTGATGGCGAATAAAACAGGCGGTGTAGGGTGGCAGAAACGGGAAGGATTTAGTGGAGAGAGGTGAGACGGGAGGCGTCAGATGGAGGAGTAAGAAAAACGAAGTGATGGCAGCGACGGTGAACAGTGGCCAGACTGAAACCAAAGAAGAAAGAAAAGAAAAGGAAGAAAGGAAAGAGACGTGGGAAAGAGAAACAAATTCAAAAAAAAAAAGAAGAAGAAGAAGAAGGAATGTATATTTATTTATATATATATATATATTATTACTATGTATATATATAAATAAATAATAAAATTTAAGATAGATCAGAGTATACAAGGAATTTGGGTAATTCGAGTGATAGATTACTCGAAAAAATATTATTAGAAATACTGCTACGAAATTACAGAGAAATAAATCGATTGGGGTGAATTCGCTGGCTCGCAATGTTGAGGCAATCGAGGACTATGAATAGACACCGTGGTAAGAAAAATTCTCTTTGCTACTAGAGATAAATATGCGTAATTTTTATGTATTTGTAGATATAAAATTCTTAGGCTAAATTTCGCAGTTTGAAATTACCGAAAAATCTAGGTCGAATTTTATGACTCTGAAAATTAGAGATTTTAGCCTAGTGGAACAACCTAATTTTACTGATCAAATTTAAATGGTTTGCAGAGATTCTGATGTGGCTTGAATTCTGTTTAAAAATAAAAAATCCTGAATTTTAAATTTCCACAGACTGTTTTCTTGGATTTGATCCGAAAAGGGGCTGGTCAGCCTGTTTTGAACGGTTTCATGAAATAATCGAATTTATTTATGATTTGAGGTGAAATGATTTGTTTATAAAGCTATTCTGATGATATGTGCTTAAGCATGTACTGATTGTGTCGTACGGTCAGTCTTGCACTGATTTTGAGACAAAAGCGTTGGTGAGATCATGCTGCATTTCTATCTGTTTTTGTATCTGATTCTGTATTTGTGGTCCACGAGTACGATGTACCGTGCTTCTGATTTTGTTTCTGGTCTTCGGACATTTTGATCTATGAGCCGTATGGGTAGCTGACCATTCCCACGGCGATTGACATCCCGGCACACCTGGCCTGTGAATTGCCCGGAGTCACCGACATTGGCTAATAGTCATTTTTGATATCTGATATAGCATGTATGCCCTGTCTTGTCTATTTGAAATATTTTTATGAAATTGTCTGCTTGAACTGAGATATCTGAAAATCTGTTTGTTTTGCTACAGAAAAACTCTGAACTTTCTGGATTTACCACAATTGCTATATTTACTACCGATACATATTCTTTTTCTGAAAATCTATTCTTGGTATTTGTGCTTTTGCCGTACTATTTACGTATTCTGTGAAAATGTTCTGGATTTGACAAATACATATATATATATCTTAGGTAGTATATTTATCTACCTGCTGTGGGGTTTTTCTTACTGAGCATGTTGAGCTCACCCCCTTACTTTCTTCCACAGAGCCCCACTGTAGTTTGGATCTGTAAGCCCGTAAATTTCTATGTATTTTGTATGATTCCATGATGTACAGACAAGTTACATAATACATGAATCATAAGGATTGGACATTTTTAAGCTCTAAGTGTGTATGGAATGCAAAATGAGTATTGAAGCAATTTAAATGTGAACTTATCCTTGAAAATCTGGTAAAATTGCAGCTGAAATGCTGCAGAGCAAGGGGAGATTGATCTTAGTGTAAGGGGAGATCGATCTCATTATGCTCGAAATGCAGAACCAAAGCATTCTGTGAAAGGGAGATCGATCCCTCATTCAAGCAGATCGATTTCGGAAGGATTCTGGCTAGAAAAGATCGATCTCTTTTCAAAGCCAGATTGATCTCTAAAGCCTTCTACCTGGCAAGGATCGATCTTATCCCATGAGCAGATCGATCCCTTCCTAAGAGGCAGATCGATCCCCCAGCCTGCATGTCGAATTCTGAAGGAGTTCAAACAAGGACAGATCAATCTCTCACCCTTGGAGATCGATCTCATGAGGCAAATTCTATAAAAAGCCTGACATTCGAGCCTTCTTCCCCTGAATATCAAAACCTTTCCATTTTAAACAAAGTAACCTAGCTTTGTCTCTCTAAATTATCACTACTTTCTAAATAGATTTGAGAGAGATTTATTTCAGCAAAGTTGTTCCTAGTAAGGAAGAGAACAACATAGTCAAAGATTGAAAGTTGAAACTTTGGATTGAAGGAGAAAAAGGGATTCCCCCAAAATTTAGCAAAAAGGAGAAAAGTCAAGCTAGGTAAGATTTCAATACACCAACTTCAAGTATGCTAAGCTAGACAATTTTATGAGTTGATAGGTGTATGTATTGTTGGCTGAAACATTCATGAACATGCTTAATCCTCCATGACCTAAAATGAGCTTAGTGAGAGAAAGTTGATATGACATGGAGTTAATGATAATTTAAGCATGAATTGATGTTATCAAGCATGTATAGATGATTCTAAGATAGTTTTGTGAAATCTAAATGTTGAAATTGATGACGATTGAAAATAAGCATAAGAGGTGCATGATGAAATGCCTTAGTGATGGAAATGATGAACTTAAGGCATTGTGAAATTAATGTTTGTTCAATACGAATCAGTAGACTGATGAGTCTAATATATTCTCGAGAAATGAATAGTATAATCAAAATGGACTTAAGGGAGAATAATGTCCAATAAGATGTAACGAGGCCAAATGAGATGTAATGGCCTAATGCATTGATTTGAGTTTAATACAAGTGAGAATTTAGTATATGAGATTATACTGACGTGAAAAGTAACTCCTTGCAGCTCCGGGAGATATAATTAGAGCCGATTAAATCAGATCATGAGAAGTGGAAAGCAAAGGAAAGTGATTCGAGCGTGATTTAAGGTAAAGGATTTATGCAAGCTATTAGAGATAGCTATACGTATGTTTCTTACCTTTTGTGTGCAAGTTAATACTATAGAGTATTTAGATATTGAAATATCTACGTGAATAGATGCTTTGTGAAAAGATGTTTTGTAATTGTTTTGAGAAAGAGTAATAATAGACTGGCTCCCGATTTAACGATTATTATAAAACTGCTTGTTTTATTAAATGAAAAGCGTGTAACGAGTGATTGAAGGAAAATTGCCCTCTCACTCATACTTTGTGATTTACCGATGTGAACTCGATCAGGGATGTCACGACCCTCTTTACTAGTCCGTAACCTTTACCTTACCACGTACAGTTGGGCTGTGAGTCAACATCCAATACATTTCTCATCCATTTATAGTTTAATCAATTAAATTGAAAGAAGTAGAATAGAAACTGGACTTTTATATATAAGTACAGAAGCTTTTACATCAGTTTTTATTATATACATCCCCCAAAATACTAAATACAAACATTACTGTGCATTAATTTACAGGATAAAAAATTTCTTTAATCACAATGTATACCTTTCAGTACTGCTGGATGACTAGAGAAAACACAATAGCAGGGACGACGAAAATGTACTCACTATTGTGTAGTATCTGTGGAGGAGGAAATAAGGGGGTGAGCATAACACGCTCAATAAGGAAAATATGAAAACAGGTAGATAACTACACTATCTACATGCTAAAATACATATATATTCATTTTCCTTATAAAAGAATATGCTTGTTTCTTTAAAACAACTTCCATTAATGCGAAACCATTAATTTGCTAGATGAGTATATGCATATTCACACAGTAGCACATAACTTCACATAGCATAATCTATTCACACAGTTCATATATAGAAAATGCTTTATACTTTGTAAATCAATACATGTTGAGACATAAATCATGGGTTAACATATACCCAGACACACAGCAAGGGAAACATCTATCACTTCACACAGTAGTGACAATGTCGTATCACTCAGATACATAAAAGACTTATGGCCATAGTCAGATTCCAGGCAACACTGATCAGGTGCGTGGGAACCCTAAGCTTAGGGAGACGGATCAACCATCCCTTCAGCTCATACTCAAATCACGGCACTTCGTACCCCATGGCTAACGCTCACAGTACATCGTGCTCCCGTGGATCCTTATCACCCATTTTCGTTGTCTCAAAATCTCGTGCGAGCAGGTCAGTGTCAGACACACAGCAGTACATGATGGCTCTAGTATGGTTTATACTCATTTCATCATATTCACAAACCACGTGTGAGCAGGTCAATGTAAGACACACAACAATACATGACGGCTCTAACACGGTTTTACTCAACACACAGCACTATCATGAAAAGCTCGTGCGAGCAACTCAGCATAAGACACATAGCATACCTGAGGTATCGAGCACGGTATAATAGGAATTCACATGCGAGCATAGTCAGAGCAAGAAACATAGCAATACTCAAGGCTCTAGCATGATTCTCAAAATCTAGTGCGAGCATCTCGAGTGGAGCACACAGCATCACCCGAGGCATCGAGCACTCTTTCATTTTCTCAAAATCCCTTTGAAAATAACGTGTGAGCAGGGCTGGTCAATCTACCGTTACCTCTCATGCTCTAGCACAGGTTCACACAAAAAAGAAATAGAAAGGGTTCCATGTATAGTCAAAACTGAGAATGGGTTCCATGTATAGTCAAATCTCCCTTCAATCACTCTCTAAAAGCATTTCATGCAATTTATCAAAACTGAGAGCCCATCTATTGTTATTCTTTCTTTAAAATGTTTGTAAAACCTCTTTACACAACATTAACACAGAAGTAATGTAAATCATATTATAGACTTATTCTCATACGTAGTGTTCACCTAGATATACAAATATCTATATATGCATCGCATACATTCGCACACAGCGGTGATAAAACATACATATAGCCATCTCTATAGCTCGCATAAGTCCATTACCTCGAATCATGCCTGAATCGCTTTCCTTCGATCCTCCCTTCTCGTGATCCGCTCTATCGATTCTTGTGATTTCTTCCAGAGCTGTAATTGTGTATTACACACATCAGTATATTGTCATATACTTCATTTCACTTACATGATATTCAAATCAATGCATTTGGCCATTTATACCATTATTGGACTTTATTCTTCCTTAAGTCCATTTCAATCGTTTATTTATTTCTCGGGAATCCATTAGACTCCTCAAGTCCATTGATTCCATATTGAACCGACATTTAGCTCCCCATGCCATTAGTTCATCATTTTCATTTCTTTGAGGCATTTCATCAAACACCACATATACTCCCATTTCAACCTTTATCCATTCTAACTTATGGATTTCACCAAACCATTTTACAAGTATCAATACATGCTTAATAACATCTATCCATGCTTAAATCATCCTCAAATCCATGCCTACTCAACAAATCCCCATTTTGGCACATTTAACCATTTTATAGGTCATGGAGAGTTTAACATGTTCTAAGATGTTTCAATCATAAATCTATATACCAATCTACTCACACAAGTATATAGATTAACATATATGAGATTGGAGTATTGAAATCTTACCAATCTCAACTTTTCTCCACTTTGCACAATTTGGGGGAAAACTCATTTTCTCCTTCAATGGCTCAACTCAACCTCTAGTTTCCAACTATGTTGTTCTTCTCCTCTATAGGGACAACTTCACTCAAATGAGTTTCTCTCAAATCTCTATGGAAAGTGTTGAGAATCTTTAGAGAAGTTTTAGCTTACTTTGATTCAAAAATAGAAGAGTTTATGTTTTCTCCCGAAATCTGCAGTTTAGCAGCTCTGTTTATATAGAAATTGCCTTGATGAGATCGATCTGCCTCGGTTAAAGATCGATCTTCACCTATTTTTAGCATTTTAGAATGCAAATTTAAGCCTATGAGATTGATCTGTCGAAGCATGAGATCGATATGCTCTAAGGGATGTGATCGATCTTTTCCAGGCAGAGAGCTAAACAGATCGATCTGGCACAAGGATGGGATCGATCTGCTTTTAGCCAAGAGCTAAGGAAATCGATCTGTTTAAGGTAAGATCGATCCCCTCTTCATAGGGGATCGATCTGTTTTCTTTCCAGATCGATCTCCCCTTGCAGAATGCCTCTTTTTCTCTTTATTTTGGGCAATGAGATCGATCTCCCTTGCATTGAGATCGATCTCCTCTTGTTCTGTAGCACACTTAGCTGCATTTTCCCCAAAATTTTAAAGCTTTACTTCCATTCAATTTGCTGCACTACTCATTTTGAGTTCCAATCATATTCATCACTTATAAAAGCCCATTTCTTCATATTCATACATAATGAAACTTGTGAGTACATTCCCAAACTCTTATTACAAGTGTGTACATTAAATTTATGGACTTTACATCCCTTATGAATCACATTACAAGTAAATATGTATTACTTATGAATTCATAAGGTTACAACAAAAAATACGGGCCTTACAAGGGATACCGTTTTCACCTGAATGGAGTCATCTATCAAATTTCTATGTGAACTTGTGATAGAGCCAACGCGATAATCGTAGACTTGCCTGCTATGCTCGTACATCATTTTAAAAGGATTTTAAGAAAGTAAACGGTGCTAGAGCTATGTGTAAGCTGTGTGATACACTAGAGAGCTCGCACTAGATTTTGAAAATCATGCTAGAGCCATAGAGTACTGCTAAGTGATCTTACTCTAACTATGTTCACATGTAACTTCATTGACTTAAAGTGATTTTAAGTGAAAACAGTGTTAGAGGCCTTTGGTATTGCTATGTGATCCTATGCTGAGTTGCTCAGATGAGGTTTTATGAGTTTTACTATGTGATGAGACAAAATCGTGCTAGAGGCCTCAGGTATTGCTATGTGATCCTACTCTGAGTTGTTCGCATGTGGTTTCTATGACTTTTTTTTTGCTGTGTTATGAGTAAAATCGTGTTGGAGTCATCGTGTATTGCTAAGTCATCTTGTACAGACCTGCTTGCACGAGATTTTGAGACAATGGAAATGGGTGATAGAGGATCCACGGGAGCATGCTGTACTGTGAGCGTTAGCCACGAAGTACGATGTGCCGTGATATCTTAGTGATTCTTAGTGAGCTGAAGGGATGGTTGATTCGCGTCCCCAAGCATAGGATTCCCACACACCTGATAACTGATTGCTTGGAATTCAGACTATGGCCATAAGTCCTTTTTCTATGTGAAATGACATTATGTCCCTATTGTGTGATGTGACATATGTCCCCCTGCTGTGTGATACTGGGTAATATGATATCCCATACTATGTCTCATGTATATTAATTTCTTAAGTGCAAAGTAATTTCTAAGTGTGTATTGTGTGATTTTGAAGATGAGCCGTGTGAATAGAGTATGTTACTGTATGATTTTATAACGATTATGCATATACCTATCTAGCGAATTAATGGTTTCGCATCGATGGAAGTTATTTTAAAAGAATTCATATGTTTTATAAGGAAAATAAACGTATGTATTTTAAGCATGTAGATAGTGTAGTTATCTATTTGCTTTCATATTTTCCTTACTGAGCGTGTTAGCTCACCCTCTTTTTTCCTTCCTCTACAGATTCTACGCAGTAGTGAGTATACTGCAGTTGCTCCTGCTACCGTGTTCTCCAGTTCTCCAGCAGTGCAAAGATATACACTTATGAGAAAATTTTGTATCCTGTAAAATAGTGCACAATAAAGCTATCTTTTGTATTCAAGGGATGTATATAATAGAAACTGATGTAAACGCTTCCTTATATATATATATATAAGTACAGTTTCTATTTCATTAAATGAATTTAAATTATAAAATGGATGAGATGTGGATATGGATGTTGACTCATAGCCCAACTATTAGTAGTAAGGTAAGTCATGGGAAGATGGTCGTGACAGAGGTGGTATCAGAGCAAAGTCGGTCAGATGTGGGTCAGTATCTATAGTTAAAAAATTATACATCCCGAAAGTACTGTGGATTATTTGGATACAATTGTGTATACCGAGCTAGATTTAGATTGAGACACTTGTTATTGAGTATGCAGGATGTCGGATAGAAGACGTACTCGTAGGGGAGAGAGCTCGCACTCTCAAGGGCGTAGAGATGAGCCCGAGAGGCGCAGTGTGTCTAGTTCTAGGAGAGATCCACACGATCTTAGTGATACCGTTGAGGCACGTATAATGTAATTACAGCGTAGTGTAGACACTGTCATGGAGATGTTTACACAAACAATGGCCAGATTTGAGGGTAGATAGGAGAACCCTACTGGTCAGGCTGCTGCACTTGAGAAACATGAGCCTGCACGACTTGGACCGAGACCTCAGGCTGCAAAAGTAGAGATTTCTGTACCCCCCAGTTCAGTATATTCCCCCACCACTTCAGGATCCTATAGCTCCACAACAGGTTGGTGGTGAAAGAGTTTATAAGTGTGATCTGAACAGATTGAGAGAGTTTCGAAAGTTTGGACCACTTTTATTTAGTGGGGTGAAGAACCCAGTGTTAGCGGAGTATTGGATTCATAGCATGGAGAAGCTTTACAAATTTTTCCATTACTCTGTCACAGAGAAGGTCACCTTTACGGCTTATGTATTAGAGGGTGAGGCTGAACATTGGTGGATGGCCACATAGCCAATGTTGAGTGCACGACACCCAGTTGTGACTTGGGACATATTTCTAGATGCCTTTAGGAGGCAATGCATTCCAGCCATTGCACAAAGGAAGATGCAGATAGAATTCATGACTCTGACTCAGGGGACCTGGATAGTTGATGAGTATGAGTCTGGATTTACATCCCTTGGCAGATATGACATAGTTACTATGAACCTTGAGGACAGAAAGGTTCAAAAATTTATTGAGGGGTTTAGACAATTGATTAGAGCTCGATTAGCCCTACTGGACATTACCACTTATGACGAGGCAGTATGTAGAGCTCAGCTATATGAGCAGGATTATGAGTTGCATGCCTCAGAGTTAGGCAGGAGTGGTAAAGGCAGAGACAAAGACTAAAAGAGGTCAGTTGATGATAGAGGATTCAGAAAGGCCCGAAGATTATTTGGTAAAGGGCCAAAGTTTAGGGAGGTACGAGAGAGGCCTACGAAACCTCCAGCTTATCCAGCTTTACCTCCAGCATCGAGAGACATAGTTATTGGCTGACCCCGACCTACCACCGAGCAGTGTAAAATGTATAATAGATATCACGAGAATAGGCCTTGCCATTTATTGACGAGAGTATGTTATAGATACGGCAAACCAAGGCATATAGCACGTGATTGCCCAGAGTTGATTGATATAGCTCCACAGAAGGGCAAAGATCCAGACAAGGCCACAGTTGAGGAGAAAAGGAAGTAAGCTGTTGGTCGAGGGCGAGTGTTTGCATTGGACCAGGAATCTGCAGAAGCTTCCACATATGTGATTAAAGGTACCATCCTAGTCTTTGATTTTGAAGCATTAGCATTGATTGATCCTGGTGCCACACATTCATTTATATCGCCTTCATTTGTATGTAAATTGTTTGAACATGTAAACCTTGTACCTTTAGGTTGGATGTTGCTTATAAGCACTCCAGTGAGAGATAACATAGTGACTGAGTATGTATGTAATGGTTGTAAGTTAAAAGTAAGGGAAAAAGATATGTCGGTCGATCTCATCCTATTAAATATGAAGGATTTTGATGTAATATTAGGAATGGATTGGTTGGCTGCAAACCATGCTGTTTTAGATTGTTATGCTAAGACAGTAATTTTTTTCACCTCGAAAAGTATGTTGTAAGATTTGAAAAGTAATGGAAGCAGTAGTCAATTATTTCTAAGGATGGAAGCTTTTGCTAACAAATTTAATAATAAATGTTGAAGGTTTTATCGCATATGTGGTTGATTTGGATATGACGTACCCAGATTTAGCTGACATCCCAGTGGTTAGAGAATTCCTTGATGTCTTTCTGGATGAATTACCAGGGTTGCCACCAGACAGAGAAATGGAGTTTTGTATTGATTTGGTGCCTGGTACTGAACCAATATCCAAACCACCGTATAGAATGGCTCCGATTGAATTGGAAGAGCTAAAGAAGAAATTGCAAGAGTTGTTAGATAAAGGGTTTATCAGACCGAGTGTGTCACCTTGGGGAGCACCGGTTCTGTTTGTGAAGAAGAAAGATGGGAGTCTCTGATTGTGCATAGACTATCGGTTGTTGAACAAGGCTACCATCAAGAATAAATATCCCCTTCCACGGATTGATGATCTGTTCGATCAGTTGTAGGGAGTACAAATCTTTTTGAAGATTAATTTGAGGTCTGGGTATCATCAGTTGAGGATTCGAAGTGGAGATGTGCCTAAAACAACGTTTCAGACTTGTTATGGCCATTATAAATTTCTAGTTATGCCATTTGGGTTGACAAATGTTCCTGCAGCGTTTATGACATTAATAAAGGATGTATTTAAGCCATACCTGGATAGCTTTGTGATTATCTTTATAGATGAAATATTGGTGTACTCGACGTCCAGAGAAGAGCATGAGCAGCACTTGAGGACAGTGTTACAGACCCTCCGAGATCAGGAGTTGTATGCTAAACTCAACAAGTCTGATTTCTGGCTGAATGAGATATCGTTTTTGGGTCATGTCGAGAGACGGTGTATCAGTAGATCCATCTAAGATAGAGGCTGTGGTACAATGGGAGAGACCCAAGACGGTTATAGAGATCCGCAGTTTTCTAGGTTTGTCAGGTTATTATTGATGATATGTGGAGGGATTCTCTAAACTGATTGCTCGGTTGACACGTCTCACTAAAAAGAATGTGGCATTTGAGTGGGACGGTAAATGTGAAAATATTTTTCATGAATTGAAGCATAGACTAACCACCGCACCTATTCTAACCATACCCACCAACTCAGGAGGTTACTCAGTGTATACAAATGCCTCAGGACATGGACTGGGCTATGTGTTGATGCAGGACATGAATGTAGTAGCCTATGGATCCAAACAGCTTAAGGACCATGAGAGGAACTATCTGACCCATGATTTAGAGTTGGCAGTTGTGGTATTTGCATTGAAAATATGACGCCAATACTTGTACGGTGAGAAATTTCAGGTGTTTACAGATTATAAGAGCCTCAGATAGCTGTTTTCACAGAAAGAGTTGAATATAAGGTAGGGAGGGTGGATAGAGCTTCTGAAGGATTATGATTGTGAGATATTGTACCATCCGAGAAATGCTAATGTTATGGTTGATGCCTTGAGTAAAAAGAGCATCAGATTGGTATCGTACATGATGGTCAAGGAACATGAGCTGCTCGAGTAGTTTGCTCACCTCGGTTTGGATATAGACCCTCTTGATGTTGACAATGTCTGTGTGATAGCTGGCTTGCAAGTGAAACTAGATTTGATTGATCGGCTATGACAGGCTTAGCATGCCGATCTGCTGTGTGATGATCATGTAAGTCAGATTCAGAGGGGTGATGTGGCCGATTTCTGAGTGAGTGATGATGACCTACTGAGGTTTAGGGGAAGGATTTGCACTCTCGATGACCCAGAGTTAAAGAAAGTGATTTTGACAGAAGCTCATTCATCAAGATATATATTACATCCGGGGAGTAACAAGATGTATCAGAATCTTCGGAGAGTGTATTGGTGGTCAGGGATGAAAAAAGATATTGCAAAATTTGTGGTAAAGTGTCTTGTATGTCAGCAAGTGAAGGTAGAACATTAGAAGCCTACAGGGTTATTGCAACCTCTACCTATACCGATGTGGAAATGAGAGCATGTCACCATGGATTTCATCATGGGATTACCGAGAACTAAGAGGAATCATGATGCTATCTTGGTAGTGGTAGACAGATTAATGAAATTCACCCACTTTTGAGCAATGAAGTCCACAGATACTCTGAGTACTTAGGCGGAGTTGTACGTACGGGAGATAGTAAGGTTACATGGTGTTCCGGTGAGCATCGTATCAGATAGGGATTCCCGCTTCACTTCCCACTTCTGGGAACACTTTCAAAAAGCTGTGGGAACCCAATTGAGTTTCAATACCGCTTTCCATCCTTAGACTGATGGTCAATCAAAAAGCACCATTCAGACGTTAGAAGATATGTTGAGAGCGAGTGTTATGGATTTTAAAGGCTCCTGAGATGATCACCTACCATTAGTCGAATTTGTTTACAACAACAGTTATCACTCGAGCATCGGGATGGCACCGTATGAGGCATTGTATGGTAGATGGTGTCGTTTTCCTATTGGTTGGGAAGAAGTGGGTGATAAGAAAATTTTTGCTCCTAATTTAGTACAGCAAGTCTCTGAGGTTGTTCAGCTGATATGTGAGAGATTGAGACAACTCAAAGTAGACAGAAGAGTTATGCTGACATGAGACAAAGGCCACTAGAGTTCACTATGGGTGACTTTGTATTTTTGTGAGTTTTTCCCTCGAAATGGATTATAAGGTTTGGTAAGAAGGGTAAGTTGAGCCCTCAGTATATCAAGCCATTTGAGATACTAGAGCGAGTGGGAGATAAGGCATATAGGCTAGCGTTGCCACCGAAGCTAGTAGACATTCATAATGTCTTCCACATATTGATGCTTTGGAAGTACCATCCAGATCCGACTCATGTGATTCTGTATGAGCCATTGGAGCTCAAGGATAATCTATCGTATGTAGAAAGATCGATTCAGATACTGGATAGGAAGGAAAAAGTGTTACTAAATAAGACGATTCTGCTTGTTAAGGTTCTCTGGCAGCATCACAATTCAGAAGAGGCTACTTGGGAGTTAGAGAACCTGATGCGGGAAAAGTACCCCCGACTTTTTGAGGAATGACTTGGTTCTAATTTGGAGGACCAAATTTCTTGAATGAGGGGAGGAATGTAAGGCCCGTAAATTTTTATGTATTCTTTATGATTCCATGATGTACAGACAAGTTACACAATATATGAATCATAAGGATTTGACATTTTTAAGCTCTAAGTGTGTATGAAATGCAAAATGAGTATTGAAGCAATTTAAATGTGAACTTATCCTTGAAAATCCGGTAAAATTGTAGCTGAAATGCTGCAGAGAAAGGGAGGATCGATCTTAGTGTAAAGGGAGATTGATCTCATTATGCTCAAAATGCTGAAGCAAAGCATTCTCTGAAAGGGAGATCGATCCCTCATTCAAGCAAATCGATCTCGGAAGGATTTTGGCTAGCAAAGATCGATCACTTTTCAAAGTCAACTCGATCTCTAAAGCCTTCTGCCTGGCAATGATCAATCTTATCCCATGAGCAGATCGATCCATTCCTAAGAGGCAAATCGATCCCCCAGCCAGCATGTCAAATTCTGAAGGAGTTTAAACAAGGGTAGATCTGTCACGCCCTCCTCTCACACGCGACCTACCACAATCACAACAATTTTTTTACAATTCACTCACCTCTTCTTTTGTCATCACTCCACACCAAATAGTTGGACTGTGATTCGATATTAGTCATCCATTCATATTCATTTACAATATACATAGAATTTAATATTCCTTTCCATAACATAAATTCTTACACATTAATACACTTATTATATAGTCAGGGATGTATATATACAATAAGTGTATTAATGTGTAAGAATATATGTTATGGAAAAGAATATTAAATTCTATGTATATTGTGAATGAATATGAATGGATGACTAATATCGAATCATAACCCAACTATTTGGTGTGGAGTGATGACAGAAGAAGAGGTGAGTGAATTGCGAAAAATTTATGGTGATTGTGGTAGGTCGTGTGTGAGAGGAGGGCGTGACAGAATGGTATCAAAGCGGAGTTGGTCTGATGTGAATCGATATTAGTAAGTAGGAAAGTGTACATCCTCATAGTAATGTGCTTTGTTCAGTTACAACTGTGTATACGAGATGGAAATTAGACTAATTAATGGTTATAAATGCAGGGAATTAGCTACAATGGTTAATACTCATCGTGGTAGAGGGGATAGAGGTAAGGCTCGAGGCTGTAGAGGTAGGCCAGAGACCTGAGATGACGAGACTACAGGTTCTACAGAGGTACCAAAGAGTACCGAGGCACATTTTGAGAGATTAGAACGTCGTCTTGAGACTATAGTGGAGTTACTGGCACAGACTATGCCAGGAGGACAAGGACAGGATGCAGAGACTGCACCGGGAGAGGCAGCTGCACCTAATACACCTACACCCCTACCAGTTCAGGATACGCCGTCTCATGTTGCTCCACGACAGAGCGATAATGTTTTGGGGTATGGTTGTGATCTTGATAGACTCTGGCAATTCCAAAAACTTGGACCTCCAACTTTTCGTAGGATTAAGGACCCAGTGTTGGCAGAGGAGTGGGTAGGAGAAATGGAGAAGTTATACGGATTCTTTGAGTGTACGACTTCAGAGGTGGTCGTATTTGTTATGTTCCTACTGAAGGGGACGTCAGAGCATTGGTGGAAGTCCACCCGACCCATATTGAGAGCCCGACATACAGAGATCAGTTGGGAGATATTTTTGGATGCCTTCAGGAGACAGTTTGTTCCAGATACGGCTCAGCGGAGACTGCAAGCTGAATTTTTATGGTTAAGCTAGAGGAGTCATTCAGTGGACGAGTACGAGACCAGATTCTTATCCCTGGGGAGGTATGACCCTGACACCATGAGTAGCAAGACTAGGAAGGTCCGCAGGTTTATCGATGGACTGAGACTAGTATTAAGGTCTAAATTGGTTCCATTTGACATCTCTACCTACGATGAGGTAGTGTGCAGGGCGCAACTCTGTGAACAAGATTATGAGAGGAATCTCTCAGAGTTCAAAACAGTTATAAAAGGTAGAGATAGAGACAAGAAGAGGCCAGTGAGTGACAATGCTCGAGGTTTTAGATCTCGAGGAGGGAAGAGACTCTTCGGTAAGAGACTAAAGATCGAAGAAGCACCGGAGAAGACTAGTAGATCTCTTGCATACCTGGCTATAGCTCAAGCTAGAGGAGTAGTGATTGGAGGATCGAGGCCTACCACCGAGCAGTGCAGTCGATGTTGTAAATTCCATGGAGGTAGACCTTATCCTGTTTCGATTGGTTTATACTTTAGATGCGGGAAGCCAGGACACATGACTAGAGTTTGCCAAGAGATTATTGACATTGCCCCACAGAAGGGTAAGGAGCTTAAGAGAGCTCCCGCTGATATGTCTGCTCCGAGGAAGAGAGCGACAATAGAGGAAAAAAGGGAAGCAAGTTATTGGACGAGGGCGAGTGCATGCCTTGGACCAGAGGATAGCCGATGCTTCGTCGGATGTGATTAAAGATAACATCCTGATATATGATTTAGAATCACATGTTTTAATTGATCTCGGTGCCACGCAGTCATTTGTATTGCCTTAATTTGCATGTAGGTTAGCAAAGTATGTAGAGCGTACACCTATGAGTAGGATGATGTTAATTTGTACGCCTATGGATAATAGTCAACTAGTAGTGTATGTGTTAAATGGTTGTAAATTAAGAGTAGGGGAAAAGGATATGACAGCCAATTTAATATTGTTAAGTATGAGTGATTTTGATGTAATCTTAGGAACGAATTGGTTATTATCAAACCATGCTGTTTTAGATTGTTATGCTAAGACAGTTATGTTTCGTAACCCTAAAAAATATGTTGTAAAGTTTGATGAAAAAAATAAAAGTAGTAGTTATGGTTACGATAAAAAAATGTACTATGCTGACTGAGAAATGAATATATTGAAGGTTTTATTGCGTACGTGGTTGATACGGATAAGGTACATCCGGAGTTGGCAGATATTCCTGTGGTTAGTGAATTCCCAGATGTCTTTCTGGATGAATTGTCAGGGTTGCCACCAGACAGAGAGATGAAATTTTGTATAAACCTGGTGCCTGGTACTGAACCTATATCGAAACCACCGTATCACATGGCCTTAGTTGAGCTGGAAGAGCTTAAGAGACAATTACAAGAGTTGTTGGATAGGGGTTTCATCAGACCGAGTGTTTCACCTTGGGGAGCACCGGTGTTGTTTGTAAGGAAGAATGATGGAAGCCTCCAATTGTATATAGATTACAGATTGTTGAATAAGGCAACCATCAAGAATAGATATCCCCTTCCACGCATTGATGATTTGTTGGATCAGCTCCAGGGAGCGCAGGTCTTTTCTAAGATTGATCTGAGGTTTGGGTATCATCAATTAAGAGTTCGGGGTAGAGACCTAGACAACATTTATGACCCGATATGGCCATTATGAGTTCTTGGTTATGCTATTCGGATTGACGAATGCTCCCGCAGCTTTCATGGCTTTGATGAATGATGTATTCAAGACATATTTGGATTAATTTGTCATCGTCTTCATAGATGATATTTTGGTATATTCGAAATCCGAGGAAGAGCATGAGAAACACCTCAAGATTGTATTGCAAACCCTACGAGAGCAGTTGTATGCTAAACTCAATAAGTATGATTTTTGGTTGTCACAGATCTTGTTTTTGGGACATGTTGTGTCGAAAGATGGTGTATCAGTAGATCTATCCAAGATTGAGGCTGTAGTTCAGTGGGAACAGCCGAGGACAGTCACCGAGATCAGGAGTTTCCTTGGTTTAGTAGGATACTATCGGAGATTCGTATAAGGATTTTTGAAGTTAGTTGCTCCATTGACATGTCTCTCTCAGAAGGGTGTAGCATTCGTGTGGAACGAGGGTTGTGAGAAGAGTTTTCAGGAGTTGAAGAGTCGATTGACCACCGCTCCGATTCTCACTATCCCTACCAGCTCAGGAGGATTTTCAGTATATACTGATACTTCGCATCAGGGACTGGGCTGTGTATTGATGTAGGATGGAAGGGTAGTTGCTTATGGATCTAAACAGCTGAAGGACTATGAGAAGAACTATCCGACCCACGATTTAGAGTTAGCAGCAACAATGTTTGCGTTGAAGGTATGACGCCACTACTTGTATGGCGAGAAGTTCCAGATTTTTACCAACCACAAGAGCCTCAAGTATCTGTTCTCGCAGAAAGAATTGAACATGAGACAGAGGAGATGGCTAGAGCTTCTAAAGGACTATGATTGTGAGATACTTTATCATCTAGGTAAGGCTAACGTTGTAGTTGACGCGTTGAGCAGGAAGAGCCTTGGGATGGTATCGTAGATGATATTCAGGGAACATGAACTGTTAGAGCAGTTTGCTAACCTCAATTTAGGAGTCGTGCCTTTTGACATGGATACGGACTGTAAGATTTTTAGTCTACGCTTGGAGTCGGATCTGTTAGACAGGATCAAACAGGCTCAGCAGACTGATCCGTATTGTATTGATGTGAGTGGTCAGATACAGAAGGGCACAGTGACTAATTATGAGATAAGTTCAGATGGACTTTTGAGGTTCAGAGGCAGATTGTGTGTTCTCAAGGACCCAGAGCTTAGGAGATTGATATTGATGGAAGCTCATTTGTCGAGGTACACGCTACATCCGGGGAGTAATAAGATGTATCAGAATCTCTGAAAGGTGTATTGGTGGTTTGGTATGAAGAGAGATGTGGCAGAATTTGTGGTAAGATGTCTCGTATATCAGCAAGTGAAGGTAGAGCATCAGAAACCTGCAGGGTTATTGCAACCTCTACCTATACCGACATGGAAATGAGAGCATATCACCATGGATTTCGTGATAGGTTTACTGAGGACCCGAAGGAATCACGATACTATATGGGTTATTGTTGATACACTGACGAAGTTAGCCCACTTTATAGCTATGAGAGCTACTGATACTCTAAGTTCATTAGCAGAGTTGTATGTATGCGAGGTAGTGAGATTACATGGTATTCTAATGAGCATTGTTTCGGACAGGGATTCCCGCTTCACTTCCCACTTTTGGAAACATTTTTAGGAAGCCATGGGAACCCAGTTGAGTTTAAGCACCGCTTTTCATCCTCAGACAAATGGTCAATCAGAGAGGACTATACAGACTCTAGAGGATATGTTAAGAGCGTGTGTACTGGATTTGAGAGGCTTCTGGGATGATCATTTGCCATTAGCCGAATTCACCTACAATAACAGTTATCATGCGAGTATCAGGATGGAACCATATAAGACTTTATATGGTTGTAGATGTTGTTCCCCCATCGGTTGGGAAGAAGTGGGTGACAGGAAAATATTTGCTCCTGACTTGGTTACACAAGCCTCTGAGGATGTCCGGTTAGTTGTTGATAGATTGAGGACAGCTCAGAGTAGATAGAAAAGTTATGCTGACAAGAGATGGAGACCACTTAAGTTCGCAGTTGGTGAGTCAGTATTTCTGAAGGTTTCTCCTTCCAAGGATATAGCGAGATTTGGGAAGAGAAGTAAGTTGAGTCCTCGCTACATTAGACCCTTTGAGATACTGGACAGAGTGGGAGATAAGGCATACAGATTGGCCTTGCCACCGGATTTATCGGGAGTACATAATGTCTTCCAGGTTTTGATGCTGAGGAAGTATCATCCGGATCCAAATCATGTGATTCAGTACGAACCATTGGAGCTTAAAGATGATTTGACTAATGTAGAGTGATCGATATAGATATTGGATAGAAAGGAGAAAGTCTTGAGGAATAAGACCATCGAGTTGTGAAGATTCTCTGGCAGCATCACACTTTAGAGGAAGCTACTTGGGAGCTAGAGAGTCTGATGCGAGAGAAATACCCCCAGTTGTTTGGAGAGTAACTTGGTTCTAATTTGGAGGACCAAATTCCTTAAAGTGGGGAGGATTGTAAGACCTAAAAATTTTACATGTAATCCTTATGACTTTGTAAATGTATAGATTCACATCAAAGGCATGAAAGTGGGAAAATGATGAGGAAATGGTGTTGGTATAAATTTGATGGTGGAATATGCATGCATGGAAGATTTTAAGCTAATCTTATGAAATGTATAAATTGGAAATAAGGTGAAATGAAGATAGATGTATGAAAAGTATGATATAACACCATAATGGGAGAAAGTGATGAGTTTGATGTATTGAATTAAGATTTGGCAAATGAAACAAGTATATTTTAGTACACTAACGTAAATAATTATAACATCTTTAAAAATCACAGTGAAAACTGATCGGACTGCAATAGTGAGCAACACCGAGGAAGAGAGGTCACGTGACGTGATCCGAGGTAAGAGAATTTCGTGAGTAGCTAGAGATAGCTACACGTATTTCGAATTAGAATTTTGATATTATATTCTATATGAATTCTCGTGAATAGGCATGTTGTTGTGATAGGGACCAATGAGGATAAGTGTGTTTTATCCAAAAATAGGGTGAAAATACCTTAGAAGCATGTTGTGATAAAAAATTCATGAGTTGCATGATAGAATGGCTAATGTTTTCATGTATATGCGAAAACATGCATATTTTAGTGTGGACTTGATTTGAATTAGGTGAATTGTGATTGAATAAACATCTATAGAGGTTTTGTGTGAAAACCATAAGTGCTAGAGAATAATCGCATAATATTTTGAGATATGCATCACATAGTACTTGAGTGTATATTCGTACTAGATTTTGAATGCGATTTATGCATGTTAGAGTACTGGGAGCATTGCTCGTACTCAGTTTTGTGAGTGATGCATTATAGAGTATTGGGAGCTTTGCTCATACTCGTGTTTTTACATGACCTAGTGCTGGGAACATTTTTCGCACTAGAGTATATTATTGTGATATGGTCGTATTGGGAGTTTACTCGCACGTACCATTTTTGAAAAGAGCATGAAGCAGCCGTGTTGAGAGCTTATGCTGACTGTGTGTCGCACCGATATTATATGCTCACACGTGCATTATTTTGAGATAAGGTCGAGGGCTATCGAAATAACCTATGGTATGAGGACTAAGACTCAAGGCGAGCATCCCGACTATGAGGTATATCCAAGGTATGAGGACTAAGACTCATGACGAGCATCCCGACCTTGAGATAGGGTTCATGAAGTATTGTGTACCGTGTATGTCACATGGAGTACGTTGTACCATGAGTACTTGATGTACTTGGATAGGACTGGTTAGCAGTGGGAGCGGGATCCAGTGGGATCTGGTGTGCTCCAAGATCGGGTCCTCAGTTGAGAGCTGATGGTAGAGATTTGACCTACCTCCCGTTACAGCAATTGTGAGACCCTGCACACCGAGTACTGTGTAGCCTGGGATCACAGAAAATGAGTTATGATCATACACTCAGAACATGTAGTCGCCTATCTCGATTTTCTTTTCATGCAAATGTGAATTGAGATTTCTTGAATGAATTATCACATGGTTTTTATAATATAAAAATGTGACTTTGTGAGTTAGGAAAAAGGGTAACCCAAGGGATGGGTGAGGCCCAGATTTGACTTCCATGTTTTTAAACATGATGTTATGCCATATTGTAATTCAATTGAATGGCATGAGTAAAATATGATTTGTGTGAAATTACATAAGAAATGCATTATTTTGCATAAAATGCTGAAGTTGTTAAACCAACATACTTCCAGTTTTATAACTGATGTTTAGTATCTACATATACATATTGCATAAAAGCTTTGAGAGAGATTCATGCTTTAGATACAAATAGATAAGGAAATGATTTCAAGGCATGAACATAGTATTTTGTAGATAGTCCGGTTATCTACTTGCTTGCCTGATTTCCTTACTGAGCTGTGAGCTCACCCCCTTATTATTTCCCTCTTTTTAGAGCGTCCACAGTAGGTGGACACGGTAAGAGATTTATAGACTTTGATCCGCTGCCTATCCACCTCTCGTAAGATGGATAGGCAGCGGATCAAAGTCTATAAATCTCCAGCCATGTCCACCTACTGTGGATGCTCTGAAAAGAGGGAAATAATAAGGGGGTGAGCTCACAGCTCCGTAAGGAAATCAGACAAGCAAGTAGATAACTCCACTATCTATAAAATACTATGCTCATGCCTTGAAATCATTTACTTATCTATTTGTATCTAAAGCATGCATCTCTCTCAAAGCTTTTATGCAATATGTATACATAGATACAAAACATCAGTTATAAAACTAGAAGTATGCTGGTTTAACAACTTCAGCATTTTATGCAAAATAATGCATTTCTTATGTAATTTCACACAAATCACATTTTACTCATACCATTCAATTGAATTAAAATATGGCATAACATCATGTTTAAAAACATGGAAGTCAAATCTAGGGCTTACCTATCCCTCGGGTTACCCTTTTTCCTAACTCACAAATTCACATGTTTATATTATAAAAACCATGTGATAATTCATTCAAGAAATCTCAATTCACATTTGCATGAAAAGAAAACTGAGATAGGCGACTACATATTCCGAGTGTATGATCATAACTCATTTTTCGTGATACTAGGCTACACAGTACTCGGTGTACAGGGTCTCACAATTGCTGTAACGGGAGGTGGGTTAAATCTCTGCCGTCAGCTCTCAATTGAGGACCTGATCTTGGAGCACACCAGATCCCACTGGATCCCACTCCTACTGCTAACCAGTGCTATCCAAGTACATTAAGTACTCACGGTACAACGTACTCCATGTGACATACACGGTATACAGTACTTCATGAATCCTATCTCAAGGTCGGGATGCTCGCCATAAGGCTTAGTCCTCATACCATGGGTTATTTTGATAGCCCTCGACCTTATCTCAAAATAATGCACGTGTGAGCATATAATATCGGTGCGACACACAGTCAGCATAGGCTCCCAACATGGCTGTTTCATGCTCTTTTCAACACTGGTACATGTGAGTAAACTCCCAGCACGACCATATCATAATAATATACTCTAGTGCGAACAATGTTCCCAGCACTAGGTCATGTAAAAACACGAGTATGAGCAAAGCTCCTAATACTCTATAATGTATCACTCACAAAACTGAGTACGAGCAATGCTCCCAATACTCTAACATGCATAAATCGCATTCAAAATCTAGTACGAGTATACACTCAAGTACTATGTGATGCATATCTCAAAATATTGTGCAAGTATTCTCTAGCACTTATGGTTTTTACACAAAACCCGATAGATGGCTATTCAATCACAATTCACCCAATTCAAATCAAGTCCACACTAAAATATGCATGTTTTCGCATATACATGAAAACATTAGCCATTCTATCATGCATATCATGAATTTTTGGTCATAACATGCTTCTAAGGTATTTTCACCCTATTTTTGGATAAAACACACTTATCCTCATTGGTCCCTATCACAACAACATGCCTATTTACGGGAATTCATATAGAATATAATATTGAAATTCTAATTTGAAATACGTGTAGCTATCTCTAGTTACTCACGAAATTCCTTTATCTCGGATCACGTCACGTGACCTCTCTTCCTCGGTGCTGCTCACTCTTGCAGTCCGATCAGTTTTCATTGTGATTTGCGAAGCTGTTATAATTATTTACGTTAGTATACCAAAATATACTTGTTTCATTTGCCAAATCTCAATTCAATACATCAAACTCATCACTTTCTCCCATTATGGTGTTATATCATACTTTTCATACATCTATCTTCATTTCACCTTATTTCCAATTTATGCATTTCATAAGATTAGCTTAAAATCTTCCATACATGCATATTCCACCATTAAATTTATACCAACACCATTTCCTTATCATTTTCCCACTTTCATGCCAATAGCTAGGTCATGCTTATTTTTCATGATCCTTTTGTTTCCAACAATTCATACATATACCAATTTACTCATCAATCCACCTAGTTTAACATATATCAACTTGGTGCATTAAATCTTACCTAGCTGAGATTTCCTCCTTTTTCACCCAATTTGGTAAAAATCCTACTTGCTCTTCAACCCTTTGATTTCAATCTCTTGTTTCCAAGTATGTTGCTCTTCTATTTACCAAGAACAACTTTGCTTAACTATATCTCACTCAAAACTGGTTACAAACTAAAGTTTTCTAGTGTTGAAAGGCTAGGTTTAGCTTTAGGTTTTGAATGGAATAGTGTTTCTCGTGAAACAGAGGTTGCAGAGGTCCAGAGATCGATCTGCATTACTCAGAACCTTATGGAGATCGATCTGGCCTTGCAATGAATCGATTTGTTCTAACCCGAGCCTTAAGGAAATCGATCTGTATTGCAAAGGAGATCGATCTGCTCCTCTTCAGAAGCAGTTCTGCTTCAAATTTCATCCCAAAATCATTGTTACATTGGTATTTGATTCACTTACCCATTCATTTTACATTTCATCCACATTTACAACTTCAAAACATCCATTCCTCATGAGTTATATAAATTGTAACTTGCCTATACATTCACAAAGTCATAAGGATTACATGTAAAATTTTTAGGTCTTACAAGATCGATCTCTCACCCTTGGAGATCGGTCTCATGAGGTAAATTCTATAAAAATCTGGACATTCGAGCCTTCTTCCTCTGAATATAAAAATTTTTCCATTTTAAACAAAGTAACCTAGCTTTGTCTCTCTAAATTATCACTACTTGCTAAACAGATTTGAGAGAGATTTATTTAAGCAAAGTTGTTCCTAGTAAGGAAGAGAACAACATAGTTAAAGATTGGAAACTGAAACTTTGGATTGAAGGAGAAAAAGGGATTTCCCCAAAATTTGGCAAAAAGGAGAAAAGTCAAGCTAGGTAAGATTTCAATACACCAACTTCAAGTATTCTAAGCTAGACAATTGTATGAGTTGATTGGTGTATGTATTGTTGGCTGAAACATCCATGAACATGCTTAATCCTCCAAGACCTAAAATGGGCTTAGTGAGAGAAAGTTGATATGGCATGGAGTTAATGATGATTTAAGCATGAATTGAGGTTATTAAGCATGTATAGATGATTCTAAGATAGTTTTGGGAAATCCAAATGTTGGAATTGATGATGATTGAAAATAAGTATAAGAGGTGCATGATGAAATGCCTTAGTGATGGAAATGATGAACTTAAGGCACTGTGAGATTAATGTCGGTTCAATACGAATCAGTAGACTGATGAGTCTAATAGATTCTCTAGAAATGAATAGTATAATCAAAATGGACTTAAGAGAGAATAATGTCCAATAAGATGTAACGAGGCCAAATGAGATGTAATGGCCGAATGCATTGATTTGAGTTTCATGCAAGTGAGAATTTAGTATATGAGATTATACTGACGTGAGAAGTAACTCCTTGTAGCTCTGGGAGATATAATCGGAGCCGATTAGATCGGATCATGAGAAGTGGAAAGCAAAGGAAAGTGATTCGAGCGTGATTCAAGGTAAGAGATTTATGCGAGCTATTAGAGATAGCTATACGTATGTTTCTTACCTTCTGTGTGCAAGTTAATACTATAGAGTATTTACATATTGAAATATCTACATGAATAAATGCTTTGTGAAAAGATGTTTTGTAAGTGTTTTGAGAAAGAGTAATAATAGACAGGCTCCCGATTTAACGATTACTATAAAACTGCATGTTTTATTAAACGAAAAGCGTGTAATGAGTGATTGAAGGGAAATTACCCTCTCACTAATACTTTATGATTTACCGAAGTGAACTCGGTCATGGATACCGTTTTCACTTGAATGGAATCATCTAGCGAATTTCTGTGTGAACTTGTACTAGAGCTAATGTGGTAACTGTAGATTTACCTGCTATGCTCCTACATCATTTTAAAAGGATTTTGAGAAAGCAAACGGTGCTAGAGCTGTGTGATACACTAGAGAGCTCGCACTAGATTTTGAAAATCATGCTGGAGCCTTAGAGTACTGCTGAGTGATCTTATTTTGACTATACTCGCATGTAACTTCCTTGACTTAAAGTGATTTTAAGTGAAAACCGTGCTAGAGGCCTCAGGTATTGCTATGTGATCCTACGCCGAGTTGCTCGCACGAGGTTTTATGAGTTTTATTGTGTGATGAGACAAAACCGTGCTAGAGGCCTCAGGTATTGCTATGTGATCCTACGCGGAGTTGCTCGAATGTGGTTTCTATGATTTTTGCTATGTGATGAGTAAAACCATGTTGGAGTCGTCGTGTATTACTAAGTGATCTTACACAGATCTACTCGCACGAGATTTTGAGACAATGGAAATGGGTGATAGAGGATCCATGGGAGCACGTTGTACGGTGAGCGTTAGCTAGGGAGTACGATGTGTCGTGATATCTTAGTGATTCTTAGTGAGCTGAAGGAATGGTTGATCCGCCTCCCCAAGCATGGGATTCCCACACACCTGATCAATGATTGCTTAGAATCCAAACTATGGCCATAAGTCCTTATTCTGTGTGAAGTGACATTATGTCCCTACTGTGTGATGTGACATATACCCCCTGCTGTGTTATACCGGGTGATATGATATCCCATACTATGTCTTATGTATATTGATTTGCTAAGTGCAAAGTAATTTCTAAGTGTGTATTGTGCAATTTTGAAGATGAGTTGTGTGAATAGAGTATGTTACTGTGTGATTTTATAACGATTATGCATATACCCATATAGAGAATTAATGGTTTCGCATCAATGGAAGTTATTTTAAAAGAATTCATATGTTTTATAAGGAAAATAAATGTATGTATTTTAAGCATGTAGATAGTGTAGTTATCTACCTACTTTTATTTTTTCTTATTGAGCATGTTAGCTCACCCACTCTTTTTCCTTCCTCTTTAGATTCTACGCAGTAGTGAGTATACTGCAGTTGCTCCTGCTACCATGTTCTCTAGTTCTCCAACAGTCCAAAGGTTTACACTTATGAGAAAATTTTGTATCCTGTAAAATAGTGCACAGTAAAACTATCTTTTGTATTCAAGGGATGTATATAATAGAAACTGATGTAAACACTTTCGCATATATATATATATATATATATATATATATATATATATAATTATAGTTTCTATTTCATTAAATGAATTTGAATTATAAAATGGATGAGATGTGGATATGGATGTTGACTCACAGCCCAACTGTTAGTAGTAAGGCAAGTCACAGGAAGAGGGTCGTGACATGATCGCTTTTGTCAGTAAGGCATTCTGCACAGTTATGATTCCGCGAAGCATATATCTGCATCGAAGGTATACCCAGGTTTAAACAATTCTTTTGTATCTAAAATTTTTATAAGTATTGTAATGTAGATGAGATGTGCTTGGGGAAATGTGAACATATTTGTTTAAATTGTCACTAAGAAATAAAATTAATAAGACTGATTTATTGATTTTAATCTAATATCGACTTGTAGCCCAACCGAAATGTCAGTAAATTTGGGTCGTTATAGAGTTGGTATTAGAGTACGGTTGGCCCGATACGAGTCGATATTAAAAGTGAAAAAGTCTTAGAAAGTTCACATCTCTAGCATTATTGTACATTATTTAGATACAAAAGGGTATACATGGCTGTGTTTTACTGAAAATTGTGTCCATAAATGAAGAGAAATCGATAGATGTGACTGATTGGTATTACAACCATATTGGCAGATGGAAATGAACCGTTTCTTGTGGCCGTAAAGATAGGCCTGAGAGATTTAGTGAACCCCTATTTAAAAGTACACCTCATAGTTAATCGAAAGTTTTTTAAGTACGCTTCGTAAAATTTGAGCGAGACATAGAAACAATAATGGCATTGTCGGGTCACGTGATAGTGGCCCCGTGATAATGATGATGATTAAGGTGTGACTGAGAGAAAGACCGAGCTAATTTCGAAAGATAGTACATTATTATATACTGGAGTCAAAAATCTCATTGTAATGGAAAATTGGAAAATTTAATTGGAAAACTTGCATGGATTCTTAGAGTATAACTGTGAACTTAATAAACTGGGGGCAGTTTCAGGAGTTTAAGTCTTCGTTTTTCGATGAGGTTAAGAATTTAGTGATTCAGAAGGTTGAATGAATGAGATAGAAAAGCTTGATGATTTTAGAAGTAACTCTACCGAGAAAGTTGCTTATGTAACTTTTGTGTTAAAGAATCGGAGAAGCTACACGAATTTTCAGAGTGCACTACTATAAAGAAAGTAGCCTTTGTAGCATCAGTATCGAAATGGAAAGTCGAACTCGAAGGGAAAACCCCTGATTTAATCCGAGAGCCAACATTAGAGAAATACATGAGATATATTTCTGGAGGCCTTTAGACGACAACACATTCTGGATGAAGCATATTGGAAATTATAGCTGAAATGATTGAATCAGATAGAAGAAAACAAGTCCGAGAATGAATATGAAATTAAATAGATTTGGAAGGAGAATAAATCCAGATAAGTAGAGATGTGAAACAGAGGAAGTCCAGGAAACTCGTAGGAGGTACTAAGATCCTCAATCGAGCTAAGTTAGCTCCATTGGATGTTATTTTGAGAAAGCAGTGCGCAATGCGCAACTATGAGAATATGAGATATACTCTCGAGGTTACCAAGAAAGAGGAAAGGTAAAAAGAGTGACAGAAGAGAGATCTACTAAAGAGTAGAGTCTTTATAACCGGAAGAAATAACTACGAAATGAACTGTATAAATGGAACTTAAAGGTCATATTACTTACATGATTGATAAAGATAGGGTGTGTTCGGAGTAAAGAGACACCCCTGTAGACATAGAATTTTTTGACATAGAGTTGGATGATCTGTTAGAGTTACCACTATACCGAAGGATGAAGTTTGAGGTGATATAGTACTTGATATCGAATTTATTATTTAATCCACTGTATTGAATAGTTTCGATTGAATTTGAAGTGCTAAAAAAGTAATTACAAGAATTATATGATAAAAGGATTATCACACCGAGTGATCCACTTTGGAGTGTACTAGCGTTTATTTTTTTTAAGGAGATCCAGAGTCTTCTGGGTCACATTGTATTAAGAATGGGTGTCAATTGGATTGCCCTAAACAAGGATTGTAAATCAGTGGGAAAAAACCCAAAACTGTTAAGAGGATTCAAAGTTTTTAGATATAAAAAGACTTTAGAGTATGAAGTACGTATCGAATCTAAGGATTGTAAATTGTATATGCTTACGTTTTGAATACGAGACCCAATTTGAGTGAGAAAATGATTTCGTTATAACTGATGTACGAAATGAGACAAGTTTAGAAGTGTGATAAATTTTGGATACAAGATTGTAATTGGAATGAGAGGTATACAAGGTAAGAATATCTCTAATATGTGAAGTGATTCAGATCAAGTGATATGAACTGAAAATGAATTGCAACCAAGGATAAATGAGAATATCGATAAATTCTAGTATCCTACTTCTTGGGACTAAACCTTGAACCCTTATAGCTATAACCAATTTATGTGGTCAAGTCTAATGGCTAATAAAGGTATTTCAAAATACCTCCCCGCCTGAGAGATTTGACAACGTCTAGAAGCACTTGATCCTTAACCCATAAACTGTAATTGACAGTTGTAATATTTGTGTTTGAAGTCAGGATACCATTACTTGTGCAGCAAAGAATTGTGGAATTCTACTGATAAGGTTTAAATATTAAATTTCACAAAGGCCATCTAATACAAGGAAAAGGAAGTGACTCGAGTTAGTGCCTTGAGCAGAAGTGATTTCGGGATGACATTATGTATATTGGTCAAGGACATGAGCTATTGAAATAATTTGTGAGCCACAACTTGGATGTGGTCCCCTTCTGACACTGACATTCATTACATGGTAGCTAGCCTGAGAGTTGAAAACTGGACTTGATTGATCGAGTCAAACAGGCTTAGCATAATGATAAGTATTGTACTGAGGTAACTAGTACGATCCAGATGGGTACTATAACCGAATTTGGTATTGGTACTGATGTTTGTTGAGGTTTAGAGTAGAATATGTGTACTCAATGATTCACAATAAAAGAAAAAAATTTTATGAGAGGTTTAATCATCGAAATATACTCTATATTCAAAAAATAGTAAGATATATCAAATCTTTGAAAGGTATATGGGTAATCAGATACATTAAGAGACATGACTGATTTGGTGACTATATATCAGTAGGTTAAGGTTGAGTACCAGAAGCCTATGAAATTATTACCCATGGAATTGAAAGCAAGTGCCAAGATTTTAAAGGCTCCTGGAACGACAAATTACCAAGTAGCGAAGTTGCACATAATAACAGTTATCATTCAAGTATCAGAATGACACCGTACGAAGCATAGTATGGTCGAAGGTGTCGTTTGCCAATTGGATGAGAAGAAGTGAGTGAAAAAAAATAATTGCTCCCGATTTGGTTTAGCAAGCTTCTGAAGGTATTCAATTAATTTGTGAGAGGTTGAAAACAACTCAAGCAGACAAAAGTAATTATACTAACAAAAAACGAGAGCATAATGAGATTTGGGAAGAAAGGAAAATTAAGTTTCCGTTATATGAGACCTTTCGAAATCTTAGACCAAATGGAAGACAAGTTAATAGATTGGTGTTACTGCCAAAAATATCGGATACCTACACCATCATCCACGCTTTGATGCTTCACAAGTATTATCCAAATCCGACGCATGTGGTAAAGTATGAACCATTAGAGTGGAAGGAGGATATGACTTATGTGGAAAAGCTAATTCGAATACTCGATAGGAAAGAAAAGAGCATTGCGGTCTAAGACGATTCCCTTGGTCAAGGTCCTGTGGCAATACCACACTTTGAAAGAGGCCACATGAGAACTGGGAAGCCTAAAGGTGAGAGAAATACCAAATACCCACAATTATTTGAGGACTGATATATTTTTCAAATTTGGGGACCAAATTTTCAAAGGTGGGGAGAATGTAAATACCCTAGATTTTGTTTGCTTGGAAGAATTTATTTAATCAAATATTTTAGTCCTAAAGATGGAATAACTATGGGTGCATTTAAATTTATATATATACATATATAAATACATTTGTGTACCAATATACAATTATACATATATATATATACAAACCAATGCATAAATATGTGTATATATATAAATGGATACATAAACCTGCATGTACAGCCATTAACCGAGAAGCAAGCCTTGTGACCATAGAGTAAGGTGATGGCCTCGGCAGGGAGGAATAAATAAATATACATATACCGTGTAGGAGGACAACAACCTGACTTAAGGATGGCCACAATTGAAAACAAGATTGGAAACAAGATCATGGCAGTAAGCAGAAGCACCCCACCCCCTGCAGCATCGAACCCTTCTGCTCATCCACGGTAACCTGCACCCACGCCACCCACTGCATACGCAACACCCTTCTGCACAGACACCTCGCAACACTCCACACCTCTTACCAACCTACTTCAATTCCATCTTCACGTCATCAGTCGGCTTACCATACCTCTATCCTGTGCCTACTAGGAAGCTGAAATAAAAGGAATAAGAAAGAGGGATGGGTTGGCTGAAGAACGAAACAAAAAATAGAAGGAAACAGAGCAGCAAGAAGCTGCACACTTCCAGCAAACAGCAACTGAAAAATTGCTGCAACCTCCTTCGCAACAAGCTGCTGGCAGCTTCTCTTCGTAAGGACCAGGGCAGAAAGGCGAGACGGTGGTAGAGAGATATAGTACGAGGAGGCTGGATCCAAGGATCGAAGTAGGGACTGAGAGAGGAAGGAAGTCTGTAGCATGATACCCTGTAGCCGAGAGCTGAGAGAGACGAAGAAAAAAATGGTGGTTTACTGGGAAATGAAACAAAAGGGACCGATGATTTGGTGAAGAAGTTGGCTGAGAGTTGAGACTAGAACAGAAGAATATAAGGGAAAGAAATTGTGCAGAAGAAAACAGGGGTGAATAGAGGGACCAAGGAGGAGGTGCTGGGACGGTGGCTGCATGAGACAAACCGGGAATGATAGTAGGCTGGAGAAGGAAGGAGAAAGTGGCTAGAACGTGGGTGATGGATGATGCAACAGTGCCGAGAGGAAGCAAGATGTAAATCCCCGAAATTTTCCTGTAAATTGGTTCGTAAAAACATACAAGTGGAAATAAAATTGTAAGTCTGATATAAAATAAATAAAATAATAAAATACCCGAGAAATAAATAAGATAAATATATATTTAATTGATTTAAATATATATATTTAAATATTTTGGGTATATTATATATTATATTATATTTTAATAAAATATAATATAATATTAAAAAATAATAAATAAAAAAAACCGGTTCAGCCAGAAAAAGAGGAAAAAAAGAAAAAGAAAAAAAATGAAAAATGAGAAAAATTCGGTGATGCAATCGAGCTCCGGGTAAGTCGGTAAGTGGTCAAATAAATCAATTTAATTTTCGGAATAATTATTTAAATATATATATGTATATTTATTTATTTAGGTACAGGTACAAATAGGTATATATAATGAATTGGGTATGCTAGTATTTGTACAAAAAAAAATATGTATGCATAGGTGATAAGGAAAAATGGAAAACAACGATAATATATATACACACACACACACACACACACACACATATATATATATATATATATATATATATATATATATATATATATATATATATTTAGGTGCATATACATGTGAGGGGTATGAAAGGTGAATGTGTGCAAGTATATGTATATACAAAGAATGTATATATATGAGATAAGAAAACATGAAAACAATAAAAGTATATATATATATATATATTTATGCGTGTATACATGTGGATGTATATAATAAAGGTATATATTAATACTAGTAGAAGCAAATATATAAATAGTGAAGAAATATATAAACGTGCGTGTCGGCCTAAGGATATACAATGGCCTAAGGATATACAATAATACGTACACATGCAGTAGCAACGATAAATTACGATTTTAACGCAATTCGTATGAATAGGGTGATAAGTCTACAATTTCGGTGTAGGTGATTGTAGAAGGGATTAAAGGAGGTACTAGGAGACGTCACCGTTCGAATTCGGGATACCCGATAAATCGAGGTAAGGGGTATTACTTAACTTAGTTTTGATATTGCATTCATGTTTCTCTGATAAATGATTTTATGAAAGAGCATATGATTTGAAATGATTTATCAATGCTTCCATACTTGGGAAACTGTTTACAAAACATGATTTCTTTTTACAAAATGTTCGCTAGAACATTTATATTTATGAAATAAACTTTCGAATTATGAAAATGCATGGAAGTTTTGTGATGAGTTGAAAACCCATATTTATGCTTTGAAATGGAACTTTTGACGTTTTCAAAAGTATTTACGAAAAGAGAAAAGATGTTTTGAGACTATTGGCTTCATGCATGATTACTTCTTGTGGTGTTCCGGCTCCACCACTTGAGTGCCGGTACGTAGGCCCCTTTAGCACTTGACTCGACCTGTGTGGAAGATGTCGTGCTACTGGTGGGTTATGATGATGTTTCGGTAGTATCTCGTGCCCGCGCAGCACGCAATTATGTTGCCCACACGGAGAGTGCCTTTGGTGCCTGTGTCCTAGCTAGGTGCTAGTGAAAGTAAGTAAGATGGATACTACCCATATTTTATGAAAAGGTTGTACGACCCTGATCCAGTCTACAGCCCACTTACCATAGCCATAGGTATGATGACTCTCTACGGAGAATGACACGTATCGCATGACTTAGTTATAGCCTAGTCTCCTCGATTTTAATTATAAAATCGACTATGATGAGAGTTTATGAAATGATTATGAAACATGCATGAGATGTTTATGAAATGATTATGAAATATGCATGTGATGTTTATGAAATGATTATGAAAAATTTATGATACGTTTACGAAATGATTTATGAAATGTTCATAAAAATGGTTAAGCATGTTAACGATTTTATTGACACGCATGCTTTATGACGTTTATACATGAAATGAAAATTTTTGTATTTCATTAAGTTTTGTTCTATGAACAATTTTAAAGGTTTTTATATATCAGAACTACTTTAAGAGTATTACCTTACTGGGCTTTTCTCCAAAAGCTCACCCCTCTACCTCTCAGATTTCTGCAGTGAATTACAATTAATAAATGCTGCGTAGACGACGTAGGCTAGCGGATATGAGCTTCCCCATACTATCTTTTGTATATACGTGAGGTATACATTCTTATCTTTATACCAGACTATTTGTATGCACAGACATCTATTGAAAATAATGTGTCGGGATGAAATCTGTATAAGGATAAATTAAATGAAATATTTTTAAGGATTGACACTGAACAGGAATACAGCCTAAATGAATAAAGAATTCAGTTGCAAGTCGAAGTTTCAAAAAAAAAAAATTTCCCCTGAAATTTCCCTGTAAATTGGTTCGTAAAAACGTACAAGTGGAAATAAAATTGTAAGTCTGATATAAAATAAATAAAATAATAAAATACCCGAGAAATAAATAAGATAAATATATATATTTAATTGATTTAAATATATATTTAAATATTTTGGGTATATTATATATTATATTATATTTTAATAAAATATAATATAATATTAAAAAAATAATAATAAAAAAATAAAATAAAAATAAAAATAAAAATAAAAAGTAAATATAAATAAATAACTAAATAATATATAATATATAATATATAATATATATAATAATAATAATAGAAAAAAAAAGAAATAGAAGGCAGAATCGCGAATTGCGATTCTGCCATAGAAAACAAAGAGGAGAAGGCACCGAGGGAGTCGAGCTCCCATCCGCCCACCGACGGAGCCGGTGAACGGACCGAGAAGAAGCAGCGAGCCTCGCCGGCGCTGGTAGAGGGAAAAGAAGACGCCGCCAGCGAGGGAAAAATGAGAGAAGGAGAGAGACCGAGAGAAAGAGAGGGAAAAAGAGGAAAAAGGGATGACCGGCGGCCGGGGGAAGAAGGAGCGACCCACCAATGGCTAGAGAGGGACGTCTGCGACGCCGATCCAGGCGCAAATCGGCCTAAAACGCCGCCAAACAGCACTGAAAAAATTGGGTACCGACGCCGGAGGAGAGAAGAGGCCGGGCCGACCACTTTCCGACGAGCTTTGGCGAAGCCGACCCCAGATCCATGCACCGACTACCCCGCGGACAAGCTGGAGGTGGAAGCCGACGGAGAACCGAACGAAAAAGCCCCGAACGGCGAGGGAGAAAGTTGGACCGGGACTGAACCGGGCTGAACCGAACCGGTCTGAACCGGGTTAAACCAGACCGAATCGGTTCAGCCAGAAAAAGAGGAAAAAAAAAGAAAAAGAAAAAGAAAAAAAAGAAAAAGGAAAAATGAGAAAAATTCGGTGATGCAATCGAGCTCCGGGTAAGTCGGTAAGTGGTCAAATAAATCAATTTAATTTTTGAAATAATTATTTAAATATATATATATATGTATATTTATTTATTTAGGTACATGTACAAATAGGTATATATAATGAATTGGGTATGCTAGTATTTGTACAAAAAAAAATATGTATGCATAGGTGATAAGGAAAAATGGAAAACAACGATAATATATATATATATATATTTATTTATTTATTTAGGTGCATATACATGTGAGGGGTATGAAAGGTGAATGTGTGCAAGTATATGTATATACAAAGAATGTATATCTATGAGATAGGAAAACATGGAAATAATAAAAGTATATATATATACATATATATATATATATATTTATGCGTGTATACATGTGGATGTATATAATAAAGGTATATGTTAATACTAGTAGGAGCAAATATATAAATAGTGAAGAAATATATAAACGTGCGTGTCGACCTAAGGATATACAATGGCCTAAGGATATACAATAATACGTACAAACGCAGTAGCAACGATAAATTACGATTTTAACGCAATTCGCATGAATAGGGTGTTAAGTCTACAATTTCGGTGTAGGTGATTGTAGAAGGGATTAAAGGAGGTACTAGGAGACGTCACCGTTCGAATTCAGGATACCCGATAAATCGAGGTAAGGGGTATTACTTAACTTAGTTCTGATATTGCATTCATGTTTCTCTGATAAATGATTTTATGAAAGAGCATATGATTTGAAATGATTTATCAATGCTTCCATACTTGAGAAACTGTTTACAAAACATGATTTCGTTTTACAAAATGTTCGCTAGAACATCTATATTTATGAAATAAACTTTCGAATTATGAAAATGCATGGAAGTTTTGTGATGAGTTAAAAACCCATATTTACGCTTTGAAATGGAACTTTTGACGTTTTCAAAAGTATTTACGAAAAGAGAAAAGATGTTTTGAGACTATAGGCTTCATGCATGGTTACTTCTTGTGGTGTTCTGACTCCACCACTTGAGTGCCGGTACGTAGGCCCCTTTAGCACTTGACTCGACCTGTGTGGAAGATGTCGTGCTACTGGTGGTTTATGATGATGTTTCGGTAGTATCTCGTGCCCCCGCAGCACGCAATTATATTGCCCACACGGAGAGTGCCTTTGGTGCCCGTGTCCTAGCTAGGTGCTAGTGAAAGTAAGTAAGATGGATACTACCCATATTTTACGAAAAGGTTGTACGACCCTGATCCAGTCTACAGTCCACTTACCATGGCCATAGGTATGATGACTCTCTACGGAGAATGACACGTATCGCATGACTTAGTTATAGCCTAGTCTCCTCGATTTTAATTATAAAAGCGACTATGATGAGAGTTTATGAAATGATTATGAAACATGCATGAGATGTTTATGAAATGATTATGAAATATGCATGTGATGTTTATGAAATGATTATGAAAAATTCATGATATGTTTACAAAATGATTTATGAAATGTTCATGAAAATGGTTAAGCATGTTAATGATTTTATTGACACGCATGCTTTATGACGTTTATGCATGAAATGAAAATTTTTGCATTTCATTAAGTTTTGTTCTATGAACAATTTCAAAGGTTTTTATATATCAGATTTGCTTTAAGAGTATTACCTTACTGGGCTTTTCCCCAAAAGCTCACCCCTCTACCTTCAGATCATTTGCAGTGTATTTATAGACGCTACCTGCCGCATACACGACGTAGGCTCGTGGGAAGAGCTACCATAGGCTACTTTTTGTACACGCAGAAAGGTATACATTTACATTCCTGTACCAGACATATCTGTACGCACAGACCCATATAATAGAAATAATTTGTCGGGATGTAATTTGTAAGGAAATGATGTAAAGAATATAATTCTTGGGATTAGGTTGTAAGATGATTGTATAAATCGATATCGATATATTGAGTTGTAGATATCTAGGAATGTTGGAAAGCATGCTTGGTAGTTGTGGATATCTAGGATTGTTGGAAGCAACTGAATTGCAGGTGGGTAGGCTCATATATAAGCCGTTGTGCTGCCGAAATTTCTATCGGCCATGTAAGTTAAAATATGAAAATTAATTTTAATTACGAGTAAAGAATTAGAAAAAAAATGTTTTGACACTGCACAGGAATGCAACCTAAGTGAATAAAGGAAGTAAGTGGGTAAATTAAATTCAAAAAAAAAAATTTCCCTCGATTTTTTTAAGGGTCAAGGGTCGTTACACAAGACACCTCTTCTGTTAAATCGAAAACTGAAGCTGCCGTGAACGATGGAACCATGACAAAGGGAGTTCGGTCACGACAATCATCTGTCTTCTTTGGACTGTGAGGGTGTGACAAGAACTGAAGAGGCAAGGACAGTGGGAGTGTTGATCAGCTCTTGCCCAGTCTTCACATGATAGAAGGCAATAGGAAAAGAGACAGAATTGTGGCATGGAAATAGAGACACTGAAGATGACAAAAAACTGTGAGGATGATGTTAATGGTGAATAAAACAGGCGGTATAGGGTGGCAGAAACGGGAAGGATATGGTGGAGAGAGGTGAGACAAAAAGCATCAGATGGAGGAGGAAGAAGAACGAAGTGATGGCAGCGACAGTGAACAGTGGCCAGACTGAAATCGAAGAAGAAAGAAAAAGAAAAGGAAGAAAGGAAAGAGACGCGGGAAACAAAAGCAAATTCAAAAAAAAAAGAGAAGAAGAAGAAGGAATGTATATTTATTTATATAAATATATATTATTACTATGTATATATATAAATAAATAATAAAATTTAAGATAGATCAGAGTATACAAGGAATTTTGGTAATTCGAGTGATAGATTACTCGAAAAAATATTATTACAAATACTGGTACGAAATTTCGGAGAAATAAATCGATTGGGGTGAATTCGCTGGCTCGCAACGTTGAGGCAATTGAGGACTACGAACAGACACCGAGGTAAGAAAAATTCTCGTTGCTACTAGAGATAAATATTTGTAATTTTCATGTATTTGTAGATATAAAATTCTTAGGATGAATTTCGCAGTTCGAAATTACCGAAAAATCTAGGTCGAATTTTATGACTCTGAAAAAATTAGAGATTTTAGCCTAGTGGAACAACCTAATTTTACTGATCAAATTTAAATGGTTTGCAAAGATTCTGATGTGGCTTGAATTTTGTTTAAAAATTTAAAATTTTGAATTTTAAATTTCCACATACTGTTTTTTGAGATTTTATCCGAAAAGGGGCTAGACAGCCTGTTTTGAACGGTTTCATGAAACAATCGAATTTATATGTGATTTCAGGAGAAATGATTTGCTTATAAAGCTATTCTAATGATATGTGCTTGAGCGCGTAGTGACTGTGTGTCGTACGGTCCGTCTCGCATTGATTTTGAGACAAAGGTGTTGGTGAGATCATTCTGCATTTCTGTCTGTTTTTGTATCTGATTCTGTATTTGTGGTCCACGAGTACGATGTACCATGCTTCTGATTCTGTTTCTGGTCTTCAGACATTTTGATCTGTGAGCCGTATGGGTAGCTGACCACTCCTACGACGATTAACATCCTGGCACATCTGGCTTGTGAATTGTCCGGAGTCACCGACATTGGCCAATAGTCATTTATGATATCTGATATAACATGTATGCCTTGTCTCATATATTTGAAATATTTTTATGAAATTATCTGCTTGAACTGAGATATTTGGAAATCTGTTTGTTTTCCTACTGAAAAACTCTGAATTTTTTGGACTTACCACAGTAGCTATATTTACTACCGATACATATTCTGTTTCTGAAAATCTGTTCTTGGTAATTATGCTTTTGTCGCACTATTTACGTACTATATGAAAATGTTTCGGATTCGGCAAATATATATATATTTATATATATATATATATATATATATATATATATATATATATATATCTCTTAGATATTATATTTATATACCTGCTATGAGGTTTTTCTTACTGAGAATGTTGAGCTCACCCCCTTATTTTCCTCCACAGAGCCCCATTGTAGTTTGGATCACTTCCATTAGTAAGACATTCTACATAATTATGATTCCGCGAAGCATATATCTGCATCGAAGGTATATCCAAGTTTAAACAAATCTTTTGTATCCAAAATTTTTGTAAGTACAATAATGTAGATGAGATGTGCTTGGGGAAATGTGAACATATTTTGTTTAAATTGTCACTAAGAAATAAAATTAATCAGACTGATTTATTGATTTTGATATAATATTGACCTGTAGTCCAACCGAAATGTCCGTAAATTCGAGTTGTTACATTAAGATTTAAAAAAACCTTTATTTATAATAATTTCAAACATAAAAGGCATGTAAAGCGAAAAATGTATGCAAAAATACAAATAATTTATTTTTAAATTTTTTAAATTTAAATTAATTCAAAATAATTAAATACATTATTTAAGATAATACACATATCAAAAGAAAAAATAATTCATATAAATATTTTCTTTTTCTTTTTGCTAAAGAAAATGAATGAAAAATAAATAAATAAAATAATCTAACCAATATATTGAAAAAAAAATATGAAATGAAAATTGAAAAAATATATAGAAGTTTAAGTCAATGATAAAATATATAGACTTAAATACTACTTTTTGAGATAAGATTTACCAAAAAGAAAATTAATCTTACTACACTTACTACTGTTCATATGAAATGCATATATTTTTTCTTTAAAAAGGAGCATCTAAGTAAAAAATTTATACCAAAAATAATTACTTCTATAATATGTTTTTAATGTATATAAAAAGCAACAATACATATATATATATATTGATAGACGATGTGTGAAAATTTGATAAATTATATTTTATTTTTATTTAACTTTAATATATATAAATATAGATGTTTATCTCTTAAAACTTAAAATATATAATTGATTTTAAAGAGATAATTGATTTATTTTGTAATTTTAATATATATTCTTATATTTTTTTAAAAATAATTATTTTTAAAAAATCTTTTTTTAATATATTAAAAAATAATTATTTTGGATACATATTGTAAATACCGTAAATTTTCAATAGACTCGATGTTAGCTATAAGTAATACTCAAGGCAATTAAGATTTAATATATGAGTATGAGTGAATTGGTTTAGGTGTAAGTATAAGACTAATATTATTTTTATACTACATGCAATATTTTTATTTACTTCCCCATACTTATGTATAGATATATATATATATATATATATATATATATATATATATGTGTGTGTGTGTGTGTGTGTGTGTGTGTGTACAAGGTATACAAGTATACACATGTATAATTGGGAACAAATGCACATGCTTACATATAAGTGTATATATAAATATATACATGCATAAGAGAAGATATATATATATATATATATATATATATATATATATATATATATATATGTATGAGACCGAGAGGCTTTGGGTGAAAAAAAAATATATATATGGGGAAGATAAAATGATAAAGTTGAAACAAAAATAGGTAAAGAAACCGAGAATGATCCTCGACAAAGGGAAAGAATAAGGAAATATATATTTACAAATGTACTCGAGTAGGAAGCTGCAGCAGCGTGATTACTCTGGCAAAAAAAAAAAAGGAAACGTGAAGCCAGTAGTAATAGGTAGCAGCAGAAGGTAGGAGACTGGCTAGAGCAGTTGGCTAAAATATGAGAAAACATAAGTAGGGATGGTGCATGCTGACTTACAGTGATTGGTGGATAAAGCCATGAGGGGGAAGTAGTCCTAGAGCTGCATAAAAACAGGGAAAATAGGCAGGAAAGAAAAGCAGAGAAAGATGAGGGATGGGGGTAGGAACGCAGTGAGAATTAGAACATAAATGAGATGGACGTGCTGCCTATTCTGAAGGGAGTGCAAGACACGGGAAGGCAGAAAACAAAGCAGGAAAACAGACGCCATTCTTACCTGTTCAGATGTGAAGCAGTAGGGAGAAAGGAGAAAAGAGAGAGGTAGTGTAAGGGAGAGGAAGCAAGGCACTCCTTTGTTAAATCGAAAAAGACGAAGACAATGAAGTTGTAGTAACAGACGGAACAGAGGAGTCCTATCCTCTAAAAGTTCGAAGGGACCCGAGAGAGAGGCCGAAAGAAGAATGATGATGATGACAGCTATGCATGCAGTAAGGCAACTACTACTCTTTTTCCTTTTCCTCGATACTGAACAGTATAGAGAAGCTTGAAAACAAAGACGTGATCAGGGAGGCGGAAGTGAGTTGGAGCAGGAAAAATTGAGGGGGAAGAGAGTGGTAGCCGGGGGCAGAGTTGGAAGAAGAATGAGGGGGATGATGGCAGCAACGAGGATGATGAAGGCGATGGCAGAGATGGGAGAAGGAGAAAGAAGAGTGTTGTGGAAAAGCTTGAAACAGAGGTAGGCAGAGGAGGCTGGTGGAGTGAAAGGTGGAGGGCTGGAGACAGTAATGGTGGGAGGCTAAACCGAAGCTGGTGGTTGCTGAAGGATGGTGGCCCAGGTGCGAAAATGACGGTAAAGAATGGTGGTGTTAAGAATGGGGGACGATGAGGACTGAAGCCGAGCCCTGGAGAAAGACAATGAGCAGTAACAAGGAAATGAAATTGAAGAAGAAAGTGGCGGGAAAATTTAAAGGAAAGAAAAAAAAGAGAAGAAAAGAAAATAATATATATATATATATTAATATATAAATTATAGATCATAGAGGAAAATTTGGAGAAGGAAAATTAATGTACTAAATTTGAAAACTTGAGGAAAAAAGGGCTCCGACCGAAATAACCCGAGTGGATCAGATTCGTCGACTCGCTACGTCGAGACAATCGAGGACCGCAGACAAACACCGAGGTAAGGAAAATTCTCGTCGCTTGTAGAGATAAATATGCGTAATTTTTGTATATTTGTATATATGAAATTTAGGTTGAATTTCGCAGTATCGAAATTATCGAGAAGACTAGGTCGAATTTTATGTCTGAAAAATTAGAGATTTTAGCTTAGTTGAAGCAATCAAATTTTACGGACTAAATTTTATGATTTGCAGAAATTACGGTATGACTTGAATTCGGTTTTAATTATTGAAAATCTTAAATTTTGAATTTTCATAGACCGTTTTCTGAGATTTTTTCGAATAAGGGCTAGTCAGTCTGTTTTGAACGATTTCATAAAACAAATGAATTTATATGTGATTTAAGGAAAACGATCTGTTATAAAATTATTCTGATGAAATGTGCTTGAGCGCGTACTGACTTGTGTCGTACGGTCCGTCTCGCACTGATTTTGAGACAAAGGCGTTGGTGAGATCATGCTGCACTTTTGTTCTGTATCTGTATCTGTATCTGTGGTCCACGAGTACGATGTACCGTGTTTCTGATTCTGTTTCTGGTCTTCGGACATTCTGATCTGTAAGCCGTTTGGATAGCTGACCACTCCCACAACGATTGACATCCCGGCACACCTGACCCGTGAATTGCCCAGAGTCACCGACATTGGCCAATAGTCATTTCTGATATCTGATATAGTATGCATGCCTTGTCTCGTCTTTTTGAAAATAATTATTTGAATTTGTCTACTTGAATTGAAATATCTAGGAATATGTTTGTTTTGCTACTGAAAATCTCTGAACTCTCTGGCTTTATAACAGTAGTTAAATGTATTACTAATACATATTCTGTTTCTGAAAAATCTGTTTCTGGTATTTGTGCTTTTGCCGATACTAAATCTGTTTTCTGAATTCTGAAATCTGGTATCTGAGAAAATTATCTGTGAAACTTTTCTGGATTTAGCAAATATAAAAATATATATATTTTTCATAGGTAGTGTATTTATCTACCTGCTATGGGGTTTTTCTTATTGAGCATGTTGAGCTCACCCCCCTTACTTTCCTCCACAGAGTTCCTCTGTAGCTGGGATCGCTTCCGTTAGTAAGGCAGTCCGCATTGTTAAGATTTTACGGAGCGTATTTCTGTATCGAAGGTATAGCCAGTTGTAAGAAATTCTTTTGTATCTAAATTTATGTAAGTACAGTAATGCAATACAAGATGTGTCTGGGGAATGTGAACATATTTTATTTAAACTTGTTACTGAGAAAAAAATTTAATTACACTGAACACTATTTTGACCTAATATCGACTTGTAACCCAACCGAAAAATGTGTGTAATTTGGGTCGTTACACATATGACGTAGACTTGTAAACACTCCAATTAGAAGAGTCGAGGTTATGAATGGTGTAAAAAGGGTTAAGGCTAGGAAAAAGACCAAAAATAACTCGAAAAGAAGTAATTCGAAAAGATATGGTGGAACGAGAGTTAAAAGAACACATTGCATTAGATAGGAATGAGTGGAGGAAGAGAATCCATGCTGACAACTTGACATGAATTTATATATTGGTTTATATAGCCTACTCCAGTATTGGGATAAAAGACTCTAATGATGATGATTACACATGTCAAACATGTATATTATTCACATAAGAAGTTTTATTTATACCCAAATATTTTGACTTTTATTTATATGTTTAAGATAAAATTAGAATGTTCTGTTCATATTTGACTATAAAGACCATAAATGGATTGCCTTTCTAAAATGGTGCTGATGTAATATTTTTGCATATAAAATATAGGATCTTTTTTTACTCTAAGTTAATTTCCAACTTTAGCTAGATTTTCTAATCATTCACACACACACACACACATATATATATATAGACACACGCACACATACATGATACAGTTGAGACGATTCATATATAAAATTTGGGATAGTTTTTACTCTAAATTAATTTCCAACTTTAGCTTGATTTCCATATATATATATATATATATATATGTGTGTGTGTGTGTGTGTGTGTGTGTGTGTGTACATACATACATATGTATATGGTAATTATTCATATATATATATATATATATATGTATGTATATGTCACGACCCAAAACTACCTAAAAATCAGAGTGAATTTTTCGCGTTTTGTTATTTTCTTACTTAAATTCTTACCTGTCTTCTGATCGTGACCACACTCCACTAACAAATTGGGCTGTGCGTCAATGCCAGTCCCACCCTACATTTACCATATAACTTAATTCTTTCTCAGTCATTTATAAGTGTTTACAATATTTATACATCCCCTAGAGTCACTTACAAACATGTTACTGTGCTATGCTTATTTAGATACAATACGCACAAGTGTATATACCTTAAATGATGGGCAGCAGCGGATGTCCGGAATGCAGTACTGAGTCGCCTCAACGTCTACTTAAGATTATCTGTGGGAGAAAATGAAAGGGGTGAGCACATCAAGCTCAGTAAGACAATCCTACGAACAAGTAGGTAACCATACTACCTACATGAACGTGGTGCCATGCATAAACCACCATTTCTCCACACATTTTAAAACAGATGATATGAGTTATGATGTTATGTAAAACATGTTCGCATGGAAAATTCAACATGCAACTCATTTTAAATTATTTCTTTCTCATTTAAAAATTTCACAATAAAGTCAGGACTCGACCCCTCCTTCGGGTGATCCTGACTCACACAAAACCATGAAAATCGGTTTACATCACACATGGGTTTAAAAAGCATGGAAATAATCATCATGCACATTTAATTTAAAACCCAGTTTGATCTCATCAAAATCGTCGACATGCGAGACGAGGCAATATCTGTATAACGGTAATAACCAGGACTATAGCCGTGTGTCCTCGTGAGCCCCTCTGCTACACGGATCCTAGTGTGCGGGGTCTCACCCTAATCGGGAACCGCTCGGGAGGTGGGTCAGTCCATATCGTCGATCTTATCTGATCCCACGCATCCGAAGATGCCACGTATCACAAAGATACCAACGTATCACAAAGATACCACATATCTGAAGATACCACACGGTACATCGTACTCCATGCTACTTGCACGGTACATCGTACTCCATGGACCCATATCATATCTCAATACTCATGCCATGTCTCAAAACGCACGTGCGAGTCTATTTAATCGATGACACACAGTCTACCCGATGCTCCAAGCACGGCTCATCGCATGTTCTCATGAGGTCCGCATTACATCTCCACAAGGCCGTCCCCCCCTCATCCCTCACTCTCACCCCACTTAAGAGGTTTTTTGAGCCTGTTGGGCCTTTTGGGCTGACTCCAAGGGCAAACAGCGCTACTCTCAACAAATCCAGTAAAACTAGTGCGTTTTAATTGTCAGAGCCCGCATTACATCCCCACAAGGCCGCCAACCTCATCCCTCACTCTCACCCCACTTAAGAGGTCTTTTGAGCTTGTTGGGCCTTTTGGCTGACTCCAAGGGCAGACAGCGCTACTCTCAACAAATCCAGTAAAACTAGTGCGAGCTAGGCTCTAGCACTCTATATATGAATCACATGAAAATCATATAAAAATATGGTGCGAGTTAGACTCAGCACCGTTCCACAAAAATTATATAAAAAAACCTGGTGCGAGTTAGACTCTAGCACCGTGTCACGAAAATCATGTAGAATCAGGTGCGAGTTAGACTCCAGCACCAATGCATATAAAACTCTAGTGTGGGCTCTCGCTCCAGCACTAATGCATGCATCACACAAATCAAATATCGTGCGAGCTGAGCTCTAGCATGTCACATATCAATAAAAACACGTAGGCGGCTCTGTTTCCTCAAAACAGTTTTCAAAACAACTATATCGTTGAAAGTATGCAATGCTGTGCATTTTCTTTCAAGGTTAGCCAGCCTACTCATGCATGCATTAAAATGTCTCCTGAACGAGCAGAAACCTCTTGTTCTTGCTCTTCCCAAATTTTCCTAAATTTGTAAATTTTACCCTTAACAAGGGTATTTTGGTAATTTGCCCATTCGGGCACTAAAAGTATTATTTGACCTCTAGACCCTTCAGATAATTTTTAAAGACTGCATATGAACTTGAAATTTCGTAAAGTTACCTCTAGCAGTCCGCAAAATTCCCTTACCTTATTTTTCTGTCGAGTCTGACCTTTCCTTTTCCACTGTTGTCTCGTCGCGCAGTTCGATATGCTCCCAATCAAACCTTCGAAACTGCGTATAATTATTCCTCAGGTCAGATAACATACAATTTAATTGTATTTCCTATTTTCTGGGCTTAATTTAAATCATTGGGCCCATTTACTCCTATTGGGCCCGATTGCACCTTAATGGGCCTTAATCGGCCTTAAGCTCGTTTTCCACTTAATTTTCACATTATCGAGACCTATGGGGTTCATTGGGCCCACCAACAATTTATTGGGCCTCGTTCTAACTCTCGAATATCTCAATTTAGTATTTACGACAATTTATCTAAATTTCCAGAATTTAATTCAATTTATGCAGAAATTAAATTCATATCATGCATAACGAGGTAATTGTCATAAATAAGGGTTACATACCCGAGATTCCATGTTAGTACGCAAATCGAGGCTATCTCGAGCTCTCGTGGGATGCCAATTGTCGAGCTACACAATTCCATAATTTTTCGGGTAAGTTTTCAATCAAAAATTAATTAAATAAAATATTCCAAAATTTAAATCGGTCAATTTGACCGCTTATCAACTTACCCGAAGCTCGATTGCATCACTGAAATTTTTCCCAATTTTTCCTCTTTTTCTTTTTCCCTTTTTCTTCCTTTTTTCCCTTCTTTCTTGGCTGAACCGGTTCAGTCCGGTTTAGACTGGTTCGGACTGCTGGTTCACCCCGGTTCACTCCGGTTCACCACCTTGCCGGTCGATTCTCCACTGGCTTCCACCGCCAGTGGCTCCGCATGGTTGTCCGCAGCACGAATCTACCGTTGGTTTGGGTCGAGGTCGCCAGAACGCCGCCGGTCCGGCTCTTCTCCCTCGGCCGTCGGAACCCATTTCTTTCTCTTCGTCGTCGCCGGCGATTCCCGCCGTTTCATCGGCTGCTACTGGTGCAGAAAGAACCGTCGTCGCTTGGGCTTTCAGAATCGGGCTTTAGTTCCGCCCGAATCGCCGCCGTTCGCCGCCGGTGACCATTTCTTTCCCGCGGCCTTCTCCTCCGTTTTTCGGCGTCCTCCGACCTCCTTACGGCGAGTCTCCGGTGTCCTGAAGCTCGCCGACCTCTCCTCTTTCACCTCGACTGGTCGTCGGCGATCAAGGATGGCCGGTGGTGGTTCGACCTTCTCCCCGATTTTCGGCTTTGTTTTCGTTCTCTCTCCCCGATTGTTTTTCCAGTTTCTCTTCTTCTTCTTTTTTTCAATTCATTTATTTATTTTTATTATTTATTTATTTTATTAATATTTTAATCATTAAAATACATTAAAAATCTAAAATATCTACCAAAAATTATTATTTTATTCTAAATTAATTAATTTAATTTTATTTAATTTATTTATTATATTTTAACCCTTTTTCGGGTATAATTTCTCCGTATTTTCGGGATATTGTCCCGAATGACTTTTCGGTATATTTTTTGATTATTTTCGGGATTATTTTTCTGAACTAAAAATTTCGATTAATCCCGATTAATTCCAATAAATTAATATCTTGATCAATTTAATCCAGTATAAATTTATTTCACCTTTATTGACCAAGATTTCTCAATCCATTATTTTTAATTAAATTTTCTTATCGAATTTACACTGGCTTTCTGTCTTTTGACCGTTTTGCCCTTACACGTGTTCGAGATTAATTTAACCCGACTTCCCTTCACGAATACTCACTCATTTCGTATTTTAATTAAATTCGGGTCTTACAAATCTCCCCCACTTAAGGAATTTGGTCCTCCAAATTAGAACCAATTCATATGAGTCTATAGACTACTCTGGGTACATCGATCGTATCATACTCTTAAATTCTTATGTGACCTTTTCCGGAGTGTATTACTACCAAAGGACTTTAATTAGGGAGATCATCTTAAACCTCAATACTTTCTCTTTCCTGTTTAATGCCCGAATCAACTTATCAATATACTTATATTTTCATTAAACTGAACTTTTGGAGTTCATATTCGATCACCTATGCTGGATCTGGATAGTATTGCCGAAGCATCAAAAGATGGGACACATTGTGGGTGCCTGCTTATTCAAGTGATAACACTAACCTACAGGTCTTATCTTCCACTTGTCCAATCTCTCAAAAGGTTCAATCCAGCGAAACTCAATTTACCTTCTTCCAAAAGTTCGCTATGTCCTTATTCCCTTAGGACAAGAAACATTTCAACCATACTAATTCACCCTCGGTGAATTCCAATGCTTTTCTATCTGCTCTGAGGTGTTCTTAATCTCTCATCCTTAATTAAACATCTTCAGAAACTTATTATCCAAAGTCGAAAATAATTCTATCTGTCACCCACTTTTTCTTATCCAATTTGGGGAACAACCCTTACAGCTATACACTACCTCATATCTCGTTATCCCGATACTCAAGTGGAAACTGTCACTATTGGCGAATTCGATTTGTAATAACTGATCATCCCAGGAGCATAAAAATCAAGGGCACACGCTTTCATCGAATCCTCCAGAACCTGTACAATCCTCTCTGACTGACCATCTGTCTGAGGATGGAAAGCTGTGCTAATACTCAGTCGGGTTCCCATAGCTTCCTAAAAATATCCTTCGAGGTGGGAAGTGAAGCGGGAATCCCTATATGATACCATGCTCACTAGAACGCTACTTAATGTTTCACAATCTTCCTTACACATAAATCCTCATATACACTCTGAGTATTTGGGGATTTCCTAACCAGAAGGTGGGTAGACTTAGTCAACTAAGCGACTATCATCTAAATAGCCTCGTGATTTATCCGAGTCCTCTATAACCCATCACGAAATTCATGGAGACTTGCTCCCATTTTTCGTGCCGTGTCGATATAGGTAGAGGCTGCAATAACTCTGTAGATTTTTAATATTCTACCTTATTCTGTTGACATACTAGGCACTTTTCCACAATCTCTACCATGTCTCTTTTCATATTTGACCACCAATACCCTTTTCGAGATTTTGATATATTCTTTACTTTTCGTATACACTGTATATCCCGAAGAGTGAGCTTCTGACAATATTACTATCTCATCAACTGTGGTCCTGGGGAGCACTTATATTATTATACTGTCTCTGAACCTCTCTGTAAATCATCAACACTTGCTATGAACTCTGTCACTGTACCCTTCTGAATCTGACCCAAACTATCAACATCATGCCGATCATCACGCTAAGCCTGTCAAATCCGGGCACTCTCATCCGGTTCTAGTCTCAGGCTAGCTGTCACACTATCACTGTCATCATCAGAAGGGATCACATCAATACTGAGGCTCACAACTGCTCTGGCAGCTCACGCTCCCTGACCATCATATGTGGTACCATCCCGAGGCTCTTTCTACTCAAGGCATCAGCCATCACATTAGCCTTTCCTGGGTGGTACAATTTTTCCACGATCAAAATCTCTCAGAAGCTCTAACCCACTATGTATTCTCATATTCGCCTCTTTCTGTGAAAACAGATACGTGGGGCTTTATGATAAGTGCATACCCAAAATTTCTCACCATGTACATAGTAGTACCATATCCTCGGTACAAATACTGTTGCCAACTTTAAATCATGGTTCAGATAGTTTATTTCATGATCAAGGAGTTGTCTGACTCCATAATTGACTATCTTCGCATTATACATCAATACACAGCTCCTTCATTATTTTGAGGTATCCATACTCACGGAGAACCTCTTGAGCTGTTGGGTATGGTGAAAATAATCACGGTGGTCAGTTCATACTTCACTACACCGAAATTCATGTCACATCTATTATCTCACTTATCATCTCATTCAAATACCACGTTTTCATAGTTAAACGTGTCAACCAAGTAGACCATCTGTAAAAGCAATTTCCCAATTGTTGCTTATAATTTGCCCTGGACTTTAACTACACTCAACATATCATCAATAAGGATGATGACAAATCGGTCCAGGTAAAGTTTAAATAACTAATTGTAATTGAGCTCCACTACTTATTTCAATCGTCCATATCCTTGACTTATTTACGCATAAGCGTATAAGATCCTTCAAAATCGCCTACATTTTCAGGTACTAACCTGCGTCATTTCCTTTTCTTATCTTAACGGCTCTTATTAAATTTTACTATGTTAACCTTTATGATTTGTCGAATTTTAATATTCTTATCGTCTTAGTAAAGGTATCCTAATGCTAAAGGTATTTATTACGACGATCGATTTCACGTTATAGGTTATATATATACTTTTAGACGCTGTCAAGTCTTCAGGCGGAGAGGTATTTTGAAATTCCTTTATTAACCTTCAGACTTAACCACTTAGACTGGTTATGGTTATATCCATCTTTATCCTTGGTTATAATTTATATTTCCTACTTATCACTTAATCTCAATTACTTCGCATATTAAGGGTATTCCTTACCTAGTATATGTCTCTTACTCCAATACATCTTGTATTTAGGATCTATCTTATCTTAAAGATTATCTCCTTTCGTATATCCCTCAAGACAAAACTCTTTCATTATTCATTCCGTGAGTACAATCCTTTACTCCTTTAATTTCAACTATTGCACCCCTTTTTATCACTTGTCAACACTTACAGTATACTTTTCAGTGATGTTCTCACTTCTGTTTTCAACTTAAAATCTCTATATCCATATTCCGTTAATTAATCCTCCTCTATTGGGGTACTCATTTATCAGTATTATGCCCAATGATGTAGGCATTCATGCTTTTTACTCACTTATATGCGAATGAAGACGGTATGAATAAATGTGTGGCACCATGATCAATGAACATATGTACTTCATTATTCATAACACGTGTGGTATCTTACACCACATCCATGAAACATCAATAGTGTCCTAGTCCAAGACATCCTCTCGCCTTCGTCCAACAGCCTACTTTCCTTTTCTCTTCGGCTATGGCCTCCCTTTTCGTTGCAGCTATACCAACGAAGTTTTTTTCTGTCTCTTTACTTTTCTGTGGGGCGATCTCGCCCAACTCTGTGCAATCAATATCAATGGTCCGTCTTACCACACTTAACGACCATTTTCATCAATACAGTGTAGGTATAGACTGTCACGCCCCGGAAGCGCGGAAAAATAGGGCTAATTTAAACTTTTTTATCCATTAACTATGTTGTTTTCCTGTCCATGTCTAAAATTAAAATCTTTTCATTTTTCAGGATCTCATTACATCACATATATTCTGTATATATAAAATCATTTACAACTATTACATCCCGACTATTATATACAATAGTGTCTATTATGTATCACATGTCTGGAATATAAGTAAGACTGTACCTCAAGGTTACAAAAGAATCCGATGAAAGGTCGGACTACCTTGTCAACGACCACAGTCTCGTATGTGCAGTAGACTCGCTATAGATAATCTGGGAGATGGAGAGGAGGGGGGTGAGTTTTTCAGACTCAGTAAGAGATACATTTAAAATAGCTTTAAATACTCAAAACATGGCAAAACTCATGGTTTTACAATTCAGCATAAACATGTACTGGAGTAGAGATGCTTACATTTCATAAAAGCAGTAAAAACATGCTTAAATCATAAGTTTACACATCATGCATCCTTTTAGTAAAACTCATATATAGTATGCATATCACGTCGTGTAAACAAGTAAAAAGCATCTCAAAACTTAATCATGCATATCATAACATGCTTATCACTTTGAAATGAAATTGTATTGTCATATGCACATTTCGTAAAATATACTCATGGCTACCTTTAAAATCTCATCATAGAAAATATGTGCTCAATAAAATCATAAAACAGGTAGCATGAAATGTGCGAAAACATATATATATATCATTCCGTCAATTCATCGTGTAGGGTCAGGCAATCGTCTCATATACTAGTCCCAAAGGACATCATACATCTGGTCCCGTAGGACAAAATCATGGGTACTCATGGCCATAGTACAGGGGAGCCGTAGGACTGGATCAGGGTCGTACGCTGCCCTATCTCTCGTGCACCACTAAATGGGGACTATACGCACGAACTCACGTGCATCACCAAGTGTGGACTATGCGCACGTTTCTCATATCAAGTCAGAGCCTGCCCGTTCTCTGGCCGTCGGCTAGGTAGATCCTCGATCGTCTCCATACGAGATCGATCCCAGATCCTCTGACTTTCTTCATGTCATGCCTTTTTACCCCATAAAAATCATTTTGGGCCTCTTACCCAATTTATCAAAGTCATTTCGGGCCTCATACCCGTGTATTAAAATCATTACGGGACTCTAACCCGATTTTTCATAAATCATTACGGGACTCTAGCCCGTTTCTCATAGAAAACATAGTTTTCATAAATCATTGCGGGACTCTAGCCCGTGTAAATATGGAAAGCATAGTTATAATAGCTATTTCTTGGGACTAATACCCGTACTGTGAAAATATAGCTTAAAAGCTGTCTCGGGACTTTAACCCGTATCATGAAAACATGGTTTCGTAAAACATATCGGGATTTTAACCCGTAATCTCACATGAAAACACTGTGCTTTCATTTCAGAAGTGAAAAATCACTTTTATAAACATATATGCTGTAAAATGTATCTCAAATATATAAAACATGCTGAAAACTCGGGAAATGGTTTTGGCTTCGGTTTAAATACCGTTGAAAATCAATTTCGTAAAATCTCATCCAATTCTCATACATAAACAGTTGGTAAGGACGTAGGAGTACTAACGCTACTCTAAATTATATCCCTTACCTCTTAGCAACTGATGTAGAGCACTTTTCTCGATGCTCGAATTTACCTCGTAAAATGTGTCGATAGACCGAGCTGTTGCAAAACAAGTTCAACTTATCACATATGGCTTAAATTCATTTCAACATATCCAAATATGTGATTATATCGAAGCTTTAGCCAAAAGTTGACTTTTAATCGATTTTACTCTTTTTGCTCGGTTTTACCGGTATAAACCTCGATTTAATCGTATTTAACTCAATAAATATTTTCCTCATATTTATTATGGTCGATTTAGCTAATTGAACCAATTTCTCTCTTATTGGGCCAAATTGCACCTTAATGGGCTTTAATCCGTTTTAAGCCCATTTTCGCTTATTAATTCTTTCATCGAGGCCTATTGGGCTCACTGGGCCCATTAGTACTTATTAGGCCTTTTTCTAGACTCTTTGAATAGTCCGTATATCATTTACGACAATTTAATTAAAAATTTCGATTTAATCCACTAAATGCGCAATTTAATCCGTAACTCGTAAAATAAACTTTTAATGCGCGATAATTACATAAATTGTCGTAAATGAGCTTTACTTACCCGAGATTTTGCGATAGTACGCAATTCGAAGTTCGATCGGGCTCACGTACGTGATTTATCGTCGAACTGCACAATTTATATATTTAATTTCGGGTGAATTTTTGATCAAATATAATTTAAATAAATTTTTCGAAAATTAAATCGGTCACATTTGACCTCTTACCGACTTACCCGAAGTCCGGTGTATCCCCAAATATTTTTCCTTTTTCCTTTTTCTCTTTTTATTTCCTTTTTCTCCTTTTTCCCTCTCTTTTTCGGCTGAACCGGTTCGGTCCGGTTCAGACCGGTCCGGTTCAGTCCGGTTCAACTTCTCCCTCGCCGTTCGGGGCTTTTCTGGCCTGTTCTCCGCCGGGTTTCGCCTCCAGCTTGTTCGCAGGGTAGTCCGATGCATGGATCTGTGGTCGGCTTCGCCAAAGCTCGCCGGAAAGTGGCCGATCCGGCCTCTTCTCTCCTCCGGCGGTGGCACCAAATTTTTCCCGCGCCGTTCGGTGACGTTTCAGGCCGATCTGCGCCTGGATCAGCGTCGCAGAGGTCCCCTCTGGCCGGTGGTGGTTCGCTCCTCCCCTCATCGGCCGCCGATCTCTCTCTCTCCTCTCTTTTCTCTCGGTTTCTCCCTTTCTCTCTCTTTCTCTCGCCGGTCACCGTTTCTTCTCCCTCTTTCGACGCCGGCGAGGCTCGGTCGCCCCTATGGTCCGTTCGCCGGGCTCCGTCGGCGAACAGATTGGAGCTCGACTCCCTTGCTGCCTCTGCTCCTGGTTTCCTCTCTGTCTTCCTCTCTGTCGCGCGACTCTGTTTCACGCGACAGAGTTTCATTTTTTTTTTAATTTTTATTTTATTATATTATATTTATTATATTTTATTTTAATCAAATAAAATATAATAAATTGTACAAAATATCTCAAAAATCATATTATATTTTATTAATTAATTAATTTAATTAATTTAATTTATTTTAATTATTTCGGTGTATTTTTCGCATATTTTTGAGATAATGTCTGGGCGAAAATTACGAAAATTCGTAATATTTTCGTATCTTGACCAATTGAACTCGGAATTCCATAATTTCTTCTTTATCGATCAAGATTTTCTAAATCCATATTTTTAATGAAATTTCTTCATCGAATTTACACCGAAATTAGGATCTTTTGACCATTTTACCCTTCTACACGTTCGGGATTAATTTAGACCGATTTTCCTTCTCGGACTCACTATCTTTTCTCATTTAAATTTTGTATCTTTCGTCCAACGATTTAAATCCCTTTTATTTAAATTATGGTCCCAAATAATGAACATAGTGGGAAAAATCCGGGTTTCACATAGACCCTCATTCCGTGGTATCCACCACACATTCTACAGTGATCACACTGCTACTCTGTTTCGTAGCAGGTCAGGGTCCTCTAATCACAATGCCCCTCAAGAGTGCCAAAATTGGATGCACTGGGGCCTTACCAATTATCTTACTCCATGACTCATCAAATTAAATCTTTTACCAATTACCATTTTTCCATTTTAACATCTCTGTCATTTCTCGATTCTCTTTTCTGTCTCTATTTTAGCCCTCACTACCTTTCCAATCTCAGAGGCATACAATTCATGTTCTTATTTACCGAATTGTAAATCTGCGCACTGCCTCGGTATAAGTAATATATCATGGGCCAATCAGACTCTAATTGAAAAGTTGAGCCATTTCATGAACTTTTAGACATCTCGACTGTCACTTGTTCATAGTATCTGCCCAAGAATATAACCGAGTTTCATACTCATAAATCATACTCATCAATAAATCAATTCCTTTTAAACAGTGTCCGGGATACACTATCACCGGAATACATCTATAAACATTTCTCATCTTAGCTCTGGATGTTTAACACTCAAGATGGGTCGAGTGGGTTTCCACCAATGCTCCGCTGCGCCCTCGAATCTCATTCATAATTCTGAGCAATTAGCTCCTCAAAATAATCTCTACACTCTGCTCCAACCTCGCGAAGCGTGTCTCAATACTGTCCGATCTCTCTGTCGGACTCAGTGGGGCATGATCAACATTAGCCTTCATTTCAATTTCATCCTGATTCTCATAGGTTAACTTAGCACGACTTAGCAGACTCAGGTCTACCTCTACGACCTCTGCCTTGTGCACTACCTCATCTAACGTGACTCATATTAGGCATTCCTGAATTCTCAACCATTTCTTATTCAAAACCCATCTCGATATACACTATTGTATCTAATCAAGCACAGTAACACGGGGATGTAATTTCCTAATTACTGACACTGATACACATCAGACCAATTGCTGCTCTGATACCACCTTTATATGTCACGATCCAAAACTACCTAAAAATCAGAGTGAATTTTTTGCGTTTTATTATTTTCTTACTTAAATTCTTACCTGTCTTCTGATCGTGACCACACTCCACTAACAAATTGGGCTGTGCGTCAATGCCAGTCCCACCCTACATTTACCATATAACTTAATTCTTTCTCAGTCATTTATAAGTGTTTACAATATTTATACATCCCCTAGAGTCACTTACAAACATGTTACTGTGCTATGCTTATTTAGATACAATACGCACAAGTGTATATACCTTAAATGATGGGCAGCAGCGGATGTCCGGAATGCAGTACTGAGTCGCCTCAACGTCTACTGAAGATTATCTGTGGGAGAAAATGAAAGGGGTGAGCACATCAAGCTCAGTAAGGCAATCCTACGAACAAGTAGGTAACCATACTACCTACATGAACGTGGTGCCATGCATAAACCACCCTTTCTCCACACATTTTAAAACAGATGATATGAGTTATGATGTTATGTAAAACACGTTCGCATGGAAAATTCAACATGCAACTCATTTTAAATTATTTCTTTCTCATTTAAAAATTTCACAATAAAGTCAGGACTCGACCCCTCCTTCGGGTGATCCAGACTCACATAAAATCATGAAAATTGGTTTACATCACACATGGGTTTAAAAAGCATGGAAATAATCATCATGCACATTTAATTTAAAACCCGGTTTGATCTCATCAAAATCGTCGACATGCGAGACGAGGCAATATCTGTATAACGGTAATAACCAGGACTATGGTCGTGTGTCCTCGTGAGCCCCTCTGCTACACGGATCCTAGTGTGCAGGGTCTCACCCTGATCGGGAACCGCCCGGGAGGTGGGTCAGTCCATCTCGTCGATCTTATCCGATCCCACGCATCCGAAGATACCACGTATCACAAAGATACCAACGTATCACAAAGATACCACATATCCGAAGATACCACACGGTCATCGTACTCCATGCTATTTGCACGGTACATCGTACTCCATGGACCCATATCATATCTCAATACTCATGCCATGTCTCAAAACGCATGGGCGAGCTTATTTAATCGATAACACACAGTCTACCCGATGCTCCAAGCACGGCTCATCACATGTTCTCATGAGGTCCGCATTACATCTCCACAAGGCCGTCCCCCCCTCATCCCTCACTCTCACCCCACTTAAGAGGTCTTTTGAGCCTCTTGGGCCTTTTGGGCAGACTCCAAGGGCAGACAGCGCTACTCTCAATAAATCCAGTAAAACTAGTGCGTTTTAATTGTCAGAGCCCGCATTACATCCCCACAAGGCCGCCAACCTCATCCCTCACTCTCACCCCACTTAAGAGGTCTTTTGAGCTTGTTGGGCCTTTTGGCTGACTCCAAGGGCAGACAGCGCTACTCTCAACAAATTCAGTAAAACTAGTGCGAGCTAGGCTCTAGAACTCTATATATGAATCACATGAAAATCATATAAAAATATGGTGCGAGTTAGACTCCAGCACCGTTCCACAAAAATTATATAAAAAAACCTTGTGCGAGTTAGACTCTAGCACCGTGTCACGAAAATCATGTAGAATCAGGTGCGAGTTAGACTCCAGCACCAATGCATATAAAACTTTAGTGCGAGCTCTCGCTCCAGCACTAATGCATGCATCACACAAATCAAACATCGTGCGAGCTGAGCTCTAGCATGTCACATATCAATAAAAATACGTAGGCGGCTCTGTTTCCTCAAAACAGTTTTCAAAACAACTATATCGTTGAAAGTATGCAATGCTGTGCATTTTCTTTCAAGGTTAGCCAGCCTACTCATGCATGCATTAAAATGTTTCCAAAACGAGCAGAAACCTCTTGTTCTTGCTCCTCCCAAATTTTTCTAAATTTGTAAATTTTACCCTTAACAAGGGTATTTTGGTAATTTGCCCATTCGGGCACTAAAAGTATTATTTGACCTCTAGATCCTTCAGATAATTTTTAAAGACTGCATATGAACTTAAAATTTCGTAAAGTTACCTCTAGCAGTCCGCAAAATTCCCTTACCTTATTTTTCTGTCGAGTCTGACCTTTCCTTTTCCACTGTTGTCTCGTCGCGCAGTCCGATATGCTCCCAATCAAACCTCCGAAACTGCGTATAATTATTCCTCAGGTCAGATAACATACAATTTAATTGTATTTCCTATTTTTTGGGCTTAATTTAAATCATTGGGCCCATTTACTCCTATTGCGCTCGATTGCACCTTAATGGGCCTTAATCGGCCTTAAGCCCGTTTTCCACTTAATTTTCACATTATCGAGGCCTATTGGGCTCATTGGGCCCACCAAAAATTTATTGGGCCTCGTTCTAACTCTCGAATATCTCAATTTAGTATTTACGACAATTTATCTAAATTTCCAGAATTTAATTCAATTTATGCAGAAATTAAATTCATATCACGCATAACGAGGTAATTATCGTAAATAAGGGTTACATACCCGAGATTCCATGTTAGTACGCAAATCGAGGCTATCTCGAGCTCTCGTGGGGTGCCAATTGTCGAGCTACACAATTCCACAATTTTTCGGGTAAGTTTTCAGTCGAAAATTAATTAAATAAAATATTCTAAAATTTAAATCGGTCAATTTGACCGCTTATCGACTTACCCGAAGCTCGATTGCATCATTGAAATTTTTTTCAATTTTTTCTCTTTTTCTTTTTCCCTTTTTCTTCCTTTTTTCCCTTCTTTCTTGGCTGAACCGGTTCAGTCCGGTTCAGACCGGTTTGGACCGCCGGTTCACCCCGGTTCACTGCAGTTCACCGCCTTGCCGGCCAGTTCTCCAACGGCTTCCACCGCCAGTGACTCCCCATGGTTGTTCGCAGCACGAATCTACCCTTGGTTTGGGTCGAGGTCGCCAAAACGCCGTCGGTCCGGCTCTTCTCCCTCGACCGTCGGAACCCATTTCTTTCTCTTCGTCGTCGCCAGCGATTCCCGCCGTTTCATTGGCTGCTACTGGTGCAGAAAGAACCATCGTCGCTTGGGCTTTCAGAATCGGGCTTTAGTTCCGCCCGAATCGCCGTCGTTCGCCGTCGGTGACCATTTCTTTCCCGCGGCCTTCTCCTCCGTTTTTCGGCGTCCTCCAACCTCCTTACGGCGAGTCTCAGGTGTCCTGTAGCTCGCCGACCTCTTCTCTTTCACCTCGGCTGGTCGTCGGCGATCAAGGATCGCCGGTGGTGGTTCGGCCTTCTCCCCGATTTTCGGCTTTGTTTCCGTTCTCTCTCCCCGATTGTTTTTCCAGTTTCTCTTCTTCCTTTTTTTTTTCAATTCATTTATTTATTTTTATTATTTATTTATTTTATTAATATTTTAATCATTAAAATACATTAAAAATCTAAAATATCTACCAAAAATTATTATTTTATTCCAAATTAATTAATTTAATTTAATTTAATTATTATATTTTAACCCTTTTTCGAGTATAATTTCTCGGTATTTTTGGGATATTGTCCCGAATGACTTTTCGGTATATTTTTCAATTATTTTTGGCATTATTTTTCTGAACTAAAAATTTCGATTAATCCCGATTAATTCCAATAAATTAATATCTTGATTAATTTAATCCAGAATAAATTTATTTCACCTTTATTGACCAATATTTCTCAATCCATTATTTTTAATTAAATTTCCTTATCGAATTTACACCGGCTTTCGATCTTTTGACCGTTTTGCCCTTACACGTGTTCGGGATTAATTTAACTCGACTTCCCTTCACGAATACTCACTCATTTCGTATTTTAATTAAATTCGGGTCTTACAGTATATATATATATATATATGAATAATTACCATATACATATGTATGTATGTACACACATACATACACACACACACACACACACACATATATATATATATATATATATGTGTGTGTACATACATACATACGTATATATATATATATGTGTGTGTGTGTGTGTGTGTGTGTGTGTATGTATGTATGTGTGTACATACATACATATGTATGTGGTAATTATTCATATATATATATATATATATATATATATATATATAAAACTTGATTTCCATATATATATGCTGATACTATTTTTTCCACATAAAATTGTGGATTTTATATATATGTAAGACCCAAATTTAATTAAAATACGAAATGAATGAGTATTCGTGAAAGGAAGTTGGGTTAAATTAATCCCGAACACGTGCAAGGGCAAAACGGTCAAAAGATCGAAAGTCGGAATAAATTCGATGAGAAAAATTAATTAAAAAATAATGGATTGAGAAATCTTGGTCAATAAAGATGAAATAAATTTATTCTGGATTAAATTTATCAAGATATCAATTTATGAGAATTAATCGGGATTAATCGAAATTTTTAATTCGAAGAATAATCCCGAAAATAATCAAAAAATATACCGAAAAGTCATTCGGGACAATATCCCAAAAATACGGAGAAATTATACCCGAAAAAAAGGGTTAACATAAATTAAATAAATTAAATAAAATTAAATAAAATTAAATAAATGAATTTAGAATTAAATAATAATTTTAAGGATATTTTAAGGGATATTTTGGATTTTTATAGAGTATTTTAATGAATAGCGTAATAATTAAAATAAATAATAATAATAAAAATAATTAATAAAATAAATGAAAAAAAAAGAAGAGAGAAGAAGAAAAAAAAGGAATCAGAATTGTCGGGGAGAGAGAAAGAGAAGCAGAAAACGAAAACGGCAACCGAGGAAGCCCGACGGACCATCGGCGGCCAGGGACCCCAGGCGAGGGTCGGCGAAGGAAGCCCGACGCCAGGTGAGTCGTCTGCCACCGGTGACGCGCGCCAAGGACGCCGTAGAACGCCGAAAAACGGAGGAGAAGGCCGCGGGAAAGAAAGGGTCACCAGCGGCGAACGGCGACGATTCGGGCGAAACTAAGGCCCGATTCTGAAAGCCCAGGCGACGGCGGTTCTTTCTGCACCAGTAGCAGCCAACGAAACGGCGGGAATCGCCTGCGACAACGAAGAGAAAGAAATGGGTTCCGACGGTCGAGGGAGAAGAGTCGGACCGGCGACCTTCCGGCTACCTCGACCGAAGCTGAGGCCAGATTCGTGCTACGGACGACCCAACGGAGCCACTGGTGATGGAAACCGGTGGAGAACCGACCGACAAGGTGGTGAACCGGAGTGAACCGGGGTGAACCGGCGGTCCGAACCGGTCTGAACCGGACTGAACCGATTCAGCCAAAAAGAGAGGAAAAAAGGAAGAAAAAGGGAAAAAGAAAAAGAAAAAACATTGGAAAAAAATCTCGGCGATGCAATCGAGCTACGGGTAAGTCAGTAGTGGTCGAAATTGACCCAATTTAAATTTTGGAGTATTTAATTTAATTAATTTTGGACTGAAAACTTACTCGAAAAATTGTGGAATTGTGTAGCTCGACAATTGGCATCCAACGAGAGCTCGAGACAGCCTCGAATTTCATACTATCATGGAATCTCGGGTAAGTGACCCTTATTTACGATAATTTACATCGTTATGCGTGTTTCGGATTTAATTATCGCATAAAATAAATTAAATTATGGAAATTTAGATAAATTATCGTAAATAATAAATTGAATTATTCGAGAGTTAGAACGAGGCCCAATAAATTGTTGGTGGGCCCAATGAGCCCAAGAGGCCTCGATTATGTGAAAATTAAGTGAAAAACAGGCTTAAGGCCGATTAAGGCCCATTAAGGTGCAATCGGGCCCAATAGGGATAAACGGGCCCAATGATTTAAATTAAGCCCAGAAAATAAGAAATACAATTAAATTGTATGTTATCTGACCTGAGGAATATTTATACGCAGTTTCGGAGGTTTGATCGGGAGCATATCGGACTGCGCGACGAGACAACAGTGGAAAAGGAAAGGTCAGACTCTACAGAAAAATAAGGTAAGGGAATTCTACGGACTGCTAGAGGTAAACTTTACGAAATTTCAAGTTCATATGCAGTCTTTAAAAATTATCTGAAGGGTCTAGAGGTCAAATAATACTTTTAGTGCCTGAATGGGTAAATTACCAAAATACCCTTGTTAAGGGTAAAATTTACAAATTTAGGAAAAATTTGGGAGGAGCAAGAACAAGAGGTTTCTGCTCATTCTGGAGACATTTTAATGCATGCATGAGTAGGCTGGCTAACCTTGAAAGAAAATGCACAGCATTGCATACTTTCAACGATATAATTGTTTTGAAAAACTGTTTTGAGGAAACAGAGCCGCCTACGTGTTTTTATTGACATGTGACGTACTAGAGCTCAGCTCGCACGATATTTTGATTTGTGTGATGCATGCATTAGTGCTGGAGCGAGAGCTCGCACTAGAGTTTTACATGCATAGGTGCTGGAGTCCAACTCGCACCAGATTTTTTATATATATATATATATATGATTTTCGTGACAGGGTGCTAGAGTCTAACTCGCACCATATTTTTATATGATTTTTGAGACAGAGTGCTAGAGCCTAGCTCGCACTAGTTTTACTTGATTCGATGAGAGTGCTGAGCATTGCTCGCACTGATTTTATGGCGATGAGCCGTGCTTGGAGCATCGGGTAGACTGTGTGTCACCGATTAAATAGGCTCGCACGTGCGTTTTGAGACATGGCAATACGGTTTAATGTTAAAACAACCTGATGTCACGACCCGAATTACCTAAATTTCAGAGTAAATTTTTCGCTTTTTCATTTATTATTTAATTCTTACCTTTCTTTCGTCGTGACCATCCTACAACACAGTTGGGCTATGATTCGGTGTTAGTCACCTCACACCTATTACCATTCCATTTCCATAATTTCATTCAATATCAGAGTTTACTATCTTGTGACTTTAACTGAATACATACATAATGGTATTCATAACACTACATCCCCGACATGATATCCATTTATAGTACTGTGCATTACATATTTAGATACAAAATCATACCAATGTGTATACCTGTTTCTCGATGGGTAGCAGCAAGCAGCGGATATCAATACATGCAAGTTCTCAGCCGCTCAATAACTATTTCAAGTGCTCTGAAAAGATGGGAAAATAAGGGGGTGAGCAAACCACACGCTCAGTAAGGCAATTATGCAAGTAAGTAGATAGCTCCACTATCTACATGCTCATAATGCCATGCCCTTAAATCCATTTCTTTTCATTAAAATCATTAAGCACAAAGTCATGCATATTCAATGCCATAGTTCATCCAAAACTATTTGTGCATATATAAATCATGTAACTCATGCATTCAAAGCATTTTATGTGACATCATTAAATCATATTAAGCATGAATTAGATCAAGATCATGCAGTCTTTTATGCCATGTAAGACAAAACATGGATTTCAAATGAAAGCATGGAAAACTTCACATGCTACTGCATTTAAATCAAAACATTAAAACTGCAGTTAAAACTAACCCTTCCGGGTCCATCTCATAAAACAATTCAATAAAATTTATTATAAAACTCCGGTTATAAAACCACCCTTCTTTCAGGGTCACATATCATAAAATCATATGAAATCATAAATTCATCAAATCGGGGGCCTGACCCCTCCTTCGGGTCTACCCTGGTCTAACAGACCACAAGTTATATCATGTGAGACAATAAGGTAATTATCAGTAACATCGAGGACTATGGCCATATCCTAGTGATCCCTGGCAACACGGTACCTAGTGTGTGGGGTATCACACCTGAAACGGGAGGTGGGTCGTCCTACCCGCCAGAACAGCATAACACCAGGATTGCGAGGGCAAGGCTTGCTGCCTCGTGGCTAATGCCACTCCACTCCAACAATCCCCACGGTACAGCGTACTCCGCATGACATACACGATACAAAGTACTCCGTGAACCCAAGCTCAGTCAGGGGTGCTTGTAATAGGTCTTATCCACCCATATCATCTCTGTCTCAGAATGCACGTGTGAGCATATCATCTCACTGTGACACACAGTCTACAGGAGGCTCCAACACGGCTATATGCATGTAATACAATTCCCTGTGCGAGCGAAGCTCAAGCACGGCTCCATGCATATTCATGATATCAGAAAACCTCGTGCGAGCGAAGCTCTAGCACGGTTTCATAGAAATCAATGAAATCTGCGTACGAGCAGCGCTCCAGTACGACTTAAACTGATAATAATTTCAAGTAAAATCCACGTACGAGCAATGCTCTAGTACGGATATGTATAGAAACTCAATGAAAACTTCGTATGAGAAAAACTCCAGTACGGCATTCAAATGAATTGTAAAACCATATAAAACTTTGTGCGAGCAACGCTCCAGCACAAATGAATGCTCAAGTAAATCAAATCTCGTGCGAGTTACACTCCAGCACGGCTTTATGCATAATTAAATCAAATCTCGTGCGAGTTACACTCCAGCACGGCTTCATGCATAATTAAATCAAAATAGGATGCGAGCTAAGCTCCAACATCTCTCATGCATGTCAAATCATTAAAACTAGTACGAGCAATCGCTCCAGCACCATTTTATGCATATCACATCAAAACAAATCAAAACATGTCAAAACATGTCAAAACAGAGTGCGAGCTAGGCTCCAGCAACTCTCATTTCACAATAATAAAAATCAGTGCGAGCACCATGCTCTAGCACATTTCATGCATATGATGTCACAAGTCGGTGCGAGCAAGCGCTCAAGCACATTTATGCACATTCACAAACGCAGATATAGTGCGAACTACGTGTCGGCACTATCTGTTTCCATATAAACTTGATAGTTGGCCGTTTTCCAAAGAAATTTCCATTTAAATATAAATAACACCTACGTAGTGTTATCTTGTGAAATTTAAACAATTACTGGCCAATCTATCGATTTGCTTTGATTAAAAACCAATGAAATCCCTTAATTCGAAAAGTTCCTTAAATCATGCATTTCATGCATGTCATGCTTTCACCATCCTTAGGTGAACTTCCCTCAATAGGGGTAGAATAATCTTTTCACCTATTTCGATCCTTAAAATTATTTAAACCACTTTTAGGACCTTTATACAATATCATGTATACATATATATTCAGTGTACAGAAAAATTATTAAAATACGCGTAGCTTGTAACGACCCTTAACCCTTAAAACTCGAGATAAATTTTTTTTTTGAATTTAATTCACCCACTTATTCCCCAATTCACTTAGGTTGTATTCCTGTACAGTGTCGAAACATTTTTCTAATTCTTTTCTCGTGTTTTATAATTGATTTTCATATTTTAACTTATATTGTCGATAGAAATTTCGGCAGCATAACGGCTTATATATAAGCCTACCCACCTGCAAATCAATTGTATTCCACAATCCTAGATATCCACAACTACCAAGCATACTTTTCAAATCCATCTCTACCACACAATGCATCTATTTCGATTTAATACTAGTAATCTCGAAATATAATCCCAAGGTAGTAATGTTTACATCGTTCCTTACAAAATTACATCCCAACTGATAATTCCAATATATGTCTGTGCATACAATTATGTCTGGTACAGGAATGTAAATGTATACCTTTCGCGTGTACAAAGTAGCTTAGGGTAGTTCTTCCCAACAGCTTACGTCGTGTACGCGACAGATAGCGTCTATAGATTCACTGCAAATGATCTGAAGGTAGAGGGGTGAGCTTTTGGGGAAAAGCCCAGTAAGAGAATATTCTTAAAGCAGTTCTAATATATAAAAGCATTTGAAATTGTTCATAAAATGAAACTTAATGCAATACATAAACTTTCATTTCATGCGTACGCGTCATAAAGCTTGCGAATATTTAAAACAAAACACATACTTAACCATTTTGCAACTTTTCATAAACCTTTCATGAACATTTCATAAATCATTTCGTAAACGTTTCATGAATAATTCATAGTCATTTCGTAAACATTTCATGCATATTTCATAATCATTTCATAAGCATTTCATGAATATTTCATAATCATTTCGTAAACATCTCATGCATGTTTCATAATCATTTCATAAAACTCTCATGCATATTTCGTAATCATTTCATAAACATCTCATGCATATTTCATAATCATTTCATAAACTCTCATCATAGTCGATTTTATAATTAAAATCGAGGAGACTAGGCTATAACTAAGTCATGCGATACGTGTCATTCTCCATTTGGAGAGTCATCATACCTATGGCCATGGTAAGGGGGCTGTAGAATGGATCAGATTCGTACAGCAATAATAATTATAAATAGGGGTAGTATCTTCTTATTTCTTATCATATACTAGCACATAGCTAGGGCACGGGCACCTGTGGCACTCACCATGCGGGGAACATTCATCCGTGCTGCGCGGGCACGAGATACTACCAAAACATTATCGTAAACCACCAGTAACACGACATCTTCCACAAAGGTTGAGTCAAGTGCTAAAGGGGCCAACGTACCGGCACCCCAAGTGGTGGAGCCGGAACACCACGAGAAGTAGCCAAGCATGAAGCCTAAGTCTCAAAACATATTTTCCTTTTTCGTAAATACTTTTGAAAACGTCAAAAGTTCCATTTCAAAGCGTAAAGATGGGTTTTCAAGCCATCATAAAACTTTCAAGTATTTTCATAATTCAAAAGTTTATTTCATAAACATAGATGTTCTAGCGAACATTTTGTAAAACGAAATCATGTTTTGTAAACAGTTTCGCAAGTATGGACGCATTGATAAATCATTTTAAATCATATGCTCTTTCATAAAATCATTTCTCAATGAAATAAGAATGCAATATCAGAACTAAGTTAAGTAATACCCCTTACCTCGATTTATCAGGTATCTCGAATTCGAACGGTGACGTCTCCTAGTACCTCCTTTAATCCTTTCTACGATTCACCTACACCGAAATCGTTTACTTAGCATCTTATCCACACGAATTGTCCGAATTACGTTAAAATTGTAACCTAGCGTCACTACTGCGTGTGTACGTATTATTGTATATCCTTAGGCCAACACGCACGTTTATATATTTCTTCACTATTGATATATTTGCTCCTACAAGTATTACCGTATACCTTTATTACATACATCCACAAGTATACACGCATAAATTTATATATATATATATATATATATATATACTCTCCTATATGTATATATATATATATACTTTTATTGTTTTCATGTTTCCCTGTCTCACATATATACATTTTTGTATATACATATATATATACTTTTATTTGTTTTTCATATGTCACTATCGCATATATATATACATTCTTTGTATATACATATACTAGCACACATTCATCCTATGTACATCCGTATGTATATGCACCGAAATATATATATATATATATATATATATATATATATATATATATATATCATTGTTTTCCATTTTTCCTTATCACATGTATCCATTCTTTATATGTACATATACTAAAACACACATTTATTTTATACGCTCATTTGTATATACACCGAAGTATATACACATTTTTATTTTATCCTTGGCTTTCCTTATTCATTATCAAATATATGTACATCTACTAACATACCCTTTTCATTATACACACCTATATGTATATACCCAAATATATATATATATATATATGTTCACATAAATACATATATATATATATTATCACTTGTTTCCATTATTCCATATCACAATTATATATTTTGGCCTACTTCTCATCTTTCCATTTTTGCCAAATTAAATCTACACTAAACATGCTTCTATTTCAATCTAAATGTATATGTATATTAAATGTACACAAATACATAAATATATCTTTTCCCTTTTTTATTTTGTTTTTCTTCTTTCTTTTCTCCTTTTTTTTTTTCTTCTTCCCTCTCGGTCAGCCGTTCTTCTTCCTTTTCTTCCTAAGCTGCTCACCCCTTTCTCCCTCACGATTTCTCCTATTCACTTCTCGGTTACAGCCTCCATTGCAGTCTTCTTCCCTTCGGTTCTGCTATCCCTCTCCCCTTCCTCTCGATTTCCATCTCCAATTCCCAGTCCCGATTCTGTTTTTTTTTCTTTTTTTTTCCCGTCTCTTGCCTCTGTTCCAGCCCCTTCCTTCAGCTCACGGTTCCAGCTCCCAAATTGGTCTCCTTCCTCGGTTTGCTCTGCTGCAGTTTCTTCTCCTTCTCTCGGTCTCCCCTCCAGTAGCAGCTCCTCTGCACACTCGGTTTTCCAGCTCTCCTGATCAGTCCTCTGCCTCGATCTGCTCCCGTTTTAGCCCCTCTCTTCAGCTCACCATTCCAGCTCCAAATTGGTCTCCATCTCCCTCGGTTCTGTTTCTTTTCCTCCTTCCTTGCCTCTGTTCCAGCTTCGCCCGATCAGTCACGCACCCTGTTCTGCTCGTAGCTCCGATTTCTCCTCCTCGGTCAGCTGCTGTCCCCCCTTTCTTTCCTTTCGGTTTCCCCTTTTTTTTTCCCCTTCTCTTCTTCCTCGGCAGACCCAGCTTCCTTCTCCTCTCCCTTCCCTTCTCTTCTTTCTCTTTTCTTCCCTTCTTCTCTAGCAGACCGAGCCTGTCCTTCCTTTCTCCTTTCTCCTTTCTCCTTTCTCTTCTTTCCTTCTTCTTCTCCCTCGGCCAGAACCAGCTTCCTTTCCTTTCCTGGTTTTCTTTCTCTCCCGGCCAGACCTCTCTTCCTTCCTCTTTTCTTCCCCTTCCTCTCCTCTTTTCCTTCCTCTTCTCTTCTCCTTTCGGTTCCCGCCCAACACTCCTCTGTTTTCTTTTGATTTCCTTTCAAATTGCAACAGTGGCAGACGGAATTGGCTTTTCTAAGCCAATTCCGTACATGCCATAATATATTTATATATATTAGTTTAATATATATATATATATATTATATAGGTATTAATTGTTATGTATTTGTATGGTTGTTATATATTTTTTTACACCCACTCCTATATAATGTATCAATGTATAATCATACATTATATTAGTATAAATATATTGTTTGTGTATTGTCATTGTTATTTATTTATTTTTATTATTATTATTATTATTATTATTATTATTATTATATTAAATGTCTTATACATTATACTTTACAATACATATACATATATATTTGTCTTATATTTGTATATCATCATTTTTCCATTTTAAATTGTTTAGTATATATATATATATATATATATATATATATATATATATATATATATATTATACCTATGTATATATATATACATACACCTTTCCTTTTATTTAAATGTTAGTACATATATATATATATATATATATATATATATATATATATATATATATATATATATATATATACATATTCACCTATGTACATATCTACATATATACATTTTCTTATATAATTTATCCAAAGACATAATATCATGCCTTCCATGAGATTTTCCTTATTCCGAAATTAAAATAATATCGGGATTCCATCATTCTCCATGTGTTCTCGATACAAGTGTTTACATCGACACTTTTCGAATAATAAATTAAAATTTTCTAACCCTTCCGTACTTGCATTCGCCTTATTACTTATTGTATCTTCGGGTTCCCGGTCATCCCACGGGCTTCTCGGTTCCTATAGTCCTCGAGCCCTACAACGAATATTCACACTTCTGTTAATATATATTATTTCTATTTTTTTTTATAATTAAATTAACGTAGGAAATTTGTGGGGTTTACATAGCTACCTCTAGCTACTCACA